>CM027663.1:14819500-16213000 GCA_015731905.1 Salix dunnii | reverse complement strand
CATCCTTGCACAAGCATTCCAAGACTCCCCTAGGCCCTATCTGCTGCGTTTTATATGATAAGAACAAATGTTGATCTGTGAATGGAGTATGTTGCTGCATACCACTGTCAATTTGTTCTATCTACGTGTTAAGCCCGAGGTATGGAAGAGATGCGAGGCATGCATGAGCTGGGAGCACCAGATCCACTAACTGGCAAAGATCATGAGCCAGCTAACTTTCTTGATACGAAAGGGTCTACCATATGATCATAGTCAACAAGAAGGCATCCGAGTTCATCTTATCCGGGGAGCTGTCCTTTGTAGCAGTAAATCTATGCCCAGGGATAGAAAATGGGCTTACACGTATAGCATGCAATGATTTAATCCTGCAAAATTTAACAACTCGTGTTCTAATCTGCATTGCATGCATGGCTGCATCTTAACTGAGAAAATTCAGAAGCCTGGATTCGTATAATTAATTGTTACTGTAGCCTGACAAAAGAGCAAAAGAAATACTAATTTCAGATTGGCTCGGAATGAAATGCAAGAGTCCTGATTCCTAAGCTCATGCAACTTCTTAATTACCTCTTAATCAAAAAGCCCTGATCCAGGCTGAAATGTATCGCGCAGAAAGCATATTACTGCATTGGACTGATCATAGCAGACAGCTTCAAGTAACTATTTGGATGCGATGCATTGCTAACTGAAATGCATTTCCCACGACTATATGTGAAAACAAATCATAATTTAAATAAATATCATAAACAAATTTCAACAAGTTAATTTCTGGAATTAGCTTCTGCTTAAAACAACTTTCGTAGAACATTGGCATAGCCAGTTATGTACTTAATTATTCACATCTAAACAGATACCTGCAACGAGGTTGTTCAGCCTCCTTGATCAAGAGCAGTCATTTCTAGATCTTCTTTGGTATGTGGGGATGATTATTTTTCAAAGTAATAACCGCTTCAAAATAATATATATTTTTTAAAAAATAATTATTTTTAACCTGAGTAAATTCAAATGAAATAATATAGTTTATTTCTTACTATAAAAGTTTTTACAATTATATATGAATACTCTTAATTCCGCCTAAATGAATCCAGAGCACGTGCTCCTAATTAAGCACATGTAAGCACGCATTCCTAGAATCGATTCAAGTGAAACTACTATTTAATATAAACACTGGATCATTGGCTCAGGCTATAACTTAGTGATACTATTACAAGAAATTTAAAACAATAAAAAGGAAGAAGAATTTCCCAGCCGTCTGGACCAGGCCCAAACATCTGGCAACCTAACCATTTGGGCTTGGCCCATATGGTTAGGTGTGCATAGTCGATTTTTACCTTGGTTTTCACTTTAATTTTTAAACTATACCGCTTTTTCCCTCGCCTTGACTGGCAGGCACGCAAAACGACACGTGACATCAATCATCCAATAAAAATTGCCACGCTATCTCTGTTTACTGGTCAGTACCGTGGCCAGTGAAAACGTTGACAATAGGCACGAATTTCTTTGCCGTGCAATAACAAGCCAGTGCTCCTTCTCATGCTTGTCAAAATCGGGATATAAGATCGGATCGTAAAATTTTACTTGAATTTTTTCATATAAAAATTGTAAAATCATAGCTAAAATTGTATAGGTAAAAAAATCGTAAAATCATAAATTTAATTTAAAGTAAAAAGTAAAAAAAAAATCAAAAATTGCAGAGACAGAGGAGGCGCGCGAGACAAGGGGCGCGAGATGCAATTTTTTGCAGAATGATCGGTCCGATTTTACGATTTTGTACGATTTTAACTGGGTTTGACCGAGTTTGACTAAAACCGATTTTTTTACCCGAGTTGAATATCCAAAGATACAGGGAAAGAGAATTCAACTCTCTACCACCCGGGTTGACCTAAGTCTCTTAAAAAAATAATAATATTCCACATGTAAAAATTAAAAAATAATACGTAAATATTATAAATAATAAGGTTTAAAAGATTGTTTCAAAAAAATATCATATATTATCCCACTATCTCACGTGTAAAAGTTAAAAAATAATTCATACATGTTACAAATAATAAAGTTTAAAAAATTATTTCAAAAAGAAATTTATTCTATATTAAAAAACATTATCTTCTTCATTCAGTTGAAGTATTTAAATTAAAATATTTCTTTTTTCATATTATAGAAAACACGATATTTTATTTTGTGAATATAGAGTGCATATATCAATGAACTTTTTAAATTTAAAAAATAAAATATTTTTATAATTTTAATATAATGAACTTCGATACAAGTCAATAACTTATATAAAATTGAATCGAATAAAATAAAAATCTTTGATTGCTCTTGCATGCAAGAGGTGTTTCCTGTGATTTTTGTATCTTTTATCTTCAATAATAAACTTTCTTGTTGGCATATTGAAAAAAATAATTTCTCTTGAATTAGAAATTTGTTTAGGAGTAAGTTGGTTTCTTCATATTTGTATTTTATATTGGAATTACTAGTATACCATTTAAAAACCAAAATTAAAGCCTCTAGGCAAAGGGCATTTTTAGGCTTTTATTTTTTAATAATATAATTACCTAATTAACCTTGTAATTTTGTTTTTCTTTCATTTGGATTCAGTTTAGTCATTTTTCTTTGGTTTTCTTGTAATTGTCGATTAGAGACAGAGGGGATTGGAATTTTTGATATATATATAAGATCTTGTTATACATACGACACATGTAGTAGATGTGTTCCTGTGATTATTTGAACCTATTGTGTTTTTTTTTTTTTTTTTCCTTTGAAAATTATTTTAACAATGCAGGAATGGAAATGTCTCTTGAAAATAAAAACCCGAACATTTTTTTTTTATTTTTTGAAAATAGCTAAAGACATTAAAAAACTAATTTCTCTTGATTTATTGAATATTTATTTTCTTAATATATAATTTATTTAGGAGTAAGTAGGTTTCTTCATAATTGTATTTAATAAATCAATTACTAATATACCGTTTAAAAACCAAAATAAAAGCCTAGATGCAAAGGGAATTTTTGGGTTTTTATTTTTTTTTTAATTTTTTAATTTAAGCCCTTTATATTTGATTTTCATTTCAGTCCTTATACTTTTAATTTGCTTTTATTTCTAGAATAATCCCTACTTTTGTCCATATATATATATATAAGTGTATTTAACACAATAATAATAATTATGATAATAATAATAATAGTAATAATAATAATAATAATTTAATTATTTTTTTTCTTGTAATTGTCAATTAGAGACAGAGGGGATTGGAATTTTTGATATATATATATATATATATAATATTATTGATGCCTCTATCATATGCGTCGTCGAGTAGGATGAGTCCATGCCTTTGCAGGCAACACATGCAACCAGGATAATTTAATAATTATTTTGTCATTTTCGAGGGGTTGATTCGTGATTATACTGTGCATATTGAGGCTAATTAAAAAAAGAGAGAGCCAAAGACCGAAAACACCCCCGGAAAAAAAACACAACACGCCTGATCACCAAGCCCATTTTCTTTTGTGATCTTTTATAACGCAGTTTTTTTTATTCTAAAAAATTAACCGTCTGTTTTTAAAATTAAAAAAAAAAAAATGGACCAAAAGCACCCAAAAGCGTTTTTGGGTGGCTTCCCAAACACCCCCATAGTGTGGCTATGGTGGAGTTTTTCCTCATTTACCTCTTTCTATCTCTTTTCTCTCTTCTTTTTAAGGCAAAGTACACAGGCTTCATTTCATTTTATTTTTTTTGGTAGATTGTGATCATCATTTTTTATTTTCATATATTACAGGTTAAATTTTGTTTCTAATATCATACCAAACTTTTTTTTTTTATCTTTTATAGTTTTGATATTCAATTTTAACTCTAGTTATTTAATATAATTTTTATTTATTTTATTTATGGCATTTTCTTGATTCCATTTTATCCCTTGATATTTGGGACTGGAATTAATTTGAACTCGATAAATAGACATTAACCCAATTTGAACACTTGCAATGTCTTTGTTACGATATAAATAAAAGTTGGGTTGACTCGTGAGCCACCCATTCAATAAAAATATACGAGGAAAGGATATTTTTTTTGGTATTCTTGGACCGGTAAGAGTTTTTGTCCATGGTTTTTTGCAAACTCTTTGTCTCGTATATATCATTGGAGTGAAATAAGATTTTAATTAAATTACAATTTTGATTTTTTTATCATGTTTTTTCGCCTAATCTAACAAGCTCGTTTTATTATTAACTAAAAATATAAAAGGTGCGGGCTAAACAAGTGCAAAGACAACATTGTTCATCAACTTGTATTTTTTCATGGATATATTATTCATATTTTTTTTTCCAATTTGATCCTCTTTTTTTTGCAATTGCATCCTCTTTAGGCTAAAATCAAGGACAATTGAATGTAATTTATCATCCAGTGACAAAATTGAAATAACCTAAAAAACTGGTTTAACCCCAAGAGAATATTTGGTTTCAAGTTTTTGAGTGATACTTTCTTGCTTTTTTCGAGGTTGGTCATTTGTAGGTGTGTAATAGTGTCTAAGTAATTTCCTAGACATTTTAGGTTAAAAGTGGATTAAAATATTTATTTTAAAATAAAAAATATATTTTGTTTTTCTGACCACGACCATAGCTGAAATCCAGAGAATCCTGGATAAAGTGTCGTAGAGATTTTTTTCTTAAAAAAATAATAATAAAGTGAATGACATGCCTCCCGGATCTAGTCGCGAAACACAGGCTAAATAGCTAGCAAGCTAAGCCAGACCTAGTGCGTAGTTTATAGGTTAAATAGCCAATGAAGTTTTTGCTTAACTTGTACACATAGATAACTTGTACCAATCCATAAGTTACCATTTGATTAAAGCTGAGACTCTTTCATGTATGGATCCGCCCCTCGTTCTGCTACGGCCATTGGTGTGTGAAGGAGGAGGCCATAAATTACAGGGTGTCCATAAAATTAACGAGATGGGATTCTTCTATTAGAATAATGAAGTCGCTTGCGATTTAGAAAAAAAGGGGGGAAAGATTCAAGAGGTTTTGGTCTTCGTTTCTTAAATGGCACGATAGGCTAACATATTTCCACCGCTTGAAAAGATACCTCACAATAAATGTGGATTGATTCGGGTCTTAGGCCGGTTCGGATCCGAGAAAAAATAAAAATCAATACCGGCCTTTTATTTTTGGTAAATCACTTTATTGTTTCATATCACGTTCGCTTCAGGTAGTTACTAGTTTCCATTAAGCTTTGATCCTGGTTGACATTATATTTTATTGATATTTTTAAATAGTTTCTATATATTAATGTTGAAAATAATTTTTAAAAAATAAAAAAATATTATTTTAATATATTTTTAAATAAAAAAAATAATTTCAAAAATTGGTCACACTCGGCACAAAGTGTAACGAGATTTTTTTCCCCATCCTCGCTTCGCTTTTAATTTCTAAAAATTCGTAACGGTCACTTTAAGTTTCAAAACTCAATATCATTTAGGATGGCTGGCTGGATAGTGAAATAATGAACTAGATATACACGTGTTTTAATCATGGCCCCCCTCCCCGCTTCAGACAACACATATACACGTGTATTTTTAATTCTTTTCAAATCTCCATCTTCTCAAAATTACCTATATTATAATTGCCGTGGGCATTTTACTGTTTTGCACTGTAGCTTCTGAGTGTGTTTACTGTGGATTGCGACAGTGTATTTTTGGGTCGGTTCGGTTCTCGGTTTGGCCGGTTAAAGCCGCCGCTGCTGTTTCTCTCTCTCCTGCACGTCAAAGTGCAGGAGAGTCCCTTGATTTTTATTGGTTTTCATTTCAGTCCCTGAACTGTTAATTTTATTTATCTTCCTCATTTTTGTTATATAAGTTTTGATTTAGTGCGATTGGGTCCTTCGATTGCAATTAATTGAATGTGCAATGTTCACTTCGATCCTCCTTCTTTTAATTTCCGGATGTAGTTTAAAACACTTAATGCAATTCGGTACAGAAGTTTTATTTTGTTTAATTTTGTCCTTTGATTGAAATAGATAATATATTTAATTTTCATTTCAACCCTTAAACTTTTAATTTTCTATTTAATCCTTTGATATTTCATTTTTATTTCAGCCCTTATACTTTTAATTTTTTTTATTTTAATCCCTTTATTTCTTTATATTTCTAGAATATTCTTTACTTTTGTCCATGTATATATATAAGTTTGCTCTTAGCTTTTATTTTTAAATATTTTTTATTTTCTTATTTGTTGAGTTGATATTTTTGATATATTTTTTGTTCTTCTTTTGTTTTTGTCAATTACCAAATAATTATTTTTGGTTTGATTAAAGATTTTTTTTTTCATTGTTAATATTGTTAATAATTTTATAATTTTTATTGTTGGAATAATATTATTATTTTTTTTGATCTTTTAAAGTTTTAGGATTTTTGTTTTTTTCAAAAATATAATAATAATAATTTAATTGTTTGATCTTATTTTTTAGGTTTTTCTAATAATTAATTTTTATTGTTGTTTAATTATTTGTTTTTTTTTTTTTTTTATTATTAGCATAATAATAATAATAATATTATTATTATTATTATTATTATTATTATTATTATTATTATTTTGCTTACTAATCTTATAGTTTTGATAATAATGTTAATAATAATTTAATTGATAAAATATTTCAATGTATGTTTTCATGTCAAAAATTAACTATTTATATTTGTTATTTGATTATTTTTTAGTTTGTTTTTTAAAACTTTGATAATGTTTATTCTTGTTATATGTTTTCTTATTTATTTTTATATAATTTTTATTTTACTATTTAAAATTTTCATTAATTGTTTTAAAATATTAATGATAAAAAAATAAATTTTAATTTATGTTTTGAATTTTATATATATTTTGTTTATTAGATTATAAAATAAATTAAATGAATAAATTTAATAATTCAAATAATCTTTTAAAAAAATAAATAAATTTATAATGATTTAAAATTCATATATTTTAAGAACAAAATATTCAAATAAATTTATCATTTAAATTTAAATCATTGATTCAATAAATTTTCTTTCATTTCATTTTGATGTTTATTTGAATAATTGAATTAAGATTAAATGTCTCATTTAAGATTGACTTCATGTCAATATGTGCAATATTTTGAACTAATTCAAAATAATTGATGCATGAGGGTTTTTTTACGAAAATATTTTTTTATTATATTAGTTATTTTTATTTATTTTCTATTTAGTTTATGAAATTAAATAGCATGCTGCACAATATCTTATGATGGTTTTTGTGTAATATATTATTTTGAGAAATATGTGTACTTGTGATTTTGAGAGCAACAAGCTGATAACCATCATAATTATGGAAGGGAAAAGATTTCTCTTGGTTTCAGGAAGCAATTATACCTAACTTGAAATGTCATTACACATGAATTTGACATCTTATCTAATTCAAGCTAATCAAGAAGAGGTCATCGTGTGTTCTTTATAATTTTTACCAACCCACCCCAACACGGCCACTACTCATCACAACCTGGACTAAAACCCAACACTAACAAAATATCAACCCACCCAAAAAGATCAGGCAGTCCATTGCCCGCCACGTAGCACACTACTTCGATTTTAACTGTGACGGAGCAATCATCACCGTGACCACATTAGTGCCGGTGATGTAAGCAAGATTCACACCTGAAAGCTGAAATCAGTTGCTTCCATTCTATTTTTTTTAAATGTTTCGACGCGTTAACATGCGGGGGTCCAAAAGAATCTGATTGGGCCCAGTGTCAGTCACTTGTAGATCAACGACCAATGATCCTGCTCCTTTTCATGAGTTTCAAATGCCCCACCCTAGGCTACCATTACCTGTCATTCATCGTCGTTTTCGCGTCTCGATTCTTAAAGCACACCCCCGACCCCTGCAAGTATATAAATATGTACTCTATCTGGCAAATTCCAAAATTGACCAAAAATACAGGGGAAAAAAAAAAAACTTACCATCACAGAGAGGCAGGCATGGAGCATCAAGCTCTTTAAAACTACCCCCCCCCCCCCCCCCTCTCGCTATATATATACCTGTGAAAAACACAAAGCACCAATAAAAAAGAAAGCCTGAAACCCTAGCTCTGATCTTCTTTTCTTCTTCTTTTCATTGCTTGCTATTGAAGAATCGGATTTGTGCTGATTTGATGAGTATGAAATGTGCTTTTTGGAGAATGATTGATTTCGATTCAATAAAACCCTAAAAATAGTGAGGATTTTTTTTTAATGAAATATAAAATGAAGAAATTCCGACAGTGGCAGAGGATTTTGCTACTCTCTTTGCTCTGTTTAACTGTCTTTTCTCCCATCCTATTCGTTTCTGTAGGTAAATTTTTGATTCGCTTTTCTGTTTGTGGTTACTAAAACTTCAAATCATTTTGATAAGGAAATGGAAATTTACCGAGGATAGAAATATTACTGATGATTGATTGCATCTCTTGTTGTTTTAACTGACAATCTACATCAGTAGAATCGTGGTTTTGATGCTGTGATTTGATTGATTATTGAAGTTTGATTAATTTTTTGTGCGGATTTGTTGTGGCAGGGCGGAAAGAGTTGATTTCGGATTTATCAACATTGGTAAGGAGTTTCTTTTTCAACTTCATTTTCAGTTTTCTTTCTGTTTGGCTGCTAAGAAAATCTGTGGAAGGGAAAGGGTATGGATCAATGAAAATTTACGTCAAATGAATCAAACAACCAAGTTTAAGTGCGAATATTAGTTCATTTAGTTATAATATCTGTTGACTTGTGTTTTTTTGGCATGGCGCCTGAAATATTAGAAACTTAAATTATACTGATAAGTATGGTTTTTGTTAATAGAGATTTAGCATTGATTCTATTTGTGTGATGCAGAGATATAGGAGAGATTCTGTACAGCTTAACGCCATTGAGCAGGTAGTTCCATGTTTATTTATTTTTAATGGTTTTGTTTTTAATTGGTTTTTTGTTTTTCTTTAGCTATTTATGTTTGTCAACATGGGTGTTTGATGTTTTAGGAAGAAGGTGAAGGTTTGAAAGGGCCGAAACTAGTGGTGTATGACGAGAAGGAACTGGATTCTAGAGTTAGTTACAGTGCTTCAGAAGAGAATAATGATTCTAAGAAATACGGTAATGTTGGAGAAATAGATCAAGTTTCAAAGAGATCTTATAGGGCTGGAAACATGTCAATTCCTTTCGAAAGTAATGCTCAGAAGTGTTCTTTTAGCCTTAGTGCTATTCTTTCCATTGTTGATTGTGAACCTGTCTCTGATCTGTAACCATCTTCAGGAACTAATCATCAAAGTAGAGAAGAAAATCAGCAGATTCCACAGGAAACAGTAACATCCAGATCAGAAGCAAAGGTAAGTGTGCATGTCAATATTCTATCTTTCACAATGATTTGGGCCCGCAAGACCAAAATTAATGTTAGTCAGAAGTGGAAGTCAGAGCATTGGTCATGAGAACTTTTTAGGAAATTTATTCATATTTGCGATTCTGATTTCTGTAACATATATGAGATACAAGCATGGGCTGCTGTTCTTACCATCCATTGCATGTTGCGAACTACTTCTTCTGGTTTTGGCTGCAGGGGCAGTCCAATCAGACAACAGCTCAACATGATCAGAACATGCGATCTCCAGTACGGAGATTTACTGATGAGAAGGTAAAGCAGATGAAAGATGATTTGATTAGAGCGAAAGCATACTTGAGTATGACACCACCAGGCAGCAACTCTCACTTAGTAAAAGAGTTGAGACTACGAATCAAAGAATCTGAACGGGCTGTTGGTGCAGCCAACAAGGACTCAGATTTGTCAAGGAGGTATCTTCATCACCAGTACATGTTTTATTTTGACATTGATTCTTTAAATACGCAGTCATTATTTAAAGTTAACCAGGGATGCTTGGATGCAGTTCAGCAAATAAAATCTGATGATTGCTTGTGCATGTAGTAGAATTATGACATGATTTCAATTTGTTTTATTTGGGAGAAGGAAAAATTGGTTTAAAATCTGAACATCAATTCATTTACAGTGCACTACAGAAAAAGAGATCCTTGGAGGTTACCTTATCAAAAGCCAGTCATGTTTTCCCAGACTGCTCGGCTATGGCTTTGAAGCTCCGTGCCATGACTTACAATGCTGAAGAACAGGTTCGAGCACAGAAGAATCAAGCAACATATCTTGTTCAGCTTTCTGGGAGGACCACACCAAAAGGCTTACACTGCCTTTCTATGCGGTTGACAGCTGAATATTTTGCCTTATCACCTGAGGAAAAACGGCTCCCTAACCAACAAAGGGTGCATGATGCAGATCTTTATCACTATGCTGTTTTCTCTGATAATGTTCTAGCCTGTGCTGTGGTTGTCAATTCCACCGTCTCCTCTGCCATGGTAAACTGCGTTTGCCCTGTTATTTTTGTTTTGAGCCATTGAGTACAGAGTTCGCTTCAGGCTTCTGATAAGATTATTATAACTCACATAGCTCACACACAGAAAAAGCATAATTGGAATAAATTTACTGGGCCATATCCAGCAAGGGAAGAGGCCTCTGTCAGTGGTTCCTGTGTGAAGACTGAACCTGTTCTCTTTCCAACAGTAATAAAAGAATGTCCGCAAACATGTGCATCATATTTTCCATAATATTATGCCTTCTATCTGAGTCGAAATAGCACTATTTGTGTGTCAAAAACTCAAGCAAATTCAATATTCAAGCTTTTGGCTGTGTGAGCATGTTGGCAATAAGAAAAAAAGAATTTGTGCTATTTTTTGAGTTAGGTAGCTTTCTGGTTGTAGCGTTTCTACTTGAAATATACCAGTCTTATTCTTGGCCCTATACCATCACAAATCATTAAATAGGACAGTAGGGCTCTGGTACTGATGTCATTCCCTGTGCATGTGGTTGGGTTAGATACTTGTGGAAAAAAGCTTCTCAAATTGAGTTTTGTGCCATGGCTTGCTTCTACTTGAGATGTGCAACAATGCTGATGACTTTTATTGCTTAAACTACTGACAGGAACCAGAGAAAATTGTTTTTCACGTAGTGACTGATTCTCTCAATCTCCCAGCAATCTCAATGTGGTTCTTATTGAATCCTCCTGGCAAAGCTACAATTCAGATCCAGAGCTTAGTCGATTTCAAAGGGTTGTCCGCCAATTACAACTCAACGTTAAAGCAACAAAATTCCCGTGATTCAAGATATACTTCTGCACTGAACCATCTTCGTTTCTATCTACCAGATGTCTTCCCCCGGCTGAAGAAGATTGTTTTATTTGACCATGATGTGGTAGTGCAAAAGGATCTAGTTGGCCTTTGGAGTCTTAATATGAAAGGGAAAGTCATTGGAGCAGTGGATACGTGCCATGAAGGTGAACCTTCATTTCGACGGATGGATATGTTCATCAATTTCTCAGATCCATTTGTGATTAAGAGGTTTGATGCCAAGGCATGCACCTGGGCATTTGGAATGAATTTGTTTGATCTGCAAGAGTGGAGGAGGCATAAATTAACTGCTCTCTACAATAAATACTTGCAACTGGTATGTAAATATCTCTCATTCATACTTGATTATGCTTGCATGCTGATACATGCTTTCTGGATTTATGATATCTATGTTGATCTGAAAACCATGTGTGCTGATTTAGTGTTGTTCTTCTTCAAAAGATATTCACACCCCTCTCGATTTTTCCATGTTTTGATTAACTTGGTCTTGAGATCACATGTAGAGCATTAACGAGCCTCTGCATGTATTAGTCCCACGGATTGCCAAGGTTTCAACTCCCAGTCTTGCCATGTTGAGATTATACCATGGATTAGGAGCCAGTTCATTAGCTTGGTGTGAGCCTGAAGGGCCTGACCTAGGTGATTTCCCCTGTCATAAGAAAAAAAACAAGCATCGGTAGGTAATACAGGATCTAGCATGCACTTCTATTGGATGCCAGACTTTCAGTTTCTGTCTCACGAGTCAACAGAGTCTCAGCACATGTATTGATTCATTTTCATGGGCATGGAAAGCGGCTGAATGAATTGAATACCAGATGTTCAATGAAATATGCCATGCATTAGCAACATATGTGCATGCACCATGCAGGCAGACACACAATTGGTGATGTGCTTGGATGAATCTGTAATTATCCTGAATAAATCTATAACTGTCCTGCATATTTCCTCGTTATGTTTTGCAGGGCTACAGAAGGCAATTGTGGAAAGCAGGTAGTTTGCCTTTAGGTTGGGCCACTTTCTACAATCGGACGGTTATTCTGGACAGGAGATGGCATAAACTCGGACTTGGCCACGAGGCGGGTGCTGGACCAGGTGGTGTCGAGCAGGCAGCGGTATTACACTATGATGGAGTCATGAAACCATGGCTGGATATTGGTATAGGGAAGTACAAGAGTTACTGGAGCAAACATATCAACTACGACCATCCCTACTTACAACAGTGCAATATCCACGAGTAACTGAAATCAGATTATGCCAATCGATATACCAATACTAATACCTCACGCATCATTGGATGCTTCTTGTTCTAGGGACTTGACATGTTCACTTGATTCTTTCACAAATTTCTTTTGTAGAGTTCCAAACACATTGTCTTAAACGCGGCTGTAATCTTCTAGGAGCTGAGCCTAAGCGATAAAAACTGAAATCAAATAAGTCCCCGGGGGCATGTTCGAATGCTTCAAGCTGCTGTGTACATAACTCATCTCAGATATTCTCCTTAGATTCAAACACCAGAACTGAAAAGAACTTTCTTTGGTATATTCGTGGGATTTCTGTGCCGTTTTTCTGTCGGTGCTGTATGGTTTCCTGGCGGACATCTCTACATGTGGTCGACTTCCAATTTTATCCAGATGAGTCGTGGTTTCAAGTGAGTTAACTTGTGTGTAACTTCCCAATTGGATGAAGAAAAAGGTTCTAACCTATCGGATTTGATAAATATGGAACTGAAGGATTGTTTCTACAGCTACAATTTTACTTTCTTAAGTAATGGTTGAACCAGATAAAATATTCTTGCCTACTTCAAAGAACAAAAAAACAGGGAAAAATTTACAGATAAGAGCTTGTATTTGTTTTTTAGAAAATAAAATGGGTCTAAGAAGCATCAATGAAGCATCGGGATATTATTAGTTATTTCCTGAGCATTATTATATTTATTTATTTTTATAAAAACATAACAAATAAAATATTAGTAATATTTATTTTTAATTACCATAAAATATCTCGTGGTGAATCACAATTTTTACCGGCAAAAACGAATGGAATTATGGAACTTGAAGCCGGCTCGATGACGTTAACTACGGCAAATTTTGGCTCGTTCCATGTGGTCACTGCCTTTGGTAATTTGCATGGTGTCATAAGTAGATTATGTCACACGTGGAAGAAGCTGGTTGGACTCCTGAGGATAGCGGATATCAAAGGAGGGGCTACCTATCTATCCATGTTTTGTGGTGCGTTGGACCTCCTGGTTTGGATACATAATATTAATTTGTAAAACCTTGTGGTACACTTTGCAACGACTGCTTTGGTATCCTTTGTAGCAGTGCTCAGTCCAGACTCAAGTCGCCTCCAAACTGAAGAAAGATGGCCACCATCACTGCTAGCACCGCTACACCATCGCTCGTCCGTGCATCTCTTGTTCAGAAGCCATCAGTAGGAGTCTCATGCTCACCTGTTCTTGGTAAGACCATTTGCCTCCGCTCTTGAATTTCACGCTTCTGAGCTGTGGGGTGAAACTGTTGTCACTTCTGCTCTTATTTTGTTCACGATATTGTTTGTGATTTTCTCAATAAAAATTGATGTGATCGATAGAACTATTTGACAGGACCAAGTTTAAATCAGCTCATCGATTGACAGGACATTCAACATTCTTTTTTGTTTAATTTAAATTATGGTTGCAGGGTTGCCAGCAATGGCAAAGAAGGGAAGGGTGAGCTGTTCCATGGAGGGAAAGCCCAGCGCGGAGGAAAAATGCAAGGGAATGAGTGCATCTTTGATGGCAGCTGTGTGTGCTGCATCCATGTCAAGCCCAGCCTTGGCTCTGGTGGATGAGAGAATGTCAACCGAAGGAACTGGACTCCCCTTCGGTTTGAGCAACAACCTTCTTGTTTGGATCCTCTTGGGCGTGTTTGCTCTCATCTGGGCTCTCTACTTTACCTACACAGCCACCCTCGAGGAGGATGAGGAATCAGGATTGTCCCTCTAAAGCCGAACTCGTTTCATTATTGACAAGGATTGTAAAAATAATGCACATCGTTTGGCTTTTTTCTACCTTGTACCAAAACTTTCATAATTTATCTGTGCAATTTATGTACTGTCTTGCTTCTTAACCGCCCTTCTTGCATATAATATAAATTTTCTATAACTTTAAGTTTTAAGATAAAATAATTTTTTAATATAATATTAGAATTTTGTTAACTCAACGGTTATAAATTCAAATCTCACTACTCTTATTATATTTGATAAAAATCAAGCACAAAATAATATGAACTTATATAAATTTTAAGCCCAAAAAATTTTACTTAAAAAAATATATTAGAAAATAATATAAATTATATTCTAGAATTTTTCCTAAAAACTTGAACTTCTAAATGAGAAGATTTCTTAACCGTATCTGTCTCTACTTAAAGCATTTGATTGATGGAAACAAACAGTGCAAGTGCATCTGTACATGAGTTTGATAATGATGAACAATTTATCAGCACAGGAAGCATTCTTCTTACCCTCGCACCCAAATAAAAAAGATTTCTTCTAATTTACCACTGAAACTGTTTAAGTATAGAAATATCACTAGAATCTAGGCTTTTGTTGCTTGAACACCAATCTGCTGTTAGTCTTGTCACTGGATGAGGAATTCGCCATGCTTGGTGGGGATATGAATGGCTTGTCTGATGCATTCAAGCAATGTAGCAGGAGTTCTGGTCAGTACGATCCTATCATGATTAGTAAGCAACTAAACTAATTATCAACTTTGCGTTAACGGAATAATTAACCAGGCCATAATTTCCAGTGTAGAATAGCTGGGAAAAAAATTAGAAAACAGGCATTAACTTGCTTCTGTAGAAACTGAGTTTGAATAGATTGGTCAGACCGAATCTTGAACTAACACATATTATACATACGTGAAAAAATTAAACGCAAGGAATAGAAAAAAGTGTCATATACTTTATTCATTCTTTCAGGTTCAATTAGCTCAATGCAAAACGGATAAATTCATCTAATTCTCATCTCTCTTTCTCTTTTAGGTCACTGCGTCAAATGATTTCAGAAATCAATAGACCTGATTACTAAATCTGCATTTTTCTTCGACTCAATAATGAGCTCTGCATTAGGCTGGTCGTTATACTGTATCTGCAGAGGAATGTAACTCTGCATTAAATTTACAATCAAGTAGAACTGATGTAGTGAAAACAGCAACCACAAAAAAAAGAAGGAAAAGAAGTTTGAAGCTGACAGCAATATTAAGCTTACCCGCCACTTAGCAACATCTGGAGGCTTCCCTGTTAGATGACATTACATTAAATCATACGACTCCTTTGCTTTCCCAAGCAGAATTGTCGAAGTAGTAACTAGTAAAAACAGAAGATGAGCCCGTACCTGTTGAGATATGTCTCTTTAAAACTCGCTGCATTGCTGTATCAATGTCCACATCAATAAACCTTAAAAGAAAACAGTACAAATTACTCAGGCTGTAACCACAGAAAGTTTTAAACTCAAGCTCCCTATACAGAAGAAAGATTGAAGAGGCTTTCTACGAAGGTGGGGCACAGGTTTAAGATGGTGCAAACAGTTCACCCAACCTTGTAAACATTTAAGGATATCATCTGCTCATAAGCCTATACAATTCTATCCTTGAAGAAAATACAGTGTTGAAAGGGGAGATGACAGGGGGAGACAGGTTAGCTAGTTGGACATTTTGTTAAGTGCACGACCTGTAGAATTAAGTGCCAGAGGAAACAGCATTATAACTAATTGCAACAGCGTCACAAACTAAAATGATTTTAACAAAATTGAACAACAGGGTGACAACAAATAGTGATCTTGAGACTACATCGCAGCCCAATGGTCCAAAAACCATTTGAATCTGTTTGGAGATTTCCATGATGGAATTGAGCTGAAAGATATTTTTTCTCAAGATAAAAGTATCTAGAGGATTGACAGTTCAAAAGACTCGTCAGATAGAAGGAAAACATGAACAGTATATACTGTCACGCATCTTACTTCGAGGATTGATTTTCAATTCTTGTACCTTTTTTTTAACTCCATATTCTAACATGGCCAACTTCATGAGAGGATAACCCCGTGTACAGATACAAGGCCCAAAGTGAAGTCTGAAACATTATCCATCTCATTCCAAGAGAGAGTATTCATAAAACAGATTTTGTAGCACCAATTTAAACATGATAAAAGCTATCGGAGGCAAAACTTAAAGAGTGTAAAGATGTCCTTAAGCATGATACAGCCCTCAACATTGTTGCTACATATCCAGCAAAATAACAATAATGAAAAAAACCTGGCAAATTCTCAGCGCCATGATAGAGGAAGAAAAATAGACTTGTCAGAACATAAAATTTACCATTTCTCATCAAACATTGAAGACACATCCTTCCAAGCCCCATCTTCCAACAAAAGATAATTTCCTTCAACTATGACCACTTTATGCCTGCATACAGTGTGAAAATAGGATTCTTAGATGAAGCATAGGCTACGTGTTTAGCCTTCCATTCAAACAAATCAGCTTCCTTTGAAAGGATTCTGCATGTTAAAGTATATGATTACTTACTGAGAACTCACAAAGATATCATCTTCTACTGGATCTCCAACACCATGATCAAAAGATGGTGCATAAACTGACCCCTGAAATGTTTGTCATTAATCTGAAACACATACCATTTCTAGATATGGTATCCTTTACTAACTATTTCCAAACAAGTTAAATTTCAAGTTTACAGCAACAATGGCCACCCACCTCATTCCTCAACTTTTCCAGACATCTAAGCAGTAGGGTTGGGGAAAAAGTCCATGGAGCTGATTCGTCAACACAAGAATCAATAATACTTGGACACTGGGCTTAAATGTAGAAAATGTAAAACAAAGTCAAGCTTACCTCCTCTTCTGGCATGGGCTTCCTCTGGATTCTAAAATGCAAGAATATTAGCTTACCCTGAAATACATCTGAAACAGTTTTAATAACTAAAGTAAACAATTATGGAGCAAGCTTAACCTCCATTGCATCAAGCTGGGAACGATATAGATGAAACCCATCCATGGGAAGAACTGCAGCAACATCTGGAGGCTTGACTTGCGAATCAAATGAAGAAGCTTTTTGTGGCCATAACCTGTTTACACGATGCACTATTTGAGAAGCCAAAGTGCTCTTTCCAGCACCAGGTGGACCAGCCAACGCCACAATATGCCTGCATACATTTTAGTCACAAAATCAACCAGAATAAGAATTTGCATGACCAAAAATAAGACTGGAAAGAATGATGCTCTTCACAGAAATTTAATCCCCCCCCCCCCCCCGGGAAAAAAAGGTCCGCTAAACAACATTCCTACATTCATTGAAGAGGCAAGAACTTACTTGAAATTAGGATTCGACGCTGCTGCTGCGGGAAGAAGCCGTTCAGCTAAAGCATCATATATCTCATCCATGGAACTACACAAATGAAACAGGAGCAAAAATAAAATACCACTCGTCAACACAGCAGAAGCAATGCTAATAAGAAAATAAAAAAGAAATTGTTTGTTCACTTCAAATTCAACGATAAGAATGATGGATCAAATGTGTACTGGGCATACCCGGCCTCAACAACAGGAATATCTCTCTTTTGACTACATGAGACCTGATGCCGCACATCACGAAATACAAATCAACACTATAAAATCATAAACCAGTTTTTTTTAGTTTTTCAGAAAAGAAATCGTTAAAAAAGACAGAAGAAAATAGCAATGTACTGTTAACCTTTATAGAGATTACTTTGTGAACTCGGCCACAAGGTCGCGTCAACAAAGACAGCGAATTTCTTCTGTTCAATGAAATTGGAAGCCCCAGATGAAGTTTAATCCTTCTAAATAGCAATGCCTCTGGAAAATTACAACATTTTTAATCCGTGGACAACATAAAACAGATAGAAATCGCACACAGGCCTGTGCTTAAAACATATCAACAGCATCAGAAAGGATTTGCACGTCCGTTATTTAAAAATTAAAACAATCGAGCTTTTTCTGCGATTATAATCAACCACGAATAAGTTTCGGAATATTACAAAAAAAAAAATGTGTTTAATACAAATATCTGTGTTTTTTTTCCAATTTTTTTCGTGATCGCAAAAGTGTTAGAGAGAGACCTGTGGATGGACGCAGATAGATGGTGGAGGTTGTAGATAATGAAGAAGAGACTTCCATGACTGCCGCAAATTACCAAACAGAACAGGGAACCGTGACAACTTGTACTGACGATTGAGTTTGGAGTGAAGGAGATTACTCTTCCAGTTTTATTCCTCTTGTTTTTATTTTTATGTTCTTTCTGTTTTATAAAATATTTTTATTACAAAAAAAAAAAAAAAATTATAGTCTCGCCACACAAATAAACACGATCTAAATGTCTACTAGACAATGCACCCGCATTTCGGTCAGCACAATATTTTTTTCAATATAAAAAATATTAATTATGTGTATTTTTTTATTATAATATAAATTTAGCTAAAATAATAAATTTATGCAGAATTCATGTTAAGTGCAAGTTTTCTATAAAATATATAAATTTAAAATCGATATAAATTTATCTGTTTTGTAGTTTCAAATGAAATAACCAGCATAAATTTACAGTCAAAACAATTAAAATAATTAAATTACCATGAAAAATAAAAAAATAAAAAAGCAAAAGATTTTTATAAAACAACAATAAAAAAATAATAACTAAAATTATCATTATTATTGCATAACTAATAAAATCATAAAAATTATATAATCTAAAGAACAAATAAAGAAACAGAAAACAAAAAAAAATGAATAAGGGGGAAAATAGAGTAATATTACTTTTAAAATGATCACCGATATAAATTAAAAATTCAGGAAAATCTTTAAAAAAAATTAAAGATTTTATAATCCAAAGAACAAATAAAAATAAAAGAAAACATCTAGCCATGGCACCCGCTCCTCGTCGCGGGCGGAATCATATTTTTTCCAACATAAAAAAATATTTATTATGTATGATTTTTTTTATCATAGCATAAATTTACACAAAATAATCAATTTGTATATAATTTTTATGAAGTGCAAGTTTTGTATAAAATATATAAATTTTAAATGAATATAAATTTATTTGTGCAAGCCAAACATATACACGTCATTTCCATCATTTGCATGAAATATTAATGTGTGTGTGTGTGTGTGTGTGTGGGCCAATAATAAATTTACAGGTTGCAATTTTCTTGATTCTTTTGAAAGAATGGATCCAGGACAGCCATCATGGATAAATTATATTCTAAATATGGTTTTAACTGTACAAATATGGTTTTGTCCCTGTATTAAAGAAAAAAATCTATAGGGAAAGGGCCATGGCTATTATATTAGAGTAATTAATAATAAAACAGAAGCAGAGAATGAAGAGGAAAAACTGAAAAGAAAAGATGAAAATGGGCGCAGAGAAAAAAACAAATATATTTAAAATATAATATCAGGTCAAAACAAATATAATTTAAAGTGTTTATTTCATAGTGTAATAAAAATTAATTTTCATTTTAAAATATTTTTTATATCAACACATTAAAATATATTTTATATAAGGAGATAATATTTCAACTTGCAACAAGTTGAATTAATTATATTTTAGGTTTGAGGAAAAAAAATTGAAAAATTCATGACAACAAACATTGATGTTGATCCTTACCATAAAATTGATGTAGCTGGATAGTAATCACTTTCATCAGGGGCATTTTTGTCTGTAAAAATAAAATAAAAAATAACAGTATGGGGAGCGCAGATGGCATATGGGGCACTGCCATCTTTCCCATTTGTAGAATTCAGCTGAAGAGCGTCTCTTTTCCTTGGCAATGGTTTAAGCTTCAGTTAGGGTGCTGAATCGTGCATCATGTTAGCTCGTTGTGAAGCATTCGATGCTATCACTTCTGTTGAATATCAATGTCAAAGAAGATGGGCGTACTTTGCAAGAAGTGCGTGCTTGCACCAAGGAATCTGGTGGTCCTTTTCTCAGCGAGCTTGTTTCGACCGGTGGAGTTTAGAATGGTTGTTTTATGTCCATCTGTGGGCGAGGTTATTTCCGTGGAGCTCAAAGAATCTAACGCAGATGACTTGTAGGGTTACTCATCCGTTAACGTTATGTTTGTCTACCCCGATGTGCTCCAGTAGGTTGTGGATACAGGGTTGATTGGGTGACTCTCTCATGAACACCCGAAGAACTCATTCGACTCCGTTTGAAAGGTAAAATAATCAGTATCAAGAGTTTTTTGTTCCCGATGGATCAGACATAGTGCCTCAGTCACTCTTTTTTCTGTAGAACAACATACATGATCGGCAAATAAAAGTTAAAAGATGCATGCATCGCGTACAGTGCATGTGAATGCAAGGACTGCTCTTGTGAGCTGTGAGATAAATTTTACACGAATTCCAAATTTATCTACCTGGAAATCCGCGGGAAAACCCATTTGCATTACAGAATATTCTTTGATTGCTGTCAAAATTGAGCAAATTCACAACCAAAAACTCCATCACAGGCATAAAAAACAGTTACATCCAAGGCATTTGCAACGAATCAAGCATGTAATAACAGAATTCATCATTTGAGAGGAGGGTGTATGTTGTCATGAAATGAAACATCTATCCAAAAATTTTGAGGCTTCAACATTATAACAAATTTATCATCAGGTGAGAGTTCTACATAAAAAGTTTCTGCAACAACTGAAGCTATAAAAAACTATGACCTTGCAATTATCAAATGATTCTGAAAATTGCTCTAAAACAGAAAACTTGGATGGAATCACTTACATGCCAGATCAAAAGATCTCGCAAAAATACATGCATTCCCCATCTGCAAATTCCCAAGGAATCTCAATCAGGAGAACAACTGATAGAAAATTAAGCTTCATGAAATACAGCAAGAAAACCACATCAAGGGAATCAAGAATCCAAGTGGATCTCCTCTATGCATGGTCATAATGGTGCAACTTGTATAACAGAACTTTTCCAGCAGCATTTCCCATGGCCATGAAACCTCCACCAGGACTGAAATCCAAACACCGGGGATAATGTAGGGCGCTGTTAGCTGGAGGCCAGTTAGAAAACACTGTAAATGATGGGACATGTATCAACTTTAAACTGTTTTTCTTCATGTGCGAACAAATGGCCAATATTTGAGAATCATTATTAAATCTCAAAAAGTCCACCTTGGTGGTCAAATTCTCAATTGTCTTGATAGGTTTCTTCTTCCCACCTAAAAATTCATCTCTGTTGTAGATATTTACTACACCACTGTCTGAACCAGCAGCAAACAAATTTCTTGAAGGTGAAGTGCAGAGAGCTGTGCCATGAATACAACCCTCATCAACAGCCTTGTGGATGCAAGCCCTTGTCCTCAAGTCCCAGTGGTAGACCTGCCCATCACCTCCATGGCTCAGTAATTGCTGCCCGTCATCAGCAAAAGCTAATGAACGAACAGTTCCATTCATCTTCAGAGTCCCAATTAGTTCCTTTGTTTTGGATGACACCAAAAGGATATAACCTTCATTGCCCACAAAAGCAATCATACTAGAATCAGGGGAAACCTCAAAAACTTCCAAGCTCTTCTCCTCCCTTCCAACAAGTGGGCCGATTTTATCAACTTTAGCTTTTACTAAATCAAAGCTATAAAAGAACTTTCTTCTTCCAGCTATGATAACCTTAGACCCATCAGGTAAAAATGATGCCTTTCTAATGGGGCAATCATCAATAAATATACTTTGTATTTTGGTATTCCGTTTACCATCAATCTGAAAAAACCTAAGCCTCCGATCTAATCCAGCCGTAAGTAACAACTGAGCATTCCGATGGAACTGAACTGAATTTATTGGGCCATTTGAAGGGTCATCAGCATTTGCATCCACGAGTCTTGAGTACTCAAGATGACCAGGCAAAAGTTTTGCTCTGCTCTTCACCACGAGATCTTCATTGGTTCGGAGAATATCATCAAAAGCAGTATCAGTCTTGTAACCACGAGCCAACACTATGCCATTTTCTTCATCAGACAGTTCATCATCGGACAAACCATCACTTCTAGAGTGTGAATCAAGCCTGGCCCAATCGGTACCTGGATTCATCTTAGCATGGTGAGCCCTTAACCTTGAAACATACTGAGAACCAGAAATCAAACTTTCATCCTCTTCCTTCCTCAGTTTTCTTAATCTATTAACCTTAGCAATATTAATTGTGGTCTTCTCCTCTTCCTCGTCAAGCCATGCAGCTTTCCGTTCCTCTTCTATATCGCTTTCCTTCATCAATGCATCTTCTTCGTAATCAGGCTCTACACTGCCCAGAGATCGGTCCAAAAAGAACGAAAGAGAATCTTTTTTCTCTTCATCTTTCCCAAATTCAACAGGAGAGTAAAGGGAACCAAACAAAAGATTCTCCAACTTCTTCATTTCCTTTCCTTCTTCAATTTCCAACTGCTTCTCTAACAGCTCATCCCTTTCTTTCCGTTTCTTCTTTGTCTTTGACAAGACCAAATCAGATTCTATTCTACCCTCATCATCTTTATTCGCCCCCAAAAAAGCAGGTACATCAGCATCAACATTTGAATTGTTCACCCCCAAAAAAGCAGGCTCATCAGCATCAACATTTGAGCGCTTAACTTTAACTCTATTTTTTGAGCCAGCATTTTGAGATATCAAGCTCATTTTTCTGTAAAAGAAATCCTGATTGTGCAAAACAAAACAAAACAAAATTTCAAACAAATTACTTATCTTCAGCTATGGAGGTCATACACATGAATTCATATATACTTTTTAACGATAACTACGAGAATCCTTACCAAAATTATAACTGCTGGATATCTAACAATTCCAGATTATAAATGCAAGAAAAAAAGTAGCAAGAAGCCCCTTATACATGAATTCCTGTTGGCATCACTACATGCACTCCTAAATTTACTGGAACATTTCGATCAAAATCTACCACTTGAAAGCTAAATGCGACCCCGCAAGCCACGGAAGCTTTAATACATATCAAATTTGCAGAGAAACCTCGTTTGGAATTTAAGTGGAAAAGGGAACACTGCAAATTAACTCAAGAAAATAGAGGGCTTCAAATATCAGGTAAAGATTTCGATTTTACCTTCAGAAAGTGAATGAAGCTGTGAGCTTCCACGAGGAGAGACGGCGAGGAGAGGCGAGAGGAGCTAGCTAGGGTTTAAGCTTTTTCAAGGGTTTTCTGTTTCAAGTTCAGCAATATGGTTGTTTGTCCGGGTTGACTGTTAAGCAATACCCGATTTTAATAATTCGGTGTGCCCGTTTCATGCCGCTCTATATAATGGGCCCAAATTCATTATTCTAGTTGAGCCTGGCCCATTTACTTCTTTTTTTCAATAAAAAAATAAAATAAATATTATACAAATGTGAGAGGTGATACACGCCAAGGAAAATAAATCTATTTAAAAAAAAAATGAGTATTTTTATATAAAGAAGAGTAGATATTTGATATTAATATTACTTTAAACATAATATAATTTTAAATGACGTTATTACCACTCCATAATTTTTATGGGATGACAAAAAAAAACACCTCTTTTAAGTTATATAAATAGGTATATAAAAATCATCTTGAATATTTATTGATATATTTTTATGAAATGATTCTCAATAAAAATCTGAATGGCTAACATGTTAAATAATCATACTAGTGGTACAAATAGGATCTTATTATAATACTAATGTATAATGTTGTTTTTAATAAATAAATAATTGATGATAAAATTTAAAAACCCACTTGGTAATTAAATATGATTTAATTATGAAATAAAATAACAGAACAATCAACAAAAGATCAAATTTGTTCTACAACTTCATGTTTAGTTACTTTATTGGGTTTATAAATTTTATCATTGCCTTCAGTTTAAGAGAAAATAAAAATATTAATGAAGGTCATGAGATGAGAATGACAATAAAAGGAATGGCAATAAATCCACCTTATTAAATAGTTTATTACATATATTAAAAAAACAGTTGTTTGTACTTAGTAAAAAAAAAAAAAAAACATGAGATCTCAACTATATAACAAGTGATTTCGTAGTATAAGCTTGGAATTTAAAGATTTACTTTCCATGTGATCTCTAGTTCAAACTATGATTACTAATATATGATAATTAGAGGTTTACATAGTCATTGACTTTGAAACTTATAAAATTAATCAAAGTGTATATAACTTAGCTTAAGTACATATATTAACAAAAAAAAACATTGAATTTTGGCTCGATATCAATTTATACGCACACAAACTTTTCATATATACGTGTGCTCTCGTGCACGTGTAATATCTTTTTTACTAGTATTTTTTTCTAAACAATATTATTTTTTTGTATTGATGTTCATTAAAAATATTTTCATCACGGTACAACAAGTAGTGTAGCCACTGGGACTAACCAATAAGAATACACTAATTTCTGTTGTTCATTCTCCATACAGAAATTGCAACCTCGTTGGGTATAAATACACTCAATTACCATTCATACGACCACATCCCTGGCCAGACTGAAATATGATCCGTAAAAAGCAAGGTAATGAGTTGGAGGGAAAACTGTGCCCCGCAGAAAACACGACAGAAGTGGGCCAAACAATATTATATAATTTGTAGCCAGCACATGTAGATCCACGAAGCAATGAAAAATCCCTATTGTGTCTGAATTTTTTTCAGACAACATCATTCATTTTCTCATCCTACGTGATAACATCATGCATGAAAAAAATATTAAGACTGAATTTTCTTTTTAAAATATAAAATAAATAGATTTTTATAATAGTTTTTGAATGAAATGTTTTAAAATATAGGATGTAGGAAAGCCATGCTCCCAAGTCAGGCTCCTACTCATTGCATTGCTGTCATCGCACTTGTTAATGCAATTTCATGAGTCTTGATTAGTTCTTTCTTACGATACTAGATCCAGTTTCAAACCAATGTGTAGGTTTCTGAAAGATTTAATGAATTTTAAAATCGGCCCCAAGTAAATGATATACAGATCTACAGATTAAACTACCAATTTACTTCTTGTTTTTTCAATATTTCCGCTAGCTGCCCGGAAATTTCTCATTGACACGCATAACTATACCAATCAACCCATTGCGTTGCCGTGTGTCAGGGAAGTGGAATTTTTTAGTGCTCGGATGCTAGGCCTAGTTTCCTGAGATGGTGGTGCGTATCGAGAGGGTGATCGTCGAGTTTTGGGCGTTCAGGCTGCACCCAACGGCCCTCATTATTCCTCATCATACCCTTGTTCTCATCTTGCCTCCAGTTTGGTGGAACCAAATGATGATCTTTCAAAAAATCACATGCCTTGTTAACCAATGCAGGGTCCCTTCCACTTGCTAGTATAAATCTGTGTCCTTTTCCATGGTACCTGTAGCACATAAACCAAACAGAAGTCAGTAAAATATGCCGATACTCTTACCTAAACTAATTGTTTATCATCACCCGCTACGTTTTGCGGTTGAATTTACTCCCCTCAAGAATACAAAATAATATATAGCATCGCTAACGAGAAGATACATGGACAGCAGCAACCGGTCCCCGATGAGATGTATCATTGGGAACACACTTGGAGCTAGGTTAATGGCGTAGAAAATGTATATGTGTAAAAAATTAGGTCAGTTAACAAGCCACCAGACTAGAATTCCTGGCTAGGGTTAGACCTCGCATTCAAGTGTGAAAATGAACAAGATGCTGAACGTGACTCGCACAGAATTAGAATTCAACAACTTAAGTTGTACACGCTACACGCCCATTCTTCAACACTAAAGTCCCTTTTGACATTGTCCATTCGAAGGAGATGAACGGTCTAGATGCTGACTTGGTAGCTACTTAACATTAGCTGGTCAACTGTTTTGGTTTCTCATATTTGTACACTGAAAGACTACCTGGCTCAAACTAGAAGCGTTCTCTCTCTCTCTCTCTCTCTCTCTCTCTGTATATATATATCAGGAATGAATTCTTGCATTCAGAAGAAAAGATCGATGACATGACATCACATCCCGAGGGTCCCCTTTTTAGAGCCACCGGCGGCAGTCATTTTTAATTCCTCAACGGTGTGGCTTGACTAGAAATAAGCCGGTAGGAAATTAGCTAGAGACACATGATGTCAGCACATCATCTTATTTTATGCATCTTCCAACCGAACCCTAGTTCTTTAAACATTAAATCGCATGCCTATAATATTAACAGCAGGGATCATGACAACCTAGCTAGTAATAATATATATCATGTAAACGTTATATTTAATTACAAAAAGCTACAAACATCGAGCTTTAACTTCATAAAACAAATCAATAAAACAGAGAATAGGTGAATGTCCCATTTGATAGAGAAGTCGAATTTATCTTTAAAAACGTCTTCCAAATAATTAATGTTTTTATACAAGTTTCACGAGTAACCACGAAAGTTCAACAATCCTTGTGGATAAATATATTAATATTGTTGAAATGAGTTTATTGAAAAGGATGTGACGAGTTGATTGGAATAAGGAAAAAATATACATGCTACTAAAAAACAAATCATTCATCATATCGAGAGTTAGTGTTTGCGGTAGAAATTATTTTTTTTTAAAATATTGGTTTTAATATATGTACATCAAATAATTTAAAAATCTTAATTTAAAATATATATCATCAAATAATTTAAAAATCTTATATCTTTTAAATTAAGATTTTTAAATTATTTGATGTACATATATTAAAACCAATATTTAAAAAATAATAATAATAATTTCTACCGCAAACACTACCTCTCGATATATGTGTGTATCTTTTAAATTATTTGATGTACACATATTAAAACAATATTTTAAAAAAAAAAAATCTACCGCAAACACTACCTCTCGATATGATGAATGTATATATATACTAATCTGGAAAACAAAAGGAAAAACTTACCCATCGAGCAAATGCAAATGAGCCTCCAGGTTATGGGCACAAACCGGGTCGTTCGTTTGTTTCAAAAAAGGCGAATTCCTATGATCCAGAGCCAGCTCCACTCCAACATGCGAGTAAGCCCAAGGCAGCCCCTCAGCCAGCTTCATTAACGGAGGCGGCACTCGTTCATTAAAAAACAATCCGGGTGATTTAGGCACCACATCCTGCACATTAACCACCCTCAAAACCTTAACCCCCAATGACTCGATCCTTTCCTTGAACCTCGAATTTCCGACCCGGGGACCTGAAAAGGAAAACACAGAAACGGGCAATGCCCGACCATCTGGCATCACGTGTAAACCCGTTTCCGCAATATCATATGCGCTTAGCGTAGCCAGAGCACTGCCTAAACTATGCCCGGTAATTGTAATGCTCATTTCCTCATCAGCATACGTTTCAGTTAGCCTTTTCAGCTCCGATAAAATCTGCTCTCTGGCTGAATATTTACAAAATCGACAGTTCTCATCTTTGTCCGTGTAAAGATCCAAGAACCCGTATTCGACTTTGACAGTCGGATCTGGACAGGGGATTTTATTACCGTTGATCGGCTTGAGAAAGTCCATTAAGTCAGATATCCACTCTAGATGAGTCACCGTGCCCCTCCAAGCAACTGTAATGTCACGACGGCCTAAACATCTTGTTGTTTCATCGTCAGAAACGGCAACGTATCCAATCCAGTTGGCTTTGTTGCTCCAGACTTTAGGCCAACGAGATTTTTTGAAAAAATTCGGAAGGTCGATGTTTGATGTGGCATACAAGTACCTGGTGACCTCGTATCCATGGTGTGTCATTCCTAGTGACTCGAAAAACTTGCGACGTATAAATCTGCAGCTGCCACAATATTTTGAGAATGGGTCAAAATCGAAAGCATCGTAGCAAGCTTGTGCCATCTCGCCATATCTGATTAGTTCCGATCGTAAGAGTGGGTCCATTGGGTCAAGAAGGCCAGCCCAATCATCTTGACCCTGGATTTCTTTCCACACATCAGCCAGTTTTCGTTCTGGTTCTTTGGTGTTTGTATTATTGTCGTAGTTTTTTTCCTTTTCGGGCCCTGTGATCGGTGATATTGATGACTCGCTTGTTTTGGACAGGACATGAGGTATGGTGCTGATGGATGTTTTTCCTGTGACATATACTGATTTAGATCGGCCGAGTTGAGGGTTTGGGGAGCATTTTCTGGATTGAAAAATGTCTTGTTTGGAAGGAAACTGAAGAGTGCTGGATAGAACGAGATTGGCCATTGTTGTTGAAAATGAGCTTTGTGAAGCAAACTCGAGGTGGTCAATAAATAATATATATGCAGGGTCTGTACCTAACAATGACAAGTGATACCAAATTATAGCTAGGGCGAGGGATGGTAGCCAGCTGAGTTGAAGATTCCAACCTCGACAATTTCAATTGTTTTAATGCATGTGATTCGCATGGGTTACTCGGAGTCATGGCATTGACTATTCTATGTTGCTGATTCAAGAAAATCCACTCCCATTTTGTGATTAAAATCTTGCCATTTGGGTGTGTTTGTTTTTACGGTATAGTAATGCTTTTAAAACTTTAGGGTATTTAGGGTTTTTCCCTCTAAATTATTGTTTTTTATTAAAAAATAAATTTTGAAATATATATAATATTTTAAAGTATTTTCAAACAAAAAAACACTGTAAAAAGATAAATATTACACTGACAAACACCATCTTAGTGGGAGATCTGCAGGCATTTAGCAGTTATCGTCTAGCAGGAAAGTAAGGCATTTATATTAATGGGCAGTGTTCAATTTCACTTAATTAAATTCAAGTCATTTTAGCAATTAACAACTACTACGTGAATTGATGGTATAGGATACCACCGTACACTCATCTCATGTCACGTAAGAGGATGAGGAGACTTGCACGATAATGCTGGCGGCTAAGAACAACACTGCATTTTTCTTCCATCTTTGATTAGATTGGTGCGGGTGAGAAATGAAAAGAACAGAGATGAAAGAGTTATATCGTAAAAGAAAAGTCGGTGAGATGTTTTCTTTCGGATAATGATAGTCTATCGAATGAATCTTGACTCGGCCATTGCAAAGGACAACAACCTTTATAGGGCCTGTTTGGCACAGCTGTTACTGTTGTGGTTGAAGTTGAAAAAAATAGTTTTATGAAAAGTGCTTTTAACTGCGGTTTGTAACTTTTAATCTAAATGGTAAATTCAAACTTTGATAAAATTCAAAAGAGCATAATTTCGCTGGGTTATGGAGATCATGGTGAGCGCAAATTCCAGGAATAGAATGGATCTCAGCCATCACCTCATAAATGCTACACCCTTTTTTATCCATATTCAAAGAGGTTGAATCGCTCCTACTCGACATACTGTCAACTAGTTAATCCCACTTTGACATGAGCTGAACACCAATGGTAGCCGTCTTCTTCCTCTTCTTCGCATGACCCTCATTAGCTTCCATCTCTTTCCTTTTTCCACTGCTCTGTGTGTTGCTGCTACTTGAGATGTTGACCCCTCTAACTAACTGAGCAATGTCTGAGTCAGTCGTAGTATTTCTATCCTCTTCCGAATCACCTTACCATGAAGTTGCAGTGGAAATAAAAGGAAACTCTCTAGGACTTTATTCTGAAGTACGCAATGATTTTATTCAATAATCAAAATGTTCGAAACCAAGTTTGATTGCAGTATATCGTAATACTAAAGAAAAAAGCAGAATACAGGTGGAACTTTTATCAATATATGATTGTAAAAGTGATGTTAATTGCAAGGATACATGGACATATCTTGTGTAGTGACTGCAAAACTTGACATGATTACTTTACTAAAGCTCGCAATTGTATTTCCATTGTTTCAACAAGAATGAGGATAAAATATTAAAAGTCAATGTTTCAAGTCATCCAAATCCTTCCAACTCCACCAGTAAATACATTTTCAACCTGAGCATTGAACCATTAAATGCACAATCAAACAATAGTCCTTACAAAAATATAAATGCAAGAGCTCAGCTAAGACTACAAACCATGGCAATTCCACAATTTCATAGTGATGAGAATTATTAGACCCACATTGCCAGTAAAAAGCAACCAATTAAGCATTTTTACATTGACACAACAAATGCAATCTGCTTCTTCCTTAAAATGCATTAGGTCTAAGATATGCAATGGACAAAATACCCGAGCCAACTTTTTGGCAAAATACATTGGACGAGAAGAATGCATCGTCTCTAATTTTGCCCAGTCTCCAAGTTCCTCATCAGAATCATCTTCCTACAGACAAGGTAGAGAAATGCACCCAGAAAAAAATGTTCAAATAATTCTACAATTTAAAACTAAAACCCAACAGCAAGAATGGACTGAAAAGGAAAGAGAAACCAAACCTCATCATATTCATCGTCATCCTCTTCGCCCCCATCTTCAACATCGCTATCGTCATCTTCAATTTCATCAACCCCAAATCAATTTCAAATGTACCCAATGACTCCATCTCACTGAGCATTTCCATCGCATCAAAACCTATAATGACTTGCTGTATTTTGCATAAAAACACATAAACTCAAGAAGGGAGAAGAGACGGAGACGAGAGGCAGAGATGAGGGAGACGAGAAGCAGAAATGGAGACTTGTGAGGCAGAGAAAAGAGGGAGACGCGAGGCAGAGATGAGAGATGAGGAACAACGCTTTATAGTCAATTTCGGGTGGGGGGAACAGGAGCTCAGCTGAATTTCAATAGTGCTTACCGCGATCATTCGCATGGACAGAAAAGTGGTGAATTGTAGTCACGAGAATCTACTGCAAATTTTAGCCAATTTATTTTAGCCTAGAAGGATGTGTATGGTCCTCCATTTTGTAAAGCTTCCCATCTCATATCGTTTTCAGCCAAGTTTTGATCTGCTGCTTTCATCTACCATGACAGAGCATGGTCTCTGGTTGAGAGAATATATGACCATACAGGCTGCCTCGTGATCTTCCCTTGATATTATCCATATTTATTTCTGGCAAGTATATCTTTTATGTAATCTTCTGATCCGTTCGATCAACAGCTTTGATCTCTTTTGCATTTTTTATATGAAAGAAATTGCTTTGGCTGGATATTATTCTTTGTACAATATCGTGCAACTCTGTAACTCAGCAATATGCATGTTGTTTGGCATTTGATAATGATTATTTAAAAAAAATCTTCATAAATATATTAAAATTATATATTTTAATTTTTAAAAACATTAAAATATAGCAAATTAAAAAAATCCAAATCCTTAAAAACATGCAAAAACAAATATGTTTTTAATGTATATTAGGGAGTATGATTGGTATTGTTTTTTAAAATGTTTATAGTCCAAAAATGTATTAAAATAATTTTTATTTTATTTAAAAAAAATGATTATATATTTTAATTTTAAAAAAACATTAAAAAATAGCAAATTAAAAAAATTCCAATTCCTTAAAAACATGCAAAAGCAAATATATTTTCAATATACATTAGAGAGTGTGGTTGATATTGTTTTTTAAAATATTTTTTATCTACAAATATATTAAAAAAAATATTTTATTTAAAAAAATTGATATTAAGATATGAAAATAATCTAAAAATATTAAAAAATAATAATTTAAAATATTTTTTTTATTTCAAAAATATGAGCGTGAAAAACTAACTCTTGCTGCATCTTGAAACCAGCATTGTATGCAGTGGAATTTTGAATTGCCACGTGAGAGGCATTGGCCGAATATTGCGGGGGTGAAATTCAAATAATATCTGGTCATTAAAAAACCCCTCAGAATGGGGACTGGCTGCAGCAGCCTTCATGGCTAACATTTATTTTTTATATTAATACATTAAAATCATATAAAATAATATAAAAGGTAAATTTAAACGGTAAATAAATTTAATTCTTCATAGAAATCAGATTAAACTAACACGCTTAATACTCCCGTAGTGGGAACAATTCCAAGGGCTGAATCCATGTTACTGGGATCCTGAGATGAAGAAAATCTGCTTTGAAAGCCTGGAAAGTTTAAGCATGTATTTGTTTTTAGAGTTCAGCTATTTTTTAAGAGTTTTTTTTTTTGTGTGTGTGTATTTGTATTGTTTTTTATGTTTAGATGTAAAAAATATTTTTTTTAATAAATATATTATTTAAATACATTTATAAATAAAATATATTTAAAAAAAATAATATTACTGTAAACTCAGAAACTACTTGACAAGTGCTCTATATATTTTCTCGATCAGAATACTGCCACTTGAGAATCATAAACAAGTATATGCCAGCTTCAAGGCACGAGTCACGGTGAAACATCACCACCTTAAAATATAGGAGTCTGGGAAGTATTTTAAAAATGTTTTATTAATAAAAAATTGTTTTAAATGGAAAATATTTTTGTATTTTTAAATTATTTTGATGTTATCATTTCAAATATAATTTTTCAAAAAATAAAAATATATATTATTTTAATGTATTTCTAAATAATAAAAAAAATATTTTAAAAAACAATTGTAAACTTTTTATCCCAAACTCAAATTTCTTTTTCTAGTCAACACAAACTCGTATTTCTACGAGGCATTGAAGCTTTTCACAACTTAGCAGTCCCTGTAACTTGAAATTTTGCATGGTCGATTGGCAACTGCATAAACTGGCTGCTATTTTAAACCTGTGTAATGTGATTGATTCAGGGGTGTTTGGGATCCAAAAAGACATGTTTTGAAAAAAATATTTTTTTTTGTTTTAATTTATATTTTATTTTTAGATCACAGTATTATTAAAAAGAAATAAAAAAAATATTATTTTAATATATTCCCGAATAAAATACAATTTTAACAACATGTTTCCATTCAGCTGTGTTATCCCTCTGAAAAAAAACTGCATTCCTATTGGTCGTGAGCTTTCAAATAAGCTTCTTTTATTCCATCCTATTCCATCCTTGTGTTGAAGAGTTCTTTCAATCAAGCCCCTCTGATTATTTTTTTCAATCTACATGCGTGATCTCACAAGTCTTCCCGTGCCTCCGTCCTTCAACTACCATCAATTCGTGGATTGATATTTCATTTTATTCACACCTACACAATTATTAAAAGAAAAAAGGCAAAATACGGGCGATTTCATTGAAATTCCACGCACACAAATTATTGATTGGTATAGTAAACTTACTCCTTTATCTTCAAGTGGCGGGAATTTAAGCCTTTAAGATAAGTTGTTTTGGTCTTCCACTCTGGCTCAGTAGTTACAGGGAAGTTGCTTGAGGATGCGTGTTTCTTTCTTATTAACACATAAAAAGCCTCCTTTTATTCCAGAGTCAACGAAATTTAAAGTTATTGACCAATAATTTTCTTGACTTTTCCTGGTTACGTAGCAGTCAAGATATTTATTTGCCTCCAATATAAAAAAAACATTTGAGTTGTTGGACTTTTCTGTTTTTTCTAGTTTTTTTTATACACAACGTGAACATGGTTTTTACCTTGTAGAAAATAAAGATAAAAGAAATGCAATAAGATCGATTATCTGTGTTACTCCTTGGATGCGGGTGCTGCTACAATTTCTTTAACTATAAATAATATTTTTATTATTATTATATTCACTGGATCGAGTTTAAAATCTCGTTACTTGTTTTATTGTCTAGTATTTATTTCAAATTAAATTATTTAAAAATAGCTTTGATATGACACGATTAAACGAATTCAAAAATAAATTAAGTGACTCGTGGAAATATAGCACGAGCTTAGATATAGATCTCGGGATGGCATGATTCTTTTCCGGCTATCAAGACAATGGATTGTTGGATCGGTATACGTTGAACCCAAAACTTGAATTATAAATCTACTAGATTTATTTTCAAGTTGTTTTTTATTCAATAATATGATAATATAAACAATCATTTGTAAGATTTAGCATCATTTTAATATTAAAATATTTGTTTGAAACTTCAATAATTTTATAAAAAAAAATCCAAAAAAATATAAAGTATAATTCTTAATCAACCAAATTAATAAATTGTGACTCCAATTCAGGTTATAAACTCAATTTTTGTATTTTTTTTATTGAATTATATATATAAAAAAAAATATTCACAAAATAGATAAACCAATCAAGTATTGCAGTGTTTTTTTAGATCATGATAATCTAAAAATATGAAACTTAAATAAATTGTGTCGTGCAAGTGAAAATCAATAAGATATTAAAGCATAAAATCACAAATAAAAATCAAGGATAAAATCAAGAGAAAATCAATCGCACAATGAAAAAAAAAAACAGAAGAAAAGCTTAGGTGTACGGCCCTAGTTAGCCTAATATACACAGGCCTAAAAAAACCCTAGGCACGTGAACTCCGAGACAGCTCGCGAGTCAACAAGTTTACAAGTTTGCTGGACACGGCCAAGATAAGTGGCTAAAAAGTTGAGCAATAAACTTCCATGGGTAAAAAACCGATTAAAAACAATTCATAAAACTTCAATCACCATTTTATAACTTATAACGGGTGTCATTGATATTATTTTTATTTTTATAGTTGAGATTTAAAAATATAATTTTATAGAAGATATTTTTAATTGTAGTTTATAATCATTATTAAATTATTTGATTAAAATTATAGTTGAGTTTAAAATTAATGAAAAACAGTTTCACGTATTTTATTACCAAACTTTTCATATTGTTTTTAACTTGTGAAATTACTTTAAAGAATATAAACATATATAGACACATATTGCGATCATGTTCAACAAAAACATCGTTATCTTGCAATCTTCTTCTATTTAATCTAGCCCTAAAAAAATATCAACATCACTTAAAAAGATCTTTTCTATATTTAAAAAATTTAATCTTGCCCTAAACACAGCTGAAAACAATAATTTGGTGAAAATTATACAAGTAGCAAAGAATTCCATATAATTACATCAACAATTATTATTGTTTTTAATTCTCAAAATAAAATCAATCACCTGATAAAAATACCATTCGTCCTGGAATATTCATCATGATTATTTTTTTTCAAATATCATCAGTTACTTGAAATGAAAAGTTATGACTGGTGAAAAAGAGAAAAGGAAAAAGAGCAAGGAGAAATGTTAACCGACTAACTCCTCTTACTTCAAAATAAAATCATTAATCAAATGAAAAAACAGAGTCACAACTGCAAACAAACAAACAAAAAACAAGAATACTGTTTTTCTCTACCCTTCTCCACTTCCATTCACTTTCCTTCTCTGTCTTGTTGCCTCCTCAATTTCCTCTTTTTTTCTTGTAAATCTATTATCTCCTTTCTCCATGTCCTCACCTTCACACCTCACATGGCAAGTCTCAAATCTAATCTCTCTCTTTCTATTCGCATGCTTTTGCATCTAGGAAATCAAAACACACTAATTTCTTTTTGTGGTTTGTTAGATAGGTTTTGCAGAGGATGAAATGAAGGACTGGAGGCACCGTGAAGGTGAAGATAAGGATTTATTTTGAAATTAAATGCTAACAAAATCACTGTTGGGATCGGTTTATTTAAAGCAATGCAAAAATTCATCACAAGTCGAAAAGCCATGAAAAGCGACTCTTTGTTGTTTTTCATCAATTGACATTTCATCAATTTTTAAAAGTGAGATCCGTTGAAAATTATCTGTCTTTTATTTTTAACCAAACACTAAAACACTAACTTATTTTCAATCTTGGATCCTACCATATTATCAAATACCTTCCAAGTCTAAGTCTTCAGAGATAGTTCAGATCTAAAAATTATTCAATTCAATTTTGTCATATAAAAGCGCAAGGAAGGTTGAAAAAAACACCATGGAACTTTTTTCACCAAATATAATCTATTGATATTAAAAATATATTTTTCTAGTTGAATTGGTGCCGACCAATGGTTTTCTCTTCTATTTAATAAATTAAATATCACGAAGTGAAAATCTTGTGTTTAAATTTAATAATATATTTTTTTTAAATCATATCAAAATAATTAAATTAAATAAAAAACAACAAATAAAAGACTATAAATAGCTAAATTTATTTTTAAAATTAATGAAAAATCTTATAAAAAACAAATAAAAAATGAAGCCTAATATTCAATAAAATAAACGACAAAGGATGAGAGTGGAAATAATGAGTTAAAAAAAGCATTTCAAACAAATCTCTTGAGTTCGTGACCCATAAAATTTTAAACTCGGACTGAATCAATAAGCTTGGTTCTAAATTATTTTAACAGTAAGTTTGGTTCTAAATTATTTTAACGTCAAAGGATTGAATAAAAAAAAAGTATAAATTTAAAAATCTATCAAAGTAAAAAAAAATATAAATAAAAAACTAAAAGACAATGAAATCTTAAAAAAACTTGAAAGATCAACTCAAACAAAACAAGTAGCAAAAAAAATAATAGAAGAACAAAAAACAGCACACGAAAATATTGAAAAATTAAGAAATTAATTTTTCTTATGAATTTTTTTAAATAAAATAATTAACAATTAAGAAAAAAGACCATTTGAATTTTGGCAGTGTCAAATGCTTAAATCGAGGCACAATTGCACGGAGAAAAAAATCATCCATGCTAAACTAGTCCGCATGTGCGACGCAATCACTATCTAGGATTTTTAAATAATATTTTATGTCAATTAATTTGAAAATATAAAAGCCCATGGATATAAAAACTAGTTAAATAAATTTTATTTCTAAAAAATAATTTAGTTGATTTATCTGGCTATAAAAACATGAAAATATAGGCGTCTCCTGTTAATATTTTAATTTTAATGAGGGCGATGTATGCATATAAAATCCGTACAACCCCACCCTGGGTGTCCCCGGTATAGGATGCAAGTTCAGGGCAATAAAAGTAAAAAACAGCCACCCCGAAAGGAGAAGCATCAAAACATGCATGCATGTCGTAAACCCCCCGAAAACGGACGCGTTTTTCACCGGCCCATGAGGCTAATATCGTCGTCACGCTTGCGATAGCTTTTTAAAGTGCTTATCGTGCCGAAATATATCAAAATGATATTTTTTTTATTTTTTAAAAATTATTTTTGAAATCAGCACATCAAAATGATCTAAAAACACCAAAACATATTAATTGAAAATACAAAAAAAAAAAAAATTTTCAAATTTCAGCGATAAACAGTTCTAATCGCAATGACAAACAAGGAATTATACTTTAAACAAAAATATGAAGGCGCGAAACCATGACAAATCTCCCGCCCCTTCTCTGACCACCCCTCTCTCGCTATTCAACCCCGCGCCTCTATCGCCTTCATTTCCCCGCCTCTCACTACCTCCGTCTCCCCCTTCTCGATCACACGATGCACTTCGAAAACCAACCACACATCTCCTCAGCCACTCCCGGCGTCTCCATTGCCTCTTTCACCTCCATGGATACTCCCCACCGTGCCAAAAAACACCGCGGCAGTTACAACTGCGGTCGTTGCGGGCTCCCTAAAAAAGGCCACGTCTGTCATCTCCCTCCCAGCACCATCACCACACCAACGCAAACTCCCACCGACTCCTCCGTTTCAGTCTCCACCTCAACTTCTCGTCCACCGCCGCCGTCACGCCAGCAGCACTCGGATCTCCGCAGAGCGTTGTCATTTGATGACAATGACTTACGGTGCGACTCAACCGAGATTGAAATTGACGAACCGGAGTTGGATCTGTCTGATTCGGGTTCCGGGAAGTTGCCGGTGAGCTGCATGTGGGAGATTTTGAGGAGGTTGCCGCCGGAGGGGTTGTTGGCGGCAGCTAGGGTGTGTAAGGGTTGGAGAGAGTCAGCAAGGAGGTTGTGGAAGGCGGCGGAGGAGCTTCGACTTGCGGTTCCACCTCGGTCTCAGCTTGTGTTTGTTGGATCTTTGTTGCAGAAGTGTTCTGGACTCAGTAGACTCATTCTTAGATCGGAAAGGTCAGGGTCTATTTTCGAGACGGTTGCCTTTCTTCAGATCTACCGTTTTATGAAGTGGACTGGCTGGGGATTATCGGCATTTGGGATTTTATAACGTAAATGGATGAAATTAACAATCTCTAAAACCAAATGCGATAAAGCTTTTAAAGCATTATTTAAAAAAAAATGTAATTAAATTGTAATTTGATTTATGAACAGAAATGCTAAAATGATAACTAACCGTTTAATCTATGATTAACAATGAATTAATGTCATCACAGCATTGCCTTTTTTGAGAATTTTCAAGAGCAGAAGCTTAAATGAGTGTGATTTTCGATTTTAGTTGGCCAAATGGAACAAATTTAAGATGCTGTGAGTAGTTAAATCGATTCTATTTCCTTGATTGTTGCAGTGATGTGGATGCGACGATGTTGGCTTGCATTGCGTTTTCTTGCCCTAATTTGGAAGTGATGGAGATTTCTACATCTGAAACTCTAGTCAATAGGATTACCGGGTACGGGTCCTTTCCTACTTTCACTCATTATTGGTTGATCTGAAGTGCATGGTTTCAATTTCTTTCTTTTTGGATGAGTCACTTTTTTTTAGTGATGGATATTCATAGAGAGCCAATCGATAACCGGTAGAAAATAATTTCAATGTAACCATGTTATTGATATACTGCCTGCTGGCGGTAGCAATGATGTAAAGATGAAGCATTGAGTAATGGATTCGGGACTCGTCTGTGATATTGATCTCAGTTTTCATTGGAATGGGATAGAAAAGGTCCAATTTTGCACTTACTACTTCATGTGGTCTTTTTAGTCATAGATTGTTTAAGCATTTAGCTACTGCCTGTTTAATCTGCTGCTGGAATTAAAATGATGCCTAGACAATCACAGGCTTAAAAAGTTAAGGTTCTGTTTTTCATTTTTAGGTTTTCCTTGTGCAATGAGATTGTAAAGCTTTATGCTGTGCAATATGTTCCAAGTAGACTTCCATGATTGTTTAGGAATATAACCAGCATCTTTGTTCTGTTTCATAGTTTTTTCAAATAGTATATTTGCTTGATAGGGCCTGCATCATATAATTTCTTGTTCCTCTCCTCGCCCAATTAATGTTATGTGATGAGAGACTGTTGAGAAATGACTGTTAATTGGATCAAATTTCTGGTTTTTCTATGCAGTGATGAACTGGGTCGTTTTGTCGCTAATAAACGTTGCCTAACGAGCCTTAAGATTGATGGTTGTTCTAATCTGGGGGGATTTGTCCTCTGTTCCTCAAGCCTTTCTACAATCTGGCTTTCAGATCTGTATTGCCTATCTAAGATGGTAATTGTTTTCTTTTATTTGTTTCATCTCATTTGGTGTGACGACTCTTCTAGTTTGAAGCTCTTTGTTGTTTAGACCAAAGAAGGGCATTTAAGGGTGGTCTTCTGTTAGTTTATGCTTATATGCTGTTTGGAAGAAAATATGTTGGCATTTAAGATGCTTCATTTTTTACTTATCTGTGGCTTTACTTTGTAGGTCTTTAACTGTCCCAATTTGAAAGAGATCTCCCTAGATTTTTCTCGCCAAGAAAATGAGAGCACTGATCTTACTGCTATGGTTGATGGTTTGGGAAGGACTTGTCCTCGGCTGCAAAACATACATGTTGCATCACTTCGACTTTCTCATGCCACAGTGCTGGCTCTCACGGCTGCAAACCTGAGGTTTGTCCAGCAATCCTATTACCAGCTTGTATTCTTCCACAACAGAGTATCTTTAACGACATGTAATGCTCATAATAGTTGCTAACACTATGAACCTCATAGAGTTTTCTACTTTCTTACTCTTTACATGATTTTAGGGGGTTGCGGATGCTTTCACTTGTTCTTGGAACTGAAATTACTGATGCATCTGTTGCTGCCATTTCTCAAAGCTATTCAAAATTAGAATTGCTTGATCTGAGTGGGTATGTTCTGGAAAAATTGTGAATTCCTCACTTTAATTTATTTTTGAGCTATCATTTTTAACACTACAAGTTGATTTCAGGTCTAGTATCAGTGACAGTGGCATTGGAATGATATGCAATGTGTTCCCTGGAACACTTTCGAGATTTCTTCTTGCAGTCTGTCCTAACATCACTTCAAGTAATCTTCGTTGAAATCTCTTCATCTAAATGAAACCTTGAATCTATATTTCCAACATACTTTGGCCCTGCAGGAGACTTTTATTAATTATCTTGTTTTTTTTTCCTCTCAGGTGGAATTCAATTTGCCACAGCTCAACTGCCTCTTCTTGGGCTCTTGGACTGTGGAATGACAATATGTGATATGAGCCCTCAGAATCCAACCTACAATGAAAGCGGTGATTTTGAGTTGCAGACGAAACTTAAAAATAAACTACACCCTATAAACCAGAAGCTTATCATTAAACATGGCCGGTTGAAAAAGCTCAGCCTTTGGGGCTGTTCTGGCTTAGATGTAAGATTTTGTTATCTGAAATAGTGATGGTTGGATTGATTTTCTATATCCTGCAGCTCTCAAAACGTGATTTTAAATACAGGCTCTATGCTTAAACTGCCCAGAACTCATTGATTTGAATCTGAACTCCTGTAAAAACATGCATCCAGGTATAGAATTTTCTTCCCTTTAACTGATAGTTTGTTTAAGCTGTGTTGATGCTGCATTTTTCCTGTTAGCCATGTGTAGTTAACTTTTATTTATACTTGTATCCCCAGAGAGAGTGCTCCTGCAGTGCCCCAGATTAGAAAGTGTGCATGCATCAGGATGTCAAAAATTGCTGATTGGGGCTATTCAGAGTCAGGTGAATACTTAACTCTATTTGAGTTCAGATTTCTTTCTTTTCTTTAGTTATTGTACTGTACAAGGCTTGGTTGTTTTTTAATCTCCAAATAATTGATGTACAAGCTGTTTATGTTGTTTAATAGCAATCAATCTGGCAAACCAAGCAAGATAGCTCATGCAACAAACTACAAATTGATTGTAGTTGTTAATCATTTGGTTATCGAAAAAGTCCTATTCTATATTATCGGCAGGCCCTTTCCTGCTTCATCTAAAATAGTTTCCTTTCAATAACAAAAAGCTGTGGGGAAATGGGTATAATTACTGCAGTATCATCATAGGCACGGACAGACCGAGTTCACGAGATATGCATACCTATGATGCCATTTGTCTGATAATCGATGTTACTTTTATTATCAGAGCTGAGTTTACTGCGTTGGTGATATGTAGAACCCGTCGGCATTGGCAGCTTCCTATCTTTTTTCTTACAAGCTTCTGATGTGTCAGTGTCTAACACAGAACACAATTGGAGTCAGCTGACAATTTCCTATTGAGAATGTTTGGTTTTTTTGAAGAAGGAATGTTTTTGTTAACCCATAGCTTGATTTTCGTACAATTTTTGGAGCTTTAATTGAATCAGTTAAGCTTCAGCTATTGTGTTTGTACTCTTTCATAACTGTTGAACATGCCTGCAGGTCAGCAGCAACGATTTTGATGCATCGGAAAACCAATTCCTCAATAAACGTTTGGCTGATGGCTCAAAGAGGGTTAGGGTCCCGCTATTCCTGAGTCAGCAGGTAGGTTGACGACCTTGTTTCATCAAACTATATATTATTCAACTGTCCAAGCAAACTTGTAAACCATTCTATATAGTATATCAACATTACATATTGTGATGCAACTATGCTTCAACATTATGCTTTTCTTAGATTGTATTATAGGAAAGGTGGTTGCATGAATTGTTAAGTTCTTTTGGTTCTTGAGAAAATAATGTTTCGTAAACTCTTATGCTAATATTGCTTCTACCATACAGCCATATGATGAGGATAAGAAACGGAGAAGAATTGGTAGTCGTCCTTGTAAGGTACTTGTGGACTGATCGACATGCCCATCATACATGTTTTATACCGTACACATCGGGTAATCTGTACGCACGTAAGTTACTTCTAGACCGAACAACATGCCCATCATACATGTTTCATACCGAACACATCGTGTAATCATGTTGTAGTCTCTCGATTGTTATCTATTTCATTTGGCCTTGTGCCCTGCTCAAGCAAAATTTTTGCAGTCGTCCAGAATCAATGGTTAGGGCCATCTAACTTGTATATTGCCATTACCTTGATACCAGTCAATTGTTTCAAATTAACTCGATACCGGAAAAGACCGATGACTTCAGAGTTCTTTCAGCCATTCCCTTATTTAATTAAAGATCATGCTTCCTTTGTACTTGTCCAAGTTCTACTTTCTGCTGTACTAAATGCTTTCGTTAATTGCCTAGTTGATCGTAGAAGCTTGTTCATGTGAACAGATAATTAATAAATTCAGTCATAGTAGTTGGAGGTGATGCTTTTGTTGACATGATTGTTTGAGATACCTTGTGAAATGTCCTGTCCTTTAATGGCCTCCAGAAATTTGGAATAAGGTCAATCGTGCACCTAAATCATCTTAATATTTGTATTTATGATAGTTTAATTGTGGGATATTAATTGTATCATTCAAATAGAACTATCGTGGAAAAACAATGTCATTAATTTAAAAAATCTTTTTTTAGATTTATAGTGTAAATTTATTTTGTTATAGTGAAAGAAAAAAAATATTTTTTCAGTATTAAAAAATCCTTATATGTATGTATTTCTATTATTTCCATTAAAAAGATATTAAAAATCTGACCAGTCATTATATCTTATCAATTTCCCATTATTCTCTTTTTTTTTTCAAAGCAAGAACGAAACCGACGAAGCTGCTGCTATTCATCTCAGGTGTTGTGTACAAATTTAAATGAGCTCCGTACTAAAAGGAGGCTTATTTGTGATCTGCATTCCATGGCTATGGTTGCAAATTCACTGCCACCTAAACAGATAATTGTGCATGAAGATTCTCGTAAACGCCCAACCCTGAATCTCGTGAACAAGGTGAAACTAACAGAGTTGATGTTGATGATTGACGAGGCGATATTGTCATCTCAAATTGATAATATCTCTTATCGATGCGCGCGCGGATGGATCAATCTTCTTATTGGATTTCCACAAAAAGGATCAGATCATTGATGTTATTATTATTAATAATAATAATAATAATAATAATGTTAGGCCGATATCCCGGGATACGTTACACTTATTTATTCCTATAGCGAAACATACTCTTCTCCTTCATCTCTCCATTTAACGAGGAGCTAGCACAAAAAAACCGGATAATTCGCGATATGCTATGCTCTGTGCAAAGCTACTGAATCGGTTCAATTAAGAGAAATTAAAATTGCCATTATACATGGAGCTGCGTGGCTTTCAGCAGTGTTGTCAGATTCCATATATGAGAGGAAGAGAGAGATCATGCATGGAACTGATTCCGAACCATCGTTGTTCCTAAAATAAGAGCACTACTAATATCACATTACAAGTGCCAGCAAGCACCGACCGTATATGATGCCGATCACAAAATTCGAATCAATATTTAATGGTGAAACCGACATCGGATTGGGACCCTAGTCATGGCTGGTTAGAATTTTCTCATAAATTTTCATGTTCAAGGGATCAACTTGTTTTCTCTACTTCCACCAATCTTCTTTGATTCCCATCAAAGCATGCAGCTGCTGGAAATAGCTAGTTAGCTAGCTTGGAAGAGGCAATTTCCTCCACACTATATGGAACCCTAAAATAATAAATCAAGAAACTTAAACAAATGGGCATGGATAAATGCTCCATCAGCATGCACATGCTCCTGTTCCCTTCCTACAATGACTTCCCACATGGGAACATTTCCTTCACTCACTCCGGTTCCTGCCCCTTGAGAATTACGTATAACAATAAAAATAACATTTATAGGTCTGCATGGCTGATTAATTATATAATAAATGAATGAAAAATAGCTACAATCATTAACAACTAAGCAAGCAATTAACAGTACTGAACAAGCAAGACATACGACCGAGTCTTTTGGAACACAATTAAGAGTTATTATCGTTCTTGTCCATGACTAATAAATATTAAATGATCAAGTAGCATCCCACAAACATTACATAACAAACCACAATTAATATTAATACAGAAACACCCTTAACAAAGAACAGTCTGCTCAGTCCATCTAGCGTGCTTTTAGCATGCGAGCCACTAGATCAAAGGAGCAGGCTGTGGTGCTCACTACTTGAAACTTCTGTTCTTGCATTTCTCCATGGCTCTTGGTGCTGCAATGAGACAAGGCAGTACAAAATTTGTGTTAGGATGTAAACGAGAAGGAATCAGTTTGGTGTTATTTTTATGCTATATAGTAATTATATATTTACCAAGTCCAGTCGCCTCCGTTCCTTTCATTATTCGCAGCCGCTTGCATGATTCAACAAACATGCTGGATTTAAGATAAAGCAAACAAAATGTTAGCTCTAATTAATACAGATAATGATAGCATGATGTTTTTTTTTCTGGGTTTTACTGCTGCTATTGATTCATAGCACACTCTCTAAGAAACAATTCTTAGTTTTTAACGTTAAGGCTTAATTTGTTGAGGGATCGATGGAGAACTTACTCCCATGGGACATCACCAACGAGCATCCAGTCACCGTCCTTATCTTCATAAGTTGGAACATAGTCAGTGCCATTAAGAAGATCTATGAGCCTGCTTTCATTCAAGAAATCTTTCGTTCCATGGGATCCACAATTGCCTTCAATGCAAAACGATTTACGCAACAAATCATTACATTTATACAAGAACTAATACAGCTTCGTTTTGCTAGACGTGAGATTAATTTTGATGTACCTATAGTAAAGGAACTCAACAGTTCGCCTAAGGCACCAGAGAGCTCGTGGTAGCTCTTGTAATTCTTCAAGTCCACTTTACGGAGGTAAGGTGCGCCAACCATGCTAACCTTCACAAAGGTTGCATTGCCCCCGGGAACCTTCTCAGCACTTCCCTGATCAGTGCTGCTTTTCTGGACAGCTAACATGTTCTTTCGGAAAGATCTGACTGGCGGCCAGCCCACAACCTGTGCCCTAATTAACATTTTATATATATATATATGGATGTACATATTGATGAGCTATATAAGTATACCTTCATTCCAAATCTCCAACAGGATATAAGTAGAAGGGTTTAGAGGATACTTACCGAGGCTATGGAGAATGAAAAACGATGAAGCAAGCCGGTTAGTAAACCAAAAACTAAATATTGAAATAAAGTATCTACGTGCTAATCAAGAGTTAGTGAAAAGTTGGAGCTGGGTATTCATTGTATTATCCTCATGTAAGCGTGCACATGAAGTTCTAGCCATAGGTGTTGACAGTGATTTTCTTATTTTAATTTTAAAAATGTGAAAAATAAAAAAAATTCCTTAACTATTTATATTTAATATATAAATTTTATTTTACCTTTTTAAAGTATAAAACAATTATCGGTTTTTCTCAAGAGTTAGTTATCTATAAATTACCCTCTGAATATTTTATCTATTTAATTATCAATAAGAATTGTTTTTTTTACATTAAGCAAAAAGAAAAACAACCATCCCAGAAGATAAATGATAATTAATGGATAATTTTTTTTATAAATTAATAAACTCATAATACGTTTTCTTTCTAATTTACATGATAAGAATAAAAGAAAAAAAGAAAAGAAAACAACAAGTTTTTTCTTCTCAGAATAGAATTTATTTACCCATGATCATCCATCTAATGCCAAAGAACCTCGGAAAGTTTTGAATGTGTTGATATTAAAAAATATTTTTAAAAAAATCTATTTCAATATTCAATATTTATTTTTGAAAATATATATATTTACATGGTACTTCGTAACTTAGTGCCCATTTGACATTAAATTTATAGCAGTGTTTGGATGTGTTTTAAAATTATGTTTGTCTTGAAAATACATTAAATTGATTTTTTAGAGTTTTTCAATAATATTAATGTGTTGATATAAAAAATAAAAAGATAAGAAAATAATAATTTAATATATTCTTAGGTAAAAGTTACTTTTAAAAATAGTAAAAATATAAATTATCATACTTATTGCTCTTTCTCTTTCATAATTGATATATATGCTTATCGAACCTTATCATGTAGTAGCTGTAAATATGCACTATCATGAACGCATAGAGGTTAGAAGAAGAAAAAGAGTTAGATCACAGAAGGAAATAACCAAAACAAAAATAAAAACTTACTTAGCCGGAGGTTTTGCTGGATCAGTGGCCAGAAGGTTATTCTCCGTTTGAGTCTTCTCGTGATTTGTATCATCACCCCCCTCCTTGGAAGAAAGGTTGAGCTTCAAGTCCACAGTCGCAGAGAATCCTCTCTTTTTCGCGGACTCTCCTCCTTCAGTACCCCCTCCACCATTCCCTGGTAGCCCTAGCCTTAGCTCTGTCTCCTCAAACCCCATCTTTGTTCCCTTCTCTACTTCCATGATGAGATTACGTTCTCAGAGAAACTGATCCCTCTCTCTCTCTCTAAAACCTACTTTCTTTGTTCTTTCTCTATGCTTATAAATGGCATGTAGCTGTTTGATAGCTTGGGTTTGTAGTTCTTGGAAGGTATGAGAAAGTGATGAAGGGTAAACTTTTTAAGTAAGAAGTTGTAATCATATGGGGCTTTGGGGAAGAGTTCTGGTGTTTGGGTTTGATAGGCATTAATGCACGGATTGGGGCATTTGTTTGGGTTATGGCTAATGGGAGCTCGACATGTGGAGGGCTGTCTGAACTGGTTCTTTGAACGTTTGCTGGGCCAGGTGACGACATGGTGATGTTTTAGCTTCCTATAATTGTCCGTGGCTAGTTGGCAGCTATTTGCTATTTGGACTAGGCATTGGACCACCTATTTTTGTGCCTGTTTCTAGTTTCTACTGCTGTTCTGCGCTTGTCTTCTGGAGAAACGATAGATCTCTGCAAATGTAAAATGAACGAGCCACCCGAAACCATTTCGTGTTGCTTAAATTTAATCATCAATCTGTAGGAAAATAACATTTTCATTACATTTCTAGAGATGTGCGCACAGCAAGTTATCGTGATTTTCGAGTTTCAAAACAACCATAATCGTTAATTATACAATAGCTTGAAGAAAAAGGAGGAAAAAAGAGGATATATTTAAAATTGATTCGAAGGCAATTCATGTTAATTATCGATGCTATAATGCAAGTAAACTTTATTGATAAGAGTATATAATGATTTCTAAGCAATTTTATTGGCACTCATGCTCAAATTGTTAGCATCCGAGTTAATTGTTGGATTTCATATTGTAGATACACACAATAAATAGAGTGAAAGCTCTATATTTCTTGATAATTTCATTCATTGTTTATAAACCATATATATTACAATTCAGATGACATATATTTTACAATCTTAATCCTTTTTAGTTGTTTATGTATGCTCAATAGCTTGATTTTTGATGTCTATACCCTCAAATATTTTTTTTATACGAGTAAATTTCATCTCTTAAAAAACCCTTTTTAAAATATAAATAATATGATAAATTGTTTGAGTTAATTCTTTTTTTTTTGGATTGAAGGAAACTTCATTTCTCGAAAAACGTATTTTGTGGGTTAAAATGAATGAGTAAAGCCTTAACTATTCTAATTTCTTACAAAAAATACATGTTTTAATTTAAACTTGAGACCTGCCGTGTAGATCTCAAATCATTTATCATCATGTCACCCGCCTTAAGTACTTGAGTTAATTCTTCATCATCTGTTGTTAAGGTTGAATATAAATAATGGGTTCAAATTTGTTTAGAAGTTCGAAAGGTATCTTTTATGGTCTCCTATTTCATATATAAAATTTATAAATACACGGGTTCAAATTTATATATATTATGGCATAAAATAGGTATCCTTCAATTCATATTAATATATATTATGATCCAATAAATTATAAATAATTTTGAAATTTCTGAAATTTTTAATATCTAATATTTTTGTTTTTTGAACATTTTTTATATTATTTTTTCACTGTTGTTAATTACTAGCCACAACCTTTTAAAACATGGGTTTATCAAAATTTCTCGTATAAGTTGCAAATCATTGAAACTTGAAAAGATAATTTAATTTTCAAATAATCATCAAATATCTTAAAGTTTAATTTCTATTATCTGATATAATGGGAAAAAGCACACAACTTTAGAAGCAGTAAAAGAGGCAGCAAGTATGTTTTATTCTAAGCTTTTTTCAGAAAAACAAATCTCCATGGGCAGTAATGGGTAGCACAGGCTTTTTCAGGTCAAGAGGGTAAAGTAAGCGATGATGAGGTGTGATGGCTCAAAAGCTCCAGGACCAGATGGCTTTACCCTCTCTTCTTATAAGAATACATGTATCAGTTTGATGTCTTAAGGCTAGTGAATGAGTTTTTAATATCGGGAAACTCCCTAAATGTATCAGTTTGATATATTTTTGAAATGCAAATAGTCTACGTACAGGTTTCTCTAAGTACAGGCCTGTAAGTTTGATTAATGGTTTAAACAAGATTATTGCTAAATTGGTGTCATCCGGGCTTGAGGTAGTTGTGTATGATATCATGAGCTTCAATCAAACAATATTTATATCAGGTAGGCATATATTCTTGATGGTTTTATGTATGATAGCCAATGGAGCTGTACACGACCTGAAAACAAATGGTAGACATGGATACGCCTTCAAAGTTGATTTCTGTAAAATCTGTATGATAAAGACCATTTCGTCTTCCTTGCCTATATGTATAGTTTATATCCATCTTTATCATGCCTCAGGATGTAATAAGACTGGTCAGTTCCATCCATTGGAGATTTTGATGGAGTGGCTCCTCTGATACTAGAAAAATAAGCAAAGTTTTATGGAATCAAATAGCGAAGGAGAAGGCTCAGGGTGGTCCAGGCTTTGGCTATTTATAGTGTTAGAATAAGGTTTTACTGTTTGAATGGTCGTGTAGTTTTCGGGATCATATATATATATATATAATTCAGGTGGGTGGCAGGAGTTGGTTTCTAAAAAATACTGTCCATGTTTTGAGAAGAGTCTCGGTTTTTTCCCCTTTCTTATCAAATGTATGGTAATTAACGTATTTCATCATCAACTGTTAATTGTAATGATGAATTTCAACTAACAATGAACATTGCTTGTCAGTTTAGACTTGGGAATGGAAAAATTATTAATTTTTGGACAAATTAATCATTAGCTTCATCAAATATCATGAAAGAAAATAAGTATCGCCAGTTGTATTATTTGTTAACTTGTCAAGGCTTAATTATAGTTCTGATCAGTGTTCTTGATCAGCCTCGTGGTACCCCGAATCTAAATTGGATTAGAAATCTGGGAGATCTCGAGCCTGCTATCCTAGCTAGGCCAAATCATAGCTGATCTTGAGAGGGTGGTCTTGACTTCTAATTAATATTCATGATGTGGGGCACTGGATGGCTAACAAGTCTGGAAAATACAGGGTCAGGTCTGGAAGTTTAATCCATGGCAGGGCAATGTTTCCAGATTATCTATTTCTTTACTCTAACGTACGGTATTGTTCCTCTAAAAGTTGAAGTCTTCATATGGTTCCTGCAACGTGATTGTATGTGTATCGGTTTGCAGGCACACATGCTTGCTTGTGAGAGAATGCTTCTTGTTCTTTTTGCAATGCTCATTTAGAGGATTCAAGAATGCTTCTTGTTCTTTTTGCAATGCTCATTTAGAGGATTCATATCATCTTTTCTTGTATCGTGTGGAGTCTAGGAAACTTTACAGTACATTTATGGATTGGTCAGGTTTTCAATGGTGCATGCCATGTACCAATATTGATCAAGTTTTGTTTCAGTAATGGAAGTTAATTTTTGATATCTCAACGGCGAGCAGCCGGCCTTATGTTGGTTGGAGAATCTGATGATTGTGTATTTTTTCTTCATTTACTCTGTTCCGAACTCCGATCCTCTTTTCTAATGTCATTGCTGCAACTGTTTGAGTTTTCATATTAATACATCTTGTCTCGATTCTCATTAAAAAAACTGTGTATTTGTTTATATATATAACCAAAAGAAACTGGATGTAGGAGCAAGAACAGAAAGATGTGCAATTATTTGAGAGGCAGTGGTCCTTGAAATGAATGTTCATATAGTATATCATTTTAAGAAACTATCTTATTTAAAAATTTAAATTGATAAGTAATGTCTTAGAATATAATTTATATTATTTTCTAAAATACCCTCTCAAGTGAAATATTTTGAATTTAAAATCCATATTATCTTTTATTTTATTTTTATCAAATAAAATAAGGATAATAAAATTTAAATTCTAAAATAATAATGATAGATAAGTTCCCATTTATATTGCACATAGTTACTTCTGTGATGGCGCGTGCTTGTCTTGCTGTGTGATCTATGGTGGTCTAAAATTGCATGCACACATGCAGGCCACGTTCACTTGCAAATGGCGGAAAATGGACGGGCAACAATAAGATATAGCACTTGCTGCTAAGAACGTGCCAGCCACTTTATTTTTTAATTTGAGAAAACTTTATAAAATGTACTTTGTGAATTTAGTTATATTTTTAATTAAATTTTTAATTGTATATATATATATATATTTATTTATTTAAACTCAAGATGTACTGTAATGATCTCTAGTATTTTCCCATCATGCCACCTCTTTTAAATATAGTGTCAATCATATTACGCTATGCATGGGAATTTAAATTTGGTAAATCAAATTACTAGCTACTATCTAGAAGGAACAAGAAAAGAAAAAATTAATTAAGGCAGGAAGAACAAATAAAATTGAAAAAAAATTGAGAGAGTTGGAGATCAGGTTTGGTTGGGAGAATTAGAAGGTACGTGGGACCTAAACATGCAAGGAAAAGCATGTGCATAGATGCATTGGAGAGAGCCATGTGAGCTTGTTTGGCTCGTGGGGTTTTTGTCGACCCGGTGTCAAACCCTATCCCATGTGCGCCGCTGCAGGGCATCCCACTTACCACTCCCTCCTTTGATTTGTTTATTTATATTATACGTACTATCATGTTCTTATGCCCATGTATTATCAACCAGCTAAATATATATTCAGTAATTAATTAATTAATTAATTACTTTTCTACGTACGTTACTCAAAGGAAAAACAAAATTTGGATCCTATTTTATTTGGAACTGCCTTTAAGATCAACATATTCGATGAAGATCTGTATATATATATGGTTCCTATATCGTATAGTAAGATTACTTGTGTAATTAATATCTTGACACTTGTTTTCCCTACAGAGAATCATAGAGAAAGGTACAAGCTTCAGCGATCATCAATCACCGAATAATCTGTGATGATCATAACAATTATACAAGTTTATAATCCCGCTGCCACATTTTCACCGTCCCCGGCCACCCGTTTTTCTTTGAGCTAGGGAGACTGAAGAATGATTCTTGGTGCTCTCTAAACCAGATCCTATGCCGGAAAATTGATCTTGGATTCATCTTTCGAAACTGAACCTCACTTCGAGAGCGGATCCAAAGCGTGAGTCCTGCATATAACTGGGAACTGTTTCATTGATCAAAGCATCGGTGACCATCTATATGAAATATCAGCCTGCCCTTCCCTTAATACCGCTAAAAGTAGCATAGGTTATTGTGATGGTGGACTTTCTTCAAGCTTAATCACCTTATAAACAATTGAATAGAAAGTTGAATTATAGCACCCTTTTGCATTGACACGCTTCTGTTGTACTTCATGCATTCCAAACCTCAAGCTTGGGAGATTTATACTGAATTATAGAAGGCTGCATGCGTTCCAAACCTCAAGTTTGGGAGATTTATTCTGAATTATAGAAGGTTGTGAATACATTCCAAACCTTTTGCAGTGACACCATAATTCTTGGGAAGTCATGGTTCCAGGTGTCAAGGCCATTTGGCTGCGTACAAGGGCCATGGCCGTATATATATATGAATCAATAATTGAAGTATATTAACTGAAAATGTGTTCATTTCTCGCAATCTTCGTATTTTAGCTTGCGTTTCCCTTTTCTCATTGTGGGAAACACTGGAAAATCCCATCAACTTATAGATGGTTTTCTAAGTTATCTTCAAAACGTTCCCGCCATAAGCTTTTTAAGTGAAAACGAGCTCCCTGCATCGCCTAGCAGTGAGCTTCAAGCTTCAATTTGCAGTTTCATGTTAATCAGCAGCTACACGTACTGCAAAAAAAAAAAAATCTACTTATGATTCAAAACAAATGATATATGTTTCTGAAACAAAGGTTTAACTTCCCTTGCTAAGCAAGTCCACACATGAACGCGTCCTGTTATAAATTCTCCTTCTGTCAGAACAAATCCTGTCGGGCTGTAGGGACATATTGATGCATGCCCTTCAAGTATTCACTTCAAATCTTAATTCTACCTGATGAACATTCAATTATAATTCATGTCTTATGAAAATTCCCATAATCGGTCATGTGGGAGGAAAAATTCGTGGCCATGCTTGTGGCCAACAATCCCATTTGTTCTAGACACAAATATTGGCTTTGAGTCGACGGGGACTGGGTCACTGATCACACAGGAAAAGAAATTTATTTGGATGAGTCGACTGGGTCACTCATCACACAGGAAAATAAATTTATTTGGATGATTAATGATGTAGTTATTATTTGATATCATGTTTCAAAAATAATTTTTTATTAATTTTATTTTAAATTAATTTTTTTTATATTTTTAGATTATTTTTATTTGCTTATATCAAAAATAATTTTTAGAAAATAAAAAAAATATTATTTTAATACATTTCAAAACAAAAAAAATTATCAAAAACAATTTCAATCACACCCCAAACAAACACTTAGGAGGTCTGAAAATACGTTTAAAAAATATTTTTGAAAAAAAATATTTTATTTTACTTTTTACTTTGAAGTTAAAAAATTTAATATTTTTAGATTATTTTCATGTGTTTATATTAAAAATAAAAAATATTATTTTAATATATTTTTAAACAAAAAAATATTTAAAAAACAATCTCAATCCAAAATTAAATCACAAAGTAGATTAGATACCAAACATGAATTATCTTCGCCCCGTGATGCAGAGGATCATGTCTCGCTGTTCGATAAGATATTGGCCATTGTTATTTCTTGTGAAAGAGGCGAGACACCACACACCTGTACGGTAATTGTCAATGTTAGGTTTGGGCCTCTATCGTCTTCAATGTTGGACTATTATTAGCAGTCCTTGATGGGGTCCAGAGTGGAACGAGCTCAGCCTCGCGTGTGGCTCAGGAAAAAATATAAATTTTAACAGAGCTGTTATTTGCAATATAATACTGCTTTTTATTTATATAATTTTTCAAGAATTATTGAAGTGGATGCTCGCAGCAATGAAATGAAAGACAGCATTTGTTTGTGAAAATTATGTTATAAAGCTGTGGCCTAGTAAGAAAGAAAGAAAAAAAGTGATTGGTCAATGTAATGTATGAATTGAATATTTTACTATGGTTATGGTTGTTTTTTAAAGTGTTTTTTTATAATTATATTAAAATTATATATATATATATATATATATATTTTTATTTTTTAAACATTATTTTTTATATTGACATATGAAAATATCTATCTATCTATCTATCTATCTATCTATCTATATATATATATATATATAACATAAATTGAAATAAAAAATATAAATAAATTTCAAAATTTTTCAACCATATTTTTAAAATACAGTAAAAGAAAGCCATAATATCCCACATTCCCACTCGACGAGGCATGTTATATGAACATGTTGAGTGACTTGGCGTGTGTTCGTGAGAGGCATTTGGGGATTTTTTTTTTTTTAAGAAAACACTGGGAACTTATCAGATTAATACGGGACAAGATGAACATGAAGGGCGGTGCGGTGGCTTTTGCCCTTCTGGTGTTTGGGCCTAATTTCTACTAGCCCTAATAGTCCAAATTCCAAAATTCTTGCTACCACGTGCGGCTTCAGGCCCACATCTCACAATCACCATTTAATACGTCACTCGGGTGTCGAATCGATTTGAAATCTGAACTCCTCCTTATTCTTTGCCCATTTATTGCCCTTAAAGCTACTGGCAAGCTACTCTCTTCAGAGGCAACCAAGGGACCTCCTTGCTATCTGGATTCTGGAAAGAAAAAACATTGCTCGGCTAAATAAATCATCCATCAATATAATATTATTTCGAATAGTTTTTATCTTTGAAGTAATTGTCATATAGTTAAATAAATGGTTCTCAATACATATAACGAAGAGAGTTGCCTGTAATGCTATTGCACACAACACAAAGTGTTCATCACAATCACATCAATGCTATGATCCAAATATTGGGAATTTCTTGGGTAATAACATATTGCCATTGGAGCACATTCTTCGTTTTGAGAAAGGTGGTAGACCCTTTTTGTATCTGGCATGTCTCATACACGGAGTGATTATTGCCAGCCGTTGTCTTAAGAGATTGGTTGGCTCCATTACCGGGACCCCTTAGTTTGTCATCTTCTCGTCTATCTTGCATGAATACCCTCCCTCACTGAGTTGGTTTTTGGTAGTGTGTGGCTATGTATCGGCACCGGCAAATAAAATTAGGGTGCCAGCTACTTCTTACTCGAGTGCCAGAATGAAGCTAGCTGCTTCATATCCCAGGCTGCTATCCCCCAAAATGGAAGCATCGCTCAAGATCAAAGCAGAAGGCACCGACTAGTTAACTTTAATTTGAAGCAAATACGGACTAGAAAGGGATATTATTTCTCTAGATTTTAAATATACAACTAGTATAGAATAATGTAACCTTTTGAACTGGGGAATTTATTCGAATCTTATTCAGAGCTACTGTCTCGCATGCTCCATGCCAGATGCTCGTTTTTGTTACATTTCTTAAACTTCACTAGCAGAGAAAGATCAGACACATCATCTCTAAGAGATCACCAAATAATTTGTTATACGAGTTTATCCATACCAAATTCTTGAAAAACACCACTACATGATGATTAATTTAATGTTTGCGACAATATTGACCTGTCCAAACCAACAGTTGGCTTATCATCTCTAGAAGACAAAAAACTTTTCCTGTTCATTTTGGATTAGGGAAGGGGGCAATATCGAAAACATTGTCCATGAAAAGATGGAGGGCCAGGACTAACGAAAAGAGAAAAGATAAGACGATCCTGACGTCAATGACAAATTCAAGCAGTGAAGCTCTCCGCTGCTATATCGAAAGGAGCATTAATAATTTGGTTGAAGAAATTTAAGTCGGAGCATTATGCAGGGATGGATATCACTTAATTTCAAACCTGCCAGGACAGCAGAGGCTTTGTGTTTACACCTGTCAAATTCAAAATGCCATGGCCACATCAAGAAATTGTGGATGAGAATTACAAAAGTAACAATCAGATAGCACGATCGCATTTTTATCATACAGAGAAGCAGGTTGAATTTGTTATACATTCCTATCGTTCAATTACTTGCATAATTGAGAAGATTTTGTGAACCATCTGGGGCTGCTGGCCGACTCAGCCTGGATATTATACACCACGAGATTCAACTAAAAAAAAAAGATTTTGCCTTGAGTAGAGTTGGTCATAGGGCCTCCCAATATGGTGGCATTTAAGGTGGACTGCATGCTTGCTTGGCTAGCTCTGAGATGGATTTCAAAGTTAAAAGGTGGCATCTTTCCTCGTAATAAATGTGTGGTAGGCACATCTTGATGTTGAATTCCGTTTGCCTACACTACCCTGGAGCAAATAGTAGAAGCCCAATTCTATTTTAACAATATTTTCACAAAGAACAAGAGATTGGCATTTATTTTTGTACATTGAAGGCCTGAAGAATGAAATGATATAATTTTAAGTGGGAACATGAGCCCCCAAGCGTTGAATAATCATCCTCAGATTTCACACAGGAGGAAGATTCATTCCAAAGTCATGTTACCGTTTGATAATTCCTCTCGTAAATTTGCCATCTTGTTCATCAAATGTCAATGGAAGCATGCATCCAGCAATTTTAAATCAGGGTTTAACTCATAGAAAATTCTGCAAATGCACAGTTCATTGCACTTTTCGACTCGGATTCCTCTTATTAGTCACTTGACTTTTTTAGTCAACAAACAGTGAACAGATTTATTTATGGTGAAGTAAGTTGATTAAAGGTAGACAATCTTAAAAAAAAAAACAAGAAGAGGGAGGCGTGTTAAAGTAGGACTCAACAAGGTAAGAGCTGACCATGCCACATGGCATTGCATTCCACATGTCGTGTACCGTCCACAGGACCGAATCAAAGCTTGAAAAAAGTAAGAGGTCCCATTTATGTCAAAGCCACATGACCATGCCTTGCCAGTCAAAGACATTCACGTGGGACCCTTACTTCACATGGGGCAGTTTCCCTCAAGATCCAACGTTCCTTGATTTGCCTCTCCGATAACCAAGTCTCAGCCGTTCGATCATGATGCAGAGAATACCATCGGCTGTTCTTGTCCCTTCTTTGTCCCCCTCACGAGCAGCACCAAATTCCATTGTGCTTCTCATTTGACAAGCAACCATATCTGTTACTGATTTTCACTTAAATGATTCAACTCCACGCGCATAGCTCAAGCGTGTTCTATGAACCCCACCGGGAAAAACCTACTTGGAAGCATATGATTGCTTTATAAGGTAGAGCGTGTGGCTCAGGCTTGTGGGGTTGTCATGTCTGATCAATGAAGTGCATGCACGAAGATAACGAGTCACCTGGATATTGTCCCTTGTTAATCTCACCCCTATAAAACTATTCGTGCATCCTGTCTTTCTCATCAGCACAATAACCATTTCATTTCATTTCAAGAATTAGTTTTTTCAACTTTGATTGATTGGAATATTCAAGAATCCCCTGTAAGGAAAAATGGAGAGGTCAATGGCATACGACAGCGATCTAAATCTAAAGGCAACAGAACTGAGGTTAGGGTTGCTTGGAAGTGATGAGCCAGAGAAACCATCAATTGCTCCTAGTGTTAGCAGTAATAAGAGAGCATCACCAGAAATATCAGAGGAGTCTAGGTCCAAGGGCAGTTCATGTGTGTCTTCCAAAGTTGAAAGTGGTGAGAGAGACAGTGCCCCTCCTGCCAAGTAAGTTTTTTCACCTAACAGATTGAACAACTGGATCTTAATTTCTTAATATGATTGATTAACAACGAAGATGTTTTCTGTCAATCTACCCGGCATGCATTAACATGGTTTATATTGGCTGATGATGGCAGGGAACAAGTAGTGGGATGGCCACCGATCCGATCTTATAGGAAAAATTGCTTGCGACCAAAGAAAAATGATCAAGTTGATGGGGCTGGCATGTACGTAAAAGTGAGCGTGGATGGAGCTCCTTATCTCAGGAAGATTGATCTTAAGGTGTACAAGAGCTACTCGGAGCTCCTCGAAACCTTGGAGAATATGTTCAAGCTTACTATTGGTAAGATTATATGCAATCCCCTCCCTCGCATATATGAAAACAGTACATATAAGGCATCAATCATTTGTAATTATTATTATTATTATTATTATTATTGCATTGGCTTTAATGGGATTCCATGGAATTTTTCAGGTGAATACTCAGAGAAGGAAGGGTATAATGGATCTGACTTTGCTCCTACTTACGAAGATAAAGATGGAGACTGGATGCTAGTTGGAGACGTTCCATGGGAGTAAGTTCCCTCTTCCATAGTTTTCCTTCTATGTGAATATGAATTGCTTCGTGTTTGTTTCCCTAAACTTACAAATGTCTTGTACTTGCTGCAGTATGTTTATCTCCTCGTGCAAGAGGCTGAGAATTATGAAAGGATCAGCAGCAAGAGGATTGGGCTGTTGATAGAACAAAACACAAAATTTGAAACTTGTCAGCAAAAGGAGATATGGTGATTTAAGGGAAGAGTAATTTGGCTTGGATTCTCCAAGAATTTAGGTCTCTTAGGAACAGAAACAAGTTGATCGGATCTTTTTTTTTTTTTTGGCTTCGGTTTTTCCTCCTTGGTTTTGGTTTCCAGGATCTGGATATGTATCAATTAGACAATACACAGAAAGACCACACTTCTTTTTCAAAATTATAAACGAGCGAGTCTTCAATAGTCAGTGCTATTAACAGAAAAAAAAATGTATATTCGTGTTGTTTTTACTTGGTAATCCAGTTTTAATTTATCTTTAAAAAGTCTCAAGTGAAACTTAGTATCATCACACGAGGAATAAAATTTTCGAAATCCATCTCGACTACTTCGAAAAAAGTCCTTAACATTAAGAAGTTCAGACGAAAGCAATCCCAGCAAGGATTCATACCCTCTTCATATCCACTGGAGGAAGGGTTCTACCCGACAACAGGCTTGATTACGTATGAGCTTGAGACTATATGAAGAATAAAATTGTGAAAGTGAGCTTCTGCACTCTATGATCTGTATGATTTCGTCTATCGAAATGGGGGTGAAGTCCGAGCAAAAACACCCGTCCAAGAACTAATACCCGAGACGATCATTTATAAGGAAATTTGCATCCCAATTCATTCATACAGAAAACAACTGAAACTGGGTTGCCATGAATTCACAGAACACTAAATTGCAGAAAACTTTTCCTCCACTTGTCGAAGAAAGAATTCCGTCCATGCCAGATTGCTTCGACGACCATTATCCAATGATATATACATACATACCAACATTCAGATTGAAGTTTCATGTGGGTCAGAACCAAAAAAAGGGAATGCCCATGTTTATAGCTTGCCAAGCTTCCATTTTAGGTGGGTAATAAAATCGAATCAGATGATGTGAAACACGTTTCAGTATTTCTAACTCGTCATCAACCATGACGATAGAGATTGTTGATAGAAGTATAAAATCCTCTGATGCGCTCCCATTCTAAATGATGGCTTAGGAAGAGACAACGGAGTTGCCGCCAGCTCCAATATTTCTGTGTTCTTGATGACTTGCAACGTCTATCATTGCTTCGTACATGATGAATGAGCATTGCAATTAGAAAAACAGGGGCATCTATACATCGGTCATGATTCTAAGAACTAGCTACAATAAATACCAACTAACTCATAAATTAATGAAAATTTATTGTGTATGTTCTGATTAGAAGCACCACCTTGGACGACAGAATGTGAACGAGTCATAAAGAAAATAATGGAAGCAACATGGATACAGAATCTAACCTAATCATAGATACAGAATCTGATCATAAAAGGGGGCTGATTTGGTAAAACCCACTCTACAGATACCAATCCTTACTGGAAAAAAAATAACTTCAACAATACAAGATGCTATGGACTTCTGTACATGCACATACCGCTAGACTACTTGGAGGGTTAAGATTTGACCTCGTCTAAACCCAAGTGATTGTGAAATGACAACCTGAAGGCTTGGAGAACAAACAACACTTCGGGACTGTAATATTGAAATGCAAAATGGAAAGAAATGAATCTTACGATTAATGTTTTTAATGTTATGGTTAGCTTCACTTGAAATTCCTTGGGATGTTTACATAGAGAATAGAACACAGAAATATCACAGTTCTACATCATACTCCTACACTTAGCCCATGGTGGTAATAGATCAAGCTGAAGCAGAGCTGGATGGATTGAGGTTCAACAAAGCACTCTAGCACAAACACTAAATGATCTTATCTTGCATAGAATACGCTATATGGTGCTCCTGAATAAATCCCCAGGGAATTACTTGTCCTTGGTGGACATATTTCTCATGACCAAAAAGAGTAATATTTTATAATGACAAGCATGTTAGATTCATGTTCTGAATGGTTCAAGAGCCACAACGAAACTTACAACTCTTAGACAATATAGATATACAAACAAAACTCATTTCAGCTCTTACAAAAATCACATCAAATGAAGAGGGAATTACTTAGCTACGACAAGGAAATGAAATCATCCCCAGACATTGAACTTTCGTGCAACCTTGAGTCCTGATCTTGAAGAGATCCTGTACGTTCATCCAATATAGCTATTTGGGACTTCACCCAAGGTGGATTGTACCTGCCTTCAATCCACAAAGCTTCTCCAGTGTCTTTGTGCTTGAAATCAGGGTATTTTGGGTTCCTCTGCAAATCAAAGAGATAATGTTAAGCATATAGGAATATATAACAGCAAACAATCAATTTCAAGTCCTCATTCACTATTAACAGGGGCAGAGTACTTCAGGCCTCTTGATCCATTTGCATAAATGATTGTGAAAAATAGCATAAACTAAACATGGATTAACAATGCAAGATACTAATGCACGAGGGAAATTTTTTTCCAGAACCTGCGGGCACAAAATGGTCATTGAATCAAAATGAGTACTCGAGAACTTTCTAAAAGTACAATGACAAGAATGCATGCATTTTCCGATTCATTAACCAAGACGAATACCTTATCCTTCCTATTATCCCACCACTCCGAAGGATTAGAAAAAAAGGCTTGCCACCGTTCTTCCATTGAACCCAGGTCATTTGCAGTGTTATTACCAAACTTACTACCTGCAGGCAATTAAATAGAAAATAACATTACCATCCACACCATAAATTTACAGTCAAAATCTTCTTTCATGAGAGATATGTGATTTACCAGCTGCCCTGTTATTAAAGTCGGAGTCATATAATCCTCTTGAAGAGTTTCTTTCAATAAAATTCATCTGCAGGACAACGACCTGCTAGAGTTTCGATGAAATAAAAATTCCTTTGAACAACAACAAAAAAAAACTAGCAAAATAATAACAGATATGACCATCACAAAACCTTGTAGTAGGTCTGCAGCTTCCCTTCATCGTTTTCAACCGAATCTGAAATCAATCGACCAGACACATATATTTGGTGGCCTTTCTCTACATGCTGAGAAGCAACTTGCGCCAAATCATCCCAGAATGTCAGATTGAACCTGCGAAACAAACATTGTCATTCTCATAAAGTGTTTTTGAGGTACTTTATCTGAATTATGTGAAGCATTTAGAACAGCATGGAGCAAACTGCAAAACTAGTAAATTCATAGCAAAACAGGAAACAGATGTGTGACAGAATCCTAAGACAAAATTTTTGTTTTGGTGGCATGAAAGAGCACTAGGCTACGCCATCGCAACGATAAATAATAAAACTGCAGAATTGAAATGTTAAATTTCAAGACGCACAACTTTATTTGTGTTTTAGACATGAGCACGTCGTTACCATGAGGTGTCATTTGCAGATTTCTTGACAGCAAGTCGTGTCCAAGCGACTACCTTGCCGGAGGGGAGGTGCTTGATTTCTACAGGGGTCCCAACGATCCCGATGAGGTGCACCGAGTTACAGAGCTCCTTGTTCCATTGAATCTCAGCCGGTTTAGCATACGTAACCGCTTGACTGTACTGGTTATCTCTGTGATCAGCGGAGCATTTCAAGCTGCGTTGGAAGTGGGGCCTCTTAGGGGAGGAGGAGAGAGGGTTCAGGGACAAGGTAGGGATTTTGGTGTTTGTGGAGGGGTTTTCCGAGATTGAAGAAAAGAGGTTAGTTGCTGATGATAGTGCTAGTGTTTGCTCTAAAGCCATTGATGAAACTCTTAGGTCTTACAAACTAGTAGCTATGGTAATGGTGGCAGCGAAGCGGTGGGTGGGTTTTGAAAGTGCCAGAGCGGGCACAAGGTGGTGTTTGGCGGCAAAGATATATTTCGAGGGTTTTTGGCTCCTCTTTTCACTTTTAGATTCTGGCCATCCCCTTCCGTTTAGAGACAAAAATACAAACAAGGGATGGGATGGGATGGGATGGGATCAGTTTATGTAGTGGATTTGGGCTTATCATGGATCCATGTTGGGTCTGTAAGGTTTGTCTTTTTCCATGCGGACTTTTTTATTAGCTTTCAGCATTTCATTGATTGTTAGAAAAGGTAGCTGCGTAACGGTAATGGAAAACATCTTTTTTTATTTTTTTCTAGTTTTTACAATAATGAAAGTCTTAACAAATAGTTTATTATATAAAAAAGAAAATAATTTTTTTAATAAAAAAAATTAATATTGCAACTATCTTTCATGAAAAATCAAAACTATTAACTATAAAATAAAAGGTGTGGTCTTTTTACTGTTTATTACACTGTTACATGTGAGGAGAAATACTATGGATTATAACAGTGTGGAGACGTTTTTATCCTTAGTCATTCCGGTTTTGTTTTGTTTTCTCTATGGGTGGTTTTGGGTTTTCAATTTTATTTAAAGTTATCTGCGTGCGTGTTCCGTGAGCTGTGTCTTGCATTTAATTTTAACACTGCACACAATTCAAACGTAAATGCTCCTGGCGTGGTTTTTTATCCTTTTACCATTTCATTTGCATTTTTTACACTAATCATTTATCCTTTTCCTATTTCATTTGAGGGACTGAGGGTTGGCATTTTCGAGTTGGCTGAGGCTTGACATTTTTGGGTGTTAAGGGACCGAGGGTTGGGGTTTATTTTTGCCGAGAGACCAGTTCAACCATTAAAGAGCCATGGGGCGAGAGGTTCTGTCCTGTTTTGGGTTCAATTTGGTGCTGGCGTGCGGTGGTTTCCTCCCCTATCTTTGATAGTTTTCCTACTCCATCAGAAGTATGGTTCTAGCCATTTTTTGGTGTGGGTTACAACTTTTATTGGTGTGGTTTGTTTGGGTCGATTGATCGTGTGGTTTGGTTGTGTATTTTTTTGGGTTAATGGGTTCGGTTTTTGGGTGCTTGAGATTCAGTTTGATTGCTATTGCTTGCTTCTTCTTTCTCGGTTTTATGGTTTGTGTGTGCCGTGTAATGGATAATTGGTTTGATTATGTTAGTGTTGGTTGGGTTTTATCATTTGTGTGTAATGGGTGTTGGGCAAATTGGTTTGATTAGGTTGGGATTGCTTAGGTTTTGTAATTTTGGTGTGCTCTGTGTTTGGGTAATGGGGTTGATTGGGTTGGAATTGGGTGGTGGTGTGTTCGGTTGTGTGCTGATTTGGTTTATCGGGTTGATTCGTTTGTGTTTGGTTTGAATTTGGGTTGTTTTCCTTTGATTTCCAGCATTCGTGTGTGTTTTGGGTCGCTGATTTTTTCTTCCTGTTCTGGGTTTATATGTTTTCTTCACTGTACTTTTCGGGTCATCCATTCCGGTTCAAGCTCTGGTCTCGAGATTTCCATTCCAATTCAGGTTTGGTTCCTCTTGGTTTAAAGATTCATTTACTGTTCTAATTTGATTATGTTAATTAGTTTTTCTTCATTTTCTGGATTGGTTTCTTAAAGTTGTAGGATTATGAGTTGTCACTTCACATTTTTTTTCTGTATTTTTAGCAGAGTGTCATATTGTTATTTTGACTTCTTTTCTCTTTATAATTGATGGGCAATTTACGCAGACAATATATATATATATATACACACACACACAAAACAAATAAAGGGCGTGGCCTGTTGCACTGTGTATCCTCTCTTAAATCACTGTGGATTGCGACAGTGTGCAGACGATTTTGGGCTTCATCATCCGGCGTTTTGTGTTTTTTTCCTAGGGGTGTTTTTGTTTTTTGGCTCTTTTTTTTTTAACTTTCCGCTTTTGTACAGTGCATTGACGCCTCTGACCCTCAAAAATGACAAATTAGTGTACAGGGATGAGGGGCTCCGTCGGCTTTTCACAGTTTCAGTGCACAGTTCACCAACGAAAAAAACCCTCGATAACGACAAATTAATGCACAGTGAACGGGGACACGGGCGTCCTTTCCTCCTCGGTTCTTTCATGAATCTTGGTTGGGTCAGGGGTGCCTTAGTAATTAGCTTATTTTTTATTATATTTCCGTCTGCACGGCTGGCGCGTCGTCAGGACGCGACAGCGGCGCTCAACGCCAACGCGCCCTTTAGGCGGCGCGTGCAGTGTCATACGGCGGTAAAAAAATTTCCTCCGCCGGTGAATACGGTGCGCCTCCAGGTGCTTTGTCTGCCGTCGCGGCGCGTTTTCATCATAGATGCCCGTGTAAGCGGCGACAGACGATTTTTTGTCGGCTGTCCCTTTTCTCTCTCCTATCGACGCAAATTCAGTTCTGGTCCCTCATGTTTGTGGTAAGTTAATTTCGGTCCCTTCAGTTTTGATTTTGTTTTGTTATAACTGATTTATTTAAATTAAGGTTTTATTGTTTTCAATTGTGCCCTTCAATTAAAATTGATTATATAAGCAGTTTTTAATTCAATCCTTATACTTTGAATTTTTGATTTATTGTTGATTCCTTCAATTTTTATGGTACGGAAGTTTTTCTTTCTTTAATTTGGTCCTCCAATTGCAATTGGTAATATAAACAAAGTTTGATTTCAGTCTCTCTTCTTCTAATTTTTTTATGGAATGACAACATTTGATCATTATTTATTTTTTGTCCTCCAATTATTATTTTTTCAATTTTATCCTTCAATTGGAATTAATTTTAGATATGATATTTTTCATTTTGGTCCTTATTCTTTTAATTTTCTATTTGATATTAATTCATTTGTTCTTTTTTTAATGTTTATTTTTTATTGGTATTTATGCATCTATGCTTTTAGTTTTTGTCCTCAGTGTAACTTTTGTCCATGTATATATAAGTGTATTTAACACAATAATAATAATAATAATAATAATAATAATTTTTCTCTCTTGCTCTTTTGTTATTTTTTTCCCTCCCGATAATTTAATAATTTTTTTTCTAGTAATAACAATGATAATTTTTTTTTAATCTTTTGTTAAAGTTTCTGGGATATTTTTAGCCTTTCATTTATTTTTGTTTCTTTCATTATTAACATAACAACAACAACAACAACAACAACAACAATTTAATTGTTTTTTTTGCTTACTCTTTTGTTAATGTTTTTTTTTCCCTCCGAATAATTTGATAATTTTTATTGTTTTAACAATAATAGCAATGATAATTATTTCTTCTTTTTTTTAATCTTTTGTTAAAGTTTCTAGGATATTTTTAGTCTTTCATTTATTTTTGTTTTTTTCATTATTAACATAATAATAATAATAATAATAATAATAATAATAATAATAATAATAATAATTTGTTTGTTTCTATTGCTTACTCTTTTTTATAATGTTTTTGAGTGTTTTTTTCACGATATTTTTTTTTTGTTTTAATAATAAAAGCAATTGTAATTTTAGATTTTAAGGCTTTGATTTTGTTATTGTGATAATTGGGTATGTTGAGCTATTTTATTATATTAAATTTTGCATATATAAATATTATATTTTAATTTTGATCCAGCAAATCCTATAAAAATTGTTCGCTCAACCCGCAACGTTGAACATATATTTTTTAATATTTTGTTATTAAATAATTTTTTTCAGCTATTAATTTTTATTTCTGTTTTATCATCTATAATATTTTTTATTTTCTGTGTCTTTTAGTTTTTTATTGGTTTTTTTTTATATATTTTCAAATTAGATTATTATTGTTAATAGCAATGACAATTTTTATTTTCTTTTCATCTTTTGTTCAAATTATTAGAAATTTTTTTGGTCTTTCATTTATTTTTGGTTTTTCATTCATTATTAACACAATAATAATAATTATTATAATTATAATTATAATTATAATAATTTAATTATTTTTCTTGCTTACTCTTTTGTTAATGTTTTTTTTCCCTCAGGATAATTTGATAATTTTTATTGTTTTTACAGTAATAGTAATGATAATTTTTTTTTCTTTTATCTTTTGTTAAAGTTTCTAGGATATTTTTAGTCTTTCATTTATTTTTTTTCCTTTCGTTACTAACATAATAATAATAATAATAATAATAATAATAATAATAATAATAATTTAAATATATGCACAATAATGATTTTAGTAATTATTTTTTTTCCCTGATAAAAATATTTTGCTCTTTTTTCTAATGTTAGTTTGCCCTCTTTTGTAATCGTTTATGACGCAATATCTATATTCTAAAAGATGTAATCTATGCTTGTGTAACAAACTCAACTAAAACTTTTATACATTTGATCTCCTAATCTATAACTTTTATTTACTTATATCATATAAATTTATCGTTATAGATTTAATTATGTTAAATTATATACACAAGAATACCCGCGGGAACGCGCGGGGACAATTATCTATTATATATATAAAACAAGTCTTCACTTCACATTTTTTTTCTGTATTTTTGGCTGAGTGTCGAACTGTTATTTTGACTTCTTTTCTCTTTGTAATTGATGGGCAATTTACACAGATAATATATATATATATATTATCTTAAAAACTAAAAGAGATCACGGTTCTGAACATTGTTTCTGCATTGTTCATCTAGACTCAATTCACTGTGGACGTGAATAGTTAGTTACATAATAATATAATAATTAAACAAGTCTTCATCTCACTGTGCGAATCTATGGTAAAATTTACTATTAATATATATTATCGTTAACCATGAACGAGATGTTAAGGTGACTGAGTTGGCTAAGGTGCGAGAGATTAATAGAAAAGGTGTGGGTTCAAATCTTACTCTCAATAGTTTCTGATTCTGCATCCACAGTAAAACATACTATTCATATATGATGTCGTTAACAATGAATGAGATGTTTAGGTTACCGAGTTGGCTAAGGTGCGTGAGATTAACAGAAAGGGCATGGATTTGAATTTGAATCCCACTTTTAGCAGTTTTTTATTTTGCTTTGAAATATTTTTTTATTGTGCTTGGAAATGTGATTGATTTTTTTTTAAAAAATATTTTTTACTTAGAAATATATTAAAATGATTTTTTTTTTAAATATTTTTAACATCAACATATGAAAATGATTTAAAAACATTAAAAAACCATTAAAAAATATAATGTTTGGATAATGTTTGTTTTGTGTTCGTATTTATTTATTTATACTTTTAGATTAATTCATGTTTTGTTGGGGTTTTATTTTTATTTAGTTTCTTTTTGAAATTTTAATTTATATTGGTGATAATTTTAAAATTTATATTGCTCTTTTTTTTTTCTTTCTTCTTTTTTGTGTGTTTTATGTTATTTTATTTTTTTTTCGGATCAAATGGTTTTATGATTTTATTGTTTGAGCAATAATAATGATAATTTTAGTGATTATTTTTTATTGATTTTTTTGTTAAAATGTTATGATTTTTTCCCGAGGATAATTTAATGATTTTAATTGTTTGGACAATAATATTGATAATAATTTGAATTGTTATAGTAACAAAAATGATGGTAGCATAGGAATGAATTTTCAATTTATGTTTTTGTCTTTTGTGGATATAAAATTAACTACTTATTTGTTATTTGATTATCACAGGTCTTTTCATAATATATATATTTTTTAAAATGTGATTTAAATTGAATTATAAAATGAACTAATTTCAATACAATGAATTCAATCATTCAAATAGCCAAATATTCTTGTTTTTTTAATGATGATAATTTTATGTTGCTTATTTTGTTAAAATCTACTAAACAGATAAATTTATATCAATTTAAAATTCATATATTTTATGGAAAACTTGCACTTCACAGTAATTTTGTATAGATTTATTATTTTGATTAAAATTTATATTATAACAAAAAAACACATATAATTAATATTTTTTATATTAAAAAAATACGGTTCCACCCGCGACGAGGCGAGGGGGCATTGGCTAGTAATATATAATAGCCATGTCAGTATATTATTATATTTGTAATAATCTGATTATAAAATATTAGTTTTATAATATAATATTTTTATCAATACTTTTTAAATAACTCAAACCGTATTGTTTTTAATGTAGATATCAATTAGTCTGTGGGGTTTAAATTCAAGTAGATGACATTTTTTTTCCCGGGGGGGGGGGGGGGGTTGAAATATTAAGAGTTATGTAGAAAAGAAGTGATGATTTATTTATTTATCAAAAAAATTATTTTTACTTGAATAAATTCATATATTTTCAAGCACTTTTTTAACAATGCATGAAACTATATATATATATATATATATATATATATATGTTTTGTATGTAGCCAGTGCCATAAATTTATTTCTTTTACTGTGACTATAATATTTTTTGGGGATTGAAAAAATATTTTTTTCAAGATAATAATAACATGAATGACCTAAAATCAATATTGTAAAAATAAATTATCATGAATACAAAATATTAAGATGATTATTATAAATTATAGCTTTATTCTTTATTAAAAAAAATTCAAATATTGATGCATATTTTTACTTTTCTGATAATAATATCCATCCTATTATAAATAAATTAATATATTTTTCATATATATATATATAACTGATATGTAAAAGAAGAATAGTTTTAAGTTACTGAACAGAAGTTTAATTTCTTTCCATGATCATGGGCCAGGCCTTTAAAAAACCCGTATCCAGCAATGTTCGGGAATCCAGATTTAGAAGAGCAGGATAGTTTAATGGGCCACAGCTACTCGCCTACCACACGCCGATCGTCTTGTACACGCACCACGCTGGATTTCGTTCATTTTTTCTGGTAAATACCACCAGTATCTTCGCCCCATCCCAACTAAATCGTCTCCACTTACCTCTGAGCTCAGCGTCCTCCGAAAATGCTAGCTCGTCTCGTAGTGACGCGTTTCCTCGAGATCCGTCAAGCTCTCCGCTTAACACCTCAGGTTTTCTCCTTCTATTTTCTCTCTCTCTTTCTCGCTTTCTCCGCATCCAATCACTCGCCTCTTTTGATCTCATTTCTTTCCGTTTCTCTCATTTCTACGGGCATCTCGATCCTTCTCCACTTCCTTGAACTACGTAAGTACCGATCGTCGCTGCTACGAAATTATTGTTTTTTTTCTTTTAATTATTACAGTGCGCGCGCGTGTGCGCGTACTGCAGATAACAATCCGGACCTTCCTTGGGAGTTTTCGGCCGCAAATAAAGAAATGGTAATGTGAAATTGCTAATTAATTATATGAATCTTTGTTTGTCTCTTATTTTTCCGTTGGTCTGTATAAATGTATGTTACTCAAAGGACATTTTCCACCTAGTTTTCCATTTATTTTCTGTAAATCACGATCCTTTATGCTTTTAAACTATCAGTAACCAGCGGGACAAGCCTGAATTTAGTGTACTGTGAGCTTTGGCCTGGATTATTTAGAAACTACTGGGAGTGGTGAGATGAATAGCCTTGTTAAAACTAGATCCCGGTCACGAAGGTAATAAAGTCGTAACGTTGTCAAATCCACCATTATAAAGATGCTACAAGTTTGGTCATCGAAACGGTAGCAGTAGCTTATGAATGTGGGCTTGGAATTAAGTACTTTGCGTACATCATTGGCTGGCTGGCTATAAGAGACTTTAGCAGAGATGATAATTTGTTGGCATGCGAGTGGCGATGCAGCATATCATTCTGTGGAACTCACTGGCTGCTTTGGCTATTGTTACATGCCCAAAATGACAGCCTTCAATTTGGGATTTTTCCTTAAAGGGGGGGGGGGGGGGGGGCAGAAACATTTAGTAATTACTTTAGGGCTTTAGGGGCAAGATGGAATTGCTTCCAGTACAAGGACTATTATTTAAATTATGCAATTTATCGATTCTGTAATGGGGGGTTATTTTAATGGGAGTTAATTAAGTAGTGGGTAGTTATTTTATTATTGTATTTGCTATTTATAGCTCAGCGATTCATGAAAGAGGCAAGCAATTTTTGAATAAAAAATTCAGGTGTCAGTGTGAAGGTCCTGGCTCCTTCAATTGCCAGTAATTATCAGACAAGTTACAAACAAAGATCACAAATTTACAGCAAGTAAAAAGGCTCATAATTAGTCTCCTATCAGCTATAACTTCTTCTCCACTTCTAGAATAGGCTAATCTCTTTCATGAATGTTATCACTAGAAAACAACCTGTCAAATTCACATTTTTCTCTAATCTATGGTACTGGGTTCTACAGTGACAAGAAAATGAAAAGATGTGATCTCTGAAGAAGCTGTGCTCTTTCCTTTTTGGCATGCAGATGTAAATGCTTTCTTTAGGAGCTAAAACTCTGCATAAATGGATGATAGCGGATTCTTTGCATTTAAAGGAGGCAATTCTGTGACCATGCTGATAATGACATCATCCTAGTTACGAGGAAGAATAGAGAAAACTAACATCAACAGCTTACACCTAGAATTCTGTATACCACAAAGGCAACTGTTTACATTCTTAACTTGTGTTCGGAAAAAACATCTGCCAATTCACCAAAAAAAATTAGCTATTTATAAGGGTGCAACTTTGTTTCCTTAAAGCAGCGGTATGAACCCAGCATTAAATGGCTACAAGACATGAGGGCTGCACTATTAGTGTCAATGGGCGAGGCATTAGCCTTGTATTTCTGTACTGCGGTACTGGGGGCAGTCAAGCAAAGTATGTATACAGGCTCTTATAACCCTGGAATCTTGATTAAATAGTTTGACTCCTGCAGATCTTGAATTCTCAATAGACCCACTTTCAACTTCCTCAACCAAAACATTGATAGTATCTCCTAGCAGATTTTCTATTATTTTTTAGATTTTAACATTTCATTGTCCTTAACCTCTGATGTCAGGTTAAAGAAATATTATCTCACTTTCCATCCAACTACAAGCAATCAGCAGTTATTCCTCTGTTAGATCTTGCCCAGCAACAACATGGAGGGTGGCTCCCTGTTTCAGCAATGAATGCAGTAAGTGGACATGATGCAATGAAATTAATGATTTTAATTCACATTTATAAACTTCTAGCAGTAATTTTGAGCTAGTCTACTCAAGAGCAGGGAACTTAATGGCACATTTGATATGTTTGTGGTAAACAATTTATTAGTGGTTAGAGTTGGATACAAACACATCACTGCACTTTTCTGCTTTAGTAAAATGTTATAAAGAATCACATTGTGTTGAACAGTTTTTTGGTTGCTTGTTTGTTGTTGAACCATTTAGGGATTACATCTGGTTTGAAGCTGGGCTAATATGGTCCCATAAATCTTCTTCTTCTTCTTCTTCTTCTTCTTTTTTCAATATAAAGTTTCCAATGGCAATCAAGCTAAAAATACCCTCCAAAATCAAGTTTTGGCATTATTTTATGCCGTGCCGTCATTCAGAGACAGTGCTAAGCTGATGTTGAACTAGAAAATGCTTTTCTGAATCACTGAAGCAATTGGACAGGAGTGTACAAAACTCATAACTGATCATATTCTGTTGTATCAACTAGCTATAACCTTGGGGGTTGATGGCCTGGTGGGTATGCTCCTCGCTTTGTCAACCATAATTCGATTCCCAGGCCAGGCTATGAGGATTTATTTTCTAATAATTCCGAAGTCCTGGTCTCGATGGTTGATATTCACACAAGCTAGCTGAGGGATACCATCAAACCAAAAAAGGGAAAGAAATCATGCATACCCATGTTTTCTCGAAGGTTATACCTAATATTACTGTATTATATTGGGAAAAAAAACACTAGTAGAATAGGCATTAAGGCTGCTCTATTTAGTTTGAGGGTATTCTCTTCATCCCTCTGTTCTCATTTCCAGAGTAAAACATTATATGAGATGCAAAAGAGGTGGTATCTTGAACATAAGTGGATAGATTGGTTAAAAATCTAAGTAGGCCATGAATTGTATCATTTGACATCAAATAACATACATTCTAAGTCTTAGAGATATGATCTGGATTACTCTGTTCATATAATCAGATCTTGTTTGGTCAACATGGATTGCCAATTTCTTTTTGTTAGTTTTTAAACTTGCTTGTTGAAAGTATCAAATTTTCAGACATCTTCATTTGGCTAAAAGAAAGCTAATCTCACTGGAGTTCAGATCGAAATATGATTAACAGTATCCAAATGTTTGTGGATTCTCTAGGTGGCTAAGGTTATTGAAGTTGCTCCTATCCGTGTATGAAGTTGCAACATTTTACTCAATGTTCAACAGGTCTCCGGTGAGAAATATATCCTTTCCTGCACATTACCTAATACAAATTGCAGCTTACCACCTCTTTAATTGGTTTTTCAGGTGGGCAAATATCACCTATTGGTTTGTGGCACAACACCATGTATGATACGAGGTTCACGGGAAATTGAAGGTGCATTATTGAAACACTTGGGAGTGAAGCACAATGGTGAGTTCCAAACAACATGCTTGGCTTGTTTCTCTCTACAGTGGATCTCATATTGTGTTGAATTTGACTTGAGATTTGGAAAATAAGCCCTGACTTTAAGCTTTTAAAGTGCAGAAGTAACCAAGGATGGCCTTTTCTCTATTGGAGAAATGGAATGTATGGTGAGTATTTCTTCATCCATCTTTATTGAAATGAGCACTGTTTTCCTTTGGTAGTACTTGAATCAGAACTCAATAATTGGAAAGAACTACATCCATGCTTGTAGCTCCAGTATAATTTTGGGAAAATGGATTTCAATGTGGTAATTGTTAGATGTCCTTGAAATCTTCAATATCTAATTTAGCGGATGCAAAAAGTAAAACTAGCATAAAAAATTACAGGTATTTTGTTATGTGGATCACCTGATTCTCTTGTTACACATATTACTGTTTGAGCGCTCCTATCCAGTGTGTTAACTGCATGCCACTCGTTGCCGCGATATTATGTAAGGGTACTGAAAGAGATCAAATGCAAACATATTGATTAGCTTAGATTGTAAAGTCTCTTGTCATCTTAGCTGAGAGATCAAACCCAAATTTTGCAAACAATTTGCAGTCTACATTAATGGAGAAGTACTGGTCATTTATGATACTCTTGACCATCTTTTGTTATCAATGCTTTGTGTAATATCCTTTGTCTTTTTTGCAGGGATGTTGTGTAAATGCTCCTATGATTACAGTGGCCGATTACTCCAATGGATCTGAAGGATATACTTACAATTATTACGTGGGTCAATTATAATCCCTTTGTTTCCTTATAAGTTGAGAATCTGTGTATTCAGATGATGTAAAGCTTTATGAATTTTATGTTGGCTTTCATTTTAATTGCAGGAAGATGTTACTCCAAAACGAGTTGTTGAGATAGTTGAGATGCTGAGAAAGGGGGAAAGGCCACCGGTAAGATTACTGGGCAGGGGATGTATTTTAATCCCTACTTTTTTCCTGGGATATTTCGTCATTTGATTAGCATTATTATAGCTGTCAACTAATTTTTTGTTATGCATTCCAGCATGGCACACAAAACTCAAAACGCATTAAGTCTGGACCAGAAGGAGGAAATAGTACTCTGCATGGAGAACCAAAACCTCCTCCATGTCGGGATCTTGATTCCTGCTAAAGCTACGGAAAATGCTGTCTCAAATAACACAAAGCTTGGAGTTTTTCAGGTCTACTTGAGTTCTTGTTTTGTTAGGCTTAACTATTTTTTGTATTTTCCTACCAGCATGGTTTCTGGTGGATGTTCAAGTCCATACAGCTGCGTACTTTAAGTTGTGAAATGGTACACAGATCATTTTTGTCCTTGGATTTCCATAAATTCTGTAGATGGTTGAATTCTTGCCCTTGTACGGTGGCACTGAAAATACAGTTTGTTGTTGACACCGGCCGGGTATGCCAAGGTTCATAAAATGTTATTCCGAAATTATCTCAAAGATGTTTCTTAGGCACTGCAATTTTTTTTCCCTGAAGATAACACGGATTCATATTTTGTTGATTGTGAAGAAAAAGGCGAACCAAGATTTCATGAGTCCACGTCATTCAGAGGCTCGGATTTTTTGACATGAGGAGCCGTTGCTTGTCCGCAAGCTTTGTAACCCTATGGCAGCCAACTGGATGCGGGCATGGGATGGCTGTTTGTCATCACTGACCTTAAAATATCCCTTTAGCAGTAACGGACGCCGCTTCTCCTGCATCTGGAGCAAACAAATAGCATAAACGGTCCTGCATTATTATGTTGTCTATATCGACTTGTCTCCTCAAAGTGCAGGTAGCGGATCGTTGCGTTTAATTGATATTTAAACATTTTCGTTATATGATATTTGGATGCAGATGACCATGTAATGCTTGAGGCGTGAATGACTAAATTTCGGATATAGAACGATAGAATTTGGATATAAGCGTGCAAGTGGTGGCTTGCTTCATTTCACACAATTTGACCAGCCCACTTCTGGTTTGGGTTAGAGGTGGATAATGGTCGGCGAAGGAATTGAGAGCTGAACCCGACAAGCTCTTGTAACCACGACCCTTTAGTGCCAACGAGGAACGTGTTCCTAACTTCATTTTATCTATTTTCCGGCCATGAGTGCGCATGAGATTCACACGCGTCAAGTGCAACACTGCTGCAGTTGCAAGACTTGGAACCTGTTAATACTCGTCAGATTTTCGAGGAAAAAGACAAACAAACATCTCAATTGCTTAGGTGATATTTAAAAGGTTGTTTAATATATTTTTAAAAAAATAATGTTTTTTTTAATGTTTTTTAATATTGATATGCATGAAAATATCAAAATATTAATATTAAAAAGAGAAAAAAAAATAAAAAACAATTTTAAAACACAAACAAAAATAAATACATTTCATCTGAACTATCATACTCTCGGAACTCCGAAATCCTCTTCCACTTAAATCCAAGTCCTCTTTTAAGAAAGCTGTTTCCTGTCCTTCAAGTACACATACGTACCTGGGAGCCTGGACAACCTGATCGAGCATTTTAAGATTCCTTCGTTGGCTCGAGGCCAACTAGCAAGAAACCCGAGTTAGGAACAAAAGACCCACTGGTTTCGCTCTCTCACTCTCTCTCTCCAATAATGATTAAGGAGGAAAAGAAGTCAGATAACCTTTTGAAACACCACCCGCGCACGCACCCTCCCTAAACAAAGTAACATATCATTTTCTGATGGACTTGAAACACCCAGCATATTGAAACAACCAACCATTATCCAATTCTACCTTTGCATTCCATTTACGCTGAAATACACTATTACAATAGTGATGATAATAATAATAAAATATTTATATTTATATAACCTGTCGGTCTTACCTCTTTTACAAGGTCCCACAACCCACTACCAAAAATTAGAGCCCCATTATAAAAGCGCTTCCATCATTTTCCACTTCCCCACCACAGATTCCAAAAGAAGAGCATATCAAGTAAGCTTTGAAAAGTCTCCTCTCACTTGGACTAGGCAGGTCACCAAGGCCCTGCCTGCAATTTTTTAGGCTTTGACATCGAACCCCGTTTTGAAAAGGAAAAAAAGCTGGAAAGAAAAGGCAAAAGCTAGAAGTATGGCATCTGACTTTGATTGCAATTTGAAACTAGGGGAACATTTGATTGTGGGGGTTGAAACATGACAAATAAGAAGTGGGACCTTGAGCATTTGGTGACTTTGCTCTTTTGGACAGGACCATGGGATGCTTCCCCTCTTTCAACGGTTCTATGATGGGGGATTTGTTTCTGGTTTGACAATGGTAGTGGTATCTGGTGGTTGTGTGTGGTATATGGCCGTGGCTAGTGAGATGGGCATGATGCAAAGAGCCTTTGATTGAAGAAATTGCATGGCAGCGCCAACATTTTCCTCCATTAGCTTAGCTACCTGCCGTTCAGTGCCATCACTCGACCACTTCTCCCAAGCTGGTTGGTTTCTTCCTCCTTCGCCAGTTTCATCCTATAATTAAAAAGAGCAAGCTCAGCTGCCTGAATGCTAAAGGGAAGGAGGTGAATTATCCTCCATAAACACTATCTTTTCTTTATTACCTCAACTGATGATAGTGGGATGTCCGTTACAAGTGGAGCAACAGCACCAGCTGCGCCCAGTCTACTCATGCTTAGTACCTGTGAAGTTAATGATGAGACATTATTTAAAAAGAAAGTTTCCTAACAGTATGGTGGCACTCCATTTCCCAATTAATGAGGTATGCATACAATACGACACTAAATATTCAATTTTTAACTGCACAACATTAATTATTTCACCTTTTCCAGGCAAGCTTCATTTCATTATTTTTTCATCTATTGTGGAGGTATTATCAATCTGAAAATTTATGAGCATCCAAATCTGCCCCGAGGGAAGAAGACATAACCCCCTCATCGCCTTGCTACCAATTTTTTCATAAAAGTACCAACAACAGTTCAAGGCACAAAAAATCTTGCTTCCCATTTCAGAAATTTAAATACCAGAGAACACACGCCACAAGAGAGGCAAAAGTGAATCCATAATTTGGTGTGGAAATGACCATCATTATTCTAAACAACTCACACCACCAATAATTTGGCATAAAAGTCTGTTTGGATTAGATGAAAGAAAGAAACTGCTAAAATCACTTATTGGTTCGGCAATCATTAGAACCTTGACTGTGATAATGAAATATTCACAAACATAAAATAAAGTAAAAAAGGGGAAGGAATGAATAAAAACCCACAGGAGAGACAAAAGGGAATTCATAATTTGGTGTGGAAATGTCTATCATTATTCTAAACAACTCACACCACCAATAATTTGGCAAAAAAATCTGTTTGGATTAGATGAAAGAAAGGAGTTGCTAGAATCACAAATTGGTTCGGCAATCATTAGAACCTTGACTGAGATAATCAATTATTCAGACATAAAATAAAGTAAAAGGGTGGAAGGAGTGGAAAAAACCCTTGACATTCTTCACAAACACAAGAATATTAATGTTCACCACAAAAAAAATCAGCTGAATAAGGATTGTGAAACTGAATTGGAAAATTTGGTATCATACCTTTACTTGAAGCCTTAAAAACTTCACATAATCTACAATTTCATCAAGCATGGTGGCTCGATCCGTCTGTTCAAATAAATTATGCATAAGTGGAAGATTGATCGAGAAAGAAGCAAACACTATGCTTAGTGAAACTTCCTTTCCTCTAGTCAGCCAAAATTCATCCTTTTATAGCCATATTCTGAGAACATACACCTATAAATCCCCACCAACAAACTAGAGGACAAGTTTCATGAAAGCTTACACATGCCATATATATATCACTTGTCACTTGTCCATTTTTTTACTTTCAAATACGTGCTTCATTCTCAATCCAAGCACATAAATGACTGGAAGCCAGAAAGAAAAAGACTCAAAAGTGAAGGAGTCAGGACACAGATGAGCTTTATGAAACTACAAAATTTCCTGTGTTCTCAAACACGCACACCCAGTTAAATCTGTATCGACAAACTTCTGGTAAATGGAAGTTCTGAAAAATCCATAATTTATGTCCTCAGACATGCATCATTGGAAATTTATACCAACAAATATTCTGATAAATACATAAACCCTAAACAGTTCTGAAAAGGATACAACAAACTTTCAGTAAATGGCTAAATACAAACATAATTTATGTCAAGGTCCTCAAGTCATCCTAAATACATTTGCTAACAGCAGAAGGGAAAACTAGTCAGTTATCAAAGATAGGCACACAGTTAAGCAAACTAGATCGTGGAGCACAAACTAGTCATGTACAAGTTTGGTTGTTTCTACATAAAGTAACAATTTTAATTACCTGGCAATATTAAATTGAATTGTTCATATTTCATTTGAAAGCATGCAACTTTTATCAGTTGAGTCTCGGTTTGCAGAAAAGTTGAGTTCCAGAAAAGGTTGATTGTTTTGAATAACAGAAAGGAATAAAGTTCTTAGTTGTTGACTTCTACATGCAGAGTATTGGAACATAACCAAAACTCATCAGTATCTCCTCCCTTTGTAAATTGGACAGCTTTCCAATAATGGGTTTGGCAGGACTCAGTTACCATCATACACTACCAAATATTTAGCACGTAGAAGATGATAAGAAACAAGGAAAAAACATTATATGTTCGTTCTATACCAGCTTGTTTAAATATCTTGGCAGGCCTATAATATTCTATAATTAAGGCTGCAAGTCAAGTCATTGCCATTACCAAATAATCCTGCAAAACTACAAGACCAACCAAGCAATCACTGATTGACTATGAAGCAAAACTCTCGTAAAAAACCACCAACAATCCTGGTGGTGAATTTCTTTCAATGAAAACACAGATTTGTGACAAGGATGTTGTCGTAATAATTAAAATTCTTAAAATCAGCCCTTCTAGTTTTTGAAACCACTTGATTTATGAAAAGAGCTATTCACTTGGTTGAAAAGAAATTGATCTTTACTTTGTTAATTATTCAATGTTTTCCTTTCAACAAAGACACAAGCATGAAATGCAAAATAATTTTCAGAGAGTATGGAAAATTAAACCTCATTCTGCAAGAAAATTATGAATGACAAGAGAATAGACAGACCTTGTTGACACTAGGAACCAGCTCCTGCAATGCCCTGATTCTTTCAGCTATTCTTTCTCTGCGCAACTGTGCCCAAAAGGGAAAAAAGATCAAGAATGATGGAGCACTTTCTAAGGGGAAAGACAAATGGAATCAGAAAATAAGAAAAAATGAACTTATGAGCCAGCGCCTCAGTCCTCATCAAGTCTTCAGATAATTATCACATGTGCCAACATTTCATTTTTTATACCACCAACTATAAAGGTTATAAAAGTCAAAATCACAGACTAACATACCCATCCAGAGAAAAATAGTATAGGAATACTTTTCAATTCAACACAATATAATCCATGTCAAAACCTTAAGATAAGTTGGTTCCCAGCAGGATTGATGGTAATGACTGAAATAGTAGATTCTAAACCTCTAGTCTCCGTTTAGATAACTCCCTCCAGCCAAGTGTTAGTCTTGTTGACAGTTTCATAAGGTCATAAACATCACACAGATGGCCTTCTCATTAGAATTTTCTTTCTTTCTTTTTTACTTAAAAGTTTTTTTTACCAGATTTTTTCCAAAGAGAGTGGGTAAGATTCATCATAATAGGTTTATAAACACGGTATTTTAGTCATGCTAACCACCAACCAGCTGTTTTTAGCAGCCCGAAATACTTGATTGTTCATAAACACCACACATCAATCAAGCAACAAAAAAGCCGCCTTTGAATAAAATTGCCAAGCCATCATCTGAATAACATTTTTAATGAACAAAATAATTTGAACACATATAGGAACCTATATTTTACTCAACAATAATGTTAAAGTTGAATCCCTCTACTCTTCTCAGTTTACTTTATACTCAATCTGTAGTCTTGACAATATTGCATTATTTTGATGGTTACCATTGCAGTGCATACTATATTAACCTATTTCCACGGTTCCATTGCTGCACATACTACATTAAGCTTACCCGTTCAGCAATACTGTGTGGATCTGTGGCCTGACCTCGTCTAGCCCGTACCCTTGGGCGCATTGCTGGTGGATGCGGTGCTATAGCAACTGTTGTGGGCATTGGTTGACCATGAAAAACCTGCAGAAATACAAGAATCTCATCAGCAAAGACCAAGATTACAGAGGATATATCATCAACAAAGACCAAGATTACAGGAAATATAGCTATTTGACCAGCACTGCTACATCCTCCAATCCCAACAGCATAAAGGTGAAAAACTAAATAAAAAATAAACCGAATATACATGCTTGAAAGAATAAATTTCCAGACAACAGCTAATCAAGTGAGAAAAGATAACATCGGACATAAAAAAATCAAAGTTATTGTGAAAACACCAGAAAAGAAGAACAGCATCAAGTATAATTTGGCAATCACTAGAAAATATTGACCAGGTACTTATTGGCATAGACTGACAATAATATGAAAGATTACAGCACCTAACACATGAACACGCATTGAAAGTTTTCACCACAGGATTGGACTAGAACAAGACAAACCCAGGTAACAAACTTGAGAGGTGTATCCTGACCAACTATGACACTGTTACAATTGGTGGTTAGATGAACCAAAGAAAATATATGGTTCTTATTAAAGCAGAAAAACTGATTCGGTTTGACATCATCAACAGAAAATCAAGTTTCTTCTGTTGTCAATTTCAACTTTTACACACAATCCTCACTCAACTTTTCCTTACAAGCCACCTCCAAAGGCTGACAATTTTGCTAGTTAGCCAGTTGTCCAATCCAGTAGAATCAAATCCCACCACACCCCAAATTTCTGACTTCCCAGTAAATCATTTTTCAACTCAAAAATATCTAATCAGCCAGCTACAATGTTTAGCTGGAAAACACCAGAGTTTTTCTACTACAACACCCCCAATGCAATTTCCATTGTATTACATAATTTTCCTAACTGAATACTGACCATAGTCATACAAAAAAAGTAATTTTCAATTTATACCTAGAAAGAGAACTATAATAAGAAGCATTTGTGTTCAAGTGTATCATAGTAATTAATCTTAACCACTCAAAAGAGCCGACAACAGCCAGCTTTGTGTTCTATTCCTTGTCAAAATACACACATCTTGGAATCTCTCTACAGTAAACTCCAAAGATCAACCTACTTTGAAGTCTATGTATGAATTTTTTTCCTCCTCCCTCCCTCTCTAGACTCTAATAGAAAGAACTAGAAAAAAGAAAGACGAATGAACAAGGATTTATATAAATAATAATTTATCGAGAGAAATTAAATTGGTTTTTGAATCATAGATTAATTGCCATGCTTGCCTCAGTTTTGCATGTCTTAATTTTCTAAATTAATAGTTTTGATAAAATAATAATTTTCTTTTCCTTACTTTTTTTAATATTTTCGCTACAACGATAACCAACTAACACCGTAAGAAAATAAAAAACTTTCACTCACATTTTTCGCTCTACCATCAACAATCTCATCACGGAACCGTTTTCCACTCCCAGACGCCTCCTCGGGCTTCAGAAATCCTCCCTTCCCTTGCTCCAGGCTAAGCCCCAAGGGGAAACCGTGAAACCCGGCGCTTCCTCCTCCAGGAGCACCACCGAGGGCGGATATGTGCCCGGAACCATCACCGGAGCTAAGCTGAAGCATCATAGAAGCTTGAGCAGCAGCGGCGCCAGCCAGGCCAGCATCGGCTTCAGCCGAAGCATAGTTAGGCATCCCAAGGATTTCCTGGAGAAAATCGTCGTTTGGAGGTTCGGTTGGGTTATTGGCCATTTGCAGGTGGACTCGGAGGAGTCGAAGTGAGTTGAGATAGCTTGGGGATCCAAAATAGCATCAATTTACATGCAAAGTCGTAAGAATTGAGAGAGTTAAGGACTGTTTGGTTACTTTTTTTCCTTTTCTTTTTCTTTATAGCTAAGTATTTCGGCTTTCAAAGCTTCGGCTTTTCGCTTTGTTTTGGTTTGCTTTCTAATACTAGCCCAGGAAGGCAGTGACTAGTTAGAGTACTGAGAACGGAGAGACAAGGAGAGACAAAAAGGAGAGGCTTTTATCCGGCTTAAAAATGTTGTTCTTTATGTAAAAGGGAACGCATTTCCTCGAATTTACATTTCCAGCCAATGGTTTTCCTTTCTGTTAAGGGCTTTGGGTTTATTGAGGAACGGTGTCGTTTTCTTCGTGTTGTGTGCGCCCGGCAAACGACCTCCTCAGTTCCCTTCTGGAGGAAACGCCCAACGGTCGGCTGAGAAGAAAAAAGCAAACTGAAATGCAAGGTTTCACCTTGTGACCAACACACATCACTTTTTACCATTATAACATGATTTCTATTTTACTATTTAAAAAAAAAATCAACATCTCGATATTTATTGAAGGTAAAATGATATTTTAAGTCAGTGATGTGAATTTCTTTTCTTTTTTAAAACATTTTAATTTATTTTTTACATTAAGAAAAAGTGACTGTATCTAATTTTGCTTTCTATTTTGAGGTTAAATCATGTGTTTTTTTAAAAAAATAATATTTTTGGATTATTGTGATGCTATTAATATAATATATATATATATATATATATATATATATATATTATGATATATTAAAAAAAAAGATATAAGAACAACTAGTTGTAAATATTGAACAATATCTTAGTCAGAAAGCTACTGCAATTTATGACTTGTAACTGACTCTTGGTTGAATTCCACTTGAAACCATGATATCAGGGTAGAATTTAAAAAGAATTGCGAGGAAAAGTTAGCACTCTGCAGGGTAACGTTCCAGCACGCCAAATCAAAATGCACGAAAGGAACCGCCGACTTTTACATAAAATGTTCAATTAACACTTCCCTTTCAATTGACAATAGATGCACGTCTTCTTCGGCAATGCATGTGGAAATCTATACCCTTTTGCAGGCCTATCCAGTCCAGCCCATCTTACGCCGTAGGAGCTGTCCATGGCCCAGGGCCTGTATCAATAGAGAATAATCAAAAAGTTTCGAAAGAAAACGAATTATGCACACGAACAAAAATGGACAGTGAGAGTATAAATCGAGACCAATTGCATTTAATAATATTTTTAAAAACTATATATCACTGAAAAAAAAGACAATTTACTATTTTTTTCAAGACAAATACTTAAAATATAGTTTGAAATGCAAAAACAATTTAGATTATTCAGATATTAGAACTCGGAGTTAGGTTTAAAGGAGAAAATATGACAAGCAAGGGAATGGGGACAGAGAAAAGATGACCTCTCAACCAGGATGAATCGTCATGGATAAGAACGAGTGAATTTGACCGTGATTTGTGTTGAGTTTTTATATATATAAAAATTTAATTAATTTTATGCGTGTTATAATTTATTATTTTAATATTTAATTAGTAAAATTATTATATTGAACTTGTTGATGGTTGAGTTTATTTTAACAACAACGAATTATTTAACCGGCAGATAGTAAAAGTGCAACCGCTAAAATCTATCAAAGATGGATTATTTCTGGTTGATTGGGTTTTTGTGTTGATTTATATAATTCATGGATTGAAAAACTGCAATTGATTGATTGTTTGGTGTGTCTTAATTATTTTGACAATTATATAATCGGTTGATAAAAAACATGTAATCGATGAAATCATTTAGAGATGAATTAATTTTTTTTTTTTGTAGTCAATTGGGCACTCGTTGGCAGTTGGATGTGTCATAATTGTTCGACTTATTATTCTTTTTTTTCTTTTTATTTATTCTTCAAGTAAAATATTTTTTTAGAATCTAATAATATTTATTTTTGTGTTTTTCATTTATTTTATTTATTAATTGATTTTTTTTAAAATATCATTAGGTGTTGAAATTTCTAGTTATTGTAGATAAGGCATTCAAAATAATAAAAATAATTATTTATCATTTTTTTTCTATAAACATGTTATACTAATCATATATTTTGCTATTTATTTTATATTAGCATCTTAAAAATAATAATAATTATTATTTGTATTTTTTCTCTGATAAATATGTTAGATTAATTATATATTTTATTATTTATTTCATATAAGCGCTTTAAAATGTATATATATATCCATTAATTTTTGAAATTGCTATCTCCTTTAGGCATTTTATAAAATAATAATAGTCATGGTGCGTGTAAACTGATCCGGACACCCTGATTATATAAAAAAATATATAAGTGGGAGAAAAAAACAGAAAAAAATTTGTGGCGTGCTAAGCTAGCCTGGAACAAAAAGAATATATATCTGGAAAGAGAAAATCATGGTGTGTGTAAGTCGATCCGGACACCTCGGTTATAAAATTTTTTTGTATAAGTGGCAAAACAAAAGGGAAAAAAAATGTAAGAAAAAACATGGATCCAAGATTAGTCGTGGTAGGCGTAAACTGGCCCAGACATCTTAGTTACTTAAAAAAAATAAAAAAAGTTATTAAAAAAAAACCCTTTTATTTTTATAAAAAACCGAAAAACCTTTTTTTTTTTTAAATAGTTATTTAAAAAAAAACCCAACCGAGCTCATGAAGACAGTAAAAATATATATATGTGGAAAAAAAAACATAAAAAAATTCGTGATGCACTAAGTTGGCCCAGAAGAAAAAAAAATACTTGGGAAGAAAAAATCATGGTGTGTGTAAGCTGATCCGGATACTTCGGTTATTAAAACAAAAAAAAAACTTGTATAAGTGGCAAAACAAAAAAGGAAAAAAATATATAAAAAAACATGGATCTGGAGATTAGGAGATTATTCGTATTGTGCTTAACCTGACCCGGACATCTTATTTATTTATTTTTTTTTAAGAAAAACAATCATTAAAAAAAACTCGTTATTTTTGTAAAAAAAAATCACTTATTTTTTTAAAAAAAAAACGAAACCCCCCGGTTTTTTTTTTAAAAAAAGCTAGTTAGTAAAAAAAAAAACTGTTTTTTTTCTTAAAAAAAAATAACAGTAAGTAAAAAGAAGAAACCTGTTTTTTTGTAAAAAAAAAAACCAAAAACCCTTGTTTTTTGAAAAAAAAAAAACAGCTAGTAAAAATTTTTTTTTTCTTTCAAAAAACAGGTTTCAAGTCAAATATTTTTTTAAAATCTAATAATATTTATTTTTGTTTTTTTATTTATTTTATTTTTTAATTGTTTTTTTTAAATATCATTTGGTGTTGAAATTTCTAGTTATTGTAGATAGGACATTCAAAATAATAAAAATAATTATTAGTCAATCTCTCTCTCTCTCTCTCTCTCTCTCTATATATATATATATATATATATATATATATATATATATATATCAATTAATTTTTGGAATTGCTATCTCCTTTAGGCATTCTATAAAATAATAATAGTCATTGTGCGTGTAAACTGATCTGAACACCCTTATTATATAAAAAAATATATAAGCGAGAGAAAAAAAAGAAATTTTTTTGTTGCGTGCTAAGCTGGTCCGGAACAAAAAAAAATATACTTGAGAAGAGAAAATCGTGGTGTGTGTAAGTTGATCCGGACACCTCAGTTATAAAAAAAAAATGTATGAGTGGTAAAATAAAAGGGAAAAAAATATAAGAAAAAACATGGATCCTGACATTAGTTGTGGTAGGCGTAAACTGGCCCGGACATCTTAGTTACTTAAAAAAAAAAAGTTATTAAAACAAAACCCTGTTATTTTTATAAAAAAACTGATAAACCCTTTTTTTGTTAATAATTATTATAAAAAAAACCAAAACTAGCTCATGAAGACAATAAAAATATATATAAGTGGAAAAAAAACATAAAAAAATTCGTGGTGCACTAAGTTGGCTCGGAAGAAAAAAAAATACTTAGGAAGAAAAAATAATGGTGTGTGTAAGCTAATTCGGATACTTCGGTTATTAAAAAAACAAAAAAAACTTTTATTAGTGGCAAAACAAAACAGGGGATTAGTTGTATTGCGCTTAACCTGATTCAGACATCTCATTTATTTTAAATTTTTTTTTAAGAAAAACATTCATTAAAAAAACCCGTTTTTTCCGTAAAAAAAAACAGTGATTTTTTTTTAAAAAAACCGAACCCCCCCGTTGTTTTTTTTAAAAAGCTAGTTAGTAAAAAAAAAAAAACCCTTTTTTTTCTTAAAAAAATAACAGTTATTAAAAAGAAGAAACCTGTTTTTTTTGGAAAAAAAAAACAAAAAACCCTTGTTTTTTGAAAAAAAAAAACCAGTAAAACAAAAAATTGATTTTTTCAAAAAAAAAAAAACCAAGCTCACATACACGCGCAACAGCAAATCAAATGTCTAGTAAACAGTAATCTACAGTAAAAGAGACGGAACTGTTGTGGCTCTTACTTAATGTTACTGCATAGGCAGTGCACCACATTTTTTTCAATATTAAAAATGAATATTTAAATAATAATAATAATAATAATAATAATAATAATAATAATAATAATAATAATAATAATTTAAGATAACTCGAGTTAAATAAAATAAAAATGACTTTGGATATAAGATTTAAAAATCCTATAAAAAAAAGAAGAAGAAAGAAATTGTATCGTCCGAGGTGCAGTAACTAATGTCAAAGATAAATATTAAATAATTATTTCATCTAAAAATTTAAGTTGATAAATAAGATCATAAAATATAATTTATATTATTCTCTAACATATTTTTTAAAGTAAAAGTCATTTGAGTTTGAAATCTGTATAAGCTCATGTTATCTTATGCTTGATTTTTGTTAAATAAAATGGGGGCGTTAAAATTCGAACTTGTGACCACTTGATCAATAAGTCTCTGACATCATGTTAAGAAATCATCCCACTTAAAAGTTTAAATTGATAGGTAATGTCCTGATTCATATTATTCTCTAACAGTGAAAATTAATATAATATAATATTGAAAAATAAGAACATGAATCAACTCAAGGTATCATAATGAACCCACGACCCTATGAAAATTATGATAAAAATATTTTTTTTTAAAAAAATCTAGTAAATATAATCAAAGTTCAATAAAAAATATAAAAAAAACCTCAAATAAACCCGATTTAATTTTACCAACCTATCCTCGAAATAATCAAATATAAAGAAAAGTCCTTGAAGTATGGTCCGCAAAAAATAGAAAAGTATTAACTGATCCTTTTATCTAGTGTTATTTCTAATATGTCCCATTAAAAATACTTTCTTTAATCTCTAAACCAAGGTAAAATCAATCATTCATTATGCAAATCCATGGTGAATGTTAAATAATATAAAAGTAATGATTAGTCTCCTTCCTAAATGTAACTACTAACATGTCCCATAAAAAGAAATTCTCTCTGTAACCAAGCTTGCTCGTCACAGGTGAACTTTTATTTTAGTACAGGGTAATCAAATAATTTCACCAGCACAGGAATTAGTTTTAAAGTTGAAGCATCAACATTTGGAGAACATAATAAATAAAACCTTAGGTGGATAGTCATCTATTGCATTGCTTGTTAAATTATACGCCCTCGGCTGCTCGCCTGATGCAATTTGAAATCTCTGAAGAATTGTCCGTACAGCTACAAAAATCACGAGGGGAAGAACTTGAACATGACCACTTGAAGTTCACACAACGAAGTAGGTTGGTGGAGTTCAACAACAGTTTGGTTGATCATCCGGTATTAATTTAGTGGCGCTGCGGTCAAACTGGTATTTGATTGTTTTTTTTTTATTTTAGATAAATATGTTTTGGTGTTTTTAGATCATTTTGATGTGTTGATGTCAAAAATAATTTTTAAAAAATAAAAAAAATATCATTTTAATATATTTCGACACAAAAAACACTTTGAAAAATAATAACAACCACACTCCCATATACCCCTTATCCATCTGTTCAGTTTTTTTTTTCCTAGGGTGATATTATTTTAGAATGAATTCAGGATGACCCTAGCTCGGGACTGGGTCAAAACTCAAGAATTTATTTAAAAAAAGAAAGAGGCACGGACTAACAGCATGAAAATAAAGTCCAGCGACATTCTGCGACTGGAAAAAAAAACAAGACGACATCGATCTTTGTCCTGCCTGGCAATAAAGCGCCCGAACCTCATTCCCAATTTCTCACTCACCATTACTATTGATGTTTTAACCGAATCAGATCCCACCAACCCCTGCTCCAGAGGTATCATGCCTTGTGTAAGATTAATTCCATGTAATTAGTCTCTGTGGAGCATGGATCACGTACATGCATGCATACACGTTATAAAATCTCATCAGTGATCCTCAAATACAATGCACACCCACTTCATTCGAAGAATTCTACATGGAATCGCAGCTGTGATTTGTACCTGGATTGAACCGAATCTTGATCACGGGTCCAACCTTTCCTTTTTTGGGCCATGCTGTATATCATTGTCAAATAACTAGTGTCCTTTGGTTGTCACGTATCTCAGGATTATTTTTAATTTTTTTTATATATATTAAAAATATTATTTTTTATTTTTGAATATAAATGTATTAAACTATATAAAAATACAAAAAAATATTTTTTATTTTTCTTAAAAGCAATTTCAAATGAAGCACTGGTGCCTGTATATTTTGAACAAATCCAAATAGAACCCTTATTAAAAAAACTAGAAAAACCATATCACAGCGCAGCCCTTTAGGCCCGCCCGCCGGCACACCAAATCCTTTGTGTCAAAATAGCCCTCTTGCTGCGTAGTGCGAGAAATGGCTGTTGCCCTAAAATCAACCCCATCCTTCCTCCAACTGAAGAAACCAGAGACCCATTTCCTCCTTCGTAATAAACCCCTTATCGTCTCAACCAAAAGGTTCGCGCCAATGGCGTCTCTCACTGCAACCCGAAGTCTTGGTATAGGAGAAACATTCTCCAATCTCAAGAAACAAGGCAAAGTTGGTACCACTCCCATAGCAATTTTTGTTATACGAGGGTCTTGTTTTGATAGTTGACACGCATTATATATTTATTTATTTGAGTAGATTGATTTTGGTTGACATGTTGAATGGGGTTTGACTTGGATATTGCTGTCAGTTTTGGCAATTTACTCTATTATTAATTTCTCACAATGCTGTTTTGATAAGAATGCTTTTGTGTGAAGGTGGCGCTCATCCCATACATCACAGCCGGTGATCCTGATCTTTCAACAACGGCAGAAGCCTTGAAGATGTTGGACGCATGTGGATGTGACATAATTGAACTGGGTGTTCCTTACTCTGATCCTTTGGCAGATGGTCCAGTTATCCAGGTATGGCTGTAATATGGTTGCTGGTTGGATGATTTTTCATATTAATTTTAATTTGAGTCTCTTGATTTAGGCGGCAGCTACACGCTCCTTGGCTAGGGGGACCAATTTCGAAGCAATCACATCAATGTTGAAGGAGGTAAGGACATAATACTTCGATGCCATACTTCTACCATGCTGAGACATAGAATTGTTGGATTGGTGACACTATCGATTCTTCTTTTGAAATTCACAATTCCTTTAGTTATGCTATTAATTGCTAAGATTGCAACCATGCATAGTGTGCTTGAGCATATGGTCAATAGGTAAGTGAAGAAGTGACTGCCCATATAATAAGCATACAGTATCCCCGTCTACAACTTTGTTGCCAGTTTCTTTTATTGTTTGAAATTCCTTATATTGATTCAACTGTTGACTGCACAGGTGGTTCCTCAAGTATCGTGTCCAATTGCATTATTTACATATTACAATCCAATTTTAAAGCGTGGAATTGAGAAGTTTATGTCCACTGTAAAAGACATCGGCGTGCATGGTAAATGGAAGGTTTATTTTGCAGCTCCTAACTGTGTGTTTTAATGATCTTTATCATGTCTGAATGATGTGGGAAATGAGGATCACTGTGAGCGTTACTAGTTACTTTTTTTTCTCCATCTATTTTTTTTGTGAGTTCTGGAAGTTGTACAGCATACTAGATGCATAAACCCTCAATGGTTTGCAGGACTTGTGGTCCCAGATGTTCCTCTGGAGGAGACTCAAGTTCTGAGGAAGGAAGCTGTCAAGAATGGACTTGAACTGGTCTGTCTCCCTTTATATTTCAGGACGATGTATTTCCATTTTGTCTACTAATACTGATTAGTGTATCCCTAAGGAGATGATGTAAAAAAAACGTCATTTCCTTTTGCTTTGCCAAAAATTCTGAAAACATGTATAATAGTGGCACTTGATTGCAGAGTTGGTGATGGTGTTATATAAAGAAAAAGGACCCTTTCTTTGCTTTTCTTTTTGGAAAACATAAGTTCTGTGATGTATTATTTATCTAAATCAACACCTTTACCTCATCATTATTTTTTACGGTGTCTGCTGGTTTTCATAAAAAAATATTTTTGATTGAATGATAATTGAAGCAGGGTACATTTCGGTGAGTATTGGTTTACATGCAATTTTCCTTTTGTCAAGTTTATACATAGAGTGGCTTGTGATAGATTAGCATCTACCATGCGTTCACTGTATCTTACTTTGCACCTCGGTGATTTACAGGTACTTCTTACAACACCCACTACTCCAACAGAACGAATGAGAGCCATTGTTGAAGCAGCAGATGGATTTGTGTATCTTGTAAGAGCTTTTTAGGAGTTAATTGATCTTCTGTCTTAATCTTAAACTTGAGTTGTGATATGAACAAAGATGAAGTACTCAATGATTTGCCATCTATTGTGACTTCTCCGTTTCTTCTGAATTGCTATCTTTTGTGACATTTCCATTTCTTCTATAATTATAGGTGAGCTCAGTTGGAGTTACTGGAACTCGTGCTTCTGTAAGTGACAAAGTTCAAACCCTTCTCCAGGATATTAAAGAGGTTTGTCTTTATAACGAGAGTTCTTTCACAGTGCACCCTCTTGATAGGTGGCATCGAGACAATTATTGGCTCATTTAGGATGTCTTTTGGTAAATGGCATCACACATCCCTCATTTCATTCTTCTTTTTATGACAGACAACAACCAAACCTGTTGCTGTTGGCTTTGGCATATCAAAACCAGAGCATGTCAAGCTGGTTAGTCTTCAACATAATGCAACCTGATGCCTATAGATTGTCTCAATGCCGCATTAGTTTGGAATTCCCTTCTTTTGTAACAGGTAGCAGGATGGGGTGCTGATGGTGTCATTGTTGGTAGTGCGATGGTGAAGTTGTTGGGTGAAGCAAAATCTCCCGAGGAAGGATTGAAGGAACTAGAGAGTTTCACCAAATCTTTAAAAGCCGTGCTTTCTTGAGCACAATTTTTTTGGGATGAAATGAAAGCTTGTAACTCATATTTTCAACAGTGATATGCTTTGAAACTGAATAAAAATGAATCATGTTGTTTACTAGCATGGACGATGCCAGTGTCTTCAACACCTTAAGCACTTTATAAAACGTTCTGTTGATTCAGTTGAAAATCCACGAGTTTTTCTATCAACCACAGCCGTGTTATTAGGATCTCAGCGTCAGCTCATCCAGCAGCATTGCCATCAGACTCAAATAAACTTGGACAAAAAAATGTCATTTTGTGTTTTCGGCGAGGGTAGAACTATGGTATGCAAGTTGCTTTTCACGTGACATCTGGTTTATCGGGAAATCTTGCATGCCAAAGAAAGATAGCGTAAGAATGTAAAGACGCAGATGTGAATTCTTCATAGGATTTGATTGATCTACATTTCAAATTGCCTCTTCAGCATTCCCATTCCTTCATTACAATCCATCTAAACACATTTCATTCTTCTAGCATAAGCGTGTGCCTAGAAGAACCTATGCACCCAGAGCTCTGATGTCAGTGCAGGCAGAACGAGACTAACAAAGAGGGCGAAACATTCAGCTCCATCCCATGAAATGCATCTTTTGGATGGAAGTTCATCAATTCATACCATCAAAAGTTCACCATTTCATACCATCAAAAGTTCAAAACATCACATTCCGGTTTGACATCAATTCCGAGCTATAGTATTAATCCAAAAGTCAGGTTTATGTGTTTCATGGTATACGATGAAATGGATGTCCATTAGATAGCCAACTAGCCAAGTCCTCGAATGATAGGATAGAAACAGAGGATCGCGAAATATGGGCATTTTGTTCAGGACGAGTTGATTCGAGACACGACACGCCAACTTAGAAAAGCTTATCTGCGTGCGACCATAGTTTTGGCTCAAAGATTGGGGTCTCTCCTAAAAGAAAACAAGATAACCCCCGTCAGACCAAGAGTTGGTGCCACCTCACGACACAAGGTGTAGCAAGTCTCAAGCTACAAAAGACTAGCTGCAAACTTTGCAATGGTCAAAAAGGACCAACAGATACCAACTAATATTATATTTTAAGTCATTTCAGTCTGGGTTAGCCACAGCATACTGCGAGGAGAAGAACATTAACCAAAGCGATTCAATCATGAAGCATATTCAAAGTTGTTCCATGTCACTCCTAAGAATGATTTATTCAAAGTATTACATCAAAACACACCCCCAAATAGCAATTCGAATATAATGATCAAAACAGGAAGAGAAACGACTAAATCAAGCAGTAAACGAGAGCTATTCCACAATATACAGCTGGGGGAGGATGATAAAGCACTGAACAACCAATGAGCATAAGCTTCATGTCTCTGCTCAACGCCTTCCAGATGCCACTGATTCTGCAGAAAAGAGGTACTTCACTCTTGAAAGAACTGAATCCTGTGTTGGGTCGTAAGGATGGTCTTTCGAAGGAATCTCCAATATTGCCGGAACTGGTTTGTTGTAGCTATCGACCAAAAATCTTATCATGTTCGCAACCTGTAAATCAGAGGATGAAAAGGTTGCCATTTAATTAAAAATTCCCAGAGCTAATCAAGTGCAAGAGAAAAAAATACTGATTTTTTTGTTTTGTGTGTGAGAGAGATCAAATAACTAATTCAATTAAAGGGGTGAAGAACAGTGAAATTGAAAAACAGACAGAAGTCACAGACCAACGCACTAGAGCAATGATGAATCTACAAGGATGCCTAGAACAGACTTGGAGCTAAGTGAGCTATTCATTATAGCACCACCCCAACACAGGGTATTGCATAATTGATTGAAATTTCATTTGAGTTCTTTAAGCATCCAAATATTCACATGTGAGGCTGTAACTTCTCCAACCTGATACCAGATTTGCATCAACAATTTATTCAATATAGCCATTGACAAATGTCAGACTTATGGTTCCTCTATGCATCATAAGTGGAAAAGGTGGCTTATACTTCAAATACAAAAGACTGAGCACTTTTTAACTAATGAGTAGTTAAATGAGGATCTTTTGAACTAATGAGTAGTTAAATGTTAACGGTAACAAGTATTCAATAAAAAACAATATAATGAACATGCATATCTGTACAAAATCAGGATAAATTAATTAAAATGACCATGAGTTCAAGAAACAACTTACATATTGACTTATCAACACAATGGCTATATCCTCCCTTGTACTGAACTCTTTAAATGCATCTTCAATTTGTTTAACAGTTGTTTCTAAGAAGCAAAGCGAACATTTTTCATAAGCAAAAGACAATAACATCAACAATATCATTTCTGAAAAGAATATTCACACTGAACACGACTCTCTATTTGATGGTTAAGGAAGATAGGCAATTTGAATTTAGAATCTTTCAATAAATGTTCCAGCCTTGGAAGAGGATCCCAGGCATGATTGGCAACCAAACCAAGCATGATCAATCAAGTTCTTTAGTAAACGGTAAGCTCTCTCATTCCAGGAATGACATATCTTTAAAGCATTAACTTGGAGCTTGAAGAGTGAGCTATGGAGGACAGTTCATTCAGACATAACGGACTTGCCTCTATTAGGGATATGAGCCTATGATTAACCACCACAGGCCTTCATATTGTCCCCTTCCCACCCTTTTAGCGACTGGTTATGATAAGCATCCAGGAGGAGTTCATAATAAAAAAATGGATTTTACAGTGGACCATTTTTTGGGGGGTTTGGGTTGGGGATGGGGGAGCAATGACATGGAAGCAGAATCACTTTGAGTAAAACTAGAACCAAAACAAAAGGTAGAAGAGGAAACAAAGCATTGACATCAGTTTCAATAATTCACCCTGAAGAAACCAAAAATTTAAAAGATACCCTAAATTTAAGTGACAAGTATGTAATGATACAGTTACATTCAACCACAAAGATGGATCCCCTCAAAGAGTTGTATCAGCCACAACAAAATACTAGAAACATGGTATTCCCTCAAACATTTTAATTTTGTGGGGTCCAAATCCAGCGCTTCTCCTTGCCAAATGGTAAATCAGAAACTCTACGTGGTTTTTAACTTCATCTTTTAGTCAAGCAACCCCTCGTATGTTTATCCATATATTTGGATTAAATTTCAAATGGGACATCCAAATCAATACAGAAAGCACCAAAGAAAATAGTTAAATATGAAACTGGAGATTGGTATAAACCATGTTCAGATAGCGATTCATCGAAAGCGAAAAAATCAAGAACATACTGGAATCCACGATGAGGTAATTCGTCTTTCTCCGCAAATCAACATTACCCACTCCAGCCATCAAAAGTCCAACAATGGTGTCCTACATGAAATTAAAATAGTTGAATTTGTTAAGGCTCTCTCTCTCTTTTCTACAAAGGAAATCAATGAATTCTCTCTTACCTCATCGGCAATCATTGCAATGAGTGCAGAGTTGTTGGTCTGGATTTGAGCTCTGTTTGCCATTTAAGATGAATAATAATGCAACTACAAAACAAACAATAAACAAAAGACGTGGAGGAAAGATCCATCACCATTAATCATAATTCAGCAAACATGCACTATTATTAAATAAAATAAAATAAAATAAAATAAAATAAAATAAAATAAAATACATCATAAGACAGTGAGAACCGCTTCAGCAATTAAATCTGGTACCTTTGAATTTGGATTATGTTTCCAGTCAGAGGTTTTCTTGACTCGAATGGAATGGATCGCGATATTTGGAAGAGAGAGAGAGAGCAGGAAATTATGGTCTGGATGTGGAATTAAGATGTCTACATGCGAGAAGATGTCATCCAACGCACCGTATTATTCATAAACGGCGTCGTGTCTTCAAGGTGCTCCTTCCTATTTAGTTTTCTTTATTTCGAGCCTGCCTGTTTTTTAAACAAAATATTTAAAAACAATTAATTTATTGCTTTTTGAATATTCTTAAATAATTTTAATATATTTACTTTAAAAATATTATTTTAATATATTTTAATATAAAATATACTTTAAAAAACAACTCACTACTTGTATTTCAAGAATGTTTTTGAAAAAAAAAATGAAAATTTTTTATTTTTATTTTTATTTTTTTACTTTAAACTAAAAAAATTAATGTTTTTAGATTATTATGATGTTAAAAATTATTTTTAAAAAATAAAAAATTATTATTCTAATACAATTCTAAATAAAAAATACTTTAAAAATTAATCTCAATCACATTAATAAATATGTTTCCCTTTTATCATTTTGGTAACCTTTAAAAGTTAAAACTGCCAAAAAAAAAAAAAAAACAGCAATTGATTGTAAGAAATTTTCATAACAAGCAATCAATTTTATTTCTTCAATAAAAATAAAAATAAAATCATTTTTTTAAATTTAAAGACATGCATAGAATAATTTTTTTAAATAATATTAAAAAAATGCTTAAATTAATAAATACTTGTGAAATAAGATTTTTGTTTTTTAGCTTGATGTCTGAAATTCAAGTATAAAGTTATTTTTTTTAAATGATGATACTTTATAATAAAAGAATAGCAAGAATAAATTAATAAATTTATAAAATAATTTTAAAATAGTATTTTATGTTTTTAAAATATAAAATGGGCATTATATATTTTTATATTAGTTAAATATTATAGACTAAGGTCATTTTTTGAAGTTATAGTTATAGTTGAAGTTGTTTTTTAGAGTATTTTTTATTTTTAAATGTATTAAAATAACATATATATATATATATATATATATATATTATTTTTAATATTAATGTATTAAAATTATATATAAAAAACAAAATATATAAAAAGCTTGTCTTAAATTTTAAAATTTAGATGCGTGTGCGCGTCATCATGCGATGATTTCCTGGCTGTCTCTGGTGGTATCAATGAACCCCTACGACCAAGCAAAAGAGAACAAGTTTACGCGCACAAAAAAATCTTGAGAGAGGATCAGCACGGAAGGAAGAAAAGAACAAACAATGAACAGGGTGTTCTCAGTCGACGATTTCTCCGACACCTTCTGGCCGTCTCCTCCTCCGTCTCCACCTTCCACAGCTCCAGCGATGAACAGAAGCGAATCGGAATGGGCGCTAGAGAGGTTTCTACAAGAAGTCTCCGCGGCCCCAGTATCTTCCTCCGTCGGCAATACCAACACCGCTGCTCCTTCTGGGCGGTCTCAATCGTCTACGTCATCGATACCTCCTCAGAATGGTGAGGATGAGGTGGTGGAGATCACAAAGCATCCAATTCACCACCGTCAGAGTCTTAAAAATCCAAATCCTCATCCGCGGCCTTTGGATCGCAATCTAACGAACCCGATTGATTCCGAGGAGTACCGCGCTTTTCTCAAGTCGAAGCTCGATCTAGCCTGTACCGCCGTGGCCATGTCTAGGGTATATGTATAACGATTGAATTGTATGCACCTGCAAACATGTATTTTTGACTCGCAATTTACTGAAAAACTGCAGGAATCCAATGTTATAAAGCCGGAAGACCTCTCCTCGTCACTGGAAGATCAAAAGCTAGCTGATGGAAATGTTTCCTTGGGATCGCAAGCTTTTCGTACGAGTTTTACCTGCTTCTTCTGGAGTTGTTTATCTCAATAAACTATGCTCAACTAATAATTTAAAAAAAGGAAAAAAACAACAACAAAAACTGGTAATAATATTCTTTTTCTAGATTGTAATTTTTGACCGGTGAGAATTGTTTGTGCTATTTGAATGGACATCGGGGTTAGCTAGTTATGTTTTGTTGGGTATGGTATGCACCTTCAGGTGATAAACATGTAGGTGGAATCGAGTTCCTTGTATTTGATTGCGTCTTGCTAACTACATAAGCTCAGAAACTAGAATGGAATGCACCTTATATTGAATCCACAAAACCCCCGATTTTTACGATGTACATTTAATAGCCACGTTGATCAAAGTTTGGATATGCCTTTCTCTCTTTGTTCACTCTCATCCTTGTTTGTTCCCTTGTATTCTTATCTTCTCTTCACCTAATTTTCACAAAGTCATAAATTAGAATTGTTGTATGGGCGCTCTCATCTTATGCAAGATTTGCATTGAATTATTGTCAATCTCTGATAGCACCCAAAGCGATTTCATGCTTAGTTTTTCTTTTCGCTCCTCTGAAATTCAGGTTGTAACAATATCTTGTTTGACTTTTAACCATTATAGGTACTGGTCATGGCATCTCAATGGCACAAATTGGAGCAGATGGCGGGGCACTTGGCATTCCAGCTTTTCCCACTACACAGAAAAAACAAGAGGCCCAAACCAGGCAAACAACCAGTGGGTCATCAGGAGAAGATTCGGATGATGATGATCTTGAAGGAGACACGGGAACCAATGAAAATAGGGGTCATACTGATGCAAAACGCGTGAGGAGGTATCTTCTCATCTATTAATGTTCTTCCTTGGTCTAAGTGGTTCCAAAGACAATTTATTGACTCTGTATTCTTTGCTCATATGCCTACCACTTCTCCCTCTATATTGCATTTCTACAATTAAATATTATTTTGAGGGATTCACACGTTAGTGCTTCAGTTATTGGTGAATCAAGCACTGCTTTAGGAAATAATTGTCAATGCTTTCTAATATAATCAGATACAGCCATACCAATAACAGAAATGGTTTGAATGTCCTTTCTTGCTATTTACTTTCTCAATATACAGGGCAGAATACCTCATATATTTAATTACAATATCTTCTTTATGTGTTAAACTATATCCTTGTTTTAATTGCCTACTCTGATTGAGTATATTTTCCCAATCTCCCATTATCTGCAGCATGCTTTCCTTTCTTAACTTATCTTACTGTCAACCAAACCCGACATGACTGCCTCCCTGGGGATTTTGGGGTGGGAGGAATTTGTCTTTAAGTTTTGGGATAAAGAAATTCTCATTCTATGCAAGTTTATATTGTCTCAAAAGGAAGGACTTTCACCGAACACTGTTGATATCTTGAAAATGATTCAGGATGCAGTCGAATCGAGAGTCAGCTAGACGCTCTAGGCGAAGAAAACAAGCACAGCTGAATGAACGTGAAACACAGGTTGCCCAATACTTTTCTGTGGCACTCCTGCGCCTTTTAGATAATGATTCTTTATTAAATACTGAGCTATTTATATGGTATCCTAAAGGTTGGTCAACTAAGGGATGAACGCTCCTCTCTGCTGTCAAGCTTCACTGACGTAAATCAAAAGTGTGATGCTGCTGCTGTTGATAATAGAATTTTGAAGGCTGATATTGAAACCTTAAGGGCAAAGGTAATTCATTACTTCACCTATTTAGTTGCTTTGAGGATTCCTGTTGTTTTTTGAAATTGCTTAGTGATTTACTTTCAGACTCCACGCCATATCATGATGTTTGAGACATTGAAATCCTTATAAAATCAACAAACATGCATCATAGGATGTCTCTCAAAAACTAATTTTGTCTGTGGGTGCTACATCACATCATGGAAACTTCTATCACATCATTAAACCGTGCAAAAAATGTTCCGATATTGCTAATGACTTTTTTTTAGTGGAAAAAAAATTTAAATGTGGGGTTGACTTATGTGACCCGATTGATTTTATGGATCCAAAAGCAACCTGTAAGGCCCATAAAAATGTAATTTGACTATTTTTTTTTTTCCTAATTGATCCAATGATAAAATTGGAAAAAAAAATCTCAATTAAAAAAACACAATTAAACTTAATCAACTTGGGGTAAACTTAGTAATCACTATTCTTGGGTTATTCTTGATCTCATGACAAAATCTTTATTATGAGATCAAAATATCCCTATAGAAAAGAAATCAAATAAATTATTAAGCTTAGTTCATAACTGATCCAATATTGAATGATAAAATTGGAAAAAAAAATCTCAATTAGAAAAACACAAAAAAACTTAATCAACTTAGGTAAAACTATTAATCACTATTCTTGGGTAATTTTTTTTTCTGCAAGGTAAAAATTACTTTTCATTGCTACAGTACTTCAATGTTTTTGATATATTGTAAATTTATGGGGGGTGACATCAGATAAAACTTCTCATAGTATGCCCTCCTACGAAGTTTAGTCACAGCAACAATTTTTACGACGTCAGAACAAGCGATTTGCATGTGCTTTGTTTCCGGCGTTACTATTAGTTGCCAGAGTTTGTTAGTCATGTGTGAAGTGCATTGGCCTGGTCTTAAAAACAGCTGTATTCATTTGTTACCATGAGCTGCTATGATTTACTCAATTGAAGACATTTATCAGGGGCAGCTATTTTTTTGAACTTATCCAGGTCAAGATGGTCGAAGAACAAGTTAAACGAGTGACAGGTTTGAACCCAGTGCTTCTAGCAGGGTCTAACATGCGTAGCCCTGGGATGCCATTTGTCAGTGGCCATGTGGATGCATCTACAAATGTTGATGTACCAATGCAACCAAACCCCCACCAATTCTTTCACCAGCCAATTCATGGTATTACCTCTGCTCCTCCACATCTCCAAAGACTAAACAGCAACAGCTTCCCTAACAACAACTTAGTTCCTCTTGCCACAAATCCACAAACTGACAATGGAACCATTAATAATGGTGGATGAAACTCACAGCTGGTGGCCAAAGTCTGGCTGCCACACCTTCCACGCAATAGGTGCAAAAGCAGGTTGGTCCTACTGACAGTCCTTCTGCGGGCCTGCCCATGCGTGACTCGGGACTTCCATCATGTGTTTAAAAAGGATTGCAAAGAGAAATGAATCGCATTTGGCCCCTTCCTTTCTGGTGGTTTTTGGGATTGGGGCTTGCAAAGTTTTTCTCGAGGTACAATCACGAGTTTAAATAAATTAGACTTTCAACACATGCTGGGTTCTCTGTTTATAGTTTACCAATAAGCCATTTCCATTAGCAGATCATCTTATTTTTTACATCTAGATGTCGGACATGTTTAGGCAGCACAATGTCAATAGGAGCATTGCTTATAATGATCGGTATTCAAGGGACCGTTATAATTATCCTTGCATGCTGGATTTTGATGATGAAAGACATTTCGTGATGGCGTTCGAACTTTTTCTCATGCAAGTGTTGCAGTTCCTCCTTAGATTTTAGCCACCCAAAAGTGGATATAAAATTTCCCCTTCCGAAACTGCCTTCATCAGAAAAAGTGGAGGTGGCTCTTGGTTAAAAAAAAAATCATCTTGCAGGTTGTTTATTGTTATCTGATGGAAACGATAGGATAGAATACTGGAAAAAAAAAAGGTACAATCACCATTGCCATACCAGAAAAATAGTAACGGTGGTCACAAAGAACTATCACAAGACCCACCATTGATGGATATACGCCCGCCAAACTTGGTAAAATAATTGGTTCCTCTTGCAGTTCAAGAACCTAACAACTGCCTAAGGCAAACCCACCCTTCCAAATTTTCCCTGCCAATATGCTCGAACCTGGTCGCATTTTGAAAGGACCGTCAAAATTTGGAAGGGAAAAACTGAATAAATTTTAGCGAGATTTCGCATCAGAACATGCGCGCGCTATAATAGACCACATAAGGGTGCTCGTTGCAATCCACGCAATGCGGAGGCTAAATTTAGTGAATACTGATCTCCTAAAAATTGTTCCTTGAACACGTCATGGCAGAATTTTGGTACCAGATTGGATGCCTGACTGAACTTTGCTTTGGAAATAGGCTTCCAGCCTGCATAATGAACGTAAGTATTGGAACAGGAATGCAGGGGGGGTATAAAACAGAGAGCACAAGTGTACGAGCATGCCTGGTTGCACACTTATAATAAATGGTATCAGGTGAGTTGTATGCCCGTGCATTGGCACACATCCTCTTGACATCAGCAATGAACATCTCAAGTGTTACATAGTATTGCTCCGACTCTACCCTTTTTAACATCGTCTTCAGATCTGCACACACATTGGATAATCATAAAAGGATCATACATGTGATCCAATTGATTATTATTATTATTATTATTATTTTGTGAAATTCTCATTAAGGACTGGTAGGAATAAGAAGATATTGTTTTTTCATGCCAAATTATGCAGTAAATTCCAAAACGGGGATTCAAACAATCTGGCCAATTATCTGATGTTGTTGTCAAAATGCTAGAAGCATAGATGTACTTGTCCATATAGATCAGCTTAAGTACCAGACAATGGTCACCAGACTGAAACTTCAACTGAGTTCTACGAACTCAACAGAAAATATTACAGTTTTCTATTAACTTCTTAACTGAGCTTCAACATTTTGCTTCTAGAGATTCTTAATAGCATAACATGCATGAAGGCGCTAGACATGTATTATTTTAACAGTGTACATGGCTGTCATTCAGAGAATCATCGCAAGAAATACCTTGCCAGAATGAAACAGAAAAAGTTGATATCTTACCCATGGGATCCTTGATGATGTCATAATAATCAGGGACATCACGGGCATCAACTGGTTCCTTAAATGGCCAAGCATCCACATGGTCATGCATTGACTGCCAACACAAAATCCACGCAGTAAGAATCCAATGAATATAACATGGGCAGGAGAATCACTGTTCTAGTGATTTTCGAACACTGAAAAAGTAGAACAAAAAGGAGAACACATAAATAAGAGCGGAAAATATTGCAAATCCAATGCATTAAGGATTTGCAGATGTGAAAATCCAAAGAATATTAACAGTAGCAGAAAAATCACTGTTTTGCATGAATTCGCAACTATAAAGTGATTAGAAGAACAAGTATAACATTAAGACGAGCAAAAAACAATTAATATAGAACAACTATAAAGTGCTTGGCAAGTCTTCTTTGATAAAAGCAGCACAACAATTTCCCAGTCCAGAGGATCTTTATGTCATCAGATTTTGATCTCTCTAACAAAAAAGTAGTTAATCGTTCCATTGTTGATCATTTGAATACTATTACCAAAAGTTATGTCTTACTTCTAGATAGCAAGACGGCACAGCAATTTATCAACAACTTTCACATTGAGTTGAGCTTTTGAACTTAATGTAACAAAAACAAATCAACTTCAAACACAGGCATCCAACAGACACATGCTTGACACAAGGACATCAAATTCAAGCATTTCCATAGCAACCATGTCATGGCGACACAATTACTATCCTAGTGGTATCCTGTTCATTTTGCAACAAAATATAGTGACCATTAAAGATTTATGGAAGTATCATGACTGGCTGCCAATTGTGACAGAAACCAGTGCCTGTTTCTGAAGCTGTGTATTACTAAGAAAGACATCTCAATACAAGATGAAAAAGAAAAGAGAAAAGAGAAGTATTTTGGACTTGCCTTTAAAAGTGAGCGCATAAATGCAGTCAAATGTTTTTGATTTGTGGCATTATCCGTAGCAGAGTTTAATGTTCTGAAACGTGAATGGCCCCATTGATCAGGAGTCCACCCAGCCTCCCCTATTATCACATGCAACAAGAATCTCATTCTCAACATTCCAAACTTTCAGTTATATCATAATGTAACAATATAATTGTAACATATAATGATCAAAAGGTATAACCAAGTGTGGCAAAAGAGAGTTAAAATTAATATAAAGTCAACATGCCAAGTTCCAAAACATACTCAAACCAGGAATATCCTCGACTTTGATGATTTTTTTGGGAACACCAGCTTCTTTCTGAAAGAAAATTAGTACACCATATATTTTAATCCAACATAAAAACACAGCACTAAACTGTGCTGCTGGATAAAAACCGCATGCAATCAAGAAAAAGGACCTATCAAGTTATAGAATAAAAAACAGCAGATTGCTGATGGCACATACCTTTTGAAAATCAATTCCAGGATAGACAATATGACAATTGGAAAGCTCTCTTATCTTTTCATCAATGGCCTATCATCATCCAAAACAAAAAAGATCACTAAGAGTGTGAGGAGAATCTTCAGGGTAATAAATTCTGAACTTGTGCACAGAAATTAGTACTTTAGGTGATACATATGGAGAGTAGTGATCTAAAAGGTCCATGGCAGACTGGCAGCACAGCAAGTCTGACAGGAAGGCACATGCAAGAAACCTACAATATGATAGATAGATACTATGGGTGTTCAGCTCAACGAGTTATAGATTAAAGAACCTCTTGAAAGATACCGGTGCATGTACAGGAAAAATCTTAGTTCCAGAATAGGCAATGCAACTATGATGAATCCAACTAATTACAATCTATAATTGTATTCACTCAACATCCCGAAAAGTTTTGGTTTAGGAACAAAAAAAACAGTGCAGTATTTCTCCAGGTCATGTGATACAAATCTTCAAAGTTAAGCTGTGAAAAGTATATGATTATAATATAAGAAAAAAACTATAAGGATCAACAAAAATGGAAGCAAAAGACTGGGATCTTTACAAGCAAAACATACTGAAATGGTCTCTTACTAGAATTAGTGTTGCCCTCAGAAGCATAAGCATCATATGGAGAAACTGGCTTTCATCATATCTAGAAATCACCTAGTAATATTGATCCAATAGTTCAATTTTGGATGTAACTTATAAAGTTTTGGAATGAATTATAGAAATTGATGACGCTTCTGAATCAGAGGCAACAAATTGAGATTGCTTACTTTAAACAAAGAAGCTCCAACAAGCTGAGCATTTAGAAAAGAAGATATACTGCTCAAATGGATTGTTTAACCTTTTAAATTAATTCACATTCCAGACACTGAATTTCAAATAGTATGATCAAACTACATTATTAAACAGAAAACAATGACCAAATAGACATCATTTCACCTGTCTCTGACGACGAATCATGGTTGATAAGTCAGTGTAAGGAAGTTTTTGATCAATCTTGCACTCCATTAAAATACCTCCATCATAGTCTTTAATATACCTGAAATGGAATTCAAATAAATTCATAAAGAGGCACAGTGATAGCTAAAGGACGGGATACACCCAACAAGGGGAAAAATGAGCACGTGTGAACTTTGATTTTAAACACACACACCCAAAAAAAAAAAAACAGAACTGTACTTGAAGCCCTGCGTTTACCCAGTCCCCTCCCCTTCATTTATCTTAATACTGGAATTCATAAATTAACAATACCCTTGCCATCGATCTTTCTCCAAGCAAATCTCTTTTGTGAAACCCTACATGTCAATTAAAGAGCACAACATTAGAAATGTAACCAATGTATTTCAGAAGGATATGGCAACAAAACTATCAGAAATAACAACCGAGTAATATGCGTGCAGAACATCAAGAATTAGATTGACACATAATCACATGGCTGCTTCCATAGATCAAAATGAACAGTGATATAGTAACATCTAGCAAATAAGCAGTTCATGAAAAAAATGAATTGTGAAAGTTACAGAACTCAAGACAAAGACCACACCATCAAATTTCACATCCATTGGAGACAAATTTTTAGCTAGAAATCAGCTACTATCTAAACAGTATTTGTTACTTACTCAAGTACCATAATGAAAAATAAACAGGGAGGATTCTGGGCATATCTATAGATCAACAGAGTATTGCAAGTCCAGGCTGAAACAAACAATAAATCACCACAGCAGAAGACTTATGACAGAAATAGAAAGCCCACCTGCTTGATAAAATAGCCAACAGCATTATTGTCAGCATACGTCAGAAAATGTGTTAACCCATCAACATCCCGTGCATGCTGCTTTAGGTGATTCATCAATCTCGTTCCATAACCTTTTACTTGTTCATCTGCAGTGATTGCACAAAAAGCTATCTCCCCAAACCTCTGACTGTGGTTGGGAAGGAAAAAGGTGTTAATAAGGTAACCAGCAGCATTAGGACAAAGGTTTCAAAGATGAAATCACAGCAACATGAAATAAAGAACTCTCATGTCACGTGGTTCTTGCTACAAGGGTGGTGTGCATATGGGAAAAGATACAAATATGCAATCCACATTCAATTATTTATGCTTAGCACTATAGTTACACGGAAAAAACCAAATCTTCTCATTATAACAACTCACCAGGATCAATCATACCATTCGTTCATCTTACAAAATTATGATTGAAGTTTAAAAAAAATCTAAAAACCAACTATGTCCCTGGCCTTATCCCAAGTCAGCCAAGGGAAGGTATCCTAATTAAACACGATAGTTCTACTCCACCTAAAAATACATTATACAACAATGTCTATAAAGTTGGAATGAGTAAAGAGCACAAATAATATGAGTTTGAATCTAACCTGACATATGGACGATAAGTGATGCCACCAACTACATGATTGCGTCTAATAACCATCACAGATTTGTGGCTTCTGCATGTCGTATTGAAAAACATAAATTAATACTTTGGTGCCATATCAAAACAATCCATATCATAAAAATGACAAGGTTTTAAGCTGGCAGTCAACCTACCACAACCCTCAATCAGGGCTTGGAACCAGCAATCCTAACCTAGTCTAACATAAGGAGAGTTCTGAGAATGATTCAACAATGATAAAAAAATGGTATCTGGCCCTTCCCCACAAGTTGCATGCTCAAGTGAGTGATCATAATTATGCAATAACACCCTAGACATCTGTATTCAAGGACATGGAAGTAGTTCAATGTTTTGACATCAACAAAAAGTATAAAGCACCACTCTCAAAAATGGTATCGCACAAGGAGATTGGGTTCACTTACATGCATATACAATTTTGGCGATTGTGTGCATAGGTGAGTGGATTACAGATTAATTTCCATTACTGCACATATTGTCAAACTAAATGATTACATATTTAATAAACCAATTTTGGTTCTTAATATTGATGCAGGCTGTAGAGTAGATGGTAGTCACCTTCACAATGAACTGGAAGTTTTCTCAACTTACCCAAAAAGGAAAACAAAGAGTAGTAGAGGGATTCTTGTCATCTAATCTCTGGCCACTTTATAAAAAAAGTTGTTTATTGTAAGCACTTCTAAAGGATTTCATAGAACTACCTATCCATCACAAGACGAACTATGTACTCCTTAGGCATGTTAGGTAATTGCCTCGCAAATATATTCTTCAATCCTATCAACCTGAGAAACCAAAGTTGAAGGCAAACATTAAAATCTTCACCGTAGCTAGAGTTTACACAGAGGTAACAAACCTCATCAAACAAGAAATGAACAATTAAAGATAGCACAAGAATATTCATAATTAAAAGATGAATCCACCAAAAAAATAGTATAAGTGTGTTTAGGAAAAGAGAATAAGGTACCAAACCATATGCTCATCTACATCATCATTTGAATAACAGGCAAACTTGAGTTTTCCTGCTTCTTCCTGAAACGTTCAAATCAATCAATGTCAAGTCCCTTTAGAAAATATCTCACAAATAGTTTCGTTTTCGTTTTTTGTAAAGGCCATGTACAAGATGATTAGATTTAGTTGCTAGTAAACAATTGCAAGCAATGAACTTGGAAAGATGCACAGTAGTCAAGAATCTCAAAGAACTATAAACCATACCTCTTTCTTCAAACTCTCTTCTCTCGCACTATAAGCTCCACTAGCCTGCAAATTTTCCGTAAATATTTTAACAGAATCCTCCTTCACCACAATCCCTGGCCCAGAACTCCCCGCTGCAGCAGGCCCCACTGCACCAGTCCCTGTGTGCCCACCGTCCTTCCCGCTATCAGAATTTTCAATCTTCACATTCGTGCTCTCCATTTTGATCTTCGTGTTCCGACTGCTGCTGCCGGCGGCGTTAGTGGTCTCGAGGCGGGCTGCTGTGAACGTTCTCATGGAGGATTCATTGTCGAATTCTTCCTCATCATCATCGACGACGGCGTCGGAATCTTCAACGTCATCGGAGTCGGAGTCGGCGCCGCGAGCAGAGATGCTCTCAAGGTCGTCGTTGGAGGTGAGAGCGCCGTCGCGAGTGTCTGCGGATAGAGAAGACGGGGCAAGTGGTGGCAAGTGGTCGTCGGATGCCGCCACAGCCGTGGCGAGTTTCCGTTTGTGGATGGAAGACGTTGCAGAAGCCGATGCCGAGGCCGAGGCCGAGTGGGAAGGAGACGGAGATTGTGAGCTGCGAGAGCGATTAGGTACAGATAAGTGAGAGTGAGTGTCCATTGAATTGACTCAGTTCAAATTTGATGATTTAGGGTTTTCAGGTTTGCAGTGGAGAAGCTAGCGATTTTTTTCACTGCCGCTTTTGGAGGGAGACATCAAGAGAGCGCAGCGGAGTTTCAGAAAAACGGTTATTAGTGAGTGGACACTTGGCGTTGTTACAGGTGACATGTCTAATTTTCAAGTGTTTCTTAAGAACGGCGACGTTTGACTAGTGGGGTTATAGTCTGGGCCATGCCCTTTTAGCCTGAAGATTTGTATTTTATACCACTACCTCAAGCACGACATCTGCATTCTTCGTTACCAGGAGGATGGACTAGCCCCACGATAAAGGCAGCTCATTGATTATTTTTACTAGTTCTTAAATAATACGAGAAGATAAGAGAACAAATCAATAAAAAATAGATTAAGAAAGGACAAAAATCTAAGAAGAAAGGAGAAAGACATGTCTTCATAACCACCTTCGTCTCTGCTATTTCGATTTTCAATAGAGTAATTAAAAGCTACCTAACTTGTCAACTCAATTAGCAAAAGTTTCCGACCAAGACTTTGACAAGGCGGTCCTCTGGTATCACCTGAATATTTAACTTATGCTCCGACGATGAAAATTTTCCGACTATATTCGTGTCCAAAAAGCATCCTGAGCACGAACATGATTTGCTTCGATGAATTGTCTGCTCTTATAGTTCTTGAAAGGGCAATTAAGAACGAAAATAGAACAGCAGCTTTCTTCTTTTCGATATATTGTGGCTGTACAGTCAGTACTGCAGTATCTAATTGAAATGACCAGCTGCGGCTCACAGGGCTATACTTTTCCAACATTTGTATATATCTACACCTATGATATAACAAACAATTGTGGAGAATAAGATTACCACAAAGTAAATGGCCTGGAAACATGATACGAGGGCAACCATGCAAAACTCATTTCATCATCAGACTCGCCACAATCTTGAGATCAAATATTTTCAGGAACCAAAATGAGAAAAACAAGATGAAGAATGGTGGGCTTTGTAATGAAAAAAAGAAAAGCTCAACCAAAATGATTGGAGCAACATTATGCCAAATCTAAGGCACATGATCGCAATTCATTTAGTCTGTTCTCGGCCTATTAGTACCCCCTTTATGATTATTGTACAAGGGTAAGAGCCAGTGTGACCCATGCTTCCTTCTACCATAACACCGCCAATATCCTACGTCAAAAGCTGCCACCAAACCGAGTGGAATTGCCCATCTGCATTGAAACATAACAGATCAACAATAGAAAATGATGGACAAATGGAGCAGTGCTCATGGATTACAAACTTATGGACCAGATTCTTCTTCATATGCATGTTTACTGATTGACATAGGACATCATTCAAAATACATTTGAACAATAAAAAAAATAAAATTGCTAGGGCTCTTTGTGTTGTAAAAGGAAAACATGATTAGCATGGCTTTCAACTATTAACTAAGAAAATATTTTTGTTTGTTATTGCTTCTGATCAAAGAGCAGAATCAAACCACCTAGTAGAAAGTGACAACATTGAATTTTGTATGGCACCAAGCACTATCTTTAGATACGATGTACATTCATTTTTCTTGGGTGCAAATGAGGAAATGTTGCATTACCTGTCCAAATCAAGAAGAGGGCTGTAAACAATTGTTTCCCAGCTTGCGACAATAAAATGCCAAACTGGGTTGTAGTAGAGAGACTCCGCAGACCAAAACATCCTCATGTAGGTCTCTAAGAAGATAAAAAGTATCCACGCACCGATTTCTATCAAAATAAACTTTATAATAAAGCGGCCCACTACCACCATGACAAGGGAGAAGGCCACCAACCAACTGAAGAGCCTGTGGTTGTATTCCTTTACAAATGAAGATTTTGATTTCCCCATCATCTGATGATCCACATCATACATTTACAATGCACTTGTCAGTAAATGAGTGAAAAGGAAAGCACGCATCTGTGCACCACATGGAACTATATTGAAACAACTTATTGATAAAGCAACTGAAAAATGCATTTGATGATTCATAGAGAGATAAGTAACTCAGGATAAATTTAGAAGGTTACTTCAGTCTTAGCACTAACACTAACACTAATTCAGATTTCCATGTCCCTTCAGTTGGCAACAACTTTGTTTAGATTATGAGGTCTTCATAATGATAATTATGGTATACATGCTATCTTAAATAATCAGAAACTTATGACCAAATGGCATTGAGTTTTATTTCCCGTTTCAAGATTCCCTCCAGTTCAAACATCAATATCTACAGATATGTGTAGCATCAATAACCGACGCAATAAAAATAAATTACAAAAAAGCATGCCTAACCTTCGTCATGCGAAGCTCATAATTTGCCTTTGAAAGTCCATCACACTCCTGTTCAAAACTTTGGTTGCAATGTAGGAAGCCTGCATTGAATTTTGCCATGGAAGGAAGTCTGAGAACCTGAAGCTGGTCCATTCTGTCCTCACATCTAGAATAAAGTGCCTCACAGAGCTTTGCTGATTGATATTCATTTGCCATTACAAAATTCTTATAAACCTAGACAGAATTTCCATAGTAAAGTACTCCAGGAGTATTAAGAGTATTGCGGACTTGATAGCCTTGCAAAATATTTGAAGTTTTGGAGTCCTATGGAGGCAGCTGCAAAAATGTACATTTATTCATTGTTGCTCTAGAACCTCAAACTCTAAATACTGTTGGTTGCTAAATGGGACAATGAACATATGCAGCCTGTCCAATGCAGGAGACTTGAAAGAAGTATTCACTAAATATTTCATCCAGTTTATGGTGGGGTGGTGGGGTTCAAGGACTTGGATTCAGTTTGTGTTTTTTCCAAAAAAGACAACATTAGAATTCAACACTTCAATCACGAAACTACTTCCAAGAAACCATAAGCAAAGCCATCTCACTTGTTTCAAAGTAGATTTACATGAGTTAAAGAAGACAATTACTGCTGCTGATAAAACAATCAATACCTCCTCTATTTCTTCATCCAGCTGCATGACAGATCTCTTTGCGTGATGATGGCCAAAATGTTGTTCATCAAAAGATTTCATTGCTTCCCCTTTAGAATTTTCATGAGCATTTTGCAAAGATTTCTCAGAAAGTGGCAAGCGTAACTTTGCCATCATTTCACTATATAGCTTCAAACATCGCTCAAGAATACCCTTGTTGAAAACCTCCACCAGAGAGCCCGTTGATGGGATCTTCCCTTTATTTAAGGCTTCGAGTATCTGAAAATTGCAAGATCAAGGTTCAGGAATTGTAGATAATACTAGATCTTTCAGAGGTGCTACTTTACAGCCTGGATCAATTTTATTAATGTAAAAAAATATCCAAATATTATTAATATGTTGTATAATAAAAAAAACAATTAATCATGAAAAAATATGATGTATAATGGATGATATTTTAAAAAAATATGGGATGACATTTTTTTTTCAATATTTAAAAGGCACAAATTTGATCTACCCAGGTTAACCAATCAAATTTACAATTGGTACATAAGATCGTAATAATCTTATAAAAAGAAAATCAAAATAAATTACTAAGATTAATTTTTAGCTAATCAAATGTTGAAGGACAAAACTGGAAAACATATATATATATATGAAGAAAAAAAACTAAGTTAACTTATCAAAATTCTAACTCGGCTCATGAAATCAGGATAACACCATACAAAGAGAATAAAAAAAATACAAAGCCCATGTTAATCAACTCAATGTTAACAAATAAAAAATATCAATAAAAAAATACAACATAAATCAATTTGGGCAAACTTGTTAAACTAGCAACTTAGATTATAAGGTCATGATAACCTCATAATATATATAGCTCTATATCCAACAAATCCAACTTTAAAGGTTTAAATGTGCAAGAGATGAAAATCCATAAAACAAAATAACTCCATAAAAACAAACTAAAAAAAAAATATTAATTACAATTACCAAACAACCTTAATTGAAATATGAAATTAAAAACAAAATTGAAAAAAAAAATTGAATTGTTGGAGAGTTAGATTAAAAAAAATGAAAAGGGATCCAAAAATATAAACCAAGTCAAAACTGCATCACCTATCAAATCCACAGCTCATTTGTGAGATCAATGACACCATATAAAGTAAATAAATAAAAATACAAAGCCCAAAAATGATCCAAAAAATAAAAAGAATCAACCCCGATAAACTCGTCAAACTCACGACCCATGTTATGATGACATAGAAAAATTATCCCAAGGAGTTTATGGACTAGATTTACAAGGTCAGAATTGAAAAGAAATCGGCAAAGAAACCCAAAAGTTATTCTTTTCCTACTTTAATTATTTTTCTAGTTAATTTTGAATTTTAATTGTTTGTTTCCTACTTAGCTTAGACTTTTAATTTAACAAGAGCTTTACTATTTAGTAATTTTAATGCTAGAATGATTCTATTAATTAGGTAAGTTTTAATTAGAAATCCTTTTCTAAAAAGGATTTTGTATTATACACATGAGATTGGGATAAGCCAAGTCAAAAATAATACACACCTAATTTTCAACCAACTCAATATTAAAGTATAAAATTAAACAAAAAATAATTAGAAAAAGCAGCAAAAAACAATGATCTAAGATAACAAGTCAGAATTTTAACTTGTATTGTAAAATTAGGATAAATTCATAGAAAACAAATCAAAAAAATTATGAAGCCTTAGTTCAAACATATATAATGTAGCTATACTGATTTAGCCACACATTTAGTATTTTGTTAAGATTAAGATATACTAAAGACAAAAGGTTACCTGTACTTTTTCTATTTTTCACTGCCATTCCCTAGCAGGTCTAAAAATCCAAAGGAGGAAACGTTGATGGATCACAACTTTTAACCCTCATCAAGTAATATCATTCAATTATTGGTGGTTTTCAAGCAACGAAGTCCATGGTTTCTGTCATCTGCCATTAAGGCTATTATCTCATGTCATGCATTCAGGACATCAGCTCAATGACACCATTAAACACATCTCGTATGGAGAACAGTCAACGCATTGTGTGCTTATAAATTAGGAGCTCATTTTCACAATTGGTTGGCTTATATCAAACTATTCAGGAACTTCATCTGAATCATCACCCTTTTGACTCTTTTTTTAGTACTTTTAGCAACGCAAATGTACTGGCAGACTATCAAGGGCGTTGCTCATAATTATGCATGTTAAGTGAACTCGATTTCCTCTCCACGCCCCATTCCCCCAATCCCTAAAAAGCAATTGCCCTCTTGTGACGCTAAATTGATAATAAATAAGATGTATAGCTACTTGAACCAGAAGGCTCAATATAAACAAAGTTACCTGCTCCAAGAAAGCTACAAACTCCTTTCCATTGAGAGGTCTACCCTGCACAATCTTAGGCCGAATAATGCTAGCAACAAGTTCTTTTAACTGATCCCTCTTCTTAACATACATAGGATCAAGCTCACCATCCTTCATGTCACAAAGCTTTGTTCGTTGGAGATGAGGCTGTGTTCAAATTTAGAACACTTAATAGAGAGATTAACTAATCTACAACACCTTAATCCCACATTATGTGTCTAGCACACATCTAGTATACATAATCCTATTAGTACAAAAAGGTACTTCAAACGAATGACATTCTTTAGAAATTATATAGGTGATTAGTACAATTATAGTAACATAGCAATGGAAAGTAATAAGGAGGGGCTAGGACTTGAAGAAATTAATGGACAACGTAAGCACATACTTGTGGCAAGCTGAAAGCAGTGCTATTATCACCCATAATAGCCAATGAGTCTCGGATCTTATTAACCTAATAAATAGAAAGAGTGAACTTATTATTCCAGAATCATACCATTTCATTGACAATAATTGGGATGGTAAGTGGAATCATAAAAAATAAATACCTGGTCAATATTTCTGTCCCCTGCATTAGAACAACATGCGATTCAAAATTCTGTCAAGAATGCTGTAACTACACAGTGAATCACATATCTTCTACAGATCTGTAGCTAGGAGAAAAATCTAACCATCATTGTTAGGAACATGTTGGAGGGCTTCATTCACCATTTCTTGCAGCGACTTCCCTTCTGAGTAACACCAGAAACAACATGAGTTCCCTCTAAGCAAACAATATCAAGCATATATAACATAATAAGCAATTTAAGTAACCCAACTAAAACATCTACCAAATCAGAAACTCATTCTTCTATTTATACCATTATCTTAAGGAAATCAGATAAGGGTCTGATAAAGCATAAGTAGAAACTGACAAGAACAATTAAAAACATAAAAAGGATAGTGCTTTGGCATATCTGAAACAGCATTTAGTGAAATCAACTCACTGAAATATCCAGTCCAATTGCTACATGAATTGTTACGGTGTTATAGAATGAATTAGACAGCTTTCATAATCCTACTTCAACAAACAAATTTGAAGACAGACATTTATGGACTTACGTAGAAAATCACGCTGGATAAGCCATAAAAGTTTTGCAGGTTCAAATGCCACATCTTGGCCCTGTGAACAAAATGACGGCTCAAATACAAGTCACCACCAAGGATTTTAATAAAAGATAACATACAAGAGCACAACCATAGTAGCTTATAAATTACCTTCACTCTATTCTCCAAATTTTTCAGCCAATCAGCAAACGAGTTAGTATTCGTAGCATGTGGGGTGCAAAAAAGAGATGCAAAAATTACGGTCACAATTCATGGAATTTATTGATGATATGATCTAATATGTCGAGCTCAGAAGACAGAAATGTGGACCTTCCATAAAATTCTTCAGCAAGCTCAACAGCAAATGACAAACGAGATATGTCAGCTTCTCGGGTCTGAGAGCACAGCAAGATAAATATACAAGTATTACCAGAAGAACCAACTAAAATGAGGTTGGCTTTAAGAAAAATGGCCAATAACCTAATTTATAAACTAAAGCCTCAGACCAGATGATAAATAATCAGATATGATAATCCTACCACCTGTAAAACAAGGTCTAGAGTCTCATTTTTTCTTCCTATTGCTTGTTTAGTTTTGACAAAAGCAAGTTGACACTCTGACGATTGACTACTTCTCCTTAGTTTAGTTTCAACAAATACTAGTTAGGCATCCATGTATCCCCTTGTGAGCTTGTCAAGGAAATGAAAAGATGCTGGTATGAAGTTAAGTTCAAATTTGGGCTACTTAAGAGGGGAATGGAACTAAAGTGAAGTGGATATGATGTCTCAGTGCTGTTGGAATCAATCATTCTTTCATGAAGGTAAAAGATGTTTCAATTCACTTCATTCTTGCTTGAAGGTTGAAACAGGCTAATATATTCATGTAAAAACAACAAAATATCCTGTGAGGTAATTGTTCAAAATGATTGGCATTTTGGGAAACTGGGAGGGAATGTGAAGGCTTCATAGCAAGATTGGTCGTCCTACTTGGAAAAACAGAGAAAACTTGTATCTTAAATCTAACCGCAGATAACCAAAAGTGATTGTGATGGTCAACCTCCTACCATATATACCTTTTAGAATCATAACATAATTGGTGTGGCCAATTCACTCGAGTATATTCTTCGCCGACATCATTTAGATTATTTGTTTCATTGCATTCATTCTTCTTCACATTTATGAAAATAGGTACTATATCCCCTTTAATTTTTCATTTTGACAATGTGAGAATTCATACTATTTTCCCTTTAAATTTTCATTCTGGAAATGCAAAAGTCTCAGCATTAAAGAACAATTTCCCTTGAAATGTAGGATATAGATTGTCAAGAATATGACCATCCTTAACCTTTCAGTCTTTGACGAAAAATTTACACCACAAAGGAAACCACAAGTCCATAAAATTTACACAGCCATAAAAAGTTTTAACATTTCCTACACATCTAGCAAATCACATTTTCCTGCAGTGACATATCAAGATTCATTCATGTAAGTTTAAAACTAGAATTCATGCACGCTTAAAACTAGAAGTTAAGAGGGGGGAAAAAAAACTAACCGTCTCAGGCAGATTATAAATAAGTACAGAGCTCAAAACAGTTGCCAGAGCAAAAATCCTGCAAAAGCAAATGTCAAAAAGAAAACATATACATAAACCATCAATCTCTGACTGCAACTTCCAGATTACATAATGATTTGGAATTTACCGATCATCATAGACATTTGACTTCCCAATACTTTCAAATCCCTCTGTATCGAGGTAAAACACAGAAGTTTTTACTCCGTTGATATCCAATTCAAGTGGGGTTCCCCAAACCCAAATTCCTTCAAGAAACATAAGACACATTATGGATGACATCTAAACAAAAGGTTGCACTTTTTTAAGAATCAAACTCGCATTACCTTTGGTCTTTGTGTCACGCATATGTCCAACACCAAAACCTGATGAAAGAAATGTTAGTTCAACCAATTTAAAATGATTTTATACAGCAAGTCCCATTTAAAAAAATTAATGATATACTAATTATGGTTAAAATAACACCTTCATAACAAGAAAGTGAAAGAAGCTGATTGAGCAGAAAAGATTTTCCAGAGCGATATGGACCAATTACCTGATCATGCAGCCATAAATGTAAGCCATAAAAAAGAGATAGAAAAAAAGAGCAAAACTTTCTTGGCATGGCTGTGCAGATACAAATATATCAAATTGTAAGTATACAATTAGCTACAGCAATTAAACAATTGCAGCCATGCAAAATCAGCACTTCACCCAAACTCCTTGTGCTTAAAGCATCAAAAAACTCGTTTTAAAATCCACTGCATATCAGTAACGCTTTGTAAGATATTTATAAATAATAAAAGCTTGAGTTTTTATCTGCAAATCTTAGTTGTTGAGAAGTATGTTGGGCATACAGCAATAGCAGCAATAGGGTTCATTATTCGTTTGATAGCTTCCAGTCCTTCGCTTGCAAGATGAAGTTTTGTATGATTAGGATCAGGTTCAATGATAGGAAACCTGTGTATACAGAAACAGCGATATGGGTGTGATGAAAAATATCAAAAACACAAAAATTAATCAAAGTGATGCAGAGTAATGTGAAACAAGGGACAACAACATTTGCAATGACATTGACTTCATTTGACAATTTCAATTACTGGAATATTTGCTATTCATCAAGCAGAACAGACTCCTGGGTACAGCGATGACACTAAAGTCACACATGCTCTTCTGGAACAAAAAATCGTCCCAAATTCAACAAGATCGGTCAACGTCTATCTTAACAATGAACTAGGCAGCCTTCTATGCGTATCCTCAGTTTTGTCTCCTTTCATAATTCAACTTAAAACTGCTAGCAGCAAATGTCCTGAACCAGGAAATTTCCAAACCTAAGGGACATCCTTTCTAGCCAACAAAAACAGAGAGATCAAATTGTTTAGCTCATCAAATTCATCACTCACTACATACGTAATAGCAGTTTAATTTCAGTCGCGTTAACATGTCAACCCAGAGAGATAATATGCTGGAAAAAATATGCGCAAAGCTCCAAAAGTCACGAACTTTACAGTGCATCAAACAAATTAGCATAGGAAAGAATTATCGACATGTGATATATTCATTACCAGGGATCGTTTCCGTGCATTACAAAAAATCTAACTTGATAGAACAATAATTAAACACGAGAATTCTCACACTGGACTAGTTAACTACAAATATAATAAATAGATACAAATTAACAACAAAATGGGTAGTTGCAGCATTTTAAAATCACTTACGCTTGTTGAAAACTGTCAGTTGAGAGAGACCCCGATGCGAAAATGCAAAGCAGAAGCCAGTAAAACAAGATCCAACAAAAAATCTTCATAATTTAAAATTGCTGGAGATCGTTTTCGTTTTATATTCCAAATGCAGAAAGAGCTGTATGTCTATATGTTACTGCTCAGAAACTGTAAAAAGAAAAGGGATAGCGCAAGGGAAGAGAAAGTCTAGGGAGGGTTCTTCTTCGAAAAAGCAATGAGATCTTTAGGGAGACCATGGAGATTGGTGTACGTTACGAATCGTGGAAACAAATGGAGGTAGATTTCGCGTCTACAAAGGAGGATGCAGGGAAATTGTTTTCCGGTGCAGGGCAGAAGATTCGTGCACTCGGTAAGAAGCAATTTTTCTTGTCTAATTACTGTAATAATTTATTTTTGGAGGTGGAAAGTGTCCACCCGTCAATCATTGGTCAAATTATAAAAGGTTTCCGAACAAGTTATTGTGTGCAATTAGCGTTTTCGCAATGACTTTTAAAAACATTTTAAAAAACTTTATTTTTTTATTTTAATTAATTCTATTTATATTTTTAGATTATTTGGAAGTACTGTATCAAAAATAATTTTAAAAAATAATATATTTTTGAATAAAAATACTTTAAAAAATAATATTAATCACACTATCAAACAAACTCTTAGTCTCTTTGGTAAAATTAAAAAAAAATATATCATATTTGACTTTTTTGTGAAAATTCATTTCCTAAAAAAAAAATTCTAGAGTTATTTTTTTATTTTTTAAATGCATTAAAAATATTATTTTTATGTAAAATAAATTATTATTTCTATAGTTTTCAAATAATTTTATCCATGATTATATGTTATTGTGATAAAAAAAAATTATATATAATTGACGATTAAGTGATAATTGTATTGATAACCAAGTAATGATAATAATGATATGTGGTTGAATGTTAATAAAATAATGATTTGATATATATATAAAAGGTTGGTGGTGGTGATCTTGTTTTTTAAAATATTTTTATTTTAAATATACATTATAAATAATAATTTTTAATTTTAAAAAAAAAATTAATACCAGTATATCAAAATAATGTAAAAATAGTCAAAAATAATTTAAAACTTCAAATGATTTCCTAATCAGCCTCAAAAAGCGGTCTTGACCCGTGGAAATTATATTATAATCATTACTAGTAGAAAACTATAAAAATATTAAAACATTTTTCAAGTCAGTTGTGCATAAATATAAATACGCAAAATAATACGAGATTGAATTAGATATTAAAAAACTCTCTCATTCCTTCACGAAACCAAGGACTTTAAAACAATGAAAATAAGTTTGTGTGCCAAATTTTGATTTAGAAAAATATAAGGGACTGGGCAATTTAAATTTTAAAAGTTCAAGAACCAGGTTGTATTGCTCACGACATACTCTAAACACACCTCATATTATAGCCACTTTCTATGGCGGTCCTCCTCCTTTCAATTTTGCCCAGAAAGTAACTAGCTATTAACTAAAACAATAAATCATTCATTTATGATTTGTATAAAGATACTGAATGATTTTATGCTAAAATATAATTTACAGGAAACACTCTTTTGTCCTTGTTGTATTTTTCTATCGTTTTTTTTTAATATTTATGATTTATCTAGGGGGGTAGTTTTGGGAAAAAAACTGTATTTTTTATACCCGCCCTCATTCCCGGCATATTTCGTCTAGAAAGATAAAAAAACGATTTAAAATTAATAGTTTTTTTATTAAATAATAATTTCAATTTAAAAAATTAATTAATTAAAGGAAAAGTTCTGGAATATAGTTTATTTATATTATTCTCCTATATATATACATATTTCGTCTAGAAAGAAATTATGATTGTTAATTAATTTGATTAAGAAATGAGTTTTGATTCAACTATCAAAACGCTATTTCGAATAACAACCATGTTCAAACTTCAAACTATTCAATTTTACAAAAGGATGGATGGGCAGTATTGTCTCAGGCCGGCGCTTCTTGCAAAGTAACTGTGCGCAAGTTACAGTAAACACAGCATGAGATTGATGAGAGTACAATGTATGAGAGTCTTGGTGGAATTGTTTTTGAATTTTTTTAAATAAAAATAAGTGTTTAATTTATTTAAATTTTTAATTATATTTTTTATTATAATTATTAAATATTAAAATATATATGGGGTGAATGTGTTTTGTAATTTCATAAATTAAAAATAAAATGAAAAGTTTAATAACTAAATATATAAAATTATTTTTTTTAATTTTAAACTCAACCATAGTATTAACTAAATATTTCATTGTTTATTTTGAAACACAATAAAAATATTATAATAACAACTGCAATACCAAACACTGGATGAGCAGTATTGTCTCAGGCCGACGCTCCCTGCAAAGTAACTGTGCGCCAGTTACAGTAAACACAGAGCATGAGATTGATGAGAGCACAACGTATGAGAGTGTTGGTGGTATTGTTTTTGAATTATTTTTTTTATTGAAAAAAATTAAAATAATATTTTTTTTTAAAATTGTCATCAGTATATAAAATAATATCAAAATTTTAAAAATTTTAATTTAAAATAAAATAAAAACTTTTTTTAATATTTTTTAAAAATACTTATAAAACACAACACCAAAAACACTTTTTACGATCGGTTGTCACGATGCTCCCGGGATTTACGGGAAATTCAAATTATGTTACCGGTTATGTTTCCAATTAATTTTTGTTTAAAGATATATTAAGATATATTTTTTATACTAACATATTAAAATAGTTTAAGAATAATATATTATTTTAATTCCTTTAAAAAAAAACAGATTGTTATAACTAGTTTAAAATTGCATATTATTTTTAGATTACTCTAATATATCATGCCAAAAAGAAATTTTAAAAATATTTCAATATATTTTGAAATAAAAAATAAATTATAACAAGCTCTCAAGCCATCATATTTGAATGCTTGAGAGATACATTATATGAAGTGCCTGTCGATTGCATTTCTTCCCTGCTAAGTTACATGAGTAGTGACTATTTGAAAGTATGGTTATAATTGTTTTTTAAAGTATTTTTTATTTAAAAATACATTAAAATAATGGTTTTTTATTTTTAAAAATTATTTTTGATATCAGCACATCAAAATGATCTAAAAATACTAAAAAATTTAATTTAAAATAATAATAAAAATTCATAAGCACTTTCAGATCGCAATCCCAAACAGCCCAGTAAGGAACAAAATTTTTTTATTCCTCTATGTAACAATTATTTTTGTGTGCAATTCGAGGTTTGTTGTGTCATTGTCACCAAACTGTGTTATTTATTATTTTAATTTACCAATTTTTAAATAAATTTGGTGATTGTACTAATTTTAGAAAAATCTTAAAATTATATCAATATATATTAACTAAAAAATAAAACGTGTTGTTGTTTTCCTGTTCATTGTATTGTAACTTTAGAAATGTTTTTACTGTGAATGGTGACAAGATACTTCCAATTTTACCCTTAATAAGTTAAGGCTTGCGTATGATTGGATGAGGGTTTTATTGATTTTTCATTGCTTTGTTTTTTCCGGGACAGGAAAGCAAGGGGGACATTTTTTCTTTTATGGACTAGGTTTCCCATGAGCATGTGCGCTTATGTTACTGTCTTTTCATCTTCTTCACTCATGAATACGTTGTTATAAAAATCCATCGTTGGATTATCTAAAGGCAGAGATGGCAAGAACAGGCACAATCAACACGCATGCTTCTATGAGTTATCGTTCATTAGGAAACTTAGGAAATTTTAGAGATTTTACAAATTGTGAGGAGCTAACACATGTAGACCACACCAACATACCACCATGAGACTTAGCTCTCCTGCCTTGACCACCATATTTTCAATACACAAGCGCTTGCCTGCACTGCCATTTATATATTTGTTTTTACAAGGAGATTGAAGCACCAAATCTCATATAGAGCTTCAATTCCAAGTTTTTTTTGTCTGAATCTTAAATAAAATCCTTTGAGATTCATAGAGTTTGCTTTTCTTACCTTACAATTTCTTCTTTTGCAGTCATCTTTGAACTTTATTTAACAATCTAGTTTTACGACTCTTTATAAGTCGAATTGAATGCTTTTAGTCTTTACAGTAGCCTTTTATAACATTCCAATTATTTATATCTCTTGTGTTCTCTTAAAATACACTTGCCTATATTTTTTTTTTCATTCTCAATAATCCAACCATCCCCAACAGGAAAAAAAAATCATTATTGATAAAGAATTTTGGACAATCGGCTAAAAAAAAGGAAGTCACATGTTCTCCCCCGGCAGAGGTTTCTGTGCACACTAACTTTTTTTCTCTCTTATTTATAACATTTTTTGGTTGAAGAACATAAGCTTTTTTTTTTTTCCATTTAATTTGTTAGCTTGCACTTTTCTCTTGGCACAAGGAAATTAACTGAGAATGAGTTGACTTTCATTTTGAAAATGAGCTTTTACTCTGTTATTCACCTCAACATTACCTTGTTTTTGCGATGATCTGCAAACAATTTTGCTAGTGTTCATCGAGTCTTTGTCAAATTGTAATTGATTTAATTTTTGTGATCTCTTGAAAAAAGTAATTTGTGTCACTAAAGCAAAATTTAACTTCAATTTATTCTTATTTGCTTAATTTAGTTTTATTTGCTTCCTATATGTAATTTCATTAGTAGTTATTTAATGTAAATTTATCATTTTTAATTTGCAAATATAAGCCCATTTTTTTTACCCACTTAAACATTTTTTTTCATTTTATATTTTTTTTTTCCATTTATATATTTTTTTGGTCGCTTACACTTTTCTTTCTTGTTTTTTTTCCTTGGAATATTTTTTTCCACTCATATTTTTTTTTCTTTTTCCATAATCTCAGGACCTTTTTTTTTTCAATAACCGAGAAATTCAGGTCAACTTAAGTGCACCACGACTATTCTCTGGACCGATATTTTCTTTAATAATCGGGATGTCCGTTTCAACTTTTATCTCCTCACAAAACACCGTTGACTGCTACAATGCTTTTCCACCTGTGTATTTTTTTTGTGTGTGTTTTAATTTTTTCCTCACTTATATATTTATTTGATAACGTGGGTATTCGAGTCAACTTAAGCTCCCCAAGACTAATCCCCGTATCTATTTTTTTTTTGTTAACCGGGATGTCTAAGTCAAATTACGCCTATCACAACTAATCCTCAAACCTTTTTTTTAGCTTTTGATGATCGAGGTGTCTGGCCTAGCTTTCATCGAAATTGATTATATATTTAGATTTTATTTCGGTTATCAATCTTTTAATTTTTGAATTGGTTTTAAATCCTTTAATATTTTAGGTATCAAAGTTTGGATTTGTTTCAATTTTGTCGCTGGAATGGAATTGATATATATTTATTTTTCATTCTCGCCCCTATACTTTTAATCTTTGATTTTATTTTAATTTCTTTATTGTTTTATATATGTCTGAAAATTTGATTAATTATTTATTTTTCATTTCAACCCTTAAAATTTTAATCTTTGATTTTATTTTAATTCCTTTATTTTTTAAAAATATATTTTTGAGATGATTCCTATTTTTATCCATGTTTGTATGTATATGCTTTTGGTTTTTGTTTTTAATTTTTATTGTTTCCTCTTTTGTTAAGGTCACATGTTTTTTTAATTTTGTTTTTAAATTTTAATTTCTATTCATGATTATTTGAAAATTTATATTTATTATTTTCTTCCCTTTGCTATTTTATTATTATTATTATTATTTGTATTTATTCTTAAAGTCAAATACTGTTTTTTAAGCTAATAATATTTATTTTTGTCCTGTCATTGATTTTATTTTTTAATTATTTTTTTGTTAATATTTTTATATGTTAAAATTTATAATTATTATAGATAAGACAATTAAAATAGTGAAAATGATTATTTGTAAGGTTTTTTTTTCATCTTATAAATATGTTAGACTAATTATATATCTTGATATTTATTTAATATTAACACCTTAAAATATATATAAATAAATTGCCTAAGTTTTTTTTATAAATAAAACTCAAATTAATTTCATACCAGTGTTCTAAAATATTTTTAATATAATAATATTAAGAGCAAATCTTATGAAATAAAAAATAATTGAATTTGTTTTCTAACAACAATAATGGTGCCAACGAGAGTATGATAATAATAATTAAAATATTAATTATGTACAATAATGGTTATAATGACAAATATAATAATTATGATAAATTAACAATCATGATAATGAGAATGAGAATAATATTCAAAATAATTAATTAATTGATGTTATTTTTCTTAAAAGTTGACTTTTATAGCTTTTTACGTATGGCAGTTCAGATTCAATATCACATAAAAAAATATATAAAGTTACACGCAGACATAACGGATGGAAAATTTATATCAAATTATCTACAATGAAAAAATATATGAGTCGCTAGTCCTACACTTTGCCTTAGCTAGAAACAAATTTTTTAACATGTAAAAAAATATGAATGATCTTAATTTTTTTTTATGATGCTGTATATATATAAATGAAATAATCAACCTCTTAAATTTTTTTATTATTAATTTAATAAAATCATGTACAATAATAATAAATATTATTAATCAAATAACTAGTCGTCCGATGCCATCTTTTCCGGGAAGAAGCTGCCGGTGTATATCACCGATCATCACCACCTGATGCGAATCAAATAACGGTTTAGTCTCTCGTTGAGAGGCATGTCATTCTGTTTTGTTTAGGTTAAACAGTAACGACGAGCGATTGTTTGCTTTTAAAAATATTTTTGAAAAGATTTTCTTTTTTAATTTTTTTCTTTAAATTGATTATTTTTTGTTATTTTGAAATATTTTGATGTATTAATTTTAAATATATTTCCGAATATATAGCAAGTGTTGACAGGATAAAATTTTATGCAACAAGATTTCAAGCAGTGAAATATATTAAACAAATTAGTACTGTTTGTTTTTTCGTTATCGTGGAAAAAAATTGATTTGTTATTTTATTTTTATATGGTTCTGATATATTAATGTTTAAAATATTTGTTTAGAAAATAATAAAATATTATTTTAATATATTTTCAAATAAAATATACTTTTAAAAATAAACTACACCAAACTTTTAAATAGAATTTACACCTCCATCTCCCCCGCGGAAAATGACGAGCAAGGTGGTAGCTGGGAGTTGGGAGGGTGCTAATAACTGCGCAGTGCATGTATGCTCTATTTATAGATGTGTTTTCAGAACAAGGAAAGAAATTTTAATTCCAGGACCAGCTGTTAGTGGTGAGTTAACTCCGTTTATATTCCTGTGATACCAGGAACAGGCGCTAATAGTTTTAAAGTTGAAGGCAAGCAAAAGCAAAGCATCAAGCACCGTCTTAGAAAGCTAGCAGTCCACGTGCCCTGCTGGAGGGACCATATTGAAAATAGTCTGGTGAAGAATTTAAACCTCGCCAAGCTGTAATTAGCTAAAGTTTCAAATATTCCATGCTAATTAGTTCATCATTATCATTTAAACAATCCACTTCCATAGTAGACTTAGGGGGGTCGAGTTTGGCTGGCCAAAATTTGATTTTTTTTATATATTCTTGAATTATTTTCAATATCAAGAATAATTATTTGAAAATAAAATAAAGAATAACTGCTAATAGACTTCCAAATGACCGTCTTAGGAAATGATTAAATGAGGAATAAAAATAAAAATAAAAATAAAAATAAAAATAAAATATTGTACCCCCTTCCGCTCAGTCCATTCTGCATCACATATTTCGGGGGTATTTAGAATTGTGGTTGCGGTTATTTTTTAAATATCTTTTCATACCGAAATATATTAAAATAATAATTTTTTATTTTTTAAAAAATATTTTTAATATAAACACATCAAAATAATCTAATTAAAATTTAGTAAAATACCGGTTACACCGGCGTGATAAACAGGCACTTCATGTGCACGTGAATGCTTACTAATTATCCATAGCAGCTCGTTTCGCTTTTCTTTTGTTATGACAAGCCCACGTAAAGTTTCCTTTACTGGCGAAAGATCCAGGGATGGGGTCCCATGCATTAGGTGCTGGTCTGTTATTATTTTTATTTTGTACTAACGTCATCCGAGAAAAGAAAAAAAAGAGACTAGATTTTTATTTTAAAATATGTTAAGATAATATTCTTTAGGTTTCATTTTTAATATCAAACAATGTTGTTAAACTCGTACAATTCCACGAGTTAAATAAACAAACCTGGTAAAATCAGGTTAAAAAATCAAAATTCATTAAAATTAATTCAAACACAGTAAAATTAAAATGACTCGTAAAATCAGATCGAATTGATCCGATTTTACTATACCATCTCGTCTTATTTTAACTGTTCACGTTAATTAAGCTCTATGTCTTTTGAATTCTGACTATCTTCTCATGAACCTCATCCCTCCCAGCTCATCTCCTCTCCTCTCATCTGTTGCTGGTGAGCAATCACGTTGCTTTAGTGAATGACCCATCAATACTTGATTCACTGCTCCCCCTAGTGTCATGATAGAGACAATAAATAAAGACTGGAGATGCAGAAAAAAGTGAGGTTTCAAAGAAGAAACTAGGAGAGGGGTTAAGAAAGAGATGGGAGGGGTTCGTAGAAATGAAGAATAAAGAACTGTTAGTGACTGAAAGAGATGGGATGGGGCTCTGCTTCATGTTGAACAGGAGATAAAACGACGATGGAATTTTATCATAAAAAAAATGATTTTTGAGCAATAGAGTTTTGGGACTGGGTTGGAAACAGTCCCTTGAGTTTGGTAGATATTTTAGTTCAGATCTCCAACTGTTTTGTATTTTATCGTAAAAAAATCTTAGCTAATAAAGTTTTAGTTAGATTTCTAAATGTGCTGTATTATATTATATTTGAAAATATTTTATTTATAATTTTTGCATTAAAATGATTTTAATTATGATTTTATGATTTTTATATGAAAATATTTTACTTATAATTTTACAATACAGGATAAAAAGCCATTTACATTTCATGATTTTGACACCTTTGATATCAACCATTCAAAACAAGATAGATACATTAATGTACAATAAATAAATGATTTTGACAGCTTTGATATCAACCATTCAAAACAAGATAGATACATTAATGTACAATAAATAAATGATTTTGACAGCTTTGATATCAACCATTCAAAACAAGATCATTCAAAACAAGATAAATACATTAATGTACAATAAATAAATGATTTTGACAGCTTTGATATCAACCATTCAAAACAAGATCATTCAAAACAAGATAAATACATTAATGTACAATAAATAAATGATTTTGACAGCTTTGATATCAACCATTCAAAACAAGATAGATACATTAATGTACAATAAATAAATGATTTTGACAGCTTTGATATCAACCATTCAAAACAAGATCATTCAAAACAAGATAAATACATTAATGTACAATAAATAAATGATTTTGACAGCTTTGATATCAACCATTCAAAATAATATAAAAGCATTAATGTAGTATAAATAAATAATTGTTTTTAAGAGAACACTGCCGTACCTTGCATTACCAACTACTATATAAAGCCATGCATGCACCACCCCAATTCATGACATTCACTACTTCATCTTTTCTTAAGAAAATAAATGGCTAGTTTTGAATCAATATAAACCTAAACAAACCCAAATTAAACCTGAAAATAACACTTTCCACAGATCTCACACCAAGTTTACAATCACCATGGCATCGAATGATCTTCAAAAGTTCATCGCCAGCCGCCTTAGTCTCTTCACCAACTTCATTGCGCCAGTACTTCTCTGCTTAACCTTAACAATACTTCTGCTCTCAAAAATCTTCGAGTCAAAACCTTCACGTAAGGTTTTCTTAGTAGATTTTGCATGTTACAAGCCTCCAGCCAGCCAAATGTGGAGCAAAGAACTCACAATGGAAATAGCTAGGCACCAGTTCACACACTTGTCAAAGGAAGCTTTCCTGTTCATGGAAAAATTGTTGGAGAAATCAGGGTTAGGTCCGTCCACTTACTTGCCAGAAGCATTTAGAACGACGCCCCCGAACGAATGTATGGAAGAGGTGAGGAAAGAGAGCGAGACGGTGATTTTCGGTGCTGTGGATGACGTCCTGGCAAAGACTGGAGTGAAGGGCAAGGATATAGGGATAGTGATAGTGAATTGTTGTCTTTTTAATACGGCTCCATCTCTATCTGCCATGATAGTTAACAGGTATAAGCTTGGAGATAAGGTGGTCAGCTATAATCTTAGTGGGATGGGCTGCAGTGCAGGACTCGCAGCTATAGGCCTTGCCAAACAGTTGCTCCAGGTCGGTCTATTTTCTATTCTCTATATTTACGGATGATCTTCTTACATGCTGGCTTCGGCTTCTGTTCACAGCAATATACGATACTTAGCACTGGCTTATGTCCTGAACATTTTTTTTTTTCAGAAAAAAATCCAGCCTTGAAATTAGATTAAAATTTTTGGATAATCAAACTAAAACTAAAAGAAAAGGAAAGGCTAAAGAAAGAGAATCACACTGTTCCATCTTTATTTATGTTGATAAAAGTTTTTGATCTTTTGACTACAAAATCCAATTGCTAACAGTTTCATGTCTAGCCCATAGGAGTCATGAACAGATCCATGATCGAGGGCTCAAATGAGAAGTTGAAGCTGCAAATTTGTTTCATTTCCACATGCCATGATCAACTTAAATTCTCTTGATTTGTTTTTGTGGTGTCCTAGACTCCTGGGCAATTGTGATGTAAATTTATGGGCCGAACCCAGTGTGAATGGTTAAAAAAAGATGGGACCATCTCTCTTGTAAATGCATGATGCCTTTCGTTAATTAACAAATTCTTTCTGTTGATGTGATTCTTGATTAAGTTAGCTCGGGATGCTTAGTGGTAACGATTGTAATGTGGGGTTAGGTACACAATAATTCCTACGCTCTGGTGGTGAGCACAGAGAACATCACCGGAAACCGCTACCTGGGCGAGGATCGTTCTATGATCTTGATCAACTGCATATTCCGTATTGGTGGGGCAGCCATCCTCCTCTCAAACAGGCCATCGGATCGCCATGCTGCCAAGTATCAGCTCATCCACGCCGTCCATACCAACACAGCTGCTTCTGACTCATCCTACAACTGCATTTCAAGCGTGGAAGACTCAGAAGGACTCCCGGGTGTCTCAATTACCAAAAGTCTCATGCCAGTAGCAATCAAGACCATTGAAGCCAACTTAACCACACTAGGTCACCTAGTCCTTCCGCTATCAGAAAAGATCCTATTCATCGCAAATTACATTGCTAGGCATTTCCACTCGGAAAATATCAAACCGTACGTCCCTGATTTCATGAAGGCCATTGACCACATCATCACTCACGTTGGCGGCCAACCTGTGCTCGACGAAGTGGAGAGAAACCTGAAGTTAAGTAAAACTGATATGGAAGCTTCAAGAATGACTTTGTACAGGTTTGGCAACACTTCTTCTAGTTCAGTGTGGTATGGGCTGGCATATACAGAGGCTAAGGGCAGGATTAAGAGAGGTGATCGTGTGTGGCAGATAGCATTTGGGTCTGGGTTCAAGTGTAATAGTTTGATCATGAAAGCAATGAGGGATGTTGATCTTGAAGAAAATAATCCTTGGAGTGATGAGATTGATGGGTTTCCCGTGGACCTGAAGAGCGCTGATGGGGCCTTTCCATATGACTTTAAACCATCCAAACAGATATGATTGTAATATTGGGCCGGATCGGAGCCCATTAATTATTGCCAGTTAAACCTGTTCTTCCCTTCGTCCCCTTTAAGGTTGTTGGATTTCTTTCCAAGGACACGAACGTGTTCTACCTCGTCCCACTTAAAGTTTGAAATTGCCAAGGATCTTTTGTTATCAATAATTTTTTTTTTTCGTTATCATGTAGTTACACAGCAGCCCTAATCCGGCCTTGAAATTAAATTTTCACAACTTATTTTGGAAAATATCTGTAAATGGGCCACACCCGCACTCCCGCACTCCATGCTAGTTAATTTTATTTTTCTTTCAGTATTTGATATATATATATATATATATATATATATATATCAACACTTCAAAATTATTAAAAACACACACTAAATTCTGGCAGGGAATAAGTTGAGTGGAATAATCGATTGCTATTTTGAACTTTGGTTGAGTGGGCAAAAAAAAAGGAGAGCATTGGTTTCGGTAAAGTTGAAAGTTGACGTTTCATTGGTCTCAGAGATGATTTATTTTTGTGTTTAAACAATGTTTTATTTTATTATTTATTTATTTTTAAATCATTTTGATGTTAGCATTAATAAAAACTTTTTTAAAATAATAATAAAATATTATTTTTATATATTTTTAAACAAAAACTATATTAAAAAATAACCTCAAATTAACTCCCACTCAGACAGTAAAATACATACAAGTAAAAAAATAAAAATAAAAATAAACGTCTGAAAAAGGCAGACTATTTTAATGGTAGATCTATGCTGAAGGAGTTCATGCAGAATTGAAGAAACATGGATTTTTAAATATCATTCTAAAGTTTGATTTCTTAGAACGTAATTAGTGGGGAATGTGATATTTTGTATTTAGTTGGAAAAAAAACCCCACGCGTTTAGATAATAAATCTCCCGGCAGATATGTATTGTTAACCATTAAATTTTATAATATGATAAAGCCATTAAAATACATTTTAATTGTTTAAATAAGTTATAAGATATGCTGGTCCGTTTAAAATAATAAATAAGGGCAATTAACTAGGGAAAAAGTCATTAAATCAACTGGGGATACTAAATTAACTCTCATTCAATTTATTTTTAAATCTTTATGATTTTAAGGCTATGTTGACCCAGAGAAGCATTGTCGAAAAAGTTCCATGCTAATTATCCATGGACTTCGTTTTGGTTTTGGGGTCAGGTTGGCAAATCACTTTGTTGACCGAACATACGTAGCTGATAAGACAATACGTGGCCAAATGAACATAAGGTTGACCGAACATTATTAAAAAAATCCATGTAACAACACGTGGCCAAACTTGCTATTTTTTTTAATAATAATATAATCTAGCGTGAGTTCAAAAATATTAAAAATTCCATGTAACAACACGTGTTAAGGATTTCCCATTAATTTTCACACCAAGAATCATGAGCTCAAAAAAATATAACTGTTGAGATCTAATTATTATAAGTTTTTAATTGTATATTTTTTAATATATTTTCAAACAAAAATACTCCATTACTATAGCACCAACAAAATTGAATATATAACAAGTGTCGACAGGATAAAATTTTATGCAGCAAGATATCAAATAGGGGAAAATATTAAACAATAGAGTGTTTATTTTTTTCGTTATCGTGGGAAAAAAATTGATTTTTTATACAGTTTTGATATATTAATATTTAAAATGATTTTTTTAGAAAAAAATATTATTTTTATACATATTCAAATTAAAAAAAACTTTCAAAAATAAACCACGCCAAACTTTACAACTCATTCTAAAGTAATCATCACCATCGCGGAAAATTACGAGCAAGGTGGTAGCTGGGAGTTGGGAGGGTGGTAATAACTGCGCAGTGCATGTATGCTCCATTTATAGATGTGTTTTCAGAACAAGGAAAGAAATTTTAATTCCAGGACCAGCTGTTAGTGGTGAGTTAACTCCGTTTATATTCCTGTGATACCAGGAACAGGCGCTAATAGTTTTAAAGTTGAAGACAACGTGCCCAGCTGGTCAGCTACCATATTTAGTGACCGTTTGGCATTGCGTCTGGCTGGTCAGCTATTATATTGAATATAGTGATTTGGGTTGTTTTTGTTTTTGTTTTTATTTTTTTAAAATAAATATATTTTAGTATTTTTAAATGATTATGATGTGCTGATATTAAAAATAATTTGTAAAAAATAAATAAAAAAATTTTAATATATTTTAACACGAAAAATATTTTGAAAAACAACAATAATCACATTCTCAAATACTTTCATAGTCTGATTAAGAATTTAAACGTCACTGAAGTTTCAAATGTTCCATGCTAATTAGTGCATCATTATCGTTTAAATAATTCACTTCCATAGTAGATTTAGGTGGAATTTGGCTGGCCAAATATTTATTTTTTTATATATTCTTGAATTATTTTCAATATCAAGAAAAAATATTTGAAAATAAAATAAAGAATAACTGCTTATAGACTTCCAAATAACCGTCTTAGGAAATGATTAAATGAGGAATAAAAATCATAATAATAAAAAATATTGTACCCGCTTCCGCTTAGTCCATTCTGCATCACATACTTCATGTGCACGTGAATGTCTACTAATTATCAATAGCATCTCGTTTCGCTTTTCTTTTGTTATGACAAGCTCACGTAAAGTTTCCTTTCCTGGCGAAAGATCCAGGGATGGGGTCCCATGCATTAGGTGGTGGTCTATTATTATTTTTATTTTGTGCTAACGTCATCCGACAAAAGAAAAAAACAGATTAGATTTTTATTTTAAAATATGTTAAGATAATATCTATATTATTTTTAATATCAATAAATGTTGTTAAACTCGTACAATTTTATAAGTTAACTGAACAAATTTTATAAAATCAGGTTATAAAATCAAAACTTTTAAAATCGATTTAAGCTTGGTAAAATTAAATTAACTCATAAAATCAGATCAGATCCCGGCTCGTCCCACTTTAGATATTTATAAATTTTATTTTTAATATCAATATATCAAAACAATTCAAAACTATAAATAAATAGTTTAAAAAAAGAATTCATTTGAAAGTTCTCGGGCTTGGATAACACAGGTTCGACTTATTTGTTCTTTGTCTCTGCATGATTCATTCTTTATTTATTTATTTATTGTTAAATTTATGTTTTTCAATTACTTTCTTCATGCTTCTTTTTTATGGCAAACGTTTTTGGACCCTGTATCGAATTCATATATATTTGTTTTATATATATAAAAGATTTTTTTTTAAAAAGAAAGCGAGTTGTTTGTCCTTTAAGTTTAATAATAATAATAATAATAATAAAATTATAGATCCATGGTCTGAATTATTAAGTTTTTTTCTCATGCTGCGGGAAATGACCTGATATCTATTAACAATTTGTTTAAAAATATGATTAAAATTATTTTTGAAAGGTTTTTTATGTATAAATATATTAAAATAATATTTTTATCATGAAAATAAACTAAGAATACAAAACAAGTGAAAATAAAAAAAACTTTTTTAAAATTATTAAAATTTTTTTTTTTAAAACATAGAGACAAAAACGTAATTATTCATAGCAATTCCGTTCGCTTTTCTATTGGCAAGAGACCCATGGATTGTTTCCTTTCCCGATGAAACATCAAGGATGGTGGTCACGTGCATTAGGTGCCAGTATGTTATTCTTCCACTAACGTCATCCAAACCAAACAAACAGATAAAATCCCAGGCATTGCATTTTAAAATATTTTTGAGAAAAACTATTTTTTTTATTATTTCAAATTAATTTTTTTAGTCTTTTCATATATTTTATTTTGATGTCCTTATATTGAATATATTTTAAAAAAAAAGTATAATTTTATATGCTCAAGAGCAATGCTACTCCAGTCATATCTTGGCACAACATGCCAGTGAGGCCCTGATCTGGTGCATAGTGCAGCTCGAAAGGCATGCTTGAACCATGGTAGACGGGCCAATCCACCCCACGATTCCCTTTGCGACGAGCACGCTGATTGCTGAGCCTACACTTTCCCATCAGGCGTTCAAAAGATCCAGAAACTAAAACAGTGCCCACAGCCTCCGCCCTCCAGTACTAAAATTCCAGGAAAATCCCGTGGACCTGAAGAGCACGATGGGCCTTTCCATTTTGACTTCAAACCATCAAAATAAATATGATGTGGGCCGGATCAGAGCCCATTTATTTTTCCCACTCAATTTGTTTCCCCTTTCGTCCCACATTTTTCAAGTGTTCAAAATAAATATTTATGTCTTGTTAAATGTCTATATTTTTTTTTATTCGAGGAAACACTATATTCTATAAAACATATTTTATAGGTTTAAATGAGCGAGTAAAACTCTAATTTTTCAAGATTTTTATAAAAAATACATATTTTAACTCGAATTCAAAACTTACTATACAGATCTTTCACTCTTTACCATATTTCCATAACAACTATATCTCCTCAACATCTTTAAAAAGAATAGAGATCCTTCCCTGGGCTCCCGTCATTACTTGTCTCAAGGATCCTTAAATCATTTTTCAGTGCCCATTTATCTTTAAAACGATAAGGAATTATATTATATAAACATTGATAAAAATAAAAAGAATTATTTTTAGGCTCGCACCTATAAAAAATGAAAAACATGCAAAGCCATAAAAAGGTAATATATTTATCCACGTCTAGCTATATAAAGGTAAACGTTTATACTACAAGAATTATTTCTCCATTTTTGCTGGTTAAAATCTTCTTTAAAAAAAATCGAAAGCATCGTGCATGTTTTTTACTTTACCTGAACATAATAACAATAATTTTATTTGATGTCTTTGAGGTCATGTGGCCTGAACAAAAACAACTTTTTATCATCATCTGGGTCGTGCCCGAAAAGAAACACCGACATTGCTTGGGCCTTGACCTAGACATATATACCAATGCATGAAAAAAATCCTGGTTCCCTGCACATATTTTTCCAGTCATGCAAGGAGTTTAACAAATATCTATGACGATTAAATATTATTTTTAAGACATGAAATGATAAATGAAAACTATTGATATTAAAAACAAGTTCGATGACATTTTCGCTATCAATTGATTTAATTTATAAAATCCTAACCAGTAGCTACCCTTTGAAACGACTGGTTGCCCAGGAACGAAGAAAAAATAATGGCATCGCCAGAACCATGATTTAGATCATGACGTATGGAAAGAGGAAGCGTACCATTAAAAGTTCTGAAAGGTTCTCCATCAAGCAACGTCAAAATTCATGGTTGGGTTTCCCTTAACTATCATTTGTTTTTATAATGGAAGTAATGTGATCGTAAAAAATTTATGATTTGTGTAATAAATTTTAAATAATTAATATTTTATTTTTTAGATTTATAGAATATATTTTTTGAGAAAATAAGTAAAGCTCAATATTTGCTTTATTTGCTAGTCCCCTTTATTCAAATTTCTAAAATTATAACAAGTCTGCCATGATTCAAAAAAAGAATGGTGGTGGATGGGTGGGAGGTTTTTTTTTTCTAGGTGGGAGGTCAAGGTTTGGTTCCCACCTTTTGCCTAACAAGGAAAAGAGAGATTAGAACGTTTATTGATGATTATTTCCTATTGCTGGGATGCCTCTCATGGATCGTGGTGTGCTCTACATGCTTCACTTGTTGTTGTTTAGAGTATGGTAACTTTTATTTTTAGATAATTTTTTAAAGTATATTCTGAGATAGTTATTTTCTTTCAAAATTCTTTGTTCTTAGAAGTATATTTTGTATTCTATTTTCTCAATATATTTTCTAGTAAAAAAATATTTTAAAAAACAATTATTAATACACCTTTTTAATATCGTGATAGTTGTTTTTTATCGGGATATTTTTTATTTGAAAATAAATTGAAATATTTTTTTTATTTAAAAAAAATATTATTTCATCAAAATGATATGAAAAAAATACTTAGAAATAAAAAGAGAGAGAAAGAAATTTATTATTAAAAATGCTTTTGAATGCAAAAATAAATAGAGTCTTAATTATTAGTTTTTATTGTCCACTTAATTATACCATAGAGAGATCGATGCTCAAGATTGGGCTATTTATCAATGAAGAAATATGCATTTTACTCGAAGAAAAAAACAAGACTCCATTCCTCGGTAAGGGGAAAGGGAAAGACTTGAAATCAATCGAGCTTGCCCTACTGGGAAAATTAACATGAATGCTTCAACTAATTGCCCGTTTGGAAGTGTATATAGTATTGTTTTTAAAAATATTTTTGATTAAAATATTATATTTTATTTTTTAAAAAGTATTGATAATATCTAAAAATACTAAAAAAATTAATCTAATATAAAAAATAAAAATATTTTTAAAATATAATAACAAACAATAAATAAAACTCGGAAGCATCAAATCTGCCTTGTATAAAGGCCGTGTTTGTATGTATATTCGGTGGCCATGGATTTTCAAGCCGGCCATCCTCTCGAGCAAGTAATTAATATTCCCTGCTTCGGAGCTACCTTAGGCTTTAAGAAACAGCGAGAGCTCGGATCGAGATTCTTAAAGTAACCGCGCTTCTCTTTTGTCAGCAACAGCCATCGAAAGAGATTGTCACCGCATAGCGAAATCATCTACTACCCTTTCATCCTCCGAACTTGTAGATCTCGGTATCCGCTCCGAGAACACATCCCATTTACAAGTGTTTTAATATCTGGTTTAGCCAGCTAACCAATAACCCTTTAAAATTGACATAACCAATCCAACCCCGGTCAATGTATAATTCGATATGTAATTATTATTTTAAAAAATATTATTTGAAATAAAATATCTAACCTGTAATCCAGGTTCAAGATATAATTAAATTTAATAGCTTTACAGTACTAAATAGGGTTAGATATTGGGCCTTTGAGGTCGAAGCTCTTTTTCCATCTAAATATCCAGAAGGATCTTCACACAATAAAACTATCTTGATTCGCACAGTCCAGTAGACCTTTGTCCTTGATTCTTCTTCGCACGGTCATGTCGACCATTTTCTATGATTCTTTTTTGTTTTTTTCCACTTTTGTGACTGTTTTTAAATGCTTTTTAAAAGTGTTTTTTTTTAAATCTGTTTTTTTATTTTAAATTATTTATATATTTTAATGTCAAAAATAATTTTAAAAATATAAAAAAATTATTTTATATATTTTTAAATAAAAAATACTTTGAAAAATAATCTTAACTATATTTTTAAATATAATATTAATTATAAACAAAATATTTAAAAAATCACTAATACTCAAGATTTATTGTTACCACTCGTGGACATTAAAATAATTACATGTCCCACTTCTATATTAGTTTTGAAAACGTTAATATTTTATTACCGATTGGAGGATAATTGGGGTTATTTTTAAAAATATATTTTTTTAAATAATTTTAAAAAATATTTTTAACAATATAAAAATATAAAAAAATAATTTAAAATAAAAAGAAATTATTTTTTTAATTTTTAAAACATAATGAGAAGCGGAGTGGAATATAAACCCTGCACGTCACCGGCAAGTAGCATATCTTATCTACGAGACCTACCATTGTACAAAAATACCAAGAAACGATGGTAGAGATTAAAGTCTTGGCTCTTCTTTATTCAAATCTTGAAAGAGATGCCAACATGATGTTTTTTCAAATAAAAAAAATAGCATAGCTGATTAAAAATACCAATAAAATAACTCAGATATTATTTTTATACAAAAAAAAAAACATTTAAAAGTGAAAGGTGACCCAACTCACCTGTTTTTAACATCAAGTCAGACCAACCACTTAGTTCAACGTTAATAATAAAAAATGTTGTTAGATATGTTTCGTCCAGATTCTTTTATGTTATCATAATCAAAATTTTAATGTATTTCCAGGGGTTTTGTTCTTCAATTTTCTTACTCCCATTTTATAATTTTAAAAAATATCCATTATTTATAATAAAAACAAGTTATATATATTTTCAACTATGATATTTTATTAAAAAAATAATTAAAAATAAAAAATCGCCAACAGGAACATGTGTGAAAAGTTGAAAAGGAACGTATTGCCTAGAACCAAACAAAAAATGCATTGAGAATGGTGTGATGATCACTTTTCTTTCTTCAGTGGAGGTGGTACAAAAAAAAAAGTGACATAAAATAGCACCGGTATTTTATTACCGGCACAGGAGGGAGCATCGAAAGCCACAATTCACCATGCTTGTTTGGAGCAGGTTGAAAATATTTTTTAATAAATAAATAAAATATTATTTTAAATTAAAAAAACTTAAAAAATAAAACACTCACTTCGTCCAATAGTATTTGGTACAAATTAATTACTAGCGTCTGTTTTGCAAGCGCCCTGCGTTGCTGGACCTCCTGCAACTATACATCGTGAGTGTTATTATGTACTGTTATTTAGAGTATTTTTTTTAAAAAAATATTTTAAACTTTACCTTTAAATAAAACTTATGACCTTGGATTTTATACCAATGCTCTGTTCACTGTTATACGTGTCGATGTCAGGATTTTAATAGATTATCTAGACCATAAAATAAGTTTTTTAAAAATAAAGTTTCCTATACATGCATAAAATCCATGTTTTTAATCAGAGGGGCCTAAAATAATCGAGAAAATTTGAATAAAAAAACCGATTATATTTTTTTAAAAAATTCGGTTAGTTTTTTTTTTTAAGTAAAAAACCGGTAAATCAAAATCGAACTGGATCGGTTCAAATTAAATAAAAATATACTATTTTTTATTTTTTGGTTCAATTTCTTTTTTTTTTGTTTGCTTTCATTTTGGTTAAATAAGAAAAGAGAAAACATGATTAAAGTTAAAAAAAAAATATTTTTCTTGGTTTTTTGTTTTAAAAACCAAACTGAACCGAAAACAATTGGTCTAGACCAAATTCGGTTTGTTTTTTTAATTTTTTATGTTTGGTTTTTTTATTGATAAAAACCGAACTAAACCAAAAATATTCACTTTTATTTTTAATGTATATTTGTCTTTCTTTACCTTGAATGTGTATTTCATACATCTTGCATTAGAAAATTTACTTGTTGAAAAATATAAATAATTAAATTTATAAGAATCATTAACAAAATCTAATTAATGTCCAATTAAGATCCTTACTCAATAATTAATATTTTTAGCATTAAATGAATTATGAAAAACTAGCATTATTCTATTCGAAAGTTATTATTGAGCCTTTTTTTAATATTAAATCTTCTATTAATTAAAGCTACACTAGTTAAAGTTACACATGGCATTGATTGACATGATGAATCAATGCATCGAAGCTTTTCCTGTAGCCTATTAAAGTAGAAGGGTTAGCGGGATTCCAGTGTATGGATGTAAAACAACGGCAAGTGGTATTTTAAAGAGCTATTTATTTTATAAATAGAAGAAAGTTATATAATTAAATAATTGTTTTTTAAAAACATTTCAACAATATAATTATTAATTTTTTAATTATATTTAAATTAAAAAAAATTATTTTAAAATAAAAAACCCCGTAACAATTTAAGTTTATATCAGTTTAAAATTTCTTTTAAAAAACACTCAAAAATTATAATTTTTAATTTTTAATTTCAATTTTATTAATCCAACATTTATTTATATGCAGATAAAAATATCTCAATAAATACAAGATAAATATAAAAATATCTCAACAAAAGGAACTCACATAAAAAAAACTGAATTTTATATTTGAAAATAACGGTACCTGCAATTGACAACAAAGATAATTCCTCTTATTTTTTAAATCGTTGGCTCATTGTCTTTCTTTTTATCAACAAAATAATTTAAGTTTAAAAATCTAAATTACTGGGTGTAATTTTTTTTTTTGGCTGGAATAACCTGTATACCTCATACATTTTCAATAATAATAAAAAAAAAAACACAAAGCCAATCATTTCAATGTAGATCTCAAGTAGAGGTGAGAAAAAAAATGAATAATCAATTAAATCGAAAAAAAAAGCCATTATAAGGCGATACCAATTATTTAATTTTCAAGAAACTACAATTATATTTTAAAAGTATATTTATTTTGAGAGTATAGTTCCCGTTATTTTTAAAAATATTTTTTATTAAGAAATATATTAAAATTATTTTAATATTAGTGTATCAAAATGATCAAAAATATTATTTTTTAATATAAAACAAAAGATTAAAAAAATATTTTTATAGTGAATCGCTCTAAACAAAAGAGAAAATAGCAGCAGTGGTGTTACGAAAATAAAATTATATTTTAATAGCCTAATCTTAATTTCCTGCCTTTTACAGTGAATCGCTCGAGACAAAATTATTGACTTCGGGAATCAGCCGTGAGCCTTTTCTCTTAACGAGCGAGCCATCGGTCTAGAAGTTCACTGGATGCATGTGGGAGAAGTCAAGAAACATATATAATATATGCATTCCATCGCACGTTTCACGCTCACGCCTGCGCTTGTGGTTCTGGTCAGGTCATCCTTTTTATACACAACTCAATTTCTTTCAAAAATATTTTTAAATTACAAAAACAAATATTCCCTTGCTTTCGCCTTCCCAGCTGCAAATATTCAACAGCGGATAAGGGCACATTAATCAGCCTGTTGAGATTAAAGCACTTCAAAGCCACTTTAATTTGGTCACTCCGCACTAGAAGACTGTTTGATTTGGGGATGTTTCTTCGGGCACACGCAACATAAATCATGTTTCCTTATTGCTAAAAAAGGGGCCATTTGAACATAAGAAGCAGTAAAACCAAAAGGCGAATTAGAATTGAGGTTTTCATGAACTTCTTGAAAAGGAAAATCTCAACATTCACGACAGCATTTAAAACAAGCCTTTTGGACCGACCACATTTTTATTACAGGCAAGGAACTTCCAAGGATAATGAAATATCTAAAGTCTCTGCTTGCACGACATGAACATATTCATTCCGAGGATCCATCTTATGAGTCCCCGCATGGCTCCAGGAGCAATGTCCAATTCACAAGCAACGGTTACCCATATAATCCAACCCACAAACCAATTAAGCAAGCATCGTCACACAGACGCTAGATTCGTAGATATGAAGGCAAAATATTATACATTGACCCTCATAGTTGAACCAAATTCAATCCTAGTTACCCACCAATAAATTTTCATCCATTCTCCTCTTAATCCTCGTCTAGATTATCGAGCATTGATCATCAAACCATAGAGAGTCAAGAGTCAAAAGGGTAGGGAAGTAACTAGCTCGCTTACCAAACCCACGCGGCAAAGAAAAATACCAACCACCCATGACCACTTGCTCACCTCTCTGCCGAGATTCCACAACAAGCAACTATTGTGATATGAATGAGACTAATAAACTGTTACAAACCAATCAGAATATCTAGCTCAAAAAAAGAAGAAGAAGAATAAATAAAAAATGGATAAGAAAGCTGAGAGCCATGTGGCTAGGCAATTAAATATGGTTTTCTGTCAGTCCTCGCTTCACGCAGCTCGAGAAAGCACGAGTCTGTTCTCTCTTCATCATCAAGTTCTGTCCTGCTTGCCTTCAAGAGAAACATATAAAATCACCAATTATGACATATGACGGGTTAAAAAAGCAGAGAAATAAAAAATGGAGATTACCCCTTTCCTCTGGCTACTTATTTTATTGCAATGGAGCAGAGATCCCCTTCTCTGTGAGAACTTGAATTAGATTGCAAGAGAACAGCAAAAGGATGGGATCAAATTATATATAGAAAAACTCTATACTCTAGATAGGAAGCTTAGAAACAGGGAGAGGATTAACAAAATCAAATCAGGAAATTATGTCATCTGTATTAGCCATTCTTCTTACAGTAAGGAATTTTATTGATTAGTAGTAAAAACACGCCCTTGCACAAAAAGCAGAAGGGGTTCTGATTCGACCGGTTAAAACATATACGATCATATAATCTGTTTTTCGATGTAAAAAAAAAAGGTAAAAAAAGGGAAGCGGATCAAAATTTCAAGGCTCATCTTCAATAACAGAGGCCAATCCAGTCACCATCTTAATCCCAATTTGTAAACTTTTGGGCTTAACCTCAGGTGGATTCCACTCTTTCACCGCTATAACCTCCTCTTCTGCCACGGAACCTTCAGATGACAAAGCAAACATAGACTCGCCCATCTCAGCATCATCCTCCGCTGAATTCTTCTCTTGGCAACTCAGTTCAACCTCCGCAATCCCATCTTGAACCAACGTTTTCTCCGTTTCCGGTTCAGGATCTGTTTCTTTTGAGCTAAGAGGTGGTTTGGTTCGCGGGTGAGGAGAAAGCCACTTAGCTTTGATGTATTCAGCTTTTCTCCATGGCGGAATGGGCATGCCCTTCTTCTTAAGGCTCTGCTTTGCTGCATCCGATACAATGGCAATAATCTTCTGGAGACGATCAGCTTTACCTACGAAAATGTAAGGTAGAGTTTGGAGAAGAGATTTAAAAGTCTTGGTTGATCGAGCTATCTCAAATTCTGATCTGAAATCAACGTCAATTAGCAGCCTCTCGCCTGCGATGATCACATCTATGTATTCATACTCCCCTGTATTCGAAACAAACTATATATTATTCCCATAGTTGATTGTATGTAGTTGTTTTGATCACAATTCACATTGAAATGCAATCGCAGCTCTTCTTCCCCGGATTCTCCCAGCAAATAAAAAAGAGATTTAAAATTTTCCGCTCTTCATATCCATTGTCTGATGAACCAAACAGAAAATGAAAATATTCCTAAAATGGTGAAGATCTTGGGTTCAAAGATTTTACTTGTTTCCGACATATGATAAAAAAATGGCTCCATTTTTTTTCCTGGGTTTTAGTTAATTATCCTTTTCCAGGAACCAAACAGAATATAAAAGGATATTTTGCGCAATTTAGGAAACAGACACAAACACAAACACGGTTTATCCATTTGAGAGAGAGAAAGTACCGGCGGGATAGGAGGGGGATTTTTCCCAGCGAGATTTGCATATAGAAGCGTCATATCCAAGACCCAACAAACCATCAGCAACGATCTTCCTCCAAACATCATCTTTTCGCTTACACATCTTGTTTTTATCGACAACCCTCGCTGCATCCGCCAGCAAATTCCTTTCACAGACACTTTCACACTGGACCAAGCTCTGCCCATAAAAACCATATCATTCGCACAATCCAAAAACCAAAAACAAGAAGAAAAAAACTCAATTCCAATGCAATTGATTTAATTACCTTTAGAATCTCAATTGCTTCAACAGAGGAGGAAAGGTTAGAATCGCCAAAACCACCAAACGAGTCAAATTCATCTTCAGAACTGTCGTTACAATTTCCGTTGAAGCAATTGCAGCGATTACGATTACACCTAACTGATGGCTGCTTCTCGTTGCTATCCTCGATGAAGTTCTGCACCATTTTCGCCAAGCACACCGAACTCGGCTCGAACTCGTTAGAGCCGTCCTTCAAATGCGACTCCTCGATGGCACCGACCTTTTCAGCAGCTGAATTTCTCAGGAACTGCCTCTCAAACAGTCGCTTCAATCGTGATTTCCCCACCGGCTTTACTGACTCCAACTGGTGAGTCACTGGTTCATTGAGTGTTTGATAATCGATCGGCTGGATCTTCATTGGAAAAGGAATGATCACAGTGATCAACAACACTTTTTTCTTAAGAACAAAAAAAAACTCCTCACTCTAGTCAAATCCTCTACACCATTATTGAATTATTAATTTCTGCCAACAGAGTGCACAGAAACCTCGAAAAAGAAAATTTTAAAATATCTTCGCTCTCAAGACAGATTGAGAAACGAAGAAATTCAAGAGAAATCCTTAAAAAAAGTTAGCTGTACTGTAAAACTCTCTACTCTACACATCGATTAAATGAAGCAGCGGAAACATCGATAACTCCACACGTTATGAGATCAGCAAATCAAAACGACACGGAAACCCATGGTTTTGATGCGTTTACCACTTTTTTCAAAATTTGAGAGGCTCTTAGGAGTTGAGACCTTCTCTGGAGATTCTAATTATTACAAAGCAGTAGTAAAATATTCGACTCTGTTTGGCGAGACAAAGTATGGAATAACTTCTAAACTCTGCTGAGTACAGGTCGCTTTTGTTTTGGTTTTATAGAAAATTACTGTTAAAGTTCCCGAAATACTCGACTGCAAGATAACGTCACCCTTTCACTTTGGAAATTGAACAACCGGCTACAATCAGTAGCCGGATCCTCCATTTTCCGGTTAATAGATTCAACTCGCCGGCGAAAAGATGACCGCTGGCTACAAGGCCCAAACAATACACAGACAGAAGTGAGGGATGGAAATGAGAGCTTTCAGTTGTGTGGTGATTTCTTTTTGGCGAGAGAGGGGATAAAGAAGGGGAGCCAAGTAGCGTATTTATTTTAAAGGGGAAGGATTGCTGACTGGGATTGATTTGCCATGTGCTTTCCTACGTGGCAATTAAATGTAATCTGCATAGAATGAATCGCTGCAGGTTCCTCTATGCTTTTTAACCAGCATCCCGTTATGGGCTTGGTGATGATATACGGGTCACATTGTTTTTAGTTTCCTATATTGTCCCTGTTCTTTTTTTGAAAGGACAGACTTGGTGCCTTAGAGTGGTTACCTCCTCGTGGATTCGGAGGTCTTTTGGAAACAGCCTCCTCGTGGTGGTAGTGGGTGAAACTACCATCTTGGCTTTATTTGTCAGGTTTTTGGCTTGACGAAAATGACCTTTATGGATTGATGTTTTGGAATGCAATGGACGACGATGTTAGGCTCGGTGGCTGGTGGACAGAAGGACTTGATGGTCATTAGATTAATAGTAGTTAATTTCTTTGTTTGTTGGGGCGCATTATTGGAAATTGCTTTTGTCTGTGGTGAAACCGAATACCGGTAGTTGGGTGCTTGATTGACTAAAATGCCCTGAAATAAAATGTAACCAGGGCCTAAATTTAAGAGTAGAAAGCCATGTTAACGTTTTGTTATTGTCCTGTATATAAAGAGAAGGAGACACTACAGATAAAAATATATTCATTCGAAGAGATAAAAATAAAAACATAAAAATAAATTTGTTTTTAATGTGATTTAGAGTGAATTTATGTATTTTCAAGACATAAGGTACATACAAACCATGTCTTTAAAGACTATTTTTTTATTCCTGAAATATCCATGTAAAAAATCATTAATTTCAAAATTATCAAACTAAAAAATATAATTTCAAAAATAGTTTTGAAATTCATCTGACTCATGTGCGAGAAGAGTGAACTCAAGTTGACCCAAACTAGCATGAAATAAAAATCTATCATCAAACTTTTAAAATATGGGATCATTCTAGGGCAAAACTAACTCAAATCAATATAATAATAAAAATTATTATTGTCATGATTTTAAAAATTAAATTGTTGATTTAATAGGATAAGGCCCATGTAATGGATCAAAAAGATCAACATATGTCAATGCTTGAATACAATAATTATTATTATACTTTTAAAGCCCTACTCGATAATTAACCCAATATAAGGTTTAAATAACAGGTTGTGAAGATCAAGCCGACTGGTCTAAAAATAGAAACCAAACCAACTTTATTTTGAACATTTTTTTTAAATAAAAAAGACAATGAGTTTTTTGTTATATTTTGTCTATAGTTGACATGATCAAATTGAGCCTAAAACTTCAATCATTCCATGTCTCTATTTTCATAATCAATATTATTATAATATTATTAATTTCAACATTCAATATAATCTAAAATATAAAAAATTATATCTAGTTATTTTTTAAAATATATAGGTTTGACAACATTACAGATCAAGAATAAAAAAATTATCTAATATTATTCAATATAAATAAACGAGATATAAAAATAGCACCTTCTACATCACCACTACTTATCATAATTTTATCTCTTTATTATTTTTATCTCTATTATTTTAGAATAATAAGAGATTACATGTGTTTGGAAAGCATTTAAAAAATATTTTTTAAAAAATAAATAAATTTGTTTTGCTTTAAATGAATTTTTTTTACTTGTTTTAATCATTTTAATATATTGATGTCAAAAATAATCTTTTAAAAAAATATTACTATAATATATTTTTAAATAAAAAATATTTTTTTAAAAAATATATTTGTCGATGTTGATATTATAGTCATTTCAATGACGCAATTAATACACTACACGGTATTTGGTTACAAACACCAGGTGTGACGATTTCATTGACGTGATTTGTGGGACCACAATTAATTCCACTGTTGAGAGGTACTTGGTTTTTCAGCTACGGTGACGTCTGAATTGGACTGGGAGGGTGATCTGGTAATTCTGAAAAGAAAGCGGGTTTATTTGGAAATAAAACGATGTACGGGGATGCCTTTTAGCAAGAGAAACCGGGGGGTGTGAAAATCAACGATGGCCGTTGGATCAATTCTCCCCCGTAACAGAGTTTTATATCCTGGGAGACCGTTTGGTAGCCACAACACCAGCTTGGTTTGTAGCTGATAAAGAGTTTTGTACAAAGGACAAGAGGAACTCCGTTCTGTTCCTAATCATTAATTTTATGATAATCGAGATTAGGTTGTCTAACAAACATCTACTCCCTGAGATAATGACATTGTTGTTTAACTTTTTTTTCTTTCACGTTGCCTTTGTTGTCCGAAATTCTATTATTTCGGGATTCTTTTATTATCGAATATTAAAACCACGGAGTTCTAAATATTTGCATTTTTTTATTTAGGCCTGGGAATGTTGGCTAGTGATGTTTATACACTCTAATTAACAAGTATGAGTGGATTACTAACCATTTTTAGTTTCTAATTGCTTCATTAAGACAATATTAAGAAGATTATGGTGGTCATTATGTTAAGGAGCCGAAGAGTATTTATTTGTGTGCTCTAAAAATATTTTAGAAAATTGTTTTATTTGCTTTTATTTTTAATGTTTTTATACTATTTTGATGTAAAAATAATGAATAAAACCATGAAGTAAAAATAAATTATATTTTTCAAAACAATTTTTTATGACTTTTGTAATATTCCTTTTTGTAATAAAAATATTTTTTATAAGAACCTAGTTCATCGATAAAAGGATTAAAAAAATAATATTTACTATAATTATAATGCTTACACTCCATTTGTATAGAATCTTCACGATCATGTACATAGCAGATTTTATTAATAAAATGATTGCTAACATTATAAAAAAAACAAAAATCTCATTCAAAAATTAGTATTGGATCGGTATATATTAAAACAATAATATTATTTTGTATAATTAATCATTTTTTAATTTTGATCAACATTTAAGAAAAAATCAATAATGAAAGGTTGTAAAAACTGTTTTCTAATATCATCAAAAATATCATGATCTTATTTGAGAACAAGAACAAAATTGAATGGTATTTAATGGATTGATTTTCTAAAATGTAATTTTAGCTCTTTAATTCAGATCAGTTTTATAAAATTTTATTAAAAATACGAGGTATTTTAAAAAAGAGCCCAGGTAGTGGCCTAAATGTGAAAATACCATGCAGTCCCTAAATGTGAAAGTACCATCTTTTATATATATATATATATATATATATATATATATATATATAACAAATCATCAATTATAATTTCATTTCAACGGAAATGTTAGAAAACATTTTTAAAAAAATATAAACTTAAATGATAAAATTAGAGAAGGTTTGAAATGGTAAAAAAATTCAAGGCAAGATTGCAATTCAAAATAATTGATCACGAGGGAGTTTGTCAGAAATTAATTTCTTATAAATGTATTGTGGATTGTTAAGACTCTTCCACAGAATAATTTAAATTTAATGTGTACAAGTTGGTCGAAAAATATCCCTACACCTTTAATAATAGTAAAAAAAAACTATCTATCGAATGTACTTGACGGCTTATTGTCGTGTAACCCAGTATAATGTCTTTATACACGCACTAGCCAATGCACCCGGAGTCGTGACAATATTTTTTTTAATATTATAAAATATTAATTAAATAAAATTTTTTATTATAATAAAAAATTAATAAAATTAATAAATTTATATTGAATTTATTTCAAGTGCAAGATTTATAGAAAATATATGAATTTAAAATCAATATAAATTTACATATTTAACAGGTTTTAATGAAATAATTAACATGAAATTATCATCATCATTAAAAAAATAAAAAGTTTCAGATATCTGAATTATTGAATTCATTGTGTTAGGATTAGTTTATTTTATAATTCATATTAAATCAAACATAAACACAAAATATAAATTATGAAAATACTTACAATAATGAAACAACAAAAATAAACAGTTGATTCTGTATCAACAAAAAAACATGTAAACATTAATTGAAAATTCATCCATGTATTACCGTCATCGTCAATGCTTTAATAGTTAAAATTATTATTCACATTACTGTTCGAACAATTAAAATAATTAAATAGTTCCGGTAAACTATATATATATATATATACACAACTAAAATTATCATCATCATTAAATAAATAATAAAATGATAAAAATCATATAATCTATATAACAAATAACACAAAACACAAAAAAAAAAAAGAAAAAGGAAAAAGGTGATCAATATAAATTTTATAATGATCACCAATATAAATTAAAATTTCAGGATTGAATCAAATATAAATTGCAAAAATATATGCAAAAATTAACTAAAATTATCATCATTATTCCGTAAACAATAAATGATAAAAATCATCTAATCTAAATAACAAATAAAAATAACACGAAACACAAAAAAACAAACAAAGAAAAAAGGCAAGCAATATAAATTTTATAATGATCACTGACATAAATTAAAATTTTAGAATTTAACCAAATATAAATTGTAAAAATATATGCAATAATCAAATAAAAAAAAATAGTTGAGTTTCTATCCATAAAAGATGGAAATATGAAGTAAAAATTCATCCCTACATTACCATCTTTATCAGTGTTATAATAGTTAAAATTATTATTAACATTACTATCCAAATAATTAAAACTATTAAATTGTCCCAAAAAAAAAAAACATTTTTACAAAAAAAATTATCATTATTATTACATAAATAATAAAATGATAAAAATCATCTTATCTAAAGAATAAATAAAAATAACATAAAACACAACAAAAAAAAATGAACAAAGAAAAAAATAGAGCAATATTAATTTTACAATAATCACCAACATGAATTAAAATTTCAGAAGTGAACCGATTAAAAATAAAACCTCAATAAAAAAGGATAAAAATAAAAAAATAAAAGCATAGATACATATACATGGATAAAAAATAAATATTATTAAAGAATGACAAAAAAAAACTAAAGGAATTAATATTAAATAACAAATTCAAATAATAAAAATCTAAATAAAAAATAAAAGAATATATATACAAGAAGGAGATCCATTCTTCTGTCGTAATCAATTTTGTTTTACCTTTTTAAAAACACAATAATAATAATAATGATAATAATGAATTTTCAAATAAAATAAACTTTCAAAACTGGACTTTTGAACTGGGCTAAATAGTTGATGTGGGCCCCAACCATGGAGGGACAGCCGATTGATTGAATTGGGCCCCGAAAGACAGTATTTTACATCCATGCTGGTCCACACAGAATGATTCAATCCGCACAAGAAAACCCATTTACTTTTTTTCTACACCAGAAAGGCTACCTGTACTTTAGTTTGTTTGTCAAAGTCCGGGCAGGAATTTAGTGGGGCCCATGAATAAATGGTTCCGCCTGATGAGTCGATGAACAAGTATTTTGCATCAGCACCGCTCATCGGAGTCCAGACTTTTTACATTTGATCAGTTGTGGGTCCTTCTAATAGACTGATAGCGCAAGTATATTAAAGTGGTGGTTATTTTTTAAAATATTTTTTTTTTAAAATATATTTTTTTTAAAACCCTAATTTACCTCTACTGTATGATGATGCGGAAGTTTGGATGAGTTGTCAAATCTCTCATGGATCGTACTGGGTACAGTAAATGAAACAAATGGTCCTTTCTAGTTATTTTGCTCCCCGCAAACTTTTAACGGTACAGTTGTAATATCTCACGAATGTAATGTTTGTAGTGGAGTAATGATATTTTTATTTTTTAAAAATTAATCTTCATATTAATATATCAGGACAGTATAAAAAAAAATTCAAAATAAAAACATTTTTAAAAAATTAAACACTTTTTAATCACAAAGACAAACTACACCATGCGAGTTTAGTGTTGGTTTTTTATGTTACGGTAAATAAAAATATTTTTTTACAAAACATTCTTAATCGTGATTCTCAAAATATAAGTTAAAAGAATAAAAATATATTTAGTTAAGATTATTATGAGATTGACTCTTGTATATAAAATAAATAAAAATAATTTTTTGAAATTAAAAAATAGATTATTTTATTTTCAATGAAACCAGGATTTTAATTATAATTACATATAAAGTCAGTAAAAACTAAAAACTATTTAGTTAATCAGACAATTATTTCTATAGTAAAAAGAAACAGTGACAAACTGTGCTGGTGTCTTTTGAAGAGGGAAAATAACGCAGGAGAGGGTGGAAAAAACACAAGCTAGTCAGACATTATCAAAATAATATAAATTATATATTAAAATTTTATTTTTTAGTTTAAGTTTTTAAATAAAATAATTTTTTAATATTATATCAAAGTATTATTAACCCAACAGTCGCGAATTTAAATCACACTACTTTCATTTTATCTAATAAAAATTAAATACAAGATAATGTGAATATGTACAATTTTCAAGCCTAAAAATATTTTTATTTGAAAAAAATATTAAATAATAATATAAATCATTCTATAACTTTACCCAAAAAATTAAACATCCAAGTGAGATAATTCCTTATCATAACGATGTCTTTATCTGCCCTTTATTCTATTTTAATAGTTAGTAAACATACTATTAAATTTGATTATATATATATATATATATGAAGCCTTATCACGTGATCACGTGATATTTAAAGCATGGTTTGAACCCCCCTGAATTCATTTCAAAAGCAAAACAGCTCATGTTAAAAATGGGTTTTGATATTATTTGTTTTAGTGGCGGTAAATGTTTTTAAAGGTAATTTTTATTTGAAGATATATTGATATATTTTTTATTTTAAAGATTAATTTCTCATATTAGTATATCAAAATAATTTAAAAATATTTAAAAAATAATTCAAAACAAAGGAAATAAAAAATATTAAAAACACACCTTTTGCTAGGCCCCGTAGACTGTAATGATATTATTTTGTTTTTGTTTATTTACTTCGACCACACTGAATAAGTATGTGGAATTAAACCCATCATTTGATGTTTGGAGTCACGTGGGATTGATTTATTATTAATTATTCCAAAAATCTCTAATGAATAATCTCAAAAAATAATAATAAAAAAAGTTTACAAGATTGTGCAATCTTATAGTCTGGTAATCATCGTCTCTTTAAAAAATTATACCTGGTTTTGCGATTATTCTCACTTTACGAGCCATGTTGCGCCTACCTATGATGATTAATATTATTTTTTAAAATAATTTTTTACATCAACATATTAAATTAATATAAAAATATCAAATAAAATAATATTTTTTAAATATTTTTAAAATACAATTTCAAATAACCCTAAAAAATAGCAAGTTAGACTGCCTAAGCAATTATTCAAGGTATTTATTAACAAAATATTTTAAAAAGTTGTACAAAACAAAGATCATCTTCGTTTAGTAAAGAAAAGAAAAAAAACTCAATTATAAAATAAAAATTGCTCAACATTCGATCCATGCTCGTGTATATAGATATTTTAAAAGACTATTTATAAATTCTCTAGAAAAATTACACAGTACATGAGATGTCACAGTCGGGCATTTACTTCCTGCTATATCAATCCATGGTCACTTAAAGTTTATGGCCCCTGGTTTTACATTCCTGTTGGCTGCAACAAGGTTTCATGTCTTGCAATTCAAGGGATACCACACATGTCTTTGTCTTATCCACAGAAGAATGATACCCGATATTTGACCTGCAAGATTTTAAATCCTGCTGAAAAAGAAGATTTTAAGAGCGTGTTAGTGATGTGATAAAGGTGTTTTTTTTTATACATATATATATATATATATTTCAAGATTTTATGTATAAAAAAAACAATTTAAAGATAAGAAAAGGAGCATTTGGGAAGTTTTCATTGGCTAAATATTTTAAATGAGTAAAGTTAAAAAGGTTTTCGCAGCAAGCTTACTCAATTAGCTTGCAAACTACAAAAGCACAAGTTTTGTTTGCATGGGGCAAAGTAAAATAATGCTTTTCAAGAAAGCTTTAGGGCCAGGACCCATCGGCTGCCTTTCTTTTTGGTCCATTGATCAATGATTCCCCTCTTTTCCTTGAATTGTTGCTGCAAACACAAGACAATGATCAATACTACGAAAAAGTGATCTCAGGGAAACACAACACAATCTCCTAGTTTTCTCCACATTTGGGATTTGCTTTATTCTTGTCTACTTTTTTGTCAACACCCGATAGATTTCCCTTGCACCACCCTACCTAGTACCTTTTTCACGCGTTTCAGGGTGGCAATTTTCACAGAGCCATCAATCACCTATGCACGATGCGTTATGAGTGCTATTTGCGAAAGAACATGTGGACACTGGATGATTAGATCAATAGTGGGATTTAAGAAAATACATGGGGTTGCAAGGATTTGGTTTTACCGCCCATCCTGTATGGCTATACCCAGTTCTCTGCCTAGAATTTCCTGATATCAGGAACATTCAAGTTTCATTGATCATGAGCTGTGATGATTTCGTAAATCAGGTCTGGCTACTTAAGAATTTCTCAAATATCAAACCAATTCAGCAAGCGCAGCTACGCTTTAATATAGAAAGAAATACACGTAGCCTACAGTCATCCACCTTTTCAATGGAGCAATCTTAAAATCTGGAGAGCATCGTAGCTCTTCCTGCTAGATAGAATTACTAGTTACTCCTTGAGTGTATCTTAAATTTTTCTGTCGCAAACTACATCATACACAGAAAATTAATTCTCTTGAACGGCTATATGGTCGTGTCATTTAAATTCGAAGAGGCTCATGGTAAAAGAGTATACCAGATCGAGTCCAGAGATGGAGTTGCGATGGTCAATAAAGTGCCCAGCGCCATGATGAACCATGTCACCGATCACACCACGGGCACAAAGTTCTCTTTGTCCTTATGCTGACGCCTATACGACATGGGATAAAAACTCTCTGCTCCATCAACGGTGGGTAGAGCCAGGCATGCAAAAATATTAGAGCGGAACTAATAGGGAAGGTAATTATGTACGGTAACGTGTACAGCAACAAGCAGTGCTGCAGTTCACTAACTGCATTCTACTGAACTGGGAGGGAGAAAAAAAACACATTTTCCCTTTTTTAATTCAAGCAACAAAAAATCTATAAAAACGTATTGTACAATTGACTCCAATGATTTGATCTCTGCAAATCAAAACAAGGCCCTTGATCTATATTTGATTACAAGATTGCTAAGTGTTGCCCGGAAACAGAGTGACAGTAGAGTGCGCAGACCAATCTTACTGCCTGTCCGAAATTGCTTCCTACCACTACCACTACTGCATCCGAAGCTAAACTACAAGCTCACTACTGACAAAAAATACCTGCATCATTTGATACTGTCTACATACAGGGAAAAGGAAATAAAGTAAAGCATGTGCGGGCCCATGAGGCGCGTTTCTCTAGCCGGAGTTTCGCCTGCTGAAAAGGAATAGCAAGTGGTATCAATGATCTCCTTCACATCCTCAGACGATCAGAATTTGTCATGTTGATAACACGCTTTATTGGGTATCTCGATTGATTAGTTTACTTGAATTAAAAAAATACCAACCAGAAATGAATTAAAATGAGATAGGACTTTAGAAGGCAACCGTGTAAGTGTAACCAGAAGAACATTACGTTCAGGGAACAGCAATCACTTCGAATAGACTGTAGGACAGGCAACGATGATAAGGTCACCAGACACAGTAATCCCTCTCTTGTACTGAGAGGCAAAAAAAGTTCCATTTAGATTGCTCGCTTGACATCACATGAAAAAAAAGGCAGAATGGGATCAAACCTCACTGCAAGTTAAAGCGCCTGTGCACAGACAACGAAGGTGTAAATGCAAGAGCTGGGAGATCAGGATCATAACGGGACAGAAGAGATGCCATTTGCCCATTTTCATCGTCTTCTTATTTGGAAGTAGCTGAAATTCCAAAAATGATTGCCTTGCTATCAGCAAAGAAAAACTTCAACGGTTTAGCATGACTCAGGGGAACAGATCCATACAGGAAAAAGAAAAGATTCCAGGAAGACTTCTATGAAGCATCGATGAAATGATGAGTTGTAGAAACAGGACTGGGACGAGAAAACTGATGTTAATGTCTTCTCATGACATGGAAACTTGGGAAAATACCATTTTATAACCGGATTTTGTTTTTCAAGAATGGTTTAGTTCGGTGTACATTTTAGAAGAATGACACTTGTTGATAAAATATTTGAAAACATAACATAGTTTGAACCATTTCTAAATATCAACTTTGTATACCATTAATTAATGCTTTTGCAAATTAATTAATTTTAACAAAAAAACAACTTCAAAATTTTATGAAAATCTAGTAACCAGGAGAGAGAAAAAAAGATAAGGATATAAGGCAAAACATAAACACGGAAAATAAATAAATAAATAATGGGTCATTAGGAACATGGTGAAGATCTATTTTTAACATGTTCAGTGCTATTAAAAAAATCTTGGTAAACAGTTCTGATAACATACTAGAAGACTATCAAATGAGATAATGATTAACCTAGATTAATTTTTCATAAAATCTCTAAAAATATATTACCGTGGTTATAATCATTTTGTTAAGATCCTTATAGCAATATCACGTATGTTAAAATAGATCTCTAACGTGTCCTGTATGACCCATTGTTTTTGTCTCTTTTTTCTTTTTGCCACGCCATTTTTTCTTTTTAAATTATTGGATTTTAAATCTCATCCCTTTGTCGTTATATTTTATAAAACTTTATATTAACTCTTGTACATGTTAATTAATTTTAAGAGTGCATGAATTTTGAAACAACTATATGTGGTTGTGTATGACTGTTTATTTATAATAATGGTTGTATTCATATTTTGTTATTTTCTAATATTTTCCTAACATGTGTTTATTCAATCTTTTAAACGTCTTTTAAAAAGACACTATTAAATTGAACCGTCAAAAAGCATTAATTCATTCTATCACTATTAAATTGATTTAGAAATACCAAAAACTTGAACTTTAGCTCGTATAGGATGGACCATGGATTCAAACAACTAGGTGTAATAATAACATGCTTATTTAGATGTGTACATACCACAACAATGTTTTTTTTTTTTTTTTTTTATGTTGAAGAGATCAGTTCTAATGCTATTTGAGAAACTAAATCTCTCATGGCTATCATGGCTCCATCTGAGATGTGAGTGATTTCTTCTAAATTTTTATGAGAGTAAATGCTTCTTATATTTGTGTTTATTGCAACGTCCTCGTAATAATAAACCGAGATATACATCATGGTTGAAAATAAAATGACGACCCTTTAGAATCTAATATGCTAGAAAACTTAATTTTGTTGGTATCTAGGTAATGGATAATCATATATTGATGTAAGTTTTTATTCTCTATAATAGAAGGCGCGAAAGTTTGGTGACATGAACATTAGAATTGATTGATCCATGTAAAAAACTTAAATGATTTATGTATAACATGCCTATATAATATGAACCATGCTTGACTTGTCCTAACTGACCATCCAAGTGGTTTGAGCTTATGCTAGCTCTTAACAGACCTACGATCCTGATCTTGGTGGGTTAGGTTTTCAAATCAGTATCCACTCCATCTGGATGGGTCTGGACCAGTCATGCCTGGGCCTACCTTGTTAATGGTTAGGGCACAGGTTAGGTTTTTTTATTCTTAAAATTTCAACACTGAGCCTACCAGTGTTTCTCAACTCCACAGGGCCCACTACAAAGATAGCATCATGGCATGACTACCCATCCAAACATCCCATTTTACAACGATTAGCGTGGTGTTGTGATGGAGGCCATAATTTCGAATGACTAAACCTATAAGTAGACTACAAGGTTTACTCGCTTCCCTATCCCTCAAGCCATGCAAACGTGATTTGTGGATGTAGACACGAGGATTATCATGTATGTCTCTAATCTGATCATCAGCTCATATTAGCACACATAAGCTCACACTTTTTTCTTCAACCCCGGATCATCTCTTGTATTTCTGTAAACGCATACAATACACCCTGAAAAACTTTCCTCCTCCTGTGCTAGTGCTAATTTGAATATCAAAGAGTTCCCTGAGACTATCACAGAGCTTGTTTTGGAGGTGCTTGGGTAACCCAAGACCAGCAGTCATCTTGAACAGTTTTGACCTCCCAGTTCATCCTGGAGATCGAGACTCAAAATCAGTGAGTTTTTTCTCGAATCTGGTCAAATTTATATCCAGCTCATTTGAAAAATATACACACGCGGATAAGAAAAGAAGAGGGTAATAATGCTAGCTTCATTTCTTATAAGTGTGGCCATTTTTCGTCCAGGAAACAAAAATATTTCCCAACAACTAACCTGTAAGAGACTATTATTCATATGGTTATGAAGCTAGGGGTGTGGTCAGTTTAGCAACCTCTGCGTTTCCAAAATATATATGTATGATTCAAAAACAAAACAGGAAACTTCAACTGGGAAAAAAAAGCATTGTGCTATGAAAAATTACTTCCCAGAGTCTGAGAGATGCGATGCTAAACAATCTGGCTTAAATCTTTTCTTTTTTTGTGATTCCACGTAACCTACATTTGAGAATGTAGTGCAAACTTGTGAGAGCATTAATTGAAGATTATGGCACAAACCCTGGAAGATAAAATGAGAAGCATCTTATTACATTCTTGAACCAGACTCCTGTTCCTTTTCAACTTGAGATGGCGACGGCGTTGCCTTTTATTCAATATCTTCAAGCATGGTTACTCCGGTGCCACACAGAGTGCCGGTTCACATGAACCGCATCCATGTCTCCACCAGCCAGCACCTCTAGATCTTTGAATACGCGCACGTTCGTGGCCCTATAGTCCACGCAGTCTTCGTCCTTTAAGAGTTCGCTTTGCTCCTGGACCCGCTTTCCTTCAGCTCCGCTTCAGTCACCAGATGCCCTCCATCTCAGCCATCTCCGTCTGTGGATAATATGAATCGGGAGCTGAACGGTTCCATTCATCGGGTAGCAGACTGCGGAGATTGATTGCGTTCTAGGCAGGTAAAAGAGCAGGGGAGGTTCTGTGGGGCTAGTCACGGGAAGAAAGGCCAATAAGGGGTGGCTTGTTAACACTTGGCATGTAGTGAGTGGATATAATTGATGACGTGAAAAGTTCTGACTGGCCTGTAGATTTTAACGTGTAGGGGAAATTATCTTTCAATTTCTGTAAATTTAGTTAAATGTCACTTTTATCCTTAAATCTAACAATCTTTCCTTACCGATCCTAGAGCTTGTAGGAAAGGTTCAGAATGATCCCTGGTCTTCGCAGGGAAAAATAATAGAGTGAAATTCTCCATCTCCTCACCCTTTCTTCCGCCTTAATTTTCTCTTATTTTTTCTCCAAACTCTAACACAAGTGATGGTTTTGTCGAAACACCTTCAAAAAAATACAAATAAAAAAAAATTGAAACCAAATTGAATTCAGTTTAAACCGACCCGACCAATTGTTGTTCGGTTCGGTCTTTTAGAATAGTATTATTTATTTATTTATCTAAACCAAGTTTTCTCTTATCCCATTCAGCCAAAATAGAAGCAAGCAAAAAAATGAGCTAAAGTGGAAGAATAAAAAATATTATACAATGTTTTTTTAATTTAAATCAGTTCAGATTGATTTACCAGTTTTTTTTATTTAAAAAACTAAAAAACCAAACATACAAGAAGTTTTTAAACAAATCTAATTGATTGAATCAATTTTTTATCTTGGTTAATTTTTCATGGTTTAATATTTTTTTAAAATTTTTTAACTCCTAGTTAAAACGATCAATACGCAGGCACTCACTATACGAGTTGGGATGCAATGTGGCTAGAGACACATGCAATGGTGGACGTCGATGCTTCGAGAGAGACATGTTTGGTTATTTCTAAGGTGTTGAGATTGAAAATAATTTTATTGATTTTTTTTAATTAAAGTATTTTTAATATCATTATTTAAAATCAAGTTGAATGAAAATCATTGACGTTACTTTTAGATACACAAAGGCAACAAAATCATATCATATTACCAAAATAATTATGTGTCAAGTATATAGAAGTATACTCACCTCTTCTAATTACTTTCTTAGTATTAAACGACACGTAACAAAATAAAATCATGTTGGAATGATGCTATTATAAATAACATTCCTCGTCAAGACACTCCAATGATAAAAAATAACATATAAAAGAGTTAATTATAAATAAATAAATTGAAAACACAACCATTTTTTTTTAAATAGTGAATTAATATTTTTACAAAATGTATAAAAATAATATTTAAACTTTCTTCCCTCTTGGAGCATGAGAAACGAGAAATGTTTTTAAATATTTTTAGTTTTATTTTCGATTCTTCATTTCAGGTAAAAAAAAAAAAAAAGCCAAAAATTTCGAAATCGAAAATTTGGGGAATTATTTCCCACCAAAAGAAGCCGCTCCCTGGGGGTTTTTGCACGTTGAAATTCCCATCTTTCCTGTTAAATCTATTATAATCCTCAACACCAAACGCTCACCACTCGTTCTCATTCAATCTCTACAGTTCCCTCTCTTCTCCTCTCCAGATTCAGAGAGCTCCAGGTCTTTCTCTCTCTAACTCTCTCGTTTTATTTTTGTTTCAGAATTGGGACTCTGGGTCTCTCGTATTTTCCTTGCTTTACTCCTTTTTATTGAAGTTCTTTCGAGTTTTCTCAAGATCTAAGAGTTCTTTTTACTTAATTTTGCTTAGATCTTCTTCCGAATTCCAAATTTCTTGTCTTTCCTAAAAAGTCCAGCCCAGATCTCTTTCTCTCAATTACAAATCTCAGCCAGTTACTCCCATTTACGGGGTTTCCTATCTCTTTCCTCTGTTTTTGCTAATAGTTTCGAACTATATTTTGCTAACTGCCTCAACCTCTTACAGTTTTTCTTCAGCTTTGTATTTTTCTTGTGCCTTTTGTTTAATTTGTTAATTATTATCAATCTGAGAATTTGATTTTTTGAAAAGAAAAGGTGTAAGATGGCTGGAAAAGGAGGAAAAGGGCTTCTGGCAACGAAAACAACTGCAGCGGCTAACAAGGACAAAGATAAGGAGAAGGACAAGAAGAGGCCCGTCTCTCGGTCTTCTCGTGCTGGCATACAGGTGACATTTGTGCTCAATCAAATAATTTTTTATGTGATCATTTATCATTGCTAACTTGAGTGATTCTAGCAGTAAATCAAAGATCATTTTTGGATAACTTTTATTACACGTTACACGGTTTATCTGGGGTGATGTCTTTATTTGTAAGTGTCACGTCCCTTGCAAAAACTGTCTTAAAATCGCCAGTATTTGTCTGTACGAAAACAGTCATGATTTGAAGGAAGTGGGTCTTCTTCATGAAACAGAATCCCAATTTAGGAGTATAAAATTTCATGCACAAATTTTGAAAAAAAATAATTAAGTGATTATTAAGATTCTCAAGCCTGTCAGTGTGTGTTAATGCAGTCTTTACCCTAAGCTTACAAGAGTGGCAGTTCTTGTTTTAAAATGAGTTTGTCTGGAGTACCTTGGTTTTGGGTAGCTAGAACAGATATGGTCACTCCTTGGTTTGTAGAGAAAGATTTTGGTTGCAGCACCGCTTGTGTTCTCAACACTGTTGTGATTTGTTAACGCTGTTTGGGTTATCTGACACTATTTTCTTATGTCTCTAATGGATGAATGTAGTTTCCTGTGGGTCGTATCCACCGGCATCTAAAGCAAAGGATTTCATCTCACGGGCGAGTAGGGGCCACTGCTGCTGTCTACTTGGCTTCAATCCTTGAATATCTGACTGCAGAGGTTCTTGAGCTTGCTGGAAATGCTAGCAAGGATCTGAAAGTGAAAAGAATCACACCAAGGCATCTTCAGCTGGCCATTAGAGGAGATGAGGAGCTGGATACCCTCATCAAGGGAACCATTGCTGGTGGTGGTGTCATCCCTCATATTCACAAGTCTCTGATCAACAAAACCACCAAAGAATGAAGTTGTTGGCATCTGATCTCAAGTTGCTTTCAGCTGGACAATCATGTGTTTAATCTGGTGACCGTATTTGCGTTTAGGTTATAAGGTAGACTTGTTTGGTATTTTAATGCTATGCTTGTGTTAGTGTAGGATATCGTGGTTAAGTACATATCCTTTGACTTCTAGGTTTGTCCTTTAGAACTAGTACCTTCGTTTAGAATAGGAGTGTTGTTTGATGGATCCCTACCATGAATTTCTTAGCATCTTCTTGACTTTCGTTCCATGTTTCTGATCTTCTAAAGGCAGTGTTTTATTAATTTATGCTACTGAAAGATGATGATGGTACATTGCCTTTTTAACCTATCATGAATAGGAAAAAGTATTCTGTTTTTCGTTTTGGTAGGATGGACTAGCCTCTATCTGGCATGGAGATTATGCCAGTTGATGGTCTGTTGCATCCCAGTTAAGTTAATGGCTTGTTTTATTTTGCTTTTCAAATTGTTTTTTCCTCTTAAAAATATTAGAATGATACATATTTTTTTATATTATCACATCAAAATATTTAAAAATATTATTTTTTTAAATTTAACATAAAAAAATTATAATTTGTTTTTAAAATACTTCTGATAAAGTGCTAAAATACTATGGACAATCCACCACTTACCGGGAACAAGATTTTCTCAGTGCGATTTGAATCCGTTGAGCTCCAAGTTCTGAGGTGATGGGTCAAGGATGTTAAACAACGCATTTGAACTAGCATCCATGTTAATAATTTATGAAATCGATTGGAAAAACTGAATTGAGTTCACAAATTGTATGGTATTAAAGGAAATCATGTAACTGGTTGCCCTAAATTAGCTTTGCAGCATGCTGTCATTAAAAATGTAAATCAGACATCGCTATCCTGAAATTGTAGTTTCCTCGAGTTCCACAAGAAAGACGAGAGTTAAACATGTAAATCAGATCACGTTTCTTGCCATCTAATGGGCAGTTTAACTACAGATGTTTTTGGGATTATTACAGAGAAGGGAAGCATGGTAGATTGGTTCGATTTTGATGTCAGAGTGAAGCGGGGCGGCTTTTCTAGAATTTATTTTTTGTTCTGTTGGTAGGGATGATTAATAGGTTTAGAGATATGATCGAACCATGTTAAATGTTAAATCTTGTGTTTTTTTCTTCTATTACACTATTAATCAATAATTGATTTTTTCACAACAGAATTAGGGTCCTATGCATGTGACCGGATATAGTTTTGAGAAGGCCAACCACTAATATTTGTCATGTTCTGGAACATATTTTGTAGATATAGATCGAGTAAAATCTAATTATATAATGTTTTTATAAAGAATATATATTTTCACTCCAACTTAAGATCTGTTGTTTAAATTATATATTCTTTGTCATCTGTTACGGCATGAATACCACTAAGATAGACGGTATGCAACAAAGATGATGAAGACAGAGATCATATGTTCTTCACCTGTCCTGCTGTGGAGGATGGTGAGAGACTATTTTGCAAAACATTTTGGGTCAATGAAGTCGGGTATTCTGAACAATTTCTGCAGAAGAAGAGCTTCCTGTCAGCCGTGTCGAGCCTGACCTGGAGTACATTCATCTACGTTATGTGGCAGGAAAGTAACGGAAGGTCTCATGCAGCAAGCAAGAAGAGATTGGACATAAAAATCAGTGTTAGAAAATCGAGCGTCTCGAGCTTTCAGAGGTCAGTGAACAGATTTTTCAGAATGCATATTTCTTTTTAATTATAATTAGCCCTGCCAATTTTTCGATTTTTCATTTAATTTTTGTTTCAAGCTTCTGAATTGCTCTTTTTAAATGCATTTTTAATATTTTATGTGGTGGGCGAGAATACAAATATTAATTAGAAATAAAACAATCAAGTTTCAAAGGGGGGATCGATATTAGATCTTTAAAAGAAAGGGGTTAACGGATTATTTTACAGAAATAAAAGGTATTAAATAATAATTACTCTTACAAGAGACCATTCTTCCCGGGACAGCACATTTCCAGAGTCTCATATGGGCTCAGTTGCCCATTAGCCCAATACACTCTCCGTCTTTTCACGTGAGAGTGGCTCGAGCAGGCTCCTTGATAGCACACTAGAGCATGTAAAACATGTACCGACTTCTGGAAGAGGTTTGCGGAAAATCCCACTGAGATAAGTTTCTTCCCGAGATTGATTGATGACTGAAAGCTGAGAAGACTGAACTTGGTTAGGTTAAGTTAGAATAAAATTTAAATATATATATATATAGGTTAAGTTAGAATAAAATTTAAATATATATATATATATATATATATATATATATATATATATATATATATATATATATATATATATATATATATATATATATGTTTTTGAAAAAAAAAACCCTAATAAAAAAATACATATAAGTGCGATTGAAAATAGTTATACGTGATAGCTATGGAAAATAATAGCAGTTTCAAAAATCATTTCCTAGTCAAATTAATTAACATCTACAAAAATCAGTATAATTTTCTATGAAAATATAATGATCAAAAAATAAAATTCAAGATTTAATAGTCAATAAATAATGGGTCACTAGGGGTATATTGGAGTCATGTTTTCAACACAGTAGAGATTGTTAAGATAAACCTACGATAAACCTAGAAGAACTATCATGTGAACAACTACCAAAATTTGTCATAGAGTGTTAAGAGTCATCAACTAGAAGAACTATCTACGAGAAGAAAATCAAATTAAATGAATGATCTAAATGCATGTTTTGACCGTTCATTTAATTTGTTCGAGTTGAATCCTTATCTATCTACGATAAACCTGTACCTAACTACTCAAAATCAACTAGAAGAACTATCATGTGAACAATAACTTTTTCAAATTTTAATTAGAGTCTGATTTTTGAGTCTACAAGATAGACAGATATACATATTTTTACGGATCTCAAAAAAGTTATGTTTTCTGGAAAACCACACTCTAATTCTGAAAATGATCAGGGATCCAAAACTTATATGCGGCTTGCAATCTCGTTTGTTCATGCACTGTCTGTGTAGTTTGAAATTCTTGAGATGATTGCCCCTGCTGAATCTAAATCCCAATCTGCAATGATCGAAGATTGTTTCTATTCTGTTTTCCCATTTAATATCTCTCTATCTGCACTGGTCTAGGTTTATTTAAAAAAAAAAGAAGTGCACAGAAGCAGATTACATTGCATAAATTGGTTTGGAGATTTTCCTCTCTTAGTATATCAATATAAATATGCTCGGCAAACTGTTGATGAGCAAGCATATTTGCACCATCACCAGCTTCCACCATAACCATCTTTATCCAATCTTGGTCTGTGGAGGTTGGTATATTAATATAAGTTATTCTACACTCTGGTGGGATCCAAATCCAAATACATGATCGTGCTCTCTTCATTATTTCCTGACATCCTCAAATTAACTTCTTTTGCTTTTGATAGAGAGATGCTCTAGATTAAGCTTGACATCAACCTTAAATTAGGACAATTTATGGTCTTCATAATTGTTAACATTACGTTTCAAAAGTATTCTTAAAAAAATTTAATAATTATTTTAATGTATTTATATTAAAAATAATTTTTAAAAATTAAAAAATATATTATTTTAATATATTTTTAAATAAAAAATAATTATAACTATACTCAAAAAAAAAAAAAAGTGCAGCATGGTGGCTCAGCGGTAGAGCCTCGTACAATTCTGGAGGGGCTAAACTTACTGTAATCTTAATATTAATAATGCATATAAAAAGAGTCCCAGGTCCTAACACAGTGTCTAACCGAAATCAACACTCATGCTTGCCCCACGGCGGTAGCTTTCGCATTTTTAACATGAACCAGAATAACAGTGAAATCTCAATACGTTTTGGAAAAAAGGGGAGTTTTTGAAGCTACCGTACAATGTTTGCTCAAGGGAATCTTCATGCTTGTTTCCCATTCACCACGAATCTCTTTCTGAAACGGTCATAAACCACAGGTTTCAATGAGATCCAAACAACTCTGGCTCTGGCCTAAAATTTTATGAACCTGGTCTAACGAGGCACGCAATTTACCTTAAAAAAAGAAGAGGCAGGATTTGTAGCTTCCCACTGAAAGATTCTTTGGAGTGTGTTTTGTTTGATCCATGATGTATTGATGTGATGCAAGTTGAATGAAAGACAGGGCGCTGCCACAAGAACTTACGCTGATCACTCAATAAGGTGACGATAATCAATGCACCAAGTAAACGTCCACTTGTACTTGCCATAAGTACTATATATATATATATATATATATATATATATATGACGAGAAATGCAATAAAAGAAATAAGGCTGCAAGATTCCAAAAAACCTGAAACAAAAACAACAGGATCTTGAGTTTTCTTTAAAATGCTATCTACGTATTCTCTCTTTGTTGTCATAGGCTCCACTTCTGCCAAAAACTAGATCATAAGATATAATACAGAGTTTAGGCCCTTTAACCTCTCTATCTCTTTCTGATCAACCAGAGACATGGAAGCAAGAATTCTTTGGCAAACTAGAAGTCCTACTCCATCCCTGCCGCGTGGTTGTAAGATCAAATATCACTCTCCCGCTGTTGCTGCGGTTCTTACAAGAACACCGGGTAGTACTTTGACTGAAGTAACAGAGAAGAGGAATGCTTCAAATCGAACAGACAAGTTACCAGTACTTACGAGAAAGACTATCTATAATGATAGCTGGTTTGCCGAGCTAGCGATAAACTATCTATCCCAGCGATTTCAAGATGCAACAGGTTTAGTTCATTTCTTTTGATTATTCATGGGCTTCATTTCATTTCCTTTTCGAGGATAGAAAAAACAGACCGTGAAAACATGTGCAGGGTTAAGAAACAGCAAGAGAGGTTACGAGAGCTTGACGCAGACAGCTACAGATACATGGCAGAGATTCAGTCCAACTCAACAGCACGGGCTTGTTCTTCAATCTCTTAATCGAGCCATCCCCAGACCGATCTTGAACATGGCAAGTTCGATAGTTTCCTTCTTGGTTTTACCATTGTGTAAAAGACGGTTTGTTTGGCGAAAACAAATTAAAAGCAAAAAATATTTTTTAGATTACATGGAGCTCTTAAATTATTTTCCCACTAATCTATGTCTTGTGAGGTACAATCCCTAAATTCTTCCAAGCATGCTCCATTATTGTAACAAATCAGCGTTGATGTTTCGGTTTTTGTGACAGATAAAGATTGTGCTACCAGAGTCCACGTTTAAAAGAGAATATTTTGCTGCCTTCACAACCTTGTTCTTTGCTTGGCTAGTCGGACCCAGCGAGGTAAGGAATTCCATTTACACGAGCTGTTGCTTTTACATGGGCTTTAACATCACTCCGAAAATTAAAACTTTCAATTTGTTTTCTCAACAACAGTTGTGGGCATGCTTGCTTGCTTTGTTTTTTCTCTTGTGAAACCCGCGGGGTGGGATCTGGGAGGGGGTGGGCCTCATGTCCTAGTCCTTGGGAAGAACCATGCCAGTACCAGAAAAATAAAGGGAGGTTTAACACTGTATTTTTAAAATATTTTTGAAAAAATTTTTAAAAGATTTTATTTTTATTTTTAGATATTTTAATGTACTAATATAATTTTTTTTAAAATAAAATATTATTTTGATATATTTATAAATAAAAAATACTTTTAAAAACAAATTCGTTAAAAATAACTTGACAGGGAATAGTTGGGGATTACATATTTGAATATTGAGTTTTGAACCCGAAAAATAAAATAAAAAACTTGAATGGTGGAGTATCACTTTCTGCCATCCAGGTAAAATGAAAAACTAGGAAAAATGTTTTCATTGTTTTTGTTGAGCTATAAATTTTTTCCTCTTAAACCTCTCTGTGCAAGAAACAGGATCCAGAGGCTCCTCTCTCACCTTACTTTTAACTGCCGAAATCTCTTTCTCCGGATGGAGCTGCCCTTGATTCTGTTTTATGATTCACCATTGTCATTTCACCTTGTGTTTGCTCTCGAAATTAGTCAAGCTTCTTGTTTTTTTTCCCTTCAAAATAAATCTCAAAAAGAGTAATTAATAAACTATCACCATGCATTTTTGGATAGCAAGTAGCCTTACTCTCACAACACTCTTGAAGTGAAATGCTAGAATTCTTCTTATTTGTTGTCAATGTAAGAAAAGTTTGCAATATGGGTGCGAGGATGGTTTGACATTCTCGAATTCTTATGTGAATGGACTTGTGATTGTGTCCATAGTACCACTCATATTGTGTAACAAGAAATACTAGCTCGAATAATTGTTTCATCCAATTAATAAATAATTAGTTCTAGATTGTTTTAATTAATCAAACTTCAGCAACCCAATACTTTAGAAATTCATGTTCGTAATTCTGATATACAGAATTTTATTTAAATAATTAATCTGATTATATGTTCAACATTATTTAAGCATCATGAAACAGAATTATATTGAATATGTTGTCAAAATCCTAGCTATAAAGGTCCGGCTATTCATTCAACGTTCACATTTTCATTTAATTTCATCTATACTGGATCTGTTTACTCGTATTTCTTTTCCCTTATGCTCAGTTTGATTTATTTTTTGACCCAAAATTTCTCTCAATAGCTACGTTAGGTCATGCGACAACCATTGATGTCCACAATTATGGGAACATTTTTGCAGATTAATCACTCCATAATGCACAAGCACATACTAACACAAAGCATTTTGCGAATTAAGATATTTCTATTAGACTGTGATTATACCCTAACGAGAGTGATTTCATGGATTTTACAAAACAAGGTGCGGGAATCTGAGTTCAACGGAAAGAAGGAAAAGAATGTAGTCCACATTAAAAAGTGCAGGTAAAATAACTTCCCTGCAATTTCAAACTTAATTATTTTAACTTATGGGGGTTCCACTATCCCATACAGGTCACCAACCTAAGACACTTTCCTTGCTTAATCAATCTGCTCCAACAAGTTTGATGCTTCAAGGATCTCTCTCCTTCTCCATTACCATCATGACCATCATAATGGCAATCATCATCATCATTTTCAAATCATTAAAAAATTTATTGCACTCGGTATCTTAGCCATCAAACCTACACCTTGCAGGTTTTTAGAGGAGACAAACTGTGCTGGGATGTGTACCAATCTATGTAAGATCCCGAGTCAAACATTTATCATGCACTCCCTTGGAATGCCAGTTGACATGGTTCCTAGTAAGTATTCTCATTCAGCAACTATATGCATGGCCGGCCACATAGGCATAAGAATCAAATCACTGTATGTGGCACAATCATATGAGACGGCATTTGAGGTCAAAAAGAAAGAAAGAAAGGACAAACACAGTATACTACCGCATAAGAAATCAACGCTCGAATTTTGTTTTGCACTGCAAAGGGCGTATAATGTGCAGAACATTGGAATAGATAGTTGCCAGTAGAACGACGATTTTTCCATTTTCCCCGCATGGCAATTGAAAAGAAACAAAATTAAAAAAGGGGTATACTTCGAGTAATAGTTCCTGCACTAGAGAATGTGGAAGCCATGCTCATCATGTCAATGGAGGGCCCCATGAGGGCCCCAAGCATGACCACTAAGGGTACAAAACTGCAAGTAGATCCATCCAATCTAAGGTGAGAATTTCAACATATGGAAGAGTACTGCTAGTATAAATCGCATTGTGCAAATCAAGTCAAATGACCTGAATTAGTGAACATTAATTAAAAATATATGATTTCATGATTGGTGCCACCAAGTCGTCCAAGTTCAAAACAGTCCGCTAATTTTCAACTGTTTCCCATGAAATTAATCATGATCCTTAACCTACCCCCATATATCATGACAACAAGCACCTAAGTTGAACGTTAGTTACTTTCCCACGTGCCAATCATTAGCTGAGTGTAGCGCCACCGTTGTTAAATCTTGCAATCAAAACACGATGATTTAAATCAAGGGAATTTGTCTACTGCAGCTAAGTTACTGATGGTTTGCTGTCTGATTTTTGTAGATTTTGATGATATGAGCTGTGAGATGATATTTGGTCAGGAGCCGCCAGCAATACATGAAGATCCAGCATTCAAACAGCCATGCTATAAACTATGTAATAATTCAAGTCACTCTCGCATGAGCACATGCTCGTGCTTCCTTCAGTAATTCATCTATATGTTTTGGGCTTAATGAACCAAAGAAACACATCCAATCTGGCAGCAGATTGACCACATGTGGATCAGAAGAACTTTTGAGTGTTCTAAAAGGGCCGACTACTAATTGAGATCAATAACGTCAAAGTTCAGGGGAAAAAAAATTAAAGTCGTTTCTCACTCACAAACCTTGTGTATTTTGCAGGTAAAGCAAACCGGAAGCACATTTTGAAATGCTCAAGTTAACATAAAGACGCAAGGAAGGAGGAGTTCGTTTTACAATAAGAACCTTTTATGCTGACAACTAATTGAGAGATATTTCTTTCATAGCGTATACAATCCAGAAGTTCATGGCCACTTGTCATAAGTCACAATATTGTAATTAGTTTTTTACTTACTCAATATATCACTTAAGTAATACGAGACAACTTGTCCATAACTGGTAAAGAAACGATAATATTGGCTTGATAGAGATTAGCGTGTTTGCCCCTTTCTGCTTCTCCCTTTTCCGATTTGTATCTTCTGTAGTTTTGCTCTGTTTCTTCAAGAATTTTCATGCAGTTCTCGGAGGTATATAATTGTTAGCCTATAACTCGGGTGATTCAGATTTCACATTGCTATGGCAGTAAATACCAAAATATGATGATTGACAATACATTGAACTACGCTAATGTGTAACTTCCCTCATTGAAAAGCTCTAATAAATTTCTTATGTTTTTTTTGGGCCAATTTATGATAGATGTCACAGGACCCAAGAAATCAAACCCATGATGGCTTTGGGTAGAAATGATACTCTACTAGTCATGACTCCAGGATAATTCCATAGGTTTCTTTTTTTCCTTTTTTGGAGATCAGCAATGGATGCCAGTCATAAATGGAACTTGCTGCTATAACAAGCAACGGTGTCAGTGGGGAAGGAATATTTGTGGATTTGTATGAAACTCACTAATGATGGTCACACATATCTGGGACAAGAATGTTTGAAAAATTGAAGAGCTAGTAGCATATCATGATTACCTCTAATATGGGTTTATAATAAATGCTTGCATCATATACTACATGAAAGGTCATTCAAAATCAAAGAGGCTATTGGCATCAACTCTCTCTTTACCCCTTTCATTCAGATGAAGCCATCATGGTGGGCGCCATTTAAATAAAGCCAAACAATAAATTCACAGTTTGGATTAGACAGATCCTCAACAGATTGCTAAAATGTCAAGACACTGTTCCTCCCCTCTAAATAAAAAATGCTTGTGAGCAGCTCTAAATAGAGTTACCACCACGCTGATTTCATCACGATATTTGGTGGGGCTTGGACTAGGTGCTAGACCCCTACTTTCTCAATCATGCTCACAGCAAAGACAATTAACCTTTTATTATGAAAAGTGCTTTGACCTGGGATTTATTGTAGGGTTTAGAATCAGCAGGGTGGACCAAAATTGTCTCCCACCTTTTATGCTCTGTCAAATGATCAAGCTAAGATTTGTCTGCTGTATTTTCTGTCTTGTTGAGAGAGTGACTGACTACTGCCACCCATTATATAAAATTTAGCTGAAAGTGGACACCCTTCATAATAATCTCCTTGCAAATGTTCAAATGTGAGACTCAGTGGAGAGACAAGTATACCTGGGTCCAGCCTTGAAAGAGGTATCATTTCATTTTGATTCTACAAAGACTGTGTTTGGATCTCAGCAATGGGCACAATGGAAAAAGCGTTGAGAAGCACCACAAATCTAAACGGATCAATAAGGAAGAATACCTGGGCGATGTTGGCAGTAGTAAGAATTTCATCACCAAGCCTATTCTTGCCAAAACTTCACGACCATGAACAGAGGTTTTATGTCATCTCGACATATCAACCTAAACAAAGCTGCCAAAAATTCTACGAAAACTAAGAATCCATAAAATTGAAGTAAATCACTCGAATCCAATATTTTCCGCTACTCCAGACATTGGTGGAGCAGGACTTCCACCTTCAACATCTAATCCACAAACAAAAGGGGTCCTGAACAGTGAATTCCAGAGTGTTGCACAGCATAATCGCACTCAATTATTGTTAAATGCTTACATATGTATCAACTACGCATAATGAATCGATTGATTTCAATTCTTTGCAGTGTGATTATGGAGTAAAATCATATCATAAACTGATGCCAATTATCCTTCAAAACAGCATAATTTTCAGCCCGTGAAAAGAAAATTCAATTTCAGTAGATGAACTTAACTCTGCGCTACTTAAGCAATCAAAGGCCACGCTAACGAAAATAATCAAAAAACGGATAAAAAAAACTGATAATCAACAGAACAAATATACAAGAAAACGAGAAAGTACCATCCATTGCAGCACGTAAAGAGCAAAGAGAGCTCAGCTGAAGGAAGTTGGAGATCCATTTTGGAATTTGTAGCAAAAACCGTTCCTAATGATCATCGCTGTACATCATTCTTAAGTAGAACAGGAGGTGTGGTTTCCTTGGATCAGCGTATCATGTCATGTGCCTTCATCGATCTGTCCGGTTCCAATTTCTCTCTCTAGACAGAGAAATTGTCATCGCTCTATAAGATAGGGCTTCTCATCATGGGCCTGCGTTGGACCGATTATATTGCTTGAGTAAGGGGCTTCGTGTGGCCTTAGAAAACGGGTCTTCGGGTAATGTGTAACTACGATATTTGATATCGTGCTAAAAATTGTTTTTTATAATATTTTTATTTATTTATTTAAGATATATTTTCGATACTAGCACATAAAAAAATTCAAAATAATATAAAATATTAATTTGAAGTAAAAATAATTTGAAAAAAAATGGTTGAACCGAAGCTTACAATTCTTCTCAAAAATGTTTTTAATAATAGAACATGCTCTGATTCGTGATTAATAATATAAGTGAGTATAAAATTTAAATTTAAATTTAAAACTACGAAGGAACATATCTTTTAATCTCAGCTCTTCGACAATTCAGTAATCCATGAATATTTATACTAAAGAAAAACTTCAATTGCTACTCATCGGTCCGGACAAATAACGAAGAGGGACCAACCATCTGGAGACATGGGCCACAAGGCTTGTAATGGAAAAGTGATATTAAAGAAAGGCTCAAGGCCCACAGAGAAAGAGGGCAGCGTGCTGGGGTACATATCGCTTTATAACCCCACTGCATTTGTATCCTAGCTTTCATCGACGGACAACAAGTCTACAACACATTACATGATTGGTGTTTTGGCAAAAACAAATAATTAAAAGTTATTTTTTATTTGAAAATATATTAGAATAATATTTTTTATATATTTTAAATCTATTTTTAATATCAACTTATCATAACAATTAAAAAACACAAAAATAATTCAAGCGCAAAGCGAACAGTACCCATGAGTTTCTGAGGGCCAAGCTCTACGGACTAATACTGGAATCTGGAAAGACGCGAAGAGAACAATTTCTTTCCGGGCCTTCGAAAAGCATTAAAAATCAGCACATGGCATGCTTGCTTTAGCTGCCGTGCTATAACGAGGGAGAGGGAGAAGTACTCGTGTCTACGAAACCTAGGTGCCTTCTATTCAGTTAAGTGCCTCTTTGGCACTGCAGCCCTTGGAGTTTTTTTTTATATTATTATTTTAAATAAATATATTTTAGTGTTTTTAGATTATTTTGATGTGTTGATATTAAAAATTATTTTTTAAAAAATAAAAAAATATCATTTTAATGTATTTCAGCATGAAAAACACTTTGAAAAACAACCACGATCACACTCCCAAACACCCTTGTCATGAAGCAGCTTTATACGGGTATATTTGGAGGGAGTTGTTTTTTTAAAATATTTTTGAATATTTTTTATTTTAAATTAAAAAATAGTATTTTAAAATTATTTTCACAACAAAAATAAATTTTAAAAAATATTTAAAAAAACATATTTAAAAATAATCTGAACAAGTAGAAACAATAAACAGGAAATTATAGACAACTCCAAGCAAATATTTGAAATTTTTTAATTAATCAACCCGTCAAATCAAATCTAAATTGACAGCAGTTCCACTTAAAATCAGTTCATGGATTACCATGGACAGTTTGCCACGGCCCAGCCATTCGAAAAGAGGATGCTTTTAAAAGTTCTGAAAAAATATGATTTTTTTTATTTTTTATTCTAAATTTATTTTTAAATTATTTTTAATATATTTTAAATAAAAAAAAATAACTTCAACCAAAATCATAAACATCTCGCAGAAGCTACTTGCCTGTCAGTATTTCCTTATCTTCGGCATCTTGCATTGACAAGGAAAAGGTACTGATACAGAGTGAGGCAGTTAAAAATGACTCCCTCTAATTTCAGTAACAATTACCCGTTGTGGGAGGGATTGTCATGGCCCATGCTTCTTTTATTTTTCCCTCTCCTGTAATAAATTCATTTCCCCAACCACCAAGTACTTGCATTTCCTAGAATTCATGATCCAAACATGGGACTGTCCAGCAGTCAAAACATATGCGGTGGTCTCTCTTGAAAGGTTGAGCTCACGGTGGTGGTGGATGTTGGAAATATGATGACCACCAATCAACACCCTCTTGGGTGGGTCGACCCTGAAATGAACACTTGACCATCATTTAAGAGCATCAGGTGGAATGATTATTCATCGCTTAGAAGAGACTAGACTTGTGCACTTAAACTATGATTTAGTGGTAAAATAATGGCTCTTTCCTTGCACTTTTTAACCTGCCAATAATTTAAAACACCAAACATATTGTGTGCTTTGAAAGCTTGCCCACACCAAATTTATCATTTTCTTTCGTAGTTTGCACCACAAATCTCTTTACAAATTGCAAAACTGATCGTTAGACTTCCCTGGTTTTCTGGTGAATTAAACTAAGAACTCCCCACCACATTGTTGAACACTCCCCCCTCCCAAACCACAAAAGGAAGGAAAAAGAAGAAAAAAGAAAAAAAACAAGGCCGCTTTATTTTTTTTTTCTTTCGATTTTAGAATACTAATTTCCTTCTAGGCACGGGGAGTCCTTGATTGCATTTCCCCTTCCGGCAAAGGGCAGCGAGATCTCGGATGGTTTCGCCAATTAAATCCTTGAATATGAGCCTCTCAATATCTAAAACAGCTTCAGACATCTCAATTGGGCAATCTCCCCACCCAGTAATCGTATCACCGGCGAGGTCCTTTCTGAGCATACCACAGATCACCTCAAACAAGTCATCCGATGCGTCTCTCTCACTAATTCTCTGAAACTCTGACCAAATTTGTTGCAAGGAGATTTCTCCTCCCTTCCAAGGAGGCAAATGTCTCTTTCTATTCAGAATCTCCGTGATTGTATCAAAAACAAGCTTTCTTTGCATTGCTGACACTTTGGAAGTGTCCTTTCCTTTGAGATGCCGCTGCTCCTCTAGAAACTGGAATATATCTGAGTCTTCAGGCAAATAATTGAAAGCTCGGAGAATATCAGAAATGTACATTAAGTCCCAATCGTCTGGATTTGACTCAGCATGAGGGATTGCTGTGCTCCACATATCATCGTCTAGTTCTGCCATCTGATCTGAAATAAACAAAAAAGCTACAAAGACATCAATGTCCAAAGTTACGATAAATCAACAAAACAACATCATCATCATTCATAGGCAGCACTGCTCCCGTTCAAATGTTCCTTTACTTTTAAGTTTTAACGAGAGGTAAACAGTGTCCATATCAGTACGGACCATGACAGTAACAAAGTCTTAATAAAACTGACAGTGAGAGCAACTGGTCATTAAAAATAATCCACGCCCACAAACACCCACCGTGGAAGCTCTCTCTAACACAGGAAGGCAGAGGACTGTGTTTGACATAGTGGGCCATTATTAAGAACAAAGCACAAAGCATTCTAATTTATAATGAAAGTCCTGAACGGACATCTGCCAGTCAGCTCACGGAAGCATATTCTTTTCGAAGTTAGAGAGAGAAGAGTACGCGGTTCGGGGATTTATTTTTGAGTAATTTTGCAGCGGTATCACTTTAACACTGGCAGCATATTATACGTCACAGTTACTTTGTTTCTCTGGCATTTAACACTCTCAACAAGGACTATCCAAGATACGCAGTCGTTTTCCCGAGTCCGAGGGATCATCATCACTTTTAACTCTTAAGTACTCCCATCTTTCCACGTGATTATACAACCGGCGCGTGATACATTTTGCAAGCTCCTACGACGTTTCTACATAAACCAACCGGCCCCGTCACCTGCTTTGCGGTTGCTACCCATCAATAATATATCATAACCTACCGTGTTATCAAACGGTAGCCAATCCCCCAATGAAACCAACCCTCGTCATCTATTAATTCGACATCCAGATTTTAAGCATATTATTAGCAAATGACATGGCAAGTATTTAATGGATATTACTGGACTGCAGCACTGTAGGAAGAGGTGGAGGTGGAGAGGACCACTACGCTATCTACTAGCAGGCCTAGATCTACTGGCCTAAAATTCCAGGCCTAAAGTAAAGAATCAGAAACTACGTCACTAATCTAGCTTTAGAAGCCGGCACTGGGATTTTTTTACCACCCAAGCAAATATTAGAACAAAATGACAGAGACAGGGAGTCCACTTACCTTTAAAATCAACGCACCGTTTCATTACTGGTGAGGGAGAAGATTCCTCCTTGTAAAACGAGGAATCAAGCACTGATACTGGACTAGGTTGCAGCTCGTTTGCAGTTATCTCTGCTATGCTATGAAGCAGCTTATCACACCTCTCCAAGAGATTTCTTCCTTCGTTATAATCCTCCAATTTCATCCTCTGCAACTTAATGTTATAAATTTAACACATTAATCAACAAATTAAATCAAATCAATCCCTTAATTATTTTTAAAAAATACTGAAAAGTCACCTCTATATCTGTGTGAGAAGATGTGCTGAGACTACTCTCAGAAAAGGTGGATAATTCATCCTCAGCAGGAACCGCCACCTTATCATCCTTGTGATAAATCTCAACCGATGGTTTTCTTCTTGGTGACCGATTTGTCGACCTCAAACAAATTTTAGGAGACTGCACCGGGGACTCTCTTCTCTGCTCCAATGAAACATTACTAACTCTCCTCTGCGTGTCAACACTCATAGGTCTCCTTCTATTGGGACTTCTACCACCATTCTCATTTGCCATTGGCGAACTCATATTCTTACCTCTGGCTTGCCCCCTCGCATTCCTTTCAATCTCCGGTCGCTCGCGCCTGGGGCTCATACCGGGCAGTGTCTCAGCGGAGTAGTATGGATCTCGACGACCACCAGATCTTGGCCTATAACTTGAAGGAGGCGAATTGCTGATGATCCTTCCTTCTGGCCGGTTCATTGACGCTAGTGATTTTGCTGGTTTCATTAGGACTACTGGAGATTCTTCGTAAACGAAGTTTCTTTGGTTAGTTTGATTTATTGCCTTCTTGCAATGCAGAAGGCCTTTGAGTTGGAGAGCTTCAAGGATATGCTTAAGGGTTTCAAGATCTTTCGATGGTTCATCGATTCCTCTCATTTTCAGCCTCTTCTCAATCTCCCCGTAAATAGAAACAGTCTGTTTTGGCTCGGGAAAGAAATCAGCTGAATCGAAGAAGCTCTTTCTCTGTCCAACGCCTTTGTTTTGAGCTCTGGCTGGTTCAGCTCTCAAGTTCCGCTCCGCATTGTACGCTTTTGGATCTACTGCTCTGCCATTTGGTTTCAGATTCTTACCTCCGTTTCTTGTAACACTGGTTTGTGTGTTTTGCTGCTGCGTTTGTTTTAACTGAAAATTGACTCCATCTATGAATCGGTACTGAAACAGATCTCTGGAGGCTCTAGACTCGGAAGCAGATCTTCTGAGTTCAGGTTTGTTCACATGTTCAGAAGGATCCGGACTCGAATCCTGCAATGGCTCCAGCCCCATAAGCCTTGCAATCACACTTGGCGATCGGCGTTGTTTGTCCGTTTGCTCTTCATTGCAACGATTGACTGACAAGATTGTAGCGTTTGTACGAATTTCTCTGGGTTTAAGGCTTCCTTTTGCATCAAATGTCGCTCTGCTATCAAGAGACAGTCTTGGAGCTTCTTTGCAGAATTTCCAAGATGTTTTAGTGCCTTGTTTTAATTCCAAAACAGGAAGAGGAAGCGGAAGCGGCGAGTTTGATTGATTCTCATCCGATAACAGGGACTGCGGTGCAGTAGGTGACCAGAGCTCCGTTACCGGAGATTGCTTAAACCTCTCCGGAGAAGGCATTGATCTTGTTTGCTGCGGTTTCTCCAATTCCCTCGACATAGCTGGTGATCCAATTGACTTTTCTGACTCCGGAGTAGAATCAGCACCCTGAAAATTCCAACAAATAAGTTCACACTAAAATTAAAAACAGAGACATGTAAACAGAACGGGGAGTGAAGATCGAAAAGGATTATCTAAACTTACCGTAGATAAAGGGAGACGTTTGGTGGCATAGAGGCGCTTTCCGGTGATAATCTGATTACGATCAAAGATCTGTAGGAACCCCGCCATGCAACCCATCTGCTTCTCCATATTTTTCTCTTGTACCATTCCCATCATTTTGTATTTCCCTTTTTTGTACACAAATTCACTTTCTCGTTAACTCCCTTGTTCTTAGAAAGGAAAACTCTCTTCTTTCTCAAGAAGACATCTCCCTCTCCAGACCTCTCTCTCTCTCTCTCTCTCTCTCTCTCTCTCTCTCTCTCCCCTGTTTGTGTTCTTTTCTCTCTGAGACTGCGCCTACATCATCGTCTCCCGCTTTTCTGGTCTTTAAAAGGGTGGGTAAAGTTAAGAAGAGGGGCAAAACAAACTGACGAGATTTACTCTTTATTTATTCTAAAGGCCAAATTGGATTTTAGCCGTTTGTGCCTTATCAGGAAATGGCACTTGGGTCCTCGTCCTCGAATACGAGCGGCCCTTGAAATAGGCGTTTCCGGCCTTTTCATTATAGTACAGGTTAGTTTTTTTATATAAAAAAACAAATTAATATTGTTTTGGTTTATTTTTATTAGCTTGAAATGTCAATCCATAACTTAATTAGTCTAACTAACTGGTTTTATTTTTTCAATAATATTAAAAAAAATAAACATGTTTTTATAAAATTAATCCAATATAATTTAAATAATCTAAAGCAAAGAGGGTAATGAACCATTTATAAATAACAAGCCTATTTTTTTTTGTGAACATCAGTCAAGCCGCGTGTTTTTAATTTTCACTTAGTTTTTTTATATCATTTTAATACATTGATCTTGAAATAAGTTTTTTTTAAAAAAAATATTTTAATAAAAAAAATACTTTTAAAATAATCTTTACTACATTTTAACCACCCCGTAAACTGGCATGTTCCGTGGGCAATGCACTCTATGTGTCAGATAACCCGTTGTCAAGAGCATCGCGAGTTTGAACAGTGACAGATCGACTCACTTTTTCCCTAAACTAACCCCAACTTAGGTAGTTCCGATTTTTAATGCTCCTAGACAACGTTTTCTCTAAGGTTTAACCGTGTCTAACTCCACTTGTGTGTGTCTGTTGTATATCTTTGACCTCTTCATTGTATTTGTTATCATGATTCAACTTGTAATAACACGTGGAGTAACCTGGTGGTATCTGACATGCATGTTGCCCATTTACAATAATTTGTCATGAAAATCTATTTATTAATTTAATGTTATTTAGTATATAATTGAAATTTTGAGTGAAGTTATTTTTAAAAAAAATATTCAGAAATATATTAAAATTAGCATATTAAAATGATAAAAAAATTCATTTTCAGAAACTATTTTTTTAGTATTATCAAACTTTAAAACTGTAAACTTAAATACCTACAACTATTTGCATGTGGATTTAAAAAAAAATGTTTTGAGGATACAAACTCTTAAGGAATTAGGATTACACATGTATTTTTTAATTTTTATATACCAGTCCAACATCTTTTAATTTAATTTTTTTTTTTATAATTATAAGCTTATACAGGGTGTCGGGTAAGCAGAAGTAATAGATTAGTGTCCCAATGCAATTATTACTCGCTTACTATCCTTTTAATTTAACCTCTCGATACTTCAATTCGCGTGAATTGGAAATGCTGAAACAACAATAGCTCCTCTTTTTATTCAGGCACAGTAGAAATTTAATAAAAGATCTTTTTTATAGATTTGTTTGGAATTGTGATTGATATTATTTTAAAAAAATCAAAAAAAATATTATAATAATTTTTTATTATTTTTTATATTAACACATCAAAATAAACTAGAAAAATAAAAAAAAACATATGATTTAAAATAAAAATAAAAAATTATATTTTAAACTAACACTTTTAAAATATAGTGTAAAACATGTCATATGAATTGAGGCTTGTGGAGGGATCCGACGGTCTTTGGGTTCGAGAACTTTTGACCAACGACTGACGGAGTGCACGTGCATTGCAAAGCACTTTAAAGCCGGCAAGAAAGAGAAAGAGAGCAATGTGCTCGTATTAACGCGAGTCACGAGAGGGTAAAGGAGATAAAGAGGGAGGTTTTAACTTTTATTTACCGCGGTGATTGTGTTTCTGGTTGTGAAAACTTTAAGTAAAAAGGCAGCCCGTGAGCAGTGGAAAATAACCTTTCGCTTTCCGAGTCTAGAAGGTCGTGACAACTACTGTCGTACATCCTCACACCGTCTCTAGAACGAGGTTCTGAAGATGCATACACCGTCATTCACTAATCAGTAATCACCAGTCCAATCCAGTTCCGTACACTCTTCTAACAGACGCGAGACTTGGCTCGACCAAGTCCTTAGAGTATTCCACGTGGCATCTCCATTTGCTTACGCCTGGGCAAGAAATGTACGTCACAACAGGCAAAAAAGAGGCAAGAGTACGGTTTGAGAGAATCAACGACCCAGCAGTGCTGTAATAGCGATGCTACACATCCTGACAGGTATTATTAAGGGAGAAGGGCGGCTTATAGTATTTTATTTTTAATCTATGTGTATACAACCATGAGGGTGTTTGTGAGAGTTATTGCTGTAACTTTTGAAAATGTGTTTTGTATCGAAATATATTAAAATAATGTTTTTTTATTTTTTAAAAATCATTTTTTATATCAGCACATCAAAATGATCTAAAAACACTAATAGTCTGTTTTTAAAATTAAAAAAAAAATAGACCAAAAACACTCAAAAACACTTTTGGGTGGCTTCCCAAACACAACCCATATATGCCCTATCCAAACAAACTCACACTTATGTATGTTTCATTAATTTAATTATTTATATATATTTTTATTTTTATTTTTCATGTTTTAATTAATTTAATATATTATGATAATTATTCTATAATTATTTACATATCTCATTGTTTACTTGAATAGAACCTAACAATTCCTCTAGTGCACCTCCAATACTGCCGTTTTAACTATATCCAGCAGTTTTGATTAGGGATGATTATTTTAACTCGATTCAGTTTTTATCTTTAAAATTAACTAAATTAGAAGAAAAAAATTGAAATTAGATTGGACCTTAATTAAACTGACCTGTTTCGGTGTAGTTCGGGTTTTTTACGTTTTTTTTTTACTTTAATCAAAAACAATTTCTTCCTTTTGATCCAAATATAATAAAACTAAAAAAAAAATTGAATCGAGCCGCAAGAATAAAAAATTAAAGTATATTTTTAAATCTAAATTAGTGTGGTTCAGTTTATCAGTTATTGTCTTAAAAATTAAAAATCAGATTATAAATTTTTCAAAAAATATAATTATTTTAATCAATTTTTTTAATGATCCAGTTTTTTCTGTTAGTTTTTTTTTTTTTTTTATGTTTGATCAGTTTAATTGGTTTTTCTTGTCACCCCTATTATATATATATATATATAAAAACCAAAATCCAAATCCAAAGGATTTTCCATGCGGAGCATGCATCTGTACATAGATTGGTTAAATTTATATACCTGAGAAGCTGCATTTATCCATCTACATCTTTTAGGTCTTCCCATGTCAGGTGAAAAAATTTCAATTGACCGGGTGCATGCTGAACCACCACTAATATGGCCGGCATCGATGAAGAGATTCTGCGAGTCCAATTCATAGAACATTGATCAAATGACCACGCGATCATAGATTTATATAGTCCTGTATATCTACAATTGCCATGGGATCAGAGGATCTGCGGATCTGCTGCTGTGAAATCGGTATTCGGAAATATATTCACTCGTCATACATAGTATTGATTTCACAAGCATTTCAGTGGAACGTTTGCAAAATAAATAAAAAGATAATGGGATGCTCATTATTCATAATAAAAATAATTAATTAGCACCCCATGTTTCATGAATGAACATGAACATTAGCTTGAGTTTCAAGGAATGCAAATGCATTGATTTAATTTGCACAGAGTGATGAGTACGTACTTGATTATATACGCGTAGTTTGCTTTTATTTTAGGCCCCATTTGTTTGCTGGAAGGTGGTTTTTTTTTGGAAAATAAATTCCGGGAAAAATGAATTCCTGGAAAGTGAATTCCGGTGTTTGGCAGTGTTATGAAAAATGAACTGGAAAACACTTTCCAATGTTTGTTTATGTTATGAAAAATGATCTGGAAAATAATTTATTAATAAATTATTTTTTTTTCAAGTTTATTAAAATAATGAGGAACAAATCTTACAAATTAAAAAGTTGAATGAGAATGAAATTGAAAAAAAATATAATTTCATAAATTATCTCAAATACAATAAATAATAATCAAAATAATAGAGCTCAAATCTAATTTTTTTTTAAAAAAAAAATAAAAGGTGAATAAATTAAAATAATAATAATTAACATTTCATAAATTATTTCAAATAAAATAAGTAACAATAAAAAAATGAGGATCAAATTTGATAGATAAAAAATTTCAATAAAAAAATGATAAGAAAAAAGCAAATAGCAATTATAAAAATAAGAATCAAAATTAATATAAAACTTAAATTTTAAGAGATGGAATTGAAAAATAAATATTCAAAACAAATTATATATAGCAATCAAAAGTTTGAGGATCAAATTTGATATAATCAGCAAATAATGACATTTCTAAATTTTTCACAACTTCCGGGAAGTGTTTTTCAAATTTTCGGAAACACTTTCCGAAAAACCAAGTCAAATTCTTCTTTGATGGAAAGTGTTTTCGTTGGCAATTTCAATGCAATAGGTCTTCAGATCGATTTAAATGAGACAATATTTGGCATAATCATCTTCATAACTTTAGGCCCCGTTTGTTTGCTGGAAAGTGGTTTTCTTTTGGAAAGTGAATTCCAGGGAAAATGAATTCCTGAAAAGTGAATTCCGATGTTTGGCAGTGCTATGAAAAATGAACTAGAAAACATTTTCCAGTGTTTGTTTATGTTATGGAAAATGAACTGGAAAATAACTTATTAATAAATTAATTTTTTTTCAAGTTTATTAAAATAATGAGGAACAAATCTTACAAATTAAAAAGTTGAATGAGAATGAAATTGAAAAAAAATATAATTTCATAAATTATCTCAAATAAAATAAATAATAATCAAAATAATAGAGATCAAATCTAAAAATTTAAAAAAAAATAAAAGGTGAATAAATTAAAATAATAATAATAAACATTTCATAAATTATTTCAAATAAAATAAGTAACAATAAAAAAAATGAGGACCAAATTTGATAGATAAAAAATTTCAATAAAAAAATGATAAGAAAAAAGCAAATAGCAATTATAAAAATAAGAACCAAAATTAATATAAAAATTAAATTTTAAGAGATGGAATTGAAAAATAAATATTCAAAACAAATTATATATAACAATCAAAAGTTTGAGGATCAAATTTGATATAATCAGCAAATAATGACATTTCTAAATTTTTCACAACTTCCGGGAAGTGTTTTCCGCCCAAATTTTCCGGAAAACATTTTCCTGAAAACCAAGCCAAATTCTTCTTTGACTGGAAAGTGTTTTCCGTTGACCGGAAAGTGTTTTCCGTTGACCAACTTTCCGGAAGATAAACAAATACAGGAAAGTTTGGAAAGTGGTTTCCCGGAAAGTGAATTCTGGGAAACAAACGGGGCCTAAATTGTCATCCATATATGGAGGGAACTGATACAGGTAGTTCTGTGCAGTCAGATAGCTGGGACGGTACTTGGAACATGCCTTATAACATAGTTTTTCGGGAGTATACTTGAATTTGTTTTTATTAATATTTTTTAAAAAAATATATTAAAATTATATATATTTAATTATTTTTTGTATTGACATATAAAAATAATATAAAAATTTTAAAAAAAATTTATTTTAAATAATTTTTAAAAGTATTTTTAAAACATATTGTCAAATATTCTATTAAAAAAATAAGATAAATCATATTAGGGGTTTCATTTATTAGTTTAAACTATTAGATGAGATTATTTTTTGACATGTTATCAGAAATTTATTGACCCAGTAGTTACGAGTTTGAATCTCACTATTTTATTATATTTGATAAAAAATCAAATATAAAATAATATAAATTTTAAGTTCAAAAAACTTTTACTCGAGAAAATAAATTAAAAAATAATACAAATTATATTTAATATTTCATCTATTATTTCTAGAGGTGACACATAAACTTAAGAATTTTCAGAAAAGATTATTATTTGAGTAACGAGTTGCATTGAAATTTACTTTTATGACATGGCTTCAAGAGATAAGTGGGGTTCCAATATGGAAATTCGGGCTGCCACCCCACGTGGATTGTCTTTGGGACGAATAGCTTTCTGGGTTCCTCCATGTGAGTCTTTCTCTCAGCGACCATCTCTCTCAGTCCTGCCTCCTAATATCTTATAACATCTCTTTCATATGTCTTTTCCAGCCATGGTCCAATAATTATTATATATCATAAAAAGGGCATGCACCCGCTTCTCTTTTACCTTTCATCACTCTCCGAGTTCCTTTTCATTTAACCCACATGAAATCACATCTTCAGCTAGCATCCTTTATTTTTTACCTTTCTTTATTAATACATTTTGTGGGTGGGTGTGTATATATCACTTACCTTCATCACTAAGCAGACCCACGCAAATTAAAGGGTGTTTATCACTATATTTTTTTTAAAATATTTTTTATTATTTTTATTGTCCCCTTTAAATTAAAAAATATGATATTTTGAAGTTATTTTTATGTACTGATATAAAAAATAATTTTAAAAAATAATAATTTTAATATATTTATAAACAAAAATATATTTTCAAAAACAATTTTAATTACTAATTTCATGAGTAGAGTGGTCAAAATAAAGAAAGAAAAGGTGAAAATGGAAGTGGGGTGTCCTGTTAATTAACGGAGCCCACACCCCAATCAAGTCCCATGTCCTGGTTACATGAATGTGGCGAATAGCACAAACACCGACCTGGAACCTCCATGTGTTTTTCTCACTAGCCCCTCCCTCTCAAGCCACAGCTCCCGCGCACATTCCTTCGCATTCTAACGTGTCAAACCGGGCTTCTCATCAGCATCTCTCATCTCTATGCATAATATACCTGTTTAAAAGATCAGGTGATTATTTGGCCCTCCCTCCATAGCCTCAACAAGGTCATATGCATGGTGCTTGTTGCCTTGAACACTAAAATAATACAAGGCCTGCCTGTAGATGAATGAATATTCAAAGCCTGTTCAGGGAAATGCGAGCCCTTGTTGTTTTATGGAGGAGTCCCCGCAGGCTTAGGGGAGCCCTTGGAACATAATTTATTCTGCAAATTAATTGATTGGGCTAAATGGATATGGGAATGCTGAAACAATCATGAAGAGATGGGGGATTCTGATTCTTCTCTAGGGTATAGCAGTTGGACTACTTTGAAATTTCAGACCCTATCCTAAGTTCACATGGGCATTTTATATTTTTCTTATGAAATGATTGCCTATGTCACCTTCAATCTTTGCGCCTTCTGTTTCAATTCCTCCTTTTAATATTATTTCCCTCGCACCTGCTGGCAAAGTACTAAGTTTTTATTTATTTATTAATTTGAAACAAAAAATCAATTTGCCTGCTGATAGAGCTCCCGTTGCAAGCCCCGTTTCAGCCTTCAACGGTCACAACCCCCTTCGTTTAGCTGCGACGTCTGGTTAAAAAGCCAATTCTTGGATTTGTATATACGACCGTGCTATGACACATGATGGGTAAAAAGTAACTTTCTCCCACCTTTTTTTTTTTTTTAATAGAATAACCTTTTATTTTATTTTAATTTATTTGAGGAGTTGGTGTTTAATAAACATTCCGAGTTTGCTTCCTTTATATTTTGAAATTTAGTATTCCACCCCACTTGTTTTTCCTGAAAAAATAACAGTTAAATTCGGCTTTCAGCATCTTTTTATAAACTCACATTTAACACTGCGATTTATTATCTAATTTCTGGCACGGGCCAGCCCGTATAACCGAGGAAAACAACCATCCCAGAATTTTTTTAACCCCCACCGACCACTGCTGGATCTCTACCATTTGTCCCAGTTCTTAAACTGTACCTAAAAATGGAACAGGCGCGTTTTTATGTCCCCTGCCTGGGTAAATTCTGGGGCACTTACAAAATTGTTAGTGTATTCTGGGATAAACGAACAGTAGTTGAACTATACTGTTATTGGTTCACATCTTTAAAAATATTTTTTATTTAAAAATAATATTTTTTATTTTCAATTAAACCCATCAAAACTTTTAAAAACCATCAAATTAATATTTTTTCAAAATCAATTATAGTTTCAACAGCACGATGAGATTGACAAGACCTTTTTATTTCATTGAAGAGGAAGGCAAAAAAAGGTAGCCCTCGTGAGGATGGAAATTAATCAGGTGAGGAGTTAGCATGCTTGTCTTGTAGCAGGTAAAATGTTCCACTTTCTTCCCTCTGTGCAATTAAGAATCTAATGGCAGTCCACGACTCTCGTGTCAGTCTAGTTAGATGGAATATGTATGAATCAGAAGCAAATGTCGCATTATCTAAAAGCGAAACAGAAATTCTCCTAGCATGTGCGTATGTATAGTCATTGTTTCCCCCCCCTTCTCTCTGACGAGGGGAAGAAAAGGAGGGATATTGCTTAAATTCAGGCATGCACGTGCATGATGCATCGGCATGTTTTTGGTGTTTGAACTTTCTCCTTGACTATAATCTCTTCCTAATCCCGCAAAATATATCTTAATTAAACAGCAGATATCAAGCTTGCCTGTAAATATTATGATTACTGGACCATATATCCAAGTAAAATAGCTAATATGATGGTGAACTCGGATTGTCGTTAATTCTAGGCTTGTAAAATTAATTGATGTGGGAGCAAAATGAATCGGACACCTGTATTAATTAGAAAAAAATAGCCAAAAGAAAAAAGAAATTAGCCTCGTTAATCGCGGGCGTCGATCTACGATTTTGGTTTATCTATCCCATCAAAGAGGTGGAAATTCCTTTCGAACATGGATTGAGACACTCGGATGCATATTTTGTGGGATTGGTTTTTCCTCTTAGACCTTAGACCAGGGTTTAATTCTAGGCATCGACATCGTTTAGGTGGTTAATTAATAATAATAATAATCATTCCCCCTAGCTAGACCCTAACTTATTTTGCTCCATATATTCTCTCTATTTTGGTCTACGTACACCTACATTTTTTCTAAAAAAATGTAATTTCTATACTCCTAATTGGACCCTATGTATATAAATTAGGATTTTTTAGCAGGGAACTAGGGTTTGCTTTAGGCCACGATCTCCTTACTAATCTTGGCATATATAGAACGTACTTTCCCTTGTCTACAATCGAGAAGCCATCGATGCCAAAATAAGGCCACAAAATGAATATAATGGGAAAAACAGCCGTTTGTTTTGTATATTAAAAAATATATAGTGCGGATGTGTGCAAGGTGTCCGTTTCCATTTGCTCGGGAAGCGTTGCCAAAAGTAGCGGGCTTTATCATCGATTCATGCTCGCCCCACATGGCTCCCCTCACTCTCGTTCTTTCAAGTGAAAACGGCCTCATCGGAGAAGGCGAAGAACATGGAGCCACTGTGGATGCCTACTTTGATAATCATTTGTTAACAAAATATTTACCACTTTTTAAGTCTTTCGAAGAAATTAATGTTAAGTTAATTAATCGATGCACTTTAATCATGTATTAGTGTGTGGTGACGCAATGCTTATTTTCAGAATAAATTCACCTAAAGTTGGATAAACTGTATTCTGAAGTACAGACAGCGAGCTTTTAAATCTTACAGTATTAATAATCTGACCTTCATTTCTTCGAGGAATTTAAGAATGTATCGACAAACTAAACCCTATAAATCTACCTAGGTGTGTAGGTTTCATGTATGTATAGGTGGAATTTACAGGTTCCACATGAATGAGTTGCCGGCCGTTTCAGCTTTTTAACATCACCAGCTATATTTTTCGATTTTTCAGTTTTTTATATATCAATTGCTGGATAATATGGTTAAGTTTATTTATGAAAGTATTTTTTGTTTATAAATATATTAAAATAATATATTTTTTATTATTTTTTAAAATTATTTTTGATATTAGCAAGTGAAAATATATAAAAACACTAAAAAAATTTAATTTAAAATAAAAAATTATTTTTAAAATACCATGTAAAATAGCTCTGGAGACGAACATGTGATGCCATGATGGTCCGATGGGAAAAAAATCTCTTTTGTTTATATTAATTTTGGGCTCAGCCAGGCCGATAGATGATCAAGCGGATAAAACTGGGTTGTAATATCACCCTGACGACCTGCTGCTTGCCCCTGCGTTTTAACCCATTTGGCCCGCCGCCACTGACCGGCGTAGAACAATGACAAACTGCTATTAAGCAATGGTCCCTCTTTTATTATTATTATTATTATTATTATTAAGTTTTGTTTATTTTTATAGTTGGGATGTTTTCGTAATAAAAAAAGTTTTTTCAGTGAAAACACATTCAATTATAAAACAGACATTATTTATAGTATGAATTTTTAAAACTATATTCTAAAGTAAAAATGCCAATTTTTATCTTTTTTTTATGTTAGTAAACCTCGTATCTGAAAAACATATTTCGTAAATCTAAGTAAACGAATAAAATCCTGATTATTCTAAATTTTTATAAAAAAATTATATTCTGACTCAAACTTAAAATCTATTATGCATGTCGCAAATTCTCAGTCACTCTGTTATCACATCATGTTTTTTAAAACACTCTTAACCTTGTGTCATTAGATATAAAATACAAAGCATAATCAACAAATAATAAAACTTTAATATGTAATGCGTTGTTATTCAACCTGTCATGGAATTTATTTATTTTTAGAATGGATTGGTGCGCAATGACTTGCTGAAAGGCCAAGACGAGGTTTAATTTTGGCATCGAACGAGATGGAAGTTAACATCCACTTCTTTTGGCAAATATTAAATCCTATAATGTTTTTAAATCCGTGTATGTGGGGCTGATCCAGGCAGCAATAGAATTTTTTAATAAATTTATTAAAATAATATATTTTTAAAATTTAATTTTGTTATTAACGCATTGAAATGATTCAAAATTATAAAAAAATAATAATTTAAAACAATAAAAAAAAAACCCAAAAGTTTTTTCAAAACAAAAAACACGACACAAGTTACAATTGACTGGAAAATACTAAAAAAAACGGGTGAAAATCTTAAAAGATAAGTATCGCTTTTATGATGCAAGCATCAATTATCATTCCACCTGGCCCTTTCGGCACATAACCTATCACATATATAAAAAGACGAAGCACTCTTATCAACATGACGTCACTTGCGATCCACCACTATCAATGGACGATCCTCGTACAGCCAGAATTACATAGATTCGCAATAAAATAAGGCAAGCAACCGTTATTCCTTTTATTTTAAGTAACTAGACTGATTTTATTTCTTTGGATTTTATATCTTTAAAATAATTATTTAAACAGTGTTTTTAAAAGCTGAAAAAACTCTCCACCGTTAGATCCATCCCCAAGACTATTTTCAAGCAACCATTATGCTCGCCGAGGAAAGTGTTGTGCATTTAGAGAACATTCATTTCTTCTTATTGAAGGTCTAAAAGATATTTATCATTTTAAAAATTAATATTATCATCATTTTTTACTTTGAAAAATTAATTTTCCACTTTTATAATAACAATAATAATTAAATTTTAAAACTTAGATTATCATTAGTATTTTTACTTTTTAAAACTAGGAATTTACAAATATGAGAATTTTATTTTTCCACTTTTATAGTAGTAGTAGTAGTAGTAGTAGTAGTAGTAATAAGTTTAATAAATAAACCTTATGCCGGTACAAATAATTAAAGAAAAATAAAAAGGAAATACATGGTCCAATGAAATTGATACAGGGTGACAAAATACTTGATAATACTAAACTTGAAAGCGGGTTTAAGTTAGTATCAAATGAGCTAATCCATACTGGAAAAGTTTTTCAAACAAGGAAGAAGAGTGAAAACATACAGATAGCCAATATGCGTAAACTTGTGGCTACGAGCACAACAAAGCCGCGTCCCTGTTCTTTTGCAGTTGTCATTCCCAGTCCAGGTCAGCCTCTTTATTTTCTTTTTGCTGTGCATAATTACCTCTTTTTTTTTTTTAAATTCAATCATGAATGGTTTAATTTGTATTTTAGTCCACAGCTTTTCAGTTACTCATAGTTTAAAGATTTTGATGTATTCTGGGGAGGGTCCCTTTTCTTCAACAAACAATATATGTTTTTTCTTGGTTAAAAAAGTGAAGTAAAGAAAAGAATGATGTTATATGTATCTGGTTGTGACATATTCTAATGCTGATTTGTCCGATTCATGATAGACAACCTTGTTTAAAAGTCTAAGGAGCTGGTCTGTGCAATATAACATGGTACCTGCTAAATTTGAAAAGGATGAATCTTATGTCTTAGTGCCCCTCAAAAGCTCGATGAATAAATCTTGCATTGTTGAAGTTTGGGTGATTTTTATGTTTGTGTCTCTGCTGATTGCTGCTCATAGATGATCAGGTCTCAATTCCTATACGATGCTTTTGTGTGGATGAAAACGATATGTTGGATTTGAGATCTTACTCAGCACATTGTTTACTTGATCTGCCAATGCTTAAGATTGTATTCAATTTCATGCTTCAGCAACCTGCTCCTCTAAATCTTTGATCTGATGTAACAGGATGGAATTTTGAGTTTCCGTTCGCAGGTTGGGGACTGATCTTTTACAACTTTTCTCCCTGTTCGTAATTGTCATGATTTTAAAAGATGGCATATGGATACGATTCTGATTGTTCTTTTTGCTAAATTTAATGCTTGTATTTTCAGGTTCAAGCTCGAGAGACTCTTGAATCATGAAGTTTAAAGAAGGGAATTTGGTGGAGGTTTCAAGAAGAGACCATGAGCCACATGGGTCGTGGTTTCCCGGCAGTGTAGTTTCGGCCCGTGGCAATTACTGTAAAATTAGGTACAAATCACTTTCGGACAGCAAGGGAGAGCCAGTCATGGAGAAGGTGCGTGAGGAGGATGTCAGGCCCCAGCCTCCTCGTAAGAAAAGGAGCAGATGGATGGCTGGTGATGTTGCTGAGATATTTGATTTTCAATGCTGGAGAGAAGGAAAAATTGCAAAGGTGTTGAATAATAACCTCTTTGTTGTGAGACTGTTCGGGTCCATCCAACTTAAAGAATTTCATGAATCGAGTATAAGGGTTCAGCAGGCTTGGCATAATAATAATTGGTCGGTGATAGGAAAGGTATTTGTTTTCGTGCTTATGCTTTGGTTTACCTTTCCATTTCTCCTTGGCCAGCCCTTTCCGGTTGTTCCAAAAATTTGCCTCCTCCCTGTGGATAAATGCTAGCTTATCATCCTTTGAGATTGAACTGCATTTTGATCTGCAAACTGAATGTTCTAATATTGAATTGCGTGCAAAAGTTCTTGAAAAATCAACTTAACTGTAATCTTTTCGTGAGTTTTCCATATGAGATCTTGTGCTGCTGCTGCTGCTGCTGCTGCTGCTTGTGAACACCGGTCTTCTGATATTTTTAACTCAACTTCTTGTCTCAATGTATTCTGTCACTGCAATGTTTCATATAACCCATTTTCCTCTGTTTTAAATCCATGAATTTTTTGTCGTTCTCTAACATATGGCTAGAAGTCTTCTTCTTTGAACCCAGTGTCTTGCTGTTCTTGATAGAAGTCTTTGTTTATTTGCCTTTTGTTTTCCTCTGCTGTGCATCCATACACTCGTATGAGAACAATTACAATATATTTTGACCTGAATTGTGTCATTTTAGTCGAAATGGTAAAGGCTTCTAACAAATTTTACGGGGAGAAACTGTTACTGATATCCGAGTAACTTCAATCGCAGGTTGCTCAAAATAAAGAATATACCAAAAAATGCGCAGAAAATAAGTCAAAGCATTCTGGTAACTTGGTGCGAAGGGCTCCAGTATCAGTGACGAGGAAAGATCCATGTTTAAGAGAAAAGGATAGACAGAAACACGTTAAAGATGGACAACATAATGTCAAAATAGATCTTGACCGGCATCACCTTGAAAGATCTTCCAAGGACCCGGTTTCTTGTATGGAAGGATGCCACAAGCAACTCGTACCAAATCTTCCTTTTTTTGAAGGGGCAGACAACATATCACCTGAAAAATTAATAGTGGATGAGAAATTTAAGGGATCTGTTAAGATGAATGCCAAAATGGTAAAAGAAACTACTGAGTTGTTATATACTTCGTCCAGGGCTCTTTTGACTGAAGATAGCAACCAAAGTTCTGTTGCTAGCTGCAGTTCTAATGGCTTCGCCGACTCCTCCAGTCATAATTTCCAAACACCAATGGATAATGCATCCCATAAGTCAGATGCCGGGTCATCATTTCTTTCCTTTTCTTTCATCAAGCGTTTAACTCCTTATTTTGAACAGAAACTAGAAGCTGAAATCCATGAGCTGGAGTCTCATGCTTATCGGTCCACTGTGCAGGCATTATACGCCTCAGGTCCATTAAGTTGGGAGCAAGAGTCACTTCTAACAAATCTTCGCCTATCCCTTCACATTTCAGACGAGGAACATCTTCTCCATCTGAGGCAACTACTGTCCACTCAAGTCTTGTAATCATCTTCTTTTCTTCACCACCTCTTTGTTTGTAGGTCTACAGAATTGGTTCCAGCTGCTTTCAAACTACTTCATGGTTGGTGGCCTCGTTTTAACTTCAGATTGTACATCAGTGTTACCGTGTACATTGTTTTGAAATATTATAGTTTCCGTTCCTGATGCCTGTTTATGACAGAAACCCTTGTCTTGCATGTGCTGACGGAATTCAGCACCTCACCAGATAAGGTTATATGTATGGAATAGAATGTTTTGGTCTGTCTTGTTAAAACTTAGCTGGCTTGCATGCTGTGTTTGGATGGATAGAGCTTGCATGGCACTCGTGGAGATCCACCGCCAAGTATCATGCCTGCTCATTTCTGCGACATTGATCTATCCTACATCTAGTTTCTGAAAGTCTGGTGCAATCCCTTCCAACATAGCAGTCTCTGTAAGTGACATAAGATCCATTACACCCGGATGTCTACAGTACGCATATGAACACATCGGATAGTTTGGTCTTCTAAAATCTAGCATCGCAACTGCTACTTTTCAAGACAACCACGGCCTATATTTCTGGCTTGGGCTGTAAAGAACCCTCGGAACCCCTTGAGTCAATCACGTTCTAAGTGAATAATAGTAGCAGCTTTGTTTTGGAAAACATGGGGATTTCTCGCAAAGAGCTCCTTGTGTATATATGTATGCGCGCGCATATGCAGTACCGAGTTGCACCGAAGTTGCTTCCAAAATATCATGGAGTGAAAATGCAAAGAGCAGTTTCTAATAAGATTTGTAGCACCTCTGAAATTCATCAAAAGCTCAGAACCACCACCATGCTAACTTGTAGTGCTTTTCTGATGTTGACTGTTTATGTTTGCCAATAGAGTTGATCATTGTAAAAACGAGAAAGGATCGTGCCCGTTCCTCATTGGCACATAGTTTCAAGCTAAGTGACTGTTGCATAGCGCGGAAACTGCTCTTTGGAAATGTAAAAAATCCCTATGATGATTCTCAATAGCTATCAGGAATCTGTCAAAAAAAAAAAAAATAGTGACTGGTGTAACACGATCAGCTTTCTGGATGGGAGGATACCACTTTAATATCATTGAGAGTGAGAATCTCTAGAATGTATCTGATTTACATTTTTATGATAAGGAAATGGTTGTAATATCAGTTCTCAAAACCCACAATTTCACTATTGCAGTGGGAAAATTCGTTGACCATTCGCTAAAATAATAATTGTGCTATCATATTGTCACAAATCTGTTAGATGACATGTCTTGAAGCCTCCAGCAACAAATGTTACAAATCAGAGTATCCTGCACATGCAGCCTTGTGATTTCTGAGGCCCCTCAAACCATCGGTCCCACAATGGGTTTGCTGGGCCATATGTTCTGTGATGGAAGAAACCAATGAATGAGCATCATAGACGATAACAAGAAGTCATATGAAGAAAACAAGAGGACATATTGAAGGTGTTGGTGAATTTACAGTGAAATAAGTGGATCACGTATGTTCTCCACATTGCGCAGCAACCTGAAGAGCAGCAATTAGAACATATTCAATCCTAAGAAAATTCTTAACAGCTTGGAGAAGAGATTGAGGAACTCTTGAGCAAATCCCTTATTCTTGAAAAAAAAATCATTTGTTATACTTACTCTTCACACACACTTGATACATTATCTGTCTTTTCAAGCTCCTCCAACTCTTCCTAAGAAAAGCAGACGAAACATACAAATTAAGATGAGTCCAGAATACACTCTGCCTACAAATGAGTCCATGCCAATGATGCATAATTAAATAAATATGAAGAAATGGAGATGATATTGCACCCATATTGATCTGCATGTTAGAAAATAATATAACATATTTTGGGACCTCACCTATAAACTTAAGCTTTTAGGTGAGATGGTTCCTTAACATGGTATCAGAGTCTTGTTAATCCAGCGGTCATGAGTTCGAATCTCACCACCCCCATTCTATTTGATAAAAAAATCCAGCACAGGGTAATGTGGACATGTGCAAGTTTCAAACCCAAAGGGCTTTAATTTGAGAGGGGATTGTTAGAAAATAATATAACATATTCTGAGACCTCACCTATAAGCTTAAGCTTTTTAAGTGAGATAATTACTTAACACTGCACAACATGGCTGAGAAAAAGAAATTGAGCGGGGTGCGAACCTCGACCCCTACCATTAACCTCCTCGCCAACATGGTAGTCACATTTCAAAACCCTATTGAATATGCCAGGTTAAAGCAGTTGCTTTTTATTCAAGAAACACGGTCAGGAGTAGATGCATAAACCTGTAGCTAGATGGTGATTTTCACAGACATGTTGATGTTTTACTCGCTTTTTCTAAATTCTCCAGTCAGAATGTCAAAGGGGTACTGTACTATAAGCATGCAGTTTCAAGTAGTCACAAGTATAGAACTAGAAATGCTCCACCCCAATGCTATAAGCTACAAAGGGACTAAACTCTTCCTAACATCTGAGCCAAAGCTTAAGTGCTATGATGCTTTGTGTGGTATACATATTTCAAAGGCATAGCAATACAGCTCTTGAACAAAATGTTAGCCATGAAACTTCAAAGTCACTCTATTGACTAGAATCGTCGAAAGAGATTGAAGAGTTTCAACCATTGCTTTCAAAAAAATCTCAATAAGCATTCCCAGGTAATAGGGTTTGGAAAACAGCAGCATAGTCAAACAGTCCAAATTTCTATAGCTAAATAAACACAACAGAATTCATGTTGAGATATAAGCCATCAAAATTAGACACCACAGAAGAGCTAAAAAACACTGAACTTTGCATGATTAGAAGTATAAATTATGCCCTGCATTCCTCAAATTTTCCTTCAAACCATTCCTACTTGATAAATCCCAGAACTTTGAGCGTGACTTTTACTCCACTCCGAAAAATTACAACATGTTAGGCTCTGCTCTGCCAATTTAGAAAGCATAATTGCCTGTACCATTAACATTGACAATGAGCTCAATATCCAATCAGAAAGAATCATTTTTCCTACACAATCATCTAGCTCCACCAAACTCCTGGTGATCTCTCTTTCGGTCTATCCACACAATTCAATCAAAGCATTAACCTTTTTCGATGCTAATGTCCAGTCTAAACCCAGTCAGCGGGATTAAGCATAAGCCAATGTCCAGACATGCTAAAAAAAAGAAAAGTTTTCCGGTGATCAGACATAATAAGCTAAGATCGTAACGACATCATGGGAGAAAACTACTTTCCCATAAAACCAAACCTATACGGCACATCTCATAAGCTAATAATGTGGGCTGTCTGTAGCAATTAAAATATCAAACACGAAAAAGAGGTTCAAACTGACCTCCAAAAACTTCATTTCTTGCTCCACGCGCTTTAGTTCAGCAAGAATCCGATGTTTTCCTCTCGTATCAGCTCCCGCTGACGCACTTCCACCACCACCGCTAACTTGTTCATCAACCGACGACGCCGTTTCAGACTCCACTCCTTTTTCGGCCATGATTGAGTTCCTACACGTCCATCACCACCTCTTGCTTTTTTAACATAAAAATATCTCACTTCACTGCATTAAATTGAAAACAAGTATCGGTACATACAGCCCTACGGGTGGATCTACAGCCAAACAAACTGTTAGGAAAGAATGCCCGTACAACTCTTGAACTTTTTTTTCCGGGGTTGGGGGGTTATATTCCTGCGTCCTCCAGCTCCCTCGAGGCTCCAGTGGCTTTTATCTCTTATTATTTTATCTCCAGAGGCAGAAAAGGACAGCAACTTTCTTTTCTTCGTTTTTTTATTTTTAATAATATTTTTTTATTTAGAAATATATTAAAATAATATATTTTTAAAAATATTTTTCTATCGACGTATTAAAGTATATTAATGGTTATTCATATAGAAATATTAAATTTATTAAACATCTATATTTTCCTACTTTTTTCTTTAATAATATAATTTTCAATGTGTGATATATTTAGCTAATATTTTAATTTATTTTAATAAAAAGTATATTTGACATTTTAAATTTTATTCGTCATTCCATGCTGTCTTATATGAGTTCATCCACACGCAAATAAATAACCTCACCTAACTAAAACACGATTCCTGTTGTTATTGCAAGTTGTCAGGTTGAGTTTATTTTTGCGGTGTGATTATATATTAAAAAAAACAATTATTTTTTTTATAGTTTTAAAATATTTCGATAGCTTAATATTAAAAATAAAATGATTTAATATATTAAAAAAAACATTTAGAAAACCGACAATATATACACAATCATACAAATTACTTTGAAAACTTCACCTCTTTGGAGGTTGTATAAATAAGCAACTAAAACTAAAAAACAAAGAAGACTTGTTGAATACAAGTACATCCCAATTATAACATGTTTATCTTGAGTTTTAAAAATGTATTTTAAAAAAAAAAAATTATTTTTGTTTTTATTTTTAGTTTTTCATTAATTTTCTTTAATAATTTCAGTTTATCCATTTATATTAATATCAAAAATAACTTTTTAAAAATAAAAAATAATATTTAATATAAATTTAATTTTAAATAAAAAAATATTTTTTAAAATAACCTCCACTATAATTATTAATTATATAGTAATTGCTGGCGGCCACCTCCATGAAGATGCCGTATTTATCTTGGCAAAGCTGCCTTTCTTGATGGGACACCCCTACTTTTAGGCTGTCTTTTTTGTTTACTTCCTTAAACAAAAACAAATTCAGTCTCATTTTAAATTCTACATATCGCCACATGCCGATTTTATAATCCGAAAGCCTCAAAACCATTAAATTATTAATCAAGGCACACTGAAATACATGTGCGTTTTATTTTAAAAATATATTAAATTTATTTTATATATTTTTAATGTCAACACATTGAAAAAACAGGAGAAAAAACCATAAGTTGCCGTCTTTCCAAACATTAATTTATCATGCTATTCATAAGACTTGAATCGAATTTTCTCTGGCAACGAGGAAGAAGGAAAATGAACACAGCCCACTTCAAATGCTGCTTTCATTCACCCCACGTCACAGCCTAATTAATTTGCTTGGACTTGAACAGAAAATGCCAATTAAACTTGAAAATTAAAGTAAAATTAAGTGCAGAAAAGCCACACGAATAGCACAAGCAATCACTAGAAATCCCATGTCATTGTGCACCCAGATCGTATTTATTATTTTATAACTTCACCCCATTAAAAATCTAACGAAGGAGAAAGGAAATGTAAGAACATGATACGATATGAGGGAAAAAGAGGAAACGATTTCAAATAAGAGCAATCTCAACCACTTTTGACACTGCTTGAGGGAGCTCTTCAGCACCATGAACTGAGTTGTGCTTGGACTCTTATTTCTCCCCATCACCCCAAAATGTATAGGCTTCTTCTCCATGAATAGCGTAATCACCAGTTTGCAATTTCTCATCGGTCAATCTTAATGGAACCACCAGCTGAATTAGCAAGCATATCGCACTGGTGATAGAAACGTTAAGAACAACCACAAAAACAATTCCTAGAAACTGAACGACCATTTGCTTGAATCCTGCAGTGAACCTGCCATTTTGTAGGCCATAGGCAAGTCCTATGCAATGCTGTCAGTCATTTACCAGGTAAAAGATGCGGTTGAGCTTCGGATTAGCTAAAAAGCCTGCGAGGATGCCTTCTAAGCTCCCTGCAACAGCACGGGTGTGGAAAACTGCCATAGTGTCATCAACTTGTTTGAGAAGCCATATTTTCTTGTGCAGGACCATCATACTGCACCATGGAATGCTTCCGGATAATATCCGTATTAGGATGGCAGCCAAACCTTGCACAACTCCTGTCTAGTGGTAATTTTCTTACTTCAATGAATTTGGCATACAGCAAGCTAGGTTGACTAATCTTTTTTAATTTTACGTAGAGTCCGACATACACGCCATCAGCCATCACGTCGCTGTGTTCATGGACTAGTGATGAGTAAAAAATATGTTCCCATTTAATGAGGTAGATGCTTTGCATTTGCGATCCTTGCAAACTTTGAACTTATGGGATATAATCACCTAACAGAATGATGTTATCATTAAGTTATACTGCAAGAGTTGATATGATGTTCACAATGTTTCTTTAGTTACTTGAAAAAATATTTGGTTTGATCTGATATTGCCAGAAGATAAAAGCCTTGAAAAGATTAAAATTAATCTGCAGAGGATAATGGCCAAACAAAAGAGCAGAAACTGACAGGATTAAAAAAACCTTGAATGTATTAAACTCTGCCACGGTTTGTGATGGCTCTTACAGTTCTTTTATATAGAGGAATACAAAAGTAACGTCATGCACTATTTAAGGACTATGGAAGGAAACTATATTACAATATTTATACATTCTATAATTAGGTTTGAGACAATGCACAATTAGCTATGATTGCATGATTATTTCCTTAATGCTTGGATTGATTGTCTCCTTGATTGTGCTCATTTGTGTATCTGTCAACAGAAACAAGTGTATCGTTACCTGCAACAGGGGTGATACATACGAGACCAGTGATCATGCCCTGTGTGGCTCCAATAACTGAGGGATTTCCAAAGAAAATGATGTCAAGAAGGAGCCAGGTCAACAAGCTGGTAGCAGTGCAGACATGGGTGTTAAGAATGGCCAGAGATGCATCTGTATTGACAGCGAAAGGACCACCAGCGTTGAGACCACTCCACCCTATCCAAAGCAGCCCAACACCCGCCAGCATGAGTAGAATGTTGTTTGGTGGGAACCTTTCCCTGTCCTTGTTCGTTCATGGTCCCACGTGTTCCATACAAACCCATTAACATGATATAAAATTTGATTTTTCGCTTTAATCCATCATCTTCATAGGCTTTTGAGCCTCTCTTTTTTTTTTACTAGCTAGTAGCATTTCAAATTTCTAACACGTCCCGTTTTAAATGGGCCATGTGTAGTAGTTGATAGTTATACCCAATAAGCTGCAGTAAAACCAACAACACCTGCGATGGGATGGCTGAGAGTGTGATTATGGTTGTTTTTTAAAGTGTTTTATATGCTGAAATATATTAAAATAATATTTTTTATTTTTAAAAAATTATTTTTGACATTAATACATCAAAATGATCTAAAAATACTAAAATGTATTCATTTAAAAAAAAAGAACAGTGCCAAACAGGCACTTCTAAAGGTGAATGACATATCCTCCTGTGTAATCAATGATCCCTACCTTAGCTAACCATCCATCTGGACACCATAGACTACAAGCAGTATGAGTGTAAGAGAATGTAAGCCAAAGTGGTACAAAAAGCATCCAGGCATAAAAATTCATCCTTCCAAGCAATGCCCCAGCCACCAGAACATGATCACAGCGAACATGAATTGGAAATAGACCAGAATCGCACTAGGCAAGTACCCAACATAGGCTTTATCGAGAAGAAATTTTTGGTCCAAGGAAATATCAGGCCTGCCAAGGAAAGGAAGCATTTTGTTTTCGAATGAAATGCGGTAGCCCCATCCCACGCAGCACACGAGCACAACCGCGAAGGCGTATAAGGCCATGAATGCGGAGTTAACAGCCCATTTCTTTTTCACGATACTGCCATACAGGATCACAAGGCCAGGCACACTTTGAAGACCCACAAGAGTTTCCGCTGTGAGTTGCCACGCGTTGTCTCCTTTGCTCATCCAATATGGGCTTGCCTCATCAGGCAATAGGTTGGGAGGAATTTCTGCCATTTGGACTGAGTTTTGTCTTGGACCGCGGCTTCTTACCTCCGATATACAGGAGGTGGTATTGAATCTTGAAGCAAGCACGGTGTGATGATATTTAATTTGTGCATTTATATAGGTGAAAATAACGGACGAATCTGCTCCTGTGCTCTCTCTAAGGTGCCTGGACTTTGCCCCCGTAATCAGCTTTCATTAAGTTACTTAATAGCCCTGAACATCGATATTCTTGTAAACTGAAATTTGTCATAATGAGGGTTAAACAAGTAATGTCATGGCCTAACAAGGAACTAAAAAATAGAGAGAGCTCAAGCTCGGTGTCTTTCATTGGTAAGCGGAGAATCCTACGAGTTTGGAATCTCCGCAAGGAAATGCTCGCCGGAAGTTGGCTGTTATGATGAGACTACCTAAGGAATGAAAACACGTCAACAAATGATGGGGTGTTTTCTGTCTTTTCCTTCGTTGTAAAAGCTACAGCTTTTAGCTTGATTATATTGACACAAGGGACCAGCTTATTGCGCGATCATCAAAGTTTTGGGTAATATTCAGCGACTTGGGAATGATTTTGTCAGGTAATACGTTGATCGCATTCGTGTCAAGCAGTAAAAGCCATTGAAAGGGAAAACTCAGACAACAAAGAGCTGTGAAATCCATCAGAATTTCGGACAGGAGGAGCAAGTAGAAAAAAGATTAGCGTTTGTATTAGCAATCAATGCATTGTGCTTACATGTAAATTACCACCGCTTACCTGAATCAAACTAGTAATTAAAGTTGACGGTGTGAAAAGGGTTGTAATTAATGACTTTGTAGCACCAAATGGACGTCGAAATTCTCTTTCTTTGAGTGGTAGGGTTTATCATCTGTGGATTCTACATGGATCCCGACTCCCATCCACTCTGTATTATTTTCTTTTTCCTTTAAATTCAATGTTTTAGTTTTAGTACCACTACCTTTTTCAAGATTTTAATGTCTATTCGATATATATATATATATATATATATATATATATATAAGGTTATGTGGCCAGCTGACTTCCTCTAATTCTCTCCTATTTTTATAAACAACTCTGTAAACCTTAATTTAATAGGATTAAAAAAAAATCAAGTTCTTTTTTTGAAAAAAACAAAAACTCTCATTTCATCTACCACCAAGATGTATTAGACTCAAGTATAATAGACTTGGTCCATGCTAGGCTTGCTAGGAGTGTTGTCATAGTTAACACGAGCAGATCAGCCTACGTGATGCATTGGATTTTTTTTTATTTTTTAAAAAAATTAATTGATTTTATATATGTTGTATTTTGTTAATTTAATATTTTATAAGTAAAATTATAGTTGATAAAATCTGTTAGAAACGAGTTTTTTTCCACTAAAAAACGATTGAATGTTGTTGCTGTTAAAACTCTTTTGATAAAAACTGTTAAAATTGATTTTTTTCATATATCAGAAACTGATTGTAAAATTTATTGTTCGTATTCTTATATTAAAAATATTTGATAATAATAATCAATAGATCACACACACACACACACACACACACACACACATATATATATAAACTATTGTAATATTTTGAAGAAATAAACTTAAATTTTTTGCGTGCCATAATTTGTTTTAATATTTAATTAGCAAGATTGTATTAGATAAAATATGTTAGAAATAATTTTTTTCCCTAACAGGAATAGTGTTATCGAAATGGGAAGTGGTTTGTATAGTTTTTTAATTGCAGATAACCTAGATAAATTAGTCTACCTTTTTTTTTAGTTTTTTTTAGTAATATTATATCTAAAATACTATACATAAAAATATTGTAAATTTTTTTTAGGAAATAAACTTAAACAAAAGAGTACAAAATTAAAATTAAAAGCCAATTTTTTTTATTTTATCAGATTTATTTATCATATTATTATATTAAATGTATTTTAGAATATTGATATGCATTTATTTATCTGAAAAAAATCCTAGGACATTTTGTTTCTCTTTATATATATTTTTAGGAGATAATTTTAAATAATTATTAAAACATATAATCAGTCTCACATATGTATAAGAAAAAAAATATAAAAATAATTATTATCATTATTTTGAATACTTTATCTAGGCTTTTCTCTATGTAGAAAATGGAATGATTTTATACGCTTTGTAGTTGGTTAATTTACTATTTAAACAGTAAAATTATAATTATTAGAATATGTTAGAAAGGTTATTTTTCTACCTAAAAGTGATTGATAATTATTGTATCGGTAAATTATACAGTTGGAATTGAATTTTTTTTGTTCAGATGAGTTATGGGCTCCGTGTAACATACTAATTGATTGTTATAAATGTTTTATTTGTTTTATGAATTTTTTTGTTAGCAAATAGTTAAATTACAATTATTGAATTTTAGCCCAGATGAGTGATTTATTTTATGTCTCAAATAATTTGATTGGTGTTTTTTTAAAACTAATTTGACAATAATTTGATTAGTAGATAGTAAAATCACAATCGATGATACGGATTAAATATATTTTATTTAAAAAAAAATCCAGGTCAAACACACACACACACACACACATGCTCCAAACAATTTGATTGGTGTTTTTTTTTTAACTAATTTGACAATAATTTAATTAGTAAATAGCAAAATTATAATCGATGATATGAACTAGAGATATTTTTTTTTAAATCTATGTCAAACACACACACACGCAAGCACGCACGCTAATATTACATAAAATACAAAAATAAAAATAATTTGACATGCCTAAAAGAAAAAAAACAAATGATCAGTATAAATAAATAAAATTCAAGACAACATAAATAAGAAAATAAAAATAAATATTATTTGATGTTAAGAAATTATTTGAGTATGTCATTATAAATATTATATACATAATTGATATTTTAATCATTATTGGTTATAATATCGATGACACCATAACTATTGTTAAAAGAATTAATTTTTTTAATTTATAAGATTTATTTGTTATATTATTATATTAGAAGCATTTGAAAAAATTTATCATAAACTATGATTTTATTCGCAGAGAATCAATAGGTTTATATATATATATATATATATATATATATATATAAGGACATTAATATTAAATAAATATAAAAATATATATGTCTAGTCTATAATGAACAAATAGTGAATGTGAAAATTTGGAAATTAAATAGAAAAATTTAATGATGTTGGAAATAAAATAAAACTGGAAAGAAAAATGAAGAGCATATATATATAAACATGGACAAAAATAGGAACTATGCAAGAAATATGTATAAGAAATAAATGAACCAAAATAAAATACAACATTAAAAGTATAACGGATAAAATAAAAATAAAAATATATAATAAATTTAATTTAAATAAAAAAATTGAAATAAATCCTAATATTGAAATTCTATAGTTAAAACCAGAAATTAATAGAATTGAGACTGAAATGGAACCCAAATACGTAATTTATTTGCATTGAAGGATAAAATTGAAAAAAATCAAACTTTGACACTGAAAATATTAAGGATTTATGATAAATTTGTCTAGAATGATAAAATTGAAAGAAATGAAAACTTTGATATTAAAAATATTTAAGGATTTCAGGCCAAAACGCAAAATTAAAAGAACAAGGACCAAACAGAAACTACATTATATAATTATTTTGAATGAAAAGATGAAATTGAAACAAATCAAAACTTATATAATTTCAATAAGGGTCAGAACAACAAATTCGAACGTTTAGGGACTGAAATGAAATTTATCAAAAAACAGTGGCGCTGAAGTCAACATGCGCAGGGATAGAGAAATAAGGAGGGAAATTCAAACGACCATTGACACGTCTCCGGACACCATCTCGCTACACGTGTTGCTCCATGTGGATGAGAGCATGGCGAAAAATCATTCTAGATGCCGGTTGGGTATTTTTGGACGTCGTATAATGACGCATACGTTGTTCAAAACACGCGTGAGGGTGGAAAAGGACGGCGCGTCCAATGACGCGCCCGCAGTAAATCAGCGCAAAAAAGAAGAAAAAATTAGCTAATTACCATATCGCCCTCCCTCCCAATGATATATTTTGTCCTTTTCGAGGGTTAAAATGGTTATTGCACTATTCAAATAAATATTAAAAAAAAAAACAGCCGGACGGACCGGACCAAAAACACGCAATGACAGTGGAGCCCCTTAGACCAGACGCCCTTTTTTGTTGTTTTCGAGGGTCAATCGCATGATTACACTGTTCATAGAAGGAAAAAAAAATGAACAAACTCGCGCGATGCACCATAATAAATTACGAGTTCATAGTTACAATGAGTGCATGTACACAATAATTGAACAGTGAAATCCCGAACTTTTTTAGCTATTAGGTAATGGGTGTGACATGACTCACTCACATGGGTGAGGGGTACCATTCTTAAGCCTAATATGCTTGTGTCTAGGCAGCACACTTACAATCTTTTTTTTTTTTTTTTTTATCTCGGATATGTTAAAGCACATTACTAAAGCTAAACATTTTTTTGAGGTTTATATTGATATAATAAGTGTTATTTTGAGTACAAAATAACTTGAAATATCACAATACAACATGAATCCTTCGAACTCATGGTTTACTATCTCTTTATTTTTGATATTTTCAGCATATAAATTATAAAAGTTTATATCTATAAAATACCATCGTACTTTCTCTTTCTATTAAGTTATTGATTTAAATATCTAAAAATTCTTATATCTACCAGAGAAGATTTTTACAGGTGTCAGCTACCAACCATCTAGTATTTTCATATCAAGTCACCAAACACTTTGGCTGAAGAAAATAGATAAAATTGTCTGAACGAAAAGATTAACTAGTTACTAAGCTTATCAACATTATTTTTATGCATCTTGGATTTTAAAACATCATCAAATTGGATCTTAGTTCGTGAATTTAGAATGGCAAGTGATTAATTTAACAAAGAAGCCTAAAGAGATTCAGACCGAAAACATATTAAATTTCAAAATCAACTTAAACTCAAAACTTTATAATTAATACTTAACCGTAGGTTGTATTATGGAGTGTCTTATCCTTGACACACTTGTACATCAATAGCACGATGACGTTTTAAAACTCAATATACCGTAGAATTTATGAGTGCTCGTCCAGTTGTCAATTTGTACTTACTTGTTTTGTAACTATCAAGTCTTTTCCTTTTAGGGGGTGTTCGGGAAGCCATCCAAAAGCGTTTTTGAGTGTTTTTGTTCCATTTTTTTTTTAAATTTTAAAAACAGACGGTTAGTGTTTTTAGATCATTTTGATGTGCTGATATCAAAAATGATTTTTAAAAAATAAAAAAAAACATCATTTTAATGTATTTCGACACGAAACACACTTTGAAAAGCTACAACAACAGCTCTCCCAAACACTCTCTTAGTCTTTCCTCGTCGATAAGAGAATCATACAATATTGCCAACCAAGTAATTTTTCATATTATATAATTTAACATTGAGATATATGGTGAGTTTTAAAAATATATTAAAATAATTTATATTTTTTTTTATTAGCATGCTAAGATCATTAAAGAATACTAAAATATTTTTTCATATTAAAACTCAATTTTTTCTTTTTCTTAAAAAAAAATGTTTTTTTTTTGTAATCTCCGTAGCCATAGCCGCCTCTGGATAATTTTCAATCCTTCCCATTTTTCTTCATGGGAGATCCTCATACACTTTTACAGCTCATTTCTATATAATTTATTTAAAAAATAGAATATTTTACATGTATGTCCAATATAATTAATATGTAGAATATCAGAAAAACATCACCTAATTATTTAGAATATAAAGAGAATATTGGTATTTATTTAATTTATTTATTAAGCTTTATAACAACCTGGTTTTAAAATTATTTTAGAAATTAAATAGTGTTTTAATTGAAATATATGTTTACTTGACCGACTAGTCGAATCAACTTCATGATGATTTTTCAAAAACTTATCGAGCCAGACCTATTAAGCAATACACTGAAAGGTACGGAGATTTCCCATGCCATTGTTCAACTAAATACATATTTGCCATAATAATTTGTTTTTTAGTTTCTCTTATTTTTTTAATTTCACCTTTATAAATCTAGATTGATTTCCAATTAGATGATGTTAATCAAGGAATAACAAAATCCAAAGATAAAAGACTAGACTAAAAAACATGATAAAAAAATGTTTATTTTTTTTTTAAAATAACTTTGCATATTATAAACTTTTAATCCCCGCCGATTTATGAATTTTAATTTTTAATTTTATTTTTCTTGTATTTTTTTGTTTGAGAGAGGAAAAGGAAAGAATTTCAAATCTAGTGGTTAAAAAAAAAAAAAAATCTTGGTTGAAATTGATTTACGCTATAAAAACAAATGATTTCAGTATTAGTGAATTACTTTTATCAAAGAGAATTTATTCAAGGTATTTTATTTCCCCTTAAACTTGTTTGGAATTGTAGATTTGAATCACAAACTAATTTTAGTTTTGGATGATGAGTTTCATAGCCAATTTTTAAGTTATTGGGGGCTATGAATATTTTTTACAAGATATTTAGAATGTTTTTTTTTTTTTTTTGGATTAAGATATGATTGAAAATAGGATTTTGTTAGTCTGATTAGACCAGTGTAATTTTTAACGATTAGAGATCACCAAAATTTGGACAGAGCCTATTATTATTTTTCAAAGAATCAAGGGAATGATAAGATTAAAAAAAATAACGATGAATCATGTAGTTAGATATTTTTTGGAGACCTAAAAGCTCTGGGTTATGCAAAGCCGAGGGACCAGGTTTTTTTTTAAATATTTTATTTTTATCTATTATAACTGGATTATATTTTTTTATTTTTTAAATATCATTTAATATTTGATTGATTATTAATTGGACAACACAAATTGTTTTGATTTTTTTTTTCAATCGCCTTCATATGATGGTTATTTTTTATTTTTTAGGTATCAATTTTAGACAAAAAAAAAAAGATATAAAAAAATAATTATCAAATCTTATTAGAATATATGATCCATGTCATGGTTTGACCGATTATTTAAACCGGATAAAAAATAAGTTTTGTAATTGTTTTGTTATATATACTGTTTTTGATTTATTTAACTAGAGGTATGGATAAATAATTTAAATTTGACTTGAAATATTTTTTTATTATAAAAATCCACGTATATAATTTTTTCTCGTAATATTTTTTTTTTATCCACGGGTCGAATAACCAGTAAAGTTAAAATAAAGGAAGAGAAATCAATTTAACCAAATCATAATAGTAACTTGCCAAAATTACCAAGCATTACTTCCTTTGTTACGTTCGTATCATGTAGTGTAATCATCACGAAGAAAAAAATCTCAGAAAATAAATTAATAATATAATTTTTTTGAATAATATAAATATAATATTTTTATATTTTTATTTTAATAAAAAAACTATTTAAAGAAGCTAATTTTATTTTAATATATATAATATTAATCTAACTATTTATTAATAATAAATAAGTAATACAATTACAATTAAAATCACTTTTTTATATAAATATATTAAATATTTTTTCGATTTAATATATAAAAATAACTCTTTATTAATTTAAAAATATTACTTTAGGTTTTTTAATATAGGTAGTTTTTTAAAATTAAAATAATTTTTTTAACTTTTCTTTTAACTATTGAAGTTGCTCTAAATATCAGTGCTTTTATCACCGGATTGGGATCCCTGTTTAGTGTTTAGTTGTTTACCACCATCTACTTCTGCGCACATAAATCCCAACCTCAGGTACCAAACTCACTGCATGTTCTGCTAACTGGCGGTACGCCTCCTCGACTGCTACTCTGGGTCACTTGCTGGTTGTTTTATATTATATTTTGTTTCAGTTCTCGAGAGGTATAGCGAGTAACCTCAACCGTACACACTAGAAGGTTGGACATCGACATCATGCTTTGAACAGCGACACTCCACAGCCAGTTAATCTTCTTGCAAGTGGGTTTTCTCCATAATCTCCAAATCCACGTCTATTCCTCTGTGGGTTTTTTTTGTTTGGTTCAGTCATGACCTCCTCAATGCTCAATGGAGCTGAAAACCTCACTCTGATTAGAGGCATGACCCCTAAAGGGCTAGGCTTTCTGGGGTCAGATTTGCAAGGGAGACACTTTTCTAAAGTGAATTTATTCTCTAGCACTAGAATTTCAAGGGCAAGAATTTTAACATCCAAATGCAGCTTATCAGCCCCTAGGCCAGCTTCACAGCCTAGGTTTATCCAACACAAGAAAGAGGCTTTTTTGTTCTATAGGTTTCTTTCAATTGTGTATGACCATGTCATAAACCCTGGGCACTGGACTGAGGACATGAGAGATGAGGCACTTGAGCCTGCTGATCTCAGTGACAGAAATATGATAGTGGTGGATGTTGGTGGCGGCACTGGTTTCACCACTCTGGGTATAGTTAAGCACGTGGATGCCAAAAATGTAACCATCCTGGATCAATCTCCGCACCAGCTTGCAAAGGCCAAGCAGAAAGAGCCTTTGAAGGATTGTAAGATTATTGAGGGCGATGCTGAGGATCTACCATTTCCTACTGATTATGCTGATAGATATGTGTCTGCTGGGAGGTATATCTCTGATTTACATGCCTTGCCTTTTGTTTGAACTGAATTTTTTTTGCTATTTGATACTGCACTTTGTTGTGCAAAATTCTGGTTGTTTCATGTTTTGGTGGCCGAAGAAACAGTCTTTTATGTTGGACTAAACTGAGACTTTTCTGCAAACGTTTTTTTATTATTACTTTGGAGCTTTTTAATTCCTTTAACGCACTATCTAGAGTGATTCTCCCGGCCAAATTTCCACCAATGGTTTTCGTGAATATGCTTCCCTGTAATTTGGTATCTACTTCCCAGTAGGCACCAAAACTTAAAAAAAATATAGTTCCGTCAAAGTGGCACCCAGCCAAAAAGAGGAAGAATTTGGAGAAAGTCCTTGTCTTCAATATTTTTGCATGAAGTGGCTTCTCATGAACTATAGCCTGCATGTCGGCGATGGCCTCTATTTGGTTTCTATGAATCAAGTATGTTAATGGCTAGTGTAGATGCTGGTAAAGTGCCATTGATGTAATAGAATCTTTTGGGTAAGCTCTTACAAGTGTGCATGCATCAATTTTGGTCTCGCATTATGAAGCTTAAAGAGTAAGAATGTGGTGAATTTTCAAGAAAAAATAAATAATTGATGCTTTGTTGTTGAAATTTGAGTGATGTAAACCTAATGATTTCTTATGGGAATTACACATCTGCACCTTCTCAGTATTGAGTACTGGCCTGATCCCCAACGTGGTATCAAGGGAGCGTACAGGGTTTTGAAGCTAGGAGGTAAAGCCTGCTTAATTGGTCCAGTGTACCCAACATTCTGGCTGTCTCGCTTCTTTGCTGATGTCTGGATGCTCTTCCCTAAGGAGGAAGAGTACATTGAGTGGTTCCAGAAGGCTGGATTTAAGGATGTTCAACTGAAGAGGATTGGCCCAAAGTGGTATCGTGGTGTTCGTAGGCACGGGCTGATCATGGGATGTTCTGTAACAGGTGTTAAACCTGCATCTGGAGATTCTCCTTTGCAGGTAACTTTTATTGACTTATCCATCGCATGATAATAATTACCCACTTTACTCTAGTTTGGCATGTCATTTAAATGGAGGTAATACAGTCTGTTATTTGCACCTGACCAGCTTACCTGCCTTGTTATTTTTTGGGCATTCCCATCGAGGTTTCTATTTTATATCATTATTAATATGTAATATAAAACTTGAGCTATGAATTTGTTGTACTCTCTTAGAGATTCAACAGAAGGAATATATTGATATCTGAAATGGCAGTGGATCTTGTAGTCGTTTTTCTATCATCAGAGTCTTTTCATTGCTTGGAGTGATTCACTGTTTTCAGTCATGAGGTTGGATGTAAACTTGAAAACATTGAACCCCACCAGTAATCGTCTCTGTTAAGAATTCGTGAAGCTTGTCATTGATCCCATATTCTGCAAAATGAATTCCTGTTTCTTGGGTCTATTTTGTGCTGTTCTTGGCTGAAAGGGGCTGAGCTTGTAATTCTGAATAGTTCAGGTTCCACCAAGAAAAGAAAGAAGGTAATGCACAATTGTAGAACTTTTTTAGGTTCTAGACGTAAATGAACTTGGTTTGATCTTTCCAGTTTTGAATCTTAATCATGCAATGATATAGGATTTTTGGAATTTTCTTCTATAGCATTTTACAGGAAACTTGACAAAAATTGAAAGATGAGAAAGAATATGATTTGACACACAACATTTGTATTTAGGCTTAATTTCATCATCTTTGCACCATTGAGATCAATATCACGGCCTACATAATCATCATCAAAGCATGGTTATGGGCCCAAATTCTTGAACAGCTAAAATGATGAAATTGAGAAAATTATTGATGACTTGTTTATGGGCACCACAACTTTTGTTTTTAGTGGAGGCACGATCAGATTCCTGCAACTGACTGGAAAGTATGAATGCAAGGTTTTAGTTGACGTATATGATTTTGTATGTGGCCATGAAACTAATGCCTTTGGAGCAATTGAGATTGGAAATCTATTTGAAAATTATGCATTGTTCTGCAATTGCAAGCTTCTTTACGAATCTTATTTTCACCTTTGCAAATTTTCCAATTCTTTTACCACAGCTTGGTCCAAAGGCAGAGGATGTGTCAAAGCCTGTAAACCCTTTCGGCTTCTTTCTACGCTTCATTTTGGGCGCCATGGCAGCAACGTACTATGTGTTGGTTCCCATCTATATGTGGCTCAAAGATCAAATTGTACCCAAAGGTAGACCAATCTAAGAGAGAGGTTAGAGCTGCTCGTACTCCTTGAGTTTATATGCATTCCCTTGTTTTGTTTTTTTTAACCACAATGCTTAAGTAATAGGCATGCTGCTATATCCAACACTAGGTGGGTAATAAACTTGAGTTGTCTATTCCCTCAAATTATTCGTGACATTTCTTCCTCATCTCCTCCAGTTCTATTTAACAAGCATTGATGATTTTAAAAAGCCATGCTAAGATTGCTCAGATATGGAGTTTCTTCCAACAAAATAGGACGAAAGCCACTATGCTTAAGACAAGCGAGTGGTACACTTTAGCATGCATAGTACCTGACAAATTTATACAAGCAAGAACAGCCCCTTACGCCACGAGGAAAAAAACGTTCCAGGCCCCCAGTTTTTCTTCCGCGCCCGTCCATCACTTGGAATTTGCACGCACGGCATGAATAAATTCTTGCGGCGGTAACGAATCACGAGGCTGTTCGCAATTTATTCGTATGAATCCCGAGTAATGCTTTTGCTACAGGATATAGCCTTCCTGAATAGAATACACCCACGCAAACATTTATTCTGAATTAATTTACTTTTTTCCCTCAACAGTAAGTGCCCCTTCCAGTTTTGCCATCTCTGTTAAGTCTTCATCTCCACCAGGCAAACAAGAAAACGTCAATTGCATCATCCCCGTTGCCCCTATCCGTTTGATCCATGTTATTCTATCTCCTCCCTTGATAGTTGACGAAAGTTACGTCACTTTAAAGCCTTGTTTATATGGAAAAATATATTCAGGAAAAATGAAGTACTTTTTGGTGTTTTTATCTTGTTATGGAAAATAAACTGGAAAAAAAATTTAATTTAAAACATTAATATTGATTTTCAATATTTGGTTGTGGTGGGAAATGAGCTGAAAAAATAGTGTTATAAATTTCTATTTTTGGACGTTAATTGGCTGATTAAATTGAGTTCATGGTAGGGTGTCGTTTTAAAGTATTGTTTATCGAAATTTAAAACATATACATAAATATAAACCATATTTTATATCCTCCCTAACACTTTAAATATAAAGCACCATTACAAAACTATGAACACAAATAAAATAATAAAATAACTAGCCAATCCTTTTGTTTTTAAGAAACTAATATTAAGTCCCTATATTTTCAAATTTGATTGTAACTTGGTCTTCTTCTTTTTTCAATTTTTTTTTTTTTAAAAATCACTGATAAAATTTAAGGTGCATTTAAAAATAATAATTTACAAATTTCAAAAAAGAAGTAAACACATCCAACTCTGATCACGAAACTAATTTACACATTTCAAAATAGGAATAACTTGTAAAATTATAAAGAATAAAGATGAAATTATAATTTATTCAACAAATAAGAGTGATCAATGGAAGTGTTTTTCTAGTCACGAGAAGAGGAAAACACTTTGCAGGTTTTCTTGAGATCATTTTCCATAAAATAAAACAAAGCCAAATTAAGTAGGAAGAGGCTATTGTTTCAAAGAAGATGGTTTAATTCAGGTCATGTTTACCTGATCCCCTCCAATTTACCTAAGAAGGAAGATAAGCAATAGATCATAATTTAAAACTTGGCCTCCGGTGAATAAATCATATCAATGAAAGAGAGTTCCTATTGGGAAAACACAATTTTTGATGTAGTGCGGGTGTGAAAAATATTTTTCAATTGAAAATATAAAATACAAACATTAATTCAATGCTTTTTCAGGGAAAAAAAAAACAACTTAAAAAACATATCCAAGCATAGAAACAAACACTCTGAATACTTGAATATCTTATCGTGCCTTAAATTGAAACGACTAAGGGCAAGAAGATCGTGCATGTATCAGAAACAGAAACGAAACTTTTTTAGGAAGGTTCATTTGGCCCCAGTTAAAACTTAAGAGACGCAGCATAAACTCCCCGCCAACTTTGCCCACCAGCATAATTTGAACATGGTAAAGATTGCCGCTCTCCTTTTCCAGGACAAAAAAAGCCCTCTCAAGGCTACCTCATTTCAGTATCAGGACTGGCATCCCCATAGGAAACTAGACCTTGCTTTCCAGATGGTGAGCTTGAGCGAGACAAGCTAGCTCTAGCTGCTATGCCTTGATGTTTTGGTGATACAGCATTGGGAGATCTAGAAAGAGAAAATCCACGGCTCCTAGACCTGGAGCTGGACCTGGATCTCAGTCCTCCTTTGTTAGGAAAAGGCTGATCATCAACCCGGGGACCTAATCGAGATTTCAAACCCTCACTGATGGAAGGTCGCTTATCACCAGGAGTAGGACTTCGTCTTGGACTCCTGCTTCTGCCCCGCCTTCCGTACCATGAAACAAAAAAGTCTGATTAATTCGCCATACATGTAGCACCTCAGTTTGCAAAAATAAAGCAACATAAATGCCTAGAAACAAACACAACGAAAATAGCATGGAATGGAGTTGTCTGACCGCTAGCATGATATTCATACATCAGCTTTTTCCATAATATAATAGGAAGATAAATTGGATGGATTGATACAGAGTTAGCCAAAGTTCAATTACTTGATGCAGAGAATAAAAGGAAGAAAACACTGGCTAACATTTAAAATGTTCCATGCTGCCATTGAGTTTCCATTTTATTAGAACCTCCTTCAACCTCCCAAACTGGCATTATACTGGTGAGAGAAGGCTTTGCAAGATTTTACAGGCCTTTTTATATTAAAATATAATGTATAAGCACCAGGGAAAAAAAATACAGAGAGAGTGAAAGCCAGCCTAGCCATATCTCATACATGACAGATATAGAGAGAGAGTGAGAGAGAGAGAGAGAGAGAACCTTGGGGGGCTCCTGCCTCTTGGTGAACTTATATATCGTCTTGGTGGAGAGCGCTCAGAATAACTTCTGTAGCTTGGTAGCCTGGGGAGTGGGGGCATAAAAGTGGATTGTATTCAGATGATGGAAGTCCTTCAAATGAAATGCAATTTATGGCATTGAGCGTACCTATCACGATTTCTCCCACTGATATTTCTTCCTCCATAATGGTAGGACCTCCGAGGGGATCTCTCAGGAGAAGGGGTACGATACCGACGTGCAAATGCATAACGATCGGTGAAACCACGCCCTTTTCTTATGCGCACGGGGGTGCCATTTGGGGAATGACTCTGGTTTGACATAGAAGGGTCATGGCGGCCTTTGTTAGCAGGACTACCCAGTGGACTCCTTGATGACCTTCCCTGGTTCAGCTCCCCAGACTTCCTAACTGGACTTCTACTGTTTCTTTTGAATCTTGGACTCCTGGAAACTTCTTCAGGACTCATGCTAGGACTGCTCCTACGGCTATTGTTTAGCCTACTTTTGGAGTCTGGCATTGCTCTCCTGTAAGAACGTGCAATTACAATAAGTTATAAACTCCAGCGGGATCGCAAGAGCACCAAAAGCACAAATATGTAAAAAGCAGACACCTGGATTTGTTCAAGTTATCTAAATTGGAATGCTGATTAGGAATTGCGCTGGATTTAGAGTCCGTCCCATGCCCATTGTTTAGATGTTCTTCATTCTTAGGAGACAATTCACCTTCTTCATGTGACGAGCTGCCCACAGCTGTCATGGGCTTTTGATTCCTTTGGGGTTTTTCCACAACTTCTTTCACAGCGAGATGGGTCGGGGATTTTCCAACTGCACCTGCAATATCAATTCAGCAATGAGTTAAAATCTGCAGTGCCACTGTCAACAATCTCAATGCAATTCATTTGAAGTCTTGCTGTATTACAAAACCTTTAATCCAGGAAGAGAACGTCGTGTAAATATAATGGAGCTTGTAACTTGAAGAAATACAAAGAAAATGCATACCATAACTCTGAATTGATTTCTTTCCAGCCCGAGTTGAGTTGCTGGTCTTGTGAGCAGAAACAGGACTTCTATCATCAGAAGTGCTGGTAGTGCTAGAACTATCAGTCTCTGTATCACTTGAGCTCTCAGAACTCCTGGAAAAAGACCACTATGTGCAATTAACACCATTGAGAAGTACATGAAAATACAAGGGAAAAGGCATCATTAAAGAGGTTGCACTTCAACTAAATATAAACCTGACCATTTAGATTTCCGCCTTGAATGTTTATCTCTTTGGCCTCTCCTCCTCTCCCTTCGTCCATGTTTCTGTTTTTTCCCATGGTATTTACCTCTTTTTGCTGACCTCCTCTTTTTCTTATGCCTTCCATCACTAGATGAACTTGAATCAGAATATGATTCAGAAGATGAAGTATCGGAATCAGATGGAGATGAATCGGAATCAGATGAAGAGTATCTCCTTTTTCTTTTCTTCCTTGTATCCTTCAGGGATTTTTTACTTCTTCCTCTAACTTGTTCATTTGGACCATCATCTGAAGGCTTCCCAGCTTTCTTATTCTTTCCTGAGAGAATGTAATATCATATTGTACATCTTAAAAAGTTTGGCAAGCATGCTCCAGAAACAAGAGTAACAACCACCCAAGTTTTACCTGTGTCTTTCCCAACAGCATCCTCAATTTTACTTTCAGAAGTTTCACCACAATCCACAATTTTTACAGGTCTGGCAGGTTGGCCATGGGCACTTCCTACCTGTTCAATTTTCTTCACAATGTCCATTCCCTTAACCACCTTTCCAAAGACAACATGTTTCCTGTCATACATAAGAAAATGGGAACCTAACAATTTGAGCATTTTTCATAGTTATCCTTGTTTGAAAAAAAAGCTTTATGAGATCACGAAAGCAACAATGAAAGGTGAAAAATTTGAGGCTTAAAGGGTAAATAAGTGAGAGGAGCCAAAGAAAATAACAGGACAGGTGAAGGTCAAATACCCGTCAAGATGAGCCTGTGGCTTTAAGGTTATGAAGAATTGGGAACCATTTGTGTTTGGACCACTATTTGCCATAGAGAGACGACCTGCTCCTTCATGCCTCAGTATAAAATTTTCATCTACAAAACAATAGCATATTTTTTTATAAAAAAGTAATGATGAAAGGAATCCATCATTGCAAGCACACAGATGATTAAACTTGGAAGATTACCTGCAAACTTCCCTCCATAAATACTTTCTCCACCAGTGCCTGCAAAGCAATTAAAGGTTGAACCTTAACCTTACTAGTCTGGCCAAGAGTATGGGACCCAAACAGAGAAACAGGATTCATTAGCAGGAAAGAGAACATATGATGTCAAAAAGTGTACCATTTCCCTTTGAAAAGTCGCCACCCTGTGTCAGGACAAGAAAAGTGATTGAGAATTTCTCTTAATCATATATAGGTTTATTTTAGATTGAAAAAAACCTAAATAACTTGCTTTTTTTTTGCAGCGCTATTGCACAGACCCTCTAATTCCAATAACTTCTTATCTGTATATAATTTGATGTGCTATGCTATTCCATCTCCAAGACAATAGATAGTTAAATAGTTGTGCAGAACTTTGATCTCATAAAAACAACATATAAAAAGTATGCATACTAATTATTTGCACAATCAAGAAACCAGGATACAGCTGTATAGGGGGGCACATAAACAAATTGGTATACTAAATGTAGAAGGTTATCCATAAGTTGATGCATCATAGTTTCATACTAAGAAATCAAAGTTGGTGATTTAAAATATAAGAGCCAGGAAATAATTGTAGATAAGTAATCTTTAAGCATGACATGTTAGTTAGAAAAAAATGATAAGGTCAACAAACCAGAATTCAGTATTTACTAGTATTCAACATGCTCAGAAGCATGCATCAAGTCAATTATTTAATTCATTGATTATGGCAATCAGTAAGTTCCCCGCCGAAAACATCTCCTGAAAATTAATGGGTGTGCAAGTATCTAAGTTTGACCAGATCAGTTCATGGACAAGAGATCCTATGGTGAGTTGTAACACTGGGATTCAAGAACACGTGCATAAAGATAAAAGCTTGTCTTCTCAAACAAATATGAATACTTTGAAAATTTTAAAATTGGAAAGCAATCAGTGCTAGAAACCAGGTATAGCTTTTTCCAATAGCCTGACAACATTTATATAAATTTGCAAGAAACTACTTGCAATAGAAAAGACAAGCATCATAAAATATTGTAGTAACACTTAATGACAAGGAAAAGAAACAACATACTTGGGCCATGAATTCTTTGATTATTCGATGGAAAGCAGAGCCCTTGTAGTGCAGAGGTTTCCCAGTGGTTTTTCCAATGCCCTTTTCACCTACAATGGACAACAAATACAGGTGAAATCTACCACACTGCTAGTGAAACTAAAACGTAACACCTTCAAACATATTGACTGGCAAAGAAGAAAATTCCTTCAAGCATTTATTATGAGAAACTATGCCACTGATTTATCATGCCAACAAAAAGAAAAGGATAACATCCAAATTAAATATGCATAATTATAATAATAGATTGAAAACATCTTTTTGATGCAGCAGTGCTGACAAGAAATATAGTCATCTACTACCACAAACTTGAACGATCACAGCCAGGATATTTTTAATAAGAAATGTCTTGCTAAAAGGAGCCGCAGACACAATGCTGAAAAGAACCATCCTTTTCTGTTTCATCTCCTTCCTCGTGGAGAGGAACAGTATTTTCAACACTATGATAAAATTTTCAAAGGATTACTAATCTTTTTATGCTTGTGCACTTAACCATCTGGGATGATTAACCAATATGGAGAACCAGTTAGACCAGGCAATACAATGTACTTGCTATTAAATTTATAAACATAATGTCATCCACTTTGATCCCATCAAAAGCATAAGTTGTTCATCTTCGTCTTCCAATTTATAACCGAAGATTTCTTGTTTCTGATCCTTTTGAATGCATATCACTCTCCGAGTCCAGACATGTGTAGTAATTAGAAATTAATTATACATTCCTACAGTTTAGTGAACATTTTGGCCACTATTATGTCAATACACCCTAGTCCTCTGTCCCTTCTCCTCCCCAAGAATATCCATCAAAAAACCAAGCACGTCATCTTAAATTGTTACAAGGAGTGAACTGCTCATCACAATTTCAAAAGTATACCAGAGGGAGGCATTCTGAAACACTCCTCAAAGAGTAGCTAACTCAGGCCACAAAAGGAAGAAGAACAAGGTATTACATATATAATCAAGCAGGAAAACAATTTAGAAGCGTTATAGGATATTACGATTTGCAACAAGCTTCATAACTTAGAAGATCACAGATTTAAAACAGAATCTTTCATTCTTGGCATGAATGCTAAATGGTTACACACATTATAATATGCAACCATTTAATCACAAATTCAATTTTGTCAACAACCAGCTTTTCTTAAAGCCAAAAGGATACGAATACAACCAGAACAAGGAACTGCAAGAATGCGAGAGAGGTTCAAAATACCTGTACAGAGTGCCCGAAAATTCTCGGCAGTCCTGGGGACAACATCTGCGAAAAGCTGTCCATTCAAATGAAACAGGTTTTATTTTTATCTTGATACTGAAAAATCCAAACTTGAGTTTCCTTCCAATAAAGAAGATTAAAGGAATTGCATTACCTCGATAAAAATTCTTTCAGCAGGATCTCCGTCGATGGACACGTCTAAGAATACGAGAGGATTCGTCTTCTTGCTCATCTCACCTCTATCTAAACACTAGAAAACAGCTCGAGATAAGCATTTAATTTAGAAATGCAGCCCTGGATTAAAACAGAAATAGAAAAATCTTAAACCCTAAATCTTAGATTCAATCCCAGAAAACAATTGAATCAGGCTTTCTTGGCTTTAAACTCTTCGAACTTACACAGTGGAACAAGAGCTAGTTTTAATTAAAATGCTAGGATATCTTAAAAGAAAAATAAATCAAGGTGATGGTAGAAGATTTCAGAGCGAGATGGCTTTTCGATTTTACCTTAATTACGTGATTAAGTTGACTCGGGACTGAGTAAACTAGCGAGTCACGCCTAGAGAACAGAAACAACGGCAGCCGCAAACGTGAGCCGAAGAACGAGAACTGTATGTTTTTTGCTTAGCTGTGCGTTCGCTCTGTGAGAGGTTTCGGTACAGTTTTTAGTTTTTACGTGCTTAGTGAGCTAGGGTACACTCTCGTGTTTCGCAAGGAAGGAGTTTTTCATGAGGATGCATGATTACTCCATTTTCTGAGCGCCACGTGTTGGAATGTAAACTCTTGTGACGACTACTGTATTTTAAAATTATTTGGTGAGTGTTTAGCTCTGTAATTGTTGTGGCTAACCGCATAGCCAAATCGTATGGTAAATTTTTTTTTATGGTTTTTATAACTGTGAAATCCACAAAACCGAGGTTTAAACCTCAATTTACAAAAAGCATCATTTTGATACTTTTCGCCCAAAACACACATAGAGTACTCACCGCATTTTCATCCTCGGCTATCTTTCATGCATGACAGGGGATGAAAACAACAACCCTTCCATCTCTCATGGTGCTAGCACCGGCATAGCCATTGCCCAGCAGTTACCCTTGACATTGGCAGGACCATCGACATCTCTCTCTCTCTCTCTCTCTCTCTCTCTCTCTCTCTCTCTCGCTTGGCCAGCAGTTTTCTCCCTCAAAAATAGTCATGGATGCAGCCTTTTTTCTCCTCTAGTAGTAGCAATCACCAGCAAACACCGACAGCTACTCTTTTAACACCGACTCTTTCAACATTGGGATCTCCTCTCTCCACTGGCAACACCTGCACCTATCAAGTCTTCTCTCACAGTTCCGACACCAAGCAGCAGCAACACAAACCCAGCAACAAACCTTTCAACACTTCTCTTAGCCCCTACAAGCCACCATTTTGGACGTCACCATCACAGTAAGTATCGTTTCGGTCTCCTCCACCCAGCAACATCGGTAGGTAAGCCTCATGACAACTGTATAAAAAGGAGATCACAAGATTATATGATTTTTGTCGAATATGATCGCAATCCTAATTTTGTTCCTAATGATATTTTATCATGTATTGTTTCCTAATCAAATAATTAAGATTTGTATAAGTCTTCATGTATGAATTTGGTTCATGATAGAATTACAAGTAATTTGATGACAGAATAAAAGCAAGAGTCTAATTTACTTGAATTATTAATTACACTATGTTATTATGATTATTAAATATGCAATATTTAAACAACAATGTGTGTGTGTCCTTTACAGTAAAGCTAACAATAATATGAAAAGCATAGTAATCAAACACTCGAAATTATTTTTCATTAAATCTCAAGCTTAACTATAATTTTAACCAAACATTTCAATTTTTGTTAGAACCGCAACTAAATGTGTTTTTTATGAAACTGTTTTTTTAACTTCAACTGCAATACCAAACAGACCCTTTTTATTTAGAAATTCAATGATATAATTTTATTTCCTAAATACTTCTCTCTAAACAATTTAAGAATAATGATAATAAAATATTAATTTAAAATAATAAATAATAATAATAATATCTTTTTAAACACAAAACACAAGCGTCTAGACAATGGTATTGAATTGCACCTATGGGCAGGGTGCCGTCATCCATATAGGTGGGAACACCTGTCATTCAATCCAATTTAGAGAGTTACTCTTTTGACCAAATTAATTCAACTTCGAGTCCAGTTTGAACTGTGGAGGTCCATAGACACGACGGGTGATGATGACGCCGGGATCTTGTTATCCATAAACTTGCAGTTTAAATTAAAAAAAATGACCTAATTATTTTCCTAGACTGGGCCTTATACTAAAATGGATGGAAGATATCTCCACATGATCTTGCTCACCACGTAGATTCAAAACAAGAAAGCGAGAAGGCAAACTGCATGGACTCGGCCTTGAAGGCCTGCATATCGCGGCCTTTTTGTGTCTGTATTTATTTTGTATTTATTTTTTATTTATAAATATAATAAAAAAATATTTTTATTAAAAAATATTTTTGACATCGTGTAAAAATAATTTAAAAACATCTAAAAATTTAATTTAAAATAAAAATAAAAATATTTTTTTATAAAAAATAAAAATAAAAAACAAAATATTTGGATTGTACCCTGTATAGAGGCATGATCATCCAGGCATAGGTGCATGGCTTCTTTTAATATATCCTTGTAGGATCTTTTTTCTCAGTTTTATATTTTGTTATTTTTTATTAAAAAAATTTACATGATTTTTTATACGTCAATTATTTTTCCCTTCAATTGTATAAAAAATATTAAGATATGATTTTTATTTTATTAAAACTTTCTTTTTAGACCATGTTATTTTTTAAAAATTTAAAAACAATGTTTATGGTAAAAAAAACATGTATTTGTTAAAAAAAAAATGCATCAGTAAGAAAATGTAGTTTATATCGAAAAGATACATTTTCTACTTATTTAGATATATTATAAGTTTTGCAGAAAAAATATTTTAATTGCCTTTACTATTAATTAAAAAACAAAGCATGCTAATAAAAATATTTTTTTGGTGAGAAATGCACGAATAATTATTTAAGAGTTTAAATCGTGATTTTTTTTCATAAAAAATGACAGTTTTGATTATAAATAAATAAACATAGGTTTAAGAAACTATCACATGACATCATTTGAGTGGATAACCATTAAGTAAAAGCTAAAACAGTTCGAGATTTACTGTTTACCAAGACTAAAAGCATTATTCACCGGTTGTTTGTCTACCTATTTAGCGCGAGTATATGCTTTTTTTTTACACATGGTTTCTTTTTCTAATTTGTATGGTAAAAATAACAAAGGAATGATTGTAGCCGAGTGATTGCCTGCACGCTGGTGGATTCGACGCGCGAGAATTCGAATCTCAAACAGCACAATTGATTTTACGTGTTTTTTTTTTGCTTTTGTTTTTACCTTTTACTTCCGGTTTACTTTTTTTTTTCTTATTACTTTTTTTCTAATTTTTTTTTTCATATTTTCACATAAAATATTTTTTTCTGGTTATATTTTATTTATTTATATTTATTTATTTGTTATTTATTATAATTATAAAATTTTTGATTTGTTTCAATTTCGTTTTTTAATTCAAAGTAATTAGATAATGTAAATTCAGTTCGGTCCCTGTGCTTTTAATTTTACGTTTTGGCCTGAAATCCTTAATATTTTTTATATCAAAGTTTTGATTTAAGTCAATTTTATCCTTCCAGGTAAATTTATCATAAATCCTTAATAATTTCGGTGTTAAAGTTTGATTTGTTTTACTGTTATCCTTCCATGCAAATAAATTATGTATTTGAGTTCCATTTCGGTCTCAATTCTTTTAATTTATGGTTTTAGTTCGGATTATGGAATTTCAATATAAGGATTTGTTTCAATTTTGTCCTTTAAATTAAATTTATTACATATGTTTTTTTATTTTATCTATTATACTTTTAATGTGGTATTTTATTTTGGTTCATTTATTTCTTATACATATTTCTTGCATAGTTTCTATTTTTGTTCATATTTATATATATATGCTCTTCGTTTTTGTTTTCAATTTTACTTTATTTCCAATATCATTAAATTTTTCTATTTAATTTCTAAATTTTCATATTTACTGTTTGTTCACTATGGACTAGGTATATATTTTTATATTTATTTAATATTAATTTCTTTTATATATATATATATATATATATATATATATATATATATAAAATTTCACATTTACTGTTTATTCACTATAGGTTAGGTATATATTTTTATATTTTTTTAATATTAACATCCTTATATATATTATTTGCAAATAAAATCATAGTTGATAATAACTTTTTTCAAATACTTCTAATATAATAATATGACAAATAAATCTTATAAATGAAAAAAATAAATTTTTTTAGCAATAGTCATGGTGTATCGATATTATAACCAATAATGATTAAAATAATAATTATGTATATAATATTTATGATGACATGTTCAAATAATTTCTTAACATCAAATAATTTTTTTTTATGTTGTTTTGAAAAAATTTTTTATCTATACTGATCATTTGTTTTTTTTCTTCTTTTAGGTATGTCAAATTATTTTTATTTCTGTATATTTATGTAATATAAACGTTTTCACACACACACACACACACACACACATATAATGTGGGTGGGTGTTTGACCTTGATTTTTTTGAAAAACAAAATATCTCTAGTCCATATCATCGATTATAATTTTGTTATCTACCAATTAGCTTATTGTCAAATTAGTTAAAAAAAACACCAATCAAATTGTTTGAAGCATGTATATATATGTGTGTACGTGCGTGCTTGACCTGAATTTTTTTTAAAAATAAAATTGTCTAGTTAGTTGAAAAAACATCAATCAAATTGTCTTGAGCTTGTATATGTGTGTGCGTGTGTTTGACTTAGATTTTTTTGAAAAAAACAAATATCTTTAATCCATATCATCAATTGTGGTTTTGCTATCTACCAATTAAATTATTGTCAAATTAGTTAAAACAAACACCGGTCAAATTGTTTGAGGCATAAAATAAATAACTCATTTGCGCTAAAATTCAATAACTGTAATTTAACTATTTGCTAACGAAAAAATTTATAAAACAAATAAAATATATATAACAATCAATCAGCATGTTACATGGAGCCCATGACTCATTTGAAAAGAATTTTTTCAATTCCAACTGTATAATCTACCGATACAATAATTATCAAAATAGTTTCAACGGCAACAACATTTAATCACTTTTAGGTAGAAAAAAAAATATTTCTAACATATTCCAATAATTATAATTTTGCTGCTTAAATAGTAAATTATAATTATAATTTTGCTGTTCAAATAGTAAATTAATCAGTTACAATGTGTATAAAAGCATTTCATTTCCTACATAGAGAAAAACCTACATAAAGTATTCAAAATAATGATAATAATTATTTTTATATTTTTTTCCTTATACATATGTGAGACTGATTATGTATTTTAATATTTATTTAAAATTATCACCTAAAAATATATATAACAAGAAACAAAATGGCATAGGATTTTTTCAGATAAACATATTCATATCAATATTCTAAAATACATTTAATTTAAGAATATGATAAATAAACATGACAAAATAAAAAATATTTTTATGTATAATATTTTAGATATAATGTTAGCAGAAAAAATAAATAAAAAATAAACAGGTAGACTAATTTACCTAGGTTATCTGCAATTAAAAAACTATACAAACCACTTCCCGTTTCGATAATACTGTTCATGTTAGAGGAAAAATTATTTTCTAACATATTTTATCTAATACAATTTTGTTAATTAAAAATTAAAATAACCTGTGTGTGTGTGTGTGACCTATTTCTTATTATTCTAAAATATTTTTAATATAAAAATATGACCAATAAATTTTACAATCAGTTTCCAACATATAAAAAAATCAATTCTAACAGTTTTTATCAAAAGAATTTTAGCAGCAACAACAATCAATCGCTTTGTAGTGGAAAAAAAAACCATTCTAATAGATTTTATCAACTATATTTTTACTCATTGAATATTAACTTAATAAAATATAATATATATAAAATCAATAGCGCATCGCGGGACTAATCCGCTCATTGTCACACTATAATATCACCCAAGGTCTCTACCATCCAAATTACATGCTAATATTTTGTAAATTGGCTGGCAGCTGAATAGACAATAATCAAGTGATAAAAAATTAATTAGAGAGAAAAGAGACATCATTGGTTTGAATCTTATTGTATATACAAGTGAATATTTGAAAATATGTTTTAAAAGTGTTTTTATTATTTTAAAATGTTTTATTTTTATATTTTACTTCAAATTATTTTATTTTTATATTTTAGATTATTTTCATATAATAATATTAAAAATATTTCCTTAAAAAATAAAAAATATCATTTTAATATATTAAAAAAAAACACTTTAAAAAACAATCACCTCAAAAAATCACTAATTTCAATTGACTAAAAGTTTCAAGTTGACTGTTTTTATCTCCATAGATTGACTTTTAGGAGTAGTTGTCCACCTGTTAATCTCGTCTCACTCCCTCTCTCTCTATATACACAATAATGCAGATATCCAGAAAGTCCACAGTCCGTTTCCTTTGGCGTCACACTCTTGCTTGCTTACATACATATATGTAGAACCGGCTCAAAAACCCCAAAAGTCTTCAAGAATAATTAAGATATACTTGTTAATTATACTTTTATGAAATGAAAATTATTATCACTTAAAAAATTAAATACAAAATGAAAATTGCCCAAGGTATCATTCATCAGGCATGCATAAATAAAAATGATATTTACTAAATATTTATAAAAAAAACTTATAGTTTTTCTCAAGGCTCCATTCACCATGAACATGCCCTGCTTGATTGAGAACGTGGTTTATGATATTTTTTAAATTATTTTTTGTTTAAAAATACATAAAAATGATATATTTTTTAGTTTTTTAAAAATATTTTTAATATCAACATATGAAAATAATCTAAAAATACTAAAAATTTAATTTAAATTAAAAAAAATATTTTTTTTACTTAAATTATTAAATACTAATTCCCAGTTTCCAACAATTTGATAAATTTTAAATGTTATAGTATTTTGAACAGAATAAAAGGTTTCATGAGAATGCATGCACTGGAAACAAAAGTCATCTCGTGGATGACTTTGAACTTTGAAGGGTCCATACACAGACACGCCTTGTAGACTATGAAGTGGCACTGGAAGTTTGACCATTCAATGCCTTTTCTATTTATCTATTTATTTTACTTTTTTCCTGACATGTTTGATTAAATAAAAAAATATACTCTAAAAATATAGTTATAAAACAATGTAGTATATATTTTGTGGTTTGAGATGAGATATTTTAATTTTTAAAATTTTATCATCTAATATTTATATTTTTCAGAATCAATCTTCATGTTTTTTATTTTATATATTCATTGTCATAAAGGGTCAATCTATTTATTTTTTAAAATTTAATTATTTAACATTGAATTTTTTTATAGCCATGCCCAATCATTAGATTCCTCTTGTTTTTATTCATTTTTTTTTTACTTTTCATATAAGCACTGATAGTTGTTTCATTAAATTAAAAAAATATATATTAAATATAACTTAGTATACTCATCTTATAAGATTAAATATTTTAATTTTAGTTATTTATTGATCAAACATAGATCCAATTAATTAGCTATATGTATAAATATTTTAATTTATAATTAATATTTTATATCAGAAATACATTAAAAAAAGACTCTGTATTTACTTAGAAGTCACCGCGTAAATGATGACTTTTTCAAGGATCCATACACAAGCACGCCCTGTCGATAATGGAATGGTATTGGAATTTTGCCTTTTCAAGCGTTGATTTACGACTCGCTTCTAGATTAGCTTATAGCTTTGAATGGAACTCATTTGATTAAAGCGTGTTTGACTGCTCAATCTTCTCCCTCGAAAAATTTTCATTTACTTTATATTCTCTTCTTTTTTTTAAATGGGAAGCCATCATACCTAAAGCTTAAGCTTCCATGTACATTTCTTTCCTCGCTGCTCATCTTTTCCATCTATCAGCTAGCAAACAAGAGAGTTTTGTTTTGGAACTTAAAGAGAAGAAAGAAGATGGCAGATTCATTGTCAGAAGAACAGATTGCTGAGTTCCGAGAGGCCTTTTTCCTGATTGACAGGGACGCAGATGGTGTGTCCTTCTACACCTTTATTTGATTTCTGTTCATTCTTGCTCTTCAATACCTTGACCTCAATAGTTGTGTATTTTGCTGTAACGATATTTATTTTATGAAAAGGTCTTTTTATTAATTAATCATGCCTTGAGATCACTTTAGGTCAGGAAGTTTTAGTCGTCGACTGGTTCCAAGATTTATTCATCCTAAGAATATTTAGACAACTGGAATGCGCTGATAACCAGAGTTCATTATATCTCTGTAGGGTTCAACCTGAAACTATTATTGAAACAAAAATTTACACACAGGTTTCATTACAATGGAAGAACTGGCAACCACAGTCCAGTCATTGGATGGACGTCCTGCAAAAGAAGTTCAAGCGATGATATGTGACGTTGATCTTGAAGGAAATGGGACGATGGATTTTGAAGAATTCTTGATTGTCATGGGGAGAAAGCAGAAGGTAATTAACAATATTTCTGGGACATGCAAGATATCAAGTGACGTGCAAATTACTATTTTTATTTGAAATATATAATACAAAATGCACTGGTGGTCGCTTTTATAAGGAAATGCTCGTTGTTTTGTCTGAGACTACAGGATTAATGTAAATGTATATGTAATTCTTGCAGGAAAACGTTGCTGAGGAATTAAAAGAAGCTTTCAAAGTTTTCGACAGGAACCAGGACGGATATATTTCGGCTAATGAGGTGAAGATCATTGCCTGTGCCTCCTAACCTAATATTCTATCTTGATATTTACTCTCTTATGCATCTGCATAATTCCTGTTCACCAGTAATAATTTTATGTAACCGATTAAGCTGCTCGGAAGCTTTCAAATATAATTTATATTATTTTTTGATATTTTTCCTGTGACTAGAGTTTTTTAGATTTAAAATTTATATAGATTTATATTTTTTATTAAATAAAATAGGATGATAAGATTTGACCCGTAATCATTAGATCAATAAAATTCTGATATCATGTTAAAAATTCATTTCATCTAATCATTTAAATTTTAAAATAAATTTTTAAAATATTATTTATATTATTTTCCGATATATATATATATATATGCATTGTTTATAATTTGCAGCTAAGACAAGTGATGATGAACTTGGGAGAGAGACTCACGGAGGAAGAGGCTGAACAAATGATAAGGGAGGCTGACGTGGACGGTGATGGTCTAGTTAGCTACGAGGAATTTGCAAGGATGATGATGGTGGCTTCCTGATTGTTTTATAGACAACACGCCACCTTGGTTCTTTTTTATTTTTATCCTCGTAGAAAGCAGAGACATTTGGCTTCTTGTATTGACTGTAACAATGCTAATTGCTGCGAAAAAACATGCTATGAATAATCCAATATACACCGTAGCTTCGGTGTGGAGGATCGACTGATTAAGAAATTACAGACCTCCATATTGCCCTGTCAACTTTAGTATTTAGAAAAATAAATACCGGCAGAGATATGCAGGTTGTGTTCAATTAACACCCACACACACCCTGTAATCAAGTTTTATTATTTTAGAATAAATATTATTTTTAAGTTACGGCTTATGATCACATAAGAGTTATTTGATATGTCGCCTGTTTGTTATTGTGATGTATAGTATGTTTTATAATTTTATTTTTATTTTTTAATATTAATACATCAAAATTATATACATATATATTAAGAATAATACACTTTTAGAAGAAGAAATGGAAACTGAATAGTTAGAAAAGCACATTGAAATGTTCGATATAATATAAAAATAAGAACTGAAATTATTTTAAAATCAATTATTTTAAAGAGATCATTCAAGAGTCTGGGTAAGTTTGTATATTTTTAAAATATTTATTATCATCACAAGTCACAGCTATCTCCAACTATATTATTGTTGAGAGTTTTGCGAGTCTACATGCTGGCTCTGTATGGAAACTATGAAGCCTAGTTGCCTGTTCTGAATCATCGATAGTAATTATCTTGCTAAGGATTTCACCCCGAACACATATGGCTTCAAAGTTCTTAACCAATTGGGTCCTATTACTCAGATGGTCTAGGATTTTTTGATCACGTGTTCCAGTTCTGTTAAGAAATAGTTTACGTTTAAATAAATGCATGCATACATGCATAAGTGCAGAATAATAATCTATTTCTCAGCTAATGTGGCAGTCAAGAAGTGGACCTATTCTCATGCCACAATTGTGGTAATTTGATCTGTGATCATCATAGTAGAAATAGTAGGAGTAGTGACTAATATTTCTCAATTCTGTTATGTAAAAGAGCTGTATTTAAACAGCCCCGATTATCTTAATAAGATGTGTAGTTTTTCATCAATCTTGTGAGTTCCATAATTAGAGCTTGAAACACTAACAGTGGTATCAGAGCCTCTATGGGACAGATTGATTGTAGCAAGAGATACACAGTGAGAGTAGTGAGAAATACACAGTGAGAGTGAAAATTAGTGAAGATAAGAGTTTAACAAAAATTCCTCATTTTGATGGTCAACACTATGATCATTGGAGTGAGTTGATGGAAAATTTGCTGCGTGCAAAAGGGTTGTGGAGCCTGGTGGAAAACGGCATTCAAGAGCCGATCGTGGGGACTGCGTTGAGCAATGCGCAGCAAACACAACTCGATGATGCAAAAATGAAAGATCATCAAGTGAAACACTATCTATATCAAGCAATAGATAGAGATACATTTGAACAGATTCTGGACAGGTGCACATCGAAGATTGTGTGGGATTCTTTGAAAAGCAAGTTTGGGGGAAATGCCAAAGTGAAGCAATCTCTGCTCAACACGCTGAGACGAGATTTTGAGATTCTGCAAATGAAACACAGTGAAACAATTGCAGAATATTTTGTTAGGGTCACTTCGGTGGCTAACCAGATGAGGAGCAATGGGGAGACGATGCCGGACACCAAGGTGGTGGAAAAGGTGCTTTGAACCTTGACAGAAAGGTTCACTTATGTAGTGGTTTCAATAGAAGAATCAAGGGATGTAAGCGCAATGACAATTGACGAACTACAAAGCTCACTTGTAGTCCATGAAGCCAAGTTTAAAAGGCTAGATAAAGAGCACAATGAGGAGCATGCATTGCGTGTTTCAGTTGGAGATGACAGACTCAACAATGAGCCGAGAGAAAGAAGTGGTCTCACCTATCGAAATCGAGGCAGAGGCAGAGGACGACAGGGATTTGGGAGAGCCACTGTGAAATGCTTTAAATGCCATAAGCTAGGGCATTTTCAATATGAGTGTCCTACTTGGGAGAGGAATGCAAATTATGTGGAATTGGATGATGAAGAGGAGCTTCTTCTCATGGCTCACGTTGAGCCAATAGGAACTACAGACAATGCAACAGAGGATGATGAAGAGGTTGTGAATCTAAAACTGGATTGCGTGAAAGTAAGTGATGGAGATGATGTGGAGCTGAATGATGGAGATGACATGGAGCTGGATGATGGAGATACAATGAAGTTGAAACTGGATTGCGTGAAAGTGAATGGTGGAGATGTGAAATTGGAAAACAATGACCTTCTCCTTATGGCTCACAGTGAAGCAAAGGAACTGACCAGGGAAGAAGTGTGGTTCATTGACTCAGGCTGTTCAAACCACATGACAGGCAACAAAAATTGGTTTGTCACTTTGGATGAGAGCTTCTCACACTTTGTGAAGCTGGGCAACAATGCTAGGATGCAAGTCATGGGTCAAGGAAACGTGAAGCTGAAGGTTCAAGGGAGAATACAGATTGTCAACAATGTCTATTACATCCCAGATTTAACAAATAATTTGTTAAGTGTGGGGCAGCTGCAGGAGAGAGGCTTAGCAGTGTTAATGAAAAAGGGAGTTTGTAAAATCTTTCATCCAAAGAAAGGCATCATTGTGCACACCAAAATGACCACAAACCGCATGTTTGTCATGCTTGTTGAACTACATAACGATGCATGCTTGCAAGTAATACAGGAGGATATCACAAGGCTTTGGCATAAGAGATTCGGACACCTTCATTTGAGAGGACTTCAAGGACTGCATCACAAGAAAATGGTGCACGGGATACCAGAAATTCAAGCAGCAAACAAGGTGTGTGAAGTATGTAACAAAGGGAAGCAACATAGAGAAGAGATACCAAAAAAGGCTAACTGGAGAGCCTCCGAAAAATTGCAGCTTATTCACTCCGATCTATGTGGACCAATCACCCCAACAACCATGAGTAACAGACGGTATATTCTGACATTTACTGATGATTTCAGCAGGAAAACATGGATTTATTTACTTGCAGAGAAGGGCGAAACCTTTGAGAAATTCAAGCATTTTAAAGCAAGCGTTGAGATGGAGACAGGGATGAAAATTCGATGTCTACGAAGTGATCACGGAGGAGAATACAATTCTCAATTTTTTTTCAGATTTTTGCAACACACAGGGTATCAAGAGACAACTTACCATGTCATACACACCCCAACAAAACGGGGTAGCAGAATGCAAAAACCGAACACTCATGAACATGGTTCGGTGTCTACTGGTAGAAGGAAAAATGCCAAGAAGTTTCTCGGCAGAGGCAGCAAAATGGTCAGTGCATATCATTAATCGAAGCCCAACAGCAGCACTGCATGATGAAACCCCAGAAAAATGCTGGACTGGACACAAACTGAGTGTAGCACATTTCAGAATTTTTGGATGCATTGCTTACGTGCATGTACCAAATCAAAGAAGGGTCAAACTAGAAGAAAAGAGTAAAAAATATGTGTTCTTAGGAGTCAATGAAGAGTCTAAAGCATACAGACTCTATAACCCAGAAAGCAAACAAATCATCACTAGTAGAGACGTGATTTTTGCCGAGGAGGAGATCTAGAATTGGGGGAGGATAGATGATGACAAGGAGGACTTACAGTGGGAGGATGCAGAGTCATTTGCTGGGATAGACGAAGAAGGCAATGTTCAAAATGAAAATGAGCAAATTCCAGCTCAGCCCGAGGAAGTAAGACGTGAAGCAAGGCGAGCAAACGCCACCTCATCATCTCAGGCAATTCGAAGGGAGCAGCCAAAGAGGATTAGTAAAGCTCTAACGCACTTACAAGACTTCGTAACTAGGGAAAATCTCACAGAGGAGGAGGAAGAGGAAGACCAATTTCTGGTGCTCTACACTATAGAAGATGATCCAGCAAGCTATGATGAGGCTGTGAAAGACATAAAATGGAGACAAGCTATGGATGCCGAGATTCAGGTTATCGAAAAAAATAATACACGGGAGTTAGTGGAGCTGCTCAAAGGGATGAAAAAAATCGGAGTCAAGTGGGTTTTTAAAACCAAATTAAATGAAAGAGGAGAAGTCGATAAATACAAGGCGAGACTGGTTGTGAAGGGTTACGCACAAAAACAAGGAATAGATTATAGTGAAGTGTTTTCACCAGTTGCCAGATGGGACACTATCAGGATGATACTCTCTCTTGCTGTACTACGAGGTTGGGAAGTTTTTCAGCTCAACGTAAAAAGCGCATTTCTTCATGGAGAACTGGAGGAGGTTGTTCACATTGAACAACCTGAAGGATACATTCGGAAAGGAGAGGAGTAGAAAGCGTATCGACTAAGGAAGGTATTGTATGGACTAAAACAAGCTCCAAGAGCTTGGTACAGTCGGATAGAGGACTACTTCAATGGTGAAGGTTTCGAAAAATGCAGTTATGAGCACACCTTGTTCATAAAGAAGGAAGGAGGGAGTTTTTTGGTGGTAAGTCTCTATGTGGATGATTTAATTTTTACCGGAAATAATATAAAGTTGTGTAGAGAATTTAAAGCTTCCATGCAATCAGTATTTGATATGACTGACCTAGGGAGGATGATGTATTTTCTGGGTGTTGAAGTACACCAAACAGATGCTGGAATATTCTTGTGTCAAGAAAAATATGTAGGTGAACTTCTTACGAGGTTTGGAATGGGCAGCTGCAACGCAGTTAACAATCCAATGGTTCCAGGAACTAAGTTATCATCACAAGAGAAAGGAGAAGAAATCAACAGCACCGAATACAAGCAATTGATTGGTAGCCTTATGTACATTACAACAACTCGACCTGATATAATGTATGCTGTAAGTTTTTTAAGCAGATTCATGGCCGCACCAAAGGAAGGACATTTACTAGCTGCAAAAAGAATATTTTGATACTTAAAGGGGACAATTGATTTCGGTGTTTTCTACAAGAAAGGTTCAGATAACATCCTCAAAGGCTACACAGATAGCGATTTTACAGGTGACTTAGATGGAGGAAAAAGCACGTCCGGATATGTGTTTATGTTGGGAGATGGGGCAGTGGCATGGAGCTCTAGGAAGCAGCCAATCATCACACTATCAACTACGGAGGCCGAATATGTAGCAGCTACCACATGTGCATGTCACAGCATATGGATGAAGGAAGTTCTAAACAGTGTTGAAGAAGATTATTGTAAGTGTATTACTGTATTCTATGAAAATAGCTCATCCATTAAATTGTCTAAGAATCCGGTACTACACGGTAGAACAAAACATATCAATATGAGATTTCATTTTATTAGAGATCTTATCAAGAAGAGAGAAGTGGAACTAGTCTATTGTGGAACAAAGGAGCAAATAGCGGACATCATGACCAAACCACTCAAACTCGAAGATTTTATGAAACTCCGCATGCTCTTAGGAGTACAAGAGAAGAAGGCATTAAACTGAGCTGAACAACACGGCATGCTCAGTTTAGGGGAGGATTTGTTAAGAAATAGTTTACGTTTAAATAAATGCATGCATACATGCATAAGTGCAGAATAATAATCTATTTCTCAGCTAATGTGGTAGTCAAGAAGTGGACCTATTCTCACGCTATTCTCAGCTAGTGTGGCAGTCAAGAAGTGGACCTATTCTCACGCCACAATTGTGGTAATTTGATCTGCGATCATCACAGTAGAAATAGTAGGAGTAGTGGCTAATATTTCTCAATTCTGTTATGTAAAAGAGCTGTATTTAAACAGCCCTGATTTCTCAATTCTGTTATGTAAAAGAGCTGTATTTAAACAGCCCCGATTATCTTAATAAGATGTGTAGTTTTTCATCAATCTTGTGAGTTCCATAATTAGAGCTTGAAACACTAACAAGTTCTACTCCTCGGAAACTTCAGTATTGTCCTTGAATAAAATCCCATTACCTCCAGTGGCATTTCAAATATTCTTGTTTATCATTTATGATTTATTAACTTAATTAATAAAAATGAATAGGGTTTTGGGTTCTGATTAATCGAGGGTTGAAGACTTGTTTTCCTGTCATGTAGTGACGATAATCAAAAAATAAAATAAGATGATCAATGAGTTTTTTTTGTAATAATTGGGGCGAATATGCCATATTAGATTAACCGGGAAATAGTAAACCCAATCAAGTCATAGTACAATAAAGTGTATAATCCTGATGGTGGATCTGTTAATACATCAGATTGTTTATCTAACATGTCTTTATTTAGCCTATAATTAGCTAACTAATCAGCCATATAATTAGCCTCTTTATAAATATGAAATATTTTAACTTCTTAATCTCTATCCAACATATCCCTAATCTGCATGGTTAAAGTGAAATTTCTATCCATGCTCGCTATATCCCATTAATAAGTTGAGATATCACAGAAGGACTGTTTGGCTTGTTTATTATTTATTATCGAACCTTTGTAGTGGTCATATGTTTTTGCCCAAATAACCTATTATGGAAACCTATTATTTGTGGGTGTGTTGGAACAATAAGGTAACTTGAAGGGTCTACTAAGGTGTTAGGTGGTGCATTGTGCCTGACTGCCCGGCCTAAAAAGGAGTGATCTGCATTTGAGCTTTGAGCTTCTGGGTGCAGTCCATAGCCCGTTGATTCTGGGTCTAGGTCGTGTCTGTTAGGAGAAAAGAGACTTCACAGAATAGAAGAATTGTTGTGGAATAACCTGGAATCACTCTACTCTGTATTGTGAAGTAGCATGGCTTATATAGCCTTACAAAGAAGAACTAGAGAAGCACAAATAACGTGCTCAACAAACTACTAACACAAATAACAACCTAACAGCTAATACACGTGTATTTATTTCAGTAACTAACTGTCAACCATAACATTCCCTCCCTTAAACTAGATTGCTTAAGCAACTAGTTTACTCCTGGTGATTTGCACATTCCCAACTGATCTCTTAGCTTCTGAAATGATTCCAATTTAAGTGGTTTAGTTAACACATCAGCAACTTGTTCTTGTGTCCCACAATATTTCAACTGCACAACTCCTTCTTGAGCAAGCTCTCGTAAGAAATGAAAGCGCACATCTATGTGCTTGCTCCTTCCATGCATTACAGGGTTCTTGGAAAATTTTATTGCTGAACTATTATCACAGTATATGGTAGTGTTGTTGTTGCCTTCATATCCAAGTTGCCTCAGAATCCTCTTCATCCACACGCCCTGACAAGAACATGTTGTAGCAGCGACAAATTCAACCTTTGTTGTACTAAGAGTCACAATTGGTTATTTTCGTGACGACCAAGCAACAACTCCAGAACTTAGAATGAAAGTGTAGCTCGATGTACTCTTTCTGTCTTCCAAACATCCTATATAATCACTGTCAGTAAAACCAATTAACTCTTTATTCCCTCCCTTCGCATAGAAAATCCCAAAACCAGTTGTTCCTTGTAGATAGCGCATGACCCTCTTGGCTGCCGAAAGATGGAGCTCTGTGGGCCTTGACATATATCTACTTATTAGACTAACCGCGAACATTATATCTGGTCTGGTAGCTGTGAGATACATCATACTTCCAACCATCTGCTTATAGAGAATACTATCAATTGCCACCCTCTTCTCATCTTTAGATATTTTAAAACCTGGAACGATGGGATTCTGAACTTCATTGCTATTTTTCATCCCAAACCTTCTTAAAATCTCCATGGCATATCTTCGCTGACTTATGAAAATTCCTTCACTCAACTGCAACACCTCAATTCCAAGGAAAAATTTCATTTTTCCCAAATCGGACATATCAAATTCCTTCATCATGGAACTTTTAAACTTGCTGATCATATCTTCATAATCTCCTTTATAAATCAAATCATCAACATACACGCTTATAATCAATTGTTTCCCTTGTTTGACTTTGATGAAGAGTGTTTGTTCGCTCTCACATTTTCCGAAGCCTTCTTTCAGAAAATATGACTCAATTCGACTGAACCAAGCCCTCGGTGCTTGCTTAAGCCCATACAAGGCCTTTTTAAGCTTATAGACCTTATCAACCATATTTTCCACCTCGTAACCCTTTGGTTGTTCAACAAAAACCTCCTCAGTCAACTCACTATGAAGAAATGAGGACTTTACATCAAGTTGGTAAATGGTCCAACCCTTTTGAGCAACGAATGCAATGATCAACCGAACCGTATTCGTACGAGCAACTGGGGCAAACACTTCTTCGTAATCAACCCCATATTGTTGTGCATATCCCTTCGCAACTAAACGAGCTTTGTACTTCTCAACATCTCCATGCTCATTTAGTTTTGTTTTATACACCCATTTCAAGCCAATTTGTTTTGTCCCTTTCGGTAACTCTGTGAGAATCCAAGTTCCATTTTTCTCAATCGAGCTCATTTCTGAATCCATGGCTTGTCTCCACTGATCCAACTTCACTGTTTCTTCGAAATATATTGGATCTGCACCAATGAACAAGGCCATATTCCCATTACAATCTTCATCGGATAAGTCGAGACCTTCCCCTGTTTCATAGTCTCTCATCCACGCTGGAATCCTTCTGCTTCTGCCTGCTTCTAAGCTATCAAATTCTGGGGAACCTTCCATCTGTGCAGGAACTTGTAACCCTTCATCATCTGCTACATTAATACCTGCATCATCTTCATCCCCATTATTATCATTTGTATTCACATTTACTTCTACATCATCTGCATTTACTTCTTCAGCATCACTTGAATAAGTGTGTTCTTCATCATCTGCATCTTCATTCCCCAATTCTAAGTCCAACAAAATTTGATCTTCTAAGCTCTTATCCCATTCCCACTTCTTATTCTCCTCAAAAACAACATCACGGCTGTCTACTACTCTTTTTGATATTGGCTCATAAAACCTATATCCTTTTGATTCATCATTTATGCCGAGAAGGACACAGCAATAGCTTTTATTTTCTAGTTTTGTCCTTCGAGCTTCAGGAACATGGACATGCGCAATGCTTCCAAAGACCCTAAAATATCCCACAGATGGTTTAACCCCACTCCAGGCTTCTTTTGGAGTCATGTTCTTCACTACCATTGTTGAACATCTATTTAACACGTGTATGCTCCAGTTCACAGCTTCAGGCCAGAAGCTCTTCGGAATGCCTTTCTCAGTTAATAAACATCTCACCATATTCATCACTGTTCGGTTCTCTCTCTGCAACACCATTGTGTTGTGGTGTATAGGCAGTGGTCAATTGCCTCTTTATTCCATTTCTTTTGCAGAAGTCATTGAACTTACCAAAAGTAAATTCACCACCATGGTCTGTTCTTAGACATTTAATAGCCAATTTAGTTTCCTTTTCAACACTTTCTTTAAACAATTTGAAGGAAGTAAAAGCATTTGATTTCTCTACTAAAAAATCTACCTATGCTTTTCTACTGCAATCATCTATGTAACATATCAAATACCTTTTATGGCTATTTGAAATTAGAGAGATTGGTCCACATATATTAGTATGGACAAGTTTCAGCCTCTGGGATGCCCTCTATGTGCTTTTTTTTAGGATAGGATCTCTATATTGCTTCCCCTTCAAGCAGTCAGTACATGCATCACTAGATTGGGAAAAATTTGGCAAACCTTTCACCATTTCCTTTTGTTGCAAAATTCTGAGCCCTTTATGGCTTATGTGACCATATCTACGATGCCATAGATGAGCCAAACTTTATGAAGTTGCTTGCAGACATACCCCTCCCTCTGTTTGTTGCATCTGCAAATTTGTGGCTGGGAAATTGGATAGAATAACAAACATTCTATTTGCAGTCATGTCTGTTTGTATAATCAGACCTTTGGTTGGGTGATAAATTCTGCATTTGTTTGATTTAATTAGGATGGCTAATCCCCTCTCTTGCAGCTGTTCTATACTGAGAAGATTGTTCTTCAACTCTGGTACATGAAACACTTCGGCTATGATGTAGCAGACACCATTGAGAAACAATCTCACAGTCCCCTTCCCAATCACACTTATTTTCGTATTATCTCCAAGTTTGACCATTTGCTTGAATTATTCATCCAACTCATAGAATAATGATCGATCACCACACATGTGGTTGCTACAACCCGAATCAAGAAACCATATTTCATTTCTTCTACCTTTATGCATCTCTACACAAGTCATTAGAAGCATTTCTTCTTCCTCATCCAATTCTGCATAATTGGCCTGTTTACTACACTGTGGACACTCAAATTGATAGTGTCCAAGTTGATGACACTTGAAACACTCAATGACAGCTCTACTGTAGGACTGTCGACCTCCTCCTCCTCTGTCTCTTCTAAACACAGCTCTCTCTCGTCCTCTTCCACGAAATCTTTCTTCATGTGTTACCTTGAGTGCTTGTTCTTCTTCACAATTCTTATTGAACTTCTGCTAATGTACAATAAGTGAACTCTGTAGTTCATCAACCGTAAGTGAATCAATATCCTTAGATTCTTCAATTGAGACAACTATGTAGTTAAACTTCTCAGTCAATGTCCTGAGAATCTTCTCTACAATGGTAACTTCTCTCATTTGCTCACCATTACTCCTCATCTTATCAGCAATGGTCATAACACGAGCAAAATAATCTGTAATATTCTCACCTATTTTCATCTCCAGAACCTCAAAATTTCTTCTCAACATTTGGAGAGCTGAACGCTTTACCCTAGCATTTCCCTTAAACTTCTTCTTCATGGAATCCTATATCTGCTTTGAAGTGTGTTTCTCTAAAATTTGTTCAAGTGTTGTTCTGTCAATTGACTAAAACAGATAATTTTTTACTTTAAGGTCCTTGATGATTAATTCCTCCAATTGCTTCTGCCTTGCCTCACTCAACACTGCACCTGGTTTTGATTCTTCATAACCAGTCTCCACTAAACTCCAGTAACCTTTGGACCTCAATAGGTTCTCCATAAGCATGCTCCAATGGTCATAGTGACCATCAAATCGTGGTATAACAGGCTGCAGGTAATTCTTCTCTTCACTCATTCTTCTCTTGTTCTTGAAATTCTGCAGATTTTAGCCTTCAACAAACCTAAGCTCTGATACCAGAATGTTAGGAGAAAAGAGACTTCACAGAATAGAAGAATTGTTGTGGAATAACCTGGAATTACTCTACTCTGTATTGTGAAGTAGCATGGCTTATATAGCTTTACAAAGAAGAACTAGAGAAGCACAAATAACGTACTCAACAAACTCCTAACAGAAATAACAACCTAACAGCTAATAAACGTGTATTTATTTCAGTAACTAACTGTCAACCATAACAGTGTCTTGTATTCTATGTCTTGGCCCTATTGTTTTGATTAAAAAAATATAACTCAAATCTGAACTGGGCCTTTAATTATATATACAAAAATGAATAAATAAATAACCAAACACTCATTTAGATATCGTTTGATTTGATATCATAGTAGTTTCTTAAGGGTCTGTTTCACAGATATAAAATTGTTATTTAGAAGTAATTAATAATATACTCTTTAAAATCTAAATAAATAAATACAGGAGAACAGATAAATTTGGATAGAGATATTATTATATTTTTTTTATTTATCATGATTGTTTTAGAGATAGTTTGGCGTTATAGTAGGGTTTTTTTTTTGTGTCTAACAACGGATAAAAAAATATTAATTAGTTAAATAGCTTATGTATTTATCACTTATTCTACACTTAAAAGAATTTCAAACTTTGATTTTATAAAAATTAAAATAATAATTATTTCTATTTATAAAGAGCTGTTTTTCAAATAATTTTTGTGTTATTAAAATACATAAAGAGAGAATTAAAAAAAACTAGGGTCGCATAATAAAATATCAAATACATGTTTAACTTAACCTAAATATAAAAGGACCATGTATAGGCTAAAGAAAAAACCTATTCTACCCTTAACAAATAATAAATAACTTAACCTACATATCATATATTCTTAACATAAACTAATAATATGGTCTTTAAAATCTACTTTTAAATAATATCTCTTATGATGCATCATGATAGGTTTTTTCAAACTTCAAAAGCTACCTTCTAATGATATACCTTCCCGGGCGTTTTTCAGAACTTTTTTCGAGCTTGTCGGCAGATTTTTTGACGAAACGATTGTATTATCTAGTTTCCGATAAGGACGGGCATGCGCATCAAGGGCAAGAGATCGCTTGAAGGCCTGTCCCACCGACCTAAATACTCGAGGTCGGCAGAGATAGCTCAACTGCTCAATTCGATCAGATTCACATGAATTTGACCATTGTGCACGACACGCACCTCCGACTACTTTCGAAAAGGGCTACGAACTTGTCCGAAGATTAAATTATTTTAGACATCATCTGACAAATGACACGGTGAATTCTACAGAGCACTTCAAGCAAACATATTTATGGAAGGGCACCTGTTCTTGTACCATTATATGGTTCAGTTAATAGCTAACGAAAAGATTTTGATAATACCAAGAATGCATTAATCGAAGCATATCAAGTCCTGTGGGCATTCGCGAAAATTTCTATCATGTATTTCCCATGTCCCATTTGCTTGTTCATCATCGTATCTCAACTATATATTAAGGTTCCTCAAACCTTAAAAATATTTATTCAATACGGGAATACCGGAATATAGAATAGAATAGAACAGTGAATTGAAGATTGTTGTAAAAAAACACACTAGAATATCCAGTAAAAATACCCTAAAAAATCTACTACAGCAAAACCTAGACGCGTGGATATATGAGAGGCCCGTGGACCTGGCACCTGGGCCTATTATTCACATTCAATTGTTTTTTTTAAGAAGAGAGAGACATGACCCTGAAAACAAATATTGCTCCCCCCGATCCTTAACCGGTAGCCTTGTCTTCACCCAGCACGTACCACCCAATTTTATTCACGGCACAAAATTGTTAATTAAATAATTTTAAAAAATATATATTAACTTGATTTATTATTATTAATATGAACAGTTAAATGAATCTTATATTATTAAAATTGTTTTAATTGTAGATGGTGTTGGCGTTACGACGGTAGTTAAGGGTTTGTCAGACAGTAGGATAAATTTTGTTTTTCAAAATGATTTTTATTTAAAAATATATTAAAATAATTTTTATTATTAAAAAAATTAATTTTTACATCAATATATCAAAGTAATTTTAAAATACTAGAAAAAAATAAAATATTTTTTATTTTATTTTATCTCAAAAACCTTTTAAAATACAGTGGGAAACAGCCGCTAAAATAATTCCTACACTGTGGCGGGGAGAAATATTTATATGGTCGAGACTTGGACAAAGTGGTTTCCATGTTTAGGTGGATATTAAAATATCATAGCACAGTTACCTGGACATTGCGGAATCACAGGGATGCTCACGATCTTAAGAAAGCAATACAAGTTTTCGTGCAGGCGTAAAGCCATTGACAGGGAAAAAAAAACCCAAAAAAATAAGAAGAAGAACATGCAAGATCATTGCTTGGGCTTCCATGGTCAAACACCATTAAAAGAGGTTGCACGATAAATAAATCACCCGTCCCTTCGAAAAATGATATTTAAGAGCTCAGCCGTCTCAGGTTTCGAAATTTTCATCGATGTCTGTTCATGTAAACTTCGTCGAAGCTGCAATGACGGCTGCAATGGACCCAGCAACATCTTTTCAATTTTATTAAAGCTTGCAATTTGGTCTGATCCCTCTCACGAAATTACAGGGTAACTTCCCGAAAGTTGTCGTGTCAGTCATCGACATCTTATCATGACAGCCGGAGTTCCCAAGTTGAGTTGACTAAGAACGTTCACAACAAGAGGAGGAAAAAGCAGGAAAGCTGCTGTTGCGTGATAAATTTGAGTTGACAGCAAAATAAAAATAAATTGAAAATGCTTGAGGTTTTTTTTTTAATCATCAATTTGATTTCGTGAAGAAATGAGGGTGAGGAAATATATAACTTTTGTGGTTTCCTTTTCAGATTTCTTTGTCTATTAATATCGATATCCATAGACTTTAGGACATACTTATTTAATGATATGGTTACATGAGATTATTTTTGAACTACTCGAGTTGATTGGATCAAGTTAGAGAATTTTTTATACAATTTAATCTTAAATTTGGATTAAACAAAAAAAAAAAAAGGTTTCAAGATCTTTTATGTTAATTTTACTGTTTTTGTCTTGATTTTACGCTTTATATTTTTTAAAAGTTAATCATATTAATTTTAGATATGCCCGGTTGACTGAGCCGTAGCTAAAAACACTCTGATTTTATTTAATTTTAAATTCGAGTTAAGTATAAAATCAAATTAAAAGATTTGAAGAACTCTTATTCTATTTAATTTTATACTTTAGAGTTGAGTATAAAATCAAATTAAAAGATTTGAAGATCGACCTCCCACTTAATTGAAATCTAGGGTGTTTGGAAGTTTTTATAAAAAGTGTTTATAATTTTTTTTTATTTTAAATTAATTTTTTTTTATATTTTTAGATCATTTTGATGTGCTGATATAAAAAATAATTTTTTAAAAATAAAAAATATATCATTTGAATGTATTTTTAAATAAAATATTTTAAAAAACAACTACAATCATACTCCCTAAACTTACACTAAGCTTTGGGATGGAGTAAAGGTAAAGATAGCGAGAGTTAGAGGGAGTAAATTATCCTCTCGCAACTCTATAAATTGAAAGTGAGAGCAATGAATTGCTTCTTCCAAGATTCCAAATTCATGTGGTGCTCTGGATTTGCTTAAAATCGTAAGTGGAATTGCTTCTTCCAAGATTCCAAATTCATATCGTGCTCTGGATTCTCTTAAAATCGTAAGTGGAATGGCTTCTTCCAGGATTTTCCACATGGTAACGAGGTGGACGTCCGCTCGTCTAAAAATGGAAATAATTTGAGAAAAATCTGTTCATCGCAGGGTTCTCGAAGAATCTAGCATTGCTATTTATGGATAGATTCAATTTAGAGAAATTGAAGAGTGAGAAGCGTGTCCATGATTGCATGATCCTCGTTAGATATGTATGGAAGTTAGTTATTTATATTAGCCATCCAAGCCATGCACGGCTAGGAATGGAATCCCGCCCGTGGCATGTCCATCATTACGGTTCAGTCATGCCCTGAATCTCGGGGACACCTCAGCACGCGCCTTGACCTTTTATGGCTGGTCTGAAAAATATAAGGATAGCTCAAACGGCAAGTTCTTGCATTTGATTTCTAGTAATCATAAGTCGATTCTTTCAAATCATCGGAGGCTTAAATATTTTTTAATTTTAGGACTTTATAGAATTAGCTTAGGTGCATATAAATTGATTTAAATACTCATATTAATAAAATAAATTATTAGTTTGAAGTAGTGATTTTATTGTAAATAATAAAATTATTTCAATATATATGTTTTTATATTTATAAATACACCTTTTTTTGTATATATAAAGTATTTATACAAGATTTTTTATTCTAGATTGAAAAAATATTTTTTTTATCAAGTTTTATATAGTAAATATTGACATGAGATAGAGAACAACAATGAAATAAAAGTGGATCATCGTCTATATTTTTTGAACCTTTTATTTTTAATATAATTATATTTTCAACGACACTTAAACCCAGACCATAACACTTTGGATCAATTTTAATTAAACAATCTTTATATATTTGTTTTATAACCTTTTTAAGATCTACGACTTTTTAATTCCTTGACAACTCTTTTTTTATTGCTATATAAATCATGCAATCTTACAATTGCAATTAAGGACCAACTAAAAATATTTTTTTTTTTTGTGTTTATAGAACTTGTTGGTCTTGTTGGTTAGATTGTGACCCTTCTTTCTACTGGAGAAACTTGTTCATATTATGCTTTTTTTTTTTTTTTAAACAATCATCTCATTAAAAAAATTAAACTAGTAGATGAGATAATCTTTTGATACGGTATCAGAATCTTGTTGACCTAACAATTACAAGTTTGAATCTCATTATTCATTTTATTTGATTAAAAAATAAAACACAAGGTAGTGTAAGTATGCTTAAGTTTTAAATTTAAAACACTTTTACTTAAAAAAATATATTAGATAATAATATTATAGGGACAAATAGCCCTACATGTCTTCTGATAGTAGTCGGTGCACTGGAAAACACTCTCTCCCGGCACTATTGCACTCGTGATCATTTTTTCTCACCTGTTTAGCTACGAAATTCAACTTTTCTTCTTCGATTTTCAGTGGGAAACGTCACGCAAACCCCTACCTACCAGGGATTCACGATTCATACAAAACTAATAACTTTTTGTTTTTATATTTTAAAAACATTTTTTGTTTTTCTTGCTTTAAATTAGTTTTTTAGTTTTTTTTTTTAATTCATGTGTCTTTTGTTCTTTCGCGTGCCGGGCCAAAAAGATCACAAATTATGCTTTTTCTCCAGTGGCTGATGGTGCCTGAGCGGCGCACACCGAGTCTACGGGATGGGACATGGAGTGCGGGAAAATTGTGATTCAAACTAATGGCACCTAATAGTTGACTTGAAGATGTCGACTTGTTGTGTTTGTAATTGATATCTATTAAACTATGAATTTTATTTATGGTCCAAGAAATATAAAACCCTATTTTAAATCAAATCAATCAGACCGTCTTAATTTTCTGCATAAAACAGTTAAATAAATATAATTACTGCATCCGAACCAGTAAAAAATGTTATAATCCAAAAATCAAGTCAAAGTAATCTCAACAGTTACTGGTAGAAAGAAGAGTGAAAACTGGGAGGTAAGCAGTTGGTCAGAACGGGGACCGGAAAAGAAAGGGATTTGGACATCGGACGCAGTACGGAGCTGGACAACAAAACACAAACAAAGAAAAATCAATTTCGGCAACGAAGTCTGGTAAACAGCAAATACTCCGAAAGTCGGTAACATGTTGTAACCTCTGCCCCACGTAACCAAGCGACCTCACGAGTTTAGTCAGCTAGAAAACGCGTTTCCAACAATTTCGGGCCCAGGCTATTATTCCATCTCGGACCGTTTACTTTGAAGAAAAATCTATGAAGAATTTTTTGATAAAATAGTAACTATGCGCCGGTAATTGAAGAAAATATTACTAGATTTTTGCTGAAAATTTTAGTGTTTTTTTTCACGAATCGGCTAAGAGCTCTTTCTATAAACTTTCCTGCTGCTGGGATAGTCCTGGTCCGATTCTGTTGGCACCAAATAGTTTACCCTTTGTTTTGCAGCATACTCGTCACCGGATACGAATATTTGTCTCGTGGGAACATGAATATCCGAGGCAAAACTCAAACTTTAGACAAGTGTCTGGTAGCTTATGTCGTTGGGTGCATATTTCAGTTGAAAAAAAAATATTAAATCGATATTTTTTAAATTTATTTCGATGGTTTTGATAAAATAATATTAAAAGATAAAAAAAAATTATATGTTTTTAATAAAAAAATAACACCGTACAAATATCAAACGCGTTAAACTATAATATCGTTGCCACTTGATAACTTAATTTGAGATTTTTTTTTTACATACATATATATCATAAAAAATCCCCTTCTTTGATTTTTTTTTCTTTTTAAAATAACACAAAACATGAATAGAAGTGAGAGAAGTAGCTTGGAGAATACCTCCACGGCAGCAACTTAAGCTCATTATATAGCAACTGGAACGACAAGTTGATTCAAAATGAATTTCTAAATCGGTGTCTCCTTGTACCCGAACTGAAATAGTAAATCACTTCCTAGTTCTGAGCATCTCCCAAGAAAAAACAATGGCAAGCAGCAAGCCATCGCATATCGACTGCAGCGCTTTGCTTGTCAACACCTTCAAGAAGGCCCAGAAGAGATGGCGCATTGCTTATCTAACAATTCGCTCCGTCAGGGCAATGCTTTCTCTTGTAAGAGATATTGTATCAGAAACGAATAGCCATCAGTTTTCTGGGCTTTTGCATTCTGTTTCCTACACTGTGCTTGATGCAGAGCCTAGCAGTTCCCACCATCGAAGGAAAGAAAATGAGTCGACTATCCATGATCCGGATATTGATCAAACGAAACTCACTGAAATGGTGAAGCAGAAAGACCTGGTATCTCTCAACCATCTTGGAGGAGTTGAAGGTGTAGCCACCGCTCTTGGGACAAAATCAAAAACTGGAATCACTGGTCATGACCAAGAAGTCAGCTGGCGGCGTGAGATGTACGGTTCCAACACTTACCACAAGCCACCTCCAAAAGGATTTTTGTTTTTTGTGATGGATGCTTTTAAAGACACCACCATTCTTATTCTGCTGGTGTGTGCTGCTCTTGCGCTTGGTTTTGGCATCAAACAGCATGGCATAAAGGAGGGCTGGTACGAAGGTGGGAGTATCTTTGTCGCTGTCTTTCTGGTCATTGCTGTCTCTGCCTTCAGCAACTATAGACAGGAGACACAATTTCACAAGCTATCGAAAATAAGTAATAATATTAAGGTTGATGTTCTCAGAAATGAACGGCGACAACAAATCTCCATATTTGATATTGTTGTCGGAGATATTGTCTTCTTGAAGATTGGGGATCAAATTCCTGCTGATGGCCTGTTCTTGGATGGACACTCTTTGGAAGTGGACGAGTCAAGCATGACAGGGGAGAGTGACCATGTAGCAGTCAACACCAAAGAGAACCCCTTCTTGTTTTCTGGTTCGAAAATTGCAGATGGATATGCTCGAATGCTCGTGACATCTGTTGGGATGAACACAGCATGGGGGGAAATGATGAGCTCAATAAATGGTGACTCCGATGAACGAACACCACTACAAGCCCGGCTAGACAAACTAACTTCTTCTATTGGGAAGGTCGGCCTTTCAGTTGCTTTTGTAGTACTTGCAGTCATGTTAATTCGTTACTTCACGGGAAATACAGAAGATGAAAATGGGAAGAAGGAGTATATCGGTAGCAGAACAAATACGGATGATGTGTTGAACGCAGTTGTACGCATTGTTGCTGCTGCGGTCACAATTGTGGTTGTGGCAATTCCTGAAGGTTTGCCGTTGGCAGTCACACTAACACTGGCTTATTCCATGAAGAGAATGATGGCTGATCAAGCTATGGTCAGAAAACTTTCAGCTTGTGAAACAATGGGTTCAGCCACAGTCATTTGCACCGACAAAACAGGCACATTGACACTAAATCAGATGAAAGTAGCCAAGTTCTGGCTCGGCCAAGAGCTAATTGAGGAAGATTCTTATAAGGAAATTGCGCCATCAATTCTTGAATTGCTCCACCAAGCAGTCAGTTTAAACACGACCGGTAGCGTGTACAAATCTGCATCAGGATCTGTACTTGAGTTTTCAGGCAGTCCAACTGAAAAGGCAATTCTTTCATGGGCTGTTTCTGAATTGGGCATGGATATGGAAAAACTGAAGGAAAATTGTACCATTCTCCATGTTGAGACTTTCAACTCAGTGAAGAAACGAAGCGGGGTTTCGATAAGGAAAATGGCAGACAATACTGTTCATGTACATTGGAAAGGAGCCGCTGAGATGATTCTGGCTTTGTGTTCAGGTTATTATGAGAGTAGCGGGATTGTTAAGCCCATTGACGAGGATGAAAGAAGTCAAATCGGGAAAATAATTCAAGGTATGGCAGCTAGTAGCCTTAGATGCATTGCATTTGCTCATAAAAGGGTTACCGAGGAAGGAATAAAAGACGATGATGGCGAATCACACCAGAGGCTACAAGAAGATGGTTTGACCTTTCTAGGAATAGTTGGTCTGAAGGATCCATGTAGAAATGGAGCCAAGAAAGCCGTGGAAATCTGCAAAGCTGCAGGAGTGAGCGTGAAAATGATAACCGGTGACAATATATTCACAGCAAAAGCTATAGCAACAGAATGCGGCATCCTTGAGCTAAATAACCATGTAGACAATGAAGAGGTGGTGGAAGGAGTCGTATTTCGTAACTACACAAATGAACAGAGAATGGAAAAGGTTGATAAGATCCGCGTGATGGCAAGGTCCTCTCCTTTCGACAAACTTCTTATGGTACAATGCTTGAGACAGAAAGGTCATGTTGTTGCAGTCACAGGAGATGGCACAAATGATGCGCCAGCATTAAAAGAAGCAGATATAGGACTGTCTATGGGCATCCAAGGAACCGAGGTTGCCAAAGAGAGCTCGGATATCGTCATTTTGGATGATAACTTTACTTCTGTGGCCACTGTTTTGAGGTGGGGACGGTGTGTCTACAACAATATCCAGAAATTTATCCAGTTTCAACTCACTGTGAACGTTGCAGCACTTGTAATCAACTTTATTGCCGCAGTTTCTGCTGGTGAGGTTCCGTTAACAGCTGTTCAGTTGCTGTGGGTAAACCTCATCATGGACACCTTGGGAGCTCTGGCTCTTGCTACAGAGCGGCCCACTGATGAGCTAATGGAGATGTCACCTGTGGGGCGAACCGAGCCTCTCATCACTAATATAATGTGGAGAAATCTTCTAGCTCAAGCTTTTTACCAGATAGCAATCTTACTGACATTACAATTTGCTGGCGAGTCTATCTTCAATGTGAGTGCAGAGGTTAACGATACGCTGATATTCAACACTTTTGTGCTTTGCCAAGTTTTCAACGAATTCAATGCAAGGAATATGCAAAAACAGAATGTATTCAAAGGCATTCACAGGAACCATTTGTTTCTGGGTATCATCGCAATCACCATTGCTCTTCAGGTGGTGATGGTGGAGTTCCTAAAGAAATTTGCTAGCACTGAGAGGCTGAACTGGTGGCAGTGGGTGACTTGTATTGTGATTGCAGCTATTTCATGGCCACTCGGTTGGTTTGTGAAACTCATACCAGTTTCAGACAAACCACTCTTCAGTTACCTCAAAAAACCAAAAGGGACATATAAAAGGGTTCGGAACTGGGTTTGGTGGAAGGTAAAGAAAGGTGTGACCAACCAGAATCGCCTCTATGTCTGAAGGCCATCGAGAAAGACAAACGGGAGGAAATGGAAGGAATGACAGCCTTAACAAGCGCCCCTACAAAAGACGAGAACAGGTGTCAGCATGTAGAAACGCATGGGAGAAAGAGAGATTTACGTGGACGGTCAGGATGGATAGACGAAGTGGCTTCCTCAACAAGCCTCTCTGCAATAAAAGAAAAAGGACATACGCGTGTAGGGATGGATGGAGGCCAGGACAGCCAACGTGGAGGGCTAGGATTCAAGAATCCCGACCAGGCCAGCTATCAGCAACTCATGAAGATCCGAGGAACGACGACCTTTTAAGAAGAGTTGACAGGTGGCAAGCAAATCGGATTAGCACAAGAAATAAGTATACAATTTAAACACTAATTGTCTCAATGAAGGCTATATTAAGGGAGATTGAGCAAAGACAGGGCACCCAGAAATAAATTGCTTTAGAGTAAATCAATTGTTCCCAGGAGGTCCGGGCTACCTCGAATCTACCCAGAAAAATTCACCAAAATTCCTAGTTCTTAGTTCAGCTTAGTTTTTAGTTTGAATTATCGTTTACTTTAAAGCTTTGATAAAATATAAACCAAAAATATTGTTTTTTTTCCTTTTACCATAAAAATTCAATAGAAACCTGAGAGACTTTTCTCTCACCCAAAAAGAGTTATTCCAATTTAAGTGTGTTCCAAGTGGTATCAGAGCCACGACCCTCGGTATGGCAGAAGGTACCCGAGTTTCGCAACTCATAGAGACAGTGTCCGGAATGAAACAACAACAGGAGGCTCAGCAACAGAACCAATTAAACCAACAACTTTTGGAGGATATTGTGCAACAGTTAAGGAATATGACTGCCAAAATGGACCAGATGACCAAGGCCCAAGGCAAAAGGCTCATGGGTTCACCACCCAACTCTCCCACCCGATCAGTTAACGGTAACCCGAGGAATGAGATGATTCCACAAGAAGGGACTCATTAGTTCCAGATCAAATCAGTCAGGCTAGAATTTCCCCGATTCAATGGTGAAGATCCAATCGAATGGGTGTACAAGGCCAATCAGTTTTTTAACTTCTACAATACACCGGCGCAACATAGGTTATTTATAGCAAGTTTCCACATGGAAGGTAAAGCCATTACTTGGTATCAAGAAATAGAAGAAATTGGGTTGATAACCAGTTGGGAGGCGTTTGTCACCGCCCTCCATATTCGGTTAGGGGCATCCTCTTATGATGACCCAATGGAGGCCCTAATCAGCATCAAACAAACCACTATTGTAGAAGCCTACAAAACACAGTTCGAGTTGGTATCTAACAGGGTCAGAGGCTTATCCAACACCCACAAACTTAGCTGTTTTCTTGGTGGGCTAAAAGAAAAAATACGAATAGGAGTCTGAATGCTGAACCCTCCTAACCTAGTAGCCGTCTATGGCCTGGTAAGGATGCAGGAAGAGAACCTTGTCATTATGAGGAAGTCATGGAAACCCAGCACAACCGGGTTTCAGAATAGGAATCCTCTACAGTCCCTCCATAAAAATGACGGAAGGGAAGGAAAGCCCGTACCCATTCAAAGGCTCACCCCAGCCCAAATGAAGGAGAAAAGTGACAAAGGTCTCTGTTTCAAATGTGACAGCAAATGGGGCCCCGGCCACCGATGTGGAGGGCCAAGACTATTCCTAATTGAAGAAGCAGAGGACGAGGAGGGGAAGGACTCGGACATTGAAAGGAATCTAATTGATCTAGAAGAGCCAACAGAAGAAGGCCGAAACGGGGTGGGGATATCTCTCCATGCCATAATTGGAAGCCCAAATCCAAAAACAATGAGGGTAAAAATAAAGATGAAAGGCCACCAATTCATTGCCCTAATCGATACGGGGAGCATGCATAATTTCATCCACCTAAGTGTGCTGAGAAGGACCGGCTTACGGGTTACTAAACACCCCCCAGTTGGTGTTAATATCGCAGATAGGTCCAAGCTCTAGAGCAATAGCAGTTACCAGGACATCCTTGTAAAAATTCAAGATGGGCAATGCACTACCCATGCTTACATACTCCAATTAAGAGGCTGTGACATGGTCCTAGGTACACAATGGCTGAGCAGGCTAGGCCCAATCTTATGGGACTTAAAATCCCTAACAATGGAGTTTCTACAAGAAAAGAAGAAAATCCTAATCAACGAAATAAAAGTGGAGGACTCCATAGTAGATAGTAGCGCTACCTTTCTACAAGAACCACGAAGGACTAAAGAGGGGCTGATTGTACAAATATAGGAATTAGGGGCAGAACGAGACAAGGTGCCTCGTAAAATCAGAGAGTTATTGACAGAATACGAGGAATTTTTCCAGGAACCCTTAGGATTGCCCCCAATAAGATCTCAAGACCACTCCATAGTATTAAAAGAAGGAACATCCCCAGTGAATGTGCGCCCTTACAGGTATCCTTATTACCAAAAAACAGAGATTGAAAGATTGGTGAGGGAGCTATTAGCCATGGGCACCATAAGGCCCAGCTAGAGCCCTTTTTCATCTCTAGTCCTACTAATACGGAAGACAGACGACTCTTGGAGAATGTGTGTGGACTACAGAGCCTTAAATAAAGAAAAAGTTAAGGATAAATTCCCTATACCAGTGGTGGAAGAATTGCTAGATGAGCTTCACGGTGCGCATATATTTTCTAAACTGGACCTCCGATCAGGCTTCCACCAAATCAGAATGAGGGAAGAAGATGTTCCCAAAACGGCTTTTAGAACACACGAAGGGCACTACGAATTTCTGGTAATGCCCTTTGGCCTCACGAACACCCCATCCACATTCCAGGGGTTGATGAACAAAATTTTTAGGCCATACCTCAGAAAATTTGTTCTAGTTTTCTTTGATGACATACTGGTCTACAGCATAACAGAGGAAGAACACGGCAAACATCTAAGGGCAGTACTCGAGATCCTGGTGAAACACAAACTATACGCTAAACAGACAAAATGCAAGTTTGCAAGCCCAAAGATTGAATACTTGGGCCACATTGTTTCAGGACAGGGGGTCCACGCAAACCCTAGCAAAGTAGAGTCCATGGTTAACTGGGCCCGACCCAAAACTATAAGGTCACTCAGGGGTTTTTTGGGCCTTACGGGCTATTACAGGAGATTTATCAAAGGCTATGGGGGAATTGCAGGACCCCTAACTCGCCTACTAAAAAAAGGGGCTTTCTAATGGGACTCAGAGGCCGAGGAGGCCTTCAAACAATTAAAGAAAGTCGTAACAACCCCACTCGTTCTAGCGCTACCTGATTTCAATAAACACTTTACGGTGGAGTGTGATGCATTCGGAGTAGGGCTTGGGGCTGTACTCATGCAAAAGGGTAGGCTAATATCCTATTACAGTAAAGGCCTTAAAGGCAGAGAGCTAATGTTCACATACGAGAAAGAATTTTTGGCCTTGGTATCTGCAGTGCAGAAATGGAGGCCTTACCTCTTGGGCCAGGCTTTCAAAGTCAAAACTGACCAGCAAAGCCTAAAATACCTCTTAGAACAAAGGATTGGAACCCTGACACGACAGAAGTGGTTATCAAAGCTAATTAGTTATGACTTCACAGTGGAGTTCCGAGCAAGAAAAGAGAATCTAGTAGCAGACGCACTCTCTATGCAAACGGGTAACCAAGAAACGGGTACCTTAAGGGCTATCTCTACCCCCATCGTGAGTTGGGTCAATCAATCCAAACAAAGCTACAAGACCAACCCAAAAATATAGGACATTCTACAGCAAATAAACAGGGAAACTGTGGGGTCTTTAAAATTCCAGTTGAGAGGGGTAGTTATATACTACAAAAACAGGATATATGTAAGCAAAAATAGCCCCTTGAAACAAGAAATCCTAAAGTATATCCATGACAGCCCAAACGCAAGACATACAGGGCTGGAAAAAACACTATAGAGGGGGAGAAAAAATTTCTTCTGGAAAGGGATGAAATCAGAGGTACAGGATTACATTAGACAGTGTGAAATTTGTCAGAGGGCTAAAGGGGAAAACACCAAACCCTCCCGGCTTTTACAGCCCTTACCCATACCTTCCCGGCCATGGTCCTCCATATCTATAGATTTCATAGAAGGATTGCCCAAATCAAACCAGTTCACCACTATCATGGTGGTAGTCGACAGATTCACCACATACGCACATTTCATCCCTTTATCCCACCCCTATAACGCCCCCAAAATCGCCCAGCTGTTCTCAAACAATATCATGAGACTCCACGGCCTACCACAAAGCATAGTTTCAGATAGGGACCCAACATTCACCAGCAAATTTTAGGCAGAGTTATTTAGAATTCAGGGGGTCAAGCTACTAATGTCTACCGCCTATCACCCCCAAATGGATGGGCAAACCGAAATCACCAACAAAATACTAGAAGGGTACCTAAGGTGCTACGTCGATGAAAACCCTAAAGGATGGGCCAACTGGCTAGGCATGGCCGAATATTGTTACAACACTAGTTACCATTCATCCACCAAAACTACCCCATTTGAGGCCACCTACAGCTACCCACCCCCAAGCATTATTGATTACATTCCAGGATCAACACAAGTCCAGGCAACAAAGGAACATTTACAAGACAAAACTGAGCAAATTAGAAAAATTAAACACCAATTGGAAAAGGCTTAAAAAAGACAAAAAAACAAGCTGATAAAGGAAGGAAAGAGGTCGAATTCAAAGAGGGGGAATGGGCGCACCTTAAGCTCCAACCGTTCCGACAGACAAGCATCCCAAGCAACAATAATAGCAAGTTAGCATACAAGTACTTTGGCCCATTTAAAATCTTAAAAAGAGTGGGTTCAGTGGCTTACTAGTTGGAACTACCCAAAGAAGCTCGGATCCACAACACCTTCCATGTCTCGATGCTGAAGAAATGGGTGGGCAAAAATGACACCCCCCAACAGTGGTGGCCAGAGCTCGAACCAGCAAATTACCACAGTCAGAACCCGCAGAGATCATGAAGGACAACCACCTCACGAAGGAAGGAGAGAGAGGAGATACTGCTTAGGTGGGAAGGACAACCACCCGAAGACACTGTTTGGGTGGAAGAAGAGTGGTTTAAGAGAGAGTACCCCCACTTTGAGGTCAAGGGTTTCGAAGGGGAGGGGAGTTGTGACCAACCAGAATCGCCTCTATGTCTGAAGGCCATCGAGAAAGACAAACGGGAGGAAATGGAAGGAATGACAGCCTTAACAAGCGCCCCTGCAAAAGACGAGAACAGGTGTCAGCATGTAGAAACGCATGGGAGAAAGAGAGACTTACGTGGACGGTCAGGATGGACATACGAAGTGGCTTCCTCAACAAGCCTCTCTGCAATAGAAGAAAAAGGACATACGCGTGTAGGGATGGATGGAGGCCAGGACAGCCAACGTGGAGGGCTAGGATTCAAGGATCCCGACCAGGCCAGCTGTCAGTAACTCATGAAGATCCGAGGAACGACGACCTTTTAAGAAGAGTTGACAGGTGGCAAGCAAATCGGATTAGCACAAGAAATAAGTATACAATTTAAACACTAATTGTCTCAATGAAGGCTATATTAAGGGAGATTGAGCAGAGACAAGGGCACCCAGAAATAAATTGCTTTAGAGCAAATCAATTGTTCCTAGGAGGCCTGGGCTACCTCGAATCTGCCCAGAAAAATTCACCAAAATTCCTAGTTCTTAGTTCAGCTTAGTTTTTAGTTTGAATTATCGTTTAATTTAAAGCTTTGATAAAATATAAACCAAAAATATTGTTCTTTTCCTTTTACCAAAAAAATTCAATAAAAACTCGAGAGACTTTTCTCTCACCCAAAAAGAGTTATTCCAATTTAAGTGTGTTCCAAAAGGGTTCTAGAATGGCGAGGCTACGATATTGGCCGGGTACTATCCCAAAGAAGCACGTTTAATCGGAAGCGAGTTTCTCTTAATCACAGTTCACGAATCCTCTTTTGCCAGATTCACGCCACCAAACACTTACTAGGCATGATTGTGGCAGAAAAGGATTCGTTGATTGAGATAAGCCTAGAGTAATTTTCTATGGACTAGTGTTACGCAAACTTTTGGCATACTCCTCCTCCAATGCCTCGTAGCTTTATCCTGATAGATGAAACTTGCTATGCAGTCTTCTTATACAATGTATAATTTTATTGTCCGATGTATAGAGATACAAAACGTCCGTTGAACAGCGGAGAGCGCAATCAACGTGTTTACGACATTAAACATTATAGATGGTGGGTTGAAGGCTCCTAGAATAATAATAAAATAACTCAAGAAAAGAGAAAAAAAGGACCAGGTAATTGGAGTTTCGCCGTGCCTTCTCCACCTCAAAGCATCGGGCTGATGAAAAGAGCTTGGTGAGGCAAATTCAACAATAGCAGAGTAATGATGTCTCCTCAGGCGATGCTGCAAATGGGTGAGCTTGATTCACACACTGGCAGAGTTGCTAGCTAATTTTATTCGCAAGGAAAAGGTGGAAAAAAAGAAGAGAAAATAAACAAGTTTATGTTTAAAGTTGTTTTTCTCTTGTTGAACGGCTATGCCATAATACATATATATATATATATATATATATATATATATATATATATATATATATATATATATATATATATATATATGAGTAACCCTACATATTGGGAATACAAAGAGACTAAACTAGGCAAGGCTGTAACCAAGGCTAATTAATTCCTAGTTAACCGCATACTAATAAATCAATGCATATCTTCTGTACAACGTATTTAGCATTTATTTCCTTGATCTTTGCCTTCAATAGAAAATATCGTCACCATGTTTGCAAAAAGGATTGTTTTTCTTGAGCTTAGAATTGGATGGCACAGAGAGAGTGAGTCGATGAGAAGAAGACTGGTCAGGGATGGAATCTAGGGAAGAAGAGAGACGAGATTTTTATGTGTAAGCTTTTTTTCGTTAGCTAAAGATGGTTATTTTAAAATCATTGGTGACTTGTGTCTGTATTTGATCATGACTCCATGTTTATGTACTCGTATGTCATGCTTTTACGAAGGCTTTTGAACTTTGATATAAATTTTAAATAAATAACTTTTAATAATTTTCTGGTATATATTAAATAATATTATGATTTAATTTTACATTATTGTCGAAAATAAAAGAAATAGGATGATGAAAATAACTTACTATAAAAGCTAACACAAAACATGTTTTTGAATAATGTTTTTCACTGTTTATTTATACATACACTGTATATTGGAATAGCAAAATTACATAATAATATAAGTATACTTTGTATACTAGAACTAAACAACGAAGTTGCTTTGGCCAAGTAATTAAGGCGTGTGCCTGTTGTTTACACTGGAGTTTGAATCTCCTAGCCGATGAAAATGATTTTGGATTTTTAATATTATATTCTCATAGTCTTAGCATTAAGTATTATTGGTATTCTACAATTAAACAAAGAAGTGACTTTGGCCGAGTGGTTAAGGCGTTGCAATATTTGCACAGGAGTTCAAATCTCAGGCGGCAAAAATGATTTTGGATTCAGTGTTTATACATATATATTGCACTTTTAAACAATGAAAAAAAGGACCTTTTTTTTTTTTATAACCGAAGTATCCATATCAATTTACACGCACCACGATTAATCTTCGGATTTATTTTTTTATATATGTTTTTTATTTTTTTAATAACAGAATGTTCGAGCCAGCTTATGCGTTATAATTTTTTCCAAACATATATATTTTTTTTATAATCGGAGTGTCTGGGGCAACTTACGCGCATCACGAATAATCTCTAAACCCACTTTTTTTTATATTTTTCTCTTTTTTTTTTCACTTATAATTTTTTTATAATCAGGGTGTTCGGGCTAGCTTACTTGCATTGCGACTATTATTTTATAAAATAGCTAAATGATATTGCAATTTCAAATGGTAATAAACAGTGATTTGAATTGTGGTTTTCGTTGTTCATAACTATTTAAAAAAGGTGGATTAAACTATGGTTTTGGTGAGAGATAGCAGAGGTGTTTGAGAAATATTTTTTTATGTTAAATTAAAAAAGGGTGTTTCTAGATGATTTTGATGTGATGATGTTAAAAATAATTTTTAATTTTTTTTTTAAAATCATTTTGACGCATTTCTGAATGAAAAATACTTTCAAAGTAACTTCAACCACACCCCGAAACAAACACGACATATGATGCAGGTGGAAGGTAAAAGGCGAATTGAACTGGTAGTTAAATTTTATCCTTTAAACGATATTTATTATATATGTGTTTTTTTTATTTTGGTCCTTATACTTTTAATCTTGGATTTTATTTTAATTTCTTTATTTTTTATATATTTCTTAAATGATTCTTATTTTGTCTATGTTTATATGTATATGCTCTTAGTTTTTATTTCATATTTTTATTGTTTTTACTGTTATTAAGATTTTTTTTATTTAATGTTTAGATTTTAATTTGTGATGGTGATCATTTGAAAATTGATATTTATTATTTTTTTCTCTTTGTTTTTTATTTTTTATTTATATTTTTTCTTTAAGTCAAATAATTTTCTTAAATTTAATAATATTTAGTTTTGTTTTGTCATTTAGTTTTTTAATTGATTTTTTTTTAATATTATTAGGTGTTAAAATTTCTAATTATTATATATAAGACATTCAAAATAATAATAACGATTATTTATAAGTTTTTTTCTTATAAATATGTTAGACTCATTATATATTTTGATATTTATTTAATATTAACACCTTAAAATATATATGACCTAGATTTTTTTGAAAAAATAATAATATTAGTATTCTGAAATATTTTTAATATAATAACATGAGGAATAAATCTTATAAAATAAAAAAATATTTTAATTTTTTTTTCTAGCAATTATTATGGTGTCATCGATAGTATGAATAATAATAATTAGAATATAAATTATTCACTATAATATTTATAATAATAGCTACAATAATTGTAACAATTTAATAATCATGATAATAACAATGACAATAATAATCAAAATCATTCATTAGTTGATGTTATTTTTTTTAGAGGTCGATTTTTGCAAGTTTTTTATGTATGATATTTCATATTTAATAGCACATAAACAAGATATATACGAAGTAACACATATATGAAATAGGTGGAAAAAATGGAGCAATTTATCTATGATGAAAACATATACAAGCCAATTGCCCTTCACTTCGCTATAGCCATAAATAAAGTTTTTATCATGCAAAAAAATATTAGTGGTTTTAGATTTTTTTTTTTTATAATGTTATATATCTGAGCAAAATAATCAGTCTACAAAACTTTTGATTCTTACTATGGCAAAATTATTTCTTATAATAGTAATAATTATTGTATATTATGTTTTTATATATTCATTTTATTATGCAAAATGTGTTAAAAATAATGTTGATGATTATTTTTAAGGATCATCACTTCAAAATAATTATATATTTTAATATTTTTTAATATTAACACCTTTATATATATATATATATAAGTAAGTAAGTTTTTTTTAAAAAAAATCAAAATACTTCAAATATAATAATATGGAGAATAAATCTTGGAAAATAAAAACAAATAAATTTCTTTTTATAACGATAATGATAGTGACAATGATAATATTTTCATTAACTATTAGAATATTAATTATTTTCAATAATTATTACAATAACAACTATAATAATTGTGTCGTTTTAACAATCATGATAGTAACAAATAATCAAGATAATTCATTAATCGATGTTATTTTTGTGAAAAAATAATTTTTTTAACTTTTTTATGTATGATATTTCAAATCTAATATAATATGAATAAAAAATATATGAAGATCCATGCAGACTGAACATGTGAATTTTTTTTGTTAAATTATCTACAATTAGAAAATATGTGAGTTACTTGCCTGCATTTTGTCGCAAGCAAAACCAAATTTTATAACATACAAAAAAATATTAATGGTTCTTGATTTTTGTAATAATGTTATACATTAGAGCGAAACAATCAATCTACAAGATTTTCAATTATCTAGCTTTTTAATATATTCATTTTATAACAAATAATACATTTAAAATAATGAGAAAAAATATGTTAAAGGTTTTTTCTCTTAAAAATAATTATATATTTTAATACTTGTTTAATAGTAATGCCTTAAAAAATATAACAAATAACTAATAATTGAAGATTAACTATACATGTATAAGAGATAATTTTACTTTCATTTCACACCAACAAAGGTGAACTTACTTTGTTTTTGAACCAGAGTTACATTTAATACCCATATAAATTCTAATAACAATTAAAATTCAAAACTAAGAGTATAAATACATAAATAAAGATAAATTATTTAAAATTATACCAAAATTACTGGGGGGAAAAGGGATCGAACTAAATCAAGAAATGAAAGAATTATTTATTTTTTCCACAGAACACTTTTAATTTTTTCAATCTAATCATTTTGTTGAAAGTATTTACATATTTTGTTTTCATTTCGACCTATATACTTTTAATTCTTTATTTTAATTCTTTTATTTTTTACATATATTTCTAAATAATCTCTAATTTTATCCATATTTATATATATACGTTCTTAATTTTGGTTTTTCATTGTTCCTTTTAGGAGGAAAAAAACTTATTTCTAACAGATTTAATCTATTATAATTTTACTAATTAAATATTAAGGTAACCAATTAAAAGATGAAAAATATCAATCATTTAATTCCTTATATATTTAATTTATTATATATGTGTTTTTCATTTCACCCTTTATACTTTTAATCTTGAATTTTATTTTAATTTTTTTATATATATATTATGTAAATGATTTCTATTTATTTTTTCATGTTTATATGTAAATGATCTTAGTTTTTATTTCAATTTTTTATTATTTCCAGTATTATTAAGGTTTTAATTTTTTATGTGATATTTACATTTTAATTTCTATTGGTGATCATTTGAAAATTAATATTTATTATTTTTTTCTTTGTTGTTTTATTTTGAATTTTTATTTATTCTTCAGGCCATATAATTTTTTAAAATATAATAATATTTATGTATGTTTTGTCATTTATTTTATTTTTAATTGTTTTTTAAATATTGTTAGGTGTTGAAATTTCTCATTATTATAGATAAGACATTCAGAATAATGATAATGATTATTTTTAAGTTTTTTCTCTTATAAATATATGAGACTAATTATATATTTTAATATTTATTTAATATTAGCACCTAAAAATATATAGAGAAAAAAAAATAAGCTAGGATTTTTTGAAGAAAAAAATTAATATCAGTGTTTTGAAATACTCTTAATATAATAATATGAGGAATAAATCTTATAAATAAAAAAATAATTTTTGCTTCTAATTCTAATTTTGTCCTCTTTTGTTTAAGTTTATTTCTTACAAAAATTTAATTCTTGTATTTTAGGTTGTTTTTGTAAAAAAAATACTTTTACAATATTTTTATGTATAATATTTCAAATCTATTATTACCGGGGAAAAAAATAACTTATAAACAAAATGGATAGATAAATTTACCCAAGTTATTTATAATTAAAAAAATATACGAACCACTCTTCTTGTGTTTTCATTACACTATTCCTTTTAGGACAATAAAATAATTTCCAACATATTTTATCTATTATAATTTTACTCATTGAATATTAAAATAACTAATTATAACACATAAAAAATCAATTAGTTTCTTATATAAAAAAAACTAACACAGCGCGTGAGCAAGTCACCTCGTATAACTAAAAAGGTGACCTGTTTGAACAATGTTTTTCTACTGTTCATATACACTCAGATGCATTGTGGATTGAAAATAGTGAAATTACTTAATAATATAAATATAATTATTATTTATATACTAGGATGAACAACGAAGTCGTTTGGTCGAGTGGTTATTGCGTGTGACTTTTAATTATTTCCCCACGAGAGGTCGAATCTCTCCAACTGCTAATTGTTATAAACAATAATGAACAATTATTTTTATTGTAGTTTACATGCACCACAATTAATCTCTGGATTCATTTTTTTAACATTTTTTTCCTTGTTTTTTTTTCACTTATACATTTTTGTTTTTTTTTTATAACTTGGTTGTTCAAGTCAGTTTATGCACAACATGATTTTTTTTTCTCATTAGTGTTTGAAAATGTGCTTTCCCTAGCTTTTTTTTAACCAAGCTGTCCGAGATAGCTTACAAGCACTACGACTAATCTCCGGACCCATCTTTTTTTACATTTTTCCCCTGTTTTTTTTTGCCGCTTATATATTTTTTTGTTTTTTTTTTTTATAACTTGGGTATCCCGGTTAACTTATGCAAACCACAATTTTTTCCCCCGTGTATACATTTTTTTTCTATAATTGGGAAGTCCGGGCCATTTATGTGTGTCACGAATAATTCCAGGACCTATTTTTTTTCTACATTTTTTCCTATCCCACCCCCCACATATTTATTTTTTTAATAACCAGGGTATTCGGGTTACCTTACGCTCCCCACGACTACTATTATTAAGAAAAAAACTTAGCTCGCTTAGACATTATGCACACACTTCCAAACTTTATGGAATACAACAGTGTATTATCAATTTCGCTTCTTAGTGTGCCTTAGCCTTTGTCTTGGGACCAAGGATATTTTTGAATTTTTCATGGGACCAGTTGGCATTACAAAATTGTTTAGGGGTAGTTTTGTATTTTTTTTATATTTTTGCATAGTAAAATAACCATAATATCCATGAATAAAATAAAAATACACAGGAATCACCAGGGGAAGGTTATTGCACATATTTTTTTAAATAGCTAAATACACACTTACCCCTATATATATATATAACCTATTTATTATTTTCAAGAAATAATAATGTACTACCAGTATTCTAAAATATTTTTAATATAATAATACGATGAATAAATTTTTAAAAATAAATAATAATAATTTTTATAAACAATAATTACGGTGTCATCGATAGGATGAACAATAATAATTAGAATAGTAATTACGTATAATAATATTTATAATGACAATTATAATAATTATGGTAAAAATTCATTGGTCAATGTTATTTTCGTGAAAAATAGCTTCCGTATCTTTTTTTTATGTATGACAATTCAAATCTTATATCATGAAAAAAAAATCACACGTAAAAAAAAAAATGACAAATTATCTACAACAATAAAATAAAAAATTGCTCTGGATTTCACAATAGTCGGCACTAAATTTTTTAACATGTAACAAAATTGTTAATGGTCCTCAATTTTTATATATATTATTTTTGGGACTTTTTGTTTAAAAAATAGAAGAGACTAATTATATATTGTGATGTTTTTTTCATATTAACGTCTTAAAATATATAAAAAAAAACTTGAACCAAATTTTCTTTAAAAATTTAATATTAATTTAATCTCAATATTCTAAATTTTTAATATAATAATATGAAGAAAAAATCTGAAAAAATAATTTTTGATAAATTTTAATAATTGTATTTTTGCTGTTTACCAAATAAATTATTTGGTATATAGTAAAAACATGCTCAACAAACAATCAGTATGTTGTAGACAACAAATAATATATCTTTAGTTATTTTAATTAATTGTGGTTTGTTTACCAGTTAAATTATTACAAAAGTAGTTAAAATAAAACCATCAATCAAATTGATTGCTGCATATATCAAATCACTCATTTGTGCTACAATTCAGCAATTATAATTTTACTATTTATTAATAAAAAAATTCATGAAACAAATAAAACATATACAATAATCAATCAGTATATTACATGGAGCACATGTTTCATTTTAACAAAATTTTATAGATTTTATTTGTACAATCTATCGATTAAATAATTATCAAAAAGACTATAACAATGGCAACATATAATTACTTTTAGATGGATAAAAAAACTTGTTTCTAACAAATTATATCAGTTACTATATAAATAAGAAAATAATCAATCACAACATATATAAAATCAATCAGTTTTCTACATAGAAAAAAACTCAGGGTAACGTGCGAGCAGATTCACTCGTTTTAACCTAAAACACAAGGAAATAGGATCTTTATTAACATTAAAGCATATTAATATATTATTTAATTAATTTATAACAATAAATATATAGTATGATTTATTTGGTCTAGGCCCATGGGATGCATTTCTTTTCTAAATTGTGAGGCAACTTTGTTTTTCCTAGGGTTTATTTTATTATTTACATAAACAATGAATTATTTTAATTGATCTATAACAATTATGTCTATATTTTTTTATTTATAGTATTATCTATCTTTATATCTTGCATGAAATCTCCAGTTATTTTTTGTTAGAGCATAAATAATTCCTTCTATTACAAAAACTCACTTCAACATTTTTCATGAAAATCCTTACATCTCAAAATAAAACCTCCATATCTCTTTGTAATAATCTCTTGGACATTCACAATGAGAGTATCTCCATTTATTTTTCATTGTCATTTCTCATAATCCTTGCCATGGCACAGCTTCATTATATATATATATATAATTTTTTGCACTTTATATAAAAAATATTTTTTTAATCATAACAAATAATCAAATTTTTTCTCAATTAATTTGAATTCAACTCGGACTCACAAGGAATATTTAAAGAAAAATAAAATTTCCTCCCATTTATAAAAAAGGTTTTTTCGATCAGTGGTCCGCTTTTCATTAAAGCTTGAATATAAAAAATATTTATGATCCTTAAAGAGAATGAAAGTTCTCTCTGTTCTTTGAGAAACCCCATTAAAAAAGAAATTAAAGAATTATAATGTGTCACTCACTATTGACTCAATTTTTTGTTTAACAAAGACCTTTACGTGCCTATATAAAAATATAACCGTATTTGTTTTTTAAATATTTTCTGTTTCAAAATATATTAAAATAATTATTTTTTATTTTTTTAAAATTATTTTTAACATCAATACATGAAAATATCTAAATAATAATAATAATAAAATATATTTTTAAATCTGATGAGTGAAATTCACGAGTCTTTTAAAATTGCACATAATTTTAAAGACTCACGAGGCAAATTAATAGGCCGAAAGGCCCAAGTCTATTATATAAATAAAAAAACATGTTCGGTCAAATTGCAGGGCACCAGGCCTAACAGCCGAAATAAGACAGCGACTTGTCCGAATAAATTAGTTGGGTCTTCGTCACAGCCTTAAAAAGAAAGCTCAAACAGTTATTTGGGCTTTAATGGTTAAAAAACTATTCGAACTAGTTTTTAAAGGAAAGAATAAAAGACCGACTGAAGGGATGAACAATTCAGTGTGATTACTGTGTACAAATACCTTAGATCACCGAGTAAGAACACATGACATGACAAGACATGACACTGCACACGACAATCATAACATACACTCTCATGTCCTCGCTCTTTGTTTTAGACATTATTTTCATCTAATGATTCGCTAAAATTGAGCAGCAAGCCAACCCAATTAAAAAAAACCTCCCAAACCCATTCTATCAGTCATGGAGGTGCCTAATTTAATACCCTATTTATCATTGTTTTTTATAATTATTTTTTTATATTTTTATTTTATATTAAAATTATTGTCTTTTTAATTATTTTTATATATCGAAAATAATTTTTTAAAAATAAAAAATATTATCTTGTTTTAAAACCAATCTGATTACACTTCAAAACAAAACAGGCACTGATCTACACTTACACGAAAGAAAAACAAGCAAAAAGCATAAATTATGAAAATACAATTAGAGAATCATCAGATTATTAACCTGCAAAACCTAGTTTAAAAACCCCAGTAATTAAAATCAAAATTAGGTGCCGATAGAATAGAAAAGGAAAAATCATTAAGAATTAAGAGAATCAGATTCACAAAAAATAATCTACAAAACTGGGAAAGCATTTAAGAAGATGAGATTTTATTTTTGCTCACTATTTTACCTGTGAAAAAAAACCCAGGTAATTGTAAGAACTATGGTCAGGTAATTAAGTGAACTTGTTCAATTCCTTGAGAAAAAATCTGGTTTATGGTTTCAAATTAAATTAGAGATAACGTCCAAGAAAATTTATGAAGTCCTTGAAAGCATCAAATACATATAAATAATCGCAATAAGATTTAGTTTCATGAACTTATCTAGAAATACTGAACTAAGCGCGGGAGAGCACCGAATGGCAAATTGGTGACTGATCAGGACAAGCTAGCTTCAGCTTCAGACAAGGTAAAGTGTTAAGATAAGGCCAAAACGCACCGCTTTCTTGTACGCTACAATTCAAACGCTCATAGTCACCGCTTTCTTTAGCATGGAGGCCACTGTATCGATAAGATTGAAAGGGTTGATGAGCTGAGAATGAAGTAGAAAAGAAAAGCCTAAATGCCCAGCAAAAGGACTCCAGTCCATGAAAGTTCTTGATGGTATTCACAAGTGTCTAAAACTTCCCGGAAAATAGAGAAAATGGTTTAATGGTAATCTTTTCAATAAAAAACTTATTAACTCAGCTAGCTAAAATCATTAAATAATATACTTAGATTCAACTCAACCATGACAGGCGGCAAACCCCTTTGATCTGTGCACGACCACTTTGAGGATTCATGTGAATAAACAAGAATATCCTCATCAAAAAAAATTTGAATTGATCAGAATTTTACAGTGGTGTGAGCCACAAATCATGATTCCAAGTGCTTTCCCTTTTCTTTTCTTTTTTTCCTTTTTTTTTTTTGTATTTATTAATATTCCATGATTAGTTTAAGGCAGGACGATTAGAATAGCAATTTGTCATCAAAAGCACCCATATCAGCATGCCAAATAAATAGAACTAAGAACCAGAGCCAATGAAAATGATAAGCATATTTAGAATTACGATGTATATACTAGAAATAAAAATTGACTGTTAAAAAAAGAACTCAATGCACGAGGGATAAGATAGGATCTCAAAAGCATCAACCATGCTAGCAGAGGAGAAATGCTGCCTCTCAAAACCCAAAGAGATTGCTTCGTTAGGTTTATTTATTTATTTTGGAATAAAATAGGCCATAATTAGAGCAAACCTTGTCCAGGGGAGCACGTCCAAATTGATGCGGGAGCCTTATCACCACCAACGGGCAGCAGTAGCTATACACGCAGCAGATTAAAGTAAATTTTCTTCATCGAATGCAAACAAGATTTGGTTTGTTTTTTCTTTTTGAAAAATCTCTAAAATAACTACAACAACCACCCGCCAATGATTATATATTTATTCAACAAGCAACAGTTCGATATTTAAAGTAGAATTTAGAATAAGCAGCAGCTAGCTAGGGTTTTTTCGTGATGCCATCAACAGGTGAAACTACCACATGATCTAATCCATCCTTGCTAAAGAAGGAAGTTAATTCAGATCATGCTGGCAGCTTCAACTGCTAGTGGTGCACGAGACGGATCAGTATCCAGTAATTTGGGGAGAAGGAGAGGGGGCAGAGGGAGGTAGAGAGACATAAACGTAGCTAATTTTGAGTTCTCTCTGTAAATGGGGTTTGCTGCTTGAGAGGAGAGGAAGGAGAGGATATATATAGCGGCCCCAGGTGCCAAGACAAGAATGCCTTGCCTCGTCCCGTCTCTTGGTTTTAGTGTGATTAGGTCATTTAGCTTTTTTGTTATAATAAGGCGACTGAAAAGCTTTATTATGAAGATATAGTAATAAATTAGGAAGAAAACAGATGACAGTAGTCCAAAGCAAAGCAAAAGACAAAATGAATATTATCTTGCCCACGCCGCCACCATGCAGACAAAGAAGCGAGTTCTTCTAAATCTCTCCCCGACACCTCTTTGTCACTTTTATCCACCTCTCCCTCCTTCAATATGCGAGTACTATCATCCTCAATGAACCTAAAAAAGAGTGCTCAGTTTAACCACAGTAATTAATCTTATACATGGGGCCCTGCTTTTCAAGGCTTCTTAGGGAAATCAGAAATCTCATGACCTAGCAAAACCATGTGCCCTATTTGCTCAGGCCAAAAGAAAAATCATATGATATTCTGTCACGCCCTCCAGTGGTATATATTTTGATGCAGCATACCCTTTTATTCATTGGATGAGTCTTCCCTTTAAAATTGTTCTGAATGAAGAAATGATAGACGGGCAAATAACATTTCTTCCTTGCTTTTGTATAAAAAATAAAACTAATAAATAAAATCCCAAAATATAATTTATATTATTTTCTATATAATATAATTAGCGAAAACCTTTCACATGCAATCCCACGCTATCTTCCACTTAATTTTTATAGAATCAAATCAAATTCATGATCACTATTCAGTGTGTATTCTCTCCAAAAGAATCTATAGAAGAATACATGTATGATAATAAAGCACTACCTAAAACTAAGAGATTACAATAAAAAAATCAAATATCTACAATTAATTATCCTGATATTTAGCATAAAAATAATTTCTCCATAGAGGATCTCATGTTGAGAGTTCTTCTTGTGATAGAAGCTTTAGCTACTTTCTTTATAAATAACGCAACGCGGCATGCCATTTGTCAGAAACTGTCCTCATGCATCTAATACTGGTCAGGTGCATGTTAAAAGTTATCTTTGAAGACAATATCATGCCATGGATTAAGCAAATATTTGGCAATCTAATCCGTAAAGTGAGCAAACCCTCTGACAAAAGCGAAACAGGAAAATGATATAAATTCTGATAAAGCATGTTGTTGACCTTGACGTTCTGTTTTCTTTCAAGTTCCCCTCGGCAGGTTTGTGCCAATGGGAACCAACAGATGGACGCAGAGCGATCCCATTACATCCAAATCCAGGAATCAAAAGGTGGGAAACACAATAATCTAACGATGTTTGGAGTTCCCAACTATCTGGTTTGCATATCGATTAATTATCTCTTCATACTCCTAGCGAACTGCTTTTCCAGTAGCTTCACATGACGTTCAAGTACTTGGTGCGGTTGGAAAGAAAAAAGCAGATGGAACGTGATTGGTTCAATTGCTAGATTTCCATGGGCTCCTCAATAATAGGGATTCCATTGATTAAAGGCAGTCTCATTTATTGTATCGACTCCATTGTTTCTGCACACAATTCTAGCAGCGATTAACGGGGCATTTTTTATTTTTTATTTATCGAGTTGTGTTTGAATAGTATCCTAAGGCCAGTGATATAAACAATAAAATTAAAACATAAAAAATTAATAAAAAACCTTCCCCGTACATTTTCCAGCAAATCCAGCCACCCTCCTTACATCCTTCGATCTAAGATATCGACCACAACCACCATCTACTAGTCGTTTTAACTTCTATATATTAGTTATATATATTATATGAACCTTCACAAAATTAAATAAACAAAACTACCCTTTTTTCTTGGAACCAACGTTTTTTTTTTTTTTTTGTGAAATTTAATCTCATTTTATAGCTTAGATACGTTATATTTTTTTATAAAAAATAATCAATAATAAAATGAGTATCAACTATATTTTAACATTTTTATTGTCAAGTTAAAAGTTTGAAATAAATTACTTTTTAGAATTGATAATAATTAGAACCTAATAATTTAGAATAAAGTTTTTAATGAAACCTCAATATATATATCTTGACTTATTAATTGGATATTTTATTGCCCCATATTTTTATAGATCAATCATCCTATCAAATTACAATTTACCCAAGATGCATGTAATCATGTACATAGCTAGAACTCATATTCTTATCTATCATAGTACATGGTCCTTGAAACCTATGTAGAGATACAAAAGCTTACATTCATCTTATTGATGACTAGAATAGGCTTTAGCATATATTTCTCAAATAAAAACAATATGAACTGATTTTATTTTCTGTATGATATAATTTTGAACTCGAACGCACTTTGAAATCTAAATTTATCCATAGTGTACGCATAATAATAAAACCTTTATCTTGCATATAAAAATAACAAAACATTCATAAGATGTAAAGCTAAGAGATATTACATCACTGGTTTATCATATGTGAATTAATATAATAAACCTGCTCTATATAAAAATATTGTATTTGAATTTTATCCAGAGAAGCAAAAGTCTTTATCCTGTCTAAAAATTGAATATTAAGATAATATTTTTTTAGCCCTTTTCTTATTAGAAAACTAGTGTTACTTTTAATAAAATATAATATTTCACGAATATTGAGAATATATTTGACAATATTTGCTGTATAATCATGAACAAAAATAAAAAGCAGAGTACAAAGTTATAAAAGCTTAAATAAATTAATTGCTTGTATCGTGAGCATTAAATATAAAGTCAATTAATAATGAGTACAAAGTTATAAAGCTTTCAACCATGTCTTAGGCAAACATGCACTCTCGTGTTAAATACATTTTTATAAAATCAAATACTGAATACATAGGGCAGTAAAATTTTAGATTGTAAATACCAGTTAATCAGCGGCAATGCTTGTGACAAAGCAGCATCCATACAAAATAATAAAATATTATTATTTATAAATGAATCAATCCACCCACTAATTTATTTTCCAATTTTTCTTTTCATAAAAAATAATAATAATTAACAATGATTAATCAATTGATACTTATAATCAAACCCAATGATTTATCTCCATAATGATAAGTTAAGTTTCCATAATAAGGATGCATATAAAAGATAATTTCCGACATCTTATTCTAATGAATATGCTTAAAATAAATTAATAAATTAAAAGAAATGATAGATTGTACGAAATAAAAACTTTTTTACTATCATGTTTTATGCCTACCCATTACAACGGCATATAGAGACTTATTACAAGAATACTGAAATACAATAATAAGAAATTTTGGAGAGATTAATCTTTAACACCTTACATACCAAGACACGGGTATTACAATCATCATTAAAATAATTTCTGAACTTGAAATATTCTTCAAAATTAAGAGTATATTCCAATTTAATTTATAAGAGGCGGAAGTTCACCCTATACGTGGATTTACATCCATCCTACATAATTTTTATTTTTTTCTCATACCTAATTATGCACATATAAATACTTGTTCAACTATAAAAACAAATATAAATCATGTTAAACTTTAATATAGAACCTGTAAAAGTAGAGAAACTTGAATATTTAGACTTGATTCAAAACGAGTGGTGATGAGCTGCCTTCAATTAGAAATGTATCAACATTTTTCAAATGATTTAGTTAATTTATATCTAGCAGAGCTCACCAATTACGAAAATCAAAGATTTGTTGTTTTTATATTTAGGTAAAATTCACGAAGGTAAACATTTGTCCATCAATTAATTATCAAGCCTCGTTTTCCTTGGAGCCTTTGCCAACAGACAGAACAGAAAACTGATAACATTGCTAAAGGCGTCTTAATTTGTATGCCTTGTGAGTTTAAATTATTTAAAAAAAATTATTCAAAAATTCATCAAAATATTACTTTGTTATTTTCTTTTTATATATATATATATATATATATATTATCTAAAATCATTAAAAATAATTAATTTAAAATAACAATATACAATTTTCGGGAATTAGAAACTCCCGAGTAACATTAAAATATATAACACAAACAGTGAGATAACTAAATCTACACAACTACTAAACTCCCAAGTAACATTAAAATATATAACACAAACAGTGAGATCACTAAATCTAAACAACTACTAAACTCCCAAATAAAAATTAATCACCAGCCATCAACTAAATCAAAATTAAAATCAATAAGCAATATGAATCATTTGGATGTTAATTAATCCTCTAAATGAACATTGCTTCACCAAAATAATCGCTTGGGACCAGTAACTAATGGGCGACACTTTCTGAAGACTCAACCGCTTTCTTGCAATTTGATGCACTCCTGCTTTAACATGCATACGAGCTAAATGACAGCAAAACATAAACTGAGCTAGCTACAAGGACCAGAAGGTATGAAACAACATCAAATTCAGTATATGTTTGTAGAGCCCCTTTAAATCAGTCACAGGTTATTTTACTTTTACTGTGAAGAGCAAATCTATTTAATGTAGTTGAGAAAATAAACTACAGGACTGAAATAACGGCAGAAGAAGCCCTTTTTTAATTAAGAGCGTAAAAGTAGTACTCATTCTGGCAACCACAAAATGGTACGATAATCACATCTCTGATATAGCCATTGCAAAGGCACATCAATCTGGTTATGCTTACGATGACACCACGGCTTTTCGGCCGTAGGAAAACTGTTATGAAGACCATTATTGAAAAGTACTTGGGGCTCGACACAGCTTCAATATTGTTATAGTTCGGTTTATTCCTTAGATTGGACGTAGCTTTGCATATAATGTTTAAATGAAGTACTGCTCATTTTTGTATAATCAGAAAGGGAAAGGTAAAGGACTTTGATGGATTCCTGCTCGAGAATATTGCTTCGAGATTTGTAATAAAGAATATATCAAACGATATAGAAGACGATGAGGATATCCTTGGCTTCTTTATATAATAAATCCCATGACTGATATTTAAGAAGGTGACCAAACTTTCCCTTATCAATATTCAATTCCTGTTCAGACGATCAGTAATGCTCGTGATATTCCTAGCAATGATCTCAACTAACTATAACTGTTAAAATGTAGCAGCATGATGCAATAAGACCCAGATATGATGAGAGAACCTCCATCGAATCAGGCATAAATGTTCTTTGAATTTTTGACACGGCTTTGATGAATCAATAACAGTTAAAAGCATAATCTCTAACGATAAAGAAAAGAGAAGCCCTTACCAAAGCAAACAAAAAGCTCGAGCAGCGAGACAGCAGGATTTTATTACACTCATGCTAGTGCATATCGTGTGGCATGATATTGACTTTAGTATATTTTCATCGGCCAAAGTGAGGATTGCAAAAGAGAAAGACACAAAAATAACTAAAGCAATTGGAAAAGAAAAGGTTAGTAAACGCATGCCTGACAACACAAGGAACTAAAGGAAAAGAATATACTTACAGTGAGTTGTGCATCTTTTTAGATTTGAAAGATGTGTCTGGAATCTGTTATGGGTCCGCAAATAGGAAGGAGTGAGGCTGTCAGAGCATGACCTAGCTAGGGTTAGTTCTTTCCTTCTAGCCAAAGATAGATCATGCTGGCAGCTTCACCATTTCCCTTGTGAACTTCTTTAACCATAAGAAAAACAGATCAGGTCAACTCCTTGAACAGTTCTGTCGTCGTTTTATCAAAACAAAAACTCAGCTGAAGATTCCTCATCTTTTATGAGCAAAAAGACGCTTCATATCGAAGAAAATAGATCAAGAAGGTGCAAATACAGGAGACTGGTTTCAAGCATGTGCCTACTAAGAAAGGAGATAACCCTTCAAAACTATAATCTGAAGAATGTACAAATTTATCTTCCAAAAGCAAAAACTTCATTGAGGGGAGAATAGAACGATAAGAGACCAGCACTTTCTGGTTCTAAAAAAGAAAACATCTTAACGAAAAAACCAACAAAAAAACAAATCTCACAAAGATACACATACATATAGATGAAAACAAGGAACAAGAGGAAAAGAGACAGTTGATGAGCTGAGTCAAAGGCTTTTCTTTTCTTTTCATACAGGGAGAGCAGAAGTCACACCAGAGGCGAGAAAAGAAAATAAACCCGTGGAATTCTGAGATGCAAGTGCAACATAAATATAGAAGGGAAAGCAGAAGCCAGGAGCCCAGGAGTTAAGAATCATTAAGAAAAGACGCAAAACCCTGAACAGTGAATTAAAGAAAGCATCATGTTGACAGCTAAGAGCCGGGGGCTAAGGCTATAAAAAGATGGAGAAAGGTATATACAAGAAGAGTGGAGATAATATAGGGTCACAGGTGGCGGTAGGAAAATATAGCGCGGCATAGCAGGCAAGGTAGGAGGCTACAAGTCTCTGCGCTGGTGCCCACATAAAGAAGCAGTGAAGTACTGTTTTATGTGGACAGTACAGTAGAGGATCCGAAAGGTATCGCACCACTGTTCCTCTCATGGGGCAGAAGGACACTGTCCTCTGCAATTATTGGGCTTCAAATGGGAGGGTTTGGTTAGTCTTTCAATGCATTTTGTTTGGATTACTTGCTGTGACACTGCATGCCTAACGAGTGATCATGTGTACTTGTGTGACGAACACCTCCCCTTCTTTCTCTGGGCTTTGCTTTGTTCAAATTCAGTTGTCAATTCAATGTTTGTGGATGGTTTCCATGCCAGTTCCCGTCCATCGAGAAAACTCTCTATTCTCTTTCGTTGGCCTATGGATTATCCATGCCAGAATCTATCCTTGCAATAATAACGAGTTACACCCGAAACTAAATGATGTAACCTTTTGTTCAGAATGTTAATTTATTCTAGTCCGTTCTGTATGTTGCTACTTAGGTTGAACGACAGAGAACAAAAATCGACGGATAAACAAAATAATAAAAAAGTATGATATTTTTTTAATACTTTTTTAAAAAAATAATGTGAAAATGATAACAAATTAAATCAGTGTAAAATAGCTTTATAAAAAAAATCAAAACAATTCATAATTAACAATTTAAAATGATAAAATGAATAATAAAACCAATTTTTAATTTTTTTTCTTTATCATAAACACACAGTGAAAATCTAAGTGAATTCATTTATGATATAAAATAACCTAAAATAAGTTAAAAGAACTAAAAACCAAGATTAAATTAAATAACACTCAAATAAATTTATTTTATCAAATAAAAATCGTTAATATTAAGATCTATTTTTTAGTGGACAAAATCATGTCATCCAATGTTCCTCTTTCTCGTCAACGGAAATTTTATGACTTTTTGCTCATTTGTTAGACCCATAAACTAAAATGTAAGGAAAATTACATTTGGATTAAAATTAAAATTACAAAATAATTAGAAATCGTAAAGAAAAAAAGAAAATTATGAGGATGAAAAAGATTTCTTTCTTAGAATTCTATATTGGTCATAGTTTTCTTCTTTTTTTACACTTCAATCCTCGTTGTTAAAAAATTATTTTTATTCAATAAATCTTAATAATTTAATTATTAAATTGGTCACAAAAAATGCAGTTAAAAAAATTAATACTATGACAGTATTTTACCAGGCCAAAAGCTATTCCTACATGTTTGAGAGAAGAAATAAGTTGGTCTTGTATTATACTTGAGTTCTGGATTTTTAATAGACGAGTTTTAAAGAACTACGCATGTAAATACAATTGCGTTTGGACCAGACTACTTGACAAGAGCAAACGTCTCACCTTGCAAACGTCTAATCAGCACTGGCTTTGACAATTCGTACTGATCTTCTTCTTCTTCTTTTCAAATTTCAGGATTTTCTTCTTCTTTTCTCTTGATCATCTCAAGACTTCAACTGTGCAGCTCACCAAGAACCTCCTACGAACAGCTAAAGGCTGTAACCGTGGCACTAATTTAAACCTGTTAATGGGGAGCGGGAGAGAAGGAAAAGATCTGAGAAAGGAGGACCAAAATGAATATGAAGTTGTTTATCCATTTTGGACGCAAGCCAGTGGCTATCAGTAACAGAGTCTGCAATTTACAGATAAAGTAGACCGGTAGGGCAGCGACGTGTACAATCCAAGCTTTTGGCGGGTCTGTGATATTTTTAGTCAGGCCCTTAATTACTATTAGCAACTTACCACTTAGTTTCGGCAACCGAACGACAAATCTCCTCAGCAACTAAGCAGGAATTGCATTCCAACTAGTTTCTTTTTCTTTTTCAGAGAACTATTAGAGTTGTCCATCTAACATGAGAATCGTTTATTAATAATTTATATACGATAACCATTTATAGCTGATCACCGACAAGCTATACTTCATCCATCTTGAAAAGCAAGTACGCGTATAGACTATAGAGCGGGTATAAGGTGCAGACTCTAGAGTGGTCCTCCTCCTAATTGCGTGATGAGCCTGGCATCTAAGAACCTCATTCTTACTCCTGGCATGCTAACAAAGAGCCCGCAGCACAAAACAAAGTTGCTACTGTTTAGTGACATGCGGCCATGGAAGGACCAAAGATTATTTCACTCATGTTCTTCTTCTTTTGTCACATTACAGCAGCTCTAGTCACTGCTAACTACTTCCCTCCTTCAAGTCACTGATAACTAAAATAAGTAAGAAAAGGTTGTGGTTCTACTATGTTTTAGGAAAAGTTGAGGATTCTTCGGTCGGCATAAGACTTTTGTAACTAAATAAAATACCCGAGAATGTTCGTGTGGAATCCCAAACTAAGAGCATCTTTAATTTATTTTTAGTTTTTTTTAGTTTTGCACTCCTATAAGCTTTTTCTTTACTTTCTCTTTTTGTCCCTTCGAGCTATAGTCACTGCCTCCTGTGATCATTACTTTTAGTCAATGTTCATAAAATCACAGTAGTTTTCGCGATGTACCTTTTATATTCGACTCAGCATATGGGGGGGGGTTGGATTTCAAGCTAGTTATAGTAATATTCAACTTAGTTATTAAATTGAAGTTTCAGATATGTATTTCGATTGTCACAGAAACATCCAGGAAAAAAAAATCTCTCCAAAAGGAAACTTGTTAGGCAACTCCCTATACTTTAGTCTACTGATTCATCATGGTAACATCTGAATTCATTACGAAATTATTTATTTATTATTAACAAAGTCGGTAGAAAAATATCGACATGTACTTGCAGGTTAAAAATTTCCTCCCTAGGCTCCTATTTGATTTGAATATACGCGCAATCACTCCAGAAGCACATGATTTGATGACCTGAACCTGGGATATCCAAGGGCATGGTTACAATTTTTATATTTCACTAGAATTCATCTAATGAAATGATGAAACTTACATGAGACAGGAGAATTTAACGTGTCTAAATCTGCACCATACCACCTTTGTCTCAGCATAATAATATCGGAAGGGTACCCCATTGTTGCCCCATACAAGTCTTGCATAAGAAGTGCAGCATAGAGGCAACATCAGGGATAGAACAAAGAAATCCTTCAGAATAATTCTCACTCGATAGTCCTGCCTATCAGGACCTAAAACCCATCTTAACTCCGTGTTGGAATATGGCAAGGTAACAGCAGCGTCATGGGTAATGTAGGAAATAATAGAATCCATAAGAATCCTATGCGAGCCAAATTTTCAGGAACAAAATTTTTTAGTCACCAGAAATCACCGCAAGAGCAGACTCCATCTTCAAAATGATGAAATCGGCTGGCGTCCCTCACGATCAGTTCTCTTTCAAAGAATTTTGAAACGAACTTACAAAAAGTATGGCAATCACCAAAAACTCGAAATAGGGGTTCCCTTAGAAGTGCTCATCAAACCATATGCAATTGCCAGCCTTTCACTATGTCCATAAAAGCACCTGAACATTCCCTACATTGTGCAAAACAAACTTGTTTATGCGTAATGTTCTGGCCATGGCTCCAGCTGACACTTACATTTCATAGTTTCAAGCAATCTTTTACCTTCATCGATTAGTCCTGAATGCCTGCATGCATAAATAAGTGCCCAAAAGGTAATATGATCGGGAATTAGTTTCTGGTTCTCCATTATACTAAATAATTTAACAGCTGCTTTGACTCGTCCTTGCATTCCATATGCGTTGATCATAGTTGTCCATAGAGCTAGACTTGTACTTCTGGTACAAATAAATACCTTGTACGCCTTCTCCAGACTTCCACAACAAGCATACATATCGACTAGAGAGTTCACTGCAGGTCCTTCTAACATGAAACCCTTCCGCAATAAAAAAACCATGATCTCTTTTCCTTTATTCAAGGCAGATAAACTAGCAGCAGCAGATAGGATGCTCACTAGAGTTATAGAATCAGGTTCGACACTGGTTTTTTTCATCAGGTAAAAAACACCGAGTGCTTCATTTGCAAGTCCAATATGTACATAGCACGATATCATGTTCGTCCAAGACACCGCATCTTTACATTTTACCAACTCGAACATTCGAGTTGCATAATTAATATTCCCACAATCTCCATACACATCAATGACATTATTCTGTATCATAAGATCAGATAAACCGTGCTTCAAAGTGTAACCTGAACTTCTTTTGCACGGGACAAGCATCTGCAAGCCAGCAAGGTGCTTCCTATCATCATTGTATCTACATATATCCTTTTCGCCTGCACTTTCCTCAGCAATTTTAAAGCCTCGGTATGGCAATTATTTTGAGCATAGCAGCTAAACTGTCGTCCAGGAAATGAGATCTTTATTGAGCATCTTATCGAAAACAAGGCCAGCGAAATCCACACAACAGCACTTGTGTTTCCAATCCGTAGATTAGAATCGGACCAATTCTTCATTGCATAAGCATGAACTTCTTTTCCATTCAATAGATAACCCAGTCTCCCAGAAACAGCAGGGATAATTATTGGAAAAACTTCATCTGGTTTTAGATTAGCATTCTGTAAACCACAAAAGAATTGCAAAGCTTCATTACACAGACCGTTTTGAGTGAAAACTGGTAGAATGGAATTCCAAGTGATGCTATCCTTATCATCCAACTTTTCAAAAATTCTAGCAGCATGACTCATTTTAACAAATCTAACATCCATAGCTACAAAAGCATTGGCCCCATAAACATCAAGTGCTTGGTTTGATTTTAAAATAGCAGCATAAATCTCCATGCCTAGTTCCTTGAAGGAAGAATCCTCATAAGCTTGAAGAGCAGCAACCAAAGTACAAGTCTACCAACACCAACCTTCTGCATTTCCCCTAAACAATCCCAACACCTCCATCCATTGCCATTTCAAAGAATAAGCTGAAATTATAGAATTCCATGACACATCATCATTTCTTTCATTCATTATTTCAAACATTTTCCTTGCTCGGAGTATTTCATTACACTTGGCATACATGGAAACAAGAGAATTAGCAACAAACACAATAGAATCATATCCACGTTTAATTATCAGGCCAAGAATTTCAGCCCCGCGGTGCATATCCTCAACCACGCCGCACGCTTTAAGTACACGCGGAAAAGTAAAAGAATCAAAGGGAACACCCAAACCTGCATTTCCCTAAACAATTCAAGGGCTTTTAAAGGTTCTCCATTTGAGACATTAACACCCATCATAGCATTCCATGTAAAGATAGTTCATCCGTGCATTTTATCAAATACTTTGTCCGCAATCCAAAATTGACCCATAATTGCCATACATGTAAACAAGTTTAGCGCTCAAAAGTATAAATTTAGATACTAAATTGGATTTTATTAGACGAGAATAAATCTGTTAGCCCTGTAAATGAGCTCTCGTGGTTGCAAAAAGCTCAAGGATTGGTGCATAAGCCTTTTCAGGGCTAATCAGAAGTTAGTTGGCATGGTCAGTGAAAAGAGCAGAAAATGAGACAAAAGTTTCTTTGAGGCTTCCTTGGTTGCCCGACTCTTTAAGAGGGGAATTTATGTTCTGGGAGAATTTAGGGGTTTTGAGAGACGGGTTCGCTACATGGGTTTTGTTTAACGTTTGGAGCTGTGCAGAGGTTTTAGGGATTTTGTAGTAGAATTGTGAAATTGACGAGGCCATCAAAGAGACTTTGAATAAGAATAGAATGTGGCAAGGAGGATAAGAATGTAAGCGAGCGAGCAAGGCAGATCACATTTTCATTGTTAAGGTTTTGTTTTTATTTCATTGCATTTAATTTTCGTTGTTGCCCTCTTCAATCTTATGATGTTTTCTAGTCATGCATGTTCCCATTTCAGCAAAAGAGCACCTTCTACTCCTCCTTTAACACGACAGCTGAAAGAAATTTATCCAAAATAAGTTCTCGACTCTGCAAACCACAAAAACAACCCATATCAAGACACCATGCGCCATCTAGACTAGGATGCTCCATTAGAGCATGTGCAAGGAGGACCTTCAGTTCCGAGAAACTTATTTTGTTTAAGATCAACAATCTTTCCCCATTACATTCTATTAGACAAGAAACATCAACATAGTGAGGGTACTTCACAGCCTGAAAAGACAACGCACAAGGAGAACCAATTCATGGGGGGGGGGGGGGGCGCACGCTTCTCAGCTTGAAATGGGCAGTGGGTGCCCCATTACACTATGGAAAAAAATTAAGTCGAAGAATACAATAGCCCATTCAACTTGGCCAGGTGGTTTCACAACTCTCCATTCCTAGCACACTTTTCCTCTATACAACTTCATAACACACTGTTGGTAATTCCATCTATGTACATTGAACAAACAACCTAATGGCTCTGTTCACGTGCAAAACCAAAAAAAAATGCCCTCGTGGAGTAACCAAGAAGCAAGGCTTCACTTTCCCTTCTCAGTAAGGTCGGGAACGGCAGTCTTCATGCTCGCCAGGAATTCGACATTTATCAGTATCTATAAATGATTTAATCTTCTTTTTTGCCTGTCCTCTTTCAATTCCAGGACAGCCCTGCTGCCTTTCTCTCCCTTCTCAATGTCGTGGATAGCAGACAAAACCCGTATGGGATTTCAATAAATAATAAATAGCTGCCACGAGCTGAAACAATCACGCTTGAATCAGTTTTCCCCCTTCTCACCCCTGATTAGATGAAGCCAGCAAGCTCTCATCTGGTAGTGTCCAGGAGAGCAAATGCCCACCAGAATCCCCGCTGAGTAACTGCTTCAGGTCGCTCGTGAGAAGAAGGGAAGTGACCGGATGTTTGTGAAACTTAAGTACCTTGTGGAGAAGTAACCTGTACTCTGGTACCTTATCACCTAGATATAGCCCGCCCGTCAAATTGCTGGTAAATTTGCTTAAGGCACTCTCTTGGTTGGAGCAGTGAACCATGTGCCACACCTTGACTGCCCCACTCTGGTGGCCAGTTACATACCAGTTTGTGTCCAGCCAATCAGAAAATGTACAGCTCGTCACTGAGAGAATAGAATCAGATGGCAGTTGGGATGTGTTAATCACTGCAAGGCAGTCCCCATTGATGCTCCAGACAGCAAGCAGAATCCCAGCTGCTGTCACAATCTCTCCGGTCAAGTCATTCACATAAATTGCCGAAATTGGCACGGGAAACTCCGGCAGTTGCCTAACAAAAACCAAGGAGCTGAGGTCCCATAAAATAACTGTGCAGTCATCAGAGCCACTCACAATCAGCATGTAAGGCTGGCTAACATGAAGGCATGTGATTTTGGCCGTGTGACCACAAAGTGCATTCTCCAACTGCAGATGCCGCAGCACACGCGGGCCATCCTTGCTGATTCTCCAAACACAGAGTAACCCATCATCAGCTCCTGTAACCAAAATTTGACCATCATGACTAGCACCAGCACACTGAATCTGGCTGCCCCCATGAAGATTCTCATGAGTTGAGAGAAGTCTATCTTGATCATAGCTCATAAATCTCAAACTACGATCTGGGAAACCCCACGCAACATATTTGGTATATGTTGTAGGCTTGAGCAAACTGTTTGTGCCTGCCACAAGAATTTTCTCATGAACAGTAACAATCTGGGTTATGGCAGAAGAGCTCTTGCGTATTTCATGTGGAGCGAGATGGGATGAATACTTGAGTGGGTGATGAATCCTTCTATCACAACGTCTTTTCACATGGGGTTTGAGGAATAGCTGCTTGGGTGTCTGTCCAAAGTGATTTATTTGTGCTAGAATGGAGGCTTTCATTGCAGGATCTGTAACCGAATCTATGTCCACACTCCCCTCGTATGTGTAATGATAGAAAACATTCACTGCTTCTTCAGCTGCCTGTCAATTATGCAAGGAAAAAAATATCAGACCATGGACAGAACAAGGACAACTAATATAGAGCATACAGCTGCAGAGTGATCCAATCACCCAAACAGGTAGCGGGACAATGATGAGTAAATGAATCATCACATTGAAACACATTCAAGTGCAAGAGCTAATATAGAGCATACAGCTGCAGAGTGATCCAATCACCCAAACAGGTAGCGGGACAATGACGAGTAAATGAATCATCACACTGGAACACATTCTAGTGCAAGACTTGCCCTCCCAAAGTAGTGGAGGCTGTGGCAGATGTGCGATTTGTTTTTTTAGGGGAGGGGGGTGGGGGGCTAATAAGGCAGACACAGATCTTCGTGATTTCTCAAACAAAAGGATGAAAACCACTAACATTACAGACAAATGTATTGAAAGCAATAAACTTCAATATCATGTAAAAATTGGAACAAGGTTTATTCTGCTGATCTATCACCACCTCTTTGCTACCAGGCCTTCAGCGGTTACATCTCAGAAGGTAAAATGGAATGAGAAGCCCAGTTGGAAGTACAGAGTAAAAAACAGTATTTTCATTGCAGGTGGTCAAGGATTGTAATGCAATTGACCTGCAAAAAAACAATATAATTTTCTGATGCAAAGAAGTTCTGAATGTTGAGCATAATACCTTCCCTCTCTGTTTATATCCAAAAATGAGATCTATCCAATGATGAAGATTTTCTGAAACAAAATCAGATTCCAGTGCTTCTCTATGCTTCCTTATGAACTCTCTAGCACTACCTTTCGCCCATGGAGGTAATAGGACATCACTAACCTGAAAGAAAAAAACAAGCATGCTAGCAATTTTTAATGTCTACAAAAGAAAGTGAATGATTTTTGTGGTCCTTTTCTAGAAAATAATCAAACAAAAAAAATCAGTCAACAGTAAATAAATTTGCACTTCCACAAACCTTCTCTCCTGATTGTTTCTCTCCCAAATCAAGATTGAACCTGTTCTCCAGAAATTCTGGCATGTAGAAGAATTCTGGAATCAATTCCTTAACATCAGACGTATTTCCCTTCCCTGCTGCACTTGACCAAGTATCTCGAATACTGTTGAAAAGACGATCAGCATGATCAAATTGGCCACCCTGCAGCTTCTGATTCTCTACACTGAATGGTGGAAGGCGTAGAAGGTAGAAGAGGACAATTCCAGCACTAGAATAGTGAGAGCCATAATGAAATTTTGGAACCTCTGGATCATCCCAGGTCTCATATCTGAATAGAAAACCAAAAATGACAGAATAAATGGAGAGCAGTAGATAATCATGGTGGTAGAAACACAAGGACTAACCGTTTCTTAAATTCATCTTCTCCCTCTTGTGTCTGACAACCCATTGGCTTCTCGAGCTTACGAAATGATTTAGGATTGGAGAAATCCAGATTTTCACTCTCATAATCAGCAAGAACCCATGGAAATACTGGATATTGGGTCAGATCACTGTATCCTCTACCAGCCAATGTGTTGAGATGCATGAGATATTGGAAATTGCTAATTTCTCCATTTTGCCACCTTTTAGAGAAGGATTTAGCCATTATCTTAAATAAGCGGCTGCCCTCGTTACTTTCTTGTTTTACTGATCCAGAAATTGTAGTGTCCAACCTGAAATACAAGAGAATTGTGAATTAAGCAATCTTTGGTTCTAATATTCTGAGAAAGAACCATCTAAAAAGTTGATTAGCATCAGCACGAGAGCAACATAAATATAGTAATGTCAACTTATTATGATTCTAAGGCACTATTAGCATATCCATCTGTCATCATCATCATCATTCTTTGGTGGGCGGGGAGAGCAACATGCAATCATAAGAGTCCATAAAACTGTTCAACCTGCATTCCAATGTGATGAAACCTAAAAATATGAAACCACTGGGCAAGTGCTAGAACCAACAACCACGTGACAGAAAATTTACACACAATCAATCGCTGAAAACTCAATTCCCTAGATCAATAAACAATAGATTAACTTGGATGTCTAACTAGGAAGCTACATATAAGCATCAAAGATATTGCAAAGTTGGAAACCAAAAAAAAAAAAGAAAAATAGAAAAACCACTAAGAAATGGAACTAAATTCGTACTAAAAACTTATACAGCCACTACATTGAAGATAATTAAATTCCTAAGCATTACAGGGGGGGGGGGGGGAGATCATCATTGAGACAAGACATCAATCATTAAAAAATACAGATATCAATCTTAGAAGGTTTTCTTCATCCTCCATCAACAAGGCAATACACAATATCTACCATGAGATCAGCATTGAGACATCAATTGTTAAAAGGCCTTGGTCTCATAACTTTTTTTTCATTCACAGGATGTTGTAAATGTAACGAGACATGAAGCATTCTATCCAGCCCTTAGCAGATCATAATGAATATGTGCAACGGTTAAAACACTTGAGAAATCATAAGAATTTATACAAAATTAAAAAATAATCAGCACATGCAATTGCTAGATAATGACAAGCATGCACAAAAATATAACATTCACTGAAGAAAAATTCAAAACCTACAAAATTCAAAAGCAATGAGCAGCAGAATTCATACATGCTATTTCTTGGAAGATTCATGGCAACCAGATTTTTGAATACTTCTTCTCTCTCCTTTTTGTGGAACACAAGGAGATCATTGCATCCATCCATGCTGAATATCTCAACAGCAACAGGACGAAGCTGGTAATCACGTTTCAGAATCTCATGAACACTGTTGAGCTTCCACATATGCCAGGGATGGGGTAAATTACCACTAGTACACACTTTCTCTTTACCCCATGCACCACCATTATAAGCCCAGGCCCTTCCGCCAACACATGCCTTTACTGTTGTGATCCAGGATGAAGTAGACTTGGATTGGAAATCAGCACTTCCAGTAACATCCTTCTTTACACCTAAAGCCTGATCAATAACAGAGAGTTCATCCTCGCATTCCTTTTCACAAATACATCCAGAATCATCAACGTAAAAATTCTCAATTATGTATAAAGAAAGCTCCCCAATCAAAAATATACCATCATGCTTGTCCAAACCCACAACTCGCTCACAGTTATATTTGAATCTTATCTTTTCTTGATGTTCCAAATATGGTCTGATCAGATATTCACCATTATCATTCAGTTCCTTATCTGATTTATCTTCAGTGACTATGATTCCATCTGTTTTATTAGACAATGATTGCATTGGAGTTCCAACGTCTGATTTTTCATGCATGCTCTCTGACATTGGGACAGACACAGTACTAGACTTGACACCAAATTCAAGTGCTGAGTGAAGACTTGCTTCATTCATGTCACTAGCTCGGTCATCATTCCATCCACTTCTAACAGAAGATGTAACTTTCACACCATCTGATTCTTTAAGAAATTCATCATACATATCACCATCCACACCATTTTGTTTGGCACTATCAGTTAAAAGATGAAAAAACGATTCAGTGTCAGTATCAGACGCATCTGGGCCATCCTCGTATTTTCCCTTGGACAGCTCTGCTTCTCCCAACTCAAACTTTCCATCAAGAACATTTTGAACAGTGTCAATCCTCAATTTGCAGCGCTCAAGCTTTTTACGCATCCTGTATGGTCCTTCAATGGGACAAAGCTGCCATTCAGGATCTTCAGTTGCCAAGGATTTCGGCAGTGGGAATATTCCACGCTCGTGTACAAGTTGTTGAAGAAGGGTTTGCCACTCACTTTCAGCATGGAGAACCCATCCATACTTATCTTGGCGGACAACTCTTAACTCAGTAGACATTGCATCACGAAGCATGTCCAATGCATATCTTCGTTCATTTACCTGTTCCCAATGTTTCTGGTCTAACTTCAAAATATCACGTGATCTTCTACCCATTTCCCTCCTACGACGACCCTCCAAGCCCTTGATTCTCACTCCTGGAAATTTTGCTGATCCAGCAATACACTGAACCCACATAATGGATGCACACTGCTCCAATACTTTGTTGACCATTAGTTCAGAACTCTGAAGCCACTCAAAGAAAGAAGACAAACTTCCAGTCAATAATTTGTCAAAGCCACCATGTAGTACATCCATGTGCTGCCCTTGATTTGGTTTAGAAACAAGCAAGTCTTCTAGTGCGGCCCTGCGGTGCACCAGCAGATACTTGACAATTTTGACTGCCATGTTCTGAATGTTTTGCCTTTGATCATGGAGAAGAGATATTAGATTTACACAAAGACAGCAATTCAGATCAGTATCAACATTGCTGGGGCAGAAAATAATGCGCTTATGAGCAACTAGCAACTGTAAAACTGTGCAGATATCAATTCCTGAATCATCTTGTGAAGAATTGGACGGTAATCTTTTCTTGGGCTCAATAAGCAAACCTAAGCATGAAAGAAGATCATCCTCTCCTAAGGTGACCAGAAACGATGGCAAAAAACAATACATTATCATACGATTTGTGTTCTTGAGGAGTGAATTTACAAAAGTATCAAGTTGCCTGCTTCCTCTTGTAATAGATAAAAGACTCTTTCCTGCAGGAGCTGCTTCTTCAATGCGACCATCTTTGTTGGCCAGCTGCAACATTGACAACAGGAACTCCAGAGTTTTCAACACACCAGCAGGTTGAGGAAAGGAACCCATATAGACACGATCTACTATCATCCAGCATAATGCATCAAGGTTTGAGGTCCATCGACTTTTGTCAAGCTTTTTCTCATCTTCCTCATCGTCACGCAAAAGACGCCTTTCCACAAAGTTCATCAACCTGCTAAGGCACAAACCCTGAAAAACCAGCACAGATTCAGCATCAACATATAGAGGTACTGTTTCCAAGATGCCCTCAATAACCTGTGCTGCTTTAATCTGCTCGGTGATAAAATCAGAAAGAACTTCTGCCATGAAATCTAACACAGCATTCGCTCCTGCAGAGCATGGCCCTCCCCCATAGCCAGAATCATCCATTTCTAGGAGAAGCTTCGGGCTAACTGCAAAAAATGAGTTTACAGCAGATGGCCCATGGGAACTAGACTTCAGGTCCGCAGATGGATCATATTCACTACCAGACACAGAAGACTCCATGGAAGGAGTGGCTTGTAATGAAGCTTTGGATTCTTTGTGGGACGCACTGCCAAGCCAAGATGACAATGCAAAGGCCGGTGATGATGATGGTGTAAGGGGGATTCTTGTGCTTGACTTCTCGGATATAATAGGAGAATCTGGTATATTGAGAGAAGTTGAACTCTGGGAATCTGCCTGTCGAAAGGAATCCATATTGCCATCAACATTACGGATATTGAATTCAGTTGAGCTGGAGGTGGCAAAATTCTGGTCAACATTATTCCCAACAAGGTTCTGAATAGCTGGGACACCCTGGGCTGATTTTTTCAATTCATCGTGGGAATTAGAGATGGCAATCTCTGGTTTAGCATCAGCCACATCATTTACGGGGACAGGCATATCTTCAGAACTTGTACTAGCATGCCCTTGAGGAAAGCTTCCAGCACTAATGGAGGTCTTTGCAGATTGTTCTTGTTCAAGCGGTAAGCTAGAGAAAGTATTCTGAGAACTGCTGGTATCATCACAATTATTCAACTCCTTTTCTTCCGTCTTCTCAGAAAGTGCTTTCACCATCTTCACTGCATAAGCTGCTCTGCAAGGGGAAAAAAGGCTCATCCAATCACAATCTTGCTTGAGTAACAAAAATTAGGAATGAGTAGTTTCAAAATTCTCAATGTAGCATCCAGAAAAGAGAATAAAATTGCAGCATGTCTGAAAACAAACCTGGTGCAAGAAAAATAAAGGTCGATGCAGCTTTCAAGAAACTCAGGCCTTCTGCAAACAGCTGAAAAGGGAGGAGACATCTTCGCGAGATCAACCATAAATCTAAGGACTGCAGTTGCAGCAGCAGGAGCTGATGCCTCACCACCCATTAAGCGCGCTGCATATGTCTTATGCATCAAAGCTTCGCCTTGAAGCTCTCCTGTCATGTCTGCATTTCCTTCAACAAGCTCTGCGACAAGGCTAGCACCAATCTGGGAAAGATTACCAGTCTGATGAGCAAGCATGGACTGCATGCTTAACCTATCAAAAGTAGATTTTGCCATCGCAATCACTGATTCCAACAGCTCCACGTATTTCAACTCCACATAGCTTCCATTACTTGGCATAAGGGCATGAAAATCTAGCATGCGCACTTCCGGTAGTCGTGGGTACACAGGCTTTCCAAATATCAGACAGAACAAAATATAATATATATCAGGAGAATCATAAAAACTAGGAAGCACCCGCATAAGACCCTGATAACCACCACTTGTGCGAAATTTAAGAGCAAATGTGGGAGAAGAAGCAAGAGACACGCCAAGAAGAGTCATGATCCATCTCATACTTGTAGGATGGGCTGCTTCATCAAGAAAATATGTTACCAGCTTTGATGACACAATCTTGTGCCACTGCTCAAGTAACTCATCTGATTTTATGGTCACTTGTAGATCAATAAGCATCTCTAGGAGCATATTCCTTACAATTACATGCTTGCCCATTGATTCTCGAGCTAACTGATGCCTTGGTTTCAGTTCAGGTGGCTCAAATGTCATGATCACAAACCTCACTACATTCTCTAGTTCAGAAGCCAGAAACCCATCTTCCAAAATGACCCCAAGCAACACCACTAATTTCTCCAAAACAGGAATTTCAACGTCACCACGTTGCAAAGTCACTAGTAAATGCTGGACAAGGTTTATTCGACGCAGAACAGTAAGGTTATGATTCCTGTACCAGTGCATGGAAACCAAATGCTCCAGAAATCCAAGAAGTTGAATTTGGATTGAAACTGGGGCAGCCACCCACAATGTCCAGTCCAACAAGACATGCTCAACCATATCTGCATTTGACAAGACTATACAATTTGAAGTTTCAACCAACATATCAGAATTGTCTAGTTCAGAAATATGGCTAAATGAATCTTTCTGTGCAGAAAAATCATCCATGTCCCCATGAGATCCAACTGAAGAAATTTCATCACGAAATTTTGACAAGCTGAGCTCCTCAAAGCTGGTTTCTTGCAATGTGGCAGCTGGTGATAAAGTAGCTTGCCTGCGTTCCAACTTCCTTGGTTCAGAAAATGAAGCTTCACATGCAGCAATTTGAAAAAAAATCTCAAGAGATTGCATGTCAAATAATGACATTCTACGACGCAGAAACAGAGCTAACAAATGGTATCCCCTGTATTTTTTCATATCCTTCACATTTTGGGGATTCTGTTGAAGAGCACAAGCAAGTAATGTCAAAGCCATGTGAAGCATATCCCTGGTTTCAGCAGCTTCAACAAGGGCCAGGACAACAGCCATGCCACCTACTGGGCGAATTGCATCACCAATTACAGATTGCTTACAAACATAGATATCTCCATGAAGTCGTCCAAATCGCGGTATACCTGAGGCAAAAATAAAAGGAATAAGGGAGGAGAGGAGGGAAAAGGGGCTGATAAGCAACAGTCCCTCTACTCTGCATAACTTGTTTGAAATATAAAATCCAAATTTTAATCACTCACCCCCAATAGGAGAGGCAGCAGCTGACATTGGATCAACCAGATTGAGCAAGGAGAATGTGCCAGATGCTCGAACAGATTCAGTACATGTTCCATCAAATGCAAATATAAGTTTCCTTCCAGAAAGCTGCAATGAGAGGTTTCCTAGTCTCTCCAAATCCCAAACAATCCCACTACCATCTGCTTTAGAATCCCCCTGCTTGCTAGCACTCTCGAGCTTCTGTGTTGCCAATGGCAAGTCAGCATCTAGTGATTCCAAGATGGCCATGCTTCCACCACCACAAGCCTGGTTAGGGACAAAACGTAGAAGGTTTGAGTCTTGGAAGAGCCCCCTATAACCTCTGCCAAGAACATACATGAAACAAATACACCCTGATGTAAGCACCTCCTCAAAAAGGTAGCAAGAACGAAGTTTCCATGTCAACTCACTAATCCTTGCACAATTAACTGGTGTCCCTATGGTGACCTGCAAAGGTTTTCCAGCTGGAGATGGTGAATATCCTAGTTTCCCTGTGTGTTTTAGCTTTCCATTGAGATAAACATTTGCAACACTAGCTTGAAATAGTCCAGCCAGTGCATTTGGTTTGCTATGAACAACTGCAAGGTGATGCCATCTGCCTTCTTCCAATTCTAATCCAGAAAAAGACAAGGCACTAGAATTGCTAGTAGCAAGGGTTAGAACACCATCCTCCTGAAGATAAAGTTCTGCATAAAATGTGTTTTCATTGCTAGCTGTACCAACAGATATTATTCGGAGAATATTCCGTTCATTATGTTGCCCATTTGAACTACGCCTTTTTGAAGGGCCAGCTTTGGCCAGCTCGGTTTCCTTTGCTTGTGATCTCAAGAAATTTTTAAACTGGAACCAGCAAACAAATGAATAACCCGCCGAAGGAGGCCAGGATCTTTCTCCCAGAGACACCTGAACAGCAGCATGGCCGATCTTACTCATGTCCATCTCAACAAACGGTGACAGAGAGACATTTTCTGAGGCCATATCTTCCATGAGAATCAACCTCTCCATCGTATCAACAAGAATATGACCTGAATTCATAAGCCTCGTCTGCAGTATATATCTAATAAGCAGTCTGAGTTCTGATGCAGATAGCCTGTCAGCAAAAATATAAACATTAGTTTATAGGATAACCATTGTCAAGTAAATTGCACAATGGGTTCTCTACGGACTTACCTATATGCACCAAGAACTTCCACAATCTTCAACATGTACTGAAGTAATGTAGATGAACCTGATAGGAAGGGGTGCATTGTCTCCAATAGAAGTTCCACACATCCTACACAAATGACAAAAGTAAGAGCAATATGGAGAAGGAGATAGAAACACAAATACACACACACGCATGGACCAGAAGGCAAAAGAATACAGCAATCAATAAAATAGAAAATATCGAAAGATCAAAAATATCATTCGCACCTACAGAAGTCAGATTTTCCTGATTAAAGGGGCCAGCACGAGCAAGTCTTTCTATAAGATTCAGTAAGTCTAGCTGCACTTTGGGAGTGAAGAGCAACAGCGAGCGGATCAAGACTCTAATAGCAGCAGCATTGCACACTCGTTCCTTATCAGGATTGAACAGACCTGAATGGGTACCAATAAGAAAACCAGTTGACCCAGATTCCATCATATTAGTTGGCACACCACTATCTGATGACAAGAATGGTGGAAGCACAATTTCAAGCGCAAGCTCTAACAGCAGCTGTATAACTTGCTTTTCACAATCCACACAAAGCAAGCCAGATTCAGATAGAAGCTCATAGAAAGTGTGGGATGACATAATAGTATGCAATTTTGCCCTGTTAATAGCATTATCACACACTCCAGCTGTCATCAGGCGCAGTAAGTATGTGAACAACTTCATGCAAACCTCCAAAGAAGATTCTTCTGTCTGTTCTCCATCACCTTGGAAACTATGGAGTGTGGTCAGCATAATAGAAAAGCCAGTGGCTTCACCAAAGACCCTCTGAGCTGAAGTATTAGCTCTCAATATGCGCCACAAGGCACCCATAGTGTCACATTTTGCATCACTTTGAAGCCTATACTGATGTCCAGCACCACTTGTAACCATTCCGCTTTTAAGAACCTCAACAAGCACACCTAGTTCTTCATGATGTGTCTGGTAAAAAAAGGTTTATTTTAGCATGAACTTTCAAAAAGAATTGGGGATTGATACAAAAATGAGAGCATACATAGATATTATGACCACTCTAAAATTTAACAGTTCAATAAAGTGGCATGCTTGCTGACATACCTGTGCAATATCTTCAGTGATCAAACATGACAATATCCGGAGAACCCAAGGACGGTGAACATTAGACACAATAAAAGGAAGAACAATGGTCACACCATTAGCTGACCGGAATGATGATTGACTGGCTTCAGCTTTCTTCACTAAAGAGACCAAACAATCCCATGCAACAGATATTGTGCCCTCGATTTCAAAAATAGGGAATTTCCCTGAGCCACCAGATTCCATTAGCTTGGGTGAAGAAAGAATAGTATCTTTGGTGTCCAAGTGTTTCTTGAAACTAGTACTAGATTTTGTGTCTGACTGGTTAGGGTTAACAGTTAGTTGTTCTGGACCCAAAAGAAACTTGTTCTGCTTCAGATCATCTAACAGAACTTCCAGTACACCAACTTCTCGCAAGACTTTCTTGTATTGTTGATCAAATGACAAAAGTTTCACAAAGAAAGAGAGTATGGTGTGCTTCAGCTCTGATGCTATCGGTTGCTGCAATAAGCAACAAAGAGATAGCAACTCTTGCTCAGGAACACAATTCACAACAGTTACAGCATATTCTAAAATTTTCAAGATTATCTCTTGCAATGATGGTGGGAAACCAGCCATATTTAGGATGAAAAGTGGAACAGTCCGTAATTGTTGACACAATTTATAGTTTTCAAGATGACTTGAGAATATCTTAAACATTCTATTTAATACTTCTGCCTGCAGTACTGTGTTGTCTGCCTTTAGCAAAATGTCTTGCAACATCTGGACTGCTTCAAGGTCTTTAACTTTACTGTTGTCTTTCTCCCAATTTTCATCAGCAATTCGATCTAAAGATGATGTGCGACTTCTTCTAGGGTGAATGAGAGAAGATTTGGAACTTTTCCCTCCGGACCATGTTATAGATTCAGCAGGACCAGTTTGAGATAGATTGACAAGAACATCGAGCAACCTAGACAATGCAGGTGATAATTGAGCTGGTGAGGGGTCTTCTTTTTCTGTTAATTCCTGTCTCTGTTCACCATTCATTGCATGAGAGCCATCTGCTGTGCTGTCAAAGGCAAGAGAAGTCTTGGAATGAACAGACTGAGGGTCCTGATTTTGTGGTGCAGAGGACAGAACCAATGCAAACTGCACAAGAAACTGGTAACCATGGGCATTATGTATATCTTCCCTGAGCCTGACACCACCAGCTTCTACAATTCAAAATTGTACAAAACATTAGCAGTGACATATATAAGACAATTTTAAAGCTCGAAATTATTTGCATTCCAGATAATTATGGAACCATAAATTAATATTTTTTACATCTCATTTTAACAGTGAAGACCACAGAGCTTTTATCAATTGATCTTATGCAATTCAAGAAGTAAAACTGACTGTGAAATTACCCTGTCTGTATGACAATTCCACGCATTCAAGCAGCAAGTCCACAATGCTCATGGTGTAGGCAGAATCACCACAGTCCGGATTGAAATCTTTAACTGCCATTAAAAGAACTTTTATCTGCATGTGAAACAGAGAATATCACCCAATGAGTATGCTTTTTTGAAAATAAAACTAGACAACAAACTGTGGCAATTATTATAATCAGATACAAGACAGTAAATAAGGAATGACATGGCAAAAAGAATTAAAAAAAAAAAAAGCTTTGATGGCAAAAAGAATGTCTAAATTATGGGCTAAAACAAGAGTAACCACACACTTCCCAAACAAGGTTAGTTTTGAGGGAGCAGAGGTATGTTTCAGAACTGTCTGAGATGTTCAAAATTACATCATTAGACAGAAGGCTGCAGAGCTGTCTCAAAGTTTATTCTAACTGCAATTGATTTCACAAAGCAGGGTATATAATTAGCTACCAAAGAATATTGCTGGGAAAGATCACTTTCAAAAGGCTAGCAAGTGCACAATAAACTACTCATTCCATGATGCATTATTTACGGGAAAGCTTGAAGAGATAATTTGGTTAAAAGTAAAAGCACATGAAATGGGTTAACAACTAAGATCTCTTCTAGTCTTTGTAAGATAATTAGCAGAAAACCCTTTGCAGATTGACTCTGCTTATCGGGAAAAAAACATTGCAGCAGACCAATTGTCCAGTGATCTTGTTTTGCATCAATGATCCCATGGTTCAAACTGCTTGTAGATTACAATTCTAGGGTTTTCATTTAGGACTCATTTATGACTACACACAAAATAATAGAGCTTTTATGATCAAAGTTTGTCTGAGCTCTGAACTACTCCAACTACTTATTCAACAAAAAAAAAAAAGACTTTTAAAGTTTCAGTCATTGTGCCAGCAAATTTCGACAAATTTATGTGATACAAACACAGGAACTTTGTATCAAGAATTGGGAAACACCTCGTAAAGAACAATTTAAATCCCAGTAAAATTTTGTAGTTGTCAGAAAACCAGAAGGTTCTGACATTCAGTATGAAAGATGGGGGCAGATAAAAAATGTTAACTACAAGTTCCCTACAGTACTGTATGCTTTTCTATATAATTCTTATCTGTTCATTGCCAATACCAGATGGTGTTTGCGTATATATCCAGCAGCGCTTCCATTGTCGTTGACCAAAAGAAGACCAAGTATCTGGAGCAACCACAAACAGCAAGAACCAATTTCAACTTTCAAACACTGAGCGATAGAGTTTATCTGAATATTTTTGAGTGGCTATAATTTTAAGGCTTTCATGGGAGCTCCACTAATGCATAAATGGGCCAAAAGGCCTAAACATTTACCTGCATTGCATGCCGATGAAGTTGTATGTTGTGCAGTGGAACAAGACCTTCTTTATACCGAGAAAATATTGTTAAAGACCCATTTGCAACCATCTGAAACAGCAACTGAAGTGAATCGTCTTCAATCAAGCTTTGTGCCGCTGAAGGATGGCTTGCCAGTGCTTTCATAATATGTACTACACTTCCCTCCACCTATAGAGAACAATAAGAAAAAAAGAAGGAAGAGGACATAGGCTTAAAATGCACAATTCTACTCCTTTAGATGTGTATCCACAACAGCTAAAAAAAAATTTCATGACTAAGATGACATAAAGGCAAGTAAAAAAGACAATGTCACACAAGTTTAACCCGAACCATGCCAATATTATATGGAAACTATCAGCAACAGAAGAGCTGGTACATAAAAAGCTACCTCAAGCCGGCAAACTTGCCCTGATGCACCATCTTGATCTTTTTCAGGTAGCAATGGTCCTTCAGAGTTTGTAAGCTTTTGCCTTTGATTGGTTTCAGTGCTCAGAAGGGCACTGAGAATGTGAATGAGACAGCATAATATCCCAGAATCAAGGAGAGATTGTTTATCAATAGGCTGGAAAAAAAGAAGAAAAAGAATCACCTTGCTTATAGTGCTTTCTCAAAAGTAGCATGAAAATAAAAATGGAATTTCCCCTAGCTGACTACTTGCTAGCCTCATTTACCAGGCATTTTCAATAGCAAAACAGTTTCAATCACTTGAAGTCAATCCCTTTGCTTTGAAAAGGGACTGCAGATTAGCCAAACTCTGAACAAGGTAGCAAAAAACAATATTTTCCCAAAGCTTTTTGTCTTTTGGTTTTTATTTTATTTTATCTTAAGCTGATGGTTGTAAGAGAAACATACCCCAGATACAAGGGCTTCAACAGCAGTTAGCAAATTTGAACCGGGACTGATGCCATCCTGAACAAATAGCATGGAGAATATGGTTTGCATTAACAAATCACCAGGACATAAGAGGAAAGGACAGCATTTGGTAAAATCTTTTAAGAGACCAACCTTTGTAACTTCAGAGAAAAATCTCATCACTTTCTCTACATCCAAAGATCTTGTTTTGCTTCCGATTTTTAATTTATCAATATCGGTTACAAATGCTCTTCCCACAACAAAAGAGAATATGTGTGTTTCTACTAACCTGTGATTCACCAAAAATTGAAAACATGTTCAACAAGCTAAGAACCATGCAAAGTAATAAAAGCAAAAATCTTATTTAATAAATAAAAACAACAGCCAATCCTGCAGTTGAGGTGCATTACTGAAAGCTGCATTTCATACAAAGCAACCAAAGTTGTATATATTATGCAACTGAGGATATCGCATAGATTTTAGAATATAAGTTGTGCAAAAAACAAATTCTGAATAAGATAAAAGGTGGAAGCCAATAGAAACTTCTTCTATACACATGAGAAATGAGTTTCATGACTGTTATCCTGTACAAAAAGTTTTTATGGGATTCAAGAAACCAGAGCTATCAGAAGAAAAGGATTAAGAAAATGCAGTTTGAATAATCGGTGAGAAAATGCTAACTAACGCTAATCAAGCCTTTAATAGTAGAGAACTATATTAATCATAGAAAGGGAAACAGTAACTACAAAACATAGAATAAGACATTCTCCTAAGAGAAGGAAAGAAAAACTTGAAGGGAAAAAAATATTGCAATAAGACTTTGCAAATCTCAGACATGGAAACACCTCTAAAGTCCTTTGAAGTAGTAAACATAAAGGAAAACCTAAATGCTATGGTCTCCTCTAATTTGTAAAATAATTCTTGAAAATTCTATTATTCCACTGCATCCAGATGCACAAAACAAAAGGAGCATACCTAGCATGATCTTTTGATCCCATTTTTGGCAAATGACCAATTGCAAATGATAATCTTACAGTTTATGAGAATTATGTAATGGCAAAAGAAAGCTAAAACCAGCCCAGCAAATAAAAAGTGGAAGACCATCCATACATGGTAACTAATTGAGCTACATTTGCGTGCTGCTTCACTAGTCTACAAAAGGCATCTATAGTCCAATTCAATGCCATTTCTTTCTCCTGCATAGACAATGAAAGAGCCATCAGCACTCACTAATCATTTTACCAGCAATGATGATTTCCTGGGAGAAAACAGTAAAGAAATATCACACAAAAGATGGGAATCAAGAACCTTTTCGGAACTGGATGAGCGGAAATCCTCCCAAAATCTCTTGAAGTCCAGTTCCAGTTCATGTCGATCTCTGCATTTCATAGAAGAAAAAAAGAGAACAGAAAAGTTTACACGTGTGAAATGGCTTACTTGAATGCCATAATAGATCAGAAGTTAGAACATGTCAAGCCAAGTATTTAGAATAGAATAGATCATAAAATAATGAGACTAGATTTAGAATGGAATATCAAGAAGGAGGATACAGATATGCAGCCAGAAAGCTGGTGTCTTATGATTTAACTTAACTTTAAATCTGGAAAAATAGTGCAAAAAAAGTTGAAACTGGTCATTGAAGTTGACAAAAACTAAAGCAAAGGACATGGTCCTGTGGCATTACAAATATGAAGGTTTTCAAATATTTAAGTGCAACTTTATGCACAGAACTTGATCCTATAATGTCTGCTATAAACATATTGGCAAAAATTGCATCACCAGCATCCCTTGTATGACAGAAAAGAGAAAACAAACTGAAGGTAAAGTGGGTATAGAAATTTACTAGAAAAATGGAACCATTTATGGGGGGGATTCCCCAAAAAAATCCAAATAACAACATTAATTTTGAAAGCATTCATAATCCTGTTATCATTTAGCCGAGCCCAACATGAGCCTAGCCAAGTGCTAAACCGTGATTCAAATACTTGCAGTATGAGCATGTTCTAGTAACACGCAGTGGTGAACAAAGGAAACAACAGCAACTAGCCTGATCAGGTTACAAGGGAGGGTGGGGTGCTTCGAGAAACAAATTCCAAATGCAGGAAAAGATGTCAACTTCGCTCCTGATTATCCACAATCATCATATTTCACCACAGCCCACTTTCTAAGCTAATATCATCTACGAAGTGCCTAGATGAATACAAATCTCCTACATGCTATTTTTTTATATATAAATAAATCATCCTCGTCATTCTACATTCGAAATAGTCTATGGCAGTCTTGTTTTCTCTTAAACCTATAGAATCTTAATATCTATCCATATGTCCCCTAAAAATCAAATATCAATATATAAATTTCTACACCACTACCAGTAATTGCTAGTTGAAGAAAGTAATGCTTAATCAGAAACAACAAAGCGCCAAATTCCAGCACAAAATAACAGTCAAAAGAGCTCATCTACTCCAATTACAGATCGACATTCAAGAACAGTCAACGCAGATTACGTTTCAATATCAAATGTGCAGCTAAAAATGCACGGCATTAATTATCAACCATCTACCAAATAAGAAAACAACAGAAGCGATTAAAAAACATAAATATAAAAATAAATTTGTTGAAAGGAAGAAAAAAAAGAACCTGGAAGGAGATGAAGGTAAGTCTTGAAAAGTGGTAGAAGAGGAAGCATTGTGTGAATAAGCAGGCGATGAAGAAGGAGGAGGAGAAGCAGTAGTAGCTGGTGAACTAGAAGGTGAAGGAGATTGAGTTAAACCGACCTTCTCTTTTATGTCCTTAAGCAATGTTACCCATTTCATCGTTTTTTCTCTTTCAATTCCCTTCTATGATGCCCTCTCATCCGACGACGACGAAGACTACGACGACGGACGACGATTTCAAATTCAGTTTCACCAGATCCAACACCTCTTTCTATATTAGAACAGCACTGATACTCGCAAATAACTACAAAGGATCTCTCTCCTTCCCTTCCTTGGCTCAGAACTAATAGCAAAATAATATTAAGAAATCGAATCGATTGAGAGAAGAAATGTTTGAAAGAGGAGGGGTCGGGATTTAAGGGCAGCAAGATCTGGGGGCTTTAATTTCTCCTCTCGTGTTATTTTTCTTTTTTGTTTCCTTGTCTTGCTGTTTTTTACTTAATTTTGATTTTGAATTTTTTTTAAGGAAATTGTGAAATTTTTGAGCCCTAAAAAGGAGGAAAACGCGACTTCGGCTATAATTATGAGAAAGAAAAGAGAGGGGAAAGAAAAGGATAGCAAAATGACGATTAATTTATGATTATATTAATTATTATTATTATTATTATTATGATAAATCAAGAAATTCTCTCTCCACTGCTGTTAATTGCCGCTCCGCGCCTTGTTTCTCGCTCCATAGTCCATATACCCCTCTCGCTCTCTCTTTCCGTCCCTCTTTCCCGTTTTTCGTTTCCGTCTATGATAATGATTCTTTTTAATATTATTTCGCTCTCGAAGACCATATCTATGCTCACAAAGAAACGCTGCTTCACGTCAGCGTGGGATCCACGGCGCTCAGGAACTCCACGTGGCATCTCCAGATTGACGGGCTGGACGTGATTTCCTCTCCCCTCTCTGGTCTTTGTTTGGTCTCAGCAAGGGATTGCGAGGGAGGCTTAAACTTTAAACATACAAAATTTTGGGTGACGAGAAGCTCTTTATTATCAGTCCTTTTTCTTTTTTTCTTTTTTTTCCCTTCGGGTGTTATTTTTTAAGAGCTACTTTTGAGGCTTTTTCCTGACTGTGTAGTGATATTTTTTTGGCCGGCGTTCGAATGAACGTCGCTCTAACCTTTGCTTGTTCCTTAATGCCAAAGGCATCTGATGTGCAGATTACTTACTATTGATTATCTTACCGGCTCGGTGTTCCTTAAAATCTAAAATAAGTGTTAGGTTGTTTTTGTCCGCTTCAAATAAATTACAAACTATTATATTTATGCTTTTCTATCTTGTAATTGTATTTGGAGCACATCGTTTTGTGTATACAGACACACTCCTTTAATATTGGTATTTTTTTCTTTCTGAAAAAAAGTGAATAATACGTGTGATTACTTTTAATCTATTTGTTTTTGTATTAATTTTTTTCTTAGTTTCATTTTTTTTTTTTTTGTCTGGTTTTAGATCATTTTGATATATTGGTGTTAAAATAGATTTTGAAATATAAAATATATATATATATATATATATATATATATATACACACACATTACTTTTTATATATTTTCAAGTTAAAAATAATCCCTACCACAATATGAAATAGGTTCTTATACTATGTTTGACACACTGTATTTTAAAAATAATTATTTGTATTTCATATTTTAAAATGAATTTTTTTTATATGTTTTTATGTCATTTTCATGTGATGGTATTAAAAATAATTTTTAAAAATAAAAAATATATATAATTTAATATATTTCTAAATAAAAAAATAATTTTAAAAATAATTTAAACTACACTCTTAAACATTGAGTTAATGTTGATGATTGCATGATTACGACGGAATGGGTAGTCTAAAAAAGTGTTTGGGAATGGAGTTTCCAAAATAAATTGTTTTTTAATTTTAATTATTTTTCTGTGTTTTTAAATTATTTTGATATGTTAATATCAAAAAATAATTTTTAAAAATATTATTTTAATATATTTTAGAAAATATATATTTTTAAAAACAGTTATTTTACCCTCAAAACATCCTTGATGGTCAAATAAACACATTTCTTATTTTGCTAACTTCAATTCAATTACATGACAGTAAGATAAACGCTACGCTCTTTAATAATAACTTTATTAAAACAATTGCATCCAACTTTATCCACTAGTCACTCTAGTAATAGTAACTTGAATTAAAGAATTTATTCCTTATATGATAGGTTATAGAGTTACTAATATAATAATTATTAAAAATTTATATAATTATTAATTTAATAACTTATAAAATATAAAAAATATTTAGAAAAAACATTATTTATTATAACTTTAAATATAAAATATTTTTAAACGCAACAACAAATAAATATAACTTAGCGACATGTGCATCTTTAGTGTGTCGCTCAAGACTGCTGTATTCATGCTGTGTGTGGATGCAGTTCTCTATTCGTGGCAAGATCTTGTAAAAATTACTGCCACGTGGATATGTCAAAACAAAAACAGCCAAACAAAGGTACTGCATGTAGAGAGAGAGAGTGGTTATTTTCGTGGTTGAATTGAATATATATTTTTATATAAAAAAAATCATTAAATGAATGGTTCTCTGTAATTTTAAGGGGTCGATATCAAAACAATTTACTTTTAATTAAAAAATATTTTAAAAATACATTATAAATCGTACACCACTACATGCTGAAATTGCTTCGGCTAATTAGCTCCTATCCAAACGAAGATATTCCAGAGAAAAGCAGAGGTGAATTAGGTGAACTTGAGATTTGGAAGACGACATGAGACCTATTTTACTCGAGATAACCAATCCTTCGTGGTAGAGACATGGGGTTTAAAGTAAGCTTGGAGTATGATAAAAGGAAAGGCATGTAGTAGATCGTGTCAGTTTATTTTGTTTTTGTATTTTGAAAATATTTATTTTTTATCTATTTAATCTAATATTTATTTATTTTTAAATTATTTTGATGGGTTGATGTCAAAACTAGATTTTTAAAAATAAAATATATAATTTAAAATAAAATATATTTAAAAAACAGTAAAATTTATATGTACGCTTATTTTTTCCTAACATTGTTTTCTGAATAAGAATATGTTTAGAAGTTTTAAAAATATATTAAAATAATATAAAAACATTTATAAAATTTATTTGAAAAAAATAAAAATACTTTTAATTGCATTCCAAACACTCTTTTTAATGGGTTGCAGAAGTTAGGTGGATATCTTTTGTATCCTGTAAGCTACCTGTCACCTGATGATGAAAAGGAACCGATGAATTTGCAGCTCCACTGGCACTCATACCCGGCAAACATTGTATCAGTCCCCCAACTTCTATATTCCTTCAATCGAGTCCTCCAACTACTAATTTCATTAACTACATCCTCGTTCATACACCTTTCTTCTCCATTCAAGAGTTTCTATCAAAATAACTGAAGATGGGTGAAACTTTAGGCATGCTTTCCTTAATGGAATACCATATTTGTTCTTCCATCCAATATGTGCGTGATTCTGTATTATAAAATTATTTTATATATATTATAAATGGTTCTTAGACTTGGATAAGTTATAATACTCGTGATTTGATTGGTACATGCGTTATTCAACGATGTCTCCAGTTATTTTAGCACAGGGAATTGGAGGGGTGAGATTTAAATGAGATTTTAAAAAAGTTTTATCAAAGAAACTATTTTTATTTTAAATTATTTTTATGTGTTTTCATATTATTTTAATGTATTGTTGTCAAAATTAATTAAAAAGATATTATTTTAATATGTTTTTGAATTAAAAATATTTTGAAAAATAATTTATATCACACACTTAAACATGCCATGAAGGAGTCATTGTACATGTTATGATAATTATTTTTCAAAATGTTTTTTGTTTATAAATATATTACATTATTTTAATATTTTATTTTAAAATAATTTTTTATGTGCTTTAAAATTATTTTGATATTTTTTTGTCAAAAATATTTTTTTTTAATATTATTTTAATATATTTATAGCTGAAAAATATTTTGAAAAAAACAATTCATCCTACCTCCTAAACAGGCTTTTAAAGAATGATTGAAAGTATGATGATAATTATTTTTTAGAATTATTTTTATAAATATATTAAAATATTTAAAAATAATAATATTAATACATGAAAATAATATATAAATAAATATCTTTAAACTAAAAAACTTTAAAAAATCATGAAACATGATTGCACAGCCATCTCAAGCGGCCTTTAATCGAGAAAAGGTTTAGGAGATGAAATTGTCAGGATAATACAGCCTGGAGACTTTTAATTTGAATTATATTTTTTATAGTTGAGATTGTATTTTAAAATATATTTTTTAATAAAAATATATTAAAATGATATTTTTTTATTTTTAAAATATTTTTGATATTAATATATTAAAATAATCTAATAAATAAATAAATAACATTTTTAAAATAGCGCTAACCCCGAAAAATATGTTTATAGTCGATGACCGGTTCGTGGTCTGGCCGGGAAGAAATCGAAAGGCTAGTACCATACTACCAGTTAGTGGGACGGTGCCAGCTGCCAAATTTCCCATCACATGAATCACCAGGATAAGCTTTGAACGGTCAGGTACTGTATTTTGAGAAGGATTTATGAAAAAAAACATTTTAAAATTATATATATATATATATATATATATATACATATTAAAATTATTTTCATATATTTATGTTAAAATTTATTTTTAAAAAAATATTAAAAAAAAAAAAACATTCTTGGAACAAAACAAAAACAACTATATTAAGCAGGATAGTGATTACTTTAGACTTCTCTGCTAATTCTCGTATGATGGCATGACATGCGCGGAGGCGGCTGCGTAGCCAAAACAATGCTACCCCAAATACAATTATTATATAGTAGTTGGTGGTTTTGAAAAATATCATCTCATGGGAAGACTGGATCAATGTAAAATGTGGACGGCATTGGCCTGGTGATGATATTTTTACACTAAACTTACATGTAACTTAACTAGTTTTATGAATTTTAAAATTAATAAATATATAGATTTTTAGTAATTATTATATTAATAATTATCAGACTATGATATATCAAAACAAATCCTTTAATCTCAAATATTTACTATAATACTAAAATGAAAAAAGATATAGAGAGTATTCGAGATTGCTATTAGAAAATACTTATGAAAAAATTGAATTTTATTTTCTTTAAATTAATATTTTTTTTAGATCATTTTGATTTTAATGTGTTAATATCAAAAATATTTTTTTAAAATAAAAAAAATATTATTTTAATATATTTTGAATAAAAAACCATTTAAAAAATAATTTTGTATCATGAAGTAGGATCTGCTCAACGAAAGCGTGCTGTCTTCGACATTTGATGTTCAAATGGGCGATTTGCTAGCAAGTCAATCTCACCCCAAGCACAGCATGATCAGGATGGTTCAGGGCATGCTTTTCAATATAGATCTTGAACTTGGCTAGGGAGTTCATTTCGAAAATTGCACCCCAGATCTTAATTCTAGCTAGTTTTAATTTGAACTTTAAAAAAATGGTCTTGTTGATCTTCGTAATTAATCCACGACTTGATTGGTCCATCGAGACTTGTCCAGGTGGTAAGATTTCAAAACATAAAATGATATTGTTTTAATAAAAATAATTTATTTAGTTGATTTAATAATTCACAAATTAAGATAATAACCCAGCTCTTTTTTTATTTTTTATTAAATTTATATTTAGATGGTTGAATTTAACATTATGATTTTTTCAATCCACAGCCGATTTTTTCATTTCACAACCGTGGACTTATATTATTAATTATATTTTAAATGGTTTTAACATGCTTCATTGAGAATGATAATTGGGTATTTTCGGACCCAGTACCTAGGAAAATAAAGTAAATTAAAATACAAATGACTAGTACGTGGTTATTTGACGTTGTCTCCTATTATTTTATCAGTGGGGTCTAATTGAGCGATGTAAATGTCATGATAATAGTTTGGCCTTATTTTAAGAACTATAAATAGTCGAGGACTGATTCGGTCTGCCCGGAAAATAATAAATCAAAAGGCCAATCCCTGTGAGTGGGGACGTGCCAGCCACCAAATTTCCCACCACATGAATTAGCCATCACGAGTAGTACCCCTGCGCTTTAGGGATTAATTTTTTTTTTATTTAGTTTTAATGTATATAATTTTTTATTTTTTATTTTATTTTTTATTTTTTTATCTTGTAATTCATTTTTGATCCCTTAATTTTCTTTGTCCTTCTGAAATAATTTTAAATTTTTTTATTTATATCTATATATTTTTACTCTTAGTTTGAATTTTATTGTTATTTGTATTTGTATTAAATACAACCTGTGTTAAAAAAACATAGTAAGTTTAGCTTTGGTGGTATAAAATGAGAGTGAAACTCTTTTTTATGCATGTATAATTAAACATGAAATATTTGAAACACCGCCACAGGTAACTCTTCCATTTTGTCTTATTTAAGGCTACAAAAGTTATTTTACTGTGCACTAAAAAAGTAAAATTTTCGGGATACCCTTACTGATAATTCTTGGTTTTTGTTTTATTTGAGGGTATTGTGATTATTGTACTATACACAGAAATGAAAAAAATGGAAATACCTCCGATACCATGATATTATTTTAAACATATTTTACATGATAAAATGAATATATAAAAAATTAATATATATTTTTAAAAGTTCTATGACGCTGCACACACCATCCGAAATGTGCATGAACTCTAAAATTGACGTATGCCCACAATACCGTGACAGATAATATAATTAAAAATTGGTAAACATCCATATAGTCAACTCTTGGATTTTATTTTATAGGAGGTATATACGTACTTATACAACTCATGGTGCGCATCAGTTGACCTAGACAACCCGATTATAAAAAAGAGCTTGAGGATTAGTTATGATGCACTTAATCTAATCCAGAGACTCTGGTTATAAAAAAAAATATATAAGTGAAAAAAACAAAAGCTTAAGTTGGCACAGAGACACCGGTTATAGAAAAAATATATAAGTGAAAAAAAAAATATAAGCATGAAAGCAATGTAGCAATCCATATTGTTTTATTTTTTAAAACCAGTCTGGGAATTAGTCATGGTACACTTAAACTGAACTAGAGACCCCAGTCATAAAAAAATGTATAAGTGAACAAAAAAAATGGTTCGGGGATTAGTCGTAGTGCGCCCATGCTGGTTTGGACACCTCAATTATCAAAAAATAAATTTGGTCCGAGGAGTGGTGGTGGTGCGCTTAAGCTATACTGGAGATCCTGTTTAATATATATATATATATATATATATATATATATATATATATATATATATATATATATATATATATATATATAAGTGAAAAAAGAGGAACCTTAAACTAGCTGATAGACCATGGTTATAAAAAAAATACGCAAGTGAAAAGAAATAAAAAAATAAGTGTGAAAGTATTGTAACAATGCATATTGTGTTTTAAAAAAATTCAGCTTAGTAATTAGTCACAGTGTGCTTAAACTGGCCCGAAGACCCCGGTTATGAAAAAAAATATACAAGTGAACAAAACAAAAGTATAAAAAAAAAATAGTGGGAAAACACTTTAAAAAATGGGTAGTGGGATTGCCGTTGTATGCATAAGCTGGCCTGGACACCCTGATTATAAAAAAAATTGGATATGGGGATTAATTATGGCGCGCTCAAGTTACCTCGGACACCCCAATTATATATAATAAGGAAGAAAAGGAAAAAAAAACAAAACAAAAAAAGAAGCAAAAAAGGGGGGGTGGGGTGGGGCGGGGGGAAACACTGTTACAATCAACAATGCTGTGTGTGGGGAGTTACAATGCTTTCCTCACACCATTTACAATCCACATTGTTTTTAAAAAAAATTGGTTCGGGAATTAGCTATGGCGTGCTTAAGTTGACCTAGAGACCTCGGTTATCAAAAAACAAATTGGTTCGGGGATGAAAAAAATAAATGTATAAGTGAAAAAAATATAAAGAAAAAAATAAAAAAATAATAAACTGATCAGAGTATTAGTCATGGTACGCGCAGGCTGATTTGGATACCCTAATTATATAAAAAAATTAGTCCGGGGATTAGTTGTGGTGTATTTGAGGTGACCTGGAGATATTAGTTATAAAAAATATATATAAATAAAAAGAAAGTTAAATTGATTCAGAGACCATGGTCATAAAAAAATATATAAGTTAAAGAAAAAAAATATAAGTGTGAAAGCACTGTAGCAATCCATATTATTTTAAAAACAAATTCTGTCTAGGAAATAGTCGTGGTGTACTTAAACTGGCCCGTAGATCCCGGTTATATATATATGTATGTATGTATGTATATAAGTAAACAAAACAAAAATATAAGAAAAGACAGGAAAAAATATATTACCAGGAAAGCATTTTAGTAAAAAAAAAAGTGGATCCAAGGTATAAACTGGTCTGGACACTCTAATTATAAAAAAGAACTGGATCTGTAGATTAATTGTGGTGTGTTTAAGTTAGCTCAGATACTTTGATCATAAAAAACAAAAAAAAATACAAGTGAAAAAAAATATTTCATGGAAAAAAATAAAAAAAAATCATAGTCAGGAAAAAAAAAGTTATAAAAAATTTGGATACAAGGATTAATTATGGTGCATTTAAGCTAGCTCAGACATTCCAATTGTAAACACACATACACGCGCGCGCGCGCACACACACATATATATAAAAGTAAAAAAAAAGAAAAAAATAATATTTGATGGAAATAATTATTAGAAAAAAAAAATAATTAGAAAAAGGAAAAAAAGAAAAAAAAAACATTGCAACAATTTACAGTGAAATGCGGGGAGAATTACTGTATTTTCTCCGCACCATTTAGTATATTGTTAATAAACTCAGCAGGAAAGTGATTGCTTTGGACTTGCATCTGCATGCGTGGAGCCGTAGCTAAAACAACGATACCTCAAATACAATTATTACTAGCTATTTAACCTGCTATTTGCCGAGGGTTTTAGTGTATTTTTTTTATATATATAAAAGATTGACAGTATAAATTAAAAAACTTATATATATATATATAAATTAAATAAATTGGTATTCATCTATGTGAAACAACAAAGAAAAAAAGTATTAACAGTAGAAAAAAAAACATTAACATAGATCAAGATGTTTAATAAGATAAAATAAAATATTTACTTAATTATTTTTACCGATATTGTTTATTTAAATCAGTAAAACATGAATAAAATCAACTGAATAAACCCACACCCTACAAAAATATATACAAGACAGAAAATATAAGAAATATTATTCAAATATAAATATTTTATATCTAAAAATGAAGTTTATTTGTATATAAAAAACATAGATGAATTATAATAATATTTTAAGAAAACTTGTGTCATTAGTTATGAAACTGTGGCAAGGTTATATAAAATAAATAAAAAAGAATTATAAAACCATTTTATTTTTATTTTTTAAAGAAAAAACTAATATAAAATGATAAGATTGCAAAGGAGAACGAGGAAAAAAATAATAGCATTAACTTTTAAATTTAGGACTCGGGTCATTAAATCAATAGGCACTAAAAATTTTATTTTTTAAGACTATTTTTACTTAATTATAAAATAAAAAAAGCCCCACACAGACACCAAGATAAAATCAAGTTATTGAGATGTTTATTAGATAATAAATAAAGTCGTATAAAACATATAAAAATAAATTCAAAATTAAGCTAATGTTGAATGAAAAAACTCGTGCATGTACGAGGTAATATGTTACAACTCCAGCTGCAAATAATAATAACAATAAAAACTCTCGTGGATGTAACAGGTAGTAGATTATTATAACTCCAACTGCCCCCCGGGCTACAAATCCTCGAGCCCCTTGTCTCCAAAAGAAAAACAAGGAAAAGGGGCAGTTAATGCGCGAGCTTGCACCTTTATATTGTTTGTTTCTGCCTTCCTATCAGCTGCAGGAATATTAGTTGGTCCAATCTCACACGTAGCATTAGCAAATCCTCGCAATTGAAAACATTCGTCATTGCAATTGAAAAAAATGTAAGTCTTTCATTGGCTCTTTTTCCCACTAACAAATAACAAAACTAGGTGCAAGCAGGGTCTTTGGCATTACGGTAAATGAAGTGACTTGTTCTGTTTTTTTATCCGAGTTCAGATATTATCATGGATGTTTATCATTTTTATGATATTTTATTTATTTATTAAGCTTGTAAAATATTTAATAAATTTAAAAATTAGTTATAATACATGTAAACTAATCCAAAAATCTATTACTAAAAAAAACTAGGTATATGGGCATGACCTTCTAAGCATCGGCACACGTGGGTTTTTACTTTTTACTTCTTGGCCAAGCACACGAGATTGACCTATCAACACTTTATTTTTAAAAAATTCTGATTATTTTAGTCTATTTTTCATAGACATCTTTTATTATTAAAATAATTGTTTGGTTTAACTTTTTTATAAATAGTAATTGGATTTTTCTCATGTAAAGTATTTTAGCTTATTTTAATTTAATTTATAATCAAAATATGGATTTACTTTTATACTGAGTTGTCTAAGCATCCTACCTGGACGCCCACCTTTATATATTTATTCCCTATACTTTATTTTTGCACCATTAGACATTAATTTATCCACTAATAGTACCCCCATCAACTTGCTTGATATTGGGCCCGTTTGTTTCCCGGAATTCACTTTTCGGGAAATCACTTTCCAAACTTTCCTGTGTTTGTTTGTCTTCCGGAAAGTTGATCAACGGAAAACATTTTCCGGTCAACGGAAAACACTTTCCAGTCAAAGAAGAATTTGGCTTGGTTTTCAGGAAAGTGTTTTTTTATTAAATAATTTATGAAATGTTAATTATTATTATTTTAATTTATTCATTTTATTTTTTTTAAAAAAATAGATTTATCTATTATTTTGATTATTATTTATTTTATTTGAGATAATTTAAAATTATATATTTTTTATTGTTATTATTTTAATAAACTTGAAAAAAAATTAATTTATTAATAAATTATTTTGATATTATATTTGATATATTTCTAAATAAAAAAATACTTTCAAAAATAATTTCAATCACATTATCAAATAGATATCAAGATATCCATAACTTCACACACACACGCGCATACACACATGGTCTGACGTGATCAGCATCTATAACACCTTGATCATGTGGTAAGAAATATGGGGTGAATGCAGACTATTTTAGGCTAATTTAAACTACTCAACATGAAAGTTTAAGACAAACACGAGCTCATCCAAAAACTTTATGGAATTTCATCAATAAAACATATATTTTCTTTGATATTTTAATATCATTTCCTTTTTATTATATATATATGTATTGATTTGATCATAAGAAAGTCATTTGTTCTAGTTAAAAAAAATATTTTTTTCATGAAAAAATAGTGTAAAGGACAAAAGTCTCTACACTCATACCCATCACATTCCACCCCGTGATACAATTGTATAAAGCTTAATCCAGTCGTGAAGTTTTCACTGTTTCATTAATAAAATAATCACTAGATTGAGATATACCCATGAAATACATGAGTCATGTGTATTGATAGGGTTTTATTATTGAATATGAAATATACCACATCACCCTAGCAAAAATCTACATTTCAGATATTAAAAAGACCTATGCTCCCACGATACAAATTATATGCTGATAAATTCAATTCTGCTTCAATTCTGCTATGTTCCCAGGAGCTAGGTCAATCCTTGACAAATATAACACCTTGTTGGATGGTGGCTTGGATGGCATCGCATGGTGAATAAATGTTTTTAATGATGTAAATAAATAATGTCCAGGCAACGACAATGTTTTCAAGAAGTAAGAAAATTATGAGATATGAGTTATTGATTTGATCAAGTTCAAGAAACCTACTTCATTTAATAATATAGTTTAAAGAAGACATTTCTAGTAAATAAAGTGAAAATGGGCGGTAACTATCCATGAAAAAACAAAGATGTCACTATCATCTCATGTCCATGCTTGACCATTTAGTTCAAAGATTAAAAAAAAAAAAGATTTAATAGAGAACAATGAATAAAAAAATACAAGATAACCCGTGTTATTTTCAAATTTAAGGTAAGGCAGGTAGAAAACAAATAGAACATCAAGAAGATCCAATTATCGATTAAATATTTGTCGAGAGAAGAGATTGAGAAAACACAGGATGAAAAAGAAGAAGCAAACTCGAATGAATCTTCTAAACATGAATTGATAATTCAAACCTGTAGTCCGTGAAATCCTATATTCAAGTCTAGTAAAAAAATTATAATTCCTAACCCGTTCAACATTGAAGTACGAAAAAATAAAAAAAATATCATCGCAACAAATTTTCCAAGGCATGCAAATAATAATTAAAAGAATTATGATCAAACTTAATATAAAAAATAAATAAAGAGGATAAATCACTTTAAAAAATCACTTTTAAAAATAAATATTAGATAAAACAAACATCATAAAAAATAGGAATCAAATTAAAAAAAGAAAAGTGATAACATTGAAAAAAATAATAATTCATAAATCAATTCAAATAAAACAAATGATAATAAAAAGTCGTGGGAACAAATGTAAATGAAAATAAATTGAATGGTTGATTTCAAAATTTGAAGAGTTAAATGTGGAAATAAAGGATACAGGGAAAGAAAGAAGGGAGAGAGAAAAAAATAGAAGGTGTTCGCACTAAATTAAAGAGTAACTAGTTACAAGCGCAATGTCGTAACAGGGAATGTCATTATGAATCGAACCTCGCTTTGGAAATCATCGTTTGGCTTTTACGTTATGCCTCGTACGCTGTTTAAAAATGACATTGACAACCTATATGGTATAGTGTAAACTATTTTTTTTAATTATAATTTATATTTATCAAAATACTATGCTACCAACCACCTTAATTATAACAAAAGAATCATTGTAACAATTTGGAAATGCAATTGGAAGCCAACTTGATAGATTTTGATTTGAAGAGTATTAGAGTGAAGAAATAACTAACCGATGGCTGATACCAGTTCAACTTCTTTGCTTTTCAGGATAATTAATTTATTTTTCAATGACCCGAAACACATAGAAAAACTATCATGACCTTGGTGAATCTCGTAACGATAATTTGATCCCATTAAAAGGACTATTTTGACCTCGACTACCATTTCATCATGATTTGTCGTAAGGAGCAAGATTGTAACTTCATTATTATAATCCATATTAAAAGTAAAACTACTCACGGTCCATAATGCAACACTAAGTATTTTTTTATTAATCAAATGACATTCTATTTTGACTATTCAAACTCAAAAAAATGCTAAAAAAAAGGCCCATCAAACTCCTAGCTACGGAGTATTTTTATTATTTTTTCTAATATTTTTAGTTTATTTTTTATGAACACACTCATGCATGTGCCAAGAACACTAGTTTATTTTAAAAAAAATATTATTTACGAGAAAAAGAAAAGAAAATAGCTAGATGATTGATTTTTCATATTACTTGTAAGAACCCAGTTGCCTGGGTTTTTCAATTCAACGTCGCTATAACTCTAGAATGAGGATAGAATTTCCCGAAGCCTGCACGTATACTCCAATGGGTGATGTGTTGAGCCGAAAAACATGACCGGAATTGAATTTATAGAAAGAGTAATATAACATATTTTGTATTTGAATTTATGCTGACACGAAACTCATCTTTTCGTGTTATTTAGATTTTTTTTAATTTATATATAGTTTATTCCAACATAAAATCCTTTTAAATTTCTCCACGAGCCCATTCAATTTCTTTAACCTTATCACAAATCTTCCGCAAAAGTGCACAGTGAATTATTTTACGTGGCGATATATTTATTATCTCAGTATCTGATTTTTTTATTTAGGTTTGTTTGAAAATCTGGCAACATTATTTTTTATTAAAATAATATTTTTATTTTTTAAACCAGCACATACAGGTAATGATAAAATAAAAAATATTAATTTTGAATAAAAAAATATTTTTTTAAAAAAACACTATTTAAAATACAGTATATCCTTAACGACCGAAGCCCACAGGACACCAGGTGGGAAACCGCGTCGAGGTGGTCCCCACTGTTTGATTTTTCGAACATGAAAGCGCGCGCGAGTTGCGGATTAATCATTATTTAAAAAGGAAAGCCGGGTCCAAGCCTTGAGTATTTTTTTTTTTATCTCGCCCCTAATCATCACCTCATCCTCCTTAAATTTATGCATTTAAACGGTGGCGTGCGGGATTCAAATCTAAACTTCCAAGGCATCTTCAATGCTGATTCTAAAATTAAATGAGAAGCCTGACTGAAAAAAGTATGCTATTTTCTGTTTTTTTTTTTTTTTTTAAATTTCTGTTTTATGCGGGGGAAAGCTCAATAAAATGATGAAGTAAATATATGTTTTAAAAATCATTTCTACATATATTGAAAAAAAAAAAGCAAAACCCAATTGGCACAAAAAGCAAAAGCAGAGATCATGGTTTTTCTTCATGTTTCACTCGTGCTCAAAGTTGGTAAATGATTAATATGGTATACGATATTGTATTTGAAAAATATTTTTTTATATATATATATTTTAAATTAATTTTTTTGATATTTTTAGATAATTTTAATATAATAATGTTATTTTATAAATATAAAATAAAAAATATATCATTTTAATATATTTTTAAATAAAATTTATTTTTAAAAATAATTTCAATCATATATTCTTAAATAGAGATTAAAACATAACCCTCGTAATTTTGCAAATAATCTAACAAGTTTTAAATCAAGAGTGAATTACTAGGTGTCTATCTATGAGTGCACGCTAACAAGATTTGAACCATCTCGACATGCATAAATCTAGCTCAATAATCATACCTGTGATGATATTTTACTAAATATCTACTTACTATAATTTTAAATAATTATTTTTTTTTTAAAAAATTGACTAATCGTAGCTTATCTTGAATCAAAGTTCGAGATAAAAACAAAAACCAAACAACTATTTAAAATATAATTATTTTAAAATATATTCAACCACGATATCAGAAGCAGAATTAAATTGAATTTATAATTTTCTGATATTTCCATATTAAAAGAAGAAGAAGAAGAAGATGCCTTCAAGAGTGACCCGATCTTCCTGGAACATAAAAAATAATATCACCGTCGAGGCTGCCGCATCACGAGGAGTGGTTGAATGTTTTCCGTGAATGACCATTAATTTTGTATTGTGTTTTAAAATTATTTTTTAAAAATATTATTTTTTTTAAAATTAATTCTTTTATATTATTTTCATATAATATCAATAATAATTTTTAAAAATCAAAAAATATTTTAATATATTTTTAAATAAAAATCAATTTTAATAGATTTGAACTGCGGTAGAATTTTAATTTCTCAGGAGAGAGGCGGTATGGGATGCCGAACAAAAATCTGGGATAGAAATTAAAGGATCCCTTTCTCCTGGTTGTTGGCCTGGCACGCAGAGAATTAATTGCGCACTTAGGCCTTTTGGGCTATGTAATGTTCCAAATCCTATTCTCGATACCTGGACCCAAAAGAAGCAAGAATTGAGAAAACCATCTGCATCAACATGCAATTTAATACCCCTTTTTATTTAGCATTACCTTCAGTTATATATATATATATCAAATACCCATATTAGCCTCGCATAGGATTAATTTGGACGTTTAATATATAAAAATAACAAAGGAAAATGGTGTCAATAGCGTCTCCCTCCAAAACAAAACAACCATTATGATAATCAAACAATATCTAAGGTTGCTTGAAGAAATTATAATCAGTGTTATCAAATTACAAAGGATCAGATATTTTTATTTATTATGTCCCACTACTTTATCTTATCATTTATTAATCCAGCTAATTACCTTATAATTATGCTGGTTACTAATAATATTGTATAGTTACGATTTTTAAAACACGCTGTCAGTTCTTGGAGGTAAATCAGCGACTGAAAAATCTTAAATATATTTATTTAATAAACCATTAAATTATTTTAATTTAGCCAATCGCTCGGTGATATGAATCATCGAGTATAATTTTAATAAACTCTTTTTTTTAACTTTGAATAATAAACATAGTAATTAAATAATAAAAATCTAAATTATTATAAAATAATTAAAATTGATCACTCCATAAAAACCATATAACTAGATCATAAATTCAAATCCATTATGATTATTAATGTAATACAGCCCACACAGTCCTGGTGTTCACAGAAACTGGGCTTGGAAGCCAAGGCTTTAGCACCCAATGACCCGGTAATCCAGGTCACTGTTGGCCCATTAACATTTGGCAATGATTGAAAACCACGAAGTTTTTAAATTACACAATCAACCCTTGCACTCTTACCAAATTACCGCTTTTTCTTCCAGTCAGTAACAGCTGGCACGGTTCCCTTTCCTGCGCAGGAATTTTTCGTATAACCGGTCATACTGGATCCAACAATCCTGACTCGACGACTCACACTCACTCACTGTCTCTGAACTTCGTAATTCAAACTCGACCTTCTCAGTTCTCACTCTCTTGCATCTCTCAGCTTCCGCCAACGACTAAAAAAAGAAGAAAATAACATGGAAGAGTCTTTACAATTACAAATCCAAAGATTCGAACAGCTTCCTTCTACCGCAGATTTCGCGTCTCAAATCGAATCCAAAAACGTCCCCGCTGTAATTCAATTCCTTCACCGCATCTCCTCTTTTTCAGAGCTTTCCATCGATACTATTTTGTCTAGTAGAGCTTACCTATTTTATATTTCTTTGCTCTAAAGGTTTTTAATGGATGCATTAAGGATTGGAAAGCTTTCGTCAAGTGGATTCCGGCTACTGGCGGCCTCGATTACTTGCAGGTTACCTCATACTTTATTATTATTATTGTTATCATTATGTAGGAACTGAACTCATGATTAATTTCTATGTTAATTAATTGAAATTTAGGAAAGGGTAGGATCATCAACTGTGGAGGCTATGCTATCTAAAACTGCACCTGTGTTTTATGGTGATATTAGAAGTCATGAAAGGGTAATTTCTGTGTCAATTTTTTATTTGAGTAATTATCGTACATTGGAGTTTTTAAGTGCTTCCTTCGTCTTATTAGAATATGCGTTTTTTTTCCTATTGTAGGTTCAGTTACCGTTTTCCACCTTTATTGATTTTTGCAAGCAAAATATGCGAAACACGGACAGTAGTGGTGGCTCTTTGTTGCAATCAGAAAGGCATCAGGATGCTGTTACCGATGTAGATCAGGACTGTTTGCTTTCCGGCGATGTTCCTCAACAAATTTATCTAGCACAGGTTGGAACTTTGCGGGTTCCAGATATTGAATGTTGTCTTTCTTGTTTAATGCGTTTAAGTCCGTGTGATAATGAGTTAATACTAGGGTGGAAATTTTAATTGTCTGTGTTCAGGTGCCGATAATGAATAGTGAGGATCGAGAGAGGGTTCAACTTGAAGGTCTTTGGGAAGACATTCAGACGGTTTGTGCATTTCTTTCTTCACGCTGCTGCTGTTTAGTCTAATGCTCTCCATGATTAACAATTTGTTTACTGTTGATTGATTTTTACAGCCTACTTTTTTGGAAACAAAAGAACTAGCTTCTGTCAATTTGTGGATGAATAATGCTCAATCTAGATCAAGCACCCACTATGATCCACATCATAACGTGCTATGTGTAGTTACTGGCAGCAAACAAGGTTCTGTTGTTTTCTCTCTCTTTCTTCTTGTCCATTCTACAACTTTAGTGATTTTCTCTCTTTAGCTGCAAGTTATAGATTCATGGCAATGCTAATAACTGTCTGCAGTCTATTATTCGTAAACAAACTATAAATTCTTTTCCAATCTTGCATGCTAATGCTTTCTTCCTGCACACTTAGTTCCATGTCATGCTTGTAGTTTAAACCGTTGCCTATGTTTGGTTTAGATAGTTCCCTTCAGCAAGTTATTTATAAGTTGGAGCTTGCTTCTTTGTTTTTCTGTTTTGTTGAATTACTTCGTTGCAGTTGTCTTATGGCCACCTTCTGCAAGTCCATTTTTATACCCAATGCCTGTATATGGGGAGGCCTCGAACCACAGGTATGCCACTTTTTTTTGTGAGCAACTGCAATTTAATTTCTGTCCCCCCTCAATTATGCAAGAATATGATAATGTAGTCCTTGCAATGTTTTTTCAGCAACTGGAAATTTGGATCTGCCTTCTGTTTATAATTATCCTTTTGTAATTGTTAATCCATCTTCTTCTGGCTGGCAGTTCTGTTGCTCTGGAAAACCCTGACTTCTCATTGTATCCGAGAGCAAAATGCTCCATGGACTACTCTCAGAAGGTTATTCTTCAGGCAGGTGATGCACTTTTCATTCCTGAAGGCTGGTAAGGTTTAAAATATTAAAAGAAACTTCTTCGTGTATTTCTAGAATATAATGCCAAGCTTCTGATACTGTGCTTACCTTTATTCAAGTTTGGTATTGACTTTTTGTTTTACTTCCTTAACAAATCACTAGAAATCTGAGATGTTATTTTGCTTTCTTTCATGCCTTTTGTTCTGTGTTGTATCATGGATGCATCCATAAATTTTATTGCCTAGTCATAACAAAAGGTGGTGTGTTGATGAAGAGATTGATAAAAACTTATGCTAGAGAATGGGGGATCAGGAGTTATGGTTGAACTTGGGGAGGGAAGCATAAAAAGATGGTGGCTGTTGGTTTGCTGTTGAATTCTGTAAACACTTGCTGGAATTGAGACCTGAAGGTGTCCTAAAGAAAATGATCCATAACCAAAAGTAACTGAATTAACCTAAGACTTCCTAAACATATGAAGTAAAAACTTAAAAACACACCAACAGCTTTCTAATTTAAGAAACCAAAAAAACACACTTAATATTGTCTAGGAAAGACTTCCAAAATATGAAATTGATGTAATTCTGAACTTATTGGATCACTATTCCTCTGCTTTTAGAAAAATCAGTTGCTCTGCTCATCTTGTCTGATATGTGCGAGTCATCTCATAGAATTGACAAATAGAAGCTATTTATTTTTCAGCAGCAGATATGAAGTGGGGTTTATGGATGTTTGTTCAGAACTGTGGGGCACTGGTGCTAACTCTTACAGTCGAGTCTCCTTTATGCATCCTTTCACACCTTCAGATCATTTCTTCATTGTAGCTTCAAAATTGTTGATCTTCTCTCTACCCTAGAGCCTTTTTGCAGTGTTGTACTTCTTGCTATATGTAACAGTTGTCCTGTCCATGCAATTATTTGTTATAGGAGTCTTTCTTTTTAAATTATCCATGACTGACATTGACATGACCTTTTATGCTTTGTTCCATCAACCATTCCCTCCTCTTACCATGGTTTTTCTCATAATGTAACAGGTCACCAAAGAATCAATTATGTAACTTTCTAATGCTGCAAACATCGTTTCCAAATTTAACCATCTCTTTTACCGTGTTTTTATACTCGGAACCTTACTACAACTGTACACTGATTCTACTGTTCTTTATTTATGCAAAATTTATTGCACCACCATTAAGACATTAGACTTATTTCTTGGACGCAACCTCGCTTTTGGTATTTAGTCAGGTGAGATAACTATTGTCTCCAATTGCTACAGGTTCCACCAAGTAGATAGTGGTGATTTTACCATTGCTGTGAACTTTTGGTGGAAGTCCAACATAATGTCTAACAAGTTAGAACACATGGATGCTTATTATTTGCGAAGAATATTAAGAAGGTACTCTTATGTCGAATAATGTTACAATGTTTCAGCTGTTTCTCCTTTGGTCCCCTTTTTTTCCCGTGTAACTGTTTCAGTTTGGTGATGGTAATGCAGTTCAAACTACCTTGATTTAGTGATTTTGTTTTCTCTAACATGTTTTATTGGCTTGCCAAATCAATGCTATGAATTCAAGATTGATGGACAAAGAAATGGTATGTCCTTCTCCTTGATACGTCAGATGTTGCAATAATGCTCATTCCTAGTGGAGACCCTTTTCTCTTGTTTTTGGGCCCTGCAAAATGTTTATTCTGTTAGCTTGTGCCCATTAGATATACGTGATTTCTTTTACAATGTATAATTCTTTTGTGAGACTTCCTTGGGTTTGCAGCATTCTTCATCAGCCACATTTCTGCTGCGCAAAAAACATTTGCAGTGGAATGACAGAAGTGTTTCTACAAATTATTGGTTGAGGAACTCTTCCTGTCTGAGCTTTGAAAAGCTCGAGGGTCATTAACAGATAGAATTGTGAACATAACTTTTTTGAGGTTTTCAGAAAATTTGTCGTTGTTTGTAGACTACGAAGCTTTGAAATCTCTACCAAATTATTTTCAGTAATTTATGACAATTGATGCTCAAATAATATCATGTGCAGAGTCTGTTTACTAAAGAGTACCAACTATTCCTTCATGCATCTTGTTTCAAGGTACAAGTTTATTGTCATACATTTCAACATGTATATTATATTTAAAATTAGGACAGAACCAAGCACTCCCCAAGGCTTCTCCTGGCGCAGAGAAACTGAAGAGGCATACATGTGAGCTGCTCAGTAATGGAGCAGGTTAGTTTTCATTATTATACCACTAGGTCTATTCACCCTTTCAGCATTTACTCAAAGGAATACCCAGCTTATATCCCATGTCTTTCAGGAGACTGATCTTGATAATTTTGCACTAGATCATGGTTGTTGTGACTTGAACCCGGCATGCAAGAAACAGGGTTTACAAGAGAAAGACCTAAAGTTGCATGAATTGGAACCGTTTTCTCTCCAGGCCCTTCATGAACTTGTTTCTGTAGTTCATGACCGTGTTAACATCACTGACCAAAGTCAATGCATCCAGTCAACTCCACCAGATGATTCTAAAGTCAGTGAGAAACATGAAAGCAATAAAACTTTGACAACTAGATATTTTTTCCTAGAGGATGATCCAGTTGCTAAAATTCTTTGGACCCTTGATCCAAGCACTCTTCAGAATGTCCTCCTTGCCATGGCGGTGAGTATGCACCCCCTTATAAAGCTCCCATTGGTGGATGGAATTCTTATTAAAACCTTAGGAAATACCTGGCTACCACAAAAATAAGCTCCATCAATACATAGATTAGACACCATTCCACCTTTTTCTTCAATAGTTTTCATGTTATGTCACTCTTTCCAGCACAATTTCCCAAGAACCCTGGAGGCTATGATACTGCACTTGCTTTCACCAGTAGGAGCAGAGGTACTTACACGGAAGTTTGATGAGGTTGATCAAAATACAACAGAAGATGATCGGTATCTGTCAAAGTCACGGATAATTGTTTTATTCTTAAAAGGAAAGAAGAAGATACGCATAATCTTTGTATTTACTTGACTATTTATCATTTTTTATATCAGAAACAAATTCTACCAAGGCTTTTATGGTGCATTTGATGACCAATTTGCTGCAATGGATGCAATCCTTAATGGAAAGGAATTGTTTGCTCAACAGGTAATGTTATTTTCTTCATGAAAATGCTTGGCAGAACTACAAAAGTTACATATTTGTATCACACACACACACACACACATTTATGATTTCATATGGTATGGTATTTATGTACTTATGTTTGCATGTGAAATCCATTTTGCTTTAGGTTCACTAATTTATTTATCACTTTTATGGAGTGAGGAATAAAAGTGCTTGAGTGCAAGAGCATCCAACTGAAAAAGCTGAAAGGTAGGATTGTTTCCAAAATATCTATCCTAGGACCTCACTTCCATGGCCTGTAATTCGGTAATGGCCTTACAGGCCTGAGTTGTGGTCAATCGACATAACAATGAAACGCAACGAGTTACGACTGAAAAACTTAATATAGTAGGTAGAGATTGTCTCACACTACATTTTAACCTGTGCTAGTATATTGAAATGCCATTAACATCACAGTCTCTGTTTGATTTGAATGGTGTTTTTAAAGGAGAAATCATGAAATGTGATCTTCCAAGTTTGGAGCATTTTTTTTCACTGGCATCACTGTAATTAGCCCAATCTCAACAAAGTATCATGTTAGAAGTTTAATTGGTTAAAGTATACATTTCTACTAGCTACACACCATGGAAGTTTCTTTTGGAGTTGTTATATTCCAGTTTGATGTAGATTCTGTTTTGATTCTTCAGTGGTTTTTTCTGCATGATTTTATTGCTTCCTGCAAATGATGAAGCTCTTCCAGATTTGGAACTTGGTGATGGAGTTCGCGTAGCACATATAGGTTAGAAAATTAACAAGAAAACATTTCTTTCTTTCACTCAGCCAGGATCCATTTTAGATTTAAAAAAAAAAAAAAGCAGAGAGATGACAATGAGCCCTGAAATCCATGTTTCCTACCCATTCTTCAGTATCTGTGAAAAAAAGGCGCTCTCGAGTTCTTCTTAGTAAAAGTTTGCGTGGTGAGCTGGTGCTGTGCCATGCATGATCATTGCATTCACAGATTAGATATTCTGGGTCTGGACCTGTATTCCTTTTCGAATTAAAAGCTGTACTGGCTGAATCCAACTTGACTTGGATTCTACTCTCATTATTGTTCTCTGATCCAGTTCAACTTTAACCACATTGATTTTTTCCCCAATAAGCAGTCTTTCTAAAGCTATTCATTGCATTTGCTTTCTTTTTGGTTGTTTGCATTTTCCAATCTTCATCCAAACGAACTTTTACATGCATTATTTAGCAGCATGTTACCTTTTCCTTTGATTCATATGCAAGTGACATTAAAGTCTTCCAAGCCCGCCTACAGATAAATTAATACATTCTAAAAGTTTCCCTTTCAGATGAAACATAATTGATTGTTAAAGATGGTGATTATCTTGAGCAATTCTGATGCATGGAACTAATGAGAACTTTGGATCTGAATTTGACATAATTTCCTTGTCGCAGGCATTTAAAAACTCTCTGGATAAATACCTTGGAGTAAACATTGTCGTTCCCAAACCATCAACTAGATGATAAGCCATGCAGTGATGCAACTCTGTGAAAGAATCGGTCCCACCTGCTGTATTAAAGGAGTCGAGCAAAGCATTTCCATAGAAGAAGCTTTCTGTCATAATCGGTACTTTTGCATCGAGATATCCATGCTGTAGAAATATAAATGATTGCTAGCTTTAAATAGCGCTGCACATGTCACAGCTTTCGATATGCTAGGCTATCCCAAGTAATTTGACTCAAATGATACTCGTTCAATAGATCAATTTTTTGTATAATCTATAGTCTGAATCATGAAACTTCAACAGCAATATCTTCCCTAAGTAAGGACTTTCGTCCTAGTATCTGTACAAAACTGGAGAAAGTGTCATGTATCTGGACAATAACCAGACATCATGTATGCTTAATCCAGCCAATAAGCATCTCAGCAGTTAACACAAACCAGAATAAAAAGGTAACGTAACCATGCAGTTACAAGTTGCAACACAACTCGCTTCCCTGGTTTTCTCACCATTTGTTACGATCGTATTCCTGAAATTCTGTCTAAATTCAAGAGGGGATTATATGAAGAGAGTGCGGTTACATGGAGGCGTATATTTCATTTATTTATTCTTAATTTATCACCGGTGATACTTATGAAGGGTTGTGTGGGAAACAGTGTGTGCTGTATGGGGATTAGCAGCAGGAGTAGTAGTAAAGAGGAAAAAGCATAGAAAAGAAGGCTTTGGTAATTATTAGGGCCGGAAGGAAGAAAAGGGGAAAAAGGTGGGTTGTTAAGATGAGATTCCTGATGGAAGATGACATATGCAAGGATGTTGAGAGAGGAAAAGGGGAGAGATAATGGAAGAGAAACTTTTGGTTTGTCTGGTTGTGCAGCAGAGGGATATAAAAAAGATGCAGTCTTTTTTAGTAAGCAAATGGCATGTATTGTACCTTAACCCTGCATCTTACTTCTATCTATACTTTCTAAAAGCTTGGATATACCACCACCACCTCTTCTTTTTATTAATCCCCTCATCTCCCAGTGAATATACAAAGTTATGGTAACAAGAATCTGGCCGTTCTCCTCGAGATCGAATATACAAAGTTACGGAACCTGGGATATTTGCTCGTAACTCGCAGTTCTTCTCCGTTCGAGCGCGGGTGAGGCTGTGATTGCACCTGCGTTCCCAAACAGATGCCTCGAGATAAGGACAGAAATGCAGTTTCTATTGGGGGTAAACAAATCCTTCATGCATGCATTGTGTTATTCTTGGCATCAGTTTACACATGGTTCTTCCAATCATTAAAATTGAAAATTTGGCTAAAATGATCGATTATTCGAACGGTCAAGCATGAGATCAATTGGTGGGTCATGGAAACAAAGTCGAGAAAAACGATTGGAATGTTAACGATGTTGGTTAAGCTGCCAATCAAAGGCTCTGATATGGGGACGTGCACAAAAATTGATAAAGGGAGCCAAGGAGGCCATCAAAGAAAAGAAGACTCAAAGAAGATTTGTAATTCAAAGTTGAATTGAGTATCTTTTGCATTACCGTTGACATTTTTTCTCGTCTCTCCTCCTCTTTTTATCTTTTGTTTCTAGTACCACTATAGTCTCGGACCACTACCACACTCGCACAAATACACACACACCATCAACTTAATAGCCTTTTTTTTTTTAACTCACGCTCGTAGCAGGTTTTACGTCCATCTACACCTCTCTTTATAAAAGGCTACATTTCTTTGATATTATCAAAAAAGAAAAAAAAAATTCTTTGGTACCATCGAGTGATGATTGACGAAAAAGAAATTCTTGGAAATTGCTTATATCGGTTGAATCCTTAATGGGAATTTGATCGAGGAGAGAAGAAAAAAGAAGGGTATCGCCATAAATTTCTGAAATGACACTACCCTATGCCCCTACTGCTCGTGCTATGGTCTCATCGAGGTTCAAGGATTCCCATTTTAGCATAGTTTATGAAAGCAAATGAAAACTGGTAACTGACTCATTCGAAAACATTATCGACCCCCTCAAAGCCAGGCAGCTGATTATTCTTGTAATGCCATTGTAAAGTAAAAGGTATAGCCGCAAGCCTATGAGTTGCACAGATATTCGATGTTATCTGGAAATTTTTTTTGTTTTTTTCTTGGTTTAAAGGAGAAAAGAGCACTACTGCAAGGCTGGATTTTTCAAATTCGACGCGAATATAGATTCTATTGAGCTACAATTGGTCTTAGGGAAGAAGACTTTAGGTTCCTTTGGGTTAGCTGTCGAATTTGAAATCAATTGTGTTATTCGGACAAAAGCTGAACGGGGTTTCGTTCATTGCAAACTTTTCATTTGACGTGAAATACAGTACGCCGAAACCCATCACCGAAAACGAGTTTTAGAATTACTTGCAATCAAAATATTTCTTTTATTTTTTTTGAAATTATTTTTGATATTAAAAATATCAAAAATCATATAAAAAATCAATTTAAAATAAAAATAAAAAAATCTTTAAATTATTTTAAAATCACTTTTAAAACACAGCACCAATCATAGTTGTATTTGTTTTTGTGTTATGATTTACTTTTTGAAAAATAAAATTTTCTTTATAAAAACTTGACATTAAAGTGTTTTTTAGTTTTTCTAAATAATTTAAAATGGTTTCAATGTATTATATTAATGAATAAATAAATAAATCTAAAAAATATCATTTTAATATATTTTTTAATTGAAAATATTTTTCAAAAGCACCATATATTATAATACCGAACACACCATAACAAATAAAATAAGAAGGTAAAAATTCAATATACATGAGGTATGATTATATATATATATATATATTATGTTCATGTAAGTTTACATGGAAAAAGTGCTAACAAACATGTACATTATTTTATTTTATGGTACAAGAACTCATATTCAAATACAGATCAATTATATCTCTAACAAAAAAAATCTATGAACAATAGCCTCATACAACAATACCTCGTCACCCTCTTTTCTACCTCCAAGGGAAAGAAAATAAATAAATAAATCTCTGTATCTTAATAAAAGTTTTGCTGAGGCAATTGGCTTGACATGTTTTTGTTTATTTATCCCACCGGATCAGCTTCCCGACAGGAGAGAATGGCCGGATTTGACAACATCTTTATAGCAGAAACAGGCATTCTAAATAAATCCCGAGAATTATTGCACGAAGCTTGAAGGAGACATCTTTAAAATGACACTGGGCTATCACTGTCTATTTGGTGGGGATAAAGGACACATTCGTCAATTTCTTGGGTGCAAGTAAGAAACTCCACCGACAATATGCGTGCTTACCTCATCTGATTATCACCGCCGTCCGGTTCCAGAATATTATGTTCCAGAATATATCCTCCTCTTAAAGCACAAACCCTCTATTTTTCATGCATAATTTCAGCGGTCATTTTCTTGAATATGGAGGATGGCATCGTAATTCCCTTTCTCTGCACATACAGGGTGTCGTATCCTTGTCACCTGGAAGTCTGGAACCTACAGATACGCCGTCGTGTAACATTATGCATGATTAACAATAGAGAAAAAAGTTTCTTTGCTTGATTATTATGAATGATCCAAGTATATTCACTCGCTTTCTTCTGTTTATTCCTCCACCCAGCAGAATATATATCACGACCAGCCACTAGTAATATATGTGGCATATATATTGGCATTATTAGCGTTGCATGGCAGAATATAATATATATACGTATAAATACTAAAATCTTTCTTTTTAATAGTTATTAAATGAATCCTCTATCATAATTATATCCTCTTTTTTTAGCACAATAATTAAAAACTACTTATAGAAGCCAAAATTTAGTGTACAAGAAAGATATCACATGCAAACATGTACACATTTTAGTTTTTAAGTGCTGTGAGATGACAGAATACTTGTATTTTATATAATAGATATCGATTTCAAGTAATAATCATGATTTTATTTGTTTATTTGGATTGGCAAAATATACTTTTGAAAAAGTAAAATTTTCTCTTATCAAAAAAATAATTCATATTTTAAATTAAACAACATGTGAATTTCTATATTTTATATGCTTGTTAATCTGAAACATTACTGAAGTGCAGCTTGGACTAAGTATATCAACTTTCACTGTAACCCACTAAACATGTGGTGGGATTGAAACTACAATGTTTGGCTTAGATCATTGAAGTTATCGTGAAAGGGATTGGGGGGCCTGAAACGATAAAAAGATTTACTTTTTGTTCATAATAAGATAATAATGGTTAGCATAGGGCCAGTGAGGCCTATGAGTTGTCTCATGTGCCCACTTTGTATATTCTTTCGACAACACAAAAGGATAATGAACAAAAAGAAGAATTTCTTAGTTTAAAAATAAACCCTTTTCAATTCTATTGCAAAAATAAATAAATTTAAAAAAAAAACAATACTTTTAAAAATAAAATCTGAACTCACACTGAATTCCATGGAACATTATTACTACATATCTTCATATTCTGCTTGTGACATAATTTTTCCGCCACAAAATTACAAGGAAGCCACCACCCTCTTAATTACCATAACTAAGTATAACATCGAAGAGGAGAGAATGGCAGAGGATAAAAACAGGAAAGCAGGATGAAAAATGGCTAATAGCACTCTTAAATTAAGAGAGACACCCCCACCCCACCCCCCCAAAAAAAAAATTGTTGCTACGAAGTTGCATAAAAGATGAGGTTGATCACATGTCATAAGAAAGGCTCTTAATTTCTAAGAAAAAACTTCATTAAATTCCCGCGGCAAGGAGACAAGGGGCACTTTAGCCATTTTGCAGGGAGTAAATGGAATTACCATTCGACCCTTTTCCATCTGGGGGGCTCTTTAGCAATCACCCCACGTTTTAGAGGCTGAAGGCTGGGCGAATCCAAAACCACCGTGGGGCTTCAGCAGTGAGAGGTCTCTCTCATTGTATTGCTGCTGGTGGAATGCTACACCCCCTGTATACGGTAGAATTTCTCTCATATTCATGCTAACGTTAGCGCTCCCACCGCTCCCATTTGCACTACTCGCAGCATGGCCATGATGATCCCCATATTCACCAGCCAGGCCCAGAAAGTCCCTTGTCAGGCGGTCACTCTTCTGCCACGTGGCAAAACTGTTAAGGCTGTAGTTAGGACCCTGTGCGATGTGACTCACTGAGTCGACATGAACCTGACCCGCTGATCCTAACTCTCCCATGTCCAGCTGGGTCATTTGGCTGTGACCCACTGAGGTCTGAGCGGCACCCACACTCGCAGCCTTTTGAAGGAGTGCAGTGGCTGACAGGTTGTGTGATGCTGCTGATGTCGTGGCAGCATTTGATAGGCTCTGGAAGGTTGAGGCTAGCAAACCCTTGTGGCTAGGCAATGCTGGTGGTGGTTCTTGGAGAAGTGGAGGGATTTGAAAGTGGTTATGAGTTTCAGGCTTGATGTGAACTGGGTTTTGATGGTTATTGATACTAGGGTTATGATGGTGAGGCGGGTCCCAAGGAGAAGCGAGGGAGATTTGCCGTTGATGAGTAGGGTTAGGGGTGGGGAAGAGAGAAATGGGGTGTGCTGCTTGAAGTGGGTTTTGAAGGAGGAGAGCTTGGGCATTTGGATCGGAGGAGATTAGCTGGTGAGCTGAGATTCTGGCACTTTCTTCAGCTAATGCATCACAGAATGCCCTGTGGGTTACGAAGCTATCCTTCCTGCAGTTTCAACAATGCAAGCACATGAAGAAGTTTTCAGTGAGCACTACTATCACAAACCAAATTAATAAATAAATCCAGTTTAATTTGTGATCAATATATATTAGATGATTAACAAAAGGAGGATAATTGATGAAGTAACCTAGTTAAATGCATTTGATCATTGTTAGAAAACACTGCTCTAAAAACTAATTTTGTCATCGTAATTAACTATCTAATTTCTTAGCTATCGAGTGTACATTTCTTTGATTTAGTTATATACGATGTGATTATAATAAGTTCAAACCCTAATTAACACCACATTTTCTCATATAATTTAATTAAACTTTCTTTAGAGGACATGTAAAGCATGATATTCTAGATGTAGAATTAAAAGAACATAATAATAACATTTTATTTGAAATCGTGGTGTAGGGTAATTTTTTTTCTAATATATATATATATATATATATAAGAATTTACAAACTAAGTTCAAGCCACGCTCCCAACAAACTTAAGTGGCCAAAACAGCAAATAAGGGGTCGAGGAGAAAAGATGCGGATAGAAAGAAAAAAGGAATGTACATGGTAATACATAATTAATTTAATATTTATCATCCCCATTTACAAATATAAAAAAAAATGCGCAGACCACAAGACCATGCATGTCATGATTGTCATAAAGCTATATCAAAAACACTAAAGTAAAACCATCTTTTTTGGTCAAAACTAAAGTGCAGAGAGAGAGAGAGGGAGATTGAGTGATGCTTATGCATGCAGAAATAGTAGTCATGGATGGTAAAAAAGGCTCAAAATTTCAAGAAATTTGTAAACGACGATGACATGAAAGACTTTTGAAACTTGAGCTCATGCATGTAACAAAGATGATAAGCAATTGAAAGTTGAAACCCCCAAAAGGACCATAATCTGCGACGCTGATGAAAGAAAATGAAAGCAAATTAGCACATCATATATTTTTGCAGATTTATCAGTTTTTGTCATGATGAAACGCCAGTGTTTCAGTATTTTCTGCCATAGCATTCTTCAAGGGAGAGAAATCATCACACGGTTTTTACTCATCCATTTGAAGACCCCCAAAAGCAAATTAAGACCTTCTCTTTTCACCTTTTTCTCGGACAAGAGCAGAGATTCATCATTGTTTTTGAGACTGCAGTCACCACTCCATTATAAAGTACCATGAGAAGAAATCACAGTAAAATAAACACGTAAAACCCTTCGAGGGATATGCTATATGGCTTTGATCCAACTTAATTGGTTTTCAAGTTGAATGTTCTCTATTAGTTTGTTGTTTTCAAAATTTTGAAATTGGCAGGTTCAGATATCTAGCATTGGTTTCAGTTACCCTTATGGTTTTAGCAGTAGCAGACACTTGTATTAATGGCGTCCACGTCTATGATATATGCCTGCCAATGCGTTTGAGCTCCAGATATATTATTCCATGCAGAGCTTACCCCTCTTGTAAAAAAAACAAACCAGAAAAACAGAACAGACTGAAACAAAATACAAAGACGATCCCGAAGACATGAGACTTCCTACTTTAAACAAAAGATCAAAATTTACTTTGAATCCCAAGAGAATCCAAAACAGTGCATAACTGTAAAACATAAAAAGCAAGCGAAGAAGGGAACTTTGGAGTTCGAGACCAACGTAAGTGTAGAAAGGAAAAATATATATTCAATTTGAAATCCCAAAATAGGAAGGAACAAAAAAAAAAAAAAGAAATTTACCTGGAGAAAAGGGTTCCACAGTCACATCTATACTCTCTTGTTCCACAGGTTTTAGAGTGAGCCTTCCAATCTGATTGAACGGCGTAGATCTTTGAGCATTTTTCACACTTCCATTTCTTCTCTCCATGTTTCCTGCAATAGTGTTTCTTGATACCTGTAAGGTCTCCCAGAGCCCTTGAAGGATGGTTGTGAACGCACGTAGGCTCAGGGCAAACATACGCTTTCTTTTTAATTTCTTTGCTGTTTCTTTGCTTCAGCTTCCAGGGAAGGTTATGCCCCCTCCTATGAAGCTGAAGATTCTGATCTCTCTGAAACCCTTTATTGCAGATCTCACACACAAATCTATTGGTAGCCAATAAGGTCTTTGGAGATAATGCTATCACTTCTGCATCTGGGTCTGCAAAATCGTATATAAGGTAACCATTTTTTATACATATGGTATGATCAGAATTTCCAAAACAGTATAAAACAAGATCGAAGAGTCTAAATGAAAAACCTACCTGGGTTTCCTGGCAAGCTTCTTTTCTTCTTGATGATCTTTTGCTGCTGCTGCAGAGGAGAGATGTTTGAAGCCAGAGGATTTAAGCTACCGAGTTCTTGAACTCTCGTGCCAGAAGACACACTAGCTTCTTCAGACAAAGAAGTTGAGATGGACATGGCTGCAGGGAACATATCCGTGAAGAAGAAAACTCCAAAAAAGAAAAACCAAGAGAAGTGATACCACTTTGTTTTGTTTTGTTTGATATATTTCGTGCTATCGAACACTTTTCCTTGGAGCAACCTTGTTCAAGGGTTCACTTTTGCACTCTTGAAGAAACAACAAGAAGATGTAAGACCAAGACCAGAAATAGAGAATCCTCAGCTTTGGACACAACTAAACTAAACAAAGCTTTGTTGATGAACAGGTGGCAGTGAGTTCTAGACACAGAAAGGCATCATTCATTGGGTAGCAAAACCAAAATCTCGTGAGGAGATGATGATCATGATGGGTTATTCTCCAAGTCGCTATCTAACCATGGATTGCTTCTCTGAGCAAATCTGCAACACAATTCAGATATATCTCTTTCCAATCTTTCTTTAACTCATCTCTCTCTCTCTTTCTCTCTCTCTCTCTAAATCATCAATTAATAAGGTAGCTAGGTGAGGGTTCACCATGCAATAAAACATAGAAAGACCAGACGGCAAGTTTGTTTTCCCTTAAAAACCCTTCGCTGCCCAATAACTCTCTCCTTTCTGTCTATTTATGCCTATATAAAGAGAAGAGAGAAAAAAATCGAAATAGAAATAGCCAGCAGCTCTCTTCTAGATAACATGTACAAGAGGTTATGATTACAGTGGCAGACCGAGGATGGGGTTGGCAAATTATAGAAAATAGAAAGAAAAAAAAAATACAGATTCTTTTTTAAAAGGAACAATTGTACAAAGGAGAGAGCTAGGCAATGGCTAAGAAGAAGAATCCCAACCCCACTCGAACGTTTTCTTTCTTTATCTTTACTCTCTCTTTACTTATAAGTATTTCTTTAATAATTTTTCTTTTGAAGGGATGACAGTGGCACTTTCTGTCTTTTCCTTTGTTCCTGTTATAAAACACCCAAACCCTAGAAAGGACCTTAATTTGAATGGAATCATGATGGCTGGCTTATAGAAGGCTTGGAAGATTGAGAGGCTTAAAAAGCCTTGGGGATGGTAAAGGCATGCAAAGAGCTAGCTAGAGATAGATAGTTCTTCTCTTCTCAACCTTTTCTACTACCCCACAATTAGCATGATTGGCTGGTTGATAATGCACTTTGTTTAAACCATGCATCAAGTAAATTTAAAGTATGATTTATATAATTTCCTATGGAACTTGTTATGAAAAAAACTTTTTTGCTTATTTTATACAATATGTATTTTTTCATGCCGTGGTAATTTAAGAGCAATCTATAGTTTTTGAAGAGAATTTTATAGCTAATCAACTTTTAAAGCCATGTGAATATAGAGAAGAACATTATTCTTTTTATTTTTCACGTTACAATTGAGTTTAACTTGTGGAATCTTAACCAATTTCTCGTTTTACATTATTTTGTTGGGGATTTTTCTCCCTTTCTGTCTCTCTATCTTTTGTGATTATTATTCTCTCCATCATAGCTAGCGAGTACACCGTGAAAATTCTCCAGGCAAACCCCACCAAGGAGGAGGAATTAAATTTGGAAGGTCTCTTCTTTATTTCTTCCCTTTTAACCTTTTCTTATTCCAAACCCAAACCTAAGGAAATGAAGAAATATAGCATAAATCGACCTTTTTATCCCCTCCATAATACAACTCCCCCAAATAGAAGTGCTGGTCCTAAACGTCATTGTGCGATTTAAGGGATTCCCTTCCTTTAGAGGTCATGCGTGGCCTAAACATGGCAGCTCAGTTGTAACCATGCAAACTATATCCACATGTAGCCCTTTAGTCGTGTAGAGGACCCATCTACAATTAGACCTTCCCGAAAAATATGGCCATCTATAATGTTTGTATAGAGTTGCTCTTAAACAAATCCTTTGGAATCCTATGTTTTTTCTTTTGATATACAAATCCTTTTTTTGAATCAATTTAGCTTTCGGGTGAGATTCATTTTGCTTTTATCTTTTGAGATAAGATGAGATTTATGCTTCCTTGATTCACCTTTAAGCCAAAAAAGCTAGGGCGATGCAGTCTAGACACAACGCATAGCTCAGATTGACACAAAGTCTTTCGGTTTAAAAAACAAAAGTTCCAATCCACGATATACAGAATATTGACATGATTCTTTTGTGGGTCGATGGACAAAATGCAGAATTATTTATTAGATAAGGAGAAATTACAGAGAAAGCAAGTAAAAGATGGCCAAAACTAAACAGGATCAATTTTATGCTTCATTGATTTACATAGTATTTAAAAAAAAAAAAAAAAACTAAATTAGATAGAAATATAAAATACATGCACGGGACAATCTAGTGAGTTCTTATAATTTTAAAACATGAAGGAATGAAGTCCATCATATCTCATTTATTGTAATTATCTTCATCGTAATATCTGGACACTATCTAAAATAATTAGCTAAATTGGAAATTTGATGAGAAAATCAGACCGGAACTGAATGAAGCCATCACAGGCCATCCTTAACAGTATATTATATGACAAATTGGTACTAATACAGGCAGTCATCGTGGACAATTAAGCGTGGAAGATCTTAGTCTTTTTACATACCAAACTCCACATACCCTTTGTAGAGAATTGGAGGCACCACGGCAGTCTCGTCTGTCTTTGTCTGTAGAAAATTCTTGCTGGTTGAAACTGTAGAAAAACGCGATATACGTATAAAGAATCCCATTTGTGTTGAAAACTTGAAATGTTTATGACAGCTGATGTATCGAGATTTAGTGAAACCGTGTCTTCGATAGGATTAAGGTCGGCACCATCTGTCGGTGTGACGTTTCTTCCGCCATTTCTCAACACAAAGTTTAGTTCCATTTTTTTTGGGTACTTTCCCTCCAAGAATTTCAACAAGTAGCTAGAGGAAGAATTGCTACACTAGATTAGCTGTCATCTACAGTTAATACTGAAGCTAGTTAATGAACTGGGTTAAAATCTTAGATGCCTGGCAGGTTGTGATAAGGTGAACCCAAGTTTTCCACGATCAGTGGAGATATCAAGTATGAAATGATGACCTTTTGAGGAATACAATTATTCATATCACGCTATGATGCCCAACTAGTTGTAGTCTTCCATATTTCTTGTTGTAATTCACACACGCAGTTTCTTATCATGCAGAGAGGCATATTGATCAGTGGGGAGCAGAATAGCCCTTTTGTGGGCCATTTTTTTCTTCACGGGTTCTTCTATTGCCAGATTCTCTCATGCAAGTTTGGCTTTCCTATATCCCAAGGACACAATGAATGACATAAATGCATCAATGGTTGGATTTTCCCTCAAGATCTTGTTATCATTTCCCTTATTCCAGATCGAAACGAAAGGCAACGCTAATGCCAGTCTTATTGTGTGTGCCCGAAAAACTTGACTCACCTTTACATCAGCAGTGGCAGAAATTTAAGCAGCCTTTCTCATCAACCAAGCTGAGTGACGACAACTCCACCACGGGTTTCCAATACAAACTGTATCGACTATTCATAGAATGTTTGGTGATATGTTTGCTTCTATTTCTTGAAGTGCTTTCAATTTGTTTTATAAAAAAATATCAAATTTATGTTTTTATATATATATTTATGATTTTGATATGTTTCCTGTTTTGCTTTCAAATAAAAATTGACAATCAATTTTTTTTTTTTTAAAAAAAAAACAAAGTTCTCTCCTGTTCCCAAATTCGGCATCGCACCGCCTGGTAGGTCTTGTTTTAGCTTAAGCGTGATGGAGACGATACTTAAAATAACAGGAAAACAGCTTTGGTGTGGAGACAGACCAGCCAGCTGACTTTTGGAAGTACGGAGAATGTTATTTTTTAAAAATTAATTTTGATATTAATATATTAAAATGATCTAAAATATTAAAAATAAAATAAAATAATTAAAATATAATAACAAACAGAATGATAAGGGCCGGGCGGCGGTCAATGAAGGCACAATTTTAGTCACCTTAGGGTCAAATAGCCACTGCTGGAATTGTATGCCGTCAAAATTCGAGTAGACTTGAAGGAAGGAAGCCATAGAGAGCGTGTTGATTCAAGATCTCTCAACAGCTACCCCACTGTAATTGAACCTCATCTTACTTAAGCCCTGCAAAGTGCAAACCATCATGTATTATGCGACCCAACAACCTCGTATCTTTTACTTTCACGACCAAAAAAAGATTCTTGTTTTCAAACCTTGATCATGAAGGCGCACAGAATTTACATTTTTTATTTCTTTCAGGATTAGATTGTAATAACACCCGTCCATGCAGATCGATTTGGAAGACTCCAGGCTGTAACAATTGTAGCGGCTTTTTTATTTCTTTTGAAAGAATGACTAAATTATTGTATATTTAATTGATATTCCGCTTGATTTAGAAGTTAGACTAATTAATCTGGTAAATAATTTTATTTAAAATAATATTGCTTTATTTTAAAAAAAAATCGAGGTTGGTTCGGCCGGATTTCATTCAGGTTTAGTAGGTGTTCGGTTCAAAATAGTTGGGAATAAAATGAAGTTTAAATTGAATTCAGTAATGTGTTATTATCACTAAGTCAATTCATTAAACTGAATTTAATTATTATAAAGTTTTAACAACAAAGCAAGCATTTATCATTATGGGAAAGACTAAAAAATTCTTTCAATTTTGAAAATAAGAGGTGTTTATTACTTGGCATTGCCAAATATTTGCCAATAAACATATATTCAATGGAAATTAACTCAATATTTAAAATTCAATGATAATTAATTGTAAAATAATTGAATTTGTTATCAAATTCCTTGTGGGGGGGGGGGGGGCTGGCAAGCTGGTTAACATATAGAGGCACGGCAATTCAGGTACCTGGGGGCATGAGGAGAATCGAAAGCCCAAGGCCCACAGATGGCCCAGGATAATAGCAGCAAGGAAGCGACCAAGAATGAGTACAATGTTGCAGCGGACCCTACTTGAGGTACACATGATGACCTCACGAGAAAGGTATTAAGTCACGAGAACTTAATAGTTTGGATCCAAACTCCGCCTCGATACACGTGTCATACTCACATGCTTCCAAGACACTGCTAGGTTACCAGCTCTACAATCATTGTTTTTTTTAATCTTTTATTTTTATTTTATATTTTCACATTATCATAAAAAATAATTTTAAAACAATAAAAATATAATAAAAAACTTTTAAAAACAAACTTTTCACAATCCCAAGCAACCCTCTCCATTTTCCGGTTTCCTTAAAAAAAAAAACCTATGTGGCTGGATTGTTTTGTACATTTGTATCTTGTATCAGTGCTATCTTGGATGTAGTAACCACAATGAGTGCCGATAGCAATTGACTTTCACGGTATTAAATTCTTTATACTGGTCGAAAGCATTTTCCATATTTATATTTTAAAAATATTTTAAAAAAAATAAATTTAAATTAAAAAAATAATATTTTTAGATATTTTTATACGCTAATTTCAAAAAAAAAAAATTAATGTATTTTTAAATAAAAAATATTTTAAAAACAACCCTAAACATACTCTTAAAGAGTCATTTACATGGTATATTCTTATTTTTTTTTAAAAAAAAAACTATTGAATTCAATTGATATTCTGAAATTTTTATAATTAAGTTTTTTCTACAATTTAGGATTCTGATTTAAGATGTGAAAAAAACACAACTTATTCCTTAAAAATTTGAGTTCTCGATTGAAAGGTTTGAAGTTCAAATCTAGAAAAACTGATAGATTTTTTTAAGATTTGGAATAGCAATAAAAGGAAGTAACTCTATTGTGTAATTTGGTGTCCATGGAACCTCGGCGTGACCTTTTAAAAAGGTTTACATCGTGCATTATATTTGAGTAGTAATTAACAAAGAAAAATCAAAGTCATCCTAAGACTTAGAAATTCACCTCACGAGACAGGAGGGTCATGAAGCCATGTCGTATCATATGGATTTATTCAATTTCTGGATCATCATTAAATAGGAGGAACCTTTTCAAAGGCCTTGAGCTGAGAATACACTTCCAAGATTCGTAGCCGGGACAGTAGGGCGGGTCCCTGATGGCTCTCATATCATTATCACTATGATTTCGAGAGATTTCCTCCCTCTCAATCCTTGGTCAATGCTCCATTAGAAGGAAGACAAAGACCAAATTTGGACTACTTAGTTTGAATGTTATATTTTAATCTCGCTGGTCACGGATGAGAAAGATGAAAAAAGGAGCGTTAGTGTAGGACCACGGAACCATGTAGAATGGTATCCTGATAATTTTGATGACATGATTTCGGAATTTTGGCCGTTTCCGGCCACCTACCTTCTTAATTACTCGACGGGCATTCTTTGCTAGAAAATACTGGATCGATAGCCGGAATCCGGTGCCCGGATTCATAAACTAGAACTGCGGGCAGCAGCTTCTCTTCAAAGTTTTCCGGTCATCAGGGATTTCAAGGAAATTGCAGCGGCCTACGAGACAGTAGAAATCAGAATTCTTTTAAATTTTCAGATAAACTGGGGTCGTGAGACCCGGAATTTCATTATTCTGGGGCATGAAACATACTTCGCCTACATGTACACAACCTACTGTCCGACCACTTATTACCTAGCAATTCAAGACTGCCAAACAAGAAAAAAAATATTCAAACATTAATATTTTACCTAGTTCTAAAAGGCAGTGTTGGACTATAAAAAAATGTCACTTCAAGAACAGTCGGTAACATTTTGAGATACCAAACTCGAGATTATATTTGTAATTCCATCTCTCAATTAGGGAACCATGTTTAATCAAATTAAAATGTAGGAGATTCACTATGAGATGGGCATTTTATGTTGTTTCTGTGCCTTTATCGAAGCCTATACTTCCAACCGCGAACAGAATTTTTGCAGAACACAGAGTTTGTTTCTGCCACATACCTTCTTCACTCAGAATATTTACTGTATCCGAACCAAAAAGTTATTTAATTGTTACTCGAGCATTAAAAACGTCTCTTTATCCTGCTATAATACATTTTCCACGGCAACCAGATGAAGACAAGCAGCGATAAATCATAAAAGGGCGTGGAACAAACTTGCTACAGGAAGTGAAGTGATGACTGATAAACCCTACAAAAACAAGTTGGATAATGTTACCAAGAGAGAGTCACACTTTCTCATCAACTCCTCTTGACTAGTTAAGTCGTCTAAAACGCCCAAAATGCACGCAGAAACTATGATAGAATGCATCTATCGAATATGATTTTGGTTTGCTCAGATAAAAGTCTTGCGGCACACCCAGACCCTGGGAATTGAAGCACACTGCAACAATTTGGTGTTAATAACCATCACGATCTGTAAGGCAAAGCAGCAGCTTTTCATGCCCCGGGGGGGGGGGGGGGGGGCAAAAAAAAATCCCCAAAGTTCTGCAAGTACAACATAACCAAGACAAACACTGTTATCACTCAATAGCATCAAAATGCTATAGCAAAGATAAAAGCATTGCAATTTTTGATTCTCTGCCACTTCTTTGGATGCGAGCATTAAATCGGTGGGGACAAACTTGAAACTATTTACCGTCACAAGACAACAGAGAAACCTATATATACACTGCTTCTTAAAAGGCCATCTAAAAGTTCAAAACATTTGTCTGTTCACCCAATCCAATTGATGCTTTCTCCCCATCCAGTCAGTCACCCAATCCAATGAAAAAACAGAAACCAAATCAAGCTCCTATTTGGATATGGACTGTGCATGAAAGAATAGGTCATCAATCCGACACTGCCTCGTTGGAAGGGGTCTAAAAGAGTAGAATTTGAAGGCACTCCTGCTATTTAGCATTTTAGGAGAAAGAGTTTGAAAAGTCATTTTAGATGAATCACTGGTTCAGGTTTTGCAACTTGCATCTATGAGATGGTTGCTACTTGCAAGACCAAAACTTTCATCAAATATGTACGAGGCGTACAAGTGCAGATAGGCAGTTCACAAGAGAATCAGCCAGGAGCCAAAAAAAAGTAGGATGACTGGCCTCGAGCTGTGCGGTGTCCAGCAATTGTGACAGGCTTGCTTGGATTGCCAACTGGCACCAATCGTCATGTGCTTTAGTTGACCCTTCTGTTACTAATGAGTCCATGACGACTCAAGTAGTAGCTCCAATTACTAAATAGTTACCTGGCAGGGTATCTCATGCCACTCAGTTTTCTGTTCCTCTTCTTCGGCTTCCAGATCACTGAAGTTACATTACAATCCACGTATTCTTAGTGCAGAAAAATTCTTAAATTTATGTTAAATCTATAGTTTTATTTTTTATTCCAGCCAAAACCCAGCATCATTGGACCACTTTTGAAGGTATTGTTAAAGTAAGAAATATATTTTGATTAGCTGCCCTGTTAAATATATTATGGAAATAAATACTCCAACTACATATTTTGTAAGGACACGACAGTGAGACATGATTAAGATACTGTTTCAATTAGTATAAATATCCAAGCATGTCCTAGTAAATCATATGAATCTGGCAAAATGTCTGAGCTTCTATTTATGCATCACATGATAGATTGATTATGATTTGAGATTTTAACAAAGTCATTTCATATTTCAAATTTCTGAAGTCTATGTCACAAGAAAAGTTAAATGAAGAAAGTAGGGCTGAACAAAATTATCCCCCAACTCCTTCCTAATATGTTGATGTCTTGTCTATATAAACTGACCAAACTATCCTGGTAAAGAATCTGCTATATTTGTACTGTATGTCACCCACTTAAATTCTGAGCTCAAATTACACAGCAGGTATTGATAAGATTAGAATCATTAAATCTTCAGCTTCAATTTATGAAGCCAGTAATTATGTTAACAATAGGCCGCTGTGGTTGGAAGAGGTCTAAAATAAAGTGGATTATAGCGTGTATAAAAGTTAAAGTTCTTGAGCTTTAAGATTATAGATCTAAGGTGTAGAAAAAAACTTTCCAAGTATTTTATTAAAAATTTGAATAGTATGAATCCAATGATCTATTTCCTTGGAATAACCAGCAAGGCTGTTATTTTAATCAAATCATCAACAACAACTCTATTTTAATATCAATTACTGTAAAAATTTCAATGCCTTATGGTTGGAATACAAGAGAAACTTTTTACCAATCAAATAATGCTCTTATTTAAAAAAAATATATAAAATAACATATAATTTTTTGTCACATGTGGACCACTTTAATCTAGCATTACTGAACTTTTTGTCTCATGGGATTTTTAGCTTGATTTTGCATGTTGGATACATGTTGATTTGTAAAATCATATAATTTTATGAGTTAATTTGTAGATTTAAAATCATATGTCACCAACACTCTCCATACGGACAACTAGTTGTCCAGATGAAACTTAAGGAATATGTTAGGATTTGGCCTGCCTCGAGGCAAGTTCATCTTCTCTTCACACAGTTTGTTTTTGTATTACCTATTAGTCAAGCTATATCTATTATGGTGTGCTCCAAACAATCAAACTTTGGTATTCGGTGATCTAGTTTCTACTCATAAGCCCGCGCAATGACCTAGGAGGCCTTCACGTCTGCATCCCGAAGTGAGTTACTACTAACTTTGTCCATCAAATAGACTAATCTGTTTTTATACCAATTAATGCAGCATATAAAATGGATAAAAAATAGAGTTCTCAAACTCTAAGGTTACATACTTAAGTTGCACGGATATTTGGAGGAAAAAACTCTTAGTGTTTTATTAAAAGTAATAATAATAATCTTGATTTTAAAATAAACTTGAAAATCTCTATTTATATTAGTCTTAAATTTTTTTACTGGAAATGATTTCTCATTAAAACTGATTTAAGTAATAAAAAACATATAGCATTAAGATTTCTAAATTGTTAAATACTAATTAAAAACAAATAATTAAAATTCAAAATTAACTAGGAAGATAACTAAAACATTGACTTCAAGGTATATATCAAATGCTTCGGAATTTCTTCTAAAAACTTCTTTTTAGGTTTAGTATTGTTCATTTGGTTTATAAATATAGTTGTAGCATGATCCACGTCATAAAAAGAAAGCTAAAAACCAGAGAACTATTTTGAGAAGCCTAATGATGACAATCTTTTATGGACGTTTACAACTCGGCATATGGCAAAACTAGGAAAACCTTGTTTTTCTTATTGAAAATTTATTAAGAGCTACGTGCTACATTTAGTGTTTTTTGGCACACTAGATTGGCGAGAGTATAGCTGATCCTAAGAACTTTGACATTTCCAAAATGGAAGGTTTATTGATCATGGAAACTACTCACATAAAAGTCACATGGTACACACCGCCTTGTAACAGAAGCAAATGGAGCGCTTGTACCACCTTGTAACAGAAGCAAATGGAGCGCCTACCACAAAAAAGGGTGTCTCTTACATATGGGAGAAGCAATATAGCAACTAGAACTTGTAATATGGAAGCAACAAGACTAATCATTGGACTGTAGTTTTAGCTTTCATCTGACTTACCAAGTCCCTCGGCATTGCAGGTTAGGAAATGTTGAATCATCTTTTTTCCAGGCGTATGCTTCATGAGGTCCAAATTAGACCGGTGAAAATCTCAAAATTCTGCTAGTCCAACATAAACAAGCAAAAAACAGAGTAAGTCATTTTGAAGAGCAGATAAATACAGAATTGGGGTCTTTAACCAAGGGTTTTATGATAGGGCTTTAGCTCGCTTTTGAAGGAGCATGGATGCACAACAGCATGTTTTCACATGCCATCATATCACAATGCTTAAGCATGGATAAGATTACGAAAAGGTCCAAAGTTAGATCATCTTCTGTGCATCGTTGGAAACTCCTGGAATCACTATCAAAATGGTGACGATGGCATTTTGAAACTATTTCACTTCCTCTCATAGGGGAAGACTATCAAAAAGTTTCATGTGACAACATATTCTGATGATTGTTGCCATGGAGCAAACACCATCATTTTCCACACAGCATGCTGTCACTGTATAATTCAATTTGATGATTCTCCACTGTTGGATCCATCGGTCAACACTTATTAGTATGGTTAAACCATTTCAAATAATCTGTGTTATCTTGTCCTTAGTTGTGCCACAGGCACTTTACCGCTGATGTATTCATTTATTTATACATTTCTTGTTGATGGGTGCGTAAAAGACTTCTCGAAAGGAGACACTGAAACGAAAAATTCCCAAAAAGAAATTGAAGACGTACACTTGTGAAGATAAATGTTTTAATGCGTGCGCTTCCATGACAGAGGAGAGCAGCTAACAAAAAACCAGGTAATTGTGACAAAAAATGACATGATGAAACCTAGGGTCAGTAGCCATCAATTTGGACGGCCTATTACGTGATAAGAATGCCAACTGGCACTGATGTCTTATTGACTCTTCTGGTTAGTGATGTGTCCATGTCAAGGAAGGGTTAAACTATAATCTTTGTGATAGATTAGTTCCTAAATCAATAGTCCACATGATCCATTATTTTTTTCATGTATTAAGCAGAGTATTCTTCTGGTTTTCACCAGCAAAAAACTTGCATCATTGATTTTCTCTCGGTGAAACTATAACAGTATGAGGTGCGTTGCAGGTTTTTTCCTCTATAATAACGTGGACTATGTTTTGAAACTTGGATTTTTAACAAGGCCATTAGATTTCATTGTTCCTACTCAACACAATTCTTATGTTGACTTAGACAGCAGAAGATAGAGCAGGAGATAGAGCAGAAGATGGAGGTAAATCAATGACCAACTTCTTCCCTAGCAACTACTTCATCATGTTGATGCCTTACCATAAAAAAAGAGGATCGAAACATTCTTTTGAGCATGATACATTGTATCTACCATAATCCCACCCACAAGATTTTTGGAAACTCAAGAAATCGCAACAAATTTAACACAATCATCCAATATCAAGACCTATCTTATTGATAAGAAAAGAATCATTTTACTAGCGTGAAGACGTATCTTCATGTTGCAAATCATCGTGCTAGGCAGCAATATAAAAGGTGATAGCACGCAGTCATAAAAGTTTTTCAAACCTTTTCCACTGTAAACGATAAGTAATTTCTTCTTGCTATTATATCACAATATGACTTACCACTACTTGATACCAAAATTGCCAGCCATTTTATCTATTATATTACTTTCCGGGACAGGTGCATTCCTCCCTTATCAAAGAAAGAAGCTGTTTTCCCACTTCAAGACAGCACTCAATGATGACAAAAAAAAAAAATTAAAATATCTTACCTCTCACCGCAAAGCTTCCTCTCGGAAACCCTCCAACAAAGGATTCATGCTTTCTGTGCAATTTCTTCGGTGCTCACCTCACATAGAACTGGGACAGAGAAATTCTGTCAGCTTATCTAGAGGTAAACATCGTAGGGCCACAGTTTGAACAAATACAAGAAAAGTACTAGAGATAATCAAGCAAGTTTTTGGCCACAATGTGCCAAGAAAATAGGTCAAACAAGAAAAAAAAAGTTCAAAATAATTACGAAATCAGCATTACAACGTTCAGTGTCGATGGTATTCTCAAACAAAGACAAATGATCGATCATGGTTTCATAATTTGCATCCAGTGGCAGAAATTCCTATTTTTAAATACCTCGTAACTTTGAATAAAAAATCCATTTACATAGCGTAGAGTTAATAGTTTGAAAAATTTCCCAATTCCTGATGACTAACTACAGCAACGCACTCACAATACACTAACAAGTAATAGTAAATAATCCCAAAAAATAAACACCGATTCAAAAAGAATAAACAAATAAGATCAAATTAAACAAATAGATCATCAGCATCAGCGTTTGTCATCGGTATTAACTGAAATGAAAAGATTTACAGATGCCAAGAGATTTTAAAGCTGCTACAGTTTATAGGTGGGATTAATCTAATAGAAAAAAGATTAACGGAGATGGATTAAGCTAATCAAGTAAAAGAATTGCATTAATTACCAGTAATTGGTAATGATAACGTTCAATTTTTTTCTGCAGAAATTTTTCCGGGGAAGCAGAACTTTTGTTCGCTTTGAAACGACATCTGCGCTCTGTACTGGAGAATAGCAGCCGAACAGATTTTTTTTTTTTTAAGAAAAAAATGCGAACTGCTCACGAACACAGACCTAAACTCCCTGGAGCTTTAGCCAACATTTAGCCCAGCCTCCAAACAATTGCCCGGCACTATTCCCAAGAGCATTAAAACGGACAGAGGCCTTTTCACGCCCCTGCGCTAACTATTGTGGAACCAATTTTAATTTTATTTTCTAAAGGGGTTCGCACACCGTCACTGCGTTAAACTGCACTGTGCACGTGGATGCTTGATTTTTTAAGTATATTTTATTCCGAAAGCATTAAAATAAAAATAAATATTTTATTAAGAATGCAAAAACATTTTTAAAATATAATGTAAAACGTACCTTAAAACATGTGCGGTATTATAATAGTTTTTTTTTCAATCATATTTATAAACTTGTTTATCTAGATAGTTTTTGCTCTGCATGTGTAATTGTAATTTTATAACAAATAAAATAATTATTTATTTATTTAACATGTAAAAATAGCTTTCCCTGGATCTCAGGCCACCTAGAACCAGACCTTCTGGTGGAAATTGCAAGTCTTGATTATTGGGTCGTCAACTCGGGTACGGATAGCAACGGAGTGGGTCGGAGTGGGTTTTTGATACACCCAACACAACAAATCCGAACCCATTCTCTTTACCTGACTCACGCCCGATTGGATCAAGTTGAGCAAAGGGTCCTGGCCTTTTTAAAGATTATCACAGAATAATACGGAAGGAGGGGGGGGGGGGGGGGGGGGACCAACACGAGTGAACATTTAAAATATAGGCTAAGGTCTTAAATTCATAATTTATAGACTTGGATTGAATTAAAATAAACTTGATTTGCAATCACAACAAGTACAAGAACCTATAAATAGCTTGATCATTTTCAAAATTTGAAAGATGTCCCAGAGAGAAAACGACAGATTGGTCTCTAATGAAATGTCGAATCTTAAAAAACATAGCTTAAAAAAAACTAGGGTTAAACCCTAAAATATCCAAACCCATGGAAATAATTACCAAAAAAAATTATTATAATATGATAAAATAAAAAATATCAATTTAAATAAATATAAAAAAAATAGAGATAAGACTTGAAATGAAAAAAAAAAAAAAAGAAATTTTAAAAATAGTAAAAGGCATCTCAGCTAAAAGAAAGAGGACTAAGTTTGAAACATAAAAAAATTAAAGTGGATGAAATTAAAAAATAATTGTAAATTTATAAATTTTTTAAAAATATTATTTTAAATATTCAAGGATAAAATTATAAAAAAAAATATCAATTTAAAAATTGATTTTATATCAATTCCATGACGTGGAATTTTATGTCAGCATTGAAATTGAATTTTTTCTTCCTTTCACTAGCTTGTTTTTTTGGAGTGCTTGACATAATTTTTGTTTTTATTTTAAGATTTTTTCTAAAAACAATAAATTTAATTTGAAAAAAATATTAAAGTCATACGTTTTAAATATTTTCTGATTAATTTTATATATTAATGTAAAAAAATATTTCAATATATTTCTAAATAAAAAAAATACTTAACCAGAATTTCAAACAAAGAGCTCTTGTCGAGAGGGAAGGTGGATCACTGCTGCTCTGCCCTCAATCCAACCGTAGCTAAAATATGTACTACCAAACGCGCTAGAAATTGCAAAAATCAAACCCAAACACGAGACTTTTCACGAGCTACGTTAATTTCTTTCCAACCCCTCCACCTCTTTTTCCCTCGTTTCCAGCAATCGAAACATCAATCCTGGAAAGTCCACTCAAGAGGGTCATGGATTATCAAGGCCATTCTTTCCCTCCATTCAACTTTGTTTTGCGCAAACTTCACGTAGTTCATACAGCAACAAATCAGATAAATTAAGAGTTCACCGTAAGAAAGCTAAGATCAATGGAGTCGGGTCTCCGAAAGAGACCAGAGAAAATGATTCTGTATTACCGTTCAAAACCATTTCAAGGACAGCACCAAGATCGGTCAGAATTGTCACCATGAACACATTTGTTGGTTATTGGTCATGAAATGTGATGCTTTATAACACTTCCCTTGGTAGCCCCACCGCCGTTGAAAATGAAATTTCAGGAACCATATTGAAGATATTGTACAAATGTAACATCAAGAATTTCATCACCGACCAAAGCTCTCTCCCCTTGCATGAAGAAAAAGACAAATCAAGAAAAAGAAAGGGAAAAAAATCAAGCCAACGTAGTTATCGGTTGTTTGAACCCAATAGCACCTAGTTCTGGTTTCTTGCAACTTGCAGCAACATCTTGTCGAAATCAACAGCATCTCAACAGTCTACATTTATTCGAGGAAATGAAAATTACAGGAAGTTGTTAACTAATGAATCGAATGCGTAATTCAAAGATTAGATGCGAGTGGAAAAAATAACGTCTATTAACCTTCGGGACAAATCATGATAAGGACTACGAGACTCTGTCCAAGCACTGCTGCAACCTAACCAAGATGGAGAAAATAAGAAGAAAGGATGTACAAAATGGAGAAATTGACAACAAAATGAAAATAGAAGGGTTAGAAACACCAGAAACAAGATAGTTTCCACTGGGAAAGTACGGCCTGGTAGTTCCCCTATCCTGTCAATAGCAAGAAATGCAGGTGAAAATTATAGCTTAGGACACAAATTAGACTCTCAACTAACAATACCACCATGGGAACCTGCGACCACAATGAAATGATCATTGAAGGAATTAAGTGGTGATAATGGATGGTGATGATCAGCAATGCAGAAAACTGTTCAGTTTCTCTACTTGGGACTTGAACCCAGATAACCCAAGCGCTCGGCTAATGTATTGACATCTTCATCTTCACCTCCTCCACTACTCTCATTTAACAGTTCTTCCCAAAATCCCTCATCAAGTTCTCTATCTTTACTTTCCGGTGTCTCTACCTCTTCCACTCCATCCTCTTGCTCTCTCCTTGCCCTACCATACCCTTGCATTTCCAATGCAAGTGCTTCTAGTTCTGACACTTCAGATTCATAGTCTCCAAACTCTAAAGGTTCTGCCTTGATGGGGTTTGCACTTCCACCAATATGACATGATTTACCACCACCATCACCACCACCTTTACTAAACCCTTGCTCAATAGGCCGCCTTCTCTTTTTAGTCATTGCTTCCTCAAGTTCTTTCCTTTTCTCCTTCTGTTTAACTAACTGCTGTAAGAAGGCGGGATTTTGCATTGCTCTGGCTAAGAATCGCATCATTTGCAGCTGTTTTTGCTCTATCCCTTGTATCCTTTGCTCCATAGCTTGTATATAAGATCTAGCATTCTGTTGCTGCTGTCTAAGTTTCACTAATTCCATTATTAAAACCTGCTTGTCACGTTTCAAGCGATCGATTTCTCCATCTAATCCAAAACGGCCAACTTCAACGCAAGCGTCTGGAGCTTGCTGTTGAGTAAGAGGCTGATAGGGTGCCTTTCTTCTCTTTATATTCCTTAAGAGATGCTTTTGACCGCTCAGAAATCCTTCATTGGCAAACTCCCATCTATCTGGATCAATCTTTCTAAAACCCTGTCACACACACAAAAAAAAATCCTGAGGCAGCACTAATCATCAATTTCAATCAACAAAATTACATCTCAACACAGACTCAAGAAAACTACTTGAGGATTTCCAGTGTGACAGGCGCATTGTACGATGAAGAAATTCCTGTATTACATGAGCAGAGCAATTGGACTCTGTAAACAGAACGTATAACTTATGCTTCTTTTTTTTACAGGTCCCCTATCCAGACAGGAAGATAGAAGACAAACTTCACCTATAGTGGAAAATAAAATACAATAGAAAATGGATCCCAAAATAAATAAATATTTTTTTCTTGCACAAACACTGGTAAGTTACCTGAACCATTCATGTAATATTCCAGAACATTCTTCTCACTAGCACTGTTCTTTGGGTATGATAAACTTTATTATTTTGAGATACCAAGAACCCAGTTGAAAAATGCCATAAAAATATCAGAGCTGCTTATTTCAATAAAATGGACTATGAAAATTTCATTTATCTATTTTTTTTATAAAAAAAAAAAAGTAAGATTGACCTCAGTATCAGAATACTTACATAAGTATTGAGCTGCCTGACGAAGCTCGAAAAATTATTATGTTTGAAGTATCTAGGAAGAAGATTTGTGGAGAACAAATGAGGATCCCAGACGACAAAGCTAGAACCTCCTCTGTTCCAAGAAACTATGTGATTGGTCGTTGGGTCATCTACCATGTCAAAAGTCTTAGTCAGGAATGGTGGTGGTCCTGTATCATGTAAACCTTCCCTTGGCTGCGGTGGCAGAATAATCCGTGGCGGCGTATCACTGCCGGACGGTGGAGATGAACTTGATCCTGCATACTCTCGCTTCACTGTGAGATATGGGTTCATGATTGCAATTCGATTCACTGATTCGTTTCTTGCGCTGGCTTGATGATAAAAATCTACATGCTCCTGTGCCGGTTCAAGATTGTTGACAGAACTGGCCACGGTCAAAACTGAAACTCTGTATGATGGGATTTAGAGATTTATTTATTTATTTTTTAAAATTGGAAGCTGGCAGAGAAAAAGATCGAGAAAGGAAGAGAAGTAATGGGCTTGATTAAACTGAAATTAGAAAGAAAAATAAATACTGTTGGGTTTAAGCTAGAAAGAGAACTCGAAGCAGAGTCACGGGAAGAACAGCTTGATATAGATAGAAAAGATGAGAAAATTGTGATGAAAACAGAGGACAGCGTTTCTATGTTTTGGGAAAGGTAAGGTCGTTTATGTCGTTACAAAGTTGATAGATTTGTGACACGAACTCCATACAAGGATGAGAGGAAAGAGTGTGTAAAGAGATAAATAGAGGTAGCGAAGCTTACTATAAAAATCATTTGGAAAGTTCTAGAGTAATTGGGTGCTGAATAATTTTTTTAAGAAAAAAATCCAGCACCTTTCTTCATTTGGCAAAGGGTTGGCAGGGGTGGGGGGGTCCTCTAGGAAACTTCTGGAACTTGCCAGGGGTAAGAACTGGGGTGGGTATGGTGGAGGTGTGGTTGGGGGCCATCGTGTCGACTGTCCAGAGTAAAATACGATGTGGTTTTCGTTTGGTATCTAGATTTCAAGCGTGATTGGCATTGTGTTCAAGATGGTGTTTGTAAGAAAAAACAATTTATTTATTTTTGAATTATTTTAATATATTGGTATTAAAAAAATATAAATATATATTATTTAAATTTACTTTAAAAAATACTTTGAAAATCTCAAAAGTTCAGGAGATTTGATTGGAGGAGCGTGATGATATTTTATTTACCCTGCCAATAATTGGCTGACGTCATTGAAAGTCACTGGTTTTTTAAGCATGATTACAGAGATTATGCAAGGATAAGAATTTTAATTTATTTCTAAACTAAAAATAATTTTAATCATGGAAGTAAAAGCTATTGTTTAGCCGTCAAGCAACGTTGTATAGGCTACTAGAAAACAGTGACCACACGTCACGCATAAATAATTTTTTTAAAAATATCCATTAAATATTAAAATACTAATTTGCTCCTAATCTTATCTCATAACAAAAAAAAGTTGAAATGAGAGGAAAATGATCTTTGACCAAAGCTAAGTTTTTTTTCACGTGAAATATATTTCATTGACTATTTTGTGCATTTAAAAATAAAAAGACAAAAATACTATGAACACTGGGTCTAATTCATTTATTACCAAGGTTATTTTATATTTTTATTATTCAAAAATAGCAAACTACACCACTACCCCTGTCAATCATGCTAAATTTCCATGTCATGAGAGGGTAAAACCATACTCTTACTATTATAATATACAGTGATCGTGAAAGTATAGTTACAATAATGTGCAATATAGATATTACCCTGTCTTCGTGGAATCTTTTATCACCATTACAATCATCATATTTTATACCTAGTTGACTGGGGTAGAAACTGCGGGCTTCTTGAGGATAATCCATGCCGGAGGGCTCCTCGTCTGTAATAATTATGTTAACGTCTTAAAATAACATTTAGTTTTAAAATATATCTAAATATTTTTTGTATTTTTTATTATATTTTTAACATTAATATCTTAAAATTACTAGAAAATATATTAATGTGATATTTTTTAAAATTAAAAGCAATTTTAAAAAACACTTGAAAGTATAACCAGAGCATTCACAAGCAACTTCTTAATCTAAATAAATAAAATATTACATTTTTATTTTTTTTATTTTGTCATGTTTCACGGTCATCCAGCACAATTGGAGAAAAAATATTTTATTCCCACCGTCCTTTCTTCGATGCTTTATTAATCCATGGTAAATAAAATAATACCTCTGATTTATTTTAAATGCAAGAATATCTTAACTCGATCCTTTTTTTCTGCCTCTCTCCTAGTCATCCAAACAAGTGGACAAAACATATTTTTCATTTCAACCATCCAACGAGATACTCCCTTCTTCTTACATCTTTTTATTTCCTTTCGATCTAGAGTACTATAACAATAATATAAATTAAAAAATAATCAAGGAGTGATATACGTGTCTATCAAATACGACGCCACGCTATACTTCATTATTAATTTGAAAGACTCGTGTTTAGTTATGATTGGCAGATTAAAACACTCGAAAAAATATTTGATATGAAACTATAGTTGATATTTTTTAAAAAGTGTTTCTTATTTAGAAATATATTAAAATATTTTTATAAAATTATTTTTAATATTAGTACATTAAAATTATCTAAAAATAATTTAAAATAAAATAAAAATAAAATATTTTTAATTTAAAAAAAAACGTTTTAAAAATATTTCTTGCACCCCGTTCCTTTTGCCCTGAATAACAAGAGAGCTGGTGTTAATCGTCTTCGAAGAAGCAGGCAGCAGCACACGTGGCAATCAAACAAGAAGCCGCGATATCCTTCTTATCCATTATCTTGACAAACGGTTAATTATAATTGGATATTCCATGAACTTAAATCCGAGGTGGTTTTACTCTTTTCGAGCAAACAAGGGGAACAAGTTTCGGTCGGATAGAGGCAAGGAGCAAGGACTGCATGGCGGTGGTGGTCTAGAATCAATCGTCCTTTGTTCCCTTCCTGCTGGTCATTTTAATATCGAGGGCAGAGAGAAGATTATTTTAATATCTTCATGAGATAAAATTAATTTGTACCCGCACATTCTCAGCATTTACGAGGGATAAAGGGGTGCCACTTATTGTGAGAAGATAATAAAAACAATGGCACCGAGACCTCGTACAATTTTCTTGAATCTTCTTGAATGTACTAGAGTTTTGCAGGGTTTCTAAATGAACAAATTAATAATTCTAATTAAAAATTCATTTTATCCTTCCATTTCCTTTTTTACTTTCATGTTTTTTAATTTCTCTTTATTAAACATGTATTTGTGTTTCATAGTTTGATTTATTTAAGTGATTTTAAAACCGTTTTATATTTAAATATAGATAGATAGATAGATAGATAGATAGATAGATCATTTTAATACATTTTGAATTGAAAATTACTTTTGTGAGAGTGTTATATATTAAATTTCACTACCAAAAAAATAGCAAATATAAAACAAATACTAACATATTTTTTTCTTATTTCCTTGTATATGCCTTAGTACATCCCAGTAGAAGTCTCTCGTCGGTGTACACCAAAGAAATTGCAGTTGGAAGTGAATGTGTGAAAAATAATAATACATCATCATTATATACGATATTATTGATGAGATAAACTCATCATTAATATTCTTCAGTAGTTTTTAAGTTGTAATATAACAATCAACTTCATCACCCCCCTTTCCCTATTTCTTTTTCTTCCATTTCTTTCTAAAAAAATAAAAGGTCATTAGCTACTCACTCAATTTGTGTGATCCATAAAAAAAAAAAAGGTTTTTCTTAGTAGCTAGCTTGATCATAATAATAAATAACAATATTATGTTATTTATAACTTATATGATACGTTTAAGCTAACGAAGTCATGATAGCACCAACCTCTTAGCAGATGAAACATCCCTTGAGAAGTAAAAACTTGCGCCTTGCATGACTACCTAAATTATTGAATTGTATATAAAATATCATTTATAAATTCATTTAACATGAAAAAAATGAAATAAAATATCTGTATAGTTTTAATTTTAAAAAGAACCTCATAACTCATGGTCACTGTAAGAGAAAAATAAAAATAAAAGGTGTCTTTTGGCTAACAAAAAGACCTATGTAAATGAATTAAATAATATACTGGAAGGGATAACATTTGGAAATGTGGTTGACTTATCTATTTGAGACCTAACTCACTTTAAGTTTTATATCAACTAGGTTAATGATTGTTATGGTTAATTTGTGAGCTAGTCAAAATTCAAGTGAGACTTGATTTACCTAAAACAACCACAAATAACATTGTTTTTTTTTTGTGTGTGTGACTACATCATTTTGAATTTTATCAACATCGATATGAATTGATTTGTCAACCTATAATCCAAAATTTAGACTAGATCATGAGCTAAATCATGTTTTATTACTTTGTTTAATCGAGTCAATCTCCCATAAGGTTTATGTGTAGCAAGGGTCAAAGTAATTTCATTTTTATATTATATTTAAATATTTGAAAATATAACATCATTACATCTTGCTATCTCAAAATCCATAGCCAACTAAATCTTAAATTCTTCAACTATAAAATGAATTTCATGTTGTTTATAACATGTGTAAACATTGCCTAGTGATTTTTATATCTTGCAGTATTTAGTTTCATTACTCCTTTGTTTTTAATTGTCAATGGTTGTAATTTTGTGTTCTGTTTATCAATTAAAAGGCAATGTCAGTGACAGTTCAAATTTACCATGTTTAAATCCTGAAAAAATGGTAAGGTTTTATGACATATATTCATCAATAAACATTTATTTTACAAAGAATAGTATGGTTAGGATGGAATAACATGTAATAATAGAGTTTGTATAAAGGAATGAATTTTTAATGAGCTTGCAGCTAGTTATTGTGAGAAACTAAAAAAGATAATTGAATTGCAATACCATAACAAACAAAATTGAGGGTTTTTTTTTTACTTAAATGTTATTGGTATAATACTATTAACAAAAGAATCACAGTAAATCTCAATTATGATTTGGTCAAAATTCACACAAAAGGCTGACTCCATAACATTTATAATGTTTTTATTTTTGTCAAACAATACCAACAAGTTTTTCACGCATGTACGTATTCATTTGGAAATGATCATTTTAGAATTGATTGATTGTCCATGATGAAAAACAAATCCACGAGTCTTGTTCAAGTTGCTAAAGAAGACACCGGTAAATTAAACATGACAAACAATGTCTTTTAAAGTAATAAATTATTTGATGCATATCAAGTTATTCCATTTGTTGACTTAGAATAAAACTCAAATTTTCGTGTAAATGGGAATATTATTGTTGATGTCGAAGAGTTAAATAACATTTTGAATTTACGAGCATCAACCCAATGAAAAAGATCACGACGGACATGATGATAATAGAATTAAAAATGAATAAAACATTCATGATTAGATTATAAAATTTTAACGTGTAATGAAATTTTCTTTTATTTAATTATCATAGGAATTATCGACAGGCTAAGTGAGTTAGAGGGTTGCAAAAGTTAAAAAAAATGCATAATTTTGTCATTTACCATTGCATGTAGAATTATTGACAATAAATTGAAAATTCATTAGAAAAATTAAAAGTTTATTTTTAAAGTTATGTGTTTGATTATAAGTTTCAAGTTTTAATTACTGATAAACAATTAAAAAATATAAATATTTGATATTTTATCGGTAATTATATCATTATAAAAACCTAATTAAAAGACAAAAATCCATGATTTCATGACAAACATATCTTATTATTTCTTCTATTTTTATCTCTCTTTTTCTCTAGCAAAAAGTAATTTCTCTTAGGGGGGGTCTCTTGGTAGATAAATATCCTACCATTTTAGGTTCTCATTTGGGATAAAATAATATTGTGATTTTGGATTTGATGTTGATTTTAAATTTTTTTGATAAGGATGTGTTTTCATGAAATAAATTATTTTTATGGTTAAATTCAACTCAATTTAAAGTTGAATTGAGAATTACCTTGTTAAAAAGTTATTATTTTACGGGTTTATGATTTGAGGTTAATTTGAAGGAAATAGATTAGGGTATTTTAAATAATGTGTTTGTTGGGGTTAAATTGAATCTCAATTTAAAGTTTGGTTGGTAATTTAAGTGCTCGGAAATAATTATTTTTAATGTTATTTTCTTGTCTAATTTCATGTCTTGTTTATCTTTGCCTGGTTCATCTTATAAAAAAGTTAATTTATAAAAAAAAACATGTTAATCATAAATAAAATTAATTGATTCATGACTTTATTTATTGATCTACATTTGTAGATACATTAATTATGAGTAGTCTCTCGTAGATAAAGAGAGCCTTACATGTGTTTTTTTTTTTTAAATAGAAATGCTATTACCTTTTTTAATCCTTTTTATTCTAGTTTTATTTTTTTAATATTTTCTACATTGCTATATTTATTTTTTTAATAAAAAAATCAAACACATTACCGATAAAATTACCTAAGAACCAATTTCATCAGCAAGTTTTATAGAGTTGGAAAAATTACATGAAATATCACTAATAATATATCAATAATGGGCAAATTATATTCGTTGGTAATATGAAATAAATCATTGATGGAATTATAAACAGTTTTATATGCCAGTGATATGACATGCTCACCGATAAAATTACCAATTGAATGATATCGGAATTTGTTTTATTTCGTGGGTCTTTTTCGCTTGTAAATCCATTTATTTTTATACCAACAATAAGTTTTTCAACAAACAATAGTCATCTGCAATGTTGTTGGTAATTTCCCATGATATAATTAATGTTTAAATAGCAACATAACAGTGTGCCAGCGAAAAGAAAAATACTCCAGAGGGGAAAATCTCTCAGTTTGATCTATATCTATTTTTTTGCATAATAATCTCCCATCCATGCTATGAAAAATACTGGAGAAGAAAACTATTTGCATCCCAAAGCAAATTTTAGTATAAAAGTTTGGTAGTGTGGTTTATATTATTTTTTAAAATATTTTTTATATTAATATATGAAAATAATATAAAATCATCAAATCTCAAGTAGTATCAAACATCTCTAATTTAGTGCATGTTTAAGAGTGTGATTGTGATTATTTTTTAAAATATTTTTCATTCATAAATGTATCAAAATAATATTTTTTTTTATTTTTTAAAAATTATTTTTGACATCAACATATTAAAATGATATAAAAATATCAATTTTTAATTAAAAGTAAAGAAAAAAATCAAATATTTTTAAAAAAACTTTCCAAACGCATTCTCAAACAACCATTTTAAAGTAAAAAAAATTAATTTAATTTAAAATAAAATAAAAAATATTTTTTTAAACATAGTTTCAAATAACCCTAATTAACTCTTGAGACTAATAAAATCTGTCATTGTTGACCTAATCCATGGAAGTCCACGAAAAGTATCTATGTTTCCCTAACAACAAACTCCCATGTTTGATCACATAGTAGCAGTGTTCCACTTGTTTTCTCCACCCTTTATTTTAAGGTGACGGCCCGTGACTTGCTGTGATTCAAGGAGACAAGAAAAATCTTATCTAGCCTCTTACCCCACCTTGCTGGATATTCAGTGTCCAATGACATGGTTCCAGCTACCACGCATTCATTTCTCACTTGCCATATCCACGGGTCCTTGCCCCTCTGACTCCTACAATAAATAGGTTTCAGGGTTTGACTTAGGACCAATAAACAAATCCCGGGTTCCCAGGTTTGTTTGTTTAGAGGCTGGGTTGCCCTTCTCGTTGCCAGTTGGCATGGAGTGGTGCGAGCCAGTATACTAAAATGCTTGATTAGACGTGCACGTCTTGCTAGGGTTGACTCTGTGACGCGTGTGTTTCAGAGAGTTAGTAATCAGAGTGTACTTGGTACTGTTGTCTTACACGTCATCGGCTTGCATGATTTGATCATCCACTTGTCCGGCACGGCGCTATAACATGTTGAGGCAAACTAGAGAAATACCAAAGCCAGTGCTAAGAAGTATTACACGTGTTGTTCGTGTGGATGTAGTTTATTATTGAGTGTTTATAATTTTTTTTTTATAGAATAACATAATTTTTAAAATATTTAGTTCAGTAACATATTTTTATCTTGTAACCTTTTTGAAATATAATATTTGTTAAATATAGTATTTATAAGGGCAAGTCCAATGGCAAGAGCTATTTTTAAGAGCCAAATTATAGAAATAGCTCTTTGAATAGTGTATAATTGGCTTTTGAGTTGATGTGGTCTCCAATGGTAGGAGCTATTTCTAAGAGATATTTTATTTAACTTTATTTTAAATAAAATTCAATTATTTTGTATATAGTATAATTATACAATTTATTATACAATTAATATGAGTAAGTTCTATAATTAAATAATTATTTTTGAGAAACCCGTCAACAATAAAATTATTTTTTAAAATAAAAAATAAAAAAATAAATTTAATTATAATTAAAAGATCTAGAATATTTGAAATTCGTAAAGTAATTGATTCACAAATTCGTAGTTTATCAATTTCACATAATTTTTTTTACTACATGTTATTATTAATGACCTCCTTTTATTTTCTTAAATATTATTATTAATTTCGTAATTAATCTAAAATATTATTTTTTAACTAAATATTATTATTAATAACTAATTTTTTCCCTAAATATTATTAATATACCCTCCCCACACACACGTGCCGAAACCCTACATATCTTTTTATTTTAGACGCCGCACGCACCCTTTTTTCTCAATTGTTCGCCTCCAGTCTCCCATGGCAATCATCCCTCAATTCAATGATTTGGTCCATCAACAACCATTTCCAAATCTTTCCCCACGATTCTCTTATCTTTCCACTGTCTCTCCCTTCCCTGCTCATCTCCCTTCCCTGCTCATCTCCCAAGTCAAAATGGAAAATAAACTAGTAAACTCAACAACCCAATCACTAGCAACTCAACTTCTCTTCCTCATTTCAAGCATTCTCTACACATGCACTTTGGCCACTTCCCAAGAGCTTCTCATTGGCTTTAAGGCCAGCCCGAGTTCATTAGTCTCTCCTTTTCAATCCCTCTTAAATGCCTCAACGAGCACCTTTTCTCTAGGTTTTCTCCGGGCCAACCAAACCCAGCTCGCTCTCACAGTCGTTCACCTTCCTTCTCTACAATGGCAACGGTAACATTTTTATCGAATATTTTTGTTTTGCCTCTGCCACAAAAATCTGTAGGAATAGCTCCCGAAAAAGAAAGAGGCATTTTGCCTCTTCATTTAACTCTCCCCATTGGAGAGACAAATTTAACAAAAACAGCTAATTTTTTTAAAATATGCCTTTGGCTGTTCTGATTACTAGTCCCGTTGGACTTGCCCTAAGCGCCTAGAAGATAATGGTTGCACTTCATAATAGCAACGATATTTAAAATGTTGTACTTTTAAAGTAAGTTATATTATAAGAAAAATATTAATTAAATATCAAGTGGTAAAATTAAAATAAAATTTAATATTAAATGATAAAAATAAAATAAAATGCCAGGTATGATTTTTTTAATACAAGGTCTAGAAAAAAAAAAAGTATAAGGACTAGAAAGAACTATCTAACATTGACAACGTTTTTTCTTCTCTTTGATCTCGATAAATCTTGTAATTTTAATTTAATTTAATTCAATGACATGCTATTAATTATATATAAAAGCTCAAAGCTAAAGTGATCCCAAATTCGCAAAACTCCACGATAGTCAAATTCAAATAAAACTAGACATAGGTCTCACTGGTATTTTTCGTTATCATGTTGACATGCCTGTGACTCGTAACACATGCCCATGATCGTCCTGGATACTCGCTGAAGCCCAAGCCCAATTCAGTCCAATAAACTTTCGCCGAGTATCCAAGCAGTGACCGTTATGGCAGGCCACGTTGTAGTCCTGAATCTCGATCGTTGGTTTTGAACCTCACACACCGAAGGTTCGAGATGCCCTGTATTTGATTAGCATGTTAGCTATTATTTTTTATTTATTTTTATTTAAAAACTATTAAAATTAATATATTTTTTATTTTTTTAAAAAATATTTTTATATTTTTTTAAAAAATATAAATATATATACAACTTATTTTCAAAAAGTATTTAAAAAAAAGGTGAAAAAAGGTTTGCGAGATACTCTCTTATTGTACAATTGTTTGTTCATTGTATAAGAAAATAATTTTTTCCTAATATATATATATCCACTTTCAAGGACTTCACCACGGTCAAAACCATATTTTTTCAACTAAAAAAATATTAATTATATAAAATTTTTTTATTATAATATAAATTCAGAAAAAATAATAAATTTATTCAAAATTTATATGGAGTGCGAGTTTCTTATAAAAACAAAAGGATTAAGATATTTGAATTATTAGGATTAGTTTATTTATAATCTAATTTAAATTAAACAAAATATAAATTGTGAAAAAAACTATAATAATCAAATAATAAAAATAAACAGTTAATTTTCTATCTATATAAAAAAAAAACACAATTGAAAATCCATTATTGCATTGCCATCATTATCATAATTATAATAGTTAAAATTATTATCGATATTATTGTCCAAACAAACAAAATCATTAAAAAAGATTAAAGTTTTTGCAAAAAAAACAATAAAAAACAATCACTAAAATTATTGTTGTTGCTGTGGTGGTTGTGCAAACAATGTAAAAATAAAATCATGTAATTCAAAAAACAAATAAAAATAATAGAAAAAAGAATTAAAAAAGTAAAATATTAATCTTAAAATGATCACCAACATAAATTAAAATTCCAAAACTGAACCAAATAAAAATAAAAATTTAATAAAAAAATAAACATGTAAAAATTTAAAACAAAAACTAAAAGCATAAATGCATAAATACAAGTAAAAAAATAAACATTGTTCAAGAAAGATAAAAAACAAAAAAAATTAATACCAAATAAAAATTTTAGAGAATAAGGGAAAAAAATAAAAAATAGAATTAATTACAATTAAAGGATAAAATTGAAACAAATAAAAATTTTGAAACCAAAACAAATAAAGAGATTTTTTAAGAAAGAATTATAGTGTAATTTTGTTAAATTTTTTAAAAGAATAAGGATCAGAATAAAAAGTAGAATATATGACAGATTTGAATTAGAATACAAAATTAAAACAAGTAAAAACTTGTATATAAAAAAAAATAAAGGAACAAATAATAATAAAGAATAAGAACTGAAATGAAAATCAAAATACATAATTAGTTTCAATTGAAGGGCATAATTAAAAATAATCAAAACTTCAATTGAAGAAATAAAAAATAAAACAGAAACATAAAAAAAACAGAGACCAAAATAAAATAATCATAAACACGAAGGACTGTCATGTATTTTTCGATGGCAAGAAAGAGGAAACCAAAAATTATCCATCGACGCTTCCCCAGTCACTGTACTATGACATGCCTTGCACGGGGTAGTAGGGGATAAGGCGATGTGCCTGGTGACACATTGACTGTACACTTTTAGAGTTAAATAGACACTGCAAGCGTTGTTTAAATAATGAGTCCATACGAAATATTATTGGTGTTTTAACGATGCCAAAGTAGTTTCCAAAAAATAATAATAATAAAATATCAAATTATCTAAACACCGAAATAAATAAAAAAAATTATCATGAAAGTATTTTTTTCATCTTCTTTAAAAGTATATAAGTAATTGTATCGTGTTAAGAGATGTAAAAAATCCAGATACCGTACTCGAGACTTCTTTTTGTCGGCCTCTAGAAATAAATAGATAATTTTATTATATAATAAATATGAAAAGATCCAAAACACCCTGCTACAAGGTATACTAATTTTCATGTTGAAATCCACAATATACGGATTGGAAGGTGAAATATACCTATAATATTATAAAAATTAATTATGTTTTGTTCTCTTAGAGAAAGTTTTAACTTTAAAATCTAATATTTCTCTAACGCTCTGAGTTTTTTTTCCCTTTAAATTTCAGAACATATAAATTGAAATATATTCGAACGTTATTAAATTAAATCAGTGATCTGATGCTCTCCTATAAATTCGAGCAGCCTTGGCGGCAAAATCTCAAAGCGACGATTATAACTAGCACGCGAATCTGTCCTTTTCCTCTCCTCCTTTCTCTACTCACCTTTTCATCTCAAAAACCTAAAATTCGATGTTACAGCACAATGAATTCGGTGTTCAATTGGAAGCTATTAGTTTTAGGGCTTATCATTTTTACCACAGTATCACGCTGCGTCGGAGAATCGTCGACTTGTTTAACGGTGTACAAAGAAGGCGGTGCAGCGGCAGTGTTTCAATCCCCAAAATGCCCTCTCTGGAAACTTCCGAATTATGATTCACGACCACGGTCCACCGCCACAGCCCCCAGTAGCCTTTGCCAATCAGCCATGCTTCAAGGCCGAAGAAAGTCTCAGGAGGATCGCACTCTCTGTGCTCTGGACTTCCGCATTCCATTTCCTGGTATAACCACGTTTCTCTTTCTGTTGTATTTCTAGATCTGTTGATTTGTAGGCTGCGACTTAGGGTTTGGGTTTGATAAATTATTAATTTAATTGGAATGTTTTTGTGACGTTTAGATTTTGATGTTGGAGCAGGCAAGGTAGGGGTCAAGGAGGTTGTGGTTGGAATTGTGGCAGTTTTTGATGGCCATAATGGTGCAGAGGCTAGTGAGATGGCTTCAAAGCTTTTATTGGAGTATTTTGCTTTGCATACCTATTTTCTTTTAGATGCAACATATTCTTTTATTTTCAAGAAATCGAATGGAAGGTTGCCGAATGAGGGAGAAAAAGATGTAGATTTTCAAGTGCTAAATTGGGGAGAGGAATCTGGTCAGCGGAAATTGAACTTTGAAAGGTGATTTAAGAGTTTGTTTCCAAGTGCTAAATTAGAATAATTCTTGTTCTTGCTGTTAAATTTACTTTTTACTAAAATTATTTCATAAATGCACGTGCGGAGTTGCACATAAGCTCCTACTGCCTGCTCACTCTCACTCTAGCGCCCTCATTTCTCTTGAACTCTGTCACCGTATCACGCTATGTTTCTATTGAATTCGTATTAATTGTTAATATTTGTTTCTAAATGAGCCTTTCAGGTTTAAATTTTCTCTTCCAACAAATTTTGATGATTCTTTTCATTTGGATATCTTGAAGGAAGCATTGTTGAGGGCAATTCATGATATTGATGCAACATTTTCTAAGGCAAGTTGTATAATTGAATTTGATGCATTCTTGCTTGTGTGCACTACAGTCCTTGCATACATAATTTTCCTAATCTTTCTTCATCTTCTTCTTCTTCTTTTCATGCTACTGTAATGAAGGAAGCATCCAGAAATAATCTTGATTCAGGTTCAACGGCCACGGTTGCGTTGATGGCAGATGGTCAAATTTTAGTTGCCAACATTGGAGACTCAAAGGCTCTTCTGTGCTCTGAAAAGTTTCAGTCTCCTGCAGAGGCAAAAGGTCTGAAGCCTTGTCAAACCTAAAAGAAAATGTTCAATTTTCTTATCACGTGCTCTTAGAATTGCATAGCTATATGAGCAGGCAATAGTTCTATGTGCTCTTAATAGTAACATTCATGCATGATGAGATAGGGGTATAATAATTGCAGTTCTAGTTAAATAAAAACACTTAAGTTTATTTAATACACTGTATCTGAATTTGCAGCCACTTTATTAAGGATATACAGGGAGCAGAGACGTGATGGAGCAGTTTCACCTGCCAGGTATTATGGCAACATCAAATCAACATCATCCAATGGACCTACACATTTGATTGTCCAGGAATTGACTAGAGATCATCATCCAGATAGAGATGATGAAAGGTTTCGAGTGGAAACTGCTGGCGGATATGTACTTGAGTGGGGTGGGGTGCCTCGAGTAAATGGTCAATTAGCTGTTTCCCGAGCAATTGGCGATTTGCATTTAAAAAGGTGAGGTTCAGAACTACAAGAGAATATGTATTCATTACATTCTTTACTTCCTGATTGATATGCGAACTTGGATATCTTTCTCTTTTATGATCTATTTATTTTACAAAATTTTCCTTCTGTTCATATCAAAAGAAACATGTGCTTTTAATTTTAATTTTCCTCTGAATTATCAACAGCTATGGAGTTATATCTGCACCAGAAGTGACAGATTGGCAGCTTCTAACCACAAATGATAGCTATCTGGTGGTTGCATCTGATGGTATGTTTGAAAAGTTGGGCTTGCAGGATACTTGTGATCTACTGTGGGAAGTACACCGTCATGGTAGTGAGAGGCCCGGACTGTCTTCTTCGTGCTCATACTCATTAGCTGAATGCTTGGTAAATACTGCCTTTGAAAAGGGAAGCATGGACAATGCCGCAGCTGTTGTGGTTCCATTAGGATCCTTTGGAATTTCTCAAAAAATATCAAGGGAAAGTTGTGATGGAGAGGGGGATATACATTGCTCAACAATAAGTCACAGGAATTTCATGGATGAACAATCAGGTAATTATCTGTGTGTAGACTGCTCTCATAGTATGTTGGACCTAACATGAGCATTGGAATTGCTGTACATCGAAATATAACTGTCACATATCTGTGACCTTGTAATTTATTCCTTTCCAGAATAGTTTCCACATCTTTCTTGAAAAATGTTATTTGAGGGTACATCGAGGAGTTTCTGGATATAAATTAATTCAGACCCACTGCCCTTCATTATTTTGTCTGGGTAAGAACCAACCTGAGGTTGCTTTAAATATCATGATATTTTTACCTCATTTTATGTTGCAGTCACAATGCCTCACGGGTCATTGTGTCCTTTGTAACAACATTAAATGAGTTAGCTCGTCCAAAGGGTGTTTGCAAGCTGATGTTTATTTCTCCAGGTCTGTCCAAACTCAATTTTTTTTGCTGTTGACATAAGTATATGAGGTCTTTGCTGGATGTATTCATGGTTTATAAGTTGTGACTTGTGACCAGTGGCATTGTTGGATTGTGCATTGTAGATGATGAAGTGATTCTATGCATGTTTTCAAGTGTTTTCTTTTTTCATTTTTTTGTGGTGCTGAATTGTCAGCTTGTCATATATGCTAAAAAAATGCAGATTTTTATGCTAACAAGCATCATAACTATCACAACTTTTGACAGCTAATGAAGTGACTTCTGATCTTGTAAAATTGGACCATGGACATTCGGCTGCCACCAAGTTTGAAAAGTTACTGGTAAGATTAATTTCCATACCTTAATCTTTGCTGGTCCATGGCTTTTATTTCTTACATATCTAAATTAGACATATCAATCTCATTTATTTTCTTGTAAGGGATTGAGTTCTGGTAGGGACAGTGGTGTTAAGGTGTTTGAATCATTTTAAGGGCCGTATCAATGACCATGTTATATATGGACTTTGTGTGTTTGTTTTACATTCTTATGGCTATCTGTATGTTTAGAAGACAAGAAGACCTACACGTGTTGACAGATGAAAGAAAAAGATACGAGACATATCTGTTGTATATCTTACTTTAATTTGTAAAAGACATTATTCTTCATAACCTGAACTGCATTAACAAACTGGAAGGTGAATCTGTGGTTTTGGTCTCACTATTGGGGGTTTGATGTTATTTCTTTTCTCTTGCAGGTGAAGGGAAAAGAGAGGAACTTTGGCTGTTATTATTTGTCTGAGAACCTTAACAATAATCTGGAGATGTTAGGGACTCAAAACAATGATGACCTACCTCAGGCTCTACCCGAGGCCTTCAATCACCGCTATGGTATGTGAATTTGTTATTAAGTATCTCTTTCTTCCTTTGCTTTTATTTTTATCCTTTGAATGTGTTTTGATAATCCTTAGTTGCTCGATGGTCCTGTTTCACTTTAAGGGGATTTATGGCTTCTTAATTTTCTTATGAAACTCCTTTAAAACATCTCTTCTTTTCAAGCGTTATAATTTTAACAGCTTTATGTTTTTCTGTGTGGGACATATATTTGTGTCTATGAGCACAGATGTTTATGACTTTTTCACCTTTTATTTCAGGTGGACCTCTGAATTTATATAATGACCAGAATATGTGCTTGCATTTTGGAATGACTATTGACGGAGTTAAAGACCAATGCATTCATCTTGAAGGCTTTGCTAATTTCCTTGGCTTGCTTGAGTCTATTCCTTTTCATGATGCTGGTTCAAATTATGGATCAACTGAGTACACAATGCCTGACTTAAGGTGTGCATCTTTCTTTATTTTTTTAATGACTTTTAGCCTGGGAACCCATCAATTTTAAAGTTTTTGCTTGTATGCAACATGAGATAGAGCTGAAGAGCAATTCTCTATATGGTCAGCTAAGCTCTTCTTGGTTCATTAGCATTCAATTAGACTGTTGAAAATGATTCCGAATTGGATGCAATGAAAGCAATTTTCTGGAGCATATGCCTGGCTAGACACCCAATTTGGCGAGAGGGGAAATTGGTTAGCTCTTATTATAACCAAGATTACACCATTTTAACATTCTGGTGTGCTGAATTGCTACTTGTTTGCTAGTTTATTTTTATTCTCTTAGCACTCAAGTCAGATGGGATCAAATCAGACCATGCCTGATATGATGTCATGTGAATGATATCAAGAGAATTTGAGAAACCTATTCATTACGCCTGTAGTTGTTGCTTATGTTGACTTCTTATCATTATCTCACATTTAAACAATATCCTGTGGCCTGTTTTCTTTTTAAACAAACCACTATCACAATTGTAGCTCTTTTTTGTTAGGTATGTGCTAAAGAAAAGGTTTGGTCGTGGATCTTATGGTGAAGTATGGCTGGCTTTTTATTGGAATTTTCATCAAGATCATAACGCTTCAAGTTGGAGTAAAAAGAATGGACATTCCTCATTTGATGCTGGTTTTAATTCAACTAAAAGAAATTCCAGTTGTGGCATTGCTAATGATTGTAGTTCTGGTTCTCCTGATGGTGACTTGTTTGTTTTGAAGCGAATCATGGTAACTGAATTGCTCTTTGATCCCATTTTGTTGCTCTTTTGCTCCTGTGCTAAATGTAGTAGATATCTATGTTTTTACCACGCTCCTCTGTTTTTCATGAAAAATTAATTTGCACTCATCTTTCTTATTTTGCATGTGCTGTTTATATAAAAATCAAACACTGAACCATAAGATATCCTAAATATTTGTTGAAACTACAGTATGTGTTCAATTATTGAAAGGTCTACCCCTTGCTAGAGCAATTTCCGGACCTTGTTAGCAGTTGTGACTTCCTGACTCTTCAGAGTTTTTTTTTTTCCTAACCTTGTCTTGGAGGATCTGGCTCCACTTGGATTTTTTTTCAATTTTTCTTGCAGTAGTTGTGGAAAGTTGATCTATCGAATTGTGGCTTAAATCATTTGCTGTTAATTTTTATGCTTGTTTTCCATAAGGTCTTTCAATACACAAACAAATGTCAGAAAAAAAAACCATTTGATCCCCTCTTTTATTTTAAGTAGCTTTGAAGTGGTTTGAAATGACTTAATGTATTTATTGATCATTCTCTGTTAATGTTCATACTGATTCTTTTGAGGTTGAAGTTCTTTAAAAGAGATGATTACTGTAAACAGGTGGAAAGAGGAGCTGCTTTTTACTTAAGTGGTATACGGGAAAAATATTTTGGTGAAGTATTCTTAAATGCCTCCAGGTGTCTTGGTGATTTACAATCAGATGGGATCAAAACCTCTTTATTTGAAGAAATGCGATCAAATTATGATCTGCTAGAAACTTATGAATCAGTGCATGGATTAGGAAGCAAATTGAGTTTTGAAAATATGTTCCCGAACAAATTTAGAACCATGAGAGCTACCTTTGAAGAAGGTTTGAGTCATATAGCAAGATATGTAGAATCTTTTGAATCTCGATCAAATGAAATCTGGCTTGTGTTTCGTCATGAAGGCGTGTCTTTGTCAAAGCTTATTTATACTGTGGAAGAGGTAGAAAATGTCCCTGACAGAGAAAAGGTTGAAGAAGTAAAACGGTTTGAGGTCCTGCAGCCATCGAAATGGTGGCATTGGTTGAAGACAACAAAAGCAGGGAAAGAGGAAATGCGCAACCTTATATGGCAATTGGTATGTCTGCTTACAAATTTGACATCGATTATTATGAGTTCTTATTTTCTGTCAACTCAACCTTTGGTTTCTTTAATGTTCATATGGAATCTTGCAGTGGTTGGCGTAGGAGTCATATGCTTTGTTGTAACTTTAGTGTTTACACAAGAGATGACACAACTCTTTAAGTCAAAAGCATGTAAATGTTTTACTAGAATTACCAACCCTTTTGTCTGGTGAATTGTCCACTGAATTTTTTGTCATCAGGACATCTAAATGAGTTCAATAAGAATGATTTTCTGCTGTTATTTTTTCTCTTAAATGCTTTCAATAAGTGAAGTTTTTTAAACCAACATGTTTCAGATCTTTTTCTAGCAATATGTTTTGTCTTAACCCTGTTCCTTTCGAAGAAGCTTTTATAAACTTTTTTTCTTTTTATTCATGAATTTAACACCCTTTTAATTTTTTTTTGACTATTTTATTAACTTTACTGTCATTCCTGGTTGTCACACTTGGAGTGATGTTTGATGTACATTATGTTTTGTTTGCTCAGTTGTTGGCACTCAAGTCCTGTCATGACCGCAACATCACCCACAGAGACATCAAACCTGGTGAGAGCACCAGTCATTTCTCTGAGCTGATTATCATGCAACATGAGTTCGGAAATAAAATATGTTTGAAAATTACTGATCTGTAAATAATGCCTCAAAAACTATGGTGCATGTGAAAATGTTAAGCATTCAAGGGAAATGACCTAATATGTAGTTTCTATTTTCCTCAGTTAAGTTCATTTTTTATTTTTGAATGCCCCAAGATCTTTGTCCATCATCAAAAGAAAAGAAAAAATTCTTTAATGGTTTCCCCCCATTAAAGGTAAAACCAAAAATTGAAGGAAAAAGCAAATATAATTGTATGCAATTCTTTGTCTCCCTTTCTGTGCATTTGATAAAGGACTATTGCCAAGGGGTGCCGCTGAATTTTGCCAGTATGAGGTGCAAAGTTTGCCATTGTATTGGTTTATAATCCAACTGATTGTTAACTGTCCCTTATCTGTGTCATGTGTATGATGCACATTCCCCTTTCCACCTTTTCACTTCATTATTTGGGATGACACCACCTGTCTCTGACCATGCTTTTATGATACCAAATTTTGAGAATTGCTTGCTCAAGATGCTTCATGTTTCTCATTGGTAGAGAACATGGTGATATGCTTAGAAGATCAGCACACTGGGAGATGCTTGAAAGGAGGTCCAAGTGAAGATAAGAACTATACCATTAAAATGTACAGTAGTATAGATTACAGTAATTTCATTTAATTTGCAAAGCTTTTACTATGAAGTTACCAAGTTTTGCAAGCTTCCTGTCATTTGTTGGTAATCAAAATATGAACTGAGAAATGACACAAGCGCGTGCAAATTCTTGTGCTCTTGTTATCAGTTATAATTGGGTTGTTCATGCCTCTTTATGGTTCAGTACATATTGTTCATCCCTCCTTTTCTCATCTGGTCCAGGCGGATTATTGATTTTGGCAGTGCAATGGATGAATTCACTCTGAAGCATCTGTATGGGTCAACTGGACCTTCTAGGTATCTCCTTTCATTTTGGGAGCCCCTTCTGATATGCCATATCTATGTTGCAGTACCTAATTAAGTGTTGATGATGGGTCTCTATTTTCTACCAATCAGGGCTGAACAAACTTCTGAGTATGCTCCCCCAGAAGCCTTTCTTAATGCCACTTGGTATCATGGGTCAACGAGCACAAATTTAAAGTATGTTGCCTTTCTACTTAATGATTTTAAGTGCTAGCCTTTTTGGTTGATTTTCTGAATTACTCTTTTTTTCCTTTCTTTCTCTGGATATTCATCTGCATTTGTTATAGATGAATGCTACCATTTTATCTGTTGAATTAATTATAACTGCCAATAACTTCTTGTTTGACAGGTATGATATGTGGAGTGTTGGTGTCGTGATGCTAGAATTGATTTTAGGAACACCTAATGTTTTTCAGATTAATGCTCGAACTCAAACACTTTTAGATCCACATATTGTTGGTTGGAATGAAGACTTGAAGGAACTTGCGTACAAGTTAGTATTATCCAATGTGCTTTTATGATATTCAGCTCTCATATCTGAGGGAGCTGAATTTTGAATGATTCTCTTTGAAACATTGCCTTTGACATGAAATTCATGAATTGTAAGTCTGGAATGCCGTGTTGTAATGTCTGAGGTTGAATTTGCTCTAATTTACCGCCCCGGGTTACATTTCATAATCAACCTTATTTGATTCTATGCAGAAATTCTAGGATCCAATATAATGCTTTCTGCTCTTCTCCTAGTCCTACTTAACCTTGTTAAAAACTGGACAAAAGTTTAATCTGGTTTTGCATAGAAGTGCTAGTTTGGAGTGTTTGGTGTAACCTTTATTTGAACCAGGAAAGAACTCTACCTCTCTACTGAAACCTGGAAGTTTTTACGGCTGTTTCCAGTTTAGCTGGTGCAACCAGATTATTACCGGTAATCTCAATGTTCAATGTCAACAGATGACCATTTTCTATTCTTTCCACTGCACGTGTGATGTTTCTGCTGTTCTTGCAAAAGAGAAATTAGAAAGTGCTTAAACCTTTTTGTGTTGTAGATAGCAGTACAAGTTTAATTGTTACCAGTTCCTATCAGTAAATTATAAGGTCTAGAGTTGCAAAACTTTCATAGTGATGGATTCCAAACTGACATTTGGTTATAGAAAGGAAACATGTGTGGATAAATTTTTGAAGTTGATAACTGCTTTAATTTTATGGTGACAGACTTAGATCATTCATGGAATTATGTATCTTAATCCCCGGGAGTTACTCTAAGCATCATCGCTCAACGGGTCAGGTCATTTTCCATCCTTTCCCACTAAATGTTTTCCTAAATTTATTTTTTTGATAAACATGCTGTTATGCATCATCTTTATGGAACTCTCATGCCTACATTAACTCCTATGAGATATGCAGTAGAAATGTTTCCCAGCATCCGATATAATGAATTCAAAATTGTTGACGTTGGCAAATCAAGGTGAAGAATAGTGAGCCAGATAGAGGCCTTACTAGTATTTTCTTAGTGACTGATGACCTATTTTCTAATGGTGGCCTCAAGCTCTGCTTTTGAGCACGGCACAGATGGATATGGGACAATCAGCCTATTGTGGAGGCACTGATCAAAAATAAATTTTGTGATGAAGTTATGTGCTTACATTTTAGCTGTGAAATATCATGGACACTAGTATAGCCTGATGACCTTAGGTCTTGATTTGACCTGGCATAAGCAAACGGGTATGATTTGGTGATGCAATGAATAAAAAGGTCATGATCAGACTAATCGGGAAGGTGGAAGGAATATTTTGTCAAGTATTTGATTAGATGAAGAAATCCAGTAATCTGGGTCCATTGCATGATAACATTTGAAATCAAATGGTACACCACGAATATAAAGTAACTTGTTTTAATTGTTATCATCGTCATCACACAGGAGAAAAGTCACTGCATTTGGCCATGAAGGGTTTATTGGTAATCCACCCCACCTTCCATATAAGCTCCACCCACCAGAAAAAGCGAGGAGAATGCAGCCATGTGCAAATGAGATTGATTTTTTTAAAAAGTGCTTATGAAAAAATTAGATTTTTATTTATTTTAAATTATTTTTTATTGGTGTTTTTAGATCATTTTGATATGCTGATATAAAAAATAATTTAAAAAAAACATTATTTTGATGTATTTTTAAATAAAAATCACTTTAAAAGTAACTGCAACCACTCTTCCAAATAGATACTGATTCTTCTTTCATCACATTGCCAATTTATCGTATACCCAGTGTTATGATTTTTCATTCATGGCACACTATGATTTTGTTAATAATGACCATCATGCATGCACTGAAAAGTTTTCTTTTGGTATTCAGGGTGGAGATTCACCTGCTTCATGGAAATGCTCTGAAGAGTTCTTCTCCAGTCAAATAAAGAATAGGGATCCTCTGAAATTAGGGTCAGTTCTGATTCCATGCACCTGTCATCTTGATGAAACTACATAATCACAATGTGCTTCTCTTTTTTTTTTGTCTTAGTGCTAGTGTTTATTTGTAGCCTTGCACTGTGCAGGTTTCCTAACGTTTGGGCTTTGAGGTTGGTGCGCCAATTGTTACTCTGGGATCCAGTAAGTTCACAAAGCAGTCAAATTCGATACTTTTTTTAACTGCAATGGTGTGTCCTTTCTCAAACGGTTTGGGGGCGGGGTTAGTATTTTCCACCACCTGCCTGGCAATTAATTAATGGAAATTGCTGTTTATAAATTGCTCAAGTCAAACTGTAGTTTCTGGTTTCAAATTTAAGAAATACTGCTTTCCAGATTCTGAGTATCAAAGCCCATATCGTGATCTTACTCATTCGATGCCTATACCTATATATGCTGTCTGGGAATCTGTTGATGTTATTAGAATTTACATGACATATGCTAATTTTTGGAGTGGAGGCACAGATGGGAGCAATCCATTTCCATATGCAAATTTAATTATTGTCAGATCGCGTAAGGGTAAATTTAACATCTTGTGCTAATTTGCTGTTAAGCCACGAAGATTATACTCCAATTAAATATAGGAGTATCAAAGCTTTGTAGGCCATTAGAGCTTTTTAGTAGTGTTAGTATGCATTTTTAGGTCTTGAGAGGACTGAAGGTTGTTTATACGTTTCCTCGTTCCATTATTCAGACCTTGAGATGCAAATCATATAAAGTTGAAAGTAAGCTGGGTACTAAATGCTTGTAATCGCAGGAGGATCGATTAAGTGTTGATGATGCTCTGCAGCATCCTTATTTCCAACCTCCTCACAAGAGATGAGTTGATAGGAACTTTGCAAGTGCCAAGTGCTTAGTTTTTGGTTTCCTGGTATTCCAGAAGGTACACGAATCGACTTGAAAACCTGATATGCAGGGCTTCTACTGTGTTCAATACATATTATTTTTCATTTTAAGATGCAGATTTCCTCGCTACTTTCAGGTTCTAACCTTGTCATCATTTAAAGGGAGATTTACAGGATTGGAAAGGTAAGGTGGCCGGCGGGCCTTCATTGCCTGCAGATTGAAATGCTGAACGTAAGCGCAAAAATCTCAAACTTGTCAAAGCACATTGCAGCTGATGATACCGCATAAGCGTTGGATGAAACCACTTCATTGGATGAAACCACCACGTTCAGCATCCAATCGGTTCTGCTGGAGCATAACCTAATATCGATACTTTTAGAGCCAAAAGGTTCATGGATGATTGTATGTAGTTAATCTCGACCATTAGGGCTAACTCCTTTTTTAATAATTCCTGCGAGTAGAAGTTACTCAACGGAGAATGTGTATCTAAAGCATCCCTCAATACATATATGAATCCTGAAGGCCTTTTCCTTTGGAAATCATTAATGTATTGTATTGCTGAGTTTCTGCTCACACTGTTTTTCTGTTTATTTTAGATTGGTGGTACCAGCCAACCAGGAACGAGATTTTTTTTTATGCAGCCAACCAGGAGCCATTATCATGTTATATCATTAACTGTACATGATCAACACGAAATGGTAAAGAAAAGACAAGGACCAAAGGTCTTTTAATCCAAGGTTTGACATAAGAGTCGTGTTAACATGTATCTTTCTATAGATTCCCTCTATCAATGCATCAATCTGCTCGCAATTTCTTGTCGAGCACAGTTTCTGAACCGATGATATTTCTCCCAGTACATTCTCTCGTAAAATTCTGTGCTACCACCTCTTCAATTCTACTCCTAAACCCAAGTGACTGGTGTTTTCTCTTTGTCACGTCTGCAAGTAAAACACATTAAAGCTCTCTATCACAAAGGAACTACAATAGCAGACAAGTTATCATGACTGCCTTTCTCATATGCAACTGTTATTATACACTCAGCCAGCGATTCAGAAAACATGCATGAAAGTGGAAGCTTCGATTCTTCTCTGCTTTGAGGAAATGAATTCCATTCAAATATCAGCTCAGCTATATCTTGTGGTTTCAAGCTCTCAAATATACCATCAGATGCTACCACCAAGTAGCTATCATTAGCAGTTAAAATTCTCCAACCTGTAAACTCAGGCTCGGCTATAACACCAAACCTTTAACACCAAAGCAGGAGCATTCTGGATTATAAGAAATGCGATCCCGATGTTTTAAAGCGACTTAAAGAACAAACAAAAAAAGATGAAAAAACTTAACTGACAATCTCGATCAAGTTCCAAACTCACCTTTTTAGGGCTACATCACCAATGGAACGAGACATGGCAAGCACTCCATTAACTCTAGGCACACCCCACACAGTAACAGAACCACCAGCTGCTTTGATTCTTGCCTTCTCATCTTCCCTATCTGGGTGATGATCATGTGTCAGTTCTGTTGCTGAAAGATCACCTGTGTAATTTCATTTGAACATCAAGCCAATAATGTTATTAATTGATCAAAACAAGAAATAATGCAAACTCAGGTGCTGAAAATTTACAAAAAAGCCCGCAGACCAGAAAGAATTTTCTCTGACACAAGAAGAGCCTTGGAATCCCCAACATTGGCAATTAAAATCTGTCCATCATACAAAAGAACCACATTGGCAGTAGAGCCTGAGAAATAACCATTTTTAACAGCCTCCTGAAAGCACACGCAGAGAAAAAAAACCATTGTAAACGATTAATCCCAAACCAAAAACTTAATTAAAGAAAGCGAGTAAATTATAATCGCTTTCTTGCCTGAGTAAACTTAAGATCAATGTCAAAAATTGTCTTCAACAATGCTTCTCTTAAAATCCCCAACTTAATGGTCTTATAATCACTCCAAGGCATTTCTCCATTGTATATTCCCATTAGCTTATACGACAGAAACATGAGGTGCACCTTAAAGTAATCAAACAAAAGTTTTGACCCCATCTCACTCGCTTCTTTACCACCATGCCCATCAAAAACTGCTACAATACCAACTGTATCCTCTTCAAAATCAAGAAGAGAGTTGTTCTTTAGCAAGGGTAGTTTCATATCAAGATTGCACACTACACGGTCTTCTTGATACTCCCTGCGTCCTTGGAGGGTGGCAAACTGGCAGTTCTTGATATTCTGATTCTGAAGAGACCCATTAGAGAAAACCCATTGCGGACACTCCTGAGACTCGTAAACTTCAGGGGCACCACCATTATCGTAATCTATCATGCATGACACTGATAACCCATAAGAAGATTGAATGACATCGATGAAAAGAAGCACAAATGGTATTGAAAAAGATGTAATCCTGAACTTGCCCATTAATCCAAGTTTGGTGAAAGTCCTGCAGAAACCTAAAATTTTCTTATAAAACATGTGATATGAGCCCTAGATTTTATAGTAAGAAAAAAAAAAATTGACGGGCAGGAAGTGCTGAGATGGGCAAGTTTTGACGGCACTGAGTTAATGGCCACGGTAAGGGATGACCACGCATACCTGAAAAATCTATTGTATTTATGCACTCCATTATAAATAATACATGAAATTGTTTCAAATATATATATATATATATATATATATAGAAAGCACTTGGCTAAACCATTTGAAGTTTTAATTTAGCTTCAATTTTAGGCTTCCATTTTTGTATGTTAGAATGCTTACACACATCATTGTATTTAATGACAAAGGGTCCCAGCTGTAATTATCTTTTATGTTATTGCGATACAAGCTGTTAGGATGCTTTTGTATCCTATATAGATTTAAAAATATCAAGTGTCCCTGACAGTTCAATGCCAACATCCTCCACTCCGCAGTGTGGGATGGCTAGGGAACAGGTGCTCCTCGCAGTCTGCTTCTGTTTCTTAAGAGGTTCCCTACTGTTATAACGAGCTAAGCTGTTTAGATCTCTAGTGTTCCCTTGAGAAGGGAGGAAAACCTCATCAACGAACACCAATACTTGTCCCACACCATCGATGACTGCTACATGTCTCTGTGTCTATCATACATGAAGCATCAGGTGTTGAGATTTTTCTCGGTTTCCAAATTGTTTATCTTTCATTTTTGTGAGGAAAATGTCACAACGTTTGATATAGGACAAAGATTGCGTTAAATTAATTGCTTCATAGACTACCCGTTTTGGTTCATATGCTATAATGGAGAGGAGCATGGATATTTTCAGATATTGATTAAATTAAATTACAGAAATGTTAAGGCATTAATTACTAGGAAAAAAAGAGGGAGCAGGAAAAAAAATTGATGTGGCACGGACGCTAACATGCTCAGTAGTATTTGTTATGTGCACTCGATGATTTTGGGTCCCTGAGAATTCAGGGCTCATGGCTGTTCACTCTGTTGTGAAGTTCCAGCATCTCTCGATGGTTTGGGTCCACAGAGAGAGCAGCTCGGCAGTCACACAGCGCAGCCAATACATCACCTGTGTGCTCATGGAAAGCCGCTCGCAAGTGTAGAAGGTGAAGGTCTGCTTTGAATACAATTGCCCTCGATAGTTCAGCAATGGCTTCTTTCTCCTTGTGGCTGTCCATTAACACTGCCCAACAAATAGCACAAAGCAGCTTCAGTATCATTGAGCTTTGACCTAAATGATATTAAAAAAAAAAAAAATCTTCGTGCTCCGTTCTAGACCCCAAACTAATTGTGTTACTCAGTTTTATTCAGCAGTTGGGGGGGTGGCATCAGACCTGCAGCTCGGTATCTGTAAGGGTACAATCGGAGGGGGTCTAAATGTGTAACCATCTCAAGGTCTGCTTTTGTCGATTCACGATCACAATACTCTGACCTCTTCTCATAGGCAGATGCCTTGTTTTGGGCTTTCTCAATCAGTTTTGTCATTTCCTCATATGCAGCAGTCTTTTCATTTCTGAGAAAATATACTCGAGCGAGTCCTTGGTGTGCTCTGGTATGCCTGATCTTAAGGGCATTGATGTAACAATCAGCTGCCAAGTCTAGTTTTCCAGAGTCAACATACACACTTCCAAGATTGTTGAGTGCCTGACAAATAAAGTTTCAAGAACTAAAATATTAGCACTAGCTTGCTTACATATATTAGGACCTTAACATGATGCCAGATGCAGAATGCAATGATAAATGACAAGTGATTCATCATTCTACCCAAGAAATTAACAATTCAGACTTGGGCCCAATGGGAAAATGAAAAGGGCATCATACAAATGTTACAAGTAAATAAACTATGACCATTCTGACACTGAGGTCTCAAAGGTTTGAGAATAACCATTGCATACATGATCTATCTCATAACACTGGAGTCACTTTAAGGTGGTGTTTGTGGTAGCGGTTGTTTTTCAACGTGATTTTTACTTGAAAATATATCGAAATAATATATTTTTTATTTTTAAAATTTATCCACGTCAAAATGATCCAAAAATACAAATCAAAAATCAATTTTTTTTAATAACCTTGCTGCGCGGCAATACCAAACAGGCCTAACTTCAACTCTGCCAGAAAGGCTAACCTTCTTCAAGCAACACGTAAGATGCTCTAGGATCATGTACAGTGGTTTCTCCACAGTCAAACATCTTGGAAACAGTGAAGATTAGACCACCGTTCTAAGAAACAGCACTTCACCAGTTATTGAGTGCCTTTCCCATGAGGGCCACCCCAGAATGAACTGCAGATGTGCATAATTATATGACTCATTTTGAGATACAAAAGTGTACCCAAAATAGAGTTTAAAGACAGGCCCGTGAATCTGTGCTTCAATACATGTTGTGCAACAAAAAAAAATGAGCACCACTCCATGAATTATTTTCTTAGTTTTTTAGCTTCTTTTTTTGAGGTATATCACTCCAAGGATTATAACCAACTTCATATGTGACCTTCCAGTGTTCGACATTTTACAAGCAGATTTTTGGAAGCAATTTCTTTACAGTAATTCACGAAGGCAGAATACCTAAATCATTTCTAGTTAGCGTGTTTACTTTCTGGACTTGCTGGACCTCAACCAATCAATTGAAGTCAATTGTAGCATATCTCACTCTATCACCTACCAATAAATAGTAGTCAATCATAGCAGAATCTGCCCAATCACCAAAAATGATTTGCTGCCATGTTTTAGACACAAGCACAAGTTTTATTGTTCTCTCTCTTATTGTTTCTCCTTTTATGAATCAATAAGACCAGCTCTAGGCATCAAAACCATAAAACCTTGAAAACACTACACTATGGTAATTGATTGAAGTTGCTAATGACTGCTTCCAAATGCCAGCAATTTCAATTTCAAAGAAAAAGTAGGGGACAGGAAAACCATACCTGGCCTTTGCGCAATCTGTCTGAAGGGCACTTGAGAGCTTCTTCAAGCAGGGAAATAACAGTTGAAGAGCAGGATGGATCCATACTAGAATCAGCCAAAGCATAGGCTTTAAGGAAAAAGGCCTCAAAGGACTTCTTGATGTTGATAGACTCCTCAGCTTTTTGAAGCCCTTCATTGCAATGACCCGTATCATACAAGATCCAACCTTCATAAACTAGGCGTTCATGTTCAGTTGATGCATGTTGGCGGGCTAATTGTAAACTCCGCATGGCTGCCTCAGGACAGTTCAACCTGATCATTTTCAGATAGGGTTTATCAGCAATCCTAAAGCTACCATAATCTTACTAATCTCCAATATAAAGACTATATACAAGTGAACATTGTGCTCTAAGGAATCATAAGTCATACCCACTATGAAAAGTACCTCTTGTCAAGTAAATTAAAGAAACTTGTTCTGGAGAAAAGAATGCTGAGTAAAGAAAATAAGCTTGTAAACTGATTCTCATTATAGACAACATAATAAGACCAAAAAAAAACTATTAAGAGAATTATATAAATTATATTTTGAAACTTCACCTAATAGCTCAAGCTTTTAAATGAGATGATTTTTTGATATGGTATCAGAGTCTTGTTGACCTAGCGATCACGATTTCGAACCTCGTCACCCTCATTTTATTTGATAAAAATCAAGCACAAGGCAGAGTGAACCTATATGCAAGCTTCAAGTCCAAAGGGCTTTCACTTAAGGGGGATGTTAGAGAATAATATAATCATATCTTGGAGCCTCATCTAACAACTTAAGCTTTTATGTGAGATGTGAAATGGTTACTCTATCCCGCTGTCACAACATTCAGATAGTGTTCAATGGGTACATTCATTTATACGTTGCTTATGCTGTAGGGTAGGGGACACACATGCTAGCTAACTTGGCATCAAAGTCTGCACTCTGGAAATTATTTCATGCAGCAATGCCTGTAAACAATTAAAATTTGAGAGCATACCTAAGGAGAAGCAAAGACTGTCTGAAATATAGAACACCTTTGGCTGCATCAGATTCAAGCATCTGGTATATGACTGAGAGGGAACCTGTATCATCAACTGCAGACCACCTATCATACAATTGCAGCCAACAATCAGCTGCTGTCCAATTCTCAACATGCTCACGCACAAGGGTACGGAGTTGGGATGCTGCCACCCGTCCCTCAAACATCCTATAATCAGGGGAGAGCGTGAGAATTGCCTGAACATCACAAATCGCTGCTTGATAATTCTCAAGAGCTAGATAGAAACAGAACCGGAGCTCCAAGCATTCCAATGCAAGTTTAAAACCAAGAATTCTATTGATTTCTGCAAGTGCAGCTGGAACATTCCGCTTCCTCATCAAAGCAGCAGCCCGATACATGTAGGGGTAAGTTAGGGTTGGGTCCAGCTCAGTTGCTTTTTCAAGGTCTTCCCACCTCTTATCACCCTCACAACACAAGGACCTCTCCAGGTACATCCATCCAAGTGGAGTACCAGATGAAATCACAGAACTGAGCTTGTCATAAGCCCAAAGCCTATGACCTCTGATGTGACCCAGCCTAGCCAAGCCTGATACAGAATATGTATGGCCAGCATTTAAAGATGCCTCGAAAAGACGCTCAGCTTCATCATACTCTTTCCTCAAGAGCCTTACACATCCCAGTTGATGAAAAGCCAACAGCTTCTGTCGGTTAGTTTCCGCTGACTCTACCAACTGATCCAGAAAACAAGCTGATTTATCAGACTGTGGATCAAGGTTCATAGCAACCTCACTTAATAAACAATATAATGAAAATGAGGCTGACCCAGCCATGATCATTTTCTCTTGTTTATTAGCATGGCTAAAAATTTCCACTACTCGATCATCGTTCAAGCAGTCAGGTAGATCCTGTAAGAAAACTTGTAAACATGATGCAGCAAGGACAGGAGAGTTCTCTTGAAGAGCACATTCCATGAGCTCCACAGCATCATCTCTGGAAGACACTAAGGATGCAAGTTTCCTCTCACATGCATCTTTTAGCCTTTCACAACAAAATTTATTTGCAAAAAACAATATTTCCAACAATACATTTGGAGATTCTTCATTCAAACTACCAGTCATGCTGAACTTGCTTATTGCCCTAAAACCCAGAGGCGATATGTTGTTTTCAGATAAATCTATGTGTTCACAAAGTGACTCAGAGAAACATCCATTAAGCATGGCATGAAATGGAGCAGAAAGGCTGGCAATTTTCTGTCTATCACAAACTATTTCCTCATGTCCAATTTTAAAAGAGACACTTCTTAAAATATGGTTGCCATTCATCATTGAAACTGTCTCACGGGAACTTGAACTTCTATCAATATCAAACTCAGAGGAAACATCTATTGGACCAGACTCTTGTGCACATTTACCACATGTGGCAAGCAAATCCGAAATAATCTCCTCTCCTTGTCTCTCATACTTTAACCATGCCCCAAATACAAGCTTCTCATACACAGTGCTGCCCTTCAGCCAAGCTGAGCGGAGACTTCTTCGCATCAATTTGGCTTCACCAAGGCCTTTAAACAATTGATATTGAAATAAATAGAGATTTGACATCTCTTGCGGAGAGCAGGATTCAAGTTCTTCATGAATCTGAGCCAAAACTTCTACATAATCGCCGGGTTTAAAGAATGGTTGCACGGGTGGTTCAGGGACCTTGATAAATGATTCTCTAATTAACCCAACAAGAAAAGGAAATCTCAATCTATTGAAATCAAATATAAAAACTTAAGCATTTTTTAGTTATGGAAACCACAACAGATGCAAAGAAAACTTACATGGATGGTGAAGAAGATGTAGAAGACTGGGAGGAGAATTTGGAAAGTTTCCCTCTTTCAACTTGAAGCCATGACTGTGGATTTAAGGAATTGAGCTGTGATTCTTTACATGACTCAGAGTTAAAGTAAGTCCTCATGGGGCTATAAACAAGTCCCAGATCTCCACAGTAGTCAGATAGGTATTATCCTCGTTCTCACCAGCTGAAACGAACCTAAGCTTTGGCAGTACAAAGCAAACAAATATAAAGCCTTAACTGTTGCTTGTGAACACACATCACTACACTTAACTGATAGATCTTCCAACCCCACAAAACAACAACTCCTATCTAAATAACAGTTCACAAAATTACAAAACAACAGGCTAACTATCTCGTGGAGAAGATTCGCTGAATAGGTAAATACAGACCAAAAAAAGGAGGCTTTATGGCAATCACAATCTTACTGATCCCTCCTGGGTTGGCTCAAATTCACAGATATAGATAGAAAGCCAATAACTTGAAATCTTCGATTACACAACAAAAATCTTCAGTCACCTTCAACAACACTTGAATAGGAAAATGAAAGAGAGCGGAAAAGACGTAAGACCCACCCACCAACAGCCACCTTCAGATCTCTACCAAAAAAGGCAAACCCAACCCACTTCCTAACCCTTCAAAACAAACACAAAATGAGAAACTAGAACAACAATAGTAGACAACAAAATGCGATTTGAGCTTTAGTGGCTTCTAATCTGAAGAGGGAAACCGAATATTGAACAAACAAGAGCTGAGCAAGTTGCAGAGTGATCAAAGATAAGGAATCCAGAGGGAAAGCTTTAGTGGCTTCTAATCTGATGAGGGAAACCGAATATTGAACAAGCAAAAGCTGAGCAAGTTGCAGAGTGGTCAAAGATAAGGAATCCAGAGGGAAAAATTTTAAATTCCCACTTTTGATAGCTCTTTTATGCTAGTTAAAGGGAAAGTTTTTCTGCTTTTCTCTCTCTCTCTAAATTTTGTTGTCGTTGGAGACCGGAGAGTAAGAGAAAAGAAAGCTTGGACGCACAAAAACTAATGGGAAAATCGAAAAATCGTATATATATAAAAATGCAAATGATTTATTTCTAAAGAATTCGATTATTTGGACATTATTATAAATATAACTAAAAGAGCTCAGTGTTTCACTGTAGCTCCTGAGTGAAAACATTGTGGATTTCAACAGTGTTTCTTTTTTTTTTTTTTGAACAGTGATTTTTTTTCTTTTATTATTTTTTTAACAGTATTTTTTTTTCGTTTTTTTTCGTTTTTTTATTTTTTTTTTAACAGTTTTTTTTATCTTTTTTTTCCTTTTTTTTAACAATTGTTTTTAGATTTTTTGAACAATATTTTTTTTTTGAACCATGATTTTTATGATTTTTTGAACAGTGATTTTTATGGTTTTTTTTGTTTTTTATTGTTTTTTATTATTAACATAATAATAATAATTTAATATTTTTTTTCTCACTCTTTTGTTAATGTTTTTTATATTTTTTTCATCTCGGGATAATTTGATAAATTTTTTTTCTTTTAACAGTTATAACAATGATAATTTTTATTTTCATTTTTTTTTATGTTTTGTTGAAATTTTTAGGATTTTCTAAGTCTTTTATTTTTTTTCCTTTCATTATTAACACAAAAAATAATAATAATAATTTAATTGTTTTTCTAGCTTACTCCTTTGTTGATATTTTTTAGGTTTTTTCAATGATAATTTGATAATTTTTATTGTTTTGACGGTAATAACAATAATAATTTTTATTTTTATTTTATTTTTTTGTGTGATCCTTTGTTGAAGTTTTTACGATTTTTTTAATCTTTCACTTATTTATTTATTCTTTTATAATAATAATAATGATGATGTTTTTTTTCTCGGTATAGTTTGATAATTTTTATTATTTTCAAGTGAAATGACTTTTTTCAGGTAATAATTTTTATTTTTATTTTATCTTTTATTTTTTTATTTGCTCTTTTGTTAATGTTTTTAGACTTTTTTTAGGAATTCACTGTATATTGTGAGTGAAAACACTGTGGACTTCAATAGTGTTTTTTTTTTCTTCTTTTTTTTTTCATTTTATTTATTTATTTATTTATTTATTTGAACAGTGATTTTTAGTTTTTTTTTTAACAGTGTCTTTTTTTTTTGGTTTTTTGAACAATGATTTTTATGGTTTTTTGAACAGTGATTTTTATGATTTTTTTAATATTTTATTTTTTTCATAATAATAATAATAAGTTGATATTTTTTTTCTTGCTCACTCTTTTGTTAATGTTTTTTAAATTTTTTTCATCTTGGGATAATTTGATAAATTTTTTTTCTTTTAACAGTAATACCAATGATGATTTTTAGGTTTTTTGAACAGTTCTTTTTTTTTTATGGTTTTTCGAACAATGATTTTTATGGTTTTTTGAACAGTTATTTTTATGGTTTTTTTAGTATTTTATTTTTTTCATTATTAACATAATAATAATAATAATAATAATAATAATAATAATAATTTATTTTTTTTTTCTTGCTCACTCTTTTGTTAATGTTTTTTAAATTTTTTTCATCTCGGGATAATTTGATAAAAAAATTTTCTTTTAACAATAATACCAATGATAATTTTCATTTTCATTTTATTTTTTTGTTTGATCTTTTGTTGAAGTTTCTATGATTTTTTTAGTCTTTCATTTATTTTTGTTTCTTTTATTATTAACATAATAATAATAATAATAATAATAATAATAATTTAATTGTTTCTCTTACTTACTATTTTGTTAATATTTTTGAGTATTTTTTTTCAAGATAATTTGATAATTTTAATTGTTTTAATAATAAGAGCAATGATAATTTTAGATTTTAAAACTTTGATTTTGCTATTGTTATAATAGGGTGTGTTGAGCTATTTTATTATATTAAATTTCACATATATAAATATTATATTTTAATTTTGATTCAGCAAATCCTATAAAAATTATTTGCTTAGCCTGCAATAGAGAACATATATTTTTAAAAATTTTCAAATTAAATAATTTTTTTGATCTAATAATTTTTATTTTTGTTTTGTCATCTATTATATTTTTTTTCTTTGCTCTTTCTGTTAGGTTTTTATTGTTTTTTTTTTTTTTTCAAGTTAGATTAATTTTTTTTTTCCTGATAATTTTGATTTTATTTTTTTATCTGGTCTTTTGTTATAGTTATTAGGATTTTTTTTCTTTCATTTTTTTCTGGTTTTTTATTCATTATCAACACGGTAATAATAATAATAATAATAATAATAAATTTAATTATTTTTCTTACTTACTCTTTTGTTAATATTTTTGAATTTTTTTCTCTCAGGATAATTTGATAATTCTAATCGTTTTGGCAGTAATAGCAATAATAATTTTAGATGTTAAGACTTTGATTTTGCTATTTTTATAATAGGACGTGGTAATTTATTTTATTATATTATATTTTGTATATATATTAAATTTTAATTTTAGACCAACAAATCCTATTAATTTCTTTAATCCCAACAATCATAAAATTTGTTTGTTCAACCCGCAACGTAGTGCGGTCAATTTTTTTAATTTTCAACTGAAATGATTTTTTTTTAAGTAATAATTTTTATTTTTTTTATTATATTTATTATTTTTTTATTTGTTCTTTTGTTAATGTTTTTAGACTTCTTTTAATCTTTGATTTAATTTTGTTTTTTTATTAACGCAATAATAATAATAATAATAATAATTTGAGTTTTTGTTTTTGTTTTTATTCCTCTCGAGGTAGTTTAATAATTGTTATTGTTTTGACAATAATAATGATGATAATTTTAGAAGTTAACACTTGGATGTTATTATTGTTATAATAAGGTATTTTGATTTGTTTTATTATATCAAATTTACATATAAAAATATTATATTTTAATCTGAACAATTATAAAAAAATTTTGCTCCGCCCGCAACGAAGTACGGGCCTTCAAACTAGTGATCAACTAAGGGTAATCAACGTCGTAGGATAAAATAGTAATTTTTTTTTAAAAAAAAACTATTTATTTTCGGAGAGGATCGAGAAAGGCATGCTACTACAGGACATAAGTTTTTGGCCTGTCGTAGTTGAGATTGTCTAGATTACAACAATAATTGTGGGGTCCTTTCGAATTTATTGGGTGATTGAGTTATAGTTAAGCAGAAATCAAGTAGGGGCAGAGCAGACATTCTGTGCGACACTCACACCGAACACGAAGCTATAATCTTAGTTTTCCCTGAACCATCACCGTTACTGTAAGCTCGATTTGGAACGTGGCTGCAGCATGCTCTTAATTCATATAAAAAATAAACTCCTAAAAAATATAAATATGTTATTTAGATATTTTTCAATAAACAAACAATTTATTTATTTATTTGTGCTGGCAACTTGGCATGGCACAAAGCATATCATTATCCCCAAAATATTGTAATTGAAAAATCATAATTGTTAGATCTAATTGGATATCAATTCTCTAACCCAATAAAAAACCTTGGATTGAAAAAATTATTATAAAATATTATTTTTATAATTAGCATCAATATTTATATAAATTACAGTTTATATTCTAGTTTTTTTGTTATTGTGCATGTAATAATTCATATTCTAAATTATTTTAAAGCCCATTTTACACTAATCAGGGATATAAATTATAGTTTTTTAAATATAAAAATAAATGAATTATAAAACAAATAAAGTATTTTTTTTTCCACTTTCATTACTGGATTTAATAAAAAATGAGATTGTTTTGTAATTTTTATAAATAAGATTTCTGATATTAACCTAAAATCACAAATCTATTGGTCGAAAAAATTGGACAAATTAAAATTGAATACCTGTGGCACTTCTTGTAAACGTAGGTGTAAGCGGTTCACATTGAAGAGTCTCCCGTTGCAATTAAGAAACAATCAGCAGCGCATGCTCCTTCCATCACCATCTGTCTATTTGGTGTTACGATAAGAATTTTTATTTTTTTAGTTTTATATTAATCTCTAATTTTTATTTTAATATTATTTCAATATACTAGATTTTAAAATCAACATTTAGTACACCTAAAAATAATATAAAATTAAAAAAATATTTAAAAAATATAGAATTGAAATGCAAAGTCAAACAAATCCTGTACACTTTTTATGAAATCTTACGTTAAATGACCACACTGCCCCTCCCTGCTCTTCTCATATACGGCTACAGCTTGATTGATCGATAAATGCCAACTGCCCAACCCCCATCCTGTTCCGTGGCTTGTAGTTGTGGGTAGGTGCTGTTTGCTTTCGTAGTTATAATTATGTTTTTAATATTTTTTAAAGAATTTTTTTTATGTGAATTAATTATTTTATATTTTAAAACTGTTTTGAAATGCTATATTAAAAATATTTAAAAAAAAAATACATAATTCTACTGCTCACTTTCTATTATACAATAAAGTCGTGAGGTGTTCTCACTGGTAGGATTTATTTTTTTTTGTTAAAAATAAAGGCATTGATTCAGGATAAGAATAAAAACTCAATATATATATATATATATATATTCGTGAATGTAAGTGGGCATGATCTTTATCATGTTCTTGCGACATCTTAGCTACGCAACGGCTACGTTTTTCTTAACAAACTATTGCAACTGCGTCCTGTCATCTCTAAATAATCAAATCTGTTGTGGACATGATAGCCTATATAATTCTTTTCATCATCATGTAATTCATTACCTCAATTATATGTTAATTTAAAATAGCCAACAAATGGTAGAAGATACCCAAAGCATATCATGAAATTATAATAGTTATTTTTAAAAATATTTTTAGAATATATTGAAATAATATTTTTATTTTTAATATTAATATATTAAAATAATTTTCTCATAATAATAATTAAAAATAAAAGGATTTTTTTTTATAAAAAAAGGTGTAAATGGATGGCCAAAAAAAGTTAACACTCAACAGAGAAAAAAAGGGTAAAACATTTAGTAAGTGATAAAAATTTACAATTAAAATATTTGTTTTTTTATAATTTCAAATTCAAATTTTATAATTATTAATATAATAATCATTAAAAACTTATATAATCAAGCAATATATATAAAAACAATTTATTGTGGAAGAAAAGGAGGGAGCCTCAGTGGTAGTGCAGGGGATTGGTAAGGAAATGACGCGCACATAAAATTCAAATGCTGATAATAGTAACTTTAAGGAAATAATTGACCCACACAATTGATTTTATCAAGTGTCATGCACGTCTCATCAAGTGTTAAACAGTAAAAAAAGAAGAATAAAGACAAGAACAAACGGGGAAGGGGCTAAATACCTTGGTGAGTGGTGGGACATTACCTAGGAATTATCCTGGATTGTCACAGTGGTTGAAATTTAGACAAATCGTGGGGGCAGTGCGTGGTGGGTTTAGATTCGCTTGCCTTGGTCATCAAAGAGGGAAGAGGCGGGTACCAGCAAACATCCAAAAGTATACATCGTTTTCGCTCGCAAGGCCAAATGGTCGCCAATCCAGTCACATTTGTTAACCAGAACATCCCTTTCACTTATCCTAATGCCCTCCCTACCTTCGGGTCATTCATGGGTCCTCTACAGAACCACTCGAAATGAACTGATGGGAAGACTTTATGTCCCAGTTATGTGTTCCCAATACTTTAATCTGTCTAATCTGATAATCAGGACCGGATGCCAAACTTTAGGTATCAATTCAAACTCCATGTTGTGTGTATTTTGCCCGTCAGCTTACCAAGCCTTTGCAGGCTCATACACGGCAAGCAAAACTGACAGCTATGCCAGTCACACCATCAATTGCCACATGATCGTTTACCAGACACGGATGGACAAAGGTTGATAGATCTTCTCTTCTAATTTGTTTCCTCATTAATAACTTTAAAATGGCCGCAATTTACTACAACAAACTATATACCTTATAGTACAAACTCTTCCCAGGGAAGCTAAACTCTACTGCCTTGATTGATATCAGATGAATATGTTATCGACATAATTCCTTGCTCAAAAGAACGAGCCACATGCTGTCGTAACAGATTCATCCTCCACGTTTTCAGATTTCAGATTTCTGGGACATCTGTAACCCCACAATAAGAATTCATCAGTCAAATAGCTTATGGATTAACACCAGTACAGTGGTTCCACATTAGAAGGCAGCATAAATAAAAACAACACTCAATTGTCTACAGAGCAATGCCCGTCTGGTAAAAAGATTGGTGCATCCGTGCCCTAATAATTCTTCTGTTTCTGTCAGTTAACATGTATTTTAAAAAACTCAACAATATGCTGCCTCTTTTCCAATCGACACTTCAAGTAAAGACCACAAGTTGAATTGCAGAAAAATTTTATGTGGAGATTCTGGAGTGAGGGGTCATGGTTAACAAGGGTAACTTTAATAGATTATTTGAGTGAATTTACAGCGAGATTGTTATAACAGGTGTGGCCAACTCTACATCAAGCATAAAATCTTTTCAAAATATAGAATCAAAAGTTAACTTTACAGGAGTGACCTAATAATTTAAGAGGGCAGTGTATGCCATATTTTCTTAGGAGTTTTGATAGGCAATGCAGTTTCAAATTAGTAATCAGAACACTGCAGAGCACATTTGCTCCACAACACTGAGTCCAGGCAGATATTTGTATTCAGGTCACAATTGTTGTCATGTAGTGTTAATTCGCTAAAAAAAACCCTAATATCCAGTGTTCCTAGCATTACTCTACTAGGATCTAAAGTCAGGACAACAAGATAAATCTGCATCACCTTTGTCATTAAGGTCAGCTTTGAGGGTGCCATTTTTCGCTACATCGTCAGCAGAGTTGCATCGGATAGGCGTTTGAGGAGGCCTGGGTTGGGGAGGGGAGCAGGCATCACTTAGGTTCCAGTGATCATTTGAGATTTGATCTCCAACCCGATGGCTTGAGAAGATGTCTGAGCTAGCAGAAGGCATTGCCACCTTTCTCTTGTTCCTGAACCTTCACCTAACAGGGTATGAGGGCCAAATAACAAAGAAAAATAGACTGCATGTACATTTATTTTGTTGTAATGAAAAATATATGAACAATTGAAGATACCTGTCTTTCTTCTTCTCAAAATATCTTTGTAAGGATGCTTTTCTGCTTGTTGAGCCTTCTAAAAAGTTTTGAAGGAGAGGGAAAAAGGAAGAAGGTAAGAGAAGAGTGACTATCATAGTGAAGGAAAATGGAGCGATGTCATTAATTAAATATCTATGAGAAATAAATTTCTCTCTGCTTGTATTCCGTTGTTTCTCTGGATGAAAATGAGATACCACAAAGAAAATACAGGCAAGGTTAGTCATCAACTCATTCTGCAGCTTGTTCCGGTCCATTATTTTTAAAGTAACTTCAGTACAGTCATATTTGATTATACATAACACAAAAGAGATTGACTATTCTCAGGAGGCAAATTAATTTAGATTCAAATTTTGTATTTTAATTTTACATGGGCTACCAAGCAGCTGAAATGCCAGAATCAATTCCATCCAGATATTTCAGAAACAGATTGAATCAATAAAAGAACCTTGCTGTAAAAATGAATATAACCTAACTTGCTTGGACAACTGCACAAAGGTTCAACAGAAGAAATTATTTTTTTAATCAAATGTATTAAACAATAAGCAGTGCTGGGACAGAAACCAAGGAGGCAAATTAGAAAGGGAAAGGAAAATCAAACCCATGTCGACATGATAAGATGGTTTTATCATCAGCTAGCATGGAAATTACACAGGGAATTGAAATTTCAATCACATTTTACATAATGAGTTGGGATGGGATGCTTGTTTCTTCACAGAAGTATGACAGGAACATAAATATGTTCAGAAAGATGTGCCATGAGATGTGAACTGATTTCACTTAAACATTTGAATCAAATAATAAGGCAACACTATGATTAAGATGCTTAATGTAGCAATATAAGAGTAAAAAAAGGAATGTGAAAAAAAGGCGTGACAGACATCAACCAATCAAACAAACAAGCATGATTTTTTTATGAACTGACTAATATGAGCATTTACCTAGGTTGTCTTCACGAGCTATGCTGCTTTCTTCCCAGGGAAGCTTACCATTATCTGCCCCTTTCACTTAAAGTATAAGCAAGACAACTAGTTAATAAAGCTTACCATTATCTGCCCCATTTATCCAATAATATATATGTATAAAAGCTTTAATTTGCGTGCATGGGTGTGTGGAGCATTGAAGTACACAAGGAAGTGAAACTGAACTCAAATAGAATTTGACTTGCATACATAACAGTAATCTATAGTATCCAAAAAATACCTTAATACTACTCAATAACCAACCTGTTGGCGGGGTTGGAAAGTTCGCCACAATGGAATTTGGAGCAGCTTTGACACCTGGAGTTTCTAACTGGCATTGAAAAGGCCTTAATGTCGGAATGACATCTGAAGAAGCATCCTGTGGTGGAGCAAATGGGCTTGCAGCAAGATGCATTATTGCTTGTGCCTGAAAACAATCACTTCAGAAGGCCAATGTACTTTATATACACTGCACCATATTTACAGAAAAGAAAGAGCTTTCATCACCTTGTCTCTCGGTACATCATCATAGACGTTTACCTTCCCACAGTAAAAAATCGTCATCTGTCCTGCTGATTCTATTGCCATGCCTGTAGTTCTGCCATATTAAAACAGATTTTTCAGTTTGAACTTCAGTTACTGGTTTTTACCACAGCATAGAGAAGTTTCATCCAAAGAGATGGGCACATTACAGACGCAGTAAAACTCATTTTCAAAACTTCTGATAAATATCAGCCGTTCAAGTTTCCTTTAGGCAATGGGTAGTTCAGTTACATTGATACAAAAGTGAATAATTCTGGAAAAAAATTGTGTTGAGTAAAATAAGACAACTAGCATTACTTAAACAATGAATCATAATTCAGAACGTGAAGATTTCTTCAAAACACCACAACAGACAACAGAGAAGATACTCTAGTCCTAGCCAGTACAATGTTGGTAATATTTTCTCCTACAATGTTGGCAAAAAAAAGCATGAAGAATATATGCAGAAATAATGGCATATGCAGGCATACAGACTTCATAATAGAATCTCATCCCTAACTATTCCAATCTGACATCAGAATAGTCTCCAACTGGCAGCCCAAACTTTCAAAAAACCTATACAATTAAGAGGTTTAGTTCTACAATCACCATGTTTAGTGCCAACATCCTTATTTCGTTCTGATTGAACACGTGTTAATTCAACTCCTCTGCTCAAATGGTGACTTACTAGAACATGCTATGCACAGAACAATGTACTTTTATCTAAAGAAAGAGATATTGATGAAGACGACACTGAAATCCATTAGTTTTCAAAGTTCAAACCAGTTGAATCATCATGCTTTCAACTTTAGCCTAGACACAAGCAAACATAACTACAGTTTACTGCTCAACAATAGTAAAAATGCAATAAAACACCCCACACGTAACCAAAAACTAAGCAGAATTATAAAAACATTATAGCACCAAACAAAGTCAACCGTTGGAACACTGTTTTGACTGACCATCAAGGTCTAGAACAATACATGTTAATCCACACCAAAAGCAAGCACACACTATCCACATTTGAGTCAAACATGCCGGCATTGGCACTGTAATCATCATCACTTACTTGAATAACAAAACCATCAATACGGTAATCATCATCACTAACTTGACTAAAAAAATCAATAATAAGTTTGCCCGCAATAAGGATTTTTCTTTAAAAACAAAACAATAATATGGCTGTCTTATGCATACTAGCATAAACAAAAGAAGGAAGAACCTTGGAGAAACCGGATCATTCTCGGCGGCGGCGGCATGGACAGGAGGCAGAGAATCGGCAGAAACATCGGGATATGGAGGATCGTGTTGGCGGTACGTAACTAGCTCATCGGCTGACACCGAGATCGGCGTATCGGCACTTGCTCCCCTAGCTGAAACAGAGGAGTTTGGAGGGACCTACAAATACACATTATATACTCTAATTAGAATATATATATATATATATAAAAGAAGAAGAAGAAGAAGAAGGAGAAGAAGAAGAAGATAAAGTAAGGCAGTCCTTGACTTTTCATTTATTTAATAAAAATAAAATAAGAAAAGAAAAGACGGGGTTTAGCGGCAGAAAAACGCACACTAGGAGAACTATCAGGAGGATGAGGAGGAGGGCGGGGAATGTAGGGACGTGGCCTTGGAGATTCTGTCTCCGGCGTCGCTTCGAGGAGTGTTTTGAGTGAAATCACTTGCTGTATTGCCTGCGATTTGTTCCACGACGGTCTTCTCATACCTGTTTTTTTGTACGGCCACCACCACCAACACGGGTTAAAACGAAAGAACTGAAAAATAATGACTCGCTGCTACTATACTTAAGCTAGAGAGACCTTTCTTTTTGAGGTAACGGCGGCAATCTTCGCGAGTGATCTGAGAAATATCATCTTCTGTTAGTTGGTGTAGGGGTTTGTCTAAAGTTGACCGGCAAACTGTCTCTCCCGGCTGCATGGTGTTTGATTTTGGGTCCGGTGATCGGTAACCGGAGCTTGGGAGGATGGGGGATTAAGTGAGATTTTACACTTTCGAGTGGCAGTTTGGTGAATATGTTGTACTTTAAGGGGTGACAAGGTTATGGGATAATGGGCAAGAGAGTGAGAGGTGCGTGGAGGTTGAGGGGAGGCGTTTGTGTCGCGGCGTCTCACTCCCCAACTTTATTTTTAAAGAGGATTTTAAATTTAATTTGATTTGATTTATTATTTATTCTTGTGATCGATGGTACTGCTACCCCAGGTCGCCACGTAATACGGTAAGCCTTTTTAACATTGCCCCCACCGATCGAGTATTTACGGCAGCAAAAGTTACTGCTCCGGGATTTCAAAATACTCCAACCATATTTAATTTACAGAGATTACTGAGAATCTTTAATTTTGAAAAGTTGTCGCAGAAAATTGAAGAAGGCCATGGCCATCCCTTGGAATGGGCCTAGAAGGCCCGTGTACACGAATGATGGATCTCCCAACTCAACGGATGCAGCGTTACTCCCTCCCTTTTCGAACCCTAACTCTGCACCCCTTGGACATCAAAGAAAGCCCATCGTTTTTCAAAACCGCTGAAAAAAATATTTTTTAAATTAACTAAGGCGGCTGAGAAAATAATTTTTAAATTAATATATAGTTTATGTGTGTATGAAATATGCACAATTATTTTTTATCAAATAATTAACTCATATAAAAGTTAATATGCATATAAAGATATGACTTGCAATCAAACTCATTTTTTTTTATTTTATCCTTGCCTTTTATGGTTTAATTAAAGTATTTTTTAATTTGATCACATCAAGCTAGTTTTCATACAATTTAATTTTAAGCGAGAATTAATAAGAAATCAAATAACAAGATTTAAAGGATGACAAACTATAGCAAGTTTAATAATATTATTAACTAATTTTATAGTTTTATTGTATTAAAAATTCCAATATGGCGCGTAGGAAAACCCATTTCTTGTCTTTCTCTTTCTTCTTGCTGCTAGCCTATAAGGGCAAGTTCAATGGCAAGAGCGATTTTGGAGAGTTAAATCATTAAAATGACTCATTGAATAATGTATAAATAATTTTTTTATTGATGTATTCTCCAATAGTAAAAGCCATCTTGGAGAGGTATTTGTTTATATTATTATTATATTCAAGAAAGCATCTAATTTCAATTTCAAACTTTCAAATAAATTAAAAAAAACAAAAAGAAATAACATTTTGCAATTTCTATGGATTGCGCTTACAGACACTTTTCCTCTGGGGAACATGGATGTCTACCACCCCTAGAACCACTGCTTCTCTCATCAACATTACCACCAGCTTGCCACTTATTAAAAGCAAAAGCTCTACTTCACCTCATCTCAAGGCGACCACTTCTCCTTCCCATTTTTCCTTGGCCAATTGGCAGAAGCAACAATTACAGTGGCCGTAACAGCAACAGCAACAATAAAAGGTGATGATGGTGGAATGATGACAATGATTCTCCCAGTACCTTCTCCCTATTCTTCTTCTTCTTTCTAAGCTCATCCATTGTGCTGCAATTAGCTTCTTCAGCACTTGCAAGAACTCAACAAGAAAAAGGAAAGGAGGTCAACATAGAAGTTGCAACAACAATATATCTATGTTATTTTTTTTTTTTTAGCTTTTTGGTTAAATGATGTAGAAATAGCTGTTGTCAATAAGAATAGCTATTTTACCTCTTCAAATGCCTCTTGCGTTGGAGAAGAGAAATATGAAAATAAAGAGGTAAAAGTATCGATTCTTGCCTTCAGCTCTTCATATGCAAGTCCCATTGGACTTGCTCTAAGGGCACTACAACTAACAATTAGTAGTACTCAGTTCTTACAACAACCCATATCAATTTGTTTTTATATAAGATACAGGTACTATGCAAATGCTAACTTTGCATAATTTTTTTTAAAAAAAATAAAGGAAAAAAAATAATTTTTATTTTTTTTTAAATTGTTTTTAAAATGAAGGAATTTGGGCTGAAATTGTTTTAAAATATTTTATGTTCAAAAAAATATTTTTACTTATATATATTGATATCAAAAATATTTTTGTAAAGAAAATATTTCAATATATTTAAAAAAAACATATTTTCAAAAATAACATAAATAAGACTCCAAAACATTCAACACTGATTTGGTATCATGGTTGTTGTTATGATTGAAATTTAAAAAAAAATTTATATGAAAAGCAATTTTAGATGCAATTCTTAATTAAAATTGAAATGTTTGATTAAAATTGTAGTTGAGTTTGAGGCTTGATAAAAAATAATTTTATGTATTTGATTACTATGCTTTTTATATTATTGCCAACGTAAAATTACTTTTCAAATTATATATATATATATATATATATATATATATATATATATATATATATATATATATATATATATATATATTCAATTTTCAAATTATAGATACAAAATAAAATCTAAGAGCTATTTTTTTTGAAAAATAATATCACCTCAACAAACAAGAAAATTAAAAAAATTAAAAATCAAAGTTAAGAGCACACTTGTATATACATGGATAAAAATAGGGATTACTCCATAAATATAAAGAAATAAAAAATTGAAAGTATAAGGACTGGAATGAAAATCAAATATAAAGGGATTAAAATAAAAAATTAAAAGTATAGGGGTTGAAATGAAAATCAAATATATTATCAATTTCAATCAAATGATAAATTTGAAAAAAATTGAAACTCTTATACTGGATATATTAAACCATTTAAACCCAATCCATAAATTAAAAGAATGGGGACTGAATTGAAACATTAATATTTAATTAATTTCAATCGAATGACACAATCGAACTAAATTAAAACTTATATAATAGAAATTAGTACAACACACAAAATTAAAAGTACGAGGACTGAAGTGTAAAAGTAATACAACCGAGGGGCTCTCTTGCACTTTTACGTGCAGGAGAGAGAGAAATGGGCGAACCAGCTTTTACCGGCCATCACCGTGTCCACGAACACCGTACCACAAAACATGCCACACTGGAAGGAAAACCATGCGGCGCTGTATCTATAGAGATGCCGGAAACACATCTCCGGTGACCGGATCATGCATCATGTGCCATCTAAACAAGACGTGAGGACAGTAAAAAGAGAAAAAAATTATGGTCAATTACCGATATACTCGCATGTCCAAGTTATCAATTTTATCTTATTAGGGGTTATATACATAGTTATCCATTTCCAAAAAAATTATAAAATAATAAAAAGGTAGGTGGACTGGACCGATCCTGTCCAAAATATACAATTACCACAAAGCCTCTCTATCCATAACTGGTTTTTTTATCTTTTTTGATAGTTAAAAATATTTATTTGCTATACAAATAATGATAAAAAACTAAAAAAATCAGCAAACCAATCAAATCAAATAAATCAAATTGATCTAAAAATACAATATTACAATTCATATTGTTTTAACTGATATGATACAGTGAATATCTGATCTAGTATCATGTGTAATATAATATGAGAAAGGTTTTGAGTGACTGGACAGGTGATAACACGGAACACTGTAAAAGAAAAAAAAGCGATTGCAAGAGAGAGGTGATTTTTACAATATATACATATACACGTGTTATCACCTGTCCAATCACTCAAAACCTTTCTCATATTTTTTCACTCACTGTACTGTTTTCTTTCTCTCCCTTTCGCTTCAAAATTTTTCTGACGCCTGGACCACGCATGGTCATGAACTTCAAAATTAACAGAGATGCCACGAGCTAATTAAAAGAATTTCAGCCATTTTTTTTATAGGTTATGTTATTGGTAGCAGAACACCCTCGGATAATTATTATATAATATCTTATATATTTAATTTTTTTGAGATAGTGTTTTAATCGCAGATCAATTTATTGAGCTGTGCTATTAATAACAACACTTTTTTTTTTAAAAATCGTAATATTTTACAATAAATAAATAAATTTCAGACTGGTATTTTTTTTTTCTATTTTTTTATAGAGCATATGATATTTGAAAAAGGGGGGGGGGGAGCTTATAGAAGAAAAACTTCTCTCCTGATCCCTGTATATGCAAGCCTTATCTGAGTGATGGTGGCTTTGTTTTGATAGTGTTTTAAAAAAATATTATTTTATTTTATTTTATTTTTTAAAAGTTTTAAAATTATTTTTTATAGGTTAATATTTTTTAAAAAATATATTATTTTGATAAATTTCTAAATAAAAAAATTTCAAAAGTCATTGTTATCTTTGTGGTTTATGGTATCATGGGGTGTTCGACAACAGGTTGACACTGTATTTTAAAATTTTTTTTTTTTAAAATAAAATATTTTTATTTTTATTTTTATTTTAAATTAAAAAAATAATATTTTTATTTTTATTTTAAATTAAAAAAATATTTTTAAAATAATAATATCAAAATTAATTTTTAAAAAATAAAAAATATTATTTTAATATATTTCAAAATAAAATATATTTTTAAAAATAATATAAACTAAACTTTCAAACCGTCACTGCCACGTGGTAATGATAATAATTTCACCACAGATATATTTAAGAGATTGTAAGACGCTGCTTGGATATTTATTTCGATTCAGTAGAGAGAAGGTTACAATATATATCATAGAGATAAGAGTAGGTCCGAGGCCAACAAACTCTTTATTGATTTGATAGCACCTTTGCGGAGAGAGGAGAGTTATTCAACCGATTGATAAATAGGCTCCTAAAACGCAAAGGCAGGCATGGACATAGCCGATAAACTGGAGCACGATGTCCCTTCACTCTTGTTCTGGACTGGATCAAGTGTTGCAGGAGCAAAATAGTTAGGTTTTTGCAGAATATTGTTGTATTCCGTGTAGTTGCCTTTGAAGAAAGCCTCTAAAAAGGCGACAAAAATGCCACCCACAGTTTTTCTCATGGGATCCCTGCTAACCCCCCACCCAGACCCCTTGCAAACCGCCCGTGCTAACTCCCCAATTGGACCTATATCGTCATCCAAAACGTCCATGTGACCATAGTCTGTAGTAACAAAATGGCTGCATGGAGGTTTGCACTCGTTGAAAATCTCTGTGTGGCTCACCCCATCTGGAGCGCACGTCTTAGGCATGATGGGGAAGACTGGCTTGTTGCCTAATCCAGTACCGATTATGGCTACAGGAATCGAAATGCTAAAGGAGCAAGATTCGTGATCGAGTATTTTGGGTTTCAGTTGATCAGTTTTGGAAGTCCCAGCAACCGGGTCCACTCCTATCAGCGCTGAAAAGTTGACTTCCAAGGAAACATCGGCAAGTCCAAGTGCAAGAGCAAATGCAATGTATCCACCCCTACTGTGGCCTGCAAGAGCAAGGTTGTGTAGATCCCCTTCAATATTTTCCGGTAGAACACACCGGAGGCCTGAGGGTAACCAGTTTGCCACTTTTGCTGCCCTGTCAAGCTCGCGTTGTCCGCTGGGTGGCATCAACTCGTATAACTAAGGATCAAAACTTCACTGTTAGGTCAATCTTCATATAGAATATTTCTTCATAAAAAAATAGACAAGAATAAATTACAGGGAACGACATAAATCCATAGTATGCAGCAAATTTATTAAAAGCTATACATGAAGCTCATGAAGAATGGATTAGTTTCTACGCTATATTTGGATATATTAAGAAAGGACATGGAAAAAGCAGTACCTGCGGTGCGACCACTATGTATCCATGAGAAGAAATGAACTTGAAAACATCAGTGTACCAAGAGTTCTTGCAGCCTGTGCCGTGGTGAAACAGGATTACAGGATATGTGCCCTGTTCTTCTGGCCTCACAATTAACAAGGGTCTAGGAGGTGAACAGCTAGAGGCTGTTCCTACATCAGGGTGAAATTTTCCGGTTTCAAAAACACTTGCTTGTTCCAGAACAGAGTGATCAGATTCAGACACCGGTGTCGGCAAAACTAGGTTAGATTCCAGCAGTATTCCCAAGAACATAACCAAAGGAAATACCAAGCGTGTTTCCATTTTCTTTCAGGGCGGTATCGTAGAGAGGTAGGCAATAATGTTGTAGCCAGATCTCTACCTTTTATATAAGGGGATGATGGTTAGCGTCGCCGCCCCTTTGACAAGAAAGATTATAATGTGGAAAATATTGTTTGTATTGAATTAGACCAGTCCAGACAGAACTGATGACAAACTGCATGTGTTTGTCCTGCTTTAAATTGGATTGTATAATTTGCTTTATTTTGGTAAAAAATATCTTAACATGTCAAATGAGTTTATTACGAAGAAAAAGTTAACTGTAAAATTGATTGTTATATCAGGTTGAAAAATTTCTAGCATACTTTACAAGTCTAATTCTATAATGAGTCAGCTTATTGTAACAATATTATGTCTATACCGTGCTAAAAAAAAGACTTAAAAGTTGTTGCTCGGGAATTTTTCTTTATTTTCTTATTATTTTTTAATTAGGTTTTCTAATTTTATTTTATCTGGGTCTCATATCCATGTTACTTTTTAACCATTTTTAAAACAATTTATAAGTTATTCTCAAAATAATTCTTAGATTTTTGTTATTTAAAAGTTTTCTCTATAGTTTATGACAATATTTTAAAGTGTAGAAAACCCTAATTCCTTTCATTATTTATTACATTTTTTTTTTAATTCGAGGAAATCCATATCTGAAAATTATATTTTATGGGTCCAGGTGAATAAATAAAACTCTAACTATTTTAAATTTTTATAAAAAATAAATATCCTGACTCAAACTCAAGACTTATTTAATAGATCTTAAATTTTTTATCATTAGATCACACTCTTTATAATGGATTGGTATCAGAGTAGGTTGACTTATACAATCTTCAAAACTATCAATAACTTTTTTCAGGTCGGTGGTGAAGGAATGGAGGTAATCTAGGATGATCTGATGGTTTACGAGGTAGCATGAAGAACCATAACACAAAGATATAATCAGTTGAATCAATTACCAAAAGCATGACTTAGAACACAAAGTTTTTCAGGTCTTTTTCAAAATAGATTTTTTTTTAAAATATTTTGTTTATTTTGGGTTTTTAAATATTACTTTATATTATATAGACGAGCTTTATATATATTGCTTATCATATTTAATTAGTGTCATAATTTTTTATTATAAATAAAATATAATGAATTTTTTTTAATTAACAATATAACGTTTTCATAATAATATATAATTTGAATGAAATAAAATCAATCTATACAATTAAATTATTACAAATAAAATATATTAAGATGACTATTTTAAATTTTGTTTTTTACTTCTCAACAAAAAATAGTTTTAATCTAACAATAATTTTACGTAGTTATTTTTTAATTTAGTAATAATTATATGATTATATTTCCGTATATCATTTGCTTAACTGATTACGAATTAGGTTTCCCATATATATATTTTTATTATTTTTTTTTTCATATATTTCTTCGAGTTTTAAAATTGAATAGTAATTTTATTTTTTCACTTAAAAAAGTTACCCGTGAGAGTGATCTATATGTTCTTCTTTTCCTTTGTGGAAGACTTGATGAATATTCTTCTACGTTAAGAAAAAAAAGAAAAAAGAAGAAGAGTATTCTTTTTTTTGAAGTAAAGAGAGTGATATATATGTCTCTCTCTCTCTATATATATTATTCCTTTTCCTTTGTGGGGGGACCTGATGAATATTCTTCCAAAAAAAAAAGAGAAACGTTTTTTTTTGGAGTTGAGAGAGTGATATATATATATATATATATATATATATTTCCTTTTCCTTTGCCGGGGGAATATATAGATACACACACATTTCTCTGATTTTTTAGGGGTTCGATGAATATTCTTCCCCATCAAGAAAACAAAAGGTATAGGGACCCGACTAAAGAAAAGGAAAGTAGTCATTAGGTATTGTTGTATTCTATTGTATTTTAAAAATATTTTTTAATTTAAATTAAATGTTTTTAGTATTTTTAGATCATTTTGCATGTGACAATGAAAAAATAATTTTTGAAAAATAAAAAAATATTATTTTAATATATTTTTTAAAATAAAAAACCACTTAGAAATGATATCAATCAATATCTCTCTAGAGACGTGAGAAACTTTACAATTTCTCCCATCCGCAAATTCAAGAACACCCCAAAAGCACTCACTTAGTTGACGTTGTTGTAACAAATGGAATTTTCAAGATAAATTCCTTTTTTGATGTAACCTATAATTTACATCCATTTTTATTGTAATAATTTAATTGAAATACGGATGTCAATTTTTTATTTATTTGCTGTGATAAAAAAACGAGGTCCAAGTTTCGACATGCAAATTAGCTGTGCTCGGTCGAGAGGATTAATTTGCCTGGTCTTCCGCCGTGTAAACCTTCTTTTAAATGACTACCACGGCAGCGCCACCGTTTTTGTTATTATTATTGTAATATAATCGCTAGATTTTGTTACGTGGTGAACTGTCAGGATCAACCATATGTCTTTTCTGGGAGTAGTCTATCGCTTCGGATTGTTATTATTTAATTAACATGAGTTAATTTGTCTGGATCCCAATTAATTTTATTTTTAATAATTATATAAATTTTCAGTAATTATTATATTAATAACAATAAAATTTAAACTTAATATCATATAAAAAACAAATTCCTTGTTAATTTAATCACACGATAAGAGCAATTTGGACCACCTATTCCTTTTCTTTATTGTAGCTTGGCCCTTCTCTTAGTTTCCAGAAGAAATATTTTTTTTCCCCTTCCAAATTAAACTTCATTTATAGTAAAATTACAAACAACTCAAAAACGCTAATCATGAGATTCATTTATGATTTCAGATCCAAAAAAACTATATATAAAAAAAAAGATTAGCTAAATTATGATTTACTCTTAGTTTTACTTTAGAAAAAATGTTTAGTTATAACAAGTGATCTTCATGTATTGATTATACATGCTGATTATACAATATTATTATATGCTTTTCATTTTTAAGGTGATTTTTATATTAATATAGGATTTAAATCACCAAATAATTTGACCTGGAAAGGATATTGAAAACGATTCTTTACTGAATAAACCATAGTTTTTTTTTCTTTCTCTTACACCAATTTGGCTCAGTTTTGTTTCTTGATTGATTTCTATCTCTAAAAACTTCGAAGAAGTAGATATAATAATAAAAAAAATTAAAAACGTTTTCAACATATAAAATACCTAGTAGACAGGAAGAGTAGTGGACACTGATGATGTCTTCAGCGAGAACGGGCCCACATGTTTATTTTCCTGTAAATATTTGTTTGCATCACAAAATTCCAACCATTATTCACACGGCATCGAGAAAAATTAAAAAAGCCTCTATCACCGGTTGGACTGCCATGCCATTCGGGCCTGACACAAGGGGCAGGCGGGGGGGCAACCCTGAGGAGCCGAGGAGGAAACGCTTGGACTATTGTGGTTGGTAATAAGAATGGAGAAATTCTTTCAACGAGCTTGAATGTGATATCATGCCTAAATTTAAAGATCAGCCCAAAGTGAAATTCTTATTTTATCGTGCAGCATTGAGTCTCAGTCGTCTTTCGCTTTGCCGGGCTAGCACTTGAAGCCTGTCAGCAACGCAAACTTCTCAGAATTCCATCTGAAGAACCCAGAATCCAGCAACGAGGACTGCAAAAACTTTGACCCAACACAAATTCTGAAACAAAACATATCCATGATAAAATGACACTCCATCCCGCATTCCCACTCAGCAGTCGAATGCCCCCTTTAGTCGATAGCCCACAGCTTGCTTGATCAGTCGATGGCATGCGGTAGAAAGAATTTCGTATCCATTTGGTAGAGGTAGACCAGAGATTACACACATGCTCTCCTTAACTTAACAAGCAAAGAGGTCTCCATCAGCCTTTCTTTATTCTTTAGACAAATACACATGCTCAGGTTCATACTCCAGCTGGAAGTAGAGAAGATTCCATGGCGCAAAGTTAGGCATGGACATCCCCATTGAATCACTGGAGCAACATGCAATGCTACTTTTGTCCTGTACCGGATCGAGAGAAGCATAGCATAGGAGCATCATAGTCAGGTTCCCGATGAATATTGCTCCAGTCCTTGACGTTACCTTCAAAGCAAGACTTCAAACAAGAGAGAACAATGAGACCCGCAGTCATCCTCATCGAATCCCTATTGTAGAGGTCGTTGACAAGTGACTCAAAACAGTGAATTGTAATCAATTTGAGATTGTTCGTCCACCATAATCTCCAGTAGATTGCAAGAACTTCTCACATGTCAATTCACCATAAACAGTGAATAGTAAAATAATTCATATATATATTTTATTGTGCTAAAATTTAAAAAACTCCTAGCAAAAATCTATCTATATATATTTATATTATTTTTGCATGTAAGAGCGATAATGGCATTTATAGTGTAAAGAAAAACATGTACAAGTTAGTTTACTGCTAAACACACCAGAAAAAAGAGGGGAGTTGTGTCACACATCCAAGTTCCAGCACCTTTTCCAGTGGCTTAAGAAGAGAGGGAAACTTTTGGAAGGCCCATAGCACATAACCCCCCGTGTGAATCAATCCAGAAAAACAAACCTTCTTTTATCAGGCAACTTCGGTTCCATTCATGTTTTATTTACTGGGCCGATACATATTGGGCTTCACACTTTTTATTCAGTTATATAAAACCCAGATCCAATAGCTAGACTCAATAACGAGTCCACAGTCAGAAACACAGCTCAAATTGTTTTATTTCTTTTTTATAAATAATTATTGATATTTGTCTGATTAATTAAATTTAAAAATCTATTCCCACGAGCTATTTAAATTACGGAAGCTACGGAATCGATGAGTTTTTTTCCCTTCCTATCCTTGGGGCAAGTTCAATGGTAAAAGCTATTTTGAAAAGCTAAATATATAAAATGGTTCTTTAAATAGTGTATATATGATTTTTTTATTGATGTGTATTCCAATGGTAAAAGTCATTTCAGATAGCCATTTATTTTTATATTATTTTACATATAATACAATTATTTTATATGTAGTTTAATTATGTAATTAATTATATAGTTAATAAGAGTAAGATATACAATTAAATAATTACTTTTAATAAATCCTCCAATAATATAATTATTAAGAATAACCATCTTTATTTTATTTCGTTAAAGTTCATCATGTATCATTTTAATTTTTATGATGTTTTTAATCAATGTTACTTATTATCGTTGAATGTTAGAAGAACTTTAAAAAATAAATTGAATTGAAATTAATTTTATAATACGATAAAATATATTTAAAGCTAATTAAAAATAATTAATTTTTTTTACAATTAATATAAGTAATTTATATAATTAAATAATTACTTTTAAAAAATTCACATTATAATTATTAATTTTTTAATTATATTTAAATAAAAAAATTAAATTTAAAATAAAAATAAAAATACTAATATAAATAATATATCAGAGCCTTATTACTGTCTCTCTCTCAAATGAAATAAAAAATTAATTTATAACTTATGGCTTTTGATCCAAAAATGTAGAAATAGCTCCTGGAACATGGAGCAGCCATTTTAAAAGTTAAAATGGCTGCTCCGTTGGAGTTAAAAAAGTTTGATCAAAGTAGCCAAACAACTTATTTTTAGCTTTTACCTCTTGAAATCAGTCACGGTTGGACTTGCCCTTAAGCTACTCTTTTCGTTTCTTTAATAATATCACACACACACACACAATAAATAAATAAATAAAAGGAACTTAATTCTATTTTTTATGGTTAAAAGGAACTTAATTCTATTTTTTATACGTTTTACTTTTTTATGGTTAAGAAAATAGGAAAATAGAAAAACTTAATCCATAAGGGCAAGTCCTACGCAGGAGCTATATCAAGAGCCAAAGCTAAAAATTTATTCTTTTGGCTTTTTGTGTTAATTTTTTCATCTCCAACGCAGGAGGCATTTGAAGAGCCAAAATAGCTATTTTTATAATCGGTAGCCATTTCTACATGTATCAATCAAAGAGCCAAAAAATAAAATAATATTTAAAAATCAGAGACACGAGCTTAAGTTCTTTCACGAACTTTCTCTTTTTTATTTCATAAATTAAAAATAAAATTGCAGAAATTAAAAGATTAAATAGAAATTGAGAGATCTAGAATTAACAAAGAAAAAATAAAAAAGAATATGAGTTGCCGCTGTTATTGAGAAGAGATGTAGACAATTTGTTTTGTGATTTGCTGAAGAGGGAGAAAAAGGGAGACTGAATTTTCAGGGGAGTGCTTGGGGCTGTTGTGTTTGGTTTTGGTGGGGGGAGAGGGGCGTAGAAGATGAAGATGGGAATGAGTAAGAATGGGTAGGGTTTTAAATGGGTGGGGTGGGGGTGGGGGTGGGGTTAAATATAATTAAAAATAATATAATTATAATCGGGTGGGGTGGGGTGGGGGTGGGTTAAAATTAATATAATTAAAATATAATTATATTGTATAATTATGCTATTATTTTAAATTTATTTTTTAATTTTAATATAATTAAAATAATAATAATTTTATTGGTAGAGAGTTTTTTTAAAAATAATTATTTAATTATATAGTTTATTCCTATTAATTAATTAATTGCATAATTAAACTACATATAAAATAATTGCACTATATTTAAATAATATAAAAAAAATAGCTCTCCAAAATGGCTTTTACCATTGGAGCACACATCAATAAAAAAGCCATATACACACTATTCAAAGAGCCATTTTAAGAATTTGGCTCTTAAAAATGGCTTTTACCATTGGACTTGCCCTAAGCAACGTTCTCACAAGGCATGGACAGCTGGAAAAAACCCCCCAGAACTCTAGACACCATCGGGAATGACACGTGTCAAGCAAGAAACACTCCACGTACAATCCGACTGTCATTCCACGCCATGTCCGCGACGTATCTTGAAGTTTCTCATCTCACCGAAACCGCTTTTATTATAACACATCTCTTCCCTCCCCTTCCCAGTTCCCACACTTAAAACTCATTTCTTCATTGACAGGAAAAAAGAAAAAAACTCGCTTTGTCCTTCACTTTCTCGGCATACAAACACACTGCTAGTAGAGAAAGAAAAGTTTTGAAGATGTGGAATCAGCCGTATAGGAAGACTGACGTGGAGGTCGGAGCAAGGCCGCTGTCTCCAATGATGCTTGAAAGCCCGCAGCTCCGGTGGGCCTGGATTAGGAAAGTGTATTCGATCTTGGCTTTTCAGTTACTTTTGACAATCGCGGTGGCGGCCGTCGTTGTATCTTTCCGGCCTATTGCTGTCTTCTTTTCGACTACTGGGGCTGGGCTGGGGGTTTACTTACCGCTCATCCTCATGCCCTTTTTTAGTAAGTTTTTGAAACCAACGATGGGGTCATGACAAGCAATGCAATTTGCACTTCTTGACATTCTCCATCGAAGCTTCAACATGGAGAGGGTATTGCCTCGCGTATTTGCAACTCTATTTTTTATTTTATCCTTATTGTTTTTACCATTTAACTAAATTATTTTTGAAATGGGTCACATCAAACTAGTTTTCATACAATTTTTTAATTTTAAACTAGAATTAAACAAGAAATCAAATAAGAAGATTTAAAGGTTGACGAATTATAACAAGTTTAATAATAATATTAAATAATTTTATAGTTTTTATTATATTAAAAATTCCGATACGGCGCGCAGGACACGACAGCTCTATAAACTAGTTATATTGGGCTGTATATTATTGTCCATCATCTACTGCTAAGTGCAACGCTGTTTCTCCTGTTATCCAGGAGTTTGGTTTAAATTATTTTTAAAAATATTTTTTATTTAAAAATATATTAAAATTATTTTTATTATTAATATATATAAATGATCTAAAAATATTAAAAAAATAATTTAAAATAAAAAATAAAATTAATTTGTTTTCAAAAATATTTTTAAAATATTATGCAAAATAGACAATCTCTCTCGCTTATTAGGCCGCTGGGTACCTCCTCCCATGTCAAATCCAAACAAGTTTTCACGGTTATATGGGTAATGAAACTTGTCATTCAAAGGGGAAAAGCCATTTCTTGTCTTTCTCTTTCTTCTCGCTGCAAGCCTATAAGGGCATCTGTAACGGGGATGCTATCCCGCATGCAAATATATAATAATAATTGTTTCTTTTTTTTATTTGTAATTACAAGTTGTAATGGTGGTGTCATTTACGCATGTAAAAAAGACACCACCTCCATGAGCTGCTACAAATAGCAGCTCAGGAGAGGAAGAGTTAAAATATTTCGTGGGGCCACTTTATATATATATATATATATATTAAAAAAAATTATTTAAAGGTACCTTAACAAGAGTAAAAAATTATATATAAAATTAATAATTATATTGTTGGAATATTTTTTAAAAGTAATTATTTAATTATATAACTTATTCCTATTAATTATATAATCAATGAAATAATTAAACTACATACAAAATAATTCTATTATATTTAAAATAATATAAAAAAAATAGCTCTCCAAAATAGCTTTTACCATTAAAGTACACATCAACAAAAAAGCCATATACACACTATTCAATGAGCCATTTTAAAGATTTGCCTCTTCAAAATGGCTTTTACCATTAAAGTTGCTCTAAGGGCACTACAACTAGCAACCAGTACTAACAACGCGTGGTCATGAACTTCAAAAATTAACAGAGATGCCACGAGCTAACCAGGGGCTGTTTGTTTTAGCGGTGGTTTCTACCGTTAAGACTCACCGTAAAATTAAAATGATTGGTAAAGGTAGAAACCATAATTTTATAACTGCGTGTCCCACGAAAAATATGGTCGAGCAGTAGTTAAAGAAAAGCATCTGTAGCTTTTTGAAAACCTCATCTGTAGCCAATATGGGATCATCCCTTCAACTGCATGGAATTTTTACGAGAGATCAATGTTTAATCGAATCAAGCTTCCTTCTTTGTCTCTCTTGCTTCCCCACTTGTCAGCCGACAGTCTCTCTCTCTCTCTCTCTAGTTACCGGCAGTGCCTTCTCTCTCCACAGTCCGAAGAACACCATTATTCTCCTCATCACCGATAGCTTCTTCTCCACGCCATAAGCTCCACCGTGATCTTCATCAGCAACAAGTCCCCGCATAAGCAGCAACAATCTTTCGATGCTCCTACCGACCACCATAGGGTACCATTTCCGATGCTACCACCACAGGAAAAACCATCTCGATCTTCTCTACCTGTCGATAACAGCTGGTGACCCTTTCATCACAGCCGACTATATTACTGTTCACGTGTTATGTGAACAGAAACTGCATGAATTATAATTCATAATGGATGTAGCGCACCATTTTATGTTTTTTTCTTAACTCTTGGGCTGGGCTGGGCCTTCTTTTAGCCCAGCCCAATTCTAGAAGAGTTGGGCATTTTGGCCCAACTTGGCTGGGTTGGCCGATTTAGTTGGGCCGGGCCTAATTTGAATGTTTTAATATATGTGTGTGTGTGTGTGTGTGTGTGTGTGTGTGAATGGATAAAGAATAGTCCTGATGAAAAGAAAAAGCACGTGATTTCATATAACTGGATCGCAGATGTTGTTACTAATGATATTGTTAATAGATGTTGTCCATCTATCAAATAGCAACGGATTGCAGAAGCATTAACGTATCGATTTAGTTTGTGATGAAATCGCAAGTAATTTAATGAGAAAATAAAAATAAATATCTAATTTACTTGAATTATTGATTATATTTTATTGTTATGATTATTAATCTACAATATTTAAAAAACAATTCATAAAACTATTTTTTTTAATCTCAAACACAACAATAACCACAATACCAAACACATCCTAAAAGAATTTCAGCCATTTTTTTATAGGTTATGTTGTTGGTAGCAGACACCCTCAGATAATTATATAATAAATTATATATTTATTTATTTATTGAGATAGTGTTTTAATCACAGGTCAATTTATTGAGTTGTGCTATTAATAGCAACACTTTTTTTTTTAAGTCGTAGTATTTTACAATAAATAAATAAATTTCAGGCTAATACTTTTTCAAATGCTTCTATCTAGCAGCATGCTGCATTGATAATAATAATAAATATGATAATAATAATAATAATAATAAATATAGTATTTCACCACAGTTATATTTAAGAGATTGTAAGAAGCTGCTGACAGCAGGAGAGCCTCAGGGGATGTATTTATTTCGATACAGTAGAGCGAAGGTTACAATATTATCTAATATACTAAAAGAGATCAGGGTTTGGTTACTGTAGCATGTGAGATAAATCACTGTGGATTGTAATAGTATGGCTCAGTTTTTGGTTCGGTCCGGGTCATTTGGTTCGCCTGAAATCTGATATTTCATAGTCGTTTCGGAAATAGAATAAAAAAGACACCTTTAGGTCAGTGAACGCGCTGGAGGGCATGGGTTCGACCACTGCCAGCACGCTTTCTATGTGTTTTTTGTTCTTTTTTTTTTTCCTTTTCTGTTTGCTTTTTTTTTTCTTTTATTTCACGTATGTTTTTTTTATTTCATTTTTCTTTCTTTTTATTATTTTGACGTCAGATTTTTTTTTGCTTATATTTTTTTTCATTTTTGTTTTTTTTTTTGTTAAAGTTATGGAATTTTTTTGACTGATTTTTTTTTCCTATTATTACTGCAATAAGAATAATAATATTTTTTTTAATGTTTTTTATTTTTTATCCAGGTAATTTAATAATTTTTATTATTTTAGCAGTAATAGTAATGATATTTTTAGATGTTAAGGTTTCGATGTTCCTGTTGTTATAATAGGATGTATTAATGTGTTTCATTGTATCAAAACTTGCATGTATAGATATTATAATTTATTTTATTTTTTCTTTTTTTCATTTGATTGAATTTTATAATATATTTAGTTTTGATTTTAGGCATTATATTTTTGATTTTTTTATTTTAATTCCTATACTTTTTTGTAATTCTTATTTAGTTCTTATTTTTATCTATGTTTATATATATGTACCTTTAGTTTTGATTTTTAATTTTTATTATTTTCTCTTTTGTTGAGATAATATTTTTTTCAAAAAATTTTGTTCTTAAATTTTAGTTTGTGTTTATGAGCATTTAAAAATTGACATTTCTTATTTATTTTCCTTTGTTTTTTTTTTTTTGCTTTTTTTATTTGTTTGTTTTTTATTTTCACATCAAATGATTTTTTTAGCTGTTGAGATTAAAATATAATATTTCATTATATAAAATTTGATATAACTAAAAAGATCAACATGCTTTATCATAATAACAATAACATCGAAGTCTTAACTTCTTAAATTATTATTACTATTACTGTTAAAACAATAAACATTATTCAACAAATCTGAGAGGGAAACAAAAACAAATATTAATGAAAAAGCACGTAAGAATAAAAACTAAAATTATTATTATTATTCTTAATATTAATATCATTATTGCTTTAATAACGGGAAGGAAACGAAATTAAATCAAAGGCTTAAAAAAAAAACTAAAAGCATTAACAAAAGAGCAAATGTAAAAATAAAATAAATGAAAAAAAAATAAAAATTATTGACTGGGAAAAAAACTTACTTGAACCGAAAATTAAAAAAAATTACCACAGTACGTTGCGGGCTGAGTAAAAAAATTTATAATTGTTGAGATGAAAGAAATTAATAGGATATACGGGTCCAAAATTAAAATATAATATTTAAATATGTAAAATCTAATATAATAAAAAAGATCACCACACTTTATTCTAAAAATAAAAACATCGAAGTTTTAACATCAAAAACTATTATTGCTCCTCTCGGGATAATTTGATAATTTTTATTCTTTTAACAATTATAACAATGATAATTTTTATTTTCATTTTATTTTTTTGTTGGATGTTTTATTGAAGTTTTTAGGATTTTTTTAGTCTTTTATTTTTTTCCTTTCATTATTAACACACACAAAATAATAATAATAATAAGAAGAAGAAGAAGAAGAAGAAGAAGAAGAATTTAATTTTTTTTCTAGCTTACGCCTTTGTTAATGTTTTTTATGGTTTTTTTCATGATAATTTTATAATTTTTATTTTATTTTTTTGTTTGATCTTTTATTGAAGTTTTTATGATTTTTTTAGTCTTTCATTTATTTATTTATTTATTCTTTCATAATAATAATAATAATAATAATAATAATAATAATAATAATGTTTTTCTTGCTTACTATTTTGTTTATGTTTTTTTTTTTCGGTATAATTTGATAATTTCTATTATTTTAATAGCAATAACAATAATAAGTTTTAGATGTTAAGACTCCGATTTTGCTATTGTTATAATAAGGCATGTTAATCTATTTCATTACATTAAAGTTTACATATATAAATATTATATTTTAATTTTGATCCAGCAAATCTTATAAAAATTATTTTCTTATCGCGCAATGTAGGGTGGACAATTTTTTTAATTTTCAAGTGAAATGATTTTTTCCAGCTAATAATTTTTATTTTTATTTTATCATATATTATATTTTTTATTTGCTCTTTTATTAATGTTTTTATGTTTTTTTTCATCTTTCATTTTTTTTATTATTAGCGCAATAATAATATTAATAATCATAATAATAATAATTTTAGTTTTTGTTCTTATTTGCTTTTCTGATAACTTTTTTTTTCTCGGGGTAATTTAATAATTTTTACTATTTTGGGCATAATAGTGATGATAATTTTATATATTATGACCTCGATGTTATTGTTATTATAATAAATTATGCTCATCTGTTTTATTATATCAAACTTTTAATATCAACAGTTATAAAAATTATATATTTGACCCGCGATGTAGTGCAAACCAACAACATCACAAAGGTTAATGTAAATGTTGGAAAAAAACTTTGTTTTCCAACATTTTTTTTTTGAAAAACTTTCGAGGCAATTACCTATTTTCGTCTCTTTGATGTCAAAGTTTAGATATTATTGTTACGGTAGTGTATATTGATGTGTTGTCTCATGTCAAACTTTACATGTGTAGATATTATATTATATTTTTAAATTAGTGAAATCTATAAATTATTTCAAATCCAACAATTCTTAAAATTGTTTGCTTAGCCCGCAACGTAGTATAGTCTATTTTTTTAATTTTCAAGTCAAATGGTATTTTTTCCAGTTAATAATTTTTCTTTTTGTTTTGTCATTTATTTTATTTGTTCTTTCTGTTATTTATTTTATTATTATTATTTTCAAGTCAAATCAAATTTTCTTACCTCATAATTTTTATTTTATTTTTTTGTTTGATATTTTGTTAAAGTTATTATGTTTTTTTTTTGTCTTTCTTTCTTTTTTCATTATTAACTCAATGAAAATAATAATAATAAGAAGAAGAAGAAGAAGAACAAGAAGAAAAAATTAGTTATTTTTCTAATGTACTCTTTTGTTAATGTTTTTCAGTTTTTTTCTCTAGGGATAATTTGATGTTTTTTTATTGTTTTACCAGTATCTGCAATGATAGTTTTAGATGTCAAAACTTCGATGTTCCTATATTTAGAATAAAGTGTGATAATCTTTTTTATTATATTAAATTTTACATATTTAAATATTATATTTTAATTTTGGATCCGCATATCCTATTAATTTCGTTCTTCTCAACAATTATAAATTTTTTTTACTCAACCCGCAACGTAGTGTGCTAATTTTTTTTAATTTTCAGTTCAAGTAAGTTTTTTTTCCAGTCAATAATTTTTTTTCATTTATTTTATTTTTATATTTGCTCTTTTATTAATGTTTTTAGTTTTTTTAAGCCTTTGATTTAATTTCGTTTCCTTCCCGTTATTAAAGCAATAATAATAATAATAATAATAATAATAATAATAATAATAATTTTAGTTTTTGTGTCTTACGTGCTTTTTCATTGATATTTGTTTTTGTTTCCCTTTTAGATTTGTTGAATAATATTTATCATTTTAATAGTAATAGTGATGATAATTTAATAAGTTAAGACTTGGATGTTATTGTTATTATGATAGAGGATGTTGATCTTTTTTATTATATCAAATTTTACATACTAAAATATTATATTTTAATTTCAACAGTTATAAAGATTATTTGTTCCGCCCCCAACATATTGCGGGCATTTGACTAGTATTAACTAAACAATAAACGGTGTGGCTGTTTTATTGTAGATTTAGGTACTGTAGCATGTGAGTGTATTAACTGTGGATTGTAATAGTGTTTTTTTGAGTCGGTTCGGTTCACTCGGTTCGGTTGGTTACCCGGTTTTATGATTTTTTATCATTTTTGCACAGTGAAATCACGCTTTTAGCCATCTAAAAAGACAAAAAAAGGCTTCCGGATAGAGGGGCTCAGAGGTAATTGCCCCATTCGGACCGGACCGGTCTACTCCGGTCCGCCTACCTTTTCATTATTTAATATTTTCTGGAACATGGCCAATTACCGGTTTGGCCCCCAATAAAACAAAATAGTTGACTTAGGCACAGAGACACACCGGTAATTGGCCATTCTTTTTTTATTATTATTATTTTTCTTTTAACTGTCGGCGCGTGCGTCACGCGCTGCCGACAGTCTTCCGCCTCACGCCCTCTTTGAGAAGTACCGTTGTCTAGATCGATGCGCCTCCTCCTGATCTTCCTCCCGGTGCGGCGCGTTTCTCTCTCTGACGTTCGTGGACGCGGCGGTGGCCGGTTAAAGCCGCAGCCGCTGTTTCTCTCTCAACTGCACGTCAAAGTGCAGGAGAGTCCCCCGATTTGTATTCTTTTTCATTTCAGTCCCTGAACTGTTAATTTTATTTATCTTCCTCATTTTTGTTATATAAGTTTTGATTTAGTGCGATTGGGTCCTTCAATTGCAATTAATTGAATGTGCAATGTTCACTTCGATCCTTCTTCTTTTAATTTCTGGATGTAGTTTAAAACATTTAATGTAATTCGGTACAGAATTTTTATTTTGTTTAATTTTGTCCTTTGATTGAAATAGATAATATATTTAATTTTCATTTCAGCCCTTAAACTTTTAATTTTCTATTTAATCCTTTGATATTTCATTTTTATTTCAGCCCTTATACTTTTAATTTTTTTTATTTTAATCCCTTTATTTCTTTATATTTCTAGAATATTCTTTACTTTTGTCCATGTATATATAAGTTTGCTCTTAGCTTTTATTTTTAATTATTTTTTATTTTCTTATTTGTTGAGTTGATATTTTTTTCAAAAAAATTAGCTCTTGAATTTTATTTTTTAATTATAATTTGAGAATTGATATTTCTATTTTTTTTTGTCTCCCTTTGTTCTTTCTTTTAGTTTTTTCATTTGTTCCTTTATTTTTATTTTCAAGTCAAATTACTTTTTTTACCAAATAATTTTTATTTTATTTTTTGTTTGATCTTTTATTAAAGTTTTTAAGATTTTTTTACTCTTTCATTTTTTTTTTATTTTATCCATTATTAACATAATAATAATGATGATGATGTTAATAGTTATAAAAATAAAAATAATAATTTAATTGTTTTTCTTCATTCCTCTTTTGTTAATATTTTTTAGGGTTTTTTCCTTTCGGAATAATTTTATAATTTTTATTGTTGTGACAGTAATATTAATGATAATTTTTTTTTATTTTTTTTTGATCTTTTGTTCAAGTTTTTAGGATTTTTTTAGTCTTTCATTTTTTTTCTTTCATTATTAACACAAATATAATAATAATAATAATAATAATAATAATAATAATAATAATAATAATAATAATAATAATAATAATAATAATATTTTAATTGTTTTTTGATCTTACTCTTTTGTTAATGTTTTTTTTCTCTCGGAATAATTTGATAATTTTTATTGTTGTTGCAGTAATAATAATGTTACTTTTTATTTTTCTTTTATGTTTTTTTTTAATCTTTTGTTAAAGTTTTTAGGATTTTTTTTAGGCTTTCATTTTTTTTTCTTTCATTATTAGCCCAAATATAATAATAATAATAATAATTGTTTTTCTTGCTTACTCTTTTGTTAATCTTTTTTATAGTTTTGACAATAACGTTAATAATAATTTTAATTGCTATAACAATGATAATAACGATAACGTGAGAATAGATTTTCAATGTATGTTTTCATGTTTTTTATCAGTAAAAAATTAACTATTTATATTTGTTATTTGATTGTTGCAAATTTTTATTTTGTGTTAATTCATTTTTTTTTAAATACTTTGATAATGTTTATTCTTTACGTTTATATGCATCTATACTTTTAATTTTTATTTTTTTGTTAGAGTTTTATTTTTAATTGGTTCAGCCTGAAAATCTTATTTATATTGGTAGTCATTTTAAAATTAATATTACTCTCTGTTTCTCTTTATTCATTTTTTCCCCCTGTTTTCTCTTATTTTTATTTGTTATTTGGATTATATAATTTTTTATTTTACTATTTACGCAATGATAATGATAATTTTTGTCATTTTTTAATTGTTTTTGTATTAAAATCTTTTGTTTATTTTTTTAATATGTTTTCATGGATTATATTTATTTTAATTGTTTTGATAATGATATTGATAATAATTTTAATTGTTATAGCAATGATAATGAAAATAACGTGGGGATAAATTTTCAATTTATGTTTTTGAATTTTTGTACATAAAAAATTAACTATTTATTTTTGTTATTTGATTATTACAACTATTTTCACCATTTATATTTTGTTTGGTTTAAATTAGATTATAAAATAAATTAATTTTAATGCAATAAAGTTAATAATTCAAGTATCTGAATCTTCATGCTTTCTTGATGATGATAATAAATTAATACTGGTTATTTCGTTAAAAATTGCGAAATAAATATATTTATAATGATTTAAAATTCATATATTTTAGGAAAAAAATATTCAAATAAATTTATCATTTTGACTAAATTTACAATTCGCATCATGGATCATCCTCGCCAATTTTTTTCTTCAATATTAGCTACATTTTCAATTGATTCACATCAATTTTTTCTTTCATTTCATTTAATAGCTTATGATGTTTTTTTGAATAAGAGAATTAGCAGGGATATTAAATGTCTCATTTTGAAGAAGGTTTTGACTTCGTTCTTCATGTCAATATGCCTTTTTTTCGCAATACTTCGCAAGTTATATAGTTCGCGCTTTTTTGTGATATTTTATGACGCAGTACCTACATTCTAAAAGATGTAATCTATGCTTGCGCAATAAATTTTATTTAAAAATTTATATATTTTATGGTTTAATCTATAATTTTTATTTTATGATATCATATTAATTTATTATCATAAATTTAATCATATTAAATTATATACACAAAAATAGCCGCGGCATTGCGCGGGCAATATGGCTAGTATCATAGAGATAGAGTAGTTCCGGGGCCAACAAACTCTTTATTGATTTGATAGCACCTTTGCGGAAAGAGGAGAGTTAGTCAACCTATGGATAAATAGCCATCAATCGGCTCCTAAAACGAAAAGACAGGCATGGACATAGCCGATAAAGCTGAGCTCGATTTCCCTTCACTCTTGTTCTGGACTGGATCAAGTGTTGCAGGAGCAAAATGGTTATGTTTTTGCAGAAGATTGTTGTATTCCTTGTAGTTGCCTTTGAAGAAAGCCTCTAAAAAGGCGACAAAAATGCCACCCACAGTTTTTCTCATGGGATCCCTGCTAACCCCCCACGCACACCCCTTGCAAAGCGTCCGTGCTAGCCATCGAAGTGGACCTATACCGTCATCTAAAACGTCCCTGTGACCGTAGTCTCTAGTAACAAAATGGCTGCATGGAGGTTTGCACTTGTTGAAAATCTCCGTGTGGCTCACCCCGTCTGGAGCGCACGCCGGCGCCAAGGGGAAGACTGGCTTATTGCCTAATCCAGTACCAATTATGGCTACAGGAATCGAAATGTTAAAGAAGCAAGATTCGTGATCGAGTATTTTGGGTTCCAGTTGATCATTTTTGGAAGTCCCCGCAACGGGGTCTATTCCTACCAGCGCTGAAAAGTTGACTTCTAAGGGAACATCGGCAAGTCCAAGTTCAAGAGCAAATGCAATGTATCCACCCCTACTGTGGCCTGCAAGAGCCAGGTTGTGTAGATCCCCTTTAATATTTTTCGGTAGCACACACTGGAGACCTGAGGGTAACCAGTTTGCCACTTTTGCTGCCGAGTCAATCTCGCTTTGTCCGCTGGGTGGTATCCAGTTGTATAACTAAGGATCAAAACTCCAATGTTAGGTCAATCTTCATATAGAATATTTCTTCATAAAAAATAGACAAGAATAAATTACAGGCAACAATATATATCCATAGTATGCAGCAAATTTATTAAAAGCTATACATGAACCTCATGAAGAATGGATTAGTTTGTACGGTATATTTGGATATATTAAGAAAGGACATGGAAAAAGCAGTACCTGCGGTGCGACCACTATGTATCCATGAGAAGATATGAACTTCAAAACATCAGTGTACCAAGAGTTCCGGCAGTCTGTGCCGTGGTGAAACAAGATGACAGGATATGTTCCCTGTTCTTCTGGCCTCACAATTAACAAGGGTCTAGGAGGTGAACAGCTAGAGGCTATTCCTACATCAGGGTGAAATTTTCCGGTTTCAAAAACACTAGCTTGTTCCAGAACAGAATGATCAGATTCAGACACCGGTGTTGGCAAAACTAGGTTAGATTCCAGCAGTATTCCCAGCAACATAACCAAAGGAAATACCAATCGTGTTTCCATTTTCTTTCAGTGCAGTATCGTAGAGAGGCAGGCGAGAATATTGTAGCCAGATAGACCTTTTATAGAAGGGGATGGTTAGCGTCCCCGCCCCTTTGAAAAGAAAAGATTATAATGTGGGAAATATTGTTTGTATTGAATTAGACCAGTCCAGACAGAACTCAAAAATAGCATGTCTTTGTCCTGCTTTAAATTGGATTGTATAATTTACTTTAGTTTGGTAAAATACTGGTAACAAAATTCATCGGATTATGCTTTGATTATATATATATATATATATTTCATGACTCGTGATTCAGACCTCACTTCAATATTTTTAACTTTATGCTGATTCATCTCAATAGCCAACCCGATTCTGATCCAAGTCTAACATCGGGTTAATTTTTAAAACTATAATAAAAATTATTTTTATTTTAAGATTTACTTGAAACAATGATCAACTTGATTTATGATCCAAATCTAATCATAATTTGACATCCGAGTCGAGTTTTAAAACTATAATAATAATATTTTTTATTTTTTATTTATCATGAGTCAACGGTCAACTTAACCACTTGAATCTAACCCTATATTGACCCTCAAATCAACTTTTAAAACTATATAATAATTATTTTATTTTTATGTTTACTCAGATCAAATGAATTAACCTCCAAGTCGAGTCAAATAAATTCTATAATGAGTCAACTTATCGCAACCATATGATGATTATACCATGCTATAAAAGACTTAAAAGTTGTAGTTTGGGATTTTTTCTTTCTTTTCTTATTATTTCTTTAATTAAGTTTTCTCATTTTATTTGATCCAGGTTTCATTATCTAGGTTGCTTTTAACCCTTTTAAAACAATTTATAAATTGTTCTCAAAATAATGTTTAGATATTTGTTATTTAAAAGTTTTCTCTATAGTTTAAGACAATATATTTAGATGCTACAAATAGCAGCTCGGGACGGGGATGCCAATTTTACCTGTGTAAATGGCATCCCCGTTACAGCATCAAATTAACAAAAAAAAAAGGCAAAAAATCATTATTTAATTTATGCATGTGGGGATAGCATCCCCGCTGCAGATGCTCTAATCATATAATAACTTATATATTTATTTATTTATTGAGATAGTGTTTTAATCACAGATTAATTTATTTAGTTGTGCTATTAATAGTACTTTACAATAAATGAATAAATTTCAGGCTGATACTTTTTCAAATGCTTCTTCTATCAAGCAGCATGCTGCATTGATAATAATAATAAATATGATGATAATAATAATAATAAATATAATATTTCACCACAGTTATATTTAAGAGATTGTGAGAAGCTGCTGACAGCAGGAGAGCCTCAGGGGAGGTATTTATTTCGATACAGTAGAGCGAAGGTTTACAACATATATCATAGAGATTGAGTAGGTCCGAGGCCAACAAACTCTTTATTGATTTGATAGCACCTTTGCGGAAAGAGGAGAGTTATTCAACCGATTAATAAATAGCCAGTCAAAAGGCTCCTAAAACACAAAAGGCAGGCATGGACATAGCCGATTAACCTGAGCACGATGTCCCTTCACTTTTGTTCTGGACTGACTCAAGTGTTGCCGGAACAAAACAGTGACGGTTTTGCAGAATATTGCTGTATTCCGTGTAGTTGTCAATGAAAAAAGCCTCTAAAAAGGCGACAAAAATGCCACCCACAGTGACTATTATATATATATATATAGATAGATAGATATAATATTATTCCTTTTCCTTTGTAGGGGACCTGATGTCTATTCTTCAACAAAAAAAAAAAGAGAAACGTTTTTTTTTTGGGGTTAGATAGATACACACACATCTCTCATCTTTCATGGGGTTTGATGAATATTCTTCCCCATCAAGAAAATAAAATGTAATGGGACCCGAGTAAAGAAAAGGAAGGTAGTTATTAGGTATTGTAATTTAAAATAATTTCGAAAAAAATTATTTCTTATTTTATCGTGCAGCATTGAGTCTCACTCGTCTTCTACTTTGCTGGGCTAGCACTTGAAGCCTGTCAGCAACGCAAACTTCTCAGAATTCCATCTGAAGAACCCAGAATCCAGCAACGAGGACTGCAAAAACTTTAACCCAACACAGATTCTGAAACAAAACATATCCATGATAAAATGACACTCCATCCCGCATTCCCACTCAGCAGTCGAATGCCCCCTTTAGTCGATAACCCACAGCTTGCTTGATCAGCCGATGGCATGCGGCAGAAAGAATTTCGTATCCATTTGGTAGAGGTAGACCAGAGATTACACACATGCTCTCCTTAATAAGCAAAGAGGTCTCCATCAGCCTGTCTTTATTCTTTTGGTAAATACACATGCAGCTCAGGTTCATACTCCAGCTGGAAGTAGAGAAGATTCCATGGCGCAAAGCTAGGCATGGACATCGCCATTGAATCACTGGAGCAATATGCAGTGCTACTTTTGTTCTGTACCGGATCGAGAGAAGCATAGCATAGGAGCATCATAATCAGGTTCCCGATGAATATTGCTCCAGTCCTTGACGTTACCTTCAAAGCAAGCCTTCAAACAAGAGAGAACAATGAGACCCGCAGTCATCCTCATCGAATCCCTATTGTAGAGGTCGTTGACAAGTGAGTCAAAACAGTGAACTGTAATCAATTTGAGATTGTTTGTCCACCATAATCTCTAGTAGATGGCAAGAACTTCTCACATGTCAATTCACCATAAACAGTGAATAATAATATTTTTATTTTGTATTTTAAATATTTTAATATACTAATATAAAAAATAATTTTTAAAAAATAAAAAATATTTTAATATATATATTTTTAAAATATTTTAAAAAATAACATAACCCAACTCCCAAAAATTCACTAATATAACCAGCAATTCCACAGCTCATCCAAGGATGTGTGTACCTCTCTCTTGTAATTGGTTTTTTTTACGGTTTTCCGTGATATCACCTGTCCAATCATTCCAACCCTTTCTCATGCAGGAAAAACTTCTCTCCTGATCCCTGTATATGCAAGGCATATCTGAGTGACCGTGTTTCTGTTTATTATGTTTTAAAAATGTTTTTGAGAAAAAATAATTTATTTTTATATTAAATTAATTTATTTTTATGTTTTAATATAAAAGTAATTTAAAAAAATATTATTGTGATATATCAGCGAATTCAAAATCAAACATTATCTTTGTGACGTCATGGAGGTTTTCGAAGGCAGGCAGCACCGCTATAATAATGATAATAGTTTCAAGACAGATATTTAAGAGATTGTAAGAAGCTGCTGACAGCAGGAGAGCCTCAGGGGAGGTATTTATTTCGAATTTTCGATACAGCAGAGCCAAGGTTACAATATTATATCATAGAGATAGAGTAGTACGAGGCCAACAAGTTCTTTATTGATTTGATAGCACCTTTGCGGAAGGAGGAGAATTATTCAACCGATTAATAAATAGCCAGTCAAAAGGCTCCTAAAACGCAAAGGCAGGCATGGACATAGCCGATAAACCTGAGCACGATGTCCCTTCACTTTTGTTATGGACTGGCTCAAGTGTTGCAGGAACAAAACAGTGACGGTTTTGCAGAATATTGTTGTATTCCTTGTAGTTGCCTTTGAAGAAAGCCTCTAAAAAGGCGACAAAAATGCCACCCACAGTTTTTCTCATGGGATCCCTGCTAACCCCCCACGCACACCCCTTGCAAAGCGTCCGTGCTAGCCATCGAAGTGGACCTATACCGTCATCTAAAACGTCCATGTGACCGTAGTCTCTAGTAACAAAATGGCTGCATGGAGGTTTGCACTCGTTGAAAATCTCGGTGTGGCTCACCCCGTCTGGAGCGCACGCCGGCGTTAAGGGGAAGACTGACTTATTGCCTAATCCAGTACCAATTATGGCAACAGGAATCGAAATGTTAAAGGAGCAAGATTCATAATGGAGTATTTTGGGTTTCAGCTGACTATTTTTGGAAGGCCCCGCAACGGGGTCTACTCCTACCAGCGCTGAAAAGTTGACTTCTAAGGGAACATCGGCAAGTCCAAGTTCAAGAGCAAATGCAATGTATCCACCCCTACTGTGGCCTGCAAGAGCCAGGTTGTGTAGATCCCCTTTAATATTTTTCGGTAGCACACACTGGAGACCTGAGGGTAACCAGTTTGCCACTTTTGCTGCCGAGTCAATCTCGCTTTGTCCGCTGGGTGGTATCCAGTTGTATAACTAAGGATCAAAACTCCAATGTTAGGTCAATCTTCATATAGAATATTTCTTCATAAAAAATAGACAAGAATAAATTACAGGGAACAATATATATCCATAGTATGCAGCAAATTTATTAAAAGCTATACATGAAACTCATGAAGAATGGATTAGTTTGTACGGTATATTTGGATATATTAAGAAAGGACATGGAAAAAGCAGTACCTGCGGTGCGACCACTATGTATCCATGAGAAGATATGAACTTGAAAACATCAGTGTACCAAGAGTTTTGGCAGCCTGTACCGTGATGAAACAAGATGACAGGATATGTGCCCTGTTCTTCTGGCCTCACAATTAACAAGGGTCTAGGAGGTGAACAGCTAGAGGCTGTTCCTACACCAGAAGTTATTGGGTGAAATTTTCCGGTTTCGAAAACACTAGCTTGTTCCAGAACAGAATAATCAGATTTAGACACCGGTGTTGGCAAAACTAGGTTAGATTCCAGCAGTATTCCCAGCAACATAACCAAAGGAAATACCAATCGTGTTTCCATTTTCTTTCAGTGCAGTATCGTAGAGAGGTAGGCGAGAATATTGTAGACAGATAGACCTTTTATAGAAGGGGATGGTTAGCGTCCCCGCCCCTTTGAAAAGAAAAGATTATAATGTGGGAAATATTGTTTGTATTGAATTAGACCAGTCCAGACAGAACTCAAAAATAGCATGTCTTTGTCCTGCTTTAAATTGGATTGTATAATTTACTTTAGTTTGGTAAAATACTGGTAACAAAATTCATCGGATTATGCTTTGATTATATATATATATATTTCATGACTCGTGATTCAGACCTCACTTCAATATTTTTAACTTTATGCTGATTCATCTCAATAGCCAACCCGATTCTGATCCAAGTCTAACATCGGGTTAATTTTTAAAACTATAATAAAAATTATTTTTATTTTAAGATTTACTTGAAACAATGATCAACTTGATTTATGATCCAAATCTAATCATAATTTGACATCCGAGTCGAGTTTTAAAACTATAATAATAATATTTTTTATTTTTTATTTATCATGAGTCAACGGTCAACTTAACCACTTGAGTCTAACCTATATTGATCCTCAAATCAATTTTTAAAACTATAATAATAATTATTTTATTTTTATATTAACTCGGATCAACTGAACTAACCTCAAGTCGAGTCAAATAAATTCTATAATGAGTCAACTTATCGCAACCATATGATGATTATACCATGCTATAAAAGACTTAAAAGTTGTAGTTTGGGATTTTTTCTTTCTTTTCTTATTATTTCTTTAATTAAGTTTTCTCATTTTATTTGATCCAGGTTTCATTATCTAGGTTGCTTTTAACCCTTTTAAAACAATTTATAAATTATTCTCAAAATAATTTTTAGATATTTGTTATTTAAAAGTTCTCTATAGTTTAAGACAATATTTTTAGAGTTTAAAAAACCTTAATTTCCTATCGATCATTGTTTACTACATTAATTGGTATTAGAGTAGGTTGACTTGTTCAATTGTCAAAACTATCAATAACATCTTTCTAGCACGCGAGGAAGGAGTGCAGGTTACATAAGATGATCTAATGGTTTAAAAGGTAACATGAAGAACTTTAACACGGAGAAATGGTCAGTTAGATCAACTACCAGAAGCATATCTCAAACTAAAATCATGAAGAGAAGAGAAACATGTCTAAGAACTTACAAAGGGCATACAACAACCCAAATCTATTCCTTCAAACCTACACGTGCATCATGTCAAAATGAAAAAGGATGCTTATGTTAGGCGATGTGTTAGAGATATAACTCGCAGCCAACTTTTGTAGGAAGTTTTCTAATTCTGAAGAAATTCATTTCTTTTTGCCATAACCTAGTTTTAAACCTATTATTTAAAATATTCTTCAAAAATAATAATAAAAGACATGTCTTCAATGCATTTCACCCATCAACTTAAAATTATTTTACTTTTAATGATGTCTTTTTGAAAAAATCAAATTTGAAAAAATATGTTTTCGATGCATTTGCATCCATTTCACATTTTTTGATTACTTTTCTTATCAAATTTCAGTAAATGTTGTTTTTTGAAGAAAATACAAGAAAAAGAGGGACCAAAGTGAAATTAAGTTATTAAGAGACCAAGTAATTAAAGAGAAATTGAAAAAAAAGAAAAGAAGTTAGACCACAAATAGAGAAGAAAATAAAGGGAAATTATTCATCTTCTTCTTCTTCCATACTCTTCTAAAATGTTAAGAAAAATCCTACCCATCATAAACAAACCTGCCATTTTTTTTTCTTTTTTCTTTAGAGAAAAATGGGTTGAGACAAGAATATATACCCTAGCCGAGGTGTTGCACGATAAATATTTTTATTAGAGAAAACATTTATTGAAATTACAAAAACAATACCTGCTATAATAAAAAATAAGCCATAAACCCGTGTTCCGCTACTAGAATTAATTAATTTTTTATTATCTAATTTTAGCATATATAATTTTTTGTTTTGTATTTCAGTTTTTATTTTTTTATTTAGTTTCGATCCTTTGATTTTTTCGATCATTCTGAGATAGTTATTAATTTTTTATTTGAATCTATACACCTCTGCTCTTAGTTTATATTTTTTTTTGTTATTTTTTTTGTATTAAATGTAGTTTGGGTTAAAAAAATATAATAAGTTTAGTTTTGGCGGTGTAGAATGAGAATGAAACTCTCTCTTGTGCATGCATAGTTAAATGTGAAATATTTGAAACAACTCGTAGGTAATTCTTCCGTTTTGTCTTATTTGAAGCTACAAAAGTTATTTTACTATGCACTAAAAATATGAAATTATCGGAACACCCCACTGACAATTATTGGTATTTATCTTATTTGAAGGTAATATGCTTATTGTACCGTGCACATAAATGAAAAAAAATGAAAATACTCCTGATACCACGATATTATTTTAAATATATTTTACATAATAAAATGAATATATAAAAAAACTAATATACAATTATTATTATTATTATTATTATTATTATTATTATTATTGTAAATAATTATGTTACAGTTATAATAAAAAAATTATAAGTTAATTGTTTCATTCAGATATATAGCATCATAAAAAAAATAATCCAAGATCATTAATATTTTTTTTGTATGTTAAAAAAATTATTTTTGACTATGCTAAAGTGTAGGGCGAGTGACTCGTGTATTATTTTCATTATAGATAATTTGACATAGTTTTCCCGCCAGTTCTGTCTACGTATAACTTCATATTTTTTTTTATGTGATACTAAATCTGAACTATCATATATAAAGAAGCAAAATATTTAACTTTTAAGAAAAATAACATCATCTAATGAATTATTTTGAATATTATTCTCATTGTTATTATCTTTATTGTTAAATTATCACAATTATTATTGTTGTCATTATAACCATTATTGGACATTATTAATATTTTAATTATTATTGTCATACTATCGTTGACACCATTGTTATTGTTAAAAAAATAAAATTATTTTCAGAACAAAAATAAATTAAAAGTATTTCAAAAAACTAACATTAAATTAATTGGAGTTTTTTTTTTTTCAAAAAAACTCAGGTCATTTATCTATATATATTTTAAGGTGTTAATATTAAATAAATATTAAAATTAATAATTAGTCTAACATATTTATACGATAAAAAAAACCTTATAAATAATCATTATCATTATTTTGAATGTCCTATCTATAATAATTATAAATTTTAACACTTAAAAATATTAACAAAAAAAAATTAAAAAATAAAATCATTGTCAGAACAAAAATAAATTTTATTAACTTAAAAAACATTATTTGACTTAACAATAAATACAAATAGTAAAAGAACAAAAAAAAAAAGAATTTTTCAAATGATCACCAACCGAAATTAAAATTTAAGAACAAAATTAAAAAAATACAACCTTAACAAAAGAGGAAATACTAAAATTTAAAAACAACAAACTAAAGAGCATATATATACAAACATGTATAAAAACAGGAACCATTTCGTAAATATATTTAAAAAATGAAATAATTAAAATAAAATCAAAGATTAAAAGTATAAGGCCCGAAATGAATAATAAATATATAATCAATTTCATTTCAATAAAAAAAATTGAAACAAATCCAAACTTTAATACTAAAAATATTAAAGGATTTAAAACCAATTCAGAAATTAAAAAACCGAGAACCAAAATGAAACCAAATATATTTGATGAAAGCTAGCTAGGACACTCTAATTATAAGAAAAAAAATGGGTCCAGGGAGTGGTTGTGTTGCTCGTAAGCTTGTCTTGACACTTTGGTTATAAAAATTGCAATATAATTTTGGTAAAAAAATTAAAAAAATTAAGGATTGAAAATAAAAGTAGCATACATGACTAATTTGAATTGGATGACACAACTAAAATAAATTAAATAATTAATTTTAATTGAAGGACAAAATTAAAATAAAATAAAACCTTGGGATTGAAATAAATAAAGACATTTCAAAAAAAGTATAATGTTTAAACTAAATTAAAAGAATAGAGACCGAAATGAAACATAGAAAAGATGATAACTTTCAATTGGAGGACCCAATCGGAGGCAATCATAATTTGCATACTGAAATAAAAAAAACAATAATAAAATTGAAATCAAAAGCCCGGGGACCAAAATCAACATTGCTCAAACATCGAGGACCGACGTGTAATTTCGAGAGGGAAAAAGGGAGAAAAATTTTATATCCGTCCACCGGAGCTTCACCGACCACCATAACCTGACACACGCCGCATCGGTAGAAAGAGGACGTTTCAACGCATCATGAGAGATTGCGGAAGCTCATTTTGGACCACCATAATGCGTCACATGTGCCACCTGAATGACACATGTGTCGGGTACACTGTAGACACGTCTGTACGACGCTCCTGCAGTATTTTAAAAAAAAATAATAGACAATTATCTATACATTCTTGGACCCACCCCGATAACCATGAAAAAACCACTGTGAAAAATACATAAATACTCCTGGGTTCGACTGATATTTTTTGTCGTTTTCTCAGACTAATTTTGTAGTTATAATGTGCAACAAATTCGAAAATATCATGTATGTCCCGTGAAAAATTCAAAAATATTCCCGGTCCTGGGGGTTAAATTTTTTTGGATCTGTAGGTAAAATGATAATTTTTTTGTCACAATGAATAGTAATCTGAGTCTATGTGTCAGTAAAAAAATACGTAGTAAAATTGAGACCCATTTTATATTTTAGTTAATGTATAATGGAAGAAAAAACAACTAATGCAGGCGTTATTTGCATCGTGGCTTTGCATTATTTTCAGAAATTCCTATTTCAGAAACAGGTCGTGCCCTAGCCGAAGTGATGGTATAAACTTCGGGTGTGTTTGGTATTGCGGGTGCAGTTGGGGTTGGGGTTGAAAAAAACAATTTTATAAAAAGCGCTTTTGCTGCAGTTAAAAATAAACAATAAAATATTTGGTTAAAATTGTGGTTGAGTTTGAAGTTGAAAAAAAAACAGTTTTATGTGTTTGGTTATCATATTTTTCATATTACTGTCAACTTATGAAATTATTTTAAAATGCACACACAGATTGTTTTTTAAATTTTATAGATTAATAATCATCACAATAAAATGTATTATTATTATTTTAATAATCATAATATTTTATTATTAAAATATTAAAAAATTTATATTTTATATTATTATTTTATTGGGGGGGTGTTTAAGCATATAAAAATATTAAAAGATAATTATATTATAAATATAAAATAATTATATAATTATCTTTTAATATTTTTATATGCTTATCCCCCCCCCCCCCCCCTCAATTGCAAATCAAGACCCTCTGCTTTGTGACCCTCTCCCTAACCCACCCACTTATGCTTTGTGACGCTCTAACACGTCCCTCGTCTCTCTCTAGAAGCTCAACCGAAACCCATTTGTCCTGTAAATTAGCTGTGCTCGGTCCCTTCGGCGAGAGGATTAATTTGCCTGGTCTTCTGCCGTGTAAACCTTCTTTTAAATGACCACCAAGGCAGCGCCACCGTTTTTTTTATTGTCAGATAATCACTAGATTTTGACACTATATCAAAGGGATTTTGAAAACTCGGATCGTAAGATCAGATAATAAAATTATAAAATTATACTTGAATTTTTTCATATAAAAATTGTAAAATCACAGCTAAAATCATGTAGGTAAAAAAATTGTCAAATCATAAGTAAAATATTTCTTAATACAATACTTCATTAGTTAATGTTTGTATATGATTCAAAATAACTTAAAAATACATTACAAAATAATTATATTCATAGAATTTCATTAGGTAAAAACGAATAATTTCAAAATAAATATTTTGTTGATGTGCTATATAAATTAAAATCAGTCTCATGACCGTCATATTTCTTGTTATTTTTAATACATTCATCAAAAATATTATTATTGAAAAGATTATCAGTACTAATACTGGTACCACCACCGATATTGCTGGTACTAGCTCCATCTCCAACAAATTATTTCGACATCAGAACATGAAAATGATTTAAAAACATCAAAAATTTAAATTTAAGTATAAATTTTAAGATATATATATATATATATATATAGGGGCTTGCGGGTTGCAAATTGAAAATTTGAAGCGGCCGCAGAATTAAAGCAGGATCGTAAAATCGGACCGATCCGGTCCGATTTATAATTTTATATGATTTTAACCGAGTTTGATCGAATTTGACCAAAATTAATTTTTCTACCCGAGTTGACAAAGTTTGATGAGTTGACTCGTAAAATTATATGATTTTACGAGTCAACTCACGATTTTAATAACAAGATCTATATCGCATAGGCTTGGTAATTTAGGATATGTTCGGTATTGTAGTTGTTCTTGTTGTTGAGGTATAAAAAAATAGTTTCATGAAAAGTATTTTTAGTTGTTGTTCATAATTAAAATTAAAGTATTTGGTTAAAAATATGGTTGAGTTTGGGGTTTAATGAAAAATAGTTTCGTTTGTTTGATTAACATGTTTTTCATATTGCTATCAACTTGTAAAATTATTTTAAAAAACACTATATATATATATATATATATATATATATATATATATATTGTTAAAACCAGTTGTATTTCAACATGTGGATTTTAAAAATAATTATTCATTTTAATATCAAAAACACGCACGAACATCTGCACTGATTCAAAACTCCAACAGTTACCACAAGGCGATGCTAGGTCAACACAATCATCCCTCTCTGCTTTGTTTAAACCGCCGTCACCGATCCGAAAATAAAAAATAATGCAAAAACCTCATTCATCAGAGTTTTGTATTTATCGCTACCGTCGTTGATGGCGGGGAGTAAAAACAATGGAGAACTGTTTTAGAGACCGAGATGATAAAATCTTGGGCTCTTTCACAGCCTCTTCTTCGTCTCTCCAATCAAATTTATCGTCTCTACCGGTGATGCAATCAAGAGGAAAGAGAGACACTTTTTCTCTCTCTGCATCCTTCGATAGAGACGAAATACCATGCCCCTCGTCTTTTGACAAGTTAAAAAAGGAGAGGTAAAGGAAGAACTTTGAGCATGATGTTGACATGAATGATGATGGCGAAGACGATGGAGAGTTGAACTGATTGGAAGATGGTTTTGAGGAGTGGGAGATTCGATTTTCGACTGGCTTGGACCCTACTCTTGATAACGAGGGAGATTTTTTCTTCAGTTTGTCATGTTTCTATTATAAATTTTCTTGCTTTGCTCTTCCTATTGATTTGGAATTAATTTCTAACGGTAATATATGTGATGAGATTAATGAAATTTGCAGGTGGCAAGCCATGAAAAGCAGCCTCAACTGGTGATTTTAGGTTTTAATTTGTGGGTCCCATGCATCTTTTTTAGTGTTTTAATACATTACCATACATGTATTTCACCAGTTTTTTTTCCAAACTTAATTAAAACCACAATAGCAAACACCAGCTTAATCACACGAGAGGAGCAATCTGAACCACCCAGTCCTTCCCTCTACCGTATCGTGTGCCACGAGGTCGGAACGTTGATGTTTCGACTTCTATAGGCCAATAATTCCTATAGAAATGTTGTCGTTATTTCCTGGCAGCCTGTCGCCTTCCTTATACCTTGTGAACGCAAAGACTTGCTCAGTATCCAAACAAACCTGGTAACAAACTGATAAAAACATAATAGCCAACACAACTTCATAAATATTGATTTAGACATTCAGCTGTGTTCCTTGCAAACTTTGACCACCCTCGATTTAACAAGATTCGCTCAATTTAGTTTCTGTTCTTTGAATCTGTTCTGCTATACTAGTAGTTGTCTTTTATCGAGTGATCTTCATATATTGATTATGCATGCTAATTATACAATATTACTATATGCTTTTCATTTATAAGATGATTTTTTATATCAATATAGGATTTAAATCACCAAATAATTTGACCTGGAAAAGATATTGAAAATGATTCTTAATAAAAAGACACATGAATAAACCATCATTTCCCCCCCTCTTACACTAATTTGGCTCAGTTTTGTTTATTGATTGATATCTCTAAAAACTGCGAAGAAGTAAACATAATAATAAAAAAAAAAATTAAGAACGTTTTAAACATATAAAATACCTAGTAGAAAGGAAGAGTTGTGAACACTGATGATGTCTTCAGCGGGAACGGGCCCCCATGTTTATTTCCCGATATTTGTTTGCATCTCATAATTCCAACCATTATTCACACGGCAACGAGAACAATTATTAAAAAGCCTCTATCATCGGTTGGACTGCCATGCCATTCAGGCCTGGCACAGGGGGCAGGCGGGGGGACCACCCTGAGAGGAAGGCAGAAACCGTAGGAGCCAAGGAGGAAACGCTTCGACTTTTGTGGTGGGAAACAAGAATGGAGAAATTCTTGTTTTATCATGCAGCATTGAGTCTCATTCGTCTTTCACTTTGCTGGGCTAGTACTTGAAGCCTGTCAACAACACAAACTTCTCAGAATTCCATCTGAAGAATCCAAAATCTAGCAACGAGCAGAAGCTTTGACCCAACACAAATTCCATGATAAAATGACACCCCATCCCACATTCCCACTTGGCAGTTGAATGCCCCCTCTTTATTCTTTGATAAATACACATTCTCTGGTTCATACTTCAGCTGAAAGTAGAGAAGGTTCCAGGACGCCTTGTTAGGCATGGACATCGCCATTGATTTACGTACTGGAGCACTATGCAGTGCTACTTTTGTTCGGTACCGGATCAAGAGAAGCGTGGGAGCATCGTGATCATTCCCGAAGAATACTGCTCTCGACCTTGAAGTTACCTTTAAAGTAACCTCAAACATTAGAAAAACAATGAGACCCACAGTTATCCTCATTGAATCCCTTCTAAGTCCCCGGCCAGTCGCACATCCAACGGGATATATCCCCATCTCGAACTATTTCTTTTTATTATTAACGTGAATATCCGAACAAACTTTTATATGCCTTAACTAATATTGATATCATATTTCATATCCATGCGACCAGAGTCATTTGATAATGTACATGATGTTATAAAAATTACTACTTTTAATATTACTACGGATTACTTGTTGTTTAATTTAACCTCTAGATACAATCATATAAATATTGTCATAAACATATAATCATGTACATATATCATAAATACAATATCCAACTAAAATCTTAAAACACTATAAATATATATGCACGAATGAAATTACTTGGACAAGTTTTAAACTAAATTGTCAAGAACACATAGCTCATCTTCATCTTGAAAATGCTATTATTCATACTATTCCATCATCACATTGATCAATTTCTATCTCCTACAATTGCTAAAAAATTGCCTTTGACTCTTGATATTTGAAGCACATGCTTGCCATTAGCTTGATGTAGGTACTACTTGGATTGCTTGTTTTAGCCTATCTTTCTACATTCATGCTAGGTTTAACATCATCTTATCTAATATGAAGTGATTACAATGTTAGAATTGCTCATCCCTTATTGAAAGCACTGATTCTAGTCACCTAATTATATGGTTTCCTAGAAGTGTCAAATATGCTACTGCTTCTATAATCTTTTTCAAGAAATATTATGATTAATATGTTGTTATTTTATCTCATACAAGTTATGTTCTACCAGCATCTGAAACTCAGCATTATACTCATGAGCATATATTTTTCTTCGTGAACAATCCTGATATAACCGAAATCAGTAATGCTAGCAATCAAGTGGAAGAAACCTGTCATGCAACGATGGCTACATCCTTACCTATGATGTGACAAGTTTTTTTTTGCGTGAGTATCCACCTAGAATATTCACTACCAAGAACCATCTCCTTTTTAGTATACTGCATTCAACAATCTAGTTAATGAACTATTTTATTTATGTATCTTTATTGAAGCTAGGTCAGTTATGTTGAATATAATTTATTGTATAGGATAGCGTTGCTTTTTAGGTTGTGGTCTACCATAATCTACATAAATCCCTCAACTTTGATTTTCCAAACTCCTCTACATAGACAGACCGAGAGAAAACTAACCGTGCAGCATTTGCGTTGAGTTGATGATGCCCTGCTATTATCTAATTTAAATTGGATTATGATATCAAATATAATATATTGAATTGATGGTGATGAGTTACTCGTGCTTCATGATGATTGGATCAAGTTATGAAATAATAAAATTGCAAGTGTAATGCAATTTACTCAATAACCTCCTAGTATAGGGAAGATTTTGTCAAAATTTCAGTAGAAATCTCATACAATTAAAGAAAAAAAAATCCAAAAACTTTCAATTACTTGTGTTTATTGTTCCATAAATTGGAAAATAAAAAACCATGAAGCGCATCTTTTAAAATAATTAACATCGAATGATGAAATTAAAAAAAAACACACACGAAAAGCTCATAGACACCAACTATTTTTTTTTTGCTTTTAAGGGTAATTTGGTCATTTAAATATGCTATGAAAATAAGAAAGAAAAACCAAGCAAACATAGTTGAATCTCCCAAATTCACAATACGTAAAATCCTAGACTTAGTTTAACTAAGAAACTTAATTCTCAACACACTAAATGTTGAATGATAAACTAGAAAAACAAATATCAATAAAGAAACATGCCAAAAAAAAAATAACAATTAAAAGAACTAAAATCAAATTTGAATGGGAAAAAAAATTAAAGTGGGAGGAGATTGTAAAAATTCAATCCTAAAAATTATCTCAAGTAAAACAATAGCAATAAAAAAAGAGACCAAATTTAACTTATGAAAGAAAATAATAGAGGATAAAATTAATTAAAAAAAATGTAGTTTTATAAATTATTTTAAATCAAACAAATACTAACTAAAAAAAAGGATAAAATATAAGAAAACTAAATCTAAAGGCTACTTTGAAAACTTATAAGGTCATCATGAAATTCAAGGGTGAGCGAAAAAAGCGAGGATAAAAATGTCAATGAAGCCAAAACGAAGATGATTAATCCACACGTGTCGCCTAGGAATGTAGAGGTCATTGATAGGCAACAAAACAATGAATTAAAAGAAAGCTAAATGAGCTCGGAAAATCATTGTACACATAGACTAGATTCATCGTGGATTGATACAACAAAATGATTATTTTACCTCTCGGTGCGTCTCAGCTTTAACCTTGGAATTAGGGTTAATTTTGATTTTTTATATTTCCTTGCATGGTAAAATAACCATCCTACCCCTCAATAAGATAAAAAAAAAACACAATTTGCTTGTAAGGGTATCACGATCCTTATATATTTTTCATGAATAGTGCACATAATGGGTAACTATTAATCCACCCCCATAAATGACAAAAACATTAAATTGGCGGTAGGGGTTATTCGATAATTTACAGTTTTTTCAAATAGTATTTTAATCCAGGGACAAACAATGCAATAAGTGTAGTAATACTTATATACCTCCATAAAAGATAAAATACAAAAATTGATTGTAGGGGTGATTCAGTAAATAACTATTTTTAAAATAACATTTCATGTCGACTTCCTGTAGTTTTTGAGCTCCCGCCCCCTTCGAGAGGCGTGTGTGGGTTGCTACAGTGGTGAAAATGTTCATCCGGCATGTCATCAACTGCACCTCCATGTCCTCCATTGTATGGTGGAGTGTGTTTCTTCGAATGGTGGCCGTAAACATTCTAGTTGGCGGTCGAACGTTTGTTACTCCTCTCACATGCCAGCGAAAGTGCTCGACAGTCCCCGATGTTGTTGCCTTTTTTATTTCATCCCTGATCTTTTGATTATGTTTCATGGTCTTGATTTCTATTATAGAAGTTTTGATTTGTTTCAATTTTATCCTTCTATGGAAATTGAATTTATATTGCAGTTTCATTATGGTCCCCAATCTTTTAATTTTCGGATTGGTCTAAAATTCTTAATATATTCGGTATCAAAGTTCTAATTTGTTTCAATTTTATCCTTTAATGGAAATTGATTATGCATTGTAGTTTCATACCGGTCATCTGATTTTTAATTTTTGATCAATTTTAAAATTCTTTAATTTTTTCGGTATCAAATGTTAGATTTGTTTCAATTTTTTCCTTCAAATAAAATTTACTATACTTTGATTTTCATTTTAGCCCTTATACTTTTAATCTTTGATTTTATTTTAATTCTTTATTTTTTTATATATGTTTCTGAAATGCTTGCTATTTTTGTCCATGTTTATATGTACATGTTTTTAGCTTTTATTTTTTATTTTTATGATTTCCTCTATTATTATGAATTTTTTTAATGTTTAAATTTTAATATGTATTAGTAATCATTTTTAGCTTGCTATTTTTGTCCATGTTTATATGTACATGTTTTTAGCTTTTATTTTTTATTTTTATGATTTCCTCTATTATTATTTTTATATATGTTTCTGAAATGCTTGCTATTTTTGTCCATGTTTCTATGTACATGTTTTTAGCTTTTATTTTTTATTTTTATGATTTCCTCTATTATTATGAATTTTTTTAATGTTTAAATTTTAATATGTATTAGTAATCATTTGAAAATTAATATTTATTCTATTTTCCCTTTTTATATATTTTTATTTATTCTTCAAGTCAAATAATTTTTTTAAATGTGATAATTTTTTTGTTTGGTCGTTTGTTTTTAATTATTTTATTTTAATATTTTTAGGTGTTAAAATTTCTAATTATTATAGGTAACACATTCAAAATAATGATAATGATTATTTGTAAGTTTTTTTTCTTATAAATATATGAGATTATTTATATATTTTGATCTTTGTTTAATATTAACACCTGTGTGTGTGTGTGAGAGAGAGAGAGACCTAATTGTTTTTTTTAAATAATAATTTACTATCATTGCTCTAAAATACTTTTAATATAATAATATGAGGAATAAATTGTATAAAATATAAAAAATAATTTTCTTTTTTTCATAATAATTATGGTTTCATTGATAGTATGACAAGTAATAATTTGAATATTGATTATATATAATAATATTTATAATTACAGCTGTAATAATTGTGATAAAAAATCATTGGTGAAAAATAACTTTTGTGTTTTTTTTTATATATAATATTTCAAATCTCATATCACGTAAAAAAATATATAAAACCACGCGTAGACAAGACATATATAAAAATTGTGCCAAATGATATACAATAATTAAATAAAAAATTACCTTACGTTTCGCCATAGCCACATCTCTCGTAAATAACACCCATAAATAAATAGACGAGTTTCATCTCTCATGGGCGAATCATGCCAAACCACATTTCTAGATAAATAGATCGGGTTCATTGTGAACCAGGTCAAATCCAATAACTATATATATATATATATGTGTGCTAAAGTTAAAAAAAAAAACACTCTTAGAAAATAGCTATATATTTTTTTTGCTTTTAAGAGTAATAATGACATTTTATAGTGTAAGAAAAACATATACAAACCAATTTATTCACAACTAATAAATCTTGTGAAAAATATGACATTGCCCTAAAAAAAAAAAAGCTCTGTTATTTATTTAGCGGACAAAATCATCCGTTCCAATTCAGAATCCACGATGCGATGAGTTAGAGCTACTGTTGCCTCATAGCTAGGGATTTCTAACAATAATTATTGGTAGTAGTTAGTTTACTGCTAAACACACCTGGAAAGAGAGGGGAGTTGGGTCACACATCCAAGTTCCAGCACCTTTTCCAGTGGCTCGAGAAGAGAGGGAAACTTTTGGAAGGCGCCTAGCACATAGCCCCCTGGTGTGAATTAATCCAGAAGAACAAACCTAGGTGATACTTATTTATCGGGCAACTTCGGTTCTATTCGTGTTTTATTTATTGGGCCGGTACATATTGGGCTTCCGTTATAGTTACCGAAAACATTCTTTATTCAATTATAGAAGACCCAGGTCCAAGAGCTAGACCCAGTAACTAGTCCAGTCAGAAACACAGCTCAACATCTCACAGCATGTCCAAACAAACTTCTTTACAAAACGGAAAGTCATAGTCTCAAGTACATGCTGTACCAAACCACCTAAGAAAAGAAACCTTGCATGAATATAAATCAAAAAAGAAAAAAAAAAGTTCTTGTTTGATCTTGGAAAGACATAATTAAAGAAAATTAGTAGGATTTAAAGTTATAATTTTGTGATATAATTTGAAAAACATTTTCTACAAAACAAATCTAGATTATTAGATTACCAGATCCGTTCATGAGTCATAGATTAATTTAAATCAATTCTTTTTATTAAAATACGTTGTTTTATTTCTTTTTTTAATAAATAATTATTGATATTTGTGTGCTTGATTAAATTTAAAAATTTATTCCCACGAGCTATTTAAATTACTGAAGCTACGGAATCGATGAGTTTTTTTCCCTTCCTATCCCTTTCGCTACTCTTTTTTTTTTTTTTTAATAATGTCATGTATATATATATATAAAAGCAACATTATTCTATTTTTATACTTTTTATTTTTTATGATTAAGAAAATAGAAAAACTTAATCAATAAGCAACGCTCTCACAAGAAACGGACAGCTGGAAAAAAAACTCCCGAGAACTCTAGACACCATCGGGAAAGCCACGTGTCAAGCAAGAACACTCCACGTACAATCCAACTGTGATTCCACGCTATGTCCGCGACGTATCTTGAAGTTTCTCATATCACCGAAACCGCTTTTATTATCACCCGCCTCTTCCCTCCCCTTCCCACGCTTCAAACTTATTTCTTCATTGACAGGAAAAAGAAAAAAACTCGCTTTGTCCTTCACTTTCTCGGCATACAAACACACTGCTAGTAGAGAAAGAAAAGTTTTGAAGATGTGGAATCAGCCGTATAGGAAGACTGACGTGGAGGTCGGAGCAAGGCCGCTGTATCCAATGATGCTCGAAAGCCCGCAGCTCCGGTGGGCCTTCATTAGGAAAGTGTATTCAATCTTGGCTTTTCAGTTACTTTTGACAATCGCGGTGGCGGCCGTCGTTGTATCTTTTCGGCCGATTGCTGTCTTCTTTTCGACTACTGGGGCTGGGCTGGGGGTTTATATACTGCTCATCCTCTTGCCCTTTTTTAGTAAGTTTTTGAAACCAACGGCCATGTTTTAAGCCTATTACTGTTAGGTGGTGAATTTAGTTTATAATTATGGGTGATTTTGTGCAGCATTGATACCTTTGTATTACTATCATCAGAAGCATCCAGTGAATTACATTCTGATTGGGATTTTTACCATCTGTCTCGCCTTTGCTGTTGGCTTAACTTGTGCCTATACTGAAGGTAATCAAGTTTAAATTAATTTAACTTACTTTTGTCTTTATCAGTTTAATTAAGTCTTGGAATCGGATATTACTGGCTGGTATCATCCCAATGCCTGGGAGCAGGCTTTTTAAAATATTAATATTTTTTATAAACTATTTTTAACATCAAGAAAAAATAATTTTCAAATATTTTTTTTTTCAAAAACTTTTTAAGCTAACTACCAAACAGCCCCTATATCTGCAAAATTTGAATGTGTTCTAAAAATCATGGTCGTAGTCCGTAAATTAGAGTTTTTTACGTTCAATTGTACAGTGACCTGAAAAGATTTTACTAATATTTACAAATAATTAATTTATTAAAAAAATAAGCTACAAAGTTGTTTAAATAGTTATTAAATTGACATGTCTAATTAAAATCATATCTAATTAAAATTGTGAAATCTAGCTAAGAAAGAAATTAAAAGTAAAAATAATAATCAGGAAAAAAATTAAAATCCTGAACCGACCCTGTAGAGAACAGGGCATGTAGAATGCTCTTGTAAAATCTCAGCCCTCTGCTATCAGAGAAATCAAAGGCAGCTATACTTTGTCCTGGACATGTTAGACCGGTTCATTTTGCACTTGAATTTCTTACCGTGCTTGTTTATACATGACTAGAATAGTGAAATTTATTTGGCAACAGGAAAGTTGATTCTGGAGTCTGTGATTCTGACAACTGTGGTATTTGTCAGTCTCACCCTGTACACATTCTGGGCAGCTAGGAGAGGCCATGATTTCAACTTCCTCGGCCCCTTCTTGTTTGGGGCAATCATGGTTCTTATGGTATTTGCTTTGATACAGGTGATTTTATGCTTCAGCTTCTTCTGTTTCATTATTCGAATCCTGCCGCAACTTTTTTTTTTCCCTGTCATGAATTTTCATGGGTTCATTATTCGAATCATGGGTTTATTTTTGTTTTCTGGATGCAGATTTTATTTCCATTGGGTAGAATCTCTGTGATGATTTATGGGTGTTTGGCTTCAATAATATTCTGCGGATACATCATATATGACACCGACAACCTGATCAAGCGGCACACTTATGATGAATACATTTGGGCTGCAGTGAGTTTGTATCTGGACATCATTAATCTCTTCCTCTCACTGCTTACCATCTTCAGAGCCGCTGATGCCTAAGATCACTGTCCAGTTTTTGAACCTAAGATCATTTATCATTTTTGTTTCTCTCAAGCATTCAATGAAATCAACTTGTAGTAGGCAACTCTACTTCGCTATTTTCTTCCCTCTTTTCTTTCACCGCCTCGTCTCCTGTGTTTTATTGGCAGATGTGAATGACGCTATCATATACATGTATATATAACAGTTGACTTCTAAATGTAGATTTTGTTGGTTCGGTGGGAAGACCCGGATAAACCATTTACACTTGTATGAACATAGATGATATATACACTTGCCGTTTATATTGTCGCTTTAGTTTATTTTTTGGTTTAATTTATTTTAGATTTTAGCTGAGTTTTGTAATTAAGAAGATGCTTGTTTTTGTCTTTTAAAAGAATTTGTTTTAATTCAAATTATTATTTTTAGTATTTTTAAATCATTTTGATATGTTAGAAATAGTTTTTAAAAATTAAAAAAATATTTTAATATATTTTTAAATGAAAAATATTTTTTAAAATAATTGCTACGTTTACAAAGTTTTACTTAATGGAATAGATTTAGCTATTATTATATATTTTACTTATTAGACTATAAATCTAATTGTTTATTCTTTATATATCTAGTTTTAATATTAATATTTGATTTTTAAGATATTATAGGGTTTTGATTAACTTTAGAGTTTCGATTTTGCAAGAGGTTTTTGGTAACGTGTTTGAAAAATATTTTTTTATTTTAAAATATTTTAAAATAAAAAATACTCTCCATACTTCCAGGCAGAAATTAACTCTTATTCTTTCTCATCTTCAACCTTTCCAAGTCTTGTCTATTAACAACAACAAGCTCCAGTCCTTACAGATCAAATCACCAGCACAACAGCAGCCACCTACACCAGCAGATCCAGCACCGTGACGACGGATGGAGATCCGCCATAATCTTCCAGGTCACTTTGATTTATAACATCTCAACAATCCAATCACCAAACAACCCATTAAAAGGAGATGAAAAAAAGAGAGACCAAAGGTGTCAAAAATCCACTCATCTCTTCACCTTGTTGCAGCCATCACATCAGCCTAAAAGGTCAATTCCTCATTCTAGAGGTCGAAGGAAAACCAGCAACCCATCAAACCAGCATCAAAACCAGAAAGAGCCAACAACTTTCAGACACGACATAACCCCCCAGCTAACGAGATTAACAGGCTTTCCACCTCGAACCATAGCATGTGTCCAATAGAAAGATCTCGAGAGAGACGCAAAGAATAAAAAAATTACATAGGAAGAGAGTCTAGCCTCACTTTACTTTTCTTTCTTTTTTAATTTCTTTTATAAATGATTTTTTTAAAAAAAGAGTACAGTTAAAGTAAAAAAATAGAGATTAAAAGTGACAATAAAAAATAAAATAAAAGTGAGTCGATAAAAAAAAAATCGGGCAAATAAAAAATAATAAGAGGAAAGGGAGATCACATCATAACAAAAGTTAAAAGAAAAAAGAAAAAAACAATATATAAGCAAATTCAATGATATTGATACTGGCTCGTCAATTTATATACTTTTTTTTTTACTTTTTGACTTTTACTTTCTAATTTTACTTGTCATTTAAAATTATCTTAAAATTACCTTTTATGCTTATAAAAAAAAATCTCGCCTTGTTTTTTTCTTTTTTCATTATTTATTAATATCCACATTAAAAAAATAGTTTTATTTTTATATTCTGGTTTCACTTACAAGTATAATTTGTGATCTAGATTTCATTTATAAGTTAGTATTACATGTATCGGTGAATAATTGTATAATTTTCAACTTTAAATTTACAAACATCATGAGTTCAACCCCGAGTGATATCTTTTCAAAGTAGGTTGAACTTTAGCAAATCTTAATATATGAGTTGGACAATCAAATTTAGACTATACTTGGATTATTGGAGATATATCAAAAAAAAACTTTGATCATAATCTTTAAAAGTATTATTGGAGTTGTAGAAATTGAACTTTTGCTTATATTTTTGGTTTAATTTATTTAATTTTAGTTGATTTTTTAATTAAAAATTATTTGTTGGGTTTGATTTAGTTATTATTAGATAATATATTTATTGGGTGATAAACCTAATTATTTATTCTAGTTAAAAAAAAACTTTGATCATAATCTTTAAAAGTATTATTGGAGTTGTAGAAATTGAACTTTTGCTTATATTTTTGGTTTAATTTATTTAATTTTAGTTGATTTTTTAATTAAAAATTATTTGTTGGGTTTGATTTAGTTATTATTAGATAATATATTTATTGGGTGATAAAAATAATGTAGACATGTCATAGTACACTTGACCTGTTATGAGAAACATTGAGTTTATATGATGCTATCTAGAGAGGATAAAAAAATATGGACATGTGAAAAATCATGTTATTGATGCATATGATCCATCCATTTGTTGCCGCGAGATGACATATATAAGCTAATATATATTACTAAATTGTTTTATTTATTTTCTAGTTAAGATTTATTTTATTATAACTATTTTTGAAATATTATTTTTGCTAATTACCATGTTGATTTTAAATTTTTATATATATAATAAATCATACTTATATAAATAAGTATGAAATATATATATATATATATATTTCATACTTATTTATATAAGTATGATTTAGTATATATATAAAACTTTAAAATCAACATGGCAATTAGCAAAAACAATATTGCAAAAGTAGTGATAATAAAATAAATCTTAACTAGAAAATAAATAACACAATTTAGTAATATATATGAGCTTATATATGTCATCTCGCGGCAACAAGTGGATGGATCATATGCATCAATAACATGATTTTACACATGTCCATATGGTCTTATCCTCCGAGATAGCATCATATGAACTCAATGTATCTCATAACAGGTCAAGTGTAGTATGACATGTCTCAAACTAATAACATACATAATAATAAGAAAATCCATCATCATCATCGAGATCACGAAGATTAGTTGCAATGAAAAAAAAAGAGCACATACACGCGAGAAGCACCGGAGCAAATTGCTAGTCCACAGTGATTTGTGTGTGTGTGAATAGTGAAAAGCTACAGTGAACAGGGCTATTCTGTTTTAGCTATAAGGTAATGTATCAGTGAATAATTGTATAATTTTCAACTTTAAATTTACAAATATCATAAGTTCAACCCCGAGTGATATCTTTTCCAAGTAGGTTGAACTTTAGCAAATCTTAATATATGAGTTGGACAATCAAATTTAGACTATAGTTGAATTATTGGAGATATATCAAAAAAAACTTTGATCATAATCTTTAAAAGTATTATTGGAGTTGTAGAAATTGAACTTTTGCTTATATTTTTGGTTTAATTTATTTAATTTTAGTTGATTTTTGACTTATACTACCTGACGTCTTAAGCATGGGTTTTTCAACTGGAAAGTACAGTGCTCTGAGAGGACGACGAACTGTGATAATAAATATGCTTTCCCGTCGTACGATGGCTGAATATATATGTCCTCCGGGAAAGTACAGGCTCGAGAAGGAACAGCAGACGTACACACGAGGGAAATCATCTAGAGGAAGGAATGAAACATAAAGCAATGCTTGAAAGGAAAACTCTTTCTGAAGTATATTCCTTGCTGTATTTTTCTTATTCATAGAAAACTTGCCTTGATGGCATCTTTGGCTTGTTGTTCTGCACATTTTTGCTGTCATTTCTCACTGGCAAAATAATCTCAGACCTAAAACGGAAGGCACAAAAATTGACCAATTCGGACAATGTGGATGAATCCCAGGCAGAGCAGAGGTTTTGAGACTGGAGAATATCCAGCTGAACTAGACGGTCCGAGGTACCGCTGGATCTTCATTCGTAAAGTCTATACAATCATTGCCATACAACTGCTAGTCACAGTTGCGGTGGCAACCGCAGTTGTTTCAGTCCATTCCATTTCAAACTTTATCGTGCACACTAAGGTGGGATTGGCTATCTACATAGCTATCATTGTTATTCCTTTTGTTGGTACGTTTGCATATCAAAGCCATCAATTTCTCTTCACCCAGTTCTCTTTTTGCTTGACGGGTTTATCTAATGTTTCGTTTGAATCTCTCCCAAAAAAAATAAATGCAGTCTTGTGTCCACTGTATTACTTTTACCAGCTACGTCCACTGAATTATCTTCTCCTTGGGATTTTTACCACTGCTCTCGGATTTCTGGTTGGACTTACATGTGCGTTTATCAGTGGTAAGAGATACAAGTCCCTCTCTGCTCTTTGATGTTCTGCTCATGAATAGAGTTGGAGTAAATTTTTTATGATTAAATCTTCAGTTGTTTGATCATTGGACCATTGCCTAGTACTTCTATATGCTTCAAACTTTTGCTTCCACGTGAGATGGAAATGGTGGGGCAAGTTTGGTTAAAGTATTCCATTTTAAACATAGTAGGAGGCAGTTTGAATCACATAGAAGCCTTGTTGATTCAATAATTGTATCACTGATGATGTGATAAATGATTGTGATAACAGGGAAGGTTATTTTGCAATCTGCCATTATAACTTTCACGGCCATGGTTACTCTCACTCTGTACACCTTCTGGGCGGCAAGGAGAGGTCATGATTTCAGCTTCCTTGGGCCTTTCTTGTCTGCTTCCCTGATCGCGCTTCTGCTGTTTGCTCTGATTCAGGTATATATACTTTCATCGTCGACTGCTTTCTTGAACTCAATGAGGATGTTTTTCCAGCTGATGTTTTATGCTTTGGTTCATCAAATGCAGATTTTCTTTCCCTTGGGTAGGATTTCTGTAATGATCTTTGGGTGCTTGGCTTCGATCTTATTTTGCGGATTCATAATATACGATACAGACAACCTGATCAAACGTTATGCTTATGATGAGTACATTTGGGCTGCAGTCTCGTTGTATCTGGATATCATTAATCTTTTCCTTAGTATTCTAACTGTCTGCAGTGCCCAAGATAGCTAAGGACATAACTCCCCCGTTTCTGTCTCTTTATGTATTCTAACCTTAAAGTGAATTTCAGAAACCGCGCACTTGAATTCTCTACCTCAGTATTCTATAGTAGATTAACATACGTTCATCTGTTTTTTGGATCTTTTTTTTTAATGATCTTGCAATGCAGCAGAAAAGGCAATCCAACTCATGGAAAGTTATAAGCATCCCATCAATTAATTTTCACACCATGAGGCAATCTAATTTTTCCAGAACTCATGTCTGATGTTGCAGGAGAGCTTTCCAGTACTGATTTTCAGAAGAAAGGAAAATTGCTAAGCAGAACTTAACGAAGGAAATTTGGCCAATCACGATTTTCAGTTAAATAACACCATCTAATTGAAGTCAACTTCTCCTTCAACATGCTTTTTACTACAATACCTCTCCTTCAACGTGTTCTTTTCTTTCTTACTTTCCCTGCGTTCATTTCTAGTTCCCAGAGAATACCTCATTAATGGCTACATTTCACACCCTCTCCATTTATATTTCTGAGAAGGATAAAACCGAAAGCAGTTCCACTGTGCTCAGAAGCCTAGCTAATTAGTAAAAAAAAAAGCAAATTCATTGCCTTTTGTTATAGTGGAACTCTAAAATTGAAGAATCCTGTTTTTTCTTTGGGATACAATAGAGAGAAGCCTCGAAACACCTTGAGTCCAGATGTCGTGTTCCCTCTGGTTCTTGCACTCAAACTCCACGATTCCTCTTGCTAGTGTTTTCAGTCCAAAATATCGACGATGATCTCCACCATCTAACAGGTGTCTCCCTGGCCATGCAGGCATATCCTTGCAAACCTCCAACACAACATCTGCATCTCACAAGAAATATCAGTATGAGTATTAGAGCTATAATTTGTGATCCCATGTAATTGGCAGAAAGGGTAGCAGGTTACTTTTTTTCTTTTTGGTGATAGTCCCTGCAACATGTCTGCTCTTCATCTTTAGCATCACCTACATTGAGACAACATCGTTTCAAGTGAATAGGTGGGAATCGATAAGTAAATGGTAGAGATTTTTACAAGAAACACTTCAATGAGAGACCTTACCTGTCCTGTCCTGTGTAAGTAAACAGAGACAATTTTCCAGTGCAAATCACCTGCAATGACAGTAATGTTAACTGATTTATTTTGTTTTCTCCCACAACGGATATAAAATACAGAACGGCAACCAGAGTTGATGTTTTAATACTCAGTGTTGATGATTATTTTTACCTTGGCGGGTGCGTTTGAGAAGTTCACTGCCCCTGGCAAGGAACTCTACGCTACAAGCACCCAAAAAATTCTCTCCATTGACAAGCTCACCACTGTAGCTGCGGTTAGGATTTCCATTATTTCCTGCACCACAGATTCCAGTGCATCTCTCCACAGGAATTGCCGCTGCAACATTCAAAACATCCTTCAATGCTCTTGCCTTCAAGGTTGCTGCCCCACGTAGAGCTGCACGATAAAGGAAAATAACCATCCTTGAATACCTATTATCATCCGGAAGTGCTTTTTAGATTAAGGGAAATGTAGCAGCTGTAACAGTATTTGATGGTCATGAGGTTCATAAACATCATTGAGACTCCGAATTTTATCACAATTCCATACCAAAGTAGCTTCTATAGGATGATCCTCAAGTAAATCTAAACAACTAAAAATAGATTTACCCAGATGACCAAACCAGTTAAGTAAACCTTCGCTGGACTATCTTAATTTTTTTTGTTGACATAATGTGCGCTAGAAAGAGACAGCCTGGAGGCAAATTTGCCAAAGTTTCTAGTATACATAAAAGCGAACATCATTACCAGTAGCTGCAGCTGCTGTAAGAGTGGTGATATCATCATGTGAATGAACATTCACAGCAGAGCTCACTACTGAAGCAAGATGGTCACGCTCAGCGCCCATAGCCTCAGCAGCCTCCACACACTGAGCAGCCACCAATGTAGCCGCAGATGCCACAGCCATGTCTGTCTTGGCCAATTGCTCATTCCTTCCTGCTGCTGAAGCAGCAGCTGTGGCTGCTGCAATGGCTGCTATGGAAGAAGCCACTGCAGCAACTGAAACAGCTGCATGGAGCTGTGCATTCTGGGCTCTAGTTTCTTCTTTCTTTTTCTCTTTTCTGTCCTTCAACCACCTCCCAACTGTCTTGGCTCCAGTCGGAGGGGCACCGCTTCCAGGTCCAGCACTGGCACGGCCGCCATTGAATAGGGGGTTTATGGAGTTGTGAGAACGAAAATACTGCACGGAGAATGTAACGGTACCATCAGCAACAACAGTGCATGCACAACTAGGGAGGTTACAAGTCATGATATGTCAACTTAAAACACACTGATTTCTGTTCTTTTCCTTGAGGAAACAAAATGAAATACGGCAAGCATGCTTACCTTCAATCTGAATGGGTGATTCTTTAGGGTTAATGGTGAAAGATTAGAAGGATCAAACTATATCGATCCTACATTTTTTTGTCAGTGCTCCTTAAACAGGAAAAATGTCACTTTGGTCACAAAATTCATGCCTCGAAATCACAAATAAACAGGATTGCTTGCGTATTCTTGAAGTACTAAACTTGCAGCATGTCCAAGTCACAGCTCTCTTCAAATAGGCAAAACAAGCAACATTTCTTGGGAAGCATGACCATTCCAGTTTCAACTTAATTTGTTTTCTGACCCCACTCCCTCAATCAACCTGCCTAGGCATCAGTTCTCTTGATTGGAAATTTTGGAGGTTTGCAGGTACTTTTTTGACTACCTGAATAGGTCTTTAGATTTTTTCCTTCTTTACGAAAGCAACCACTTCAAAGGACAAGGTGAAAAGATTTTCAAAAGAATCATGCCCTGATGATGTTCATATGTGCAAGAGGAAGGAACCAAGAAGAAAAATGATTTGTTGTTATTTGAATACTTGACACCATCAAATCTTTAAATTCCAAAACAAATACCACAAACACAATCAAGAATTCGTGAAAAATATAAATAAATGAAGGCTCCAAAATTCAAACCTCAAAGTTATGTCAAGTGACAGCTCAACTGATGCAATGGAAACATGTTGACAAACTAATTAATCATGTATAGCTGAGAGAAAAACTAGTCACGATTAAAAAAAAAATACTAAATTCAATGGTTACGAGAAAACAAAAAATCACTAGAGTCTGCCACACTCAAATGTGGGAATGGACTCCATAGAAACACAGCAGATAATCGTGCCCATGACGACTGCTAATGAGTAACAGCTCACCTCAAGTGGCAGCCTTTTTCTTTTTTTATGTTTTCTCTCTCTTTAAGATTACCAGGGAAGACCATAAATTCAACCTTAGTCGACGAGACACCTCAAAAAGAAATCAGTGGAAAAAAAAGTGTCATTGGACCAAGACAAAGGCGTCTCTGTGTGTCTTCAGCAACCCTGTCAACTAAAGTGCTGGCACACGAAAAAGATCTAGGTGTTTTAGATGGTCTAGAGAGTCAGAGAAAGCTGTGAAGTTGGTCTGCTTGTTATTGATGCCTTCTTCCTATACCTTTTTATTTATTTCCTGATTATAAAGTGACGCCACACTCGAGAATTTTTTATAGGAGGAAACGTTAATACCAAATAAACTACACAGCTCATTAACCTCCGTATCCCTGCTTAAAATTTGGAAATAATGGAATAACATGGAATATCTTTAAGGAAGAAACATGTATACAACACCTTAGCAATGTCTTCAAAATCATCAGAGGGTGAGATTGGGGGGCTGTCTGATTCTGTCAAGTTTAAAGGTCCGCTGCTGTGAGAGAGCCTCCCTGAAGCCAACGGTGACACTTCCTACAACATAAAAAACAACTTAAATGTAAAATCATGAACATTAAATAACATCACAAGAACATAAAAGAACAGGGCTTCCTTCTTAAAAGCAAAAGAAATCGGAGGTCGAAACTCTCAGATTTTGAAGGATGTTATCATCTGGACTTACTGATTGTGACATGATACGCTCGAGTAAAAGCTGGGAAGTAGTAGAAGAAGCAAAAGAAAACTGATAATTAGCAGACGGGTTGGTTTGCATAACCTCCTCGGTCATCTCACCAGTGACATCTTCGAGTATAGAAGAAGCAGTAGTACAGCTAGAGTTACTAGCAGACTTGTTAGAGGCCATGCAAGAGAGAGATTTTGAGACTTCAAGAGCCGAGACACTCCATGACCTTGACAAGAACTCCATCGGAAGTCTTGGGCTCTCTGGCAGCGGAATATTGCTGCAGAGGGGGCTGTAATCTGGCCTGCGAAGGTTGATAAGAGGGATCTCTTCCATAATGGTTGAAGAGTCAAGAAGAGAGTCCTCGGGTTTGAACTAGTTGAGCTAGTATTGCTGATTTTGAGCAGCAAAGGTGGTAGGGGCTTAGGGGTCAGTTGCTTTATACCCGAAGGGATGCTATGGTCTTTATCTCCCTGGCTGCTTTTTGTAAGTTTATGGTAAGGTCTGGTCCACGGTAAAATAAAGTTTTTCACGTGGCATGATCATTGGAGCCCACTTTTGGAACCTCCATCACTCTAACATGATTGGTTGAGCTAATTATCTAGGCATTGGGATCTCTTTTTGTGATTTTATTTTATTTTAAATAAATTACAAACTATATTTTTTTATAATCAAGATTAAAACCCGTATAAAATTAGGTCTCCATTCATTAATGAAACCCCTTTACAACTCTAATTAAGATAAAATACAGTTTGTTTAAACCACATCTAATCATATTATTAAACACAATTTTATTGAATGATTATAATATGTATTAAATGTGTGCTTGTTATTTTCTTTTTAACTGCGTTTTTAAGTATTCTTTACTAATTTTGATATGCTAATGTTAATTTTTTTTTTACTAAAAAGAAGCTTTTATATAACTTTATATCATAATACCAGATACAAAATATTATTTGCTTGGTAATTAAAAAACATCTAAAAAAATAAAGCAGATCAACACTTTAAAAAGCTTCGAGCTTAAGGTTGTTCGGAATGGTATTTGGTGTTGATTTTTGAAGTGATTTTTATTTAAAAATATATGAAAATAATTGTTTTTTTAAAAAATTAATTTTTGATATAAAAAATAATTAAAAAAAAAACCCGGATGAAGGGTAAATAGTGTTTACAGACACAGCATTTTATGCAGTTGGAAATGCCGGTCTTGATGGAAACAGATTCTGTATTCAAAGTTCGGAGACGGGGACCCCGTAAGAGTTCTGGGCAGAGGCGGGAGGTCTGATGGTGACCGGTCTGTTTATATGTGCTCCTTGGAGGGGTGTCCTTCAGGTCTTGGCAACATCGCAGGCCGACAAGCTTAGCGCTCCAGACAAATATCGGTGCTCAGTTTTGCCTCTCCGAACTTCAACACAAAGCTGCCCTGCTCCTCGAAGAAGAGAGGAGAGACTTGAAACCAGAATACGCGTGCCTGCCTGCGTCATCACTCCTCTTTTGATCTCAGCTTCTTCTCACAGAGGCCCGTGTTTGCATCTTCTTTATTTTTTTGGGATCAAAATCAAAAGTTCAGATCCAGAAAACCGGCTTTCTCTTTTATAAAAGTCTTCTCTACCGATTATTGCACAGCGACCACACCACAGGAGAAAGAGAAGCACTTTATTCCTTTTGCCGCATTTTGATCAATCCTCCTTTAGCTTTTCCCACGCAGCATTTCAAAGGTTAATCTTCCTTTTTATTACATTCAAAGCTCATTTATTCAGGCGTCTGATTCTTTGTTCTTTCACATGAAATGGGATTTTCAAGCCCATCCCCTCCCTTTATTTCTTTCAAGGCGGGTGCTGCTGCCTGCAAGTGGTAACTTTCACGCCCGAAAGTGAAGTGTCCACCACCATGGCCCTCGGCTAGTATCTCTTTAACCTAAAGATTTTGGGCAAAGAATGAGTAATTGCACCACCTTTTATGTTTTTCCATTGAATTTATAAAATTTTATTTTTTGTTAAAGGACACGTCAACTTTTTTAAAGAGAAAAATCAGCAAAACTTGTCTTTTTAGTGGGTATTTTTGTAGAGAAATCCAGTTGCCCACTTTGCTTGAGCTTTCATCTTTCACTCGAACTATTTAAATTTCCCTTTTCTATTCACAAGTTAACATAATAAAAAATCTTTGTAGTAGCCTACACCATTCAATGAAAATATATTGCAAATATTTCTATCACTAATGAAAGCATCAGAAATATTCCTTTGATAAAATAAAATTAGCCTTAATGTATATCAAAATACGTATAATGCAAGTACAAGAAAATTACACCAATTTATATGAATGATAAATGTCCCATATCCTGCAACATCATAATGTAACTATCATTTAGGAATGAGGGCATTATTGATTACACTCACTCAGAAAAATAAAAAAAGCTAGCTTTTTGTAAATGATCTTATTTTTTAAAAAAACTAGCTATCATATGTTCTCAAATATATATTTTTTTTCAAATTCTACAAAATAACAAATTAGAGGTGTTTAATTTGAAAGTGCATTAATTAATAAATTATAAAATAAAAGTTGTAAGTTTATAAGACAAATTGCCTAACTAGAGGTTTTTATAAGTGTTAATATCATGCGAATATATTTTAATATTGACTGGAACCGGTTATAATGCGGCTATTTTTTTATAATAAATAAATGTTTGAATTTCTTTTAAAGATAAAAAACTTCAAAATTAAATGAGTATACAGTTGATAATATTAAAAGCATATCCATAAATCATTGTCAATACATGATTAAACAGCATATATTGTCAAACTTTTAAAAGAATTTTACAATCCAAAGCACTATACTTTCACAGATCTAAAATATTTAACCTATTATCATTAGAATTCTCATAGCTGCCAATCAAATACACATCAATCTCATTTCTACTGTCCATAATATATTTATTCTCCAAGTGTTTATAATATCATTTACCTTTGTGTCATCGCTAGTATTAACACCATGTTGATTTCTAATATCATCCTCCACTTCATCAACATTCAAATAAAATAATATAAAGTTCTCATCGTCATACAATCACTTAAATATAATTTATTATATTTCAGAAAAAAAACATGGATCTAAGATAATACCCACATATGATTTTTTTTTTTTTAATTTCCCATTACTTCTTCAACTTTAAGATCATGTTCTTTACCATTCTTTTTTTTTAACAATGATTGAAACAAATGTAAAATAATTCATTTTTTCTTAACCAATATTCAATTTGGTTTTTCTTTGAATTAAATGATTGTGCTTTTATTACTATTTGTTTTATTTGAAATAGTTTATAAAATTAAATTGTTTTGTTTTTAGTCCTTCTTCAAATTTTTCATTTATTCTTTTTATTACTATTTTATTGATTTTAAAATTCCATCCATTGTTATATTATTTTATTTTATTTAATACCATATTCGATCTTTATTCTTCTAATTTATATTTATTTTTTTCTTTATTTGTTTTTTTACTGGTTTACCTTTCATTAGGTAATTTCATCTCATGATCTGGATTATAAGTTTTAAAAATTAGCTTGATTTGATATTTTTTTTTATTTTTTAATCTCGTTTTCAATTTTATTTTTTGATATTAAGATATTGAGCTTTAATCTTTGTGATTTTATCTATTCTCTTTTCTAAGTTATCCCAATATTATATCATAAATCACGAGTTAAGTGAGTTACTATGATTCATTTAGTTTTTTTTTTAATTATTTTTTTTAGTTTTATTTTTCATTGTCTAATTTATTTAAGAGTTGACTTCCATTGTTTTATTAAATTTATTTTGAATGGAACTATCTTAAACTTATAAGCAGATCATGAGTTTGACATGTCGATAAAAGTAAGTTTTCTTTTTTATCCTTTTAAAATTATTTGTTTTTTTTTATTATTATTTTTTTTACAATTTGGCTTTCAATGCTTGATTTAGTGCCTGTTTGGCACTGCTTTTGAGCCGGCGTTTTGCCGAAATTCAAAAGTTTTTTTTTATTTTAAATAAATATATTTTGGTATTTTTAAATCATTTTGATGTGCTGATGTCAAAAATAATTTTTAAAAAATAAAAAAACATCATTTTAATACATTTCGGCACGAAAAACACTTTAAAAAACAACAACAATAGAACTCCCAAACACCCTCTTACTGGTAATTGAGCTTTTATTGGTAACACTTATTTTTTAAAATCAGTGATTGCCTTTTTTTTTTTTTATCTATAATTATATTATTAAATTAATTGAGATTATTGAAGCTATTCTAATCAATAACCGAAATCCCAAGGTATTTAATCGTTTGAGCATTTTTTTTTGGGTGATCTCAAGGTATGATTTCGGAGCTTAAAAGTAAAAGTTTTTAGCTTAAAAGATATGATTTCTCTCAGAGATAAAGATTTGAATCTCCGTAGCTGTATTTTATTTATTGGAGTCATGCATTGTACGAGTAAAAAGTAAAAACTAGTAAATTAAGTTATGCTCTCCATACATGCAGTGTTGCATGTTTCGTGTGATTGATATTATATTTTAAAAAGTTTTTTTATTTAAAAATACATTAAATTATTTTTTTATTTTAAAAAATATTTTTTATATCCATACGTAAAATATATAAAAAATTAATGTAAAATAAAAATACAAAATTTCTAATTTTTTTTAAATATTTTTAAAACACAGACAAAACATGTCCATAATTTGAGATTGAGAGAGTTTTGCTCCATGCAAGTTGCAAAAACACGAGCAAATTCTCTCTTATTAAACTTTCCACCTTGGCCGATCAGCACACACAGTGAAGGGGTGAGCAAGGCTTCCTCTCGATAAGATACCCACCGATTCCCCGACCTGAATGATGCGACTCTCTGAAGAAGTTTTCACCATGAGGAAAACATTTTTATTGGCGTCAAGGATTTCCAAATACGAATGCCCGATTGGATAAGGGCAATCTTGATTACACTGCACTGGAAATTGATCTGTTGTGGTATTTTCTGATAAATGAGGGATCATAAAAAAACATGGATGCTGTCAAAACAGTGTAGATTTCATAATCATAATGCCACTGCTGTCAAAGATTTCCCTTCCCCTTTATATCCGCTCGAGTTTCTACGGGACAAAGTTCTATTTGAAATGGATGGTGTGATAGCTTTTTGCTCATTTCTTAAGAACGTCTCTTGGTTCTTAACATCGGCCAACTTTTTGGTGGATCCCTTCCTTCTCCCGCTTGGCCTTTTGCTTTCCCTGATTCCAGTACAAAGCTCATTCCCAATTCTTGGCCACCAATGGCCATATCACATATTTGTGCAACACGAAGTTCCAGCTCCATCATGCAATATCCTAGCTCCGTAAAGTTTTCAGCAAGATTATTATGAAATTCATTTTCATGGGAGTCATAACACTTCATCATCATCCAGATGAGCTGGCTCTAAATTCGAATTACAGTGGGTTACATTGACTTTACCAAGAGCAGATTCCAGAGCTTGTGCATATTTCAGTTCCATTGCAAAAGAGGACGCAATTTCTAACCAGATTCATGAAAGGAGCATCACTCCCCAAGTTCTGCTCCTATTGCATATCGTTGATATATATATATATATATATATTTGAAAAACAACGTAGAAAGGTCAAATCTCGGAAGCAATTAAGCGCACATACTACTCTGACCCATAGATTTAGCATGGAAAGAAGAAATAAAAGAAGGCCACAGTCACTCGCACCCGGCATCAAATCACCAAAACAGACACACACAAGAAAACACTTTCAGTCCCATGTTTTGATGCTTAAAATACTAATTAAAGAACACGGCAGAATTCTTAAAAAAACGAAATAGTGCATTAATTGCGTTCATTTTCCCCTTCTTCGATGATAAAAATGGTGCTAGGCTGCTGTATCCCACGCAATAAATTAGACGAAAATGTGATCTGATCAATCCAGCTACTTGAAACACAAGCAGTCTTAAGAATAAAACTACAGTTCAATAAATTTAAGAAAGGAACTTGACTTCGAGGATATGTCGTGAAGGAAGGAGCCGCCTCTGTCGACGAATGGAAGCTTTAGGGACACACACTAGCAATGCGGAGGAGAGCTGGGCAGTTGGGCCTAGGGTTTCCATTACGGTTTTCTTTATTGTTTCCAGTCCTTCTACCTGTCTGCTCATGGTGAAGTGAAAATGGTTGTGGAGGTCATACAAGTCTAACACTCCCGCTTCTTCCATGCCTGTCTCTGTCTCGTACGTACGTACTCGATCACAGAGAAAGGTACAACTGCTGAACTCGATTTTAACAAAGATGAATAAGAGAACTTTACCTCCTTAAAATATTATTCTCTCTCTATCTTGTGGTATATTGAAATGTCAATATTTTAAAAAGTAATTAAAATATTTTTTTTTAAATACAAATTTTGATTGAGTTTTGGAATTATGAATTAATTCTTGAATTAACCCCAATCTAAATTAAGTCTTGTTTTTGCGGCATGTGTTTTTAAAAATATTTATTTTTTCTGGTATTTTTATTTTTTTTAATATGTTGATATTTTTTAAAAAATAAAATAAAAATATATAAAATACAACTAAGAGCAACTTTAATGGTAAAAGCTATTTTAAAGAGGCAAATCTTTAAAATAGTTCCTTGAATAGTGTATATATGATTTTTTTGTTGATGTGTACTTTAATGGTAAAAGTTATTTTGGAGAGCTATTTTTTTTATATTATTTTAAATATAATAAAATTATTTTGTATGTAGTTTAATTATTTGATTGATTATATAATTAATAAGAATAAGTTATATAATTAAATAATTACTTTTAAAAAATACTCCAACAATATAATTATTAATTTTATATATATATATATTATTTTATTATATATATATATATATATATATATATATATATATATATATATATATAAAGTAGCCCCACTAAATATTTTAACTCTTCCTCTCCTGAGCTGCTATTTGGGAGGTGATGCTATTTTTACATACATAAATGGCACCACCATTATAATCTGTAATTGCAAATAAAATAAAAAAATAATTATTATTATATATTTGCATGCGGGGGATAGCATCCCCGCTGCAGATGAGGTCAAATGGCATTGTAGTTTCACTGTTTTATTTATCTATCTATTTATTCTGATGGGAACTGTCTGAGGCTGAAACGGAAAGCAGTGGAGGGTGTTTCACCTGTAGATTTACGATTCCAAACCTAAAGCCCATATCTGTAATTGCAATTCGAGCCTTATTGCATAAAAGCCCTATTTGTTATATATTATTGGGCTTTAACAAAAGGCCCAAACGTCCTCTTTTAATTCCCCTCTTCCTCCCTGAGAACCACCGTTGCTAACTTAATTAATAATGTTTTTCCTTCTCTGAACAGATACTATTGCTCCTAATGATGTAATTGTAATTTTTTCATTCTGAACTTTAAAGGTAAAAAAGACACAATTATGGTAATTTTTTTGAAAAAAAACTATTTATATTCACGTTTCAAAAGCATTGTTTTTTAAATAAAAAATTTTCATTTTTTTAATTATTTTCACTTTGTTTTCTTATACTAATATTAAAAATAAATTTTATAAAAATCTTATTATTTTAATATATTTTTAAATAAAAAATATTTTTAAAAATAACCAATATTATAATACCAAAATAACTCAAAGATTGCAAAAATGTCATCTCTCGAGCAAACTTAAAGCTTGTTTTTAGGGAATGGCCGATTTCCTCTCTTTGAAGTTCCATTGTCGCAACTACAAGTCATGGGAGAAGGCAGATCTTCAAGCTCTATCCATCAAATATTGTGCGACATACTAGAGTCGGCCAATGCAGGCCAGTTCCCTAACTCTTGCACTAGCTAGCTAGCTTCTGGAGATAAATCTAACTCTGTGGTGTCTGCTGTCCAGATTGAAGATTGTCATCCTTGTGGTCCTTAAAGAGAAATAATGGAGAGCAGGACCTACAGCCTCCTCTCCATGGAGGCCCGAGACTTTGTAAATGGGTTAGGCAGGTCGGCGTTGCACGGGATGCTATGTGGAGAATTGAAGTGCTGAGCTTTAACGCATTTTATTTTCTCAAAGCAAAACTATGATGATCATCCTGTTTTCTCAATCAAGAATATTGAAATTATTGAATTAAAAATATTTAATAATTAAAGTTTTGATACTGTATAAATAATTATCGTATTGCTCTCTAGCATATTAAACATTTTCAACTCATAAAATGTTAAATCACAGAGTCTTGGATGATGGGTTTTCCAGCTAGAAATGGAACCTCGCATTTCTTCCTCCCTCGTATGAACTTGCTCGTCAAACGTCCCCTTCACAATCACACATGCCCGTCTCTCCTCCCTGCGTTCCCTTCCCTTCCTCATTTACTTGCTTTTAAATATTCTCTCCTTTTAGTAGTAGTCAACTTGTGTCTGATTTCAGGAGCCCTTCGTTTAAAGTGCTTTGCTTTAAGTGAAACCAATGGCTTGATACACTCGTAAGAAATGAGGGCTGGATTCAAGATAGAAAGATATCCAAGGTTGAGCTCAAGAAATTAACGTGGAAACAATGACCACTAAAGAAATAAATTGATTGATTCTTCCACAAGAAAAGAAACAAATTGAGCAGGCATGATTCAATTGCATTTACGCAGGCTTTACTGCAGGATTCCTGATAAGGCGACTCACTTCTCTGATCCATACAGGAGGCAGAATTTGAGCCAATGACAACAAGTTGATTCACATTTGACTCTTGTAAACTGCAAGATTTCCAACCTCAAACCTTCGAGGAAGTGGAGAACATACTGATAGCAAACTAGAGGCACCAGTTTTTCATTTACTTCATTTGATTCGTGCTGCCTGATTATGAAAGTACAGCTCAGAATGCCAAGAAAACCACCAATGTGTGTCACTTGTTATACACCAAGTAGACACAGAACTGGGACCCTTCATTCCGGCCCACAACGTTATACATATCATGAGTAGTGAAAATCATATTTTTTGAGGTAGGGTCAGCAAAATTCGATCGGTGATATGTGGTAAGCTAAAGTAGGCATGAGGTAAAGAGTTGGAATCGATACCTCTTTAAAAGATCCACTAGCGTACTCTCCTTTTTGGACCACCAATATCCAACCCACTTTACCATTTGCATACACGTCATGATAGTTTATGGTGGGACAGCCTGAATCCGACATTACAGGAGTTGATCTGATTAGCGATGCGAGGAAAGGAGGGGCTGCTGGGAAATTTTTCCATTGAAGGACAAAAAATCAAGCATCTTTCTTTCTAGCAGCAAATAGATCAAAAGGGAATGGACGGCGGATGGTAGTTGATATGTGGAGAGAATTAAGTGATGGAGAAAAAGTCTTGCAGGATCATGCTATAACCAGTAGAAGTGGTTGTTTCTTTCACTTCTGTCATTTTCATGTCTTCCCTTTGAAAACTCTAGTTTCTTTATCCTGTATTGTTCCTCTCGATTCTATCCCATATTTTAACTTGTTCTGTTCTTCGAAATTTTTAAGAAAATGTAAGTTGAAAATCAGTCAAAAAAACATATATCCTACTTTGATTCTTCAATGATTTAATGTTTTTATGAATACTGAAAAGCACAATTGATCCCAAGAAATCAAAAAGATCAAAGTTGAAGCTTGACGAGGTTTGAAGGAAATTTCAGAAGATCGAAGTTTTTCCAAAGCTGATGGAGGGACTAGGAAAATAAGTCTGACCAAATAAACTAGTGTAAAAAGAAAAACTCGTTACATCTAATGCATTTTATATACAAGTTGTATTTTTATTTTATTGTTTTTTTATGTCAAATTTTTATTCATTGATCTCATTAATGTTCAAGATAAATCTCTTTTCGTAAAGAAATTTTTATTTTATTGAATAAGAATTTAATTATTCTAAAATATAAATTTTAATATCGTATTTATTTTTTTTATATTTTTAATACTTGGGGTATATTTTATATTGTAGTTTTACACCTCCAAGTATTAAAATTTATAGTTAAATCCTAACACTTCAAATATTAATAATTAAATAAAATATTTGTTCTATTTTGATGAAACCCTAACTAATAATCATAAACTAATTATGATATTTTTTTACATTTAAAACATGATAAACTAAAATTATCTTTTATAAAATTGTACTTGGAAAACTTTTAGAATTTGGTCGTAGACATCAAAAAAAAATATTTGCATATGTTTTTGAAATATTTTTTTTTCTTATAGAATGTTTCAGAAAAAAAATATATATTTTATAATGATTTTGTATCTTATAGTGTAAATGTATGATCTGATATCAAATAAAATTAATAGAAAAACATATGAGAAAAACATAAATATTTTGATATGACTCGACTCTTGGATTTTTTTTTTTTTATTTTGACAAGAAAATCCTAGCCTTTGATTCAACTGAGAAAGATCTCAAGTGCTAGCTCAAAATTATCATAATGAATTGTGAATTTTGAGAGCTAGAAGTTTAATTTAGGTCATTAAAAGAGGTGCCCTGATGATCATATGGTGAATCAATTGACAAAAAAATGTTGGGACGTGCAAAGCAAAAGTAGCCATCTGAGTAGCCTTTTTGGGTACAAAACAATGATAAACAATAAATCAGATGAGTTGTCGATCATCTTTTTCTTTAAAATGATATTGTTTTGGCTTTAGGGTTTAATTTATGGATTTCGCTAAAGTTAATTTGATTTATTAAAATATAATTAAGTTCTTGCATGTATTTAAATTCTTTAACTTGATCCAAAATAATTTTTAAATATAATTAAACTTTTAATTTAATCTTTTAAATTGTGTTGTCGTGTGTGCTTCCACCTGCAGTCTGAGATACGGCGCCTAGGTTTAGTATTTGAATTTCATGGAATAAACTGTCCAGAAAGACACGAGGTGAATTTGCCGAGGAGGGGATGCTTGGCCAATGCAAGAAAACGCGTGATCAATCCACTGATGAGAGGAGAGGAGAGTCCGTGTCCACCAACGAGGCAAATTCAGTCCGGGCTTACTGTAGAGTGGTGAGGTCGGTCCGAGCATCCCCAGTTCGGACATCGTTCGTTTAGGGGGACGCCTGATTAGCTCAGTGGGATGCCTCCATCATCAGAACTAATATGATTACACTTCGAAGATGATCTTTTTTTGGAAAACCTCGAAGATGATCGAAACAGAACAAATTCCATACCTGCTCTGCTCAATCCAACATAATCTTTATACAATCAAATGAATACTGGAGCACATGTCATGAAAGTCTACGGGCTCTAATGCATCATAATTTCATTATTCATCCAGCATTTTATCTCCTGGACAAATTCTCATTTTCTATCAGGAACCATACCAATCTTAAAAGGCTCTGACCTCCATGAGTCCATTCAGTGATAAGGTTAGGATTTGCACCGTATATTCCACCTGGACCTCTGAAAGCTCCGAATATCCTGAATGTCCTCTTTTGTCTCCATGGATGAATTTGTAAGGATGGCCATAGCACCATTCATTGATTGCTTCTCAGACTTGTTTATTAGCTTTCCAATTCCGTGACTACATTCGGTCCACACCAAATGACATTGCGTGTTACTGTGCTACTTCCATCGCTTTCATGGTTCTCTTTTTGTTTCCATTACAATGATCATCCATTTTGTGGACCTGTTACCCGTTCCTTGTATATGCCTGGCAAGAACAAGGCACAGGTTCAATGTTTGTTCTTCCAATTGCTATCCCATGAGCATTGTTTATAGTTCAATTATCACAGTATGATGCAACCAACAGTATCGCCACATTTCATGCGGGCCATATCACACATGTCCTGCTAACTCAATAATAGAGCTAATGAATCTTCAAAACTGTGTAAACGTCCCAGCAGGAACAGGACTCGAACTATAATTCAGATGGAATAATGTCTGTATTATTTCAGGACCATGAATAACATTGGTCAACGCAGATGTATTCTCTGTAGCCACCAAACCCAAAAGATGATGCTTGTACTCTCAGATGGGAGAATTCACTTATGGTGTCTTCCAAGTGCCTTGAAATTTTATAAAAGTCAACCAATAACGTAGATAAAGAGATCATTAAGTCTGCGAAAATTAACTAGCCTTTCAAGTCAATTTGATAGTCCTACCGTCTAGAATCAATCGAAATATTTCCATTACAAGTTCCCACTGAACTACAATTGCTTTCCATTACTGATTTTGGAAGTGGGGTATTAGGGAAATGGAATAAAGATAACAGCCTTTAAAATCACTTGTCAGTTTTATTATGAAATTTCAGTGATGCTGAAGAAGAATTTCTCGATTGTGCAGGAGACTGTTGATACTGAATGAGATGCAGCAGAAACTGCTTTTGTTGTTCACCTGGAGTCAACATCTGCTTTCTAAAATCCCACCACTTTGGTCCAACCTTGAAAGCGAACCTGGTTTATCACTTCATCATACAGGCATTTTCTTGCATTCAATCAGAAAAGACAAAAACGGGGAGAGAGAAAATGGTTGAATTTGTCTCAAATTATCATGCGTTATCATCTGCTATTATTAGCATAAAATGGTTCTAATAATGACAGCTGCTACTCAAATTTCATTTCCCAACTAGCTTGTGACATGCTTAAAGCCAAGAAAACTCTTACAAACTGCATTATGCATTCAATCACTATATCGGATCCATTACGCATAGTTATTTGGCTATTCCAAACGTTGTACTCACATTATGATCTGCAGTCAAAAACTTGCCTGATCCTTGAGAAATTGTTATGCTCTGTAATGACAAAATATTGCGATGGGGACTCTATGCCAGAGCGAAGCAACACTGGGTGGGAATGGGATTTGGTGCACCAAGAAATATCAGGGCAATAAGATGGTGGGGTTCTCCTTACATCATATCAGAATGTCGAATTGAGAAGCAGCATTCCTATTTCTTATCATGTGTCAAGCCAAGCATATAAAACCAGAACTAACTCACTGCATAAACTAATTATAAACAGCTATTACATTATTCAACAGTAAACTACACGCGGTTGACGAGTGAGAGCTGAGAAGCAAGCGCGCGCGCAACACACGGCATTTGAAGATTTCTTCTGAAAGGAAAAGTAGACTGCTCACGCAAGCAACAAGCAATAAACTAAACAGAATCTGTTAAAAGTTTTATCTCTGCGCATGCTGCCCATTGATGCATGAACAACCTTAATATGCTTAATGGAGGTAAGAAAAAAGTGATTAAATCACTTAAAGATGGAAGCCAGGAAGATTTTCTACCCAATATCTCACAGAATTTTCAGAAGTGACACTTGTAAGCAAATCTCAACTGGGGATATTTGATGCGCAAATCACAAACCTCCTACAAGGTATATGATAATTAACTGATAATACTTTCCATTGTGATTATCCATTGACTTGTTAGATATATCATTACAAACTTGAGCACATTAATGATGTCCTTTAGTGATGGTGGATTTCGTCTAATGGAAAGCTTTTTACCATCAATTATTGTTTCACTTCAATCATAATTTAATAATATTCTTCATTGAGCTAATTAAGGACTTGAATATTTTGGTGCTGTATAGCATCATCAAGGTTAGGTGGATGACTTTCCGGAGTTCTCTCATAACATCATTGATCTTGAGCAACTGATTGGAATAAAAGAACAGTCCATCGAGATTACTGGAAGTGATCAAGCAGGCTTTATCTGGGACAGCATGAAAGTTTTGTCCGGAGGTTCCCAACTTGGGCAGGTTTTTCCACACCCATGAAACATTGGAAGATAGAAACACCAACCATCATAGCTGAGAAGTAATCATCATATCCTAGCTACCAGCCAACACACATTTTGTCAGCTTAATTTTAGATATATTGTACGTTGCTTTCTCTAATTTTGACTCGGGTGTCAGAACTCTGGGGTTCATGTTTAAAATGAGAAACTGACGAGGCTTTAGAACCTCCTCTTTTTCTTCTTTCTTTATTTCAAGTTTATTAAAATAATGAAACAAATCTTACAAATTAAAAGTTGAATGAGAATGAAATTGAAAAATATAATTTCATAAATTATCTCAAATAAAATAAATAATAATCAAAATAATAGAGATGAAATCTAAAATTTTAAAAAATAAAAGTGAATAAATTAAATAAATTAAAAATAAATATTCAAAACAAATTATATGCAATCAAAAGTTTGAGGATCAAATTTGATATAATGAGCAAATAATGACATTTCTAAATTTTTCACAAAGTGTTTTAATTTCGAAAAAATTTTCTAGTTAATTTACGTGTATTATGATTAATTCTCATATCCGCTAAATACTTTACAAGTCTAAGAGATAAATAAAACACCATGAGAATAATAAACATACACAAAGAGAATCAAACCCACACGATAAAAAAAAGAAACAAGTCTCTACTTTTCTTGCACTTGGTGGCTTTTACCATCTTGATAAGTCGTTGTGTAGCTAAAGGGCACTTGGTGGCTTATACCATCTTGATAAGTCGTTGTGTAGCTAAAGGTTTTTTTTTTATTTTTTTATAGAGAAATAATATAAAAATAAAAACAAAACCGAAATTAATTGTGTGAACTTAAAAATTATTCATCTATCAATACAATACAACACAACAATGATCATATTAAATGATATACTATCAAACATAGCATAAAATTTTGAGATTTCCATCCCTCCCGTGATCCATGGGGATAATCACTTGAAACGTTGGATAAACTCCTTTTCAATCAATTGTGACCCAAATTTATGTTTTTCTCGATTTCATTTCTAATTGCTTACGGACTATTCAATTTAAAAAGAAAAAAAAAACAATTACCTCTGTGTTTATATTGGTACTTTTCTGACTGGTATTTTATCAATTTGGTCCTTATCAAATTTAAAGAAAAACAGATTTAGATTACATATATTGTTAGAGAGGTGCTTGCATTCCATATTGAGATGCATGAGCTTTCTTGTCCATATCTTTTAGCTCTACACGCATGAGAGATTACATGTATAAGAATGAACGTTATCTCTAATTCAAGACCCTAAACTATATATTGAGTGTCCATATATCTTATGTATAAACATCTCTTTCTCATCGTTCGTTTTCATCATGGGGTATTTACTTTGCTCATGTGTACACTCCACATATATCTCTCTTTCACACATGTGAGCCCCGTCCAATAAAAAAACAGCTCCCTCTCTATCAAGAATATTTAGCATCATCTAGAAGGTGGTTAGGTCTAAAAAGTTTGCTTTTTTATTGTTTTAAATTCAAACTTTATAGTTATTAATACGATAATCACTGAAAATTTATATAATTATTAATTTTAAATCTTTAAAATTAATCAAGATATATGTAAGCTGACTCGAATACACCCATGTTAATGAAAAGGAATATTTAGCAACCTGAAAGCAATATACAGACCTTAGAGTTGAACTCTTTTGCTCAGCTACGGGAAGTAAACAAAGCAATGAGAGTAAGTACAACAATCACCGTTCATTCCAAGTTGAAGCTTCGATTTTGATATCAATTTGCTAGGAAAGTTGCTCGAGCTTAGGAGATTTATAGAGGCTTTCACCATCCATACTGCAATATCAACAACGATGTGAAGCTGAAAGAGACCTATATATCCAGGGACTGGGTATGAATTTTTTTGGAGTCCAAATTAAGCTCATGGATGTGCTTCGAAGTTGGGATGGCCAGATGTCAGCGCCTGTGTTTGAAACATTTGAGATTGAAGGATCCGGTGAGTGGAAAATAAAAGAAAAGAAAAAATGTAGAAGAAAAGGAGGAATAAATAGATAGAGAAATAAAGAAACCACGTGAAAATTTTCTAATTTATTGGAGACCAGATCAGTGGTATAGTGGGACGATAAGCATCGTGCATCTACCCACCATAGTGGCCAGTCGTTGCCTTCTAACCTCAAAGAAAACGAAAAGAATCTGATTCAAAATATAACATAGTTTATTACAATTATGTTATAATAAAATGAAGACGAGATTGATCTTGGATCCTCTTCTATTGTGTGCGTGTGTGTATTACATGAAATGTCACTCATTATTGCAAATAGAATCACTAACAAACTAAATCTCTCGGAGAATTTCATAAAGTTCAAAACATTCACCCAAAAATACTATGATAATATATATTCACCAATGAGTTAATTTCATCGATAACATAAAAATTTACAATGAAATTACAAATGATATTTTTTTTATTAGTGATATTCTATTTAAAAAAAATTATTCGAGGAAACTTCATTCATGGAAAACATACTTTGTGGGCCTAGGTGAGAGAATAAAACCCTCCGTTGTTCCAGACTCTTACAAAAGGTGCACGTCCTGATTCGAACTCAAAATTTGCTTTACAGATTTCAAACTCTTTACCACCACGTCACACCCTTTGACCTGATATTCTATTGATATCACCGATAGGAGTTTGACTTGTTTTTTCTATTAGTAATTACAATACTAGTTAAATGAATGATAAGATAAAAATCTTTAACGATAAGTTTTTTTCGACAAACAAGAATAATCTACAATTATGTTAATAAAAAAAATTTCTATGGAGCAGTGTATAAATACCAAAAGAATATCGTGTCGGTTATATGCAACAAAGAAACATTTAATTTTGATATATGCTATTTTTGAAAGATGCACATATTTTGTTCTGCCAACATCACTCATACTCTCTACAATTCTATGGCTTTGATGTTAATGGAAGCCATGGGAATGCCTTTGCGTATGGGTAACTGCATAGAAATCATAGTTAATTATTTGTACTTATTATATAATAAATAAATAAATATAAAGTAAAGGCAGAAAATAAAAATAGATCTGCAGGTCCAAGTTTGTGCACTCTCTATTTCCAGATCAGTATGTAGCGTTTGCGTTTGGATATTATTCTTCTGATACAAAAGTTATAGAAATGTATTTGGCTAAGGGGATAGAGATAGAGATAAAAAGATAAAAATAAATTTATGTTTTGAAATTATTTTTTATTTTTTATCCCTAGAAATCCCTTTTATAAAATTTTAATTTTAAAATAAATTAACTAAAACATATAAAAATAAAAATTATTATAGTTTTAAAATGAGTGTTTATTCGAGGTAAAATCATGGTCATGAGTCGCGTTGTTCAACTAAGACATGCATGTGAAGATAAAAATAATAATTATTTATATTTTTTTGTTTTGTTGTATATATTTCTTCGGTCTCAGGTTATTTTTGTCCAACACATATTATAATGAATTAATTCCAACAGAAAAATATTTTTTCCCCGACCAATGACAGAAACATAGATCAAGATAACCCGTGCTTGAAATGGACTGGAGGTTAAAAACAAAAATGGTATTAACTATCACTAGTTGAGCATAAGCAGAATTTCGTTTACTTTAAATTTTCATCTGTCATGTGAGCAAATATTCTTCTTTCATCATTTGTTTTATCTGCTGGACGTATCCAGATTCCAGAATTTCAATTAGTTTTTCTTCATGTTTTCTACCATTAATGCTGCGTTATGAGAACTTGAGAAGGACGGCTATATCCCTGTTAAGGAAAAAAAAAAGGACTGGCAACGATGGATTATCTGGTCAATTTATTGGACACCCTTTTCGCATTGTATTTTAAAAGAATTGAATTTTTTATTTTTAAATTAAAATGTTTTGATATTTTTAAATTATTTTGAAGTGTTAATATTAAAAATAATTTAAAAAAATAAAAATTATTATTTTAATATATTTTTAAATATAAACCCTTTTAAAAAACATATTCAGACAATCCGATAAGGCAAGAAAGAAGAAATTTCAGCCTAATTAATGTTAGCTTTTTATAAAAATTAATAATAACTAAGATTTTACTCATTTATCTTGAATCTATAAAATATATTTCCTTGAAATAAAAAAAAAATTGTTAGCCAGTGCTCATGTCAGTATACACCTGAGCTGACAAGCTGTTCACTGGGGGAATTACAGTGATGAGTGCCTAAAGAAACCTCGTGTCCAAAATTAGCAAGTCCATCGGCGCAGAGATTCGGTTTCATTCAGATTGCTAATGACAGTAGTAAATTTACATGATTATTAATTTCAAAATTTATAAAATCAAATGAGTTACATGTAAATTGACTTGCGTTAATAAAAAAAACCAGCAGTGAGAACTGCAGAATTAATCCACCTCAATATCAACACGTCTGAAACCCAGACGCCAAAGAAGATCTAAGCCATGAAACAGTGCCCTCATTTCAGCAGCCACAGAAGAACAGATGCCCAGATAGCTAGCAAAACCATGGGATCAAGTTAGTAAACATTAAAAGCCTAGTATCTGATGAAGGGAAATCTCTTGGGTGCCCTGGCGCTAGGCTGTCCTATGTCTTTTAGCTGATTAAGAGCCTCGCGCCCGTGATATTTTCAGTAGCCATTATCGCGTAACTATATTACTATCAGTTTGAGTAAAATGACATCTCAAGTATATATACACATCCTATAATGAAATTCTAAGCAGCTGTTTTTACTATACTTGTTTAGCAACATTTATTTAAGTCTAAATAATTATATTAATTTCACTAGAAATTATGATACAACTCCAATATTGGATATAAAGTATTTTTTTTAGGATGCCAGAAAATCCTAACATCTAAAAAGCATGTTTTATGATCCAGGTAAACATATAAAACTCTGATTGTCCCAGATTTTTTTAAATGATGCATGTTTTTACTCGAACTCGAGATCTTGACATCACAACACGCCCGTTAAGATTATATAAAGTTAATGACTACAATATATGAACCCCTGTGCCGATCGCAGAGTCCATGAACGTTGTCAAATGAGTGTTAGGAATTAGGATCGATGTTCTTAAGACATTTCTTTTTGTGAAGTGCTTAAACTTCTCGGCACTGTTGATTAAGGTAGACACAGAAAATGGAAGCCTGGTTGTCAATTGTCATGTTACTACTATGAAACAACTTGCTTTATTTTTTTATTCATCATCTAAATGTAGACAAATGCACTTCACGAGAGGCTTAGAGCTCATAATTCAACAATTAATTACTTTAATTTTAGTAGCATATCAGATCCTACTTTTAGCTGGTAAACATTGTTTTTTGCTCGTTATTGTATAGTATACTGATTGTAATAACTTTACACCGCCTGCCACTTAGTGGGTTGCTTGGGGTGTATTATTTGGTATTGTGCGGTGGATGATTTTTAAAATTAGAATACGAAAACTATTTAAAAATAAATAAAAATATTAATTTAATTAATATTTTCTCAAATAAAAAAATTATTTAAAAAAAAATAGAAAACGGATTTTAAACAAAATAGTAGGCTTGAGGAGGGCTGAGAGGCTACACCCCTTGAGAAAATATTTTTTTATCGCTTTTTTCTTTTGACAAAATTGCTTCGTAGATTTTTTATATGTACATCTTACTATTTAAACGACACACAGAATTTGAAATTGTAATATTGTTTATCATTATGTTTTAAAAAATTTTATTTTTTATTTTTTATTAATTTTTAGATATTTTTATACATTGATATTAAATTAATTTTTAAAAAATATATATTTATAAATAAAAAATATTTTCAACAACCATTATAATATAATAATATGGGTACATTCTATAAAAAGAAACGAGAGTTCCAGCCTTCAAAATTAAGAATCTATCTAGCAACTTTTTTTAGAATTATCTAACAGTGATTTAATTTATTATTTTTAGATAGTAAATGTGTTTTTGTATCGGTATATGCATCAATCATCCTAGACTATTAATTGTTTTTTTTCACGTATAGCGTTAAACTCTGCCACCGATGTAGTGTATTTATAATATAATAATTTTAATTTCTACACCGACGTAGGGTAATTATAATTTAATAAATTTAATTTCTATGGTGTTGACCCCAACATGTTTTATAATAAGAAAATCAAGAAATTTAGCAAATCCTCGTAATCATCGTGGATTTTTTATTTTTTGATTAATCTCATTTTTATAGTAGCTTTCACACTATGAAAAGCATTTATTTTCCTGATCCAATTAAAAATAAATTATCCATGTCGAGATTTATAAAAAAAAAAAATATTTTTTAATAGATAAGAACTAATCTTTTAATCATCGTACCAACTTCTGAAAATAATATTAATTAACAACTTGGGGGAATTTTGTGATATATTGCGTGGCTTCTCGCCCATCCTAGCTTTTATATAAGCTTATTTTTTATTTAATATATTTTTAAATAATTTAAAAAATAATATGAAACACACTACAACAAACCAAATGAAAGGATACACCCTCCAAGTGATCAAAGACAGGGAAGTACGATTTGTCCACCTAAACAATAAAATAAAACCGATAACCCGGCCACCAAATCTGATCACATGAATTAGATCCACCGCTCCATGTTGTTTGCAATTTGGACATGACAACTAAGCCAGGAGGGTACATTAATCTCGTGCACAAAATCAAGAAAATGTAAGATGGTTACACATGATGTTAACACGTGTCCTAACACAGACCTTCCGTTTCAATGCCTCTTAGTGGTATCCAAGTCAGCCTAGGCCCCTGGGCCGTCGCCGTTGAAAAGAAACAGACTCGTCAGCGTTTCATGTTTGACCCAAAGACTAATTAATTTTAGACATGGAAAGAGGATGTTCCCACCCGTGGGTCAACCAGATAGGGTTACGTGTACACTATACTAATTCTACATATGGTCTTGCGTTTGGTACTAGAATTGTGGGCATTGAAAACAAAATGATTTTGCTTTCTCTCTCGTTAAAACAAAACAAGATGCTTTTGTTTTCTTTTATATTTTTGAAAAAAAATAAAAAAGATTATTTTTATTTTTATTTTATATTAAATATTGTAATATTTTTAGATCATTTTATTTTAATGGGTTAATATCTAAAATCATTTTAAAAAATAAAAAAAAATATTATTTTAATATATTTCTAAACAAAAAACACTTTAAAAATCAACTCCAACACACAATTACAAACAAACTCAAATTAATCATTTATATATTAGGAGTCAACCTTTGTAATTGTTGGCATGATGGTAATTAATCTTATCTATATCAGGAGTCAACCTTTGTAATCGTAGACATGATGGTTAAGGGTATTATAGTTTACTATAGTTTCTTTGTATTTAAATTAAATTACTTAATATTAGAAACATGCTATTGCCTCTTGGACCTCAGGCTTCAAATTATCAATTGGGTTTTCTTTTCTTTTTTTTGTTCAAAATATCAACAATTAGAGGTAAAAATGCTAGGAGCTAATTAATTTCTATGCCTGCTCAAGTGCATGGATCCCGACCATCGATATCCACAATTAATCGAGCACCATTCTAACTAAAAAGAAGAGATACCAGCCGTATGATAGACACCAACGATCTGGATCTCCACGTACAATTTTCCCTAGAAGCGCCCTAGTTAGAAATATAACTTCGAGTTGGCCCTTCTTAAATTTGGGTTCTTTTAAATGATTATGTTCGATGTTGACACGTTTAAGGCTGGAGAGTTAACGTTTTTTTGGCCACTTAATCCCATATTGACCTTCTTCTAAGCTATTTTTTTGGTAAATGTAGAATCTTTCTTTGAAAAGAGTCTTTAAAATTAATCATTAATAGATTACTAAGGTGGTAGATAGCTTAGATTCAATTAAGAGATATCTTTTATATATTTAATCATTAAAATCTAGTGATAAAAAAACTTAATATTATACAGCACGCAAGCTGATCCATGATACCATTCCTGAGAAAAAAAACTCTTGGCTTCACGTAATGAATGAAGATTAGTCTCCCATCTTGTTGTTAGGAGAAAGAAACCCTCCATCTGCAAGGTTTAACGTCAAACAGCAATGCTTTTTATTCACGCAATATCTCCCTCTAATTCGTGCTGATGAATTAGTATATATTTATTTTTTATGAAGCTTATAATTTGAAGTGAAACTTTCGGTATTCTTCTGGGGAAGGGCTATCTCTTTCTGTATGCAATCACAGAGCTATGAAAAGGTAGGCAATCCACTCCGATCGAGATAAGGATCCGAAAAGCATAGGAGTTGATTTAATGTGGATCTTGTCTTGCGGGCAACATTGAATACTCACTGATTGATTTCTTCTAAAGTTAGGCACCATTAGGTCTAAAATTTTGAGTAGCAGTATAGTTTGTAGAAGACCACATCAAAGCAGGGATCCATTATTCATTTGTAGCGTACATATGTTGGTATTGTGTGTGAGTGTGTCCAGAAGTTACTATCCAATGGCAGAGCGCCAAGTCACAATGGCATTCCTTGGTGGAAAATAACACAGCCATTCCTGTATTTATTAAATAGAAGGGTGCTTCTTGGATTTTGCCACTCTGTGGTGGGGAGAGGAGACCTGGTTTCAAAAGTTTCAAAACCAAAATCGAAGGGCACGAGGTGGGAAGGCAAGGCTGAAAAAAATACAAAAAATAAATTGTTTTTTTTTCTTACAAGATTACTTTCATTTCATTGTGGTTCCCACAACCCACTGAAAATGCAAGAATCCCATCCCCCCCACCAGACCACACTCTTCTCCTTATAGTCCCCCTACCCCCTCTATAAATCCATGGCCAGCCCATACACTTCTCACTACTCTCGCAACACCGGCCATCTCTCCTCTCTCTTCATTATCTTCTCCACCACCACCTCTTGATTTTAGAGCATTGCCACGCACATACATTAAAACAAATCAACCAGATTTTAGAGCTAAATCCAGATTTTGTGCATATGGGCAGCGCCGACTATGTTTATCCGGCCACTAACGTGGAGTGTTCACATCGAGTAGCGATTCCACCACCGCAACCATTTGTGAAGTCGCTGAAATATAATCTTAAAGAGACTTTTTTCCCTGATGATCCTCTCAGGCAATTCAAGAACCAGCCCACTTCGCGAAGATTCGTATTAGGCCTTAAATATTTCTTTCCAATTTTCGATTGGGCCCCTAGTTACACTTTTGATTTCTTGAAAAGTGATTTTATTGCTGGGATCACTATCGCTAGTCTTGCTATTCCTCAAGGGATAAGTTATGCCAAACTAGCCAACTTGCCACCAATTCTTGGTCTATGTAAGTTCTAGTATGAAAATCGCCAACACGGAGCAAATTTTTAGCTGAACTTATTAACATAATTAAGAGCAGTTTCTCATAAAAATTTTGTCCAAACGCATGCAGATTCAAGCTTCATTCCGCCATTGGTTTATGCAATGATGGGAAGTTCAAGAGATTTGGCAGTAGGAACCGTTGCTGTTGCATCTCTCCTCACAGCATCTATGTTAGGTAATGAAGTTAATGCTAATGAGAACCCCAAACTTTATCTCCATCTTGCATTCACTGCCACGTTCTTCGCCGGAGCGTTTCAAGCTTCCCTCGGCTTATTAAGGTAAGTAGCTGGCCTTCTTGTCTTTTTCTGCTCTGGGTTACAAAAGTTCCTTCTTTTCTTTCGTTTTTTGGTATATGAATAACTAAGAAGATCCATAGACGGTGATAGACCTTTTATTTTCAGATTTGGTAAACAGTCAACAAGGATGGAGACACTTTAAGCAATAAGAAGAACATGTTGATATCTCCTTTGACAGTTTTTTTAATAGTTACTGTGTTTACTGTACTGCAGGCTAGGGTTTATCGTGGATTTTCTGTCACATGCAACTATAATAGGCTTTATGGCAGGAGCAGCGACTGTAGTTATACTGCAACAGCTGAAAGGGATTCTGGGGCTTGAACATTTCACTCACTCGACGGATCTTGTCTCTGTCATGCGTTCTGTCTTCTCCCAAACACACCAGGTTCGCTTCTTTGCATGTGTGCTATCATTATCCACTAATTAATTACCACACTATATAACAACAAACATTAATAAGTGTGCCATGCTCAATTCTAAAACAAAATGTTTCCTTTAGAAATTAAATACAACGCTGAAAGAAGTTAAGCTAACACTGATTCTTGATTATTATTATTATTATTATTATTATTAATGCAGTGGAGATGGGAAAGTGCCGCTTTGGGCTTTAGCTTCCTGCTCTTTCTTCTCGTCACTCGATACTTCGTGAGTAGAATATTTTTGTGCAGCATAATTTTCTTGCTCTCATAGTTTCACTCTCTCACATAATTGCAGATTGCTATTCTGACTTCACGTTGCGACTTGTCCCACATGTCGTGGCCAAAACTATGCAGAACAGATGAATTTATTAATATATTTTTCACTCTCTCATTTATATATATATATATATATATATATATATATATATAGCATTTTAGATATGATCAATGATTCGCTGGTCATTCATTTTTCTCAATATCTTCATGTACCAATTTAAATAATTTAATTTGGGATCAAAATTCTCTCTTCACCTGCTCCACTCTACAAAATATATTAATGATCCTGTAGATATTAGTAAAAGATGTTGTTGTTTGGTATGATTAATTATACCTCTTCATGCCTTCATTTTCAACTTGTTGGTTACTTACGAACAATAGACAATGACTTTTAGCTCCAAGCACTCCCTGACAGCAACTCTGGAGGAATTTCTTAGCTCATTTTTCAATACAACTAAACTAATATATGTTATGTTGTCCTGTTGCATCTAATTAATAATATGCTCATCTGATTAATTTAATAATGGAGTGAAATAATGAGTTGATGATTGATTATTTGTACAGAGTAAGAGACAACCAAAATTCTTTTGGGTATCAGCAATGGCACCATTGACGTCTGTTGTTCTAGGAAGCCTCCTCGTCTACCTCACACATGCTGAGAAACATGGAGTTCAAGTGGTGAGCATTCCCATAAATTATTGATAGAGTACCCTGCCTTCTTGTTTGTATTTGTTTAATTTTACCGTGAGCTGCTAGTTGCACACCAAAAGATGCAGTCCCATTATATATTAGGGTTGGACCACCACTGAGGGAGTATAAGATGAGGCCAAGATCCATCCTACATGTGGGTTCGGCCTGTTGGGCACTTGGTTTTTGTCTTCTGGGCCCGATCCAAGTAATTTCTCCGTTCCAAGATGTGGGCTCCAGCCAATAATAGAGGTTGAGTGCACCCTACAAATCAAATTCAATTCACCTTGAATTTGATTTCCCAGACCTGATGAGTCATTGGTGGGTCGATTTTCAGTCGTTTTTGTTTCTGTTCTAATGTGTTGTTGTTTGTTGCATGCGCGCCGGTGTAAATTATTCAGATAGGATACTTGAAGAAGGGGCTAAATCCACCGTCCTTCGCGGATCTCGTGTTTGTATCTCCTTATCTTTCGACAGCCATTAAAACTGGCATCATCACTGGTGTCATAGCTCTTGCTGTAAGCAACCGACCTTCTACTCCAGTATTTTTTATGTGTTTTTATCAAATTATTAAAGATATAAGCTGTACTAAGACCTGCCCTTCTTGCCTTGTAAGAGTATTAATAGGCTATTTATTTATGGACACCACAAAGTCAGCTAGATAGTTTCTTATTTTTGGACCTCCTAAAGCATTATTAGTCAATCCTATAATTAAATAAGAGAAATTTTACTGTCTAATTATTGTATAATTAATTAATAGACGTATATATAAACATAAGTAATGCTCGGTTATTTAATTAATTACAGGAAGGAATAGCAGTAGGAAGAAGTTTTGCCATGTTCAAGAATTACCATATAGATGGCAACAAAGAGATGATTGCTTTTGGGACCATGAACATTGTAGGCTCTTGCACCTCGTGCTATCTCACAACAGGTATGTGTATATATATATATATATATATATCACAAACGAATTGACTTGACTTACCAGTTTTAACTTTCCCAGATGCAATTAAGAATGTAATTCGAGGTTGCAATGGAAATTTCCAGGGCCTTTCTCGCGATCTGCTGTGAACTTCAATGCAGGATGCAAGACAGCAGTATCAAATATTGTCATGGCATTGGCAGTCATGGTCACCTTGTTATTCCTAACGCCATTGTTCCATTACACTCCACTTGTGGTTCTATCCTCTATTATTATCGGTGCTATGATAGGTCTTATAGATTACGAAGCAGCAATCCATCTCTGGACTGTCGACAAGTTCGACTTCATCGTTTGCATGAGTGCATATGCTGGTGTGGTTTTTGGGAGTGTCGAGATTGGTTTAGTCATCGCGGTATGGACTACAAATGACTACCAGGGCCTAAAACTTGCAATCGTAAATGTCTGCGTGCCAACCTTCGATTCTGATTGCTCCCTTGTGCGAATGCAGGTGGCAATTTCTTTGCTTAGAGTACTTCTCTTCGTAGCAAGACCAAAAACATTTATTCTTGGAAACATTCCAGATACGATGATCTACAGAAATGTTGAACAATATACAAACTCAAACACTGTTCCCGGTGTTCTCATACTCGAGATTGATGCTCCTATCTACTTTGCAAATGCAAGCTACTTGAGAGAAAGGTAGTGTGGACTTGTCAAACTCGTTTTTCTGCGTATCTACATACCAATAATGCTTAAAATCCACCGATCAAATATCTATCTCACAAGTGCTATTATCTTTTGTTACATTCATTAGGATTGCGAGGTGGGTTGATGAAGAAGAAGACAGGTTAAAATCTTCAGGAGAAACCAGCCTAGAGTATGTTATACTAGACATGGGAGGTAAGCAACGCATGATCAAGAAAAAAATTATTACACATAGAAAATCCATTTACATTTCTTTCTTGGTTTTACAGCGGTAGGTAACATTGACACAAGTGGGATTAGCATGCTTGAGGAAGTTAAGAAAGTAATGGACAGGAGAGAACTCAAGGTAAATTCTTCATCAAACTTCTATGACCTGCAAATTTGATTTTGTTCCACAGCACTAATTGATATGTTCTTCGCTGTCATGCATATTTGCAGCTTGTCTTGGCCAATCCTGGAGCTGAAGTAATGAAGAAACTCAACAAGTCCAAGTTAATCGATAAAATAGGGCAAGAATGGATCTATTTGACAGTAGGAGAAGCTGTTGGAGCTTGCAATTTCTTGCTTCATACTTGCAAACCAGACCCCTTGAAAGGGGAATCTGAGGCACATAACAAAGTCTAAGCCGTCGATCGATCAGCAATAGTCATTTTCCACGGAGGTCAACTCTGCATATATGTATCAGTTGTGTGTGCATTAATTTAGGAGCAGTTATGGATCGCATATGCTGCATGAAATGATCATCACAAGCGAAACCGGAGTTGACTTGATGGATAATTAGATTTAGTTGGAGGTTTTTTCCCCTTCCGACAAGTTACAAGCTGTACGAGTACGTGTACGTGTCTAATACATGAGATTTCGAATTGGAAAGCCTTTTGGATTATTTCTGATGAGCCACGCAAGCATGAGAACATTGAATTCTGCATGCAACCTTAGCCATTAATGTAGACATAACTATATCATTTGTCCGCGACAAGTAGTGGATTATATTAAAATAAAAATTAATATAAAAAGTTGCTAATGTTTTTTTCTAGAAAACAACCCAATTTGAATTTGTCAATTTGACGGTTCTAAAAACAAAATAGGCATAACTTGTAAAAATATAATTTAAATAAAATTAATGTTAGATTTTTATATAAATATTAATACAATAATACTGGATTGATTTAAGTCGATCAAAGTTAGCATGTCAATCTGCATATCGGGTTATAAAATTATCATAACCTCCTAAAATGCAAATCATAAAAAAATTATGAAGCTAATTTCTAATCAACTAAAATTGATGAAGGATGTAATTAAAATTATATATATAAAAAAAAAAAACTTGAGTTAACGTAGTTAATACATCAAATTCATGACCGGGGTCATAAAATAAAAATCAAAACAAATTACAATGCTTAATTTCTAACTGACTCAATATTGAAGGATAAGATTTAGTAGAAAAAAAGTCAATTAAAAAAAATATAAAAATTAAAATCGAGTTAACAAAAATCTAGCTCGAGTCAAACCTATGATGTGAGTAATGAGATGAGAATAATTTCATAAAAAAATATACTGAAATAATTAACAAAGTCTAATTACCAATGAACTCATTGTTAAAGATAAAATCAAAAAGAAACCTAGAAAAAGAGGTAAGAAATAATCAAGTTAACCCATCAAAGTTGTAATTTTATTTATTAAGCTAAAATAACCTCATTATTAATAAATTTTAAAAAAGACAATTATAAAGTTCAACCATCAATAAACCTAAAATTAAAATATAAAATTTAATTAAAGAAAAAAAAAAAAGGAAACATTATTCCAGTACATAGTATTTTATGAGAATTAATACAATAAAATCTTCTGTTTAGTTTTTTTCTAAATAAATAAAAAATAATCTCACAATCTAGCAAGTACTTGAACTTATAAGATGGTATTGAAAAATGAGTCAATGGATAGGTCCAAGGAAGAATTATCCTAGCACGTGCCAATTAAGCTAGTCCTGATTTCGGAAGTAAAAAACACTCTCCCTCCCCCGCCTGCAAATGTTACGCTCAGTTTATTTATATGTATCTCTTGTTCTTAAGATCAAGCTTAATTGGCTAGGCTGGCTTGAATACTAACCATGGACTGGCCAGTACAGCACTGACTAATTGATGCAAAGGCCGGACGTGCTTAGAAACCCTTTATGTTAGAATAGAAAGGTATCCGAAAACTTTTACAGAATTATTTAGTTGGCAGTTTACAAGTTATGTACACTGATGAATTTTAAGTTATCATCCTCTTCAACATATTCTAATAAATTTGATTTTGTTGTTGTGGTAATATTATTCTTCACTGCTGTGAGTATAATAAATTTGGTTTTAAATTCTGGTGAGAAATGGCTTTCTTATTGATCATCTGCTTGAAACCGTCTGACGAGGAAGAAGGTTTTAAGTATTTCTTCAGGGTTTCCAAAATGACTTTTGAATACATTTGTTCTCTTGTATGAGGATTTTATATCAGACCACCATCTGGACTCGTGTCAGCATTGAGGGAAGGCTTCTTGGTGTTGAGAAACAGGTTGCGATTCGGTTAAGAATGGAGGAAATCATGTGCAAATTCGACACTTGGTTTGGCTTGTTGAATTGTTGTGGAGCAAATATTGACGAGACGCATATCATCATGGCCCTTCCGGCAGTGGAAACCTCGGATGATTGGTGTGACCTAGAGAAAAATCATTGCATGTTCTTGCAGGGTATTGTTGTACATGAAATGAGATTTTTAGATATTGTGAGAGATTGGCCTGGTGGCTTGACATTTCCACGACTATTAAAGTGCTCAGGATTTTTCAAACTCTGTCAGAATGGAGAACGTTTGCATAGAAATTCAAGCATTTTATCTCAAGGAGCGGAAACCAGAGAGTATATTGTTGATGGGGGCAGGCTATCCTCTTCTTCCATGGCTCATAACTCCTGAATCAAGTGATGAAATTTCAGCTTGCATGTCCACTTTCAATGGCAGGCATGAGGCTGCAAGGTTGCTTGCGGTGAGGTAGTTCTTGCAGTTAATGGGCAGTTGGAGAATAGTGGAGACCTGACAAGCAGAAACTGCCAGGTATTATCTTGCTATGCTGTTTACTATACAGTATTGTACTGAATTGTAGAGATAAATTGCATCCTGATGCTGGTCTGTTGGGTCACCGTGACTCTGATTATGGAGAACAAACAATGTTGAAAGCAAGTTGATCCCTTGGGGAAAATCGAAAGGCGAAACACTTGCAGCATAGCAATTAGAAATCTGTTTTGAAGAAAAATCTTCCAACGATGCTGTAAGAAAGTAGTCCGGCCTCATGTGAATTTGCAATTATTAATTAAACTAATTAAATTTATGAACTATGAAATTGTCTATACAAAAAGATTTCCAATATCCTCACTTCTCAGTATTCTTTCGGTACGTGTTTTGGCATATAGTATCAGTCGCTACTGGTTCCGTATCTAGCGAGCAGTGGAGTTCGAAACAACGTAATCGTTCAGTCACGGATGTAAGAACGTGTGTCAAGGACACTAAACCCTAATCATCTTATGATTAATAGAATTTGCAGTTAAACATCCCTTGGCTATTAGACCAATCCCAATCCTACCTCCTCCTTACGGGTGATGAGCTTTACAGGGTTAACATATCCAACTAACAAAAGCCTCGTGAGTGATCGATCCATTAGCGATGGCAGCTGAACGAAACACAGCACAAATAGGCGGAAAATAGCTAATTACTCGCCTTTGTTTGGGCTTTCAGGTTTCATCACCTCGCCACGGGGATTCCTTTCTGGTATCAAACAATCTCCTGGCTCATTAAAACCTAACAAAGGCCCTGAAAAGTCATTTAAAATAAAGCCAGGTAAAGATATTCTGTTAAATTTGAAGAAAATAGTTTCTCATGGAAACCTGAGCATTGGTGAAACATGCGAACAAAATGAAGGGGAAAACAAAGCTCTAATAGAGCATCTTCTTTTGATTAGACGGGACCTGACATGTACAGCAGATTTCTAAACTAAAGAAGACCGGGACCTCTCAAAGCAATCAAGGTAAAAAAAAGTTCAGCCCTCTATATAACAAGGAAAGTTTATGCACAAAGCAACTAATGTCTCAATTTAAAAACTGAACTACACCGATTATTTGCCGATAAAATTTAATTTCCTCAATCTCCTTTAGTTGGAGGTTGCACACATGAACAAAAGCGCCCTTTCTTTTGCTTCTGGCTACTTCTTGTTCCACCATACAGATAGTCCCTCAGTAAAACTCTTGTTTTTCGCTCTGTGATTTGTGTTTTTCCTCTACTTCTGTTTTCGCCATCGAGTTTCAGCAAAAGGAACTGCAATTTCTGCACCTCCAACTGCAAACGCCCGATGTTCTCTGATCCTCTTCTTGCCTGTTCTGAAATTTTTCTTCTCCTGACACTGCCACTCTCATCTGGTGTTAGTGCAGACTTCTCATCAAAGGACAATGACTCATCTTCAACAGTATTCATTAATTTGCGATTCAGTTCTAACAACTCTGCGATGGCCTCCTCGGATTCTTCCAGTTGCTCTTTCACATTATCATATTCAATACCTTTCCCCTTTTTGCTCTTCTCTGTAATCTCCACCTTACTCTTCAAATCTTGAACTGTTATTTGAAGATTTGTCAACTTTTGAGCATCAGAATCAAGTCTTTCTAGAATTTTCCTCTCATTTGCTTCTTGACTAGACCCTGATAATAATGTCTTTGAGATCTCTAATTTGTCCACACCCACCTCCTTCTCGATCATTGACTCTGCAGAGGGATGCTGCCTAATGTGTTTTTTCTTCGCCTGTGAAGCAGTCTGCTTCTGAGTTTTTCCAACAGTCAGGTCAAGGTTGTCATTCCGGTTAGCGGTTTCCCATATTTCAAGTATCTGGTGATCATCCTCCATCGTTTCTCTTCTGCTTATTCCATAAGATGAACATTCGGATATCTGATCAAGCATTATGTCTTTTGTCATCACTTCACTCCCATCCTCGCAGATTTCATGTGTTTGTTTCTGCTGCCTGAGATCATCGCTGAGCATGGCCCTCAGTTCCTCATGCTCCTCCGGTTTTGGTTTAGCATACTTCCTTGTTTCAACACCTGCTAGATGCAAGCTGCTTCCAGATTTCAACACTTCAATCTGCCTCATTGCAGCTTCAAGTTTGGAACTAGACCTCAAGTTTTCCACCACAGCAAGTCCCTCCTTCTCAATGACTGCCTTCTCAATAGCTCTAACCCTCCTTTGCAATTCCTGGAAGTCCAAAGTTCCACCTGGTCCACTCTGTCCTCCACTCATTTGTTGACAGCTTTCAGCATGCGCCACCATTGCAGCATCCTGCAACAAGGGGAACATAAGCAAAATATAAAAACCATGAACTTGATATACAAAATAATATGTACTTGCAGCTTATGAAGAATTGTCAACTGAAATTATTTGGTGCACCACAAGGAAGCTTATATAAATCCTGTCCAACAGCATTGAAAATGAGAACCAGCCTACTTTAATACACAGTTCAGAAATGACAACGTACTACAAAAAAGATTTGAAGAAATATGTAAATGAGGCCTTTGTTCAAATGGGAATGGGGAAGAAGTGAAAGAATAACCATTTTTAAAGACTAGTTATCAAACAAAATAATAATAATAATAATAATCAATGACAATAGTATAGAAGTAATGTCTGGCCACATCAACTCTGGGTTTGAACGAAGCATGAGAGCTTATAAATGTTACTACAGATAAAATCTCAAGGAGTAATTGATGTGATAAATTTTACAAACCCCCCAGAGTATGATTAGACAATTAATGGATTGGGTTTTGATCATGTCACTAGTAGAACCTGACCAAGTAAAGATGCAATAATGGAACGATTCAAAATCAGATAAAATAGAAATTACCTTTGGTTCCTTGTTGTCAACTTCATTAAATGTCGCATCTGAAAGAGTGTGCTTCTCCAGTGATGTTACACATTCCCTCAAAGACATGAAAGCTGGAAAATATGCAGCCATCAGAGCCTTGAGTTCGACATTTCCGCCTTCCAAAGTACCAACTCTTTCTTTCAGCTGGTTGATCTCTATGTCTTTTGAGCAATTTCTATCTTCAAGGCTCTCACATAATTCAAGGAGCTCGTGAAGCTTTCCTTCAAACAAGGCTTCTCGCACAGCATGTATCTGTAGTTCACTGAACAATGCAACAGCCTGAGATTCTTGTAATTCAATCTCATTTCTTCCCTTTACCAGTTCATTACTCAAATTTTCCTCCCTGGCTCTAATTTCTTGAAATTCTTCATGCAATTTCCTCATTTCAGACTCCAATTTCTGATTTACTTCAGAGAAGTTTTCAGCCTCCTTCCTTTTCTGATCATAATCTCCAGATAGTTTGATGATCTGCAATTCTTGATTTGATTGTATCATCTCGACCTCATCATACTTGCACTTAAGATCCTCCACCATTTTACTCAACTCTCTCTTATCATCCTCTAAGGAACTGAGCTTATATAACTCCTCCTCCAACATCTTCACCTTCTCATTGAGACCATTGTTGTCATGATACAGTTTATCTAGATTTTCACCGAGGTTTTTTGTCTCCACAGATTTTTCATAGATGATATCCCTGAATATTAGAGAAAGGGTACTTTGTGATACAGTTTCATAAAGAATGCAGCAATTTTCCTCTTCTAGTTTACATTTCTCCATCTGCAGGTCAGAAAATGATTTCTTCAAGGACCTCTGCTCATCAAGAACCTTGCAGTTCAATACCTGTAGGTTCCGGAGAGCACCTTGCAAGTCTGACAGCTGCCCACGAAGATTGCTTAGTTCAACCTTCAAAGCCTCCTCTTTGTGCTCTCCCTCTATTAACTTCAATTTCATCTCATCATTTATCCCTGAAAGCTTTTGGCTCTCATTCTGCAAAACCAAGAACTGCTTGGACCTGTTCGTCAACTCCTGATCAAGGATATTTTTAGTCATCAAAAGATTTTCCACCTCTAGTTGCAGTTGCCCAAGCAGGGTAAATAGAACAGAGTTATCGATAACCAACTGCTGATTTTCCTCATCTAGTTTACATTTCTCTATCTGCAGGTCAGAAAATGATTTCATCAAGGACCTCTGCTCATCAAGAACCTTGCAGTTCAATTCCTGTAGGTTCCGGAGAGCACCTTGCAAGTCTGACAGCTGCCCACAAAGATTGCTTAGTTCAACCTTCGAAGCCTCCTCTTTGTGCTCTCCCTCTATTAACTTCAATTTCAACTCATCATTTATCCCTGAAAGCTTTTGGCTCTCATTCTGCAAAACCAAGAACTGCTCGGACCTGTTCGACAACTCCTGATCAAGGATATTTTTAGTCATCACAAGATTTTCCACCTCTAGTTGCAGTTGACCAAGCAGGGTAAATAGAACAGAGTTATCGATAACCAACTGCTGATTTTCCTCTTCTAGTTTACATTTCTCCATCTGCAGGTCAGAAAATGATCTCTTCAAGGACCTCTGCTCATCAAGAACCTTGCAGTTCAATTCCTGTAGGTTCCGGAGAGCACCTTGCAAGTCTGACAGCTGCCCACGAAGATTGCTTAGTTCAACCTTCGAAGCCTCCTCTTTGTGCTCTCCCTCTATTAACTTCAATGTCAACTCATCATTTATCCCTGAAAGCTTTTGGCTCTCATTCTGCAAAATCAAGAACTGCTCGGACCTGTTCGAAAACTCCTGATCAAGGATATTTTTAGTCATCACAAGATTTTCCACCTCTAGTTGCAGTTGACCAAGCAGGGTAAATAGAACAGAGTTATCAATAACCAACTGCTGATTTTCCTCTTCTAGTTTACATTTCTCCATCTGCAGGTCAGAAAATGATCTCTTCAAGGACCTCTGCTCATCAAGAACCTTGCAGTTCAATTCCTGTAGGTTCCGGAGAGCACCTTGCAAGTCTGACAGCTGCCCACGAAGATTGCTTAGTTCAACCTTCGAAGCCTCCTCTTTGTGCTCTCCCTCTATTAGCTTCAATCTCATCTCATCATTTATCCCTGAAAGCTTTTGGCTCTCATTCTGCAAAACCAAGAACTGCTTGGACCTGTCCGTCAACTCCTGATCAAGGATATTTTTAGTCATCAAAAGATTTTCCACCTCTAGTTGCAGTTGCCCAAGCAGGGTAAATAGAACAGAGTTATCAATAACCAACTGCTGATTTTCATCTTGCATCTTAAAGAGAAACTCTTGTGTTTCTTGAAGTTTGTTGAGTACATGATTCACGAGATTTTGGTCTTGCTCTGTTTTATTTTCACACTGGTTTGCATCAAGTTCAAGAGCCTTCAAAACCTGATAAAGTCCCACTCTCAGAGTTATAATTTGATCAGAGATGCATTTCACCTTTACTTCTTGTTCACAATTTTCATGTTTCAGATCAGAGATCTGTTTCTCTGAAAGTTTAGATGCCTCCAGGAGCTTCAGATGCTCAAGCAAGAGGGAAAAATTCTTTTGTTCCAGATCTTGTGCACTTTTCTGCAAGATAAAGATCTCAATCTCTGCTTTCACAGCTTTGTCTAGCTCCTCTTCATATTCTTTCTTTCTGCACAGACCTTCTTCTTGTAGAACACGGATCTGTGATACCAAACCAACCAATTGGGATTCGCTAAACTTGGCTAAATTAGCATGTTCTTGCTTTTCGGCATCTAAGGAAACCTGTAATTCTTGTACTTCATGAAGTGTTGATTCTCTCTCTTTCTCCAGAAGGGAATATTTATCTTCTAATTCTTTATGATTTTTCTCCAAATCCTTCAGGCTTTTCTCAGTGACGTCCAACTGAGAAGTTAAGCTCCCCTTCATAATGGCCAGGTCAGACTTCTCATTCTCATGCAGCAGACATAAATCTTCTAAGCTCTTTGATTTTACTCTCAACCCCTCAAGTTCAGCATTGGCAGCAAAGAGCAAATTCTCCAGAATGTTGTTCTTCTCTGTAAGTTTCTCCAAATTGTCAGTCACAAATTGCAACTCAGAGGCCAGCAAAGCCTTCTCAGAAACAAGAACGGATTTCTCTCCTAAAAGAGATTGACAGGATTCTTCCAGTGCCTTTACCTTCTCTCTAATCCCTTCTAGCTCCACATTCAAATCTGATAAAGAATTCTCCAGGAGAACATTTTTTTCATTAAGTTTCTCCATGATCTCCAACTTTTCCAAAAGAGCTACCTTTTCACTTCTGTCTTGCTCACAAACCTCTTTTAGCTTTATGTTGGCATTCTGCAAATCCTTCACAGACAACCCAAAGGACTCTGGACTGAAACCAACTGATTCCACCTGCCCCACGATTGCCTGATGCTTCCGGTTAAGGTCATTTAACTCCTCCTTCAGACAGTAAATTTCTTGCTGAAGAGCATTTCTTTGGTCCACTCGAAGCTCAACCTCTTCTTCAAGTTTCGTTATGGTCTCCCTTAAGCTTGAAATCTCATCTTGCAGATTCTGTACAGTCAGAGCTGAGGATAAGTTGACTTCACTTAGGTTCTTGTTCTCCACCTTGACATGCTCCACTTCATCTTTTAAACTCTGATTACAGGCTTCCAGATCCTCCAAAATATGAGCCCTATTCTGAAGCTGAGCGGCCATAGATCTCAGTTCTTCCTGAGATTGGGAGTGCAGATGCTGTAGAGTTTGAAAAGCAGTTTCGGCCTCCATGAATCTCAAGCGCTCTTCTTGAACACAAGTCCAAAGCCTCCCCAACTCCTTCTGCTTCTCCGTGACTTCTTCGTTTTGAGCTGCCACTTTCTGAACCAATGACTCTAACTCTGATTGCATGGTTTGATTTGATTTTACCAAGAGAATACACCTCTCTTCAGCATCCTTTAGCTTCACAGCCCCATCATCTATTTCTGAATTTAGCCTTTTCGCTTCCTCCTCAAAACAAGTAATTTTATGCTCGAGACTGACAATTGTTGCCAAGCACTGCTGGTACTGGGTGACAGCAGCTTCCTTCTCTTCGGTTAGCTTGGTCAAAGCTTGTTTCAAGGTTTCAATTTCCCTTTCAGCATCACCTGCAAGCTCACTGAACCTCCTGGCATCTTCCTGTGCATTCAGTAATTGGTCTTCTAGATCAGATATCTTCTCCAAACTTTGTTTGTACTGAACCAGCACAACATTTTTTTCTGCTTCTAATCTAGCCAGGTCTTGCTTTAGAGATTGAGCTTCAGTTTCAGCCTTGCTAGCTCGCTCATTTTGTTCTCCTGCATCCTTTTGGACATGTGAGATACTGTTCTCGAGATTAGATATTTTTTCCAAACAATGCTGGTATTGAAGAAAACTAGATTCCTTTTCAGCCTCTAACCCAGCAAGGGCTTCCTTCAAAGTTATAACTTCAGCTTCAGATTTGCTAGCTCGTTCATTAAGTCCCCTGGAATCCTCTGTTGCACGAGAGACTTCTGACTCCAGATTAGACAATCTTTCCAAACTGAGCTCATACTGACGCAGGCCAGCTTCTTTTTCAGCTTCTAGTTTAGCAAGCACATTCTTTAAAGTTAAAATTTCTAGCTCGGCTTGACTCACTCGTTCAGATTGGGATTGCACTTGAGCCTTGAAATCATGGCTACCATCATTTTGCACACCTTGTTCTTTCTCCTCTGGATCATGGAAACTGAGGCCTTGTCTTGCCCCCCCTTCTGCAATTTTAGCATGGTTCACCCCATCTCCAGACCCAAAATGATAATTGAGCCGTTTCAAACCCTTTCTTCCAGGAACAGAATCTGATTCTTCAGTAAAAGCTCCATTCCTATGAGATGGTGAGACACCCAAAGCATCCTTTTGCAGCTCATCAGGGTCAAAACGTGCATGTATTGGTGGCATATCAGGTGTACGGGGATCAACATCAGTAGCAGAGCCTACAGGAGAATCATCGCCAAGCATAAGGGGGACTTGGTTTGGGAATGCTTCTGCCATTGTTCGATGCGCCTGGCGAAGGGCCCCAGTGGCATGATCATATCTTTCAGCCAATCCACGATATGCTCTATAAAACTCTTCAACTAATTTCATAAGCTCCGGGCGTTTCTTATAGTACATCTCTGCCCTCCTTGCAAAGGAATCTGCATCTTCTTCAAGGAGTTTGATCATTTGTTTGACCTTGAAATCCATACCTGTTCATAGAAAAGAGAATTGTAGAACAGTTAAGTGCAGATAGATAGAAAATGCCGCTGTAAATCTAGCACAAAACCTACAGGATGAAAGAAGCAATAAAGAAGATAAAGCTCAAATTCAATATATATTTTGAATAAGTACAGGAAACTGCAGTGGTCTACAAGTAATTAGCAATAAAATATATCCATTGGTTCACCTTCTAAATAAAAGAGTAACCGCGGTTTTAATAACCACGAATCACCAAATTAAATTAGAAGCAGAACTGAGCAGTCATGTTGTAGCTCCATTTCTCAATAATTATGTAAGAGGTTAGCAGGATTCAGATTTGAATTGGAAAGTAGAAATGATTTGCAAGCTAATAACATTTACTAATCATTGATGCAGATCTGATTATGAAGGGAACACAAAGTTACAAACCATCCAAGGAGAGCCAGGGTGTGGATTGACATAAAGAGTTAACTAATCGATACTCTTTGTTAAATATTCAACTATGTAGGACACGGTGTAGCATACCAAGGATAATGATTCTCCAAAAATTTGGTTTCTTTACCCAATAAAAAAGAGGACAGTCAATTGGCAAAAACAAGGAGAGCAAAGTTATCACATAAAGAGGTGGTGTAATTCCATGCCATAAAAGAAAAAACTTCTAGATTGAACCCTTGGATAAACCTATCAATTGAAAGGAAAATGAAAAGCAAAGACACAAGCATGAGACAATAATTCTGAAGCTATATCATTGCAGCCACGAAAATCACATTGGCAGTAATTATCATCCAATTCTTAGATTCTAGTACCTAGTTTGTCGTTAAGTTATCGAATATACCGCAGCAAGTAAATGCAGAGATGTTTGCCATGACCAAATGCAGTCAGGTGCACATTAAGGCTCACACCAAAAGTAAAAGCTAAATTATCTTTGAATTCCATTTTGAATTGGATGATGTATTTCCTTTTGTAAGCTTCCAACTATTTTTTTATCTTGTTCATACATTTCAAGTGTTTTAACTGATTTCATTCATTTGTTTGGAATTCTTTAATTATGTTTCCTTTTGGCCCCGGTTGCAGTAGATAAGTTTGGAGATCAGAGATCCATTTCATCACGCGGCCATACATAGAACTATGCAGCAGCAACAATTAACATGAAGTATCGATCTTCAGTAAAATTAGTTCAATTTGTTTATTTCCTAAGAAGGAAGACGATTAATAAAAGCTATTCTTCAAAAAGTTGACAGTCAGCTGAGGCAAAATGTTGGTTACCATGTCTTCCAAACAGCCAGCTCACTCACTTGATATATGGAAAAATGATTAAACAGTTAAGTACACCCCACTTGCACACTACACAAAAATCCAAACTAAATTCCTAAGAAATAAACTAATACCTGTAAGATTCTCTTGAAGCCATCTTGAGTTTTTTGGGCTAATGTGGCTGTCCCACCACCATGAATACTTCCGTTTAGAATCTAATAGCGATCTGGCAGCCATAATTCAATCCAATAAACACTACCACTTTCCGATTCCGATCGCAGGCACGACAAAACTCGATCGTTGAAGTAACAAGTGATGATCCAGCCCAAAACCAGATATAAATACGACCGACAGCCTGTCAAACTAGCACTGATTCTTAATACCGAGCTTTGTTTTTCTTTCCCAGTACCTAAGTCAACAAAATCAGCAATCAAACATGCTTAATTCAATTTCAATGTTAACAACACTGATAATTTATGAGATCAGATCCTTTACAACTTGAAACAAATAAATCCAGACTAGAACAAAAAGAAAAATACCTGATCAGTTGAGCTTTCATGTCCAGAAAGTATTTAGTATAAGAAAGAGCAACCGCTCTCTTCAGAATTTATGACAGCCAGATATGAGAATCTGATAAAATAAAGAAATGCAATAATATTCACCAAAGAATCACGAACTAATTTATTTACTCAAGAGGAGGAGGAAAAACACTGCGTGATCATACACAGCAGATTAAAGCATGAAACTCTAAAAGAAATGACAGAAGAGGTAACAGGAAGTTACAAAAAAAAAGGAACAAGAAAAACGTAATCAAGCACGACAAGAGCAGAAAAACACGGCCCATTGACCGTTGACATGCACTGAACAAAGGACGGTGTAACTACAGACGACGGCGACAGTTGAAAGATCAAACAAAACAAAAAAGAACTCACCAAAAGGAAGCTTTTTGAGATTAATCTGATTAGCAGCTACAATAAAAGCAAGTACAGCTGCTTCCGCTGTTTTTGTTATCGGGTATCACCCCATGTCTGTTAGATCTCTCTGTGTCTCTGTGTGCATCTCTTTTTTTGTTTGTTTTTCTCTCGTTTGCTGTCATTGCTTGCTTTTTATGCTGTTGTGTGGTCCTCTCGAGAACTGGCATACATTAAAAAAAACAAAACAAATTGAATTAATCCAGAGAATACTATATATTCCTGTCGAACTACTGTTAGCGACTACAGGCTTTTTTATTTTTTATTTTAATTTACCTGATTCTCTTGCATTTTACTACTATTTTTTTTGGGATTTTAGAGAGATTTTTCTGTATCTTGAAATTTCAATTAAATAGAAATTTAGTATCTTTTTTTTAATGAAGATTGTGTTGCCTTCTTTGACGGGTGCAGGTAAAAGAAAACAAGATTAGGTATGACGCCCGTTTGGAATGGAAAACAAGATTTAATTAATTAAATGGAAAACTAAAGGTTTTTCGCTACTGTTTGTAAGTGTGAATTAGATTTATTTTGAAAATATATTAAAATAATATTTAAAAAAATTTAAAAAAATATTTTTAAAATACATTATTGAATATATAAGATTACGTTAAGATTATTGAAGTGATTTATTATATAAATATTCAAAGAATCAAATAAGATTATGAAAAATGAATTCTTTATTTTTTTAGATTTTTTATTTAAGTACATGAATTATAGTGCATGTTTAGCGTTGTGTTAGCTTTTGCCTTTAAAATTATTTTTAAAAATATATTAAATTAGTTTCTTTCAATAGTTTTTATATTTTAATATTAAAAAAAAAAACTCTTCATTGCTATTCTCTATTTAAAAACATTTTTGAATCGTATTAAGCTCTTGGATTAGGATAAATTCATTCGACCCTTAAAACAATTATGGAGGCCTCCATGTCCACGGAAAAATCACTGATGTAGCCGTCGGTTTCAAGGAGGCCATTAATGCTTGATGTAAATTTCAGGACCAATTAACAGTTAAATCCGATCAACGTGGCAAGTTAGTGAGGAAAAAAAGCAGGTGGCCGTAATGGTAATTTGGACTAGTGAGAATCTTCGTGAGACGGGTCTGACACGGTGCGAGCAGCGCTTTTTTAAAAGGTGGGGCCGTCCGCTCGTCATGGACGGTGGCGGAAGGCAATCGTCATTCGTCACGCCACTAGAAATTCATTAGTATAATATATACCAACTTGTTTTTTTCATAATTATTGAAAAAATAAACAAATCGTGTCAATTCTTCGTGTTAACTCTAGGTATATTTATGGTAGATTGTAACAGTATAATTATTGTTATGTTTTTCAATTTATAAAAAATATTTTTTTCATTTGAGGTTATTTGTGTTTATTTTATTTTCATTTAAACAATTAAATGATGATTTTGCCCTTAGATTTAGTCAAAAATATGTCTGTTAGTCAAGGGTATTCTAAACATTTCACTTTTTAATACTCATTAAAATAAATTTTCTCCCCTTGAATGCAACAAAAAAAATAAGAGTTGTCAATAAAGGTATTGTTCATTTTTTTATTTTTATGAATGGTGAAAATACTAATTTACCCTTAAAAAAACAAAAACAAAGTTGCCGGGGGTGTTTTGGTTTTTTTTTTTTTTTTTTTGCTATTAGTATGGGCTTCAAGGCAGTGATTTAGTGATTTCATTTTTTTTTATTTTTTTTTTAAATATTGAAACATCTTTCTGATGCGCTGATAATTTTTTCTATACATGCCATATAAGTGATGCGTGAAACGTCATGTGATGGTTCAAAATATTTAGCCGTAATCTCACTAGAAGCGCTGTCATGGTATCTTCACCATAGTAGTGTGTGTGGGTCTATACATGGTGGTCATAGCCTTGCCAGTGGTTTATTATTTTTTCCTTTTATCTCTTTTAAAACCGAATATGCATATATGTCCTCTTATGTGTATGATTTGTGCATTTCATCTCTTATTTTTTTTTTTCATCTTATTTTTTATATATAAGTTTTGATTTGTTTTAATTTTATCATTCAATTAAATTGATCAAATATAAGTTTTGATTTGTTTTAATTTTATCATTCAATTAAATTGATTAAATATTTTGTTTTTTATTTTGATTTTTTTTTAATTCATTTATTTTTTCCAGTCATTCTGAAGCAATCTCTATTTTTTATTCATATCTATGTATATATAGTCTTAGTTTTTATCTTCAATTTTTATCATTTTTTCTTTAGTTAAGGTTTTATTTTTATTCAATTTTATCCTTAAATTTTAATTTGTATTGATGATCGTTTTAAAATTGATATATTTTTCTTTTTTTCTCGAAGCTCTTTTTTTTTTTTTTTGTCCTTCTAATCAAATGATTTTTTTATGTTAATAATATTTATTTTGATTTTGTTATTTTTTTGACAAAGATTTTGGGGTTTTTTATTTTATTCTTTGGAATATTTTTATTATTTTCATTGTTTAGGCAATTATTTTAGTTATTTTACTGTTATTTTTGTTTTTGTTAAATTTTCTGGGTTTTTTATTTTATTTGTTGAGATAATTTAATTATTTTTATTATTTTGACAACAACAACAACAATAATAACTTTAGTTGGTACAATCATGACAATGACAATGACATTACTACTAATAATAATGGCAATAACGATAATAATTTGTTGTAATAGTTATAGTATTTATGGTATTAATAATTATGGTTGTGGTAACAATGGCAACGATAACTTATAAAAATAATATTAAGAGTGCCAATAATAACAAGAACAATTATAATACTGATGATAGTTTTAATAATATTAATAAAAATAACAGTGTTAATAGTCATAATAATGGTTATAATCTTGATGATAGTGATGGTGGTAACGGTGATACTGTTGCTGCTACCAGTAATAATCAAATAATTGTACCAATAATGACTATAATGTTAATAATAAAAATATAAATAGTGATAGTATTCGTTACAGTTATGATGATAATAATTACAATGATGATTTAGCCAATAATAGTTATTGCAACAATGATAGTTGCAATAATAACAATAATGATGGCGACAACAATAGTAGTGTCAATAATAATTAGAATACTGACTATTTAATTGTAATAGCTATAATAATAGTGATAATTTAACAATCATAACAATAACAATAATTGAAATAATTTATCATTCAACATTATATATGTTAAGGATTGAGTTTTGTAACTTCTTTATGTATAGTATTTCACATCTAGTATCACATATTAATGGTTTGAAAAAAAAAGTAGCTCAATGTTATCTTTTAATTTGCCTTATTTTTTTTAAATTTGTGTGGTTTAAAATTATTTTATAAAAACATTATTTTTTCATCTAAATCTGTTAAAGAAATAAATTCATGTTATTTAAAATTTTATATGTTTTATTAAGAGCTCATGCTTAATAAAAATTATGCCTAAATTTACAGTGTCGTGGAAAAAAAACTTGCACTCTTAGGGTTTTTTTTTCATTTTAAAAAATATAATTCTGAAAATTGACTCGTATAATCTACGTAACTTCTTAGTTTGTGGATAGTTTTTGCATGTTACACTGGAGCACCAAAAAAAAAGGTTAAAAAAATATTTAATATTATTATTATTAAAATATGGCTCAATGAATTGATTTTGAAACCACTTGAACTAATTCTTTTTTATCTAAATTAAATTTAAATTTCAGAAAATTATTTATTATGTGATTATTTGACTTGGTAAACCTAAATATAACTTGTATCACCGTTAAAAAATAATGGTTTAGCTTTAAAAATAATTTAAATTGATTTTTTATATATAAAAAGATGATATCTAGATCAACATGGACCTCGCATCCTAACCCATCAAATTCACGAGGTGACAGGTATCACTAGCTTTAGAATAATAATGTATGAGTGTGGTTGTTATTATTGCTTTTCATACTGAAATATATTAAAGTATATTCATCGCACGTCACAGCGTATGAATAATGCACGGATACACCCATAGAGAAATGACGGAAGGCTTAGATTTGGTCATGCCACATGCGCCAGTGTATGGTTGTCACTCATTTGGTGGTACATGGACAACACATGCCAATAGTTTTTTTGAATAAGAAATTTAAAAGATAACACGAAAATACCAAATCATTCTCATGCCACTGATAATTACACAAAATACTCATTTAAAGGTATAAAAATATTCCTGAATACGATGCTATTTTTTTTTTCTTTTTTAAAATTAAATGTGTACTTTCACTGGACATTGATTATGAAAAAGGCCAAGACAAACTATTCTCTAATAACCTTTTTTTTTTTTTTTATCCCATGGGCAAAGAAGAATTTTTTATTAAGAAACTTGTGAGAAGTCATGAAAAATCTTGGTCTAGGTATATTTTTTGTTGATTACAAGATAAAAGAGTAATTTTATTATGTGAAAAATAAAAAATAACATAATCACCCAGATAAATTTTTAATGTCCAACGAGTTAGTGAAAAAAATGAAAACACTCCTAGCCTCAAGGCTTATTTTTTCCTTATTAAAGGGTAAATAGATAATTTTATAATAGCAATTCATAATAAATTATATATAATGCTATAAAAATTTCCATACCCTTTAGATTTCCTTTTAGCGGTGTTATTTTCTATGGTATATTGTGGGATGAATAAAAAAATTAATACAAAAATAAATAATAAAAAAAACTAGATGACTAAAAAAAGCTTTTTAAAAGAATTTTAAAATAATAGTTTTTATAAATAGAATATAATGACATTGATATGTCGGATCGAGATCATGATAATCCTATGATAAATAAATATCAATTAAACACAAAATATATACTATAACAAAAATAGATGTTGGTAAAATAAATTACCAACCAATTGTTCAAATATTCATTTGAGATGGAGATGATTATATATAAAAAAAAAACAGGAAAATATCATGAATATTAATTTAAAATAAATTAAGAATAAAAAAAATATACACAAAGAGAAAAAAAATCAAAAAAAAAATAATATTAAAAGATTAAATATAAAAAAAAACAATAGTGGTTGGTTTAACATGATATTAAAAACAAAGAGAGACAGATAAAGACTAGACTCGCCGGGGGTGGCCTGCTATGCTAGTGGCTTGAAAAAAAGAGGCTCAAGTTGCATGGCAACATGGAATTCCCAGACATTTTTTTTTTATTAAAAAAAGTAATGGTATCTTTTAATGAATTTGATATTTAGCTGTATGTGATTTTGTTCGTGGCTAGTATTGGTAAATAAGAAAACAATAAGTATTATTAACAATTTATTTATATGCTTATATTAGTTGTATGCAATGTTAAAATAAAAAAAATAATTAGTTGCATGTGATTTTTTTTCAAAAAAAAAGAATAAACCATGGAGAAATAAATTTGGCCAATAGGAGAAAGCAGAAATCGTACCTGCATGGCATAAGCTCGCCAAATTTCATAACCACCCCGGGCTAATTTTGTTGGAAATTATCATTTATATCCCTCATATAACACACATGTATTCTTGTTTATTCAAATTCATGACTATAGAGATAAATTATGGAGTTTAACCATGAGGATCAATTGCCTATGTTATCTTTTTGATAGAAATAGAAAATTGATAAATAAATTAATAGGAAGGGTCTATGATCTATCTATAAATAATAATCTATGTACTCCATTCACGGTTACTGGTAAACATAAATCAGAAGATTTTTCTTGTAACACTTATATTATTTTATATATATATTTTTTTGTTTTGTGAAAAGTTGTGCTGCTGCTGCTTTAATTGAGAATTTATTTTCGGTATTTGAGTAATAATGGCTGAAGATATTTAGCATTCGATTATATATATATTTAGTATTCTTTTATATAAAAGTATGCACAACAAATTTGTGATAAATATTCTTCTAGTTTTATTTTAAACAACAATATTATTTTTGAAAATATAGTAGAATTTGCTATTTAAGTGTGGTTGATGTTACTTATAAAAATATTTTTTTATTTATGAATACATTAAAATATTATTTTTTTAAAATATTTCTTGATATCATCATATAAAAATGATATAAAAATATTATTTTTTTTAATTTAAATTAAAAAATATATTTTTTATTTTTTTTCAAAAATACTTTTAAAATAAGGTTTCAAACAAAGATCACTTAAAAATCAATTGTTTATTTCTTTTTATTTTGAAATACCTAATAAATGTAATAAAAACATCTATAAATTGTGTTTGCATCAACTAGAAAAATCAATTGAATCAAAACAAAACTCGATCTTCATCTTATATCTTTATAGAAAAAATCCACCACCATTGAACACCATGTGTTAAATAAAACTTCTTGTCATCAAGAACTGCAATTGCTTTAATTAAAAAATTACCAAACCAACCATAATCTATTTCTTTTTTTATTTTTAAACGATTTTCTCTCTATCTCTCTAACTTAAATATTAAAATATTTAAAAATAAACTTTATTAAGATTGCAATGTCAAGAAATATAGAGATTCTAAGAAGAGAAAGAAAAGTAAGAGATTTGAAATCAACTTTTTTGCCTAATTTTAAATTGGACATCCCTTAATTATTTTCTCTAATTTGACGAATCATTTTAAACGCCATCATGGAAGCAGTCGATGCTTGACTAGTAGAGAAAGATATATGCGCCGACAGAACATTGCGAGCTTTCGCCACCCATCGATACGTCCACGTACCGGCCAATGCAGGGAGTGTTGCAGCATGCAGCAACGAGCCACCAGGTCCATTTCTGCTAGAGTCTATCAAAAGTTTCGGGGAGGTATGAATGTAGAGGAGCAAACATGGTCTTAATCATAACACTACCTGGGTGCGTTCTAAAGGGCCTCTAGCCGGTGCAGTGTCATGATTGACCCATATGGTTCCATGATAATGGCTTGCTTAACCCCACCCCACCAGGATACAGATATTCGAATATGGTCCGGCTAAATTAAGAAAGTAATAAAAACCGGCCGAAAGTACGAATTTATAAAATCACATGGCTTCGTCAACAATTAATTCCCGTCTTACTACGAAAAATAAATAACAATATAATAGCAATCCGTCTCTATGCAATGCATGGGATGTTTGAATTGGATAGCATACTTCTTTTGTCTCTAAAAGATTGTTGACTTTCTATTTTAGTTTATTCAAAATGGCTGTCCAGTCAAAATATAATATTTTATTTATAATTTAATTAGAAAATTAATACCTGAGATTTTTCTAGTTAAAAAAATGCCCATTATAGAAAAAACAAATTACTCACAGTAATAAAATTGTTTTTTAAAGTTATTTTATTTAAAAACATATTAAAATAATTTATTATTATTTTTTTAAAATTACTTTTGATATTAGTATATTGAAAAGATATAAAAAATATTCTTTTGAGAAGAGTGATGATATATAGATAAGAAATGGAAATGCAGTCATTGGCCAGAACAGCTAAGGTGACTTCTAAGACTTTATCTGGTCCCATGCGTATCAAGTTATCATTGATGTCGTTTTTGCCTCTACCTTAGAAGCTAACTATCATTGGTTTTTTCTGCAAGGAAAAAAGAGAGACTATTATTGACTTTTCCGTAGAACTTATCAATTCCTGTCGGGGGTGTGCATATTTGCTGCTTTAAAAATAAAATAAAATGGTTGACCCGTTACTGTTGGGTAGGTGACAGGTCTTACCCGTGTTTTTATATATATATATATATATATATATATATATATATATATATATATTTATTTTTTACACTCCAAACTTTTTTTTCTTTGGTTTTATTTGCACTTCAAACAAACTTTATTAGATTCACTTATATTTCAATTTTGACATGATTTTTGAAAGTTATTATAATTTTGCAGTGACTATGTTATGGGAAATTTTAATAATTTTTTTAAAATAATAATACTAGTAATAAATTATTCATGAGAATTTGATTGAAATTAACTTTTATTATTAAAATTTTTAAATAGATCTTGAACTTGATTTTATTGTATTTATGATTTTTTTTCATTTCAGTCATACAAAATATAGACATGTTATATTAATAACTTGATTTAATAATCATGAAATATTTATTAAAATAATAATAATAATTTCAGTTAAAAACATTGTATTGACTAAATAGACAAAAAAAAAAAAAAAACACCCATCACAATAAATTTTTTTATCTTGATGAAAAACATAAATAAAACTATAATCTGAAATTAAAAGATAGTCATTGTAAAATTCATTTACTTTAATATTTTTCAAAAATATAAATTTCCCAAAACATAGTCGGCCATACTAGATATATATTTAGGAGTGTGTTTGAAATTTTTTTTTAAAGTGTTTTTCATTAAAAATATATTAAAATAATATTAAAAATATCAAAAATATTTTTAACATCATCATATAAAAATAATATAAAAATATTAAAAATATTTAATTTAAAAAAAAAAAAAATATTTTTTATTTTTTTTAAATATTTTTGAAATGTAATGTAAAATATGTATTAAATACCCACACATGTTCTTTTCATCTCATTTGCTGCTTTTTATTTTTTTAAAATAAAATTTGTTTTTAATACTAAGATATTAAAATAATTTAAAAATATAAAAAAATTAGACAAATTCTTTTTTAATTTTTTTAACAAAAAGTAGATTCACCCACTGAACCAAAAATAATCTAAATCAAGATTTGTACCCTTCTTCATGGCCCCCCTGAATGGTTCCACATTCTCGAAAGAAAGAACTGCAGTTGTTTTTTTATTGCTAATTTCTTGATATGGTCACGTGCTAGGTGATTCAAACTGGGGGCCCGGTGACCCACCCTGAGCCCCACTCCTTTGCCAGCTCTCTTTACCTCAACACTTTATTCCTCCCTGCAAAAAGAAAAGGAAAAGAAGAAATCATAGTTCTGAACGAATGCAGGAAAGGCAAACAGGAGCTCTCCTGTTCTTGGAGCTTCCAGGAGACTCGAAATCCTAAAAAATCAGCAGCCGAACCCATCTACAAAATGCTGCCACTCGTGCATTCCCTCGGCCGACCATCTAATTCCCCGTTGCTTTGGGATATCTTTTCAAATATTAAATGTAAAAAGAGATAAAAGGCCTCTACAGTAGGGGCCCCACCAGGCTGGATACAAATTTTGATCTCAGCTGCCATGGAGTGGCAACCACTGCACACACCCATTTTCTTGAAAATCCTGAAAGCAAACCTGCCATAATGCAAACCTGCTATAATTGTCATGATTTTGTTAGGTAAAGAGCAAGTAACTGTGAAGAGGCACCCCATTGCCCCCACACCTACTGTTATGAATGGTTTCAGTGTGCCATGCATGTGATTCTCTTCCATGTGCCTTTTTGATGGCATGCATGCTGAAGAAGGTGGCCATGGTCCATGTCATTTCTTAACGCCTCTTTAATTTGTTTTTATGTCTGATGGATCGTAGAATTGCAATAATCTACATGGAAGTGCTTCGGCTCGTTTTTCGAGTGGTTGGGCTGGGAGTCCTGGACGCCTCATCGAAAACATTTTTTCCCCATTAAAAATCCTTATCGTGGCCCGACCATATTGGGAACATGTCCAGCGCCATGTTTTAGGCCTTTTCAATTTGTCCAGTGCTCGATTACGTGGAAAACCAACCAGGCGTCCAAGTATTTGTTGCTCTTCTGTATGATTTACTCGTCATTGTTTATTTGGTAGTATGATTGTGGTTATTTTTAAAAATATTTTTTATTTATAAATATATTAAAATAATATTTTTTTATTTTTTAATTTAAAATAAAAAATGAAAAAATTTATTTTTTAAATTTTTTTCATAAATACTTTCGTATTGCAATTCCATACAGCCCCTCAACGTTTCATTCTGTTCTTTAAAAAAAAAGGTACGGAAAAACCAATCAATAATCACAAATAAAGCACCATGCCAAAGAGTTTATGCATTAATACCGTACATATTCAGATGAAACAGTGAATTATAATGGGGTCAAAATTTAATAAATATGGTTAATCAGCTATGAAAATAACATAAAAAAGATCAATATTTGGAATCAATATGAATAAAGCAGAGCTCAGCAACATTTTTGTTTTTTTTTTTTCATGAAAAAGAAAACAACATTTGACGAGCCTAGACTTGTAACCCCACTTTAAAGTCCAAACCGAATGTCCTCACTAGAGCTGGGCCCGAAATTGGACCGTGGAGTTGCCTCATCCATCACCAAGTCTTGGCGTAATAAAACACAAGGCTAGGCTAATAAGAATCACCAACGCAGGACTTGGCAAGCCACTACATAGTACATACCATGCCTGAATAGGATTTTTCTCTTTCTTTGAATCGAGGTACCATGATATGCACGATCTTCGAGCTGGCTCAATTCAGCTCAAATTCCATTAGACTAGTAAGCGTGTTTTTGGCACCGGCTGAGGGTTTTTTTTTTTTTGAAAAATATTAAAAATGTTTTTATTTTAGTTTTAAAAAGTAGTTTTTTTTATAAATATTTTAAAATAAAAAAATAACTTTAAAAAATAATTACCATGAGCTATACATACTATTTTTTTTTTCATGATTGAGCTCATGAAACGATATTAAAACATATATATGTAATAATACTGTAATCATCCACCATTAAAAAACTATTTCAAATAAGTTAGTATAAAACTAAAAGATGTGAGTGTTTTTTAAATTGCCTTTGAGTGCATGGTTCACCCTCCCACACATTATTGGAATTTGCAAGCGTTGATTTATATATAAAAGAAGCTAAAACCTGAAAAGAGGAGAAATGCAAGATGATTGTTTATTTTCTGGTGGATATATATATACATATATACTGATGTATTACTTTGAAATTGTGTTTTTTTTTTTTAATAATATAATTTTAAATATTTCCGAAAACAACATTCATCCACACCCAATCAAGATAATGTTACACTTTCCCAGCAAAGCACCGCATCAGATACATATCCAATCCCTCTATGCCAGTACACTTCTCTTTCCAAAACTACCCCTTCCTCGTATTTTAAATGACCAAAAGCACCGTCCCTCTACTGACTGCCATTTTCTCTAACGTTACCAGTTTACTTCCCTCAATCAATCATCATCTCCACGAGAAATTTTAACCATGGCGTCAATGGCAACTATCCTCCGTCGAAAACTCCACAAAAACAGACATTTCCTTATCCAAACTCGGCTCTTCTCCCTCGAATCTTCCCCGCACGACACCAAAACTACATCGCGCATAGAGAAAATATTGATCGCAAACAGAGGTGAAATAGCTTGCAGGATCATGCGGACAGCGAAACGCCTAGGGATTCGAACCGTCGCGGTTTACAGTGACGCGGATAGAGACTCGCTTCACGTGAAATCGGCTGACGAGGCTGTCCATATCGGTCCGCCTCCGGCTAGGCTGAGTTATTTGAATGGCTCGGCGATTGTCGAGGCCGCGATTCGTACTGGTGCACAGGTTAGTAGCCAAACGCTGCGTTTTGATTGCTGAGAAATCAGTGAACGTTTTATGATTTTACGTTAAATTATTCCTTTTTTCTCTCTCTCTCGAATTTCAAAGGACTTTCAGTAACTATTTATGACTTGCAATTGCTTTGTCAATACTTCCAATAGGTAACTTCACCGTGTAGTCTCTAGCTTTGACCATCATTAATGTCTGGGTGTTTAAGCTTTTTTATTTTGGTTATTATTTGTGTATAATCTTTATTTAGAAATTGAAGCGTTTGTTAATCCCTGCTCGTATTTTCTCTCTCTTTACATGGTGTCAACAGATTGAGCTTTTTTATATCATTATTACTTTTTAAAGCTCACGGGCCATGGCTTGTTGCTGTGCATAAGAGTTGGCCTTCTGCGCTTTGTATCATGGTAGATAGTGGAATAGCTTATTATTTCTAGCTGACAATGTTTATAGTAACCCTGATCATATTCATAAAAAAAGAGAAAAGTTATCCTAAACATATTTTTTCCGGTTTTTTGTGTTATACAGTGAGGTAGATGATGGATGGTGGCTTGTTTTTTTTTTTTTTAGAAAATGCAAGTTTATGTATTTCAAAGTGGATATCTACTTTTGAATACCAGGCTATTCACCCGGGTTATGGTTTCTTATCCGAGAGTTCTGATTTCGCTACACTATGTGAAGAGAAAGGTCTGAATTTTGTTGGACCACCAGCATCGGCAATCCGGGACATGGGTGATAAAAGGTATGATAGGACTTCCGTTTTTTTAACTAATTTCATGTTTCTTTTTTGTTCTCCAAAGCATGAATGTGTCTTTGAATGAACGCCTCCTATACCGTGTTATTTTACCACTCAATCTGTACATGTATGTTTGCGTGTGTTGGCTCGTCAGTTTCTCTGTATAAGTTAATATCATGCTTTCGATTATTCAGAAAATTCTGCAAATTTTTTTATCAGTGTTTTAATTTCAACAGTGCATCAAAGAGGATAATGGGTGCTGCAGGGGTGCCGCTTGTGCCAGGATATCATGGCAGTGAACAAGATATTGAACTTATGAAGTCAGAAGCAGATAGGATTGGATACCCTATCTTAATAAAGCCGACACATGGAGGTGGGGGAAAGGTGTGCCAAATTTATTTTTTTAATTGCTACCCTGTAACATTAGGTATCTGAGTTGCTAAATATAATTGACGATGCATGTATACAAGACATCAATATATAAGATATTGATGTATGGTAACTCACTAAGTTCAGATTGGAATATGCATCAGTAGTCCAGCACAAGGCATTAACTCTCATTTGTTGAACGAAAATTAAAACTGTCAAGCTCTTTTGTTGTGAAAAGAAACATGAAATTCATTTAATTGAAAGAATGATATACGAATGATTCATCTTACTATGTTGGATATTTATTTATTTTTTTGGATGAGGTTCTCACAATGTGCAGATTTTAGGGTATGAGGATAGTTCAAACTCCAAATGAATTTGATGACTCGTTTTTGGGAGCACAACGTGAAGCAGCTGCTTCATTTGGTATAAACACAATCCTGCTAGAGAAATATATCACAAAGCCAAGACACATAGAAGTTCAGGTATGGCTATTGGATGTAATAATGTTTCAGCATTCTTTCCTAGTTCATATGTTTACAAAATTATGTCTCAATTTTTTTCTTACATGTTTTTGAATTCTTATATTTCAATTTCAAAATGTCATATACATGTCCATGTAATGAAATAAATCATTTGTAATTGAATTTTTTGTAAGATCTTTTTTCTCAAATTCATAGATATTTGGGGACAAACATGGCAATGTACTGCATTTATATGAAAGGGACTGCAGTGTACAGAGAAGACATCAGAAGATAATTGAAGAAGCTCCAGCTGTAATGTTCAGTTTGCATAGTTTTCAATCAGGTTTCTTGTTGTAGATTTATGGAAAATGTAATAGAAAATCGGTTGATGCAGCCAAATGTCATGAATGACTTCCGCACCCACTTGGGTCAGGCTGCTGTATCTGCTGCCAAGGTAATGTCCTGTCAGTTGAACTTGCTGAACATTATCAATATTTTCTGTAAAAATACAAATCTTAGGCAAACTGTAATTTCCATGATTTCCTTACAAGGCAAGGCATACACCATCTGGGATGAATTCTAGCCCGAGCTTGTGATTTAATTGTCAGAGAATAATATAAATCATATCCTGGAGTCTCACCTAATAGCTTAAGCTTTTAGATGAGATGGTTTCTTGACATAGTATCAGAACCTTGTTGAGCCAACGGTCATGAGTTCAAATTTCACCACCCTCATTCTATTTGATAAAAATCAAGCACAAGGTAGTATGAGTCTATGTAAGTTTCAAGCCCAAAGAGTTTTCATTTGAAGGTGTGTGTTAGAGAATAATATAAATCATATCCCATAGGCTCACCTAATAGCTTAACCTTTTAGACGAGATGATTCCTGGACATTAATATGCTATACTTATCATATAGTGTTTCATGTTATGGACGGACTATTTGAAGCCTTAAAATATTTTTTTGATGGGCCTCATCATGCAAAATAAATGCACATGCTTATACATCCTTTGATGATTCAAGTAGCAGGTGCATATGTTTTCCCTTGGAGTTGTCTATTTACTAGAAACTTGTTTTGTTCTATCTTTCTTCTTGAGATTATTGAATCCCTATGGGCATGTGTTTTCTACTTGATTGGTGATTATAAAGTTGGAAAATTGTTGACCACCCTTTTGTGTTCTAAACCTACCATATTATAGTTGTTGAGCGTATTCAAATGTTTATTAAGATTGTTTAGGTTATTTTCTCTGTTGTTTGTGATCCTAAATCCCAGTGCCTAGCAATGAAAAATGGAGTAAAATCTACCAAGTTCTGAATTTTGTTTGTTTGCAATATACAAGTCACTATTTTTGAGGAATCTACCCTTTGTCTACCATAATTGTGCAATTAATTTTGGAACTTGAGCCCATCATAGTTGTGCTACCTAATAAGCTATCTTATTTAGCTCTAATATTTCATGTCCCTTTTAATTGCAGTCATTGTTCTTTAACTTCATCCATTATATTTGCTAATGTTTAGTCCCTCCTCGCATGTTAAAAGGCAGTTGGTTACCACAATGCTGGCACTGTGGAGTTTATAGTTGACACTGTCTCAGGCCAGTTCTTTTTCATGGAGATGAACACCCGCCTTCAGGTACTTGATTTGCTCTTTTCTCTCTTCTTGCTTTAGCTCCTGATGGAGAATCATTTATTTTGTTTAGTTAACTAGCATAGAGATCCACCAGGTAGAATGATAAGTTTGCAAAGATAACAATAAAATAAAAGTAAGATAACAATAAAGTAAACAAAACTAGATAAATGGTTCTCAGCCAGTCCCACAAGCCTAGCATAAACCTGACTGGGAGCTGTGATATTCTTTTGTAGGTTGAGCATCCCGTGACTGAGATGATTGTTGGCCAAGATCTTGTAGAGTGGCAAATATCTGTTGCAAATGGAGAACCACTGCCTATTAATCAGTCACAGGTGCCTTTATTGGGTAAATTCTTTCCCCTGGAAAAGATTTACGTGTGTGGTGTCTGTGCTGTATCACTTGCCTGCACTGCTCCTGGGTCTCATAAATTGCTTGCTACTCAACTTCTGAAATATGATACTTGCATGTCCTTTCATTTTTCTGACGGCATTGACTACTCCCATCCTTCTATTACTTTTGTTGGTTAGTGATTGGAACTGCAGTAGAATGGTCAAAATATACTATTATAACCAATGGTGCAATTTAAGGTATCTGCCCTAATTCTGACTAATAAAATGCTCATGTCTCGTTGCACTGAAATTACATTTTCACCTTTTGATTTACTAGGTGACCAGTAGCATAATTCTGTCCCCACTTTCCCAAAAACCAGGTAGTAGCATAAAAGGTGGCATATACTAGTTCAGTATAATAAGATTAAAAATGTTCTCTTGTATTCTCTCTGCAAAGGATGTCTTATCCTCCCTCTTGTATCTGCACTTCTTTCTTCTAATAAAATATTCTTGTTTTATGCAAAAAATAAAAGGCTAAACAAGAAAAAAGAACTGCAAATTCAATTTTTCATGTCAGTTTTGGTCTACCAAGGTTGAAATAAATTATTGGATTGCCCTTTGTTTTAAGATCTGATGTGTAGTGGAAAACTTTCTGTTCTCCATGTTAGCTAGAATTTTTAGTCCACTTTTAATATGATATCTTTATCATGTTAAGCATGAAGAGTTTCTCTACTCGTATGAGTTCTTTGTTAGTTTACCTTGTAATGATCACTGTGACTTTACAGGGCATGCCTTTGAAGCCCGAATATACGCCGAAAATGTTCCAAAAGGATTTCTCCCTGCGACTGGAGTTCTCCACCATTATCGCCCTGTTCCAGTTTCACCAACAGGTGCTAATTGCAACAAAATAATCATATTACTTATGTATGCTGGATATGAACCCCTGTTTCATTGTTGGTGATTGGTATTTCCCTCGACTTTTTGCTGATTTTCTTTCAAAAATTTTGATGAGCCAAAGCTTCCTTATGAAGCTACTATCCAATTAGGTTTCCTGTTTTGCAATCATTGCTCTCTTTGATATTCAAAAACAGTGAGGATGGAACAGTCCATGTGTCCTTGTAATGGTTTAAGTCTACTACAAGCTTTGATTGAATGGGTTTTCTTTGTTTCAGTGTGTTTTTATTGATTTATTTTAGCCTTTTGCATTCCCCTTTTTTGGTTTATACCGGATGTGTTTTAATTATCAGTTCGGGTTGAGACTGGAGTTGAGCAGGGGGATACTGTTAGCATGCACTATGATCCAATGATTGCAAAGCTTGTTGTCTCAGGAGAAAACCGGTCTGCAGCATTAGTCAAACTGAAGGAATGCTTATCAAAATTTCAGGTACATCCTAGCAGCAATCATGTTTTAACTGCAGTTCTCATTTATGAAATTTGCATGTTATTACAATCGCACTGCCAGGCATCGACCTGAAAGAGCAGTTCTATGTATGAATTATGAAGTCAAATTAAATTATTTGGTTACAAGGTAAAAATTTCTGATGGTTTATTATAGAAGATAATTGATGATCCACATGGCCAGGACCCCTTGGATATTATGCACATATGAAAGACAAATAAAATGTTTTGATTGTCAACAGAAACTAGTTCCTTGTGTATATTATGGTCTTGCTTCCCTTCGGTTTCTTTGGGAATGCAGTTTGTTTTCTATCTTTTTTGGTTCACCTGTTTATCTCTATAATTCTTTGAGATCATTGTAATCATATTATGGACTTGATGCTTGTCAGGTTGCAGGTGTGCCAACTAATATCAATTTTCTTCAAAAACTTGCTGACCATAGAGAATTTGAAAATGGCAATGTGGAGACCCACTTTATCGAACATTATAAAGATGATCTCTTTACTGATCCTAACAATTTAACGTGTGCAAAGGAAACATATGATAATGCTAGATTCAGTGCAACCCTGGTAGCTGCATGTCTTTGTGAGAAGGAACATTCTACTATAAAGTCCAGTCTCCCTGGTAGGTTGAAGGCTCATTCCAGCTTTCCATTGCAGACTACTTCCCTCGGATTCCTTTCAAGTCATAATATATTCCTACAAATGCAGGGGCCGATGGGTTACTCCCCATATGGTATTCTCACCCCCCTTTTCGAGCCCATTATCAAGCTAGTCGTACCTTGGAGCTTGAGTTGGAGAATGAATATGATGAAAGCAGCTCCAATTTTTTTACCTTCTCCATCACTTATCAGTCAGATGGGAGCTATCTTATTGAGGTGTTTATGTGTTTGTAATGAATTCCAATTAAGGGCTGGATGTTTTGTTTTTGTATTTGGAATTATGATTGATTAATGTTCAATATAAACAGACAGAAGAAGTCAATTCCCCTGGTTTGGGAGTTAAAGCTACACTCCTGCACGACCAAGATTTTAGAGTTGAAACTGATGGTGTGAGCATGGATGTTAGTTTATCTGCATTTTCTAAGGTAATTGTTGTGCCTATATAAAAACCTTGCAGTGTTATGTAGATTAATTTATGTGTATTCTTGATCGCAGCTTTCTGAACCAACCTTGCAGCATTCCATACCACCATGTGTGATTTATTAGGGATTCTTTTAATCTTGAAGAATTTGTCTTATGAGCTTGTTGTTTCATTTAATAAAATGTCATTTACCAGTTTTTATTAAGAAAAGCTAGCATGCTTTGGTAATTCAGAATTCCTCAGTCAAGAATGGAGGAGCATTTGCCTGTGGTATTGATGTTAAACCTGGTACTTGGTGGCAGGACAAAATAAAGCACATTCATTTATGGCATGGATCACATCATTATCATTTCAGACAAAAGTTAGAGCTTGACTTGTCTGATGATAATGAAATACAACAGAATACCAATTTTGAGACTGCATCACACCCTCCAGGAACTGTGGTGGCTCCCATGGCTGGTTTAGTAGTCAAGGTTCTAGTGATGGATGGAACAAAGGTAGAAGAAGGGCAGCCTATATTAGTACTTGAAGCAATGAAGATGGAGGTTTGTTGTAAATTTCACAAAAATCTTAATCAATTCATTTGATGTGTAAGAACAATCATGATATTTGCTTTAATTTTAATAGCATGTAGTGAAGGCTCCATTTACTGGGCATGTTCATGGGCTTCAAGTGACAGCTGGACAGCAGGTTTCTGATAGGAGTCCCCTCTTCAGTGTCAAGGTTAGTTAATGTTGTTTGAATACAGTTGAAATCATTTAAAACCTAGACTAGTGCAGTGGTACTGATACAAATATCAACAGAATTTCCATTCATTAGCAGGACATGATATCATTGCAAAATGCATGGAAAATTCTGTCCTCGAATTGCATGACAGTTACATTGCTTTATAATCATGTTCCATCTCACATTTCATTTTCATTTTCATTGTTGTGCCTATTATTTGACTAGATATACTTGCATACTGGCAATTGTGGCCTTATAGTTTGTACTGTATGATCAGATAAAAGATCCATCTCTGGAGTTTGAATATATGTGAAATGAGTTCTAGTTCCCCTACTGAAAGTTGAGGACAATTTATTAATTTATCATGTTCATTGAATTTCTTTTGTCAATATCATTATTGAGAAAATGAATTGACATTGACCTACTTTAGAGGTTACTAGTTAATTACCTGCACTACGTTGCGGGCCGAGCAAATATTTTTTATAATTATTGAGATTGAAAAAATGAATAGATTTTGTTAATTCATAAATAACAGATAACATCTATACATGCAAGATTTGATATAATGAAACACATCAACACATCCTATTATAACAACAGCAACATCGAAGGCTTAACATTTAAAAATATCATTACTATTATTGTTAAAACAATAAAAATTATTAAATTATATCGAGGAGAAAAAAACTTGAAAACATTAATAAAAGAGGAAGCAAGAAAAAAAAACTAAAATTATTATTATTATTATTATTTTTGCTTGAATAATGGGAAAATAAATTCAATAGAAGAATAAAAAAGCCCAAAAACTTTAACAAAAGAGTAAACAAAAATAAAATAAAATTATTAGCGAAAAAAAATTATTTGAATTGAAAAAAAACTAAAAGAAAAAATCAAAAGAAAAAACAAAGGAAAAAAATATCAACTTTCAAATGATCATAAACACAAACTAAAATTTTTGAAAAAAATATTATCTCAACAAAGAGAAAATAATAAAAATTAAAAACCAAAACTAAAAGCACACATATATAAACATGGGCAAAAATATAGACTATTTAAGAACTATAAAAAATTAAAGGAATTAAAATAAAAAATTAAAATGATAAGGGTCGAAATGAAAATTAAATATATTATCAATTTCAATCAAATGAAAAAATTAAAAAAATCAAATCAAATATAACATCTATACATGCAAGGTTTGATATAATTAAACACATCAACACACCATATTATAATAACAGGAACATTGAAGCTTTAATATCTAAATGTATCATTACTATTACTGTTAAAACAATAAAAATTATTAAATTATCCCGAGGAAAAAATAAAAAAACATTAACAGAAAAGAAAGTAAGAAAAAAAAACTAAAATTATTATTATTATTGCGTTAATACTGGGAAAAAATTCAATCAAAGAAAAAAAGAGTCAAATAACTTTAATAAAAGAGCAAACAAAAAATGAAAAGAAATAAAATTATTAGGTAAAAAAATAATTTGATGTGAAAATAAAAAAGACTAATAAAAAACAACCAAAAGAAAAAAAAAATATATAAGTGGGGAAAAAATGATTAAGAGGAAAAAAAATATGAAAAAAATAAAAAGGAAAAAAACCAAAAACCAAAAAGAGAGGAGAGGGACGTTAGTCAGGGTCGAACCCTGACTTCCTATTTAATAAGTTAATGCTCCATCCATTGAGCTAAAAACATTTCTTCGTATGTTATTGCGAAAACTTAAATAAAACTCAGTAAAAGTGTGAACCGAATGACCCGAACCGAACCGAAAACTAAGCAATACTATTGTAATCCACAGTTATTTTCCTCACACGCTACAGTTCCGAACCCTGACCTCTTTTAGTGTATAGTATAATTTGTTCTCTTCATAAGTTTTGTACAAGGTCACCTGTATCAGAAAAGTAAGACAAAACATGAGTAGCCTACTGTGTAGTAATAATTTGGTTGGTTGCAGTTTCCTGGCTCATACTCCGTGACTTGCTGGTCTATTCCCCATGAAAGCTAGCATAATATTTTTCCATGTGTTGACTTGAATGCCATTTTAATCTCCTAACATTTATAGCACATACTCCCAGCTTTAGACATTAGGTATATTTACTTTGGTATTGGTTTCTCATTTGCGTCCATGATGTAATTCCAGACATCATGTAGGGTAAATATATACACCAGGCAATTATCTAATGTGGTGGGATGGTCTAGCTAACCACTTGATGTGTGCTGAAGAAGGGACTGTAAAGATATCACATTATTTGTTTACTCATCCAAAATGGGACTTTTCAGAAATGGGCATGTTTGCCTGTTCAACTTGTTCTATGCTAATTTTCTGGTGACCTTTAAATTCATTGACTCATCATGATAGAAAAGTTTTAATTTCCCATTACATGAAGTTTCCTAGAACAACTGTTGAATCGGATCATTTCCCTGGCCAGGGTGAATAGAATCTCAGAGTGAAGTTTTCCTCACATGAGAAAACAGCTTGAACAGCTGTGGGTTCAATGGTAAGAAAATTAATTTGTAATAAGTGCCTTGTTTGTGTATTGGTTAGTTCATAGAGTGAAACCTCCCCATCTTCATACATGTAACCCAGAAACTGTTGTAAACTAAATTTTTCTTGTGCCAATAATATTCTCTAATTATCTCAATCACAGTTTTACCTCATGGTGGATTATATTTCACATGCACACACTCACATACCACTAAAGGAGGAATAATGTTGATGGGGGGTAAAATTGGTAAAGAGAAATCATGATAAAAAAGCAAGGCAAGTATAATGCTACACAAGTCATCGTTGCTAAATGGTACTTGACTGTTAGCAAGTAGCTAAACATCAGATAGATGGGAATTGCTGTCTTTTTAATGTCGCTCAACTTTGTTATCATGTTGCAAGTTACAAAGGTTTGGAAACGAAAATATCTTCTTGAGCAGATGTGATGAGCATGGAATCCTCGGATTGGCAGGTTAGCCCGTTAATGTTAGTCTTTCAGAGTTACTATAGCTCACAATTGCTGGCACCCCCAAAGCTCCAACAAATACATAGCCTGAATTTTGAGTTTTTTGAGTGAGTTGCCTAAAAGTAAATGCAATTTTGTGAATAATAAATATGGAGATGCTGGATAACTTTCTAGTCAAATTAGTTACATAGCAAACAGGTGGCTTTTGTACCTTACCCTTTCGTGTTGTGTAACATGCAAAGTTGAATTGCCTTGGGGGGAAAAAAGAAGCTGAATAGCTCTGCTCTATGGTTTATAAATATTTTCCCTCTCGTAAGATTTTTTTTTAATCAATTTTTGATTTGCTCACAACATTGTTGATGGTGTGCTTGCTTGCATCAATTTTAAAATGGCCTTGTCAGACAAAATTGTGCCCACTGGATATATTTTTCGTTTTCTTGGCAAAAGGTATTTTTGCACATTGAAACTAGATTATTTCTAAATCGGTCAATCATCAATGCTTGAATTCACGTCGTATTGAAGATTGTACGTTTTCAACTCAGATTTGAGTATTCGATGTAGAGTCCAACGCATATGCTCGAATCTATACAGAAGATGCTTGGTATATTACTAAATATTTTTATTTGTCATGGTAGTGGCTTCTCATTTGCATGACTGTTACGGACATCACGAAGGCTATCATTCTATTATATATTACTATATCGAACCTGCAGGGTTGGTTTTCTCAATGACTTGATACGTGCTGAAAACATTTATAAAGATGTTAGATCGAACCTTTACGCTTTCAAAATCAGGGTTTTTTTTAACAATTGTTCTTGGATCCAATAGGTCCACGGTTAGGCAGGTCAACCCGTTAATTATTCCTTGTATTTGCTTCTGCCCGTTGGTCGCTGTGTCTAAGTAACTTAACTCTGTTTTGTGTCTTTCTACTTACCTAGTTCAAAGTATGGTATGGTTGCTTGTAATAATAGCAATTGATACATAATGAAGATGCTGGTTAGTGTTGATTCAATGTGCTTTACAGTCTGCTTTATCAGCAATCCGATCTAAGATAGAATCTGAGGTGATAGGGAGAAAATCGTTGCCTGGTAAGTATTAAATGTTTCAGTTAAGAGATAGAATTTCCTAGAAGCCACGAGTAATACAAGTTGTACCAACGATCATTGGGTGACATGCATATTCTTGGCTGTTTCATCCATTTCAGGATTCAGGACTTGGATTAAAGGTTAAAAAAGACGAAGCTAAACCCATAATTTACCTCCTACGTTATTCCTAATCCATCTATTTAGTTCATTTAATTAATGACACGTGAAGTAAGCCAAAAACTTTCAGTCACTAAGGCTTAGCCAAAAATTCAGAATCTACCTCGTCCCCGTTGCACTTGTCATGGCATATTCGGAAACAGCCGTGGTGGTTAGGTGGCCACCATGTAAGAATTCCTAGAACCGGCGTAAATTCTGATGTTAACCAGCTTGTCGAGAGTTACCAAATCTTCGGTGGCCAAAAGAATGGATGATGATGGGGCCCTTATAATAATCACGATTCACATCACACACGTTACCAAATCTCTCGGCTGATAGAGCTGGCTAAAGGGTGCTGCTGTATATATTTATTAATTATTATAATCTGTACTTCTTCTATGCGGAGTATATGCAGGGCATTACAGGCCTTACTGAGAATTGTTGCGGTAGTTTTTTAAAGTGTTTTTATACTGAAATATATTCCCATACAGCTTACAGCTTCTTACATCGACACCCCGGCCGCTACAAAATGAATTTAATAGTACCTGCTTGCATTTCAGAAGTCAATAACGCAACCCCCCCCCCCCCCCAACGCGGCACTTGGAGACTGTTCCAAGTTCCAACACGTGGAAGATGACGTATGCCAATTTGCTCGCAATGGGAAGTGCAATGGATTCAATATTTGACTAAATACCATCCAACCAATTAAGAAATGTTACTTAGCAGGGATGGGGGCATTCAATTATTATCCAATATATTAAAAGAGGTTCCAATGTCATGGATGGGTTACTGTGTGATCTGAGATAAATCACTGTAGATTATAATAGTATTGTTTAATTTTTCAGGTCAGTTCCGTTCGGCTCTCCAGTTTAGTAGTTTTTTTTCTTTTTGTACGGTAAATAACAGTTTTGTCTCTGGAAAAATACAAAAAAGGGTTATGGGTGGAGGGGCCTCGTGGTAATTACACACTTTCGGTCTGGTTTGCTGTATTTTTTGATTTTTTTAATATTTTTTTGTTCAATGTAACGAGTATAGCCCTTGAAAAGGACAAAAAACAATTCTGGGCGGGAGGGGTGCCACAAGAATTTTATATTTTTTTAAAATAGCTAAATACGAACATAGCCCCGAATAAAACAAAATAGATGACTTAGGTACAAGGGCAGATCGATAATTAACCTTAATTGTTTATTATTATTTTTGAAATTCTGACAGAGCGTGTCACACACGTGCACGACTGTATTTAGCCTCATGTCCTGTTCGGGAGGCGCGCGAGGACTGTTCTGGTCGACAGAAATGGGCTACCGATATCCCAGTCGATGCGCCGCTGTGTGGGCGTTCTCCCGATATGGCACGTTTTAACTAATAGTGTCCGTATATGCGGTGATGGCCGATTGAATCTTTGTTTCTTGTGTTTCTCTCTCTTACACATAAAAATACAGGAGAGGCCCCCAGTTTTGTGACATATTCACTTCAGTCCCTGCACTTTTAATTTTATTTATGCTCATGATTTCTGTTATATAAGTTTTGAATTATTTCAATTGGGTCCTTCAATTGAAATTCATTATATTTTTAGGTTTCATTTCTGTCTTTCTTTTAATTTCTGGATTGAGTTTAAATATCTTAATATATTCGGTATTGAAGTTTTGATTTTTTTCAATTTTATCCTTAGATTGAAATTAATAATATATTTGATTTTCATTCCAGCCTTTATACTTATACTTTTTTTATTTTAATCCCTTGATTGTTTTTTATATTTTTGGAATAGTCCCTATTTTAGTCCATGTATATATAAGTGTGCTCTTAGCTTTGATTTTTAATTTTTATTGTTTTCTTATTTGTTGATGTTGTATTTTTTTTTTAAAAAATTAGCTCTTAAATTTTATTTTATGTTTATGATCATTTGAAAATTGAGATTTTTTTTTCTCCTTTTGTTTTTGCTTTTAGTTTTTTTTTTTACAAGTCAAATGAATATTTTTCACCTGATAATTTTTATTTTAGTTTTTTTTGTTTCATTTTTTGTTAAAGTTTTTAGGATTTTTTTAGTCTTTCATTTATTTATTTTTTTCATTATTAACATAATAATAATAATAATTTTAGTTGTTTTTATTGCCTACTCTTTTGTTAATGTTTTTGAGTTTTTTTTCTCTCGGGATAATTTTTATTGTTTTGACAATAATAGCAATGATAATTTTAAATGTTAAGATTGAATATTATATTTTAATTTTGAATCAACAAATCCTATTAATTTTTTTTATTTCTAACAATTATAAAAATTATTTGCTCAACCTACAACGTAGTGCGGTCAATTTTTTTAAATTTTAAATCAAATGATGTTTTTTTAGCTAATACTTTTTATTTTTATTTTATCATTATTTTATTTATTTATTTGCTTTTTGTTAATGTTTTTAGGTTTTTTTTTAGTTTTTGATTTAATTTTGTTTTTTTTATTATCAACGCAATAATAATAATAATATTAATAATTTTAGTTTTTATTCTTACTTGTTTTTTTGTTAATTTTTTTGTGTTTTTCTCTCGAGGTAGTTTAATAATTTTTATTATTTTGACAATAATAATAACGATAATTTTAGAAGTTAAGACTTTAATATTATTATTGTTAAAATAAAAAATATTGATCTATTTTATTATATTAAATTATATATATAAAAATATTATATTTTAATATCAATAATTATAAAAATTATTTATTATACTCACAATGTAATCCGGATAATTAACTAGTATTTGACTAAATACCATGCAAACAATTAAGAAATGTTAGTAAGCACGGATGGGGACGAGCGGTGTGAAGCGGTATCTATTCCAATAACGGCTCTCCAGGTGGTGCTGAGACGCCGTTCCTTTTTTGCCTTCGACTTTCTGCCCTTTCTTTTTTAAAGAAAAGTCGTTGAGACAAGTCAATCCTTACGTCACATGTCCTCAAATTCAACGCAAGTCTTTTCTTTTTTTTTTTTCCTTTTCTCTCCAAACACACAACGTTTTTTCCTTGATTGGCTCCTTTGACCCAAGCCTTCCCTTCTTAAATTCTCCTCCACAAAACCCTACTTGTCCTATTCCCTCTTTATCTCTCTCTCTCTCCCCCCTCCTCGTTTTTGCTGTAATTTTTTTTTGAGGGGTTTTGTTTCGTTCTTCTATTTATTTGTCAAGTTTCTTTTTTTTTTTAAAAAAAAAACTTCTAGTTTTCCTTAATTTTCGATCCTTTTCGATTGTCATAATTGTGAATTGGGGTTTAAAAAATAAAGGACAGTATTTTTTGTTGTTGATTATTTTCATGCTTTAAATGATTTTGGAGGTTTGCTAGATTCATTGATATTTTGATGGTGGTAAGGATGTTTTTTATTCTGGTAGTTTCAGAAAAAATAATTGTATAATAGTAAAGTTTTCTGCTTTATATTTTTAAAAGGAAAAAAATGGAACCAGACAATGTAAAGGAAGCAGAAGGGGCAATGAAGGGAAAGGAAAGCAATACCCATCAAGAAGCAGAAACTGTTTCGACTGCTAAAGAAAAGAAATTGGGCTCAAAAGTGGGCAGTGTGAGCAATAAAGATTTGTACTTTAGAGCAGATAAAATAGATTTCAAGAGCTGGGATATTCAGCTAGAGAAGCATTTGAGCCGTGCTTGGTCAAGGGACAGGGAAGTGCAGCCAACAAGAAAGGAAGAGTGGGAGATTGATTTGGGAAAACTGGATATAAGGCATGTTATTTCTTATGGGACTTACGGGACGGTGTATAGAGGCAATTATGATGGCCAAGATGTTGCTGGTATTGCAGTTTTCATTTAATATTCTCCTATTCCTGCCTCCTTTGAAATGCTTATTCAATTTTGGAATTCAAGTTCTTTTCTTTTCTTTTCTTGTCCGAAGCACCGGCTTAGAGAAAATTCAATAATCTGGGAGATTTGCTCTGTGGTCTGTTTGTAGTGTAGTTATGAATGAATTCCTTATTTGAAAGGAAGTTGAAAAACATTTTATTTAAGTTTGATAGATAATCTGTTAGATAGTCTCTTCGTATGCAGTTAAGTATAGAGGTGGTAAAGGAGTTTTTTTATGTCAAGTCTGATAAACATGTTCTAAACACTTGGCTATGAGACAGTAAAAGGTTCACATGTCAGCTGGAAGGTATGGCTTTTAACTGTGTGTATTAGACATCTAGTGACTGCCTCACTTTGAGGCATGACCATAAGAGATCAAGTATTAATGATCGCATTTTGGGGCAATAACTTTATGAACACATGGTTATATACTGGCATGCAAATGTTGGTTTATAACCACAACAGTATGTGTCTTATTGCATATGTTTACAGGTTTTCTTTTGGTCTGGATTGTGTTTTTGAGAACTTATAAAATTCATTATCAATACATAGTGCTTGGCCGAGAGGCTTGAAAAAATGCAGAAGTGTCATCAGCTCAGTGGCTAATAGGAAAGCTGACTTCAATTCATATCTCTTTTAGATAAGATGAACGTAAAACTTTTAAAGATTAAACAGTAAGGTTTGAGATTTGACACAGATCATCAAACCAATTATTAACATTTCTAAACATCTTTACTTGAATTATCTTTTCATCTCTTTTGATTTTTTTATCTGAGTAAACACTTTGGTTAATTTTTTTCTTGTCTTAAAACATCAAACAATCACTCCAACCTATTACAACTGCCTAAAACATCAAACAATCACTCCATTTATGCAATTATTATTTAATTCGGAAAAATCCTCACTGCCAACTATTAAAAATTATAGTGAAGGTATTGGACTGGGGAGAGGATGGCATTGCCACTGCTGCTGAAACTGCTGCTCTCCGGGCATCATTCAAGCAAGAGGTTGCTGTTTGGCATAAGCTTGACCATCCTAACGTTACAAAGGTAAAGGGCACTCCATCATCTATCGATGACTTGATGTCTTCTTCAGCTACCTTCCATTGATAAAAATAAAGCTCTCTCCAAGTTATTTTGTGTTTTTTTTTTAATAGTTTCTGCTCATTAGGTTTCCATCACAAGCTTGCACTGCCATTGTATCATAGTATTAAAATCTATAACTTTAATCTTCCATTACAGTTTGTTGGAGCTTCAATGGGAACTTCCAATCTTAAGATCCCTTCCAAAAGTTCTTCAAGTGATAGCGTCAATTCTCCTCCTGCTAGGGCATGCTGTGTTGTTGTTGAGTACCTTCCAGGTGGGACGCTAAAGAAATTTTTAATCAGAAATAGGAGAAAGAAACTTGCCTTTAAGATTGTGATTCAACTTGCTTTGGACTTATCTAGGGGGTAAGTAAATATTTTCAATCAAAATGTTTTTTTTTTTTTTTTTTTTTTTTTATGTTTACTTATAGATTTTTTGTTTTCTTTGATCCACTTTTGCAGTTTGAGCTACCTGCACTCTAAAAAGATTGTACATCGTGATGTTAAGACAGAAAATATGCTGTTAGATGCTACTAGAACTTTGAAAATTGCTGATTTTGGTGTTGCTCGAGTTGAGGCTCAGAACCCAAGGGACATGACGGGGGAAACTGGCACTCTTGGATACATGGCCCCTGAGGTACCTGCTCCCTGCTCTTTATTTTCTCTTGCTATAGATTTTCCCTTTATCTGAAATCTTGAAAATAGATTTTGACTAACTGTCTAGGTCCTGGATGGTAAGCCTTACAATAGGAAATGCGATGTGTACAGCTTTGGTATATGCTTGTGGGAAATCTATTGCTGTGACATGCCTTATCCAGATCTTAGTTTCGCGGAAGTTTCATCTGCAGTTGTTCGACAGGTTAGTTTGCTTTTATATTTTGAAAACTGTAGTGGGAAACCCCATTTTTATTTCTTATAATTTGGAACTCCCCATAGTCTGATCCCTGCAATGGCAGTAAGGTCCCAGAGTACATTCTAAGGAAAATACCTACATATGGTATTATGTGACTCATAAAATATTATGATATGTACTTCAGAGTTGAACCTAAATATCTAGTCACATGCAAATTGAAAGTACTGATGTTTGAATAAGCAAAGGCATTAAAGTTATCTCCTGTTCTTTTGAGATAGTAGACCCAAAGAGTAACTCACATGACTGGATCATTGATGCTGAGCCAAGTGTGAATATTTGTATGAGCAAAGGCATTAAAGTTGTGTTTGTTTTTATGCTCTCATAATGCTGGTCCATTGGACCAGGTGCCCTGATTATTGTCAATGTCTTTCAACCCTGGTTGGGCCACATCTTATGTTGAAAATAATCTTGACAGCATTTGAGGCCAGAAATTCCTAGATGTTGCCCAAGTTCATTGGCAAGTGTCATGCGAAGATGTTGGGATGCAAATTCAGAGAAGCGCCCTGAGATGGATGAGGTAGTTAGGCTGCTCGAAGCAATAGATACAAGCAAAGGGGGTGGCATGTTACCCGAAGATCAATCTACTGGCTGCTTGTGTTTCACCCCAGCTCGTGGTCCATAACTCACCTCCACCTTCCACCGGTCATTTATACTCGTATAGTATTGAAGCAATTCACTAGATCACAGTTTTCTCAAGCACATAAATGAACAAAAAATTGTAGAGGCGAGATAATTTCTGCTTCTAGTTGATTCATTTAATGTTTCAGCGTATTAAAAGTTTGCTTTTTTATTTCTGTAATTATTATCGTTGCACTGAATTATAGTATTTGGAGATTTCGGAGCTCCATCCTTGTTTTGTATATCATTTCCATGCAGATTCTGAAAATAAATTGCCTACAGTCATCTTAGTTTACGCGGAAACTAAAGCAGTTGAAGCAAGTCATCAGCACTGTAACATAGTTTGACCAAGAAGATGAGAATCAGAAGGATGCTGAAGTATATTACAGCAACCAAACCAGCGTAAGATAAACACCTGGGATCTTTGCCTGTGCTATTTTGATGGTTTGTTGGATTAGCAAGTGGTGATGTATGGATTGCATCAGAGATAACTTCTTTTGTTGCCCCATCTGGGGGTTTACTGCGAAGAAGTAGGAGTTCTTGTGCGGCTTTCCATGACAGATTGGGCGGTTTCTTTCTTCTTCTTTTGAAGGCACTGTTTGTTTCTTAAAAAATAGTTTGCTGAAATTTATTTTTTAATTTTTTAATGTTTGTTAATCTTTAAAAATACTATTCAATAAAAAATATTTTATAGTTAAAGAAAAACTTGACTTGATTTCAAGAAATAAATATTTTTATTTTTTGGAGGAATATTTTTTCAGAAGTTGGAAAAAATTAAAAAAATATCATTTATTTATTGATTATATTAAATTTGATCATTATTCTTTTATTTTTATATATTTGTTTTGATTTTTTTTCCCAATTTTATCCATTTGAATTTGATATAATTTAATTTTTATATCAATTTCAGTTCACATTCTTTTATCTCATTTTTTTAATTAAGACTTTTTTTTTCAATTTGAAATTTATATATTTATTTTACAATTTATCATCTTTTAATTTTTTTCTGTCAGATTTAGTTTCTATTTTTTTTTTTATTGTTATTTATTTTATTTGAGATAATCTATCAAATTAGATTTTTTTTTAATTCCATCCTTTTTTTTTAACTTTTTATCAATTAGATTTGGTCTTTATTTTTCTGTTTGCTATTCATTGTATTTTAATTGTGTTTTTTAATTTTATCCATTTTAACTTTTTTTTCTGTGAGATTTAGTCTATATTTTTTTTTATTGATATTTATTATATTTAAAATAATATATGAAACATTTTTATGGATAAAAGGATAGTAATTACAATAGAGCCAGCTCCTAACAATGATCAAATTAACAGTCTACCACTTTCTTCTAAAATATAATGAAACCATTAATTTGATAAATTAAATGATTGTCGAAAGGATGGGATACAAAAATTGAAAAAAATGAGGGGTTGGAAAGTAAACATTCAAAGTAGAAAGGATCTTATTGCAAAGATTGTACTCTAATCAAATCAAAGCGCGGCCGGCATAAACTGCCAAGCTGAAACAAACTTTTCAAAAACAAAAACCCTCCTGCCGGAAAGGAAAGACAAAGTTTTAAGATGGGACATGCAGCCGCCGAAACCTCGTCTTTTATGACCGACTTCCTCCTCCAATCAGGCGGCGTCGCCATTATCGACGGTGGTCTAGCGACGGAGCTCGAACGATACGGCGCTGACCTCAATGATCCCCTCTGGAGTGCCAAGTGTCTTCTTACTTCCCCTCATCTCATTCGTGCGGTACCTCCCTCCTTTCTCTATATACATTAATGTTTTTCTATTCCTGTTAAAAATGAACCTGTCTCAGCTTTGATTTTCGAGTTTCTTTTCTCTTTTAAATGTGGAGCAAATGGTGCCTTTAGACCCTTGAATATTTATTATAACGCAAGAAATTGAAGCAATGAATTATAAAATAATAAGAAATCCGTGTAATTTTTCGCTGACAGAAATTTAGGATTCATGTCACGCAAACCCGTGTGGATGATAGAATTCAAGAAATCCGTGTTCTTGAATCAGCTTTGTAGATTTGTTTCTGGTCTGGTAGTGAATATACTCAGTGTGTGAATAATAAGATTCACTCTAAAAGTCGGAATCTGGATACTCACCCCCATGGCCCATGTAGACGTGGTTCGTCTCGGTTTTGAGCTTACTTGTCTAAAATCAGTTATTTTGTTTTGTGGTGGTTGAAAATCTGCAGGGACTTCAGAGTTATATTGTATTTAATTTGGACCACTCTACTTTCTTATTGAACAAATGGATTCTTTTTTATTGAAATTGGACCACTCTGTGTTTGGTTAAGGATTGGAGGTTGAACTTGGAGAAGCATGCAGTTGTAATTATTAATATTTTTTCCTTATGCGCTGGGGGTTGCAAAGTTTTTCCTCGGAACAGCTAAGTAGAAATAGATATCAACTAGATTTGTCTAATATTACAGAAACTATTATGCTAACCATAAAGACAAACATTAAGCAAATAAAACATTTGATTAACCTACATTGATATTTCTTAAATTCTTCGGTTTGGCCAAGAAAAATATGTACGTAAAACTTTTTACATGAGAAATATAATCAATCCTATAAATAAAAAGGAAAAGAAATTAGGATAATGAAAAAAAAGTTTAATTTTCAGAAATCACAATAACATTCATCTTAGGAAAAATGCCATATAACTGCAAGTTCTTTTTTGTCTTTAAGTTTTTACGGGGAAAAGGTTTTTAATGTCTGTAATCGGTTCTGGCAACAATATTTTATTGATTCCAGTGGTAAAAGTACTAATGTGGAAAACCAAATGCAATTGATGTATAGATTCATTTGTTATCAAGACTGATAATAGATAAATAACTACCAATTTAGGTATTGCTGCCATCTTTTTCTATTTCACAATTTTTTTTTTTTAAAAAAGTATTGGTTATACATGAAACTATATGAAATGTTGATATGTGGTATCTTTCCATTGGTTAATGAGTTTCTTGACTGAGTAGGTACACCTTGACTATCTTGAAGCAGGTGCAGATATTATCATCACAGCATCTTACCAGGTAATAACAATGATCTCTCTATTTGTGTGTGCATGAACTTACACTCAGTTTCACTTGAATTTGGACAGGCCACCATTCAGGGATTCGAGGCAAAAGGTTTCTCCAGTGATGAAAGCGAATCCTTGCTCAGGAAAAGCATGGAAATTGCATGTGAGGCAAGGGATATTTATCATGATAGATGCCGAGAAGGTTCTCCTGATAGCAATGATGATGGTAGGGTTCTGAAACAACGACCTATTTTAGTTGCAGCTTCCATTGGAAGTTATGGAGCTTATTTAGCTGATGGATCTGAGTACAGGTGAGTCAACCTCTTGTTAAGTCATTGCATGAGCTGCATCACTGCACATATCTATTTGTATCACTATCATGCGCCAATCAACTGTCATATCTCTTAGTGCTCTTGGAGACTTTATCTTTAGAGTTCTTATTGGATCGGAGAAAATGAACATGGTCTAAACTTGATGGTATCAGAATCTCATTCACCATCCAACACCAGTTCACGGTCATATGCTTCTTTTTTTTGTCTTAAAAGTTTTGTTGAGACTTACTCTTAAGAGTTTTTTTTATTGAATCTGAGAAAATGAACATGGCATTAAGCTTGATTGCATCAGAATGTGGTTTGATATCCTTTCAGAAAGAGGGTGTCCTACTATCCTTGATGGACATTAAGCTTCTAATTATACTTTCTTTACCTCATATTGTTGCTCTCCCTTTGCAGTGGAAACTATGGCCATGCAATTACCCTTGAAAACTTGAAAGATTTTCATCGCAGAAGGGTACAGATTCTTGCAGAATCAGGTGCTGACCTCATAGCGTTTGAAACAGTTCCAAATAAAGTAGAAGCTCAGGTATTGATCAGATCCTTTGTCATATCATAGCATCTTAATTTCTTTCTCTTAGAGAAAATTCATGATCAAATCTAGGAACAGGAAACCAAGTTAATACTGGTGCTATATTTTGTTTTGGTGCTTATTTTCCCACTGACTGTCTGTGTTTGTTCAGGCTTATGTTGAGCTTTTGGAGGAGGAAGACATAAAGATTCCTGCATGGCTCTCTTTTAACTCTAAGGATGGCATTAATGTGGTTAGCGGCGACTCTTTGTTTGACTGTGCCTCAATTGCTGAATCATGCAAGAATGTAGTTGCAGTGGGGATCAACTGCACGCCTCCTAGGTTTATTCATGGACTGATTTTGTCTATTAAGAAGGTATGCTTTTTGTCTTCCTGCTATTCTTTTGTTGATGTTCTTAATTAAGCACTGGACTACAGTGTTCATTATTGGTGGCCATAACTTTCCTCAACCTGGTGCAACTGCAGACCAATGTCATTAGTACAATAACTGACCATCAAAACTCTTTCTTCTGCTAATGAACTTATTTATCCGTGCTAGAAATATAAATAACAATTAAGCAAGAAGAACAGAAAAATAATATTTACCATCTATGTACACAAAATTGTATCCAAGTAGTTGTCAATGATTACACTGGGGTTAAACTTTTCTTGGTCAATAAATTAACAACTGGCCAATTTCTTCGACAGTGTTTGAACTTGCAACTATCATTTATTTTTCTCTGGTTAAAAAGTCAAGATTTGTGATTGAATTTAAGAATTGAATAAACTAAAGTAACATCAACCACAGCTTAGGAATTTTACAATCGTGATAGGCTCCTTGTCTATTTTAGAGATTTAAGATGATATTGATGGTTTTATACTTTTTTTGGGGGTCCAATGTGATCTTGCACTATGTTCCACTGTGCACTGTCGGGTAGAAGGAAAGTGGTGGTCATGGATAACTGTTGGCTTAGAACATCACTTGATACTAGATAGCTTGGGCGGGTGCTCTATTGCAGCAACAGTTATAACACTTGCTCCTTGACTTCATTGTTTCTATTTTATGTTAGAATAGTTGTTGGCTGAAAAATAAGAATGATTTCATATTTTTGATACACGCACACATATAATAAAGTTAACGGGTGTCTGGCACTTTGCTTAATGAAAATCTTCCATCTTCATGAATGATTTTATTAGGTGACTACCAAACCAATACTTATTTATCCAAACAGTGGAGAGAGTTATGACGGCAAGCGAAAAGAATGGGTGGTGAGTTCATTTTGATTGCTGTGGAAAGCCCATGGAAATTATTTCCATTTTGTTTTTTAATAATATTCAAAGGCATCAATTAGTCCTTGCTATTTCAAGAAAAGGATTCTTGTAAAAAATCTCAAGTTTTTCCAAAAGTAATTGCAGGCAAATTTGCCCCGCGTTCGTTAGAAATAGCTTTTTAAATCGGAACACTATTGTCTGCCTGTACCTTACAACTTCATGGCTGGTTTCATTTTTTAACACGCCAATTAACTGTGTCAACCTACTTTCTGTTGCAGCAAAACACAGGCATATCAGATAAAGATTTTGTATCATATGTAAACAAATGGTGTGGGATTGGAGCTGCCCTTGTTGGGGGCTGTTGCAGAACAACTCCTAATACTATCAGAGCCATATACAGGACTCTTTCCAGTAGATCTCCTGCTCCATCCTCATAGTGACCACGCTTGCCTTCCCATGGAGTCTGCAATTCCAAACCCAAACATGGATGCTGAAAAAGGCCCGCGTGGTATGAAATTTTTCCCCTGATATTGAGGAAAGAGTTTGACCAAATCTAAGATTAAGGCACGGGTAGTTTGTAGAGGATTGAGTTTTCTATTTCATGAGCTACTAGTTTTGGAAAGGCTACCGCTACTGAATTCTGACTCGAGGATCGACGGCCTTGTTTTTTGCACTGGTGTAAGACTCTTGACCCGAGGATCTACAGTTTAGTTTACTGCATTGTTGTGCGACAGGATATCAAGACAAATAAAGATATTTCTAATAACCCCTGTAGAATCGTCAAAAGCTGTACAAATTTTTGATCTGGATTATTTGATTATATTCCACCCTATTATATTTTTCACAGGCATCTCAGAAGTCATTCATGGCCTTCACGGGCAGCTTACCCACAAGATTGGCGTGCTCCGAACAACACTATGCACATAAATACTGAAAATTTAATGGTGCACAGGATTTTCATTGATACGATCTGGAACGGAATCAAGATTACGATGTCAAAAAGCAGCTCTAGCCCGTAGCACAAAAGGAAACCTTGGCTGGGGGCAAGAAAATGCTGTATATAAACCAACAATTTACCACTTTGATTTTCCGGTCAGACAAAAATCCATCAAAAACCAAAAGGGTAAATCACACAAGATCTAATTGCATGGTACATACCAATCATATTGGTCCCTAAATTAACAGGATTTTCAAGTCCCTCGCATAACAAGGAGCATCAGCATTAGTGATCACGTATCAAAACCAGAGTAGACACCGCTTTCCCTTAACAACCTTTTCTCTTCTTCAACATAATTCTTCCCCCTACTAGCCTGACCAAGCTCTCGTTTCCTCTTCTCTTTCTGCTGGAATGACATATTTTTCTTCTCTTTTGAAGTTAGCACATTCATCAAAGCCTCTCCATCCCTCAACGCTTCTCTTGTTTTCTGTCGTTCTTGGTAGGATTCTCCAGCATCCGTGGTTTCGCGACGCTCTTTGCCGGTAGACCAAGTCCAGTCTGGTTTTATGTCATCTTTTGGTGTTGGCACGCTCAGGACAGACAACCCCCCTTTATACCCATGTTGTCTCAACGCTTCAAAGTCCACAGTACCACCACTCTTGAGCTTTCCAGACTTGCCTGTTCATACGGGCAATCTCAAAACTTTCTATAGTAAACCAAAAACAAATCTCAAGAATAGAAGAAATGAACATAGCATACCAAAATGGTTATGGAGCACTTAAAACAATACAACAACCAGCAAACGAGGGAACAAAAACAGCCCTTTAAGACTCTTCTAACATGGCTGTCTCTTTAACAACCTGGACTTTCTAGGTTTTTCCTTGGTTCCGGCCAGAATTCATTCGTTACACGTCCCTCTTTCTTTCTTTCATTCAATCATCACACGTTAATTAAAGTTATTATGCTTTTATTTGACCATCAGGAAATTAAATATTTCTTAAAGAAAGTAATATTACAGGTATTGACTATCAAGATATATTTATACCTTTAGATTTCTTTTGTTTCGATGATTTCTTGTCGGCTGCTGCGCCCTCAGAATCAGAACCCGAAGACGATGAGGAATCATCCTCCCCATCGCTCCACGGCGTTGCCCTCTTCATTGTAGCAAATCGCAATCACTTTTGATTGGGAGAAAGGGGTTAGGGTTTAATTTACTCTTTCTAACTATCTCGCAGAGGAGGAGACCGACCGACCGACCGATCACTCGATTTTATTTTTGCCACCGACACGACTTCGTTTTGTATGCAACAAAAACACCCTCCACTCAGAATATATTAACAAAAACACCCTCTCTTTAAAGTAAACCACGTGCAGAATCAGATAGATATCTGCTAATTTCTTTTTAAATTTTTTCAGCACATTTTATCTGATGGATCAGAGACTGCAAAACACGCACGTAAAACTCTTAGCCTTCGATCTTCTCTCTCTAACCCAAACCCCCTCTCTCTCCACCTACGACCCGATCATCTTCACTCGCAAAAACACTACCATCTCCCGCATCGAAATCCTCGGCATCGTCACCTCCCGCGAGCTAAAACCAAACAAATTTCTCAAATTCACAATCGACGACGGCACTGGCTGCGTCACCTGCGTTCTCTGGCTCAACCAGCTCACCTCTCCTTACTTTTCACGCCGTAATCCTGCTAATGTTAAATTAATAGCTGACATGGCTGCTCATTTTGCGTCGGAGATTAAAATCGGAGTCGTGGCTAGAGTTCGTGGCAGGATTGCAGGATATAGAGGTGCGGTGCAGGTTACGGTGTTTGATGTTGTGCTCGAGAGGGATCCTAACGTGGAGGCTTTTCATTGGTTAGATTGTATTAGGTTGGCCCGTAATTGTTATAATGTGGTTGCTGGTGGCGCCGTTTAATTGCAAATTACCAATTAGCAATGCAATTAGCGGTGTGCTTTGTGATTCTGTATTTGTCGATTGAAAAACAAAAAACGCTTCTCGTTTTCAAAGTTGCCAGATTAATTGAATCCAATTTGCAAAATTAATTACTATTTCTGGAACTAAAAATCACTATTGGGATATAAAATTAGGGTTCGACAATGACAGGTGGCTCGTAAAACGACGTCGTGTGAAATCTCCTTTCGAAAACGGCATCGTGTTGAGCGAGAGACTCAAATTGCGATAAGAAAATCGGAGTGAAAGGCAAGGTAGGTTGAAGCGAGAGGGAGAGACAGTGCTATCTCTGCTACCTCGGCGGCGGCGGCTGATCTTTCAATTTATTAAACAGTACAAAGGTACCTCTCAGTCTCTTCTTCTTTTCTATAACCTACTCGAGTTCGTGCAAGGATAGTTTTAATGACTCAATCCTAGAAAATAGTATTATGGTGTGCTGTGATTCTTTGTTGCTAATTTTTCAACATATGGGCGGGCGGGTAAACTCTGTTGGTACAGAACATTATGGAGATAGATGCAGAAGAGATCAAAGATAGCCCCCTCATTTTGATCAAGCAAGGAGCTGAAGCGGTGAGTTCACTAGTAACATCGTTATGTCCTGAGACGTCATGATTTGCGTTTCCGTTTATTATGACTGCACCCACACGCCCACCCCCACACAGCACATTCAGTCACAAATTTTACCGAGTATGCCCTGTTCTTGTTTGAAAATTCTTGCATATCCCATTATATTATTGCTTTTGTTTGTTTGTTTGGGGTTGTTCTCTTTCAGAGGGTTTTTGAGTCCAATTTTGTTGGAAGGAGATCTATTGTCAAGGAACGTTTCTCGAAGAAGTATAGGCATCCCACTCTGGATTCTAAACTTACTCTCAAGCGTTTAAATGCGGTGAGTTATATTTATCATGAGTTTTTTTTTCCACTGGTTTTCCTTGCATATTGTTGAAGCAAGTGTTGAATGTTTTCTGTGAACTTTGGAGCAGGAAGCTAGATGCATGACAAAGGCAAGACGACTAGGGGTGTCTACTCCTGTGTTGTATGCTGTGGATCCACTTCTGCATACTCTAACATTGGAGTATGTAGAGGGTCCCTCTGTGAAAGATGTCTTCCTTGAATTCGGGTTTCATGGTACTGTGGAAGAAAGATTGGATGACATCGCAATGCAGATTGGGGATTCAATTGGAAAACTACATGATGGTGGTCTTATTCATGGTGACTTGACCACATCAAATATGCTTCTTCGGACTGGTACTAATCAATTGGTGAGTTATTTTATCTGCTATAGTTGATGCGAAGAAACCCTTGTTTTCTCTGTTTGCGTACTTGATTGTTAGCATATCTCTGCATCACAACCAGAGCTATCTTCTCTCAGGTCCTTATTGATTTCGGCCTCAGCTTCACATCAACCCTTCCTGAGGACAAAGCTGTTGATTTATATGTACTGGAACGAGCCTTGCTTTCAATGCATTCTTCATGTGGGAATGTGGTGAGCCAAGATTAAATTTTTATTCATATCATAATTTCATGTATTGTATTTTGGATTGCTGATGGATGCAAGGAAAAGGAGTCTTAAATACATCGAGAATAAAAGAGTAAGATTAATTGAGAATTTGCCATGAAACAGTAAAACTGTTAAGAATTTGCACGAGTTTGACCTCTTTAGTTAGTACAGGAATAGAAATGCAGAAATGAGCCTGGTTTCTGCAAAAAAATTCATGGTGAATCTGTTAAAGCAACTTCCGAAACATTGTTTCTTAAAGTGCATTTATAGTTTTGTCTTCTACTGTGCGAAGTTAACATGGAACTGGATAGAAACCTGCAAAATAGAACTTTGATCACGATCCACATCCTGTACAGATGGATGGCATACTCGCTGGGTACAGAAAGTCCTCAAAGCAGTGGTCATCTACACTGAACAAGCTAGCTCAAGGTACAACCCTGCACTCATAATTGATCAACTTCTTCACTCTTTTTTTTTACTTGTATGACTCTCATTTTGTTACCAACCTATTACAGTTCGACAAAGGGGTCGGAAGCGCACCATGATCGGATAAACTTTTTCCTCTATTTGTACCATATTAGGTAAGAGAGAATAGTCCGTTGAACTGATCAAGATTATGACAATTTATATTGCTGCTATATTCTTATGCATATGTAATGATTGAGCTACAAGTTGTGATGCATGAATCAAGTTTTCATGTATGGCCAGGGGTTCAATAGTTCTTTTTCATGACAGTTTTTTTGTGTTGGAGCAGGTGATTTATGGAAACTACGAGCTTGAGCTGGTCATTGACGCGACAAACGTGACATACCATGTATTGTACTAGGTTGCCCAGAGGTCTCGTGATTCGAATTACACAACCCTTGCTCAGTGTAAAAGTTATGGGGCATTCTGCTGTGCTACTGTCATCCCTACTATTTGTTTAAAATCTTACGAGGTCTTTCCTGACAACTACTCACAACTATTAACAACAGCAAACATTTTGTTTGAACATCGAAATTGATTTTGGTTTGCTGTGCCCGCGTGATCTCTGATTACGGTGTCAGCGAAACCATGTGTTTGACTAGTTGTTATCTATGGCCACGATAACCCTTCGAGGTATCATCGGTAATTTCAGTCCTATCATCTAGCTTTAGCCTATATACCTTTGCGTGTGTTTATCTTTTGGTTTTCATTCTGAGAGAATAGATTTGAGACGTAGTGAACCGCGGTCCTTGTTTCCTCCATGTGTTGCTTAAACCGTCACTGTTTCCTTCGCGGTCACTCCATTTTTCCCTCTTGTCCCACGTGCCACGTGATCTTATGTGACGGCAAGTGTCGGTGACAGCGGTCCTTCAGGAAACCATAAATAGAGTTCACCAACTACCAAGCCAAGAAAGCCTCGCGCATTATTCACTTTTACATGCACCTTTGGAAATTGAACCCTTTGTTTCAGGCGCGCCTCAATGCTCAGAGAAATCCACATAATTCCTTCATGTTGTATTATTGGTAGAGATTTGGGTGCAGAATTTTAACGGCGGTCGGATCAGTTTTCTTATGCTGCATTCCTCACCTCCTCTGTTGTTGGGGGCTCATTCGTGGACCACCTATGCACCGCGGAAAGCTCATCCAAGCAGAGCTGATGGGTGCTGGGCCTAGGTTTCACTTATCAGTTACCACGTGTTCAGGCCCATATCTCATCTTGGACCAAACACTATATTGGCCCTCCAATTTTTCTTCTGGCTCACTAAACATTCCACACCAAGAATGTCTGAGTTCCTGCTCCCCCATCCTCTTATTACAGTAACTTCGTTCCAAAGAACGCATGCGACTGTTAAGTGCCAAAATCCCTGTTCAACTACCTCCAGCAAAGCTAAACTATATGACAGGAATACTAAACTATTAGAGGACGAATGCGTTTTTTTTTTTTTTTTTGAGGTTGCTATCTGCTAATGCCAGGGAGAATAATGGCTTAATGTCTCTCGACAATTGAAGGCATAACATGCTACCGGTTATGGTGAGTTTGGAAGCGGAAGCTGATGTTTAACCTAACAATATGTATCTATCTGCTAGACATTTAAGAGGCAGAACTACGACACAAGTCATGACAAATCAGTAGCTATCTAGATGATGTCGATTGTAAGAATTTGGTGCTCCATGCCTCGATCGTATGGTTAGCCCACATATCTTTTTGTTGTAAATGTGCCATAGGTTAGTGCATTTATAGTTAGCAATTGAAATAAGCTTGGTCACCCAATTGTCAATGAGGGAACCACTATTTTCAAACTGCTCTTGTTCTTGGACATTCTTCACCGATTATTTCAGGGTTTTTGCAATCAATGTTCTTCGCCAATCAATGTAGGTTAAGAAATGAATCATATTTATGTTTGTAGGACTTGGTATTTTCTTTACCCTTCCAACTTGACATGTTCCGGATGGAAAATATCTTCACAGTTGATCAAGTTGCAAATACTATATATTTTATTTGGTTTAGTTCATTTTCTTAATATCTTATGATAGTTGGCATCTCAGATATTTTCTTTTTTTGGTGAATCCCGTGTAATGGCATAAATTCTTCAACTTGTTCTTTGCACAAGCACCCTCCAATTCCGCCACCAAAGATTGGCGAGGGAGTGCTTGGGTCTAGCTCAGAAACCCACCGGGATGCTTTTAGGAACCTTAGTTTTCTTTTGCCTTTGTGAAGACTCTAATGAGTCATGAAAAGGGTGAGAGGCATGGGGGTGGATGAAAATAATGAGGCTGATATTCATGGGACCAGAGGAAGCTTGCTGTGTTTTGGGTGGCGATGATGAAAGTAAAAGATCTAATGATGATCAAGATTAAGTGCTCTAGATATATCGTTATTCACTATTATTGTTTGATCATGAGTCGCGAATAATTTATATGATTCATAGGACTATACTATATTTTAAAATATACTAAGAATTATATTATTTTATGAATTTTATTTTTAACTGCGATAAAAAAATACTCTAAATGCATGCATGTAGTATTTGCTTGGATTCATTTAGCGTAATGGGGGCAAACTATAAATAACACAAATTGGATTTTAGTAGCTTGAAATACGGTGGATATTGACTGACTAACCAGAGCATGCCACATGGAAGGAGGGTACGTAGCTAATGAATAGCCAATAATTGTCTGGTTGGAAATTATTACCAGGAAAATAACTGATGAAATATAGATAGGAAAGACTTCATGATTTGATGGCAAACTTGAAGAGTGAGTGAAACAAGAAAGGCAGGACAACGACACGAAAGCTGCTTAAGTTGAAGGGGGTGTTTAGGAGTGTGGTTGCTGTTGTTTTTAAAAGTGTTTTTTGTGCTGAAATGCATCAAATTGATGTTTTTTTATTTTTTAAAAATTATTTTTGACATCAGCACATCAAAATGATCTAAAAACACTAAACCGCGGGTTTTAAAAATGAAAAAAAAAAACATCAAAAAGCAGCAAAAAACAGATTGGATCGCAATGCCAAACGGGGCCGAAGAAATGGGAGAGTATTTTTTTTAAAAAAATGACATCATTTGGTAAAATAAATTAAATAGATTTCAAAAGTTTTGAATATTTTTCATTGTTAATCATGTACAAAAATATTATTAAAAATAATAGTTGAGCAAAATTATTTTTTAATATTAACTATATATATAATATAAATAATCACTATGGAGAATAGCGTTTGTGTAGGAATATTTATTTTTTTGCAAAATAATTAATTTATAATAAATCAATTCAAAATCTTATGAAATCTAATTACTAAAAGATAAGATTTAAATTTCAATGAATAAGAAATAAAGTGATGTCTCAAACGAGAGAAATGAAGGAAGAAAAACATGAAAAGAAAAAAAAATACTATAATTATAATTTGATAGTCTTTCAAGATGTGATTAGAATCATTTTGTCGAAATATTTTCAAAGATAATAGGTAAGTAAAAAACAGAGCTCTAGTTTGTCCATAGTGATCTTTTTTTTCTTAGGCATTGAATCTTGAATTTCATTTCTTAACCATTGGATCTTCCTAAAAAATTAAATTGACTTTTATAGTTCATTATTTTTTATCAAGAAATAACTTTTAAAACAACTGTTATTTTTCTCAACAAAGAACATGTTCAAACTATGTTATTTTTAAGTATTTTTCTAACATGTGTTATTTTCTCAATATTTTTATTAAACCATGGTAGAATTTAAAAAAAAATGCTATAGAAAGAGAAAATATAGCTCATCTATTCATTTTTTACCCATGATGAAAACCTTCACATTAGTAACTAGAATTCCACCCCTTTCATTTTCCTTTGCAAGCATTGGCATGCTAGAAGAACATTAATCTTCAAATGGAACTTGGTTCATTATTGACTTACTTTTATTCATTAGTTTGGCACCAAACAAAAACTCTTTTTAATCTTCCATTTGAACAAAGATAATTGGAGAGCTCTACAATGGAGATGTTGCTGGTGGTAGTCTGATTGATGCCATTTAAAGTAATTAAGAAAATATAGGAACTAATAGTAGTTGAATAGCATAAATAATGCAATTCTTCTTCTTCTTTTTCCATGGGGTGATATTGTTTGTGGCTAAAGGCCTATAGGTTAGTATGTAATATAGAGTTAGGCAAAACAAATAATAAACAATCTTTTTGATTTAACCATCTTCACTGCAATCACCAGATAAGGGCATAAATTTTAGAGTTTCTATATATATGAATTTTTAAGAGGAACAAAGAAGTTATTTCATTGTATGATTTAAGACCCTTCAAATCTTTCCATAAATAACAACACAAACTTAAAAACAAAGTTACAAAATAAGGTACATGACATAAATTAAGAGAATTAATATTAAAAGAACAAAAACAATATGATTTAAAAAAAAAATAACAATCTTCTTTTAACTTGAGTTTATGAACAAGCTAGTTGTTTTTCTTTTGTATTATTTTAACTCATACTAACTCAAATCTTGAGTTAGCTATTTCTTGAGTAAAATATGAAAAATACATTATGTTGTTCTTCTGTCCAGTTTAAAACTAATAGTTAATTATCCTTATCAGACCGACTTATAAACTCTCATTTATGGATGTCCAATAGCTATATTTTGTTTTAATATTAATTATTTTTATAACACAGTTAAGTCCCCTTTTATGTTAATTGATGTTTAATACTAAAATTATTGATTGGACATCTTTTTAAGAGAAAAAAAACAAGAATGTATTGTTAGAATAAAATCTTGAAGTTATGCATAATTATTCATGGAATGGAAAACACCATTACCATAAACCAAATCTCAAATTTATGCGTAGTTAAGCACTATTAACGAACAAAATGGAAAACTTCATGTCTACATGATAATTAGTTGCCATGTCCATATGAAAGAGAGAGTTCAGCTGAACAACTATGACTTAGGACAATCTTTGATAACCTGTTGTGAGAACCAATTTGACTATAATGTTAGTGGAAGCTTCACTATAGTGGTGGTGTTATACAAAGTAGTAGTTAGTGATTCTAATTTTTTATTTACTAGTATGATTGTTACTTGACTTGTATTCTAATTGATGAGACTACTTAAACTTTCTTGAACATTATTTAAAACAAAAATATATAATCAAATATAAGGAGTCAAATTTTGGATTTGAATAGTTATATTACATGTAAATAACTCTTTTTATATCTCTTTTATAGGTTTCATAATTGATGAGACTGCTTAAATCCAAAAATATAATTTATGAGACTGCTTAAACTTTCTTGAACATTATTTAAAACAAAAATATATAATCAAATATAAGGTGTCAAATTTTGGATTTGAATAGTTATATTACATGCAAATAACTCTTTTTATATCTCTTTTATAGGTTTGATAAATCCTTTGATACTTAAGTTAGCAATGATGGTAAAATAAAATAAAATTAGTAGGTTATTTTATGTAAGTTTGTAGAATAAAACTTAGAGAACAAAGTTTATAGGAAACAAAAAAAAAAAGAAGGAATTTTTATTGTTATGGAGAAGATTGTGAAGAAGAGATCATTTACCTTGGGGTTTAACATAGAAAGGGAATGCAAAACAATGTTTTTTTATTGTAGTTCTAAATTTATTTTATTATGAATAACAATAATAAAATAATTATTTTATCACTCAATCAAATAACATTTCACCCTGTTCACATGGTTTTTTAATGAATAGTGAAAAATACTAAAATATCGTAGGAGACATAGAAACATATGCTTTGCATCAAAGAGTAGTTTTAGTTTTTTTAAATGCCTTTAAAAAATACCTCCAGTCAAGAGTTATTTTTTTTTATTTTTTCAAGATATTTTTTTAGGGCAATATACTATCTTAAACACTATTAAATAATATTAAAATCTAAAAAGTTGTTAATATTTGTTTTACATGAAAAATACACATGTGAGACACCTTTATATTTTTAGCAGTGCATGTGACGTCTACTTATGGTAAACCTTTTCATTCCACAGTGTTGCTACATATAATATAACAACTTTATCCTCCTGGTGTAATGCTTGTCGATAATGGTTGAGCAATTTATTGTTATTTAGCAAATTCTTCTTCTTTTCTCTCTCATTCCTGAGAAATTGTTGATTGGTCTTCCTTGTTTTTTATATTTATACTTTGTTTTATTTTCTTGTAATTTCTTATTTTTATCCCTGGTATTTTTGTAATTTTTTATTTATTTCTAATTTAATCCCTTAATTTTAATTGATCACATAATATTTTTTTTTCAATTTGGTTCTTATTGTTTTTATTAATGATTTTTTTTTTCAATTTGGAGATATTTTATTTTCAATCAAACCCCTTACTAAAAACATTATCCCTTTAATTTTATTTATTTATCTTTTCCTTGGCTTTTTTGTAATGTTTTTAGTTATTTTCAATATATTCATTTAATTCCAATTTATCATATATATTGTTTTCAATTTGATCCTTATTTTTTATTTATGGTTTTTTCCTTAGCTCTTCCATAAAAAAATCATTAGTTTTAATTTCACCATTCAGTACAAGGTTATGGTGTGATTTTTTTTTTTCAATTTGGTTTTGATTTTTTTAACATTTTTTTTTCTTTTTGTTAGAGTTATTTTTCTCTTCAAATTAATTTTCCTTTAAAATTATTTACTTTCCTTCTAATATAATTTTTAAATTTTGATTTCCACCCTCTTTATTTTAGTTACCACTTTTTTTTTATTTTATATCCTTTTATTAGTTACGTTTTCTCTATTTTATTCTTCAATGTTTAATGTATTGAAGATAATTTTTTTAAGATTATACCTCATTATTTTTTTTATGTATGATGTTTTAAGTTCAATGAATCAGGGCACAAAATTGAAAACTTAATGCAGGTCAACATCCCTTTTTTTTATTTTTTTATTTTATTTTTTGCTTTGACATAAGTTTTTTTATAAAAATATATGTGGTTTTTATTTTAAATTTTATTGTTAAGTTATTTCAATCTCATGATGCAGGCCATAGGTTATGCAGGTTGACTCAATCTAATATTTTTTAATCTAATTTTGTACTTTCATAGATATTTTTTTTTATCAAAGTATTGTGATATTTTTAATTTTTTTTGTTAATTTACTATCATTTCCTATTCTTTTATTGTCTTATTAAAATAAAACTAACTTATTAGAACATTACTATAATTTGAGACATTATTTTTTTTTGTTTATTTTAAATGCACTTGAAGGAACTAAATGTGTGTGTGTGTAAACCCACAATGTAATGCTAACCCAAACATAGTTTTGACTATTAATATTAGATTATATAATCAAGGTTATTGATCTTTAACTCATTTATTGCCAACTCTATTGTTTAAAAATATTTGTTTAACATCCTTAGACACACATATTATTTGATTGTTAAAAGTCTTAAAATAATAATGATAAAAAAATTATATAGTATAAACTAAAAGAGGTGGTGATGTAATTGTTGACTATGTCACAAATCACATTTTATTTGAATAATGTGATTTATTTGTTTTTCTTTTCAAAATCTATATTATTTTCTTTAATTTTATATTTTAGTATTTAGTTTATTGGATATTGAACTTTATAATTTATCATGGTCTACTTTATACGTGGATAACTTGATCATATGACCTATGTTATGAGTTTAGTGGGTTTACTTAGTTGACTCGATTTTTTTGTTTTCTATTTGATTTTTTTACACTCTAATAGTGGGTTGATTGGAAGTTAAATTTCATTATTTATTTTTGTTTTCTCACTATAAGGTTATCTAAATCTCATGACTCAAGTCACAAGTTTGGTGGGTTAACTCCATTAACTCGAGTTTTTCTTGTCAATTTATTTGGCAATTTTCAATTTCACCATTCATTTTTGCTTTGCTTTGATTATGAATTAGGATTTATTATTTAATTTAGTTTGATTTCATTAAAGTTGTCACGGTTTTATGACTTGGGCAACATGTTCTTAAGTCTTATGGTTCGGATCATAAATTTGACTGATTAACTTGAATTAACTCGAGTCAATTCAATATATTTTTATCTCGATAATTTTTTAAAAACATCTTGGAGTTTATGTGGTCAAATTATGTTTTTAATGGTTTTTCATGTTGTATATGGACCAATGAAGTTGACCGAGTCATATAAAGTCAACTCCCATACAATTTAGTTTTTTTTTCTAATATAAACTTGTTTGTAATACCTATATATTTCTTACATTAGAAAAATTGACCCCGGCCATGACATAGAAAAGGGTTTTATTATAGCCCTCTTCATAACAATATTAATTATAAGTGTTTTAACTTTGTTTTTCATTTTCATTTACCTTATTCAATACTAGATTTATTGGGGAGTTGATTTCATACTTTTTCTCTTAATTTTTTTTTATGTGCTTATCCTAGTTCCATGAAAAGGATTAATTCGATTGAATAAATTTTCTTTCTCTTTTCTTGATTGACTTGTTCCTCCTTAATTTCATCATTTAATTGGGTTGATTAAGAATTAGATTTTCTGATTTATTTTGATTTATTTTCAGTAAGATTATCCTTATCTCATAACTTGGGTTATGAGTATAACAAATTAATTCTGTTTGACTTAATTTGATTTATTGTGCCTTTTTTAATTGATTTTCTTTTACAATTTTATATTTAAATATTGGTATATTTTTTTTTTCTATTGGTTTACCATGGTTTTATGATCCCGAATGTAGGTTTGGTAGATTAACTCTGGTTATTTTTTAATTATTTTTTTTTAATTTTATCTTTCAACAATGAGTTTCTTTAAAATTAAGACTTGTAATTTTTTATTTGCTTTTCATCTGGTTATCATGGTTTCATAACCAGGTATGTAGATTAAGAAGTTAATCTGACTTGATTTGAATCGATCTAATCTTCTCAATTTCGATAAAAAAATATCATTACTGAATATTTATTTTGAGTCAAGCTATGCTCATCACATGTCATATGTGTTGTCTCTGGACTTGTCAAATTAACCAGGTCATTTAGGTCAATCCCACAAAGTTTAAAATGTGTCCCTACTATAAATTTTTTTTATCAATACCTAGATGTTTTTTTATGTTATAAAAAAGTTTTTTGATTCGACATGAGACGTATCACAAAACAATGAACACTCAATGAAATAATATTTTAACAAACTTGCCTTTGGTTTAAAAAACCATTGAGTTTAATTTTTTGTATTCTAATTATTTTTAAAAAAATTATTGGTGCTTGCCACACACATACTGGTAAGTGAGAGAATCCATCACCCTTTAAGCTAGTTTATAAGGTATTCCAGTCATTGAACATCACCTTCATTGAGACGTATGAAAGGTCCCAATCTTTTTTATTTCTTTGTTTCCTCTCTATATCTACTTTGAATTTTATGTCAACCTCTTAAAAATTTCATACCAACATTTTTAATTGTGTTTCTTTGATTAAAACTAGAATTATTTTTCAACTCTCCTTTTTTATTTTTTTCTCTTTCAAATTTGATCCTCATTCTTTTGATTGATATTTGTTTTGTTTGAGATCATTTTTTTTACAATTCATCCTTCCCTTTCAATTCCTTCATTTTAATTTTTTTTTATTTGTCATTCTTGGTCTATTTTTTCCCTAATTATTTAAATTGATATATATTTTTCAAGTTCACCCTTCAATATTTGAAATATGTTTTAAAACAATTTATAAAATTAAAATTAATCTTCAATTTCACCTCTTTAATTTTTAATTTTTCAAATTTAGTCCTTATTCTTTTTATTTCTATTTGTTTTGTTTAAGATAAATCATATTTTTTCTTTAAAAAAACTCATCCTCTTTAATTCTTTTTTTCTTGTCAATTTTTTTCCATTTTCTTTGTTTTACTATTTTTATTTCTTTGATAAAAAAAATTAAATTAATTTTTTTATTTCATTATTTAACATTAAATTGATGTAGAATTGACTATGATTTTACATGCCTTGAGTTTTAGAGATTAATCAGGTTTGAGAGCTTCAACAGGATTTACTTGTTTTTCCTTTTAATCAAGCTATGTTTTTTAAGTTTCATCCTTTAATATATATTCAATTGGATTCAGCTCTTGCATTTATTGTTTTAATTGTTTTTCATTGGATTTTTCATTGATTTTAAAAAATAATCAGGACTTTCTTGGATCTTTTTATTTATTGTTTTTTGCTAGAAATACTTAGGCCGATCAACATTAAATTGGTAAATTGGTAGATAATTGAACTTTTAAATTCAATTTGGGTCTAGAAATTAATAAGCTGAGAGTTTGAGATCCTAGCTCAAGTTTAAAAAATTCATCTATTTTCACTTGATTTATTTATTTATTTTGTAATTTTATTTTTCATAATTTATATCATTATCAAATTAGACTTTGTTTTTTCTTTATCAATATTTTATATGATATTTTGTGAATTTTCAAAACAACCCGAATTATATTGAGTTTTTTTTTTATTTGTTTTGTTTTTCAGATCAACTTTTTTTTTTTCCTTTAGGGTTGACACCCAAGTCTCATTTTTTCTCTTGAAAAATAATAATAATTAAATATGTTTGCGTTGATTGTGCGTTTTTTTACAAGCAAAAAATAAAATCTAACTCCTTGAAAGCACACGAATCTAGTTTTAAAACTAAGCTAAAAAGTACTCCAACACAGACACAGTCTCCCACATGTAGCATGTGGGATTAAAAGTAGTCAATTAAGAAAATCAAGCCTGGAGAGCTTAAACCAAGAAATTACTCTGTTCTGGCCAGGTACTAAACTGGCTTAGCATATAATATATAGTTGCACTTAACCCTAGGAGATCGCGTGGGCTAGTACTAGAAATTACTGGACCCTTAATGAACCCTAAATTCCCTAAAAAGGTCTTACTTCCATGTAAACAAATATACCTAAATATCTATGTAGTGATACAATAATATAAATTTGAAATCAAAAGGTTTTCACTCTATAATTTTATGTTTGAATTATATAATTGTTAATAAAATAATCACAGAATAATTATATAATTGTTAATTGCAGGACTCATGAGATTAGTTGAAATGCGTATAAATTGACTCCAACACTTATATTAATAAAAAAATAAAAATATAACTACCCCATTAGGGGGCACAAAACTTTGCTTTAACCCGTGCATGTAAACGATTTTATACTTTAGAAGACATGAATTAGAAGAAATAAAGAGGGGTCCAATTGGCACAGTTGCCTTGTTTCTCTTGGAAACAAGTCTCGATTGAGTCAAAAAGAGCCTCAAAATTAGCAGGAGAGACCGGCACATGGACTACTAAAAAGCAACGAAGAAGGATTTTTTTGAGGAGATACATGGCTTCCAAAGCTAAACCCTACACATAGAAAATCTCCCAGACCCAAAAATTTAAAGAAGCAAACACTTCTTCACACATAAATTCCCCTATACCATAAACCTACATGCCTATACCAACATCTCAAAGCCCAAAAATCCACATTGAAGGACAGCCCAAACCAATAGAAAAAACCCCTGAAAGAATTTACAAACAAAATAGGCCTAAAAAACTAGCATTATCACGTTGTATTTGGAAGAAAACTTGCTGGAAAAAAAGACAAACAGAGAAGGAACACTTGAAACTAAAAAAAAACCCATCAAAACATGCAGTCTGCTAATCTTTGTTTCTTTCTGCAACTACTTCGTTTTTTCTTCTAATGAGATGACCAAATGTAGGGATGGGTACTAACTTACGTACATTTCAGAATAAATCAACCTAATTTTACTGACCGAAGTCGTCGACAGTAGCTCCTTGTTAATACACAGAAACAGGAGGAGCAGTTCTTTTTGGGTGTGCGACTTGGGTGCTGGTAATGTGAGTAGGTGACTGATTATAATTGGCTCTTGCCTCCACGTCCCTAAACTAAAAGCCTAATTGGCTGGTTCTGGACACGTAGTGTTTTTGGGGTCAGTTAAAAAAAATAATAATAAAAAAGGCTTGGGAGAGGCAGGAGGGATCTTGAGTCTTAACTCTCTAAATCACCTTGCACTTTATTCTCTCTTCAAGCTCGATGCTTTTGCCTGTCTACCCAGAAGGAACGAGGCTTTTTTATTTTTGGAGAGAAAAACACACGCTCTCTGTCTCTCTCTCCATCCATCTTTATCTCGCCCTGCTCTCTACATTGTCCTGTTCTACTACCAGAATCTCATGGTCTTACTTCCACGCATCACTTCTCTCTTTCCTTGTATCTTTTGTTGGTTTCTGTTTTAGTTACTTCTCTTTCCTTTCCTTATTTTTTTTTTCTGGGACTTGACATAGAAGAGGAAGTGTAATAAAAAACAAACGCCCGAACTGGGAAACTGGTTTGTTGTTCACTTTCTGTCTATAAAATGCAGAGGAGCTGCGACTTTCTTTGCTGACTCTCGTTTTCTCTTCCTTAACCAGAGAAACAGAGCGTTAACCCCCCTTTCTTTCCCTTCTTCTCCTTTGCCTTAATCATTGAACTTCTTCCTTTATGTGAAAAACAAGAGCTTGAACTTGTTCTTGGATTGTTCAAGGAAAATAAAATCTTGTTTCAGTATTCCTTGAAATTCCTGAGATTTCGTTTCTTTCAACTTTCACATTCTATTCTAAGCAAACCCAGAACTTCAAGCCATAGTTTAACAAAGAGAGGCTTATATTTTGCCAGTATTGCAATATAATTTGGTGAGCTACATGAATTTGTGAAACAATGAGAGATGAGAACTCGAAGAGGAGCAAGGTTTGTGAAAATGCCAATAAAAAAAAACTTTGAGGTTTACGATGCATCTATGCTCTCTCTAATTGCCAACTCTCCCTGTGTGTGTTTTTGTTATTGTTGAAGCTTTCATGGCCTAAGACACTGGTCAAGAAGTGGTTCAATATCAAGAGCAAAGCTGAGGAATTTCAAGCAGATGATATCCATTACGGAGGTGATTATGGGTCTTTTATCTTCCTATTGGATTGGATTTGGGGAATCTTGGCCATTTATATCCAAGAAACTTGTCCACTGAGTTGGATTTGGATTTGGATTCTTCTAGACCCTGAATACTTTGCATTATTTCTACTTCTGCATCACTATTTGTTTTCTTACAATAAAAATGTTTTTGGATTAATGGGGTCCTGCTACTTACATCTGCAGTTCAAGATCTGCTAATTTGTTCCCTTCCTCCCCTGATTTTCATTTTTTTTCTTCATAACAAAGAATATAGTATTTGTTTTTTGTGCCGTTTGAATGTGTTTGATTGATGCATTTGGCAGTGGAAAGAGCACAGCTTTAACAACTTTATTGCATTTCTTTTTCAGGTGGTGATGAAGAGTGGAGGCACAACTTCTCAGAGAGCGAAGCATGCACCATCAAGAAAAGCAAAACAGGTTCAGTATCAGACACCTCCCAGTATTGGTCTGGACCACAGCACTCCTTTAACTTCCAAAGTTTTGATAAAAGGCATAGTGATAATTATTAGGATGCTGTTCCCTCTGATTTTTCAAAACTTCTTCTGAAACCCTCCTCACTTTGATCGGCAGAGACATCATACACGAGGCACTCCGGTGGAGTGCACCGAGGCAAGATTGACCTTGATGCTGCACAAGTCACAGATGTGAACAACTATAGGTAAGGCTAATTCTCAATCATGACGTTGCGTTTATTTGATTCTTGCTAAGAGTTGTTTTTAATTGTATTTCAATTAATATGTGAGTGCAGGATATTTGTTGCGACATGGAATGTAGCTGGAAAATCTCCTCCAAGTCATTTGAACCTTGAGGATTGGCTTCATACTTCTCCTCCTGCTGATATTTATGTTCTTGGGTCTGTCAAATAACCAATTCTTTTTTTTTTTCCCATTTGATTAAGGCAAACAACTTTGCTGTAATACTAGCCAATCTATGTCTCGTTGGTTTCAGGTTTCAAGAAATTGTGCCTTTGAATGCTGGAAATGTTTTGGGCACAGAGGACAATGGACCAGCCAAGAAATGGCTAGCTCTTACTAGGAAGACTCTAAATAGCCTTCCTGGTACCAGCTGGGGTTACCAAACTCCTTCACCAGTCTCTGATCCAATTGTAGAGTTGGATGCAGACTTTGAGGGATCAACGAGGCAGAAAGCCTCATCTTTCTTCCATCGCCGTTCCTTTCAGTCCCTGAGCCGCAGCATGAGAATGGATGGTGACATGGCGATACCACAACCTAAACTTGATCGACGTTTTAGTGTCTGTGACAGAGTTATCTTTGGGAATAGACCGAGTGACTATGATCCCAATTACCAATGGGGTTCCTCTGATGATGAGAATGGACCGGGGGATTCACCATGTGCTACTCAATACTCGCCAATTGATTATAGTGGATCCTTGTCAATGGAGGATAGAGATAGACAAACAGGGCAATCAAGGTACTGTTTGGTGGCCTGTAAGCAAATGGTTGGCATATTTCTAACAGTATGGGTAAAGAGCGATCTTAGAGATGATATTCGCAACCTCAAAGTGTCTCGTGTGGGCAGAGGATTGATGGGTTATCTTGGAAACAAGGTACATTTTCCTTCTTATGAATTTGATAGCAAAATTGTGATGAAATGGGAAAAAAAGTTCTCTTATTCTCTTGGGGTTTTCCAGGGCTCGATTTCAATTAGCATGTCATTGCACCAAACAAGCTTTTGCTTCATCTGTAGCCATTTGACATCTGGGCAGAAGGAGGGAGACGAGCTGCGGAGAAACTCTGATGTTATGGAGATCCTTAGGAAGACTAGGTTTCCTAGAGTTCATACCAGAGGAGACAAAAACTCCCCTCAAACAATTCTAGAGCATGAGTAAGGCATTACTGATTGTCTGTGTTCATTTTCAGAACGTTTGCTCTTTATTCTGGGCCAATCAACATAATGTGTCTAAATCTTCATTGCCTTGGCAGTCGAATCATCTGGCTTGGTGATTTGAATTATCGGATTGCCTTGCCTTATCGTGCCGTGAAAACTCTCGTCGAGATGCACAATTGGAGGGCATTGTTAGAGAATGACCAGGCATGTCGCCTAAATTTTAGATATTCCTCTGATTCGTATGCATTGATTTGCTGTTTTACTTTGTGGTTCTTCAATGATAGCGGTTCTATCTGACCTCTTTGATGATTCTTAATTTCAGCTTCGAATAGAGCAGAGACGAGGGCGAGTTTTTGATGGATGGAATGAAGGGAAGATATATTTCCCTCCCACATACAAGTATTCCAATAACTCAGATAGATATGCAGGGGATGATAGGCATCCGAAGGAGAAACGAAGGACTCCCGCATGGTAATCTCCATTTTTTCTGCTTCTGAACAAGGAAAAAAAAAAAAGAATTTTCTCAGTGAAAACTGTGAGCAAAAAAGTACTCTTTTTTTTTTTTTTTGGCACAGAGAAATTTAAATAAAACCTTTTTAACATCTTCATGGGACTATGTGAACAGAACATGCTTTAATTTTCTGACATACAAATAATCAAGCTATATTCAAATGTAGGTGTGATCGTATATTGTGGTATGGAAGGGGCCTCACTCAGTTATCTTATGTACGTGGGGAGTCAAGATTCTCAGATCATAGACCAGTTTGTGGAGTATTTTTGGCTGAGGTCGAGTCTATAAATCGCAGCCGAATCAAGAAAAGCATGAGCTGTTCCAATTCTAGAATTGAGGTAGAAGAGTTGTTGCCACACTCGCATGGATACACCGAATTCAATTTCTTTTGAGGATGGATATACAAGTCACCAGCGTTGCTAGTATGTTTGAGTAAACAACTCAACTGCATTGTCCCAGGTAACCTGTTACAATCAGTTGGTATCTAGTATACTCTGGCAAAGTCACCTCTTTTTTCGAGAATTATTTCACCTTATAATTTACTCGAGCTTTATTTGCTGAAATCCGTGCCAATTCTAGCTCGATGTTTTTTGTAACCTTAAGGTCGTCCCCAGCTAGAGCAAGTTCCTCTCGTAATTTTTTGTGTTGTCCATGTGGAAAGAGCACAAAGCTTTTGATATTAACTAGAAAATGTGCGATTACTAGGTAGCTATATGCTATCTGCTGCCTTTTAAGCATAAAAGGTAGTATCTTTAGGAGAAACCAAAAGCAGATATATTCCTATAAAAATATGGATTAGTTGAATCCAACCCAAATGAATAGAGTATGTGCTGTGCGTAGCTTGTGAAACCATTTTTTGTAGATATTGTCTTCTTCTGAACTATAGTTTTTGGTTGAAAAGGCTCTTTCTTGTTCCTGTTCTTATTCTTATACTTGGTTTGGTTCCTTATTTTGGCAGGTGGGCACTGCCCTGCAACGAAACTCTGCCTTGCTAGTGATGGAGACATTTTATTACCTACAATCCAAATGGAGGTTGGTCCTTCACTTTCTCAATCTGGCTGTACTTGTTCCATAATTTATTAATCTAGTTCTCTCTATGCCTTTTTTCCTCGTCTAAACAGGTGCAATCTGTCGTAATCTCTGACTCCACGATCAGCTTGTATATTTTTCTCGTCCCTGTAGGCAAATGCAACCGCTGGTAGCTCGAAACAGTACTATCCTTCTCATACTAACAAGGTAACAAGAGCTAATCTCGTAATGCTGTTGCGTTCTTTTACTAATATTTTCTATACCACCTGTAGCCTGTGAACTACAAAACAGGACTAGAAACATCCCGGTTGCTCAAGTAAATTTTCCTTTATAATCTTTTGCAGGATGCCCTCGCAGAGTCCAGGAGCTTTTTAGAGGTCTAATTTCTGACAAACTGGTTTGTGAAAAAAAGCACAAATGAAATCAAGAAATCTTACACCAAAAGAAGAACAGTCACTTGTTGATTTTTTTTTCCATCTTCCATTTTGCTTTCTATACTACTCTGTAAAGATGGTAAAAGAAATGGTAATAGGATGCATACTCATTACAAATGCAAAGAAAAAAGAGGGAGAACTTGAGTTTTATGAAGCCTCTTTCTCTGCCGCAGCTTATGATTTTACTGAAAAAGAGAAGCAACTTGCTCTGATCATCTCATTGTTATGCCAGAATAATTTATCTTTATTCTCAACAATGGCTGAAAACTAAACAGGACAATGAAACAGTAAAAAAGCGAGAGCTTTGTGCTTTCTCATGGGGCATGTCAGCCTGGTTATCAGCAAGCCATCATGCATGCAGGTTTTATTTTTACCCTTTTCTCCGGTCACTATTTCTCTTTCATTGAGTGATATAAAGCTTTCACGTGGACAGAATTGCCCCTACGAATCCAAACAAGCAGTGCACTCCCTGTTTTGCTTTCAAGAGCAGGTGCTCCATAGCTAGGTGTGGTAGAAGTCAAAGAGATGTCAAATTTGTATAAACTTTTAGATGCAATGTCCTTTCATTTGCACCCTATCTATCTCACTGCGAGTCAGGAGTCAAAGTTGAAGCATTCGTACCAGGTACCTACACTCTGCGAGCCACTTGTTTTTGTACAAGCAGGTGCCACTTATTGGTGAGCCTGCCCTGCATCCGCCAGAAGCAATAAATTTATGAAAAACCTCAACTTCCAATCAGCACCCTTGCACATTGATAGGCAACACGTTTGCGCAATTATCTGCCTGGTTAGGGTTATTGAATTTATTTTTAAAAATATTTTTTATTTAAAAATATATTAAAATAATATTTTTTATTTTTTATATTAGCACATGATAATGAAAATGGTTTAAAAACACCAAATAAAAATTAATTTTAAATAATAAAAATATTTTTTAAAATACAATAATAAACACCTTACAGCAGAAATAAGATCAACGCGCCACTGCCCTGGTTTCTTCTTCTGATCTTCCATGAATGCCCACATCGAAGTCAACTCCCTCAAACTTTGAGCTCAATTGCCCTAAATTGGCTACTCCAAATCTTCCTTGCAATTTCTCATCAACATATTTGAGTTATAGCACATATACATTATCAAGAGTCTATTTGGTACCGTGATTGATTGTTTAGAAAAATATTGTAATAATTTTTTTATTTTTAAAAAATCATTTTTCAAATCCACATATCAAAATAATTTTAAAAAATAAAAAAATATATTTTAAAATAAAAAAAATATATTTTTTAATTTATTTCAAAAACATTTTTGAAATATAAACTAAACATTCCCGTAACATGACTAGTTTTCGCCGCTGAGGGTGGCGAGGTGGGGTAAAACCGGAATGAAACAGTAAACAGAAGGCGTAAGACCAGATGATCTTTTTATATTTCGTTTTTAGGACATGTCACCGTCACTCCATCCCTCGCTGTTTTCCGTGCCTACAAGCCTTTCCTTTTCATCTGCCTGCCCAATCCCATTCTCGATCATGGAGCGTGCTTCCACTCTTCTAATAATGGATTGACCCGACTGTATCGAGGAATATCCACGTCCTCCTCCCCAGATAGTAAAAAAATATATATTTATATTGGATGAAAATCTATTCAACCTTGCCGGTATAGTCTTCATTCATTGACTACCCTAGGTTTACATTGAAATAATTCTTATTTTTCTTATAAATATTTTTTAAATGAAAAAAATTAATTAATATTTAAATTGAACTGGGTACACATATTTAAGTTCTTTTTTTTTTCTCATAATAAAAATATATTGATTTCTTAGGGACAAGGGTTATGTGCATGAGATTAAACTATATATATTTCATTGAGAAGTTTAGCATATCTTCCTTCTATATTACATTACATTGTAACTCTAGAAAATAAATTATTATATTGAAGAAAATTGTTATGCTTTTAGTGTTTTTTTTTAATATTTTTATATATAAAAATATTAAAATTAATACAGTTTTAAATATTATTCTAAAAATCACACTACATCACAATCTCAAAAACATCTAAATATAGAACCAAAAAAACTTAAGAATGGAATCTTTAGTACAAACTAGATAGTTGTCCGCATGACACTTTGATACTAAAAATAAATAGTATTTTTTAGTATAAAAAAATTAAATTACATGAGAGTTGACGCAATTGATTTGATAAGTCTAACAAAAAACTAAATAATTGATAAAAATATAGTTTGATTTAAAATAAATTAAGTGTATATATGTATGTGTGTGTGTATTTAAAAAATATTGAGATAATAACATATTCAGCTCAACCTGGTTTAACCTTTCAATTTATATTTAATCATTGATATTATCAAAAAAAAAAAATTCCTGAGATAAATGAGAGAGTACCGTAGATTCTCATAATATTTTTTTCAAAGTATCTTCTATTTGTTTTTTTTATTTCATATTTAGTTTTAAGTAAGACTAATTAAAAAAACATTTTGAATGTTATTTTATTAAATACAATTCAATTTTTAATTTGTTTTGAGATAATACTATTTTATAATAGAAGCAATTGCTTTTAAATGCTTTCCATGTCGCCTCAGCATCAACCATGGCCTCTGCTAACATGGATGGCACGTATGCGAGTCACGTGAACGAGGAAGCAAGTACTAGAAATTAATAGAATTACATAATTATCAATAATAAACAACATTTGACAGCAGTTGTTGAGCTATATAGGATTAGATTGATGTGTCTTTCTAGAGCTGGACATCGGATTCTTTAATATCGTTGGATTTAGTTGACCTCAACTACCGTTATATCATTCAATCTGTACTAGGAGGGAAGTAAATATATATTACATAGATGTCGCCCACATGTCGCATTAAATTATTTTAAAATTTAAAGAAAAATATTGATAATTCAAGAAAATCTAGGTTAAATTAACTAAAACACGTCTAAGGATACGAGACTAAAAGAACATGTAAGAAATCAAAAAAGAAATTATATAACTCAATGTCTAGAAATTTAATGTCGAGGATGAAAATTTTTTTTTTTAAAAAAATACAATGTTGAAGAAGAAAACTCGAGTAAGTTAAGGATAACTTGACAAATCAAAAACCCATAATGTGAAGCCGGGATAAATCTTTTAAAAAAAAATGATAGTAAAAAAAACATATAAAAACCTTCATGTCAATTCAGGTTAATTTATCAACTTGCTCTTGGAACAACCAAGTAATAAAAAAAAAAAAATATGACAAAGTTTAAAGACAAATAATTTAATGCAAAGTGATGAAAATAAAGAAAAAAACATAAAAAATCCAGGGAAAAAATTTGAGTCAATTTGGATCCACTCGATTAACTCACCTCGCGTGACAAGAGATCATGATAAAACATCAAACCCTTAAAAGAAAGGTTTGATAAAAAAAACAAAAAAGAGTTAATTAAAAAAAGTATCTGTGAACAAAAATACAAGCTCACCCGTGTTAGCTTTACCACTCTACTTTTCAAATAACAAAATAAAAAGAGAAGTGAGAAAATGACAAAAATAAGGACAAATTATTTAATATAAAAGGATAAAATTAAAAAAAAATCATAAAAAATTAAAAAAAAACCCTAAATCAACTAAGAAAAATCCTCTGCTAGCAGCATGCTATCAAGATAAGAAAAACTTTGGGAAGAAGAGCCTAACAAAAATTAGTTATTATACTGTATAAATATACAGATCATTTCATCCCTAATCAATTTTGCAATGACGAAATCATCCATGAAAAAAAAATATCCACCCATAATTACAGGCATAATCATTTTTTTTCGGAAAGGGCAAAATTGTATTCACACCGTTAAAATCCACACGTGTTTCTGTGTATAGATTTATATAAAAAAAACCGGTGCATTTTTTTATTTTAATTATTCTGAAAAATCACAGCCAGATGTGATGATGATAAGGGGGGCTGCAGCCTGGATGGATGCATGGGACCTGTCCATCCTGTGGAAAATTTGAGAGAAGACTTGTCTTCTTCAGAATCCCGTGTTCAAAATGTTGATTTATGATTGTATCTTTCAACTGCTAAATCACTTTTAATTAAAGTAAAGCGTCGAGTTAATTATTACATGATTAGCAAGAATCTCAAGTACAATTGTACCCCAAAGGTAATTAATGAGAAGATTCAAAACGACGTGTTTGGACGTTCACAGGTATGAGAATCCCATAAAGCCTGGAAGCTGACAGACATGACATTTGGCCAAACTCTTTTTCTGCTTGGGAACCCGGAAATTCTCTCTTCTCTTTTCTCTCTCCTGTTCCTCCCTTTTTTATTTACAGAAATATTATTCTAGCATGATCTGGCACATGATGATTAATCCACTCTTCTTGATTTGCATTTTTACGTGCAAATTACTGTGGTGATTAAAAATGATTAATTATAATTAATCAATTAAGCTGCCAGGAGAGTATCATCTGACGCAGTTTTTCTCCTGGTTTTGAAGTTTAGCGCGGGCGGACGTGGTTTGGAGTGCAAGCTTTAGCTTTGGTTATGGTAACAAGTAAAGGGAGGGAGGAGACAGAAAATCCAAGTGGGGATGCATGGAACGTTGGTTTCTGTTTCCTGAAGCTAACAGTCTGCTTTTACAGGATCTATACATTCAGCAGTCGAAACCCGTAGAAATCAAAAGGAAAAGGAAAGGAAGAAGATATGGCTCGCCCTCCCAAAATCCATCGAGCAAATCATTTGACCGGTTCTTCTACCATTAATTTTTAACTTATACGGTATATCAATATGATAAATGATCAAGTAGTGAGTCTTATATTTGTTTTTAATATGGTTTCAAGTTCGTGTAGATATTTACATGATAAGTATTGAAAGTTTATATAATCGTTAACTTTAAAATTTATAAAATTAGTTGAGAAATATTCAAGCTGACCCAACACCCGCGTTAAATAAAAAAAATTACAGTGTGCAATGAGCAATGAGAAGAAATCATGTGACTATATTTATTTGGGTAGATAAAATAAGAGTACTATAGTAAATTATTACTCGATTCCAATATTTTCAGTGAAATAAATAGTGTTTTTGTTTGTTTAAATATCCTAATATATACCGAGTCTGTGATTTTATACTTGACCGTAACTTGCTATTTTAATTATTATTTTTTATCGGAATCATCCTTAATTTGTAATCAAAATCTCCAATCTCACATACTTTAGACAAAATTAAACTATATGATAGAAAATTTGATCAAATTATATACCTAATAGTTCCATCATCTCTATCAAGACTTTTCGTTAAATTAACTTGCAACGTACCGACTACTTGGCATCCGTGTGGATCCATTTAGACAATCGAAGTTAGGTTTCACGTAATTATGTTACACGGATTCATATATTCTATGTATAAAAGTTCAAACAGCGGGATGGAAACATGATGTAATAAAACCTAATTAAAAATTAAATAATTAACCAATCGACCGCTCCTGTTTGATCAACTATAAAATTCATATTAAGTTTTTTTTAAACTAAAAAACGTCAAGGTATGGGACATGTGATGCCATTTAATCTTTGAATAAGTCCCTCTTAGGTTTGATTTTGATTCGCTTGGAACCAAGATCAATTCTTGCTTCTTCTTCTTTTTTTTTTTTCTATATAAATATTTTGTTTCTTTTGTTCCAATGATCAACAATGATAGTATTGTAGGGGGTGTTTGGGAGTGCGGTTGCGGTTGTTTTTCAAAGTGTTTTTCGTATCAAAATATATCAAAATGATATTTTTTATTTTTTAAAAATTATTTTTGATATCAGCACATCAAAATTATCTAAACGCACCTAACCACTGTCATTTAAAATGAAAAAAAAAATGAGCCAGCCGAAGTTAACCTACGGTTTGGCTGCAGTGTCAAACAGGCACGCAGAGGCATCTTATCCTCCCCTGACTATGGTGATGACTTTTCTTGTCTCCATTAGGGAAAAGTTTTCTGCTGCCAATTGCAAATTGATGTGGTTAGGATTGTCCATTTCAAACTGATAAAACCTTCTATTTTTTGGATGCGAGGAAATCTTATTGTATTTATGAGACCAACAAAACAAGTAAAATTTCAGTTATTTCAAGTTCTTACAAATAATGCATGTTCTGATTCGAATTGAAAACCTGTCGTGTAAATCATAAACTTTCTAATACCATGTCATGCCAGAACAATAAAACCTACCATTCTCACCTATAACACTACTAAATATTATACTTAATATACTCACAGCATCTAGTTTTATGAATTTCCCTCCTTCCCATCTCGTGTGGATCTGCTTCCAAAGACAACGATATTGGTTTGGTTGGAAGAGAAATGGATAGCCCTGATCTACCATGGTTTGAATATCAATACGTGCTGGTCTTCTTGGCTTCATGGATAATTAACGATCCACTCATTTATTTTATATTATCAGACTGAAAACCATGGGTATTTCCAGGCCTAGAATAATTAACAGTGTGTTTCTAATCTCAGTTATGATCACATGATATGCTGGCAAGATAAAGCTTTTTTCTTTTTTACGAGAAAGCCACTCTTTGGTTAAGGAGTTCTATTCAATTCATAAAAGAATTAATTTACTCTAATTGTTCATTTTTAAAATTATTAAATTATATAAAATAATTTATTTTTTGTTTTGAGCAATTTGGTTTTCCGTATTAGCTTGATGAAATTAAAAAAATCAATTTTCAATGCAATTACACTCTTAAATATTATTTTCAAATATATATCCGAAAATTTGAGTATTATTTTTTTAAGAAAATTATTTATAAGATCGAGATAAAAAATTAAAAACCCATTTCTCAATGTTGTGGGCTTGCATGCTCCTTACATTAAATTCACTACCACTTTGAGGTGGTTTCTGATAGATCATGGGCTTTAGAGCCGGCTAGCTCCCAAAGGACTGACAGCTCGTGGCAATCCACGTGTCACATAGCTGTTTGTCAGGAAAAGTAATAGCTGATATTAAGCCTTGGAAAAGCCACAGCACATTGCGGTCATGATCTGCCATTTCTGACGTGGCAGTGGAGGGTTCCTGTCACGTGACGTCAGGAGAAGACCTTCCATAAATATGAGCTGGTAGACGCTAGCGGCAATAAATGAATAACTCGCTCCATGAAGAAGATTTTTATTTTCCGGGACATCCTTCCTTCCTATACCATTGATCAGGCCTCCATTTCACCGTCTCCATTTCTCTTATATTTTGCATGATTTTTTTTTCTTTAATGGAAATAAATAACGTGCAAGGATTGTAGTTTGTGATAAGCTCGAGACATGGAAGGACCCAGCAAAATTAATCGACAAGAGGAGTGGATATGGGAATTCTGACAGCGACCTCATGCTTGAAAGTAACATGACGAATGTGAGCCGCCCGGCTGCCTCTCTCTTTGAGAGGCTAGGAAATTCTGTAGTAATTATAATTAAGCCTTCTAATGCAGCTGTTTTCTCCCACGTTCAAGCACACGGTCATTACTTTCTTTTCTTTTTCATTATTCAAAACCCTATTTTCTGGAAAATATATTATATAAATCTAGGTAAATAAATAAAAGTCTGACTATCCTATGCTATTACAGCGGAAGATCTGAGATTTAGTCTTAGAAATAACCCATTAGAAAAGAAAAAAAATGGTTAGAGAGTACAGGCACGAAGACGTTTGCATGCAAAAGAAGAAAAACGAGAGAAGCTTTCGGGGGAGGCATATTCTTGTGAAATCTGTACTTACCTAGAAGACAGGGAAGCTAGGGTAGGGGATGACTTAAGAGAGAGGAGAGATGGATAATGATTAGGCTGGCGAGGATTTGTTTTGCAATAACTACGTGAGCCTGCTTCTAAATTAAGCATTCATTTAGTACAGGTGATGTCACGCATTAAGCTCTTTATTACCGCTACTGCTTTGTTATGGTCGCTTGTTAAACACGTTATAGTTGTCAGTGGTGATCAGATGCCCTAAGCTTACGCAGAACGGATCGAAGCAAGCACACGAGAGGGCTGTGGACCTTTATTTATGGCTGAGTTAGATCGGTCAACAAACGTGTAACACTCTGATTTCTTTCACTTACAGACTGTCTATTGGTGATATCATGGCTTTAGCGAAGAGAGTGCTGTGCTGCATGTAGACGTGAATTAACTGATTCATAGGTATCTGCCCCTCCACCTGCGTGCAATCTCTTCTCTTTCTCTTCGTCAAACATTGAAGTTATGCATCTGTAATCAGCCCTCGTTTTCTACGATGGGGTTTTGACAGTGTACCTAAATCACCCCAAAATTTTAAAAATTGTGAGAGTAAAGGTGCCCTAGATTCGAAATATGTCACCCATCATTTGATTAATTTTCGTTCGGGGGAGTTTTTTTTTAAAATTTCCTGGTCAACTTTTTGAGGGAACCGTGCATGGTGGCTCATCATTTGCTGTGTTGTCTACCTCAGCATGCGAAACAGTACTCATTCGTCTTGAGCTATGCTAATATAGCAGGGCTTATCCGTGTCTGCACCCAAAATTTCATGCTAACTGATAAGGATAGTGAAAGGTGTATTCTCTAAAAATAGACTCCATTGAAGACCAAAGTCAAGTTGAGCAGCATAAGAGATAATTAAGGGATATGGCAATGAGATCAGCTGTATAGGACCTTTGTGGTTATCACAGTTCTCGTAGCAGAAAAAAGGATTAACGAATAATGGATTTAAACAGGTTAGATTCATTTTTTAATTTGGACTTAATTAGCCTCTACAACATTTACGGAATTGCCATTTCTTACCACGCATTCGGAGAAAACAAGAAACATGATAAAACTGCAATGCTGAGATGAGTAAAAGAACATTTATTTCGAGAAAGATGAGTAACAGAGGAAAGATATAAAAAAACTCGATTCAAAAGCATTTTTCAAGGACAGTTGCTCAAGATTGGATTCCATTGCGGAGCAGAGAGAGGCAATACAGCTAATGGGCCTTCGCGACGGGTGGGAAAAGAGAAACTTCCACCCAATGGGCCTAAACAACATCGATAATGTACCTCGATAGTCCACTAGCCCACGCGAAAGGTAAAATTATTTGAGTATTCATGCTCGAAAAAGGCCCTTTCAACATAGCCCGTATATTTTATTTTTCAGCAGATAATAATAATAATAATTAATCATAATCATAATAATAATTATCAACAAATAAAGAGTTCAAAGCCGTGAAATTTAAGGGGAAAAACACGAGAAACAAAGAATTAAAACTTAAAGTAGACTGGATTCAAATCTAGTTACAGTGCGTGAAAAGTCAGCTAATTCCCCCTATGTTAGCCAGAGTGAAAAAACTACCTAATCAAATGCTAGCATGCCGAGCAGCTAAACTTCATAAGATGCTTGAAATCGACTAATTTGAGGCATGAGCAGTTAGAATAGTAAAAGAAGTGATTACAAGCAAAAGGAATCTCGTGATATAATTAATTTCCATCTCCCATTGAAAATTAGAAATCAGAGAAAGCAAATATAAGCTGTGAAATGATATAAGATTTCAAGTTCTTTAACAGAATCACTTCAACATTCTGAGCTCGAAATACTAAGAAACTCATAAACCACATTTTCCAATCATAATTAGAAAATGCAGCATGCAGATTCAACCTATATATAAAAGAAACAAAATGCTTTCGATTCTAAAACAAACACTTGAAATCTCACCTAATGATATGTCAGTCACGACAGCGCAAATGCAAAGGATGTCCACTCTATTCACAGGTGCAAGCCATTCACAAAAACCTGACGGCTGTGCACCGCTAAAACTAGTTTGCCACGTCATTATCTAGTTATGTACAAGCTGTGGTTCTGCCAATGCTGGTCCAGTTGTATCCTTCCTGCTGCTTGAAGCCCTTGTTCCAATTGATTGTCCATGGACTTCCTGCCTTGTCTTGTCAATTGCAATCTGTGCATCGCGGCACTCAGGACTACAAAAAGCACCCAAGTAACTGCATTGCAAAAATGAAGTGTTGCTCAAACTTCATGAAAATGAAATAATCTGCATGTCCATAAAAAACGTTTCCAAGCAAACACTATCCTATTTGAAAACTGCAGGGAAAGAAAAAAAAACAGAGAGAAAGGGAAGTCCACCGATATTATCTTGAGCAGCATAGCACGAATAAAAGATTGATTCAAAACTTCGGATCAGATGAATAGGCATGACTCCTATGCTTAAGCGAAATAGCATGCCGTAGAGATTAGAGAAGCAAAGCCACATGGGAAAGGCTTAGTGTCTAAACTGGACCCATTTCTGCTTTTCGGCGCTAAAACTTAAAAACTAAAAGACATGCCTGATTGGGCCGAGATAGTAAGGCTTTGTCGAGGCTCAGCCCCACCAAGCTCTATACGTTGGGTTGGACCTAGTCCCAAGTGAACCTAGTGTGGCTTGGTTCGACCCAACCAAGTTTTATAGGATTCGGTTGGATTAAGGCCCAACTGAATTTCATGTTGATATGTTAGGCTTCAGCCCATGGAACCGAAAACTCCTTTTTTTTTTTTTTTCCCATTAACTTGTAATTTTAAGTGAAATGCCTCCTTGATATAATCAGAGTTACAAAATATTTTCTATATTTCATTTTATCACTTTAAAATATATGCATTCTATCAATTTATATATCTTTAAAATTATTATCTGTCAATTACGTTTTTGTATTGTTATTTTTTTATTTAAAGAATAATTTTTCTAATATTTTTACGTAGTATTACTAGGGTCTTCTAGGCTTTTTATATATAAAAATTATAATAGTTTTTTTTTGTCCATCAAAAACATGAATGAATAAAATTTGAATATTTTGAATATGTTCATATTTATGATGTTTTTAATTTTTTTAGAGTTTTGAGCTGTAACAAACCTCATTAACGACTCGTTGCTTCATGGGTTGGTTTTAGAGCTCGAAAATTCTGAATGATTACTAGACAACCATAGTTGGAATAACTAGATGAATAGAATGTGTTTTGTATAAGAGGAGATGAATAAGTTCTCCTTTAAGTAAAAGACATCAAAGATCTGGTATGTTATTTTCATCTGTGTTAATTGTTGATTTGAGAAATCTTGATGGCAAAACCCACAATGGAGTCAGCCGTAAAAAGGTATCGTGTTAGAAATCCATGATGAGTAGCCTACAGAAGACAATCATAGTTGGAATAAGTTGTAGAATAAGATGTGGTTGTGTAAGAGGAGACTAGGAAGTTTCACATCAAGTAAAAGACATCTAAGAACTAGTATGTTGTTTTCTTTTGCGTTAATTGTTGTAGAATACGGTGACCCGCACAAAAATGTTGTGCTAGGAGTCCATGATAGGTGAGTTGCATAAAGATATTTTGTTAGAAATCTACAATAGAATGATCTGTATAATGTTAAGAATCCATGATAGGATAACCTGCACTCAAAAGAATATTCTCAACATATATAGGACAATTTCTAATTGAAAACTAAACATATTCTTGATACTGGACAATTTTTTATTAAAAACTAATCTGGAGGATGAATTGTTTTCCAACCCCTTAAAGACTACTGTAAGAGTCTTTTTAGGGTAATATATATTTTTCTTAGTGAATTTTTTTTCTATTTTCTATTATTTTGCTTTTCAAATGTTTTTCTATCTGTTTTTTTTTTTTTTTGTACTCAGTATTACTGGGATTTTCTAGTTTTTTCTTTACAAGAGTTATAATAAAGTTTTGACAAGTAGTGACATGGATGAATAAAAGTTAATATTCTAGGTTTCTCCTCGTAGTTATAGTGTTCTTGGTCTTTAAGAGTATTGATCTGTAACAAATTTTGTTATTATATGCTCACAAATGCATTAGGGTGGAAGCTAAAAATAAATAAATAATTTTCTTAGTTAATTTTATTTTTTTTATTCTATTTTCTCCTCCGTATTATTATGTTTTTCTTATTTGAAAATAATATGATTTTCCAGCTTTTTATTTTATTTTTTATTAAATATATATAAGATTGTGATAATTTTGATAAGTGAAGAAAATATATAAAAGGTTGTTAATTAATAAATAAAATATTTTCCTTGAACTCAAAAGAACACATGCATGATTCATCAACCCTTGAACGAAACAAGTGCAATCCACGTGATACATTCTAAAATATATCAAATTTCCTTGGTTTTATTAACCACTCTTTCTCTTCGTTTATCCATTATGTGTTTACAACTATATGATCACTCTACTAACCCAAACAATACTAGTTTTCTTAAGCAATGCGACTCCAATTCCTCAAAATAGGCAAGAAAAAGAATTTTCTCTAATACTGATAAAAAAACAGAAAAAAATTGCTTCTATGGTTAGAAATTGACACAACAACATTCAAAATCAATTATGTATTTTATTTTTATCTAACAAATTAACAACAAATTAAACCAAATAAAGCATACAAAAATATAATAAATGAAAAATAAAAGGAAAGTTATAAAAAGAAATGAAACCTTACCCGTACATATAGACATCCTGTTTTTGATTCAGTCTCTTCTTACAGAGGCCACACCTCTCGAGAAAATGCTCAGTCTCCACCAAACCACCTCCAATATCCTTCTCTTTCTCTGGAAGCAGCAGCGGAGGAGGCGAGACATCGATAATCCTCTGGATAGACTGATCGGCCATGTTATCAGAAGTGAAACCACCGTCCCTCGGCGACAGCCGGTCGTTCCCGAAACCAACGTCTCCGAAGCTCTGAGACCGAGTTAGGCGAGAACGTTTGCCTGGCATTGATTGATTGGGGGAATTGGGAAATTAGGGTTTGGGGTTTTTGGAGAGAGAGAGAGAAGAGTCAGGAGGAGTATAAAGATAGTGAAACTGAAATACAGGCGTAGGAGGGTGTTTGGTGCGGAATTTATGGTGAGGTTTATATAGGCTACTGTGGGGTCCTTTGGTTGTTAGCTTGTTATTTATTATTATTTTATTAATATTTTTGCAAGGGTGGGTGGTGATGCTAACGTGGGTTGAAGAGCAAGGTAAGAGAGCAATCTGATTGGATAATACAATTTCCTTTCAGGTGATGAAGCTTTCACTTTGAGGAAAACTTGAAGGTTTTGTTTTTAGTAAACAGTGTCGTGTATAGCACTGCCTATCACATGGTTATTTATTTTAACATAAACAGAATATTTAAACACTCTTAAAGTGTTTTTTTAAATAATAATCATGATTTTGAAATTTAATGTATATAGGATAAGATCTTTTTAAATATTGATATAGTTACATATTAAATGTTATTTATTTTTAAATATTGCAATATTTAAGTGAAATTATTAGATTTACTACAAGACTTTAATGAACTTGGGTTGCTCTATAGAAAAACAACCTAGAAAACAACAATTTTAGTTGGTGGCTTGTGTTAAGCTGTTAAATTTATGACTAGATCATGAAACAAGATAAAATTATAGAAAACATATAAAAAAACATATGATAAGATAAAATTATAGAAATAAAAACTAAATCTGACCGATATATAACATAATAAAAAATAATTACAAAGCACAATTTCTAAAATAATTTAAAATTGAAGGATAATTTTTTTAAAAAATACAAAATAATATTGAATTGATGGGTAAAATTAAAAAAAAAAACTTGTAAAAAAAAGAACAAAAATAAATCAAAACTTGTGGGAGTGGTTAAAGCCGCACTGAAGAGTATTGGTAATAATAATGTTTGGTACACCAGAACTGAATTATCTATGATGTAGATGTACGATACATATATTTTTCCATATTCAATTCGGTATTATTCAAATCTGTTGCTTACGGATGACATTTTTTTCTGTACCTCTTTCAACAGTATTTAAAAAAAATAAAAAAATATTTTTATTTTTATATTAATTTTTTTTATGTTTTTAGATTAATTTTATGTACTAATATAAAAATAATTTTAAAAATAAAAAAGTATAATATTTTAATACATTTTTAAATAAAAAACACTTTAACAATTATCCTTATCAAGTATCAACACTTTTTGAACCGGGCCGGCTCAATATCTTCGAAGCAAAGGAAGGAGATGGTACGATCCGAGTGAGAAATGCCACTCCTACCAATTTTATGGGTCAAGAACAGATTGGTATCGGCATCAATCTAACGTGTAGCGACCACAGGGAGGAGCCTTTCATGAAACTCATGGCAAGCTGTCCTTTCAACTATTAATTCTTTGTTATGTTACTTAAACTTTGTAAATCTCGTAAATTCATAATTCGAGCTCGAGCAATAATTAAATGAGCTACTAAGAAATTGTAAATTACCAATGCTGTAGCCTCGAACATAGCCTGAGCTCTGTAAGCGCATAACAGATTTTAAACAATTTATTGTCAATGACGCCTTCTGCTGGTGAAAACCATTGACATACTGATGGAGGACGTTCGTTTTCTCCTTGACCGAAGAAACAAGCGAGGAAAGTCCATTGCATTTTCAAGATACAAAACGCAACAAGTATTCACCCTGACAGTGCCAAAGTTTCCCTTTATGAATATTTACAGCCTCATCTCATCTTTAGAGTTGTTGAAACACAACAAAACCCCCCTCAATTCAGACCCAGCCACTTCTTAAGGGTCAGTGCAGCTTCCCTCTTTTTTACTTGACTTTCTGTCTGGATTTTGGGAGTTTTCCCCTTGTATAGTGTTTTATGGTACTTCAAGTAGAGGGTTCGATACTTGTATTTGTCAATGAACATTTTCCCTTTCTCCATCATATCCACGACTTCATTTGCTCGAGAAAAAAATCCACCTCTTACAAATGTATAAAGTACTGAATCCAGTAGCTCCTGGTCAAACTTCATTGAGGTTGCTGAAGCAATAGATTTCATTTCGCCCCAGAGCTCTGTTACCTCTGTATATTTTCCCCCAATGGCAGCGTATCCAGTCACCATAGAATGAAAAGTTTGAGCATTTGGGGCATGGCCCAGACTCCTCATCTTCTTCAAAGCCTTTTCAGCATCTTGCATAAGCCTCTTCTTGCAGAAAAAGTGGATCACATTATTCCAATCATGAACTCCAGAATCTACGGCCTGCTCTTCTTTGATTTCCCGCAAAAGCTTTGCCATCAACCCTGCTTCACCACCCTCTGCACATCCTTTAACCAGCATCTCAAATTCCTGATGGCCAGTTCTAGGTATCTTAGCCTCTTTCATCTCCTTAAATATATGGAAGGCTTCCTTGGTATCTTTTTGAATCACTCGGAACTCAATCAATGCATTGTAACTGCTTGAGTCTAGCTGGATCCCTGCTCTACGTGCATCTCGTAGAAGTGCAGTGACCTCTCCTGTTCGGTTTGCTTGACAATATGCTTTCAAGAGTGAGGCATAGACAGAAGAACTGGTTCTGACCCCAGCCAAACGCATCTCATCTAGCAGGTCGTGTGCTTGATCTAGCCACCCAAGTGAAATGCATGAATTGATGACATAAACCAAGGCTGAATTGTCATTGGAAGCTGGAGAATCTTCTTTCTCTGCCTTGATAAGAAATGCAGCCAACTCCTTGGTCTTGCCAGATTCTAGAAAAGCTTTAACCAGCTTCACATAAATTTTTTCAGTTGGCTGGAGGATGCCACGTTCAGTTGTAATCAATTCAACCTGCATCTGCAACTCAACTAACAGAGCATTGAGTACTTCCTTTGCCTCAGTGTCAAGTTTCAAGAAATTTCGGTCCCTAAAGAACTCTTCATAAGAAAGTGTAAGATCTTTGTTTGATTTATTGTTCCCTAAGCCACCTGATTCTTTGTGGCCCAAACTTTCCTGAGTAACTGGGCCTGGAGAGGACTTTTTATCAATTGGGAACAAAAGAGCAGCTGTAGCAAATGAATTTCGTGCTTCTCTTGCTTTCCGAAGCATTATCAAAACCATGTTGGAAGCAGCATCAAGATCCCCAAATTTCAAGTGGCATGTTAGCAAACAATTATAGAACTGCCGAAACTGAGTATCAGTTAAACTTGGGGAATCATCTATATGTCTCTGAAGTTTTCTAAGTTCTTCTCTTCTCCCATTCCTCTCGTATATGTGTGCCATTATGATCAATAAATTTGTGTCGGCTCGGATGCCAATTCGAGGCATCATGTCAAGAAGCTGCTCTGCTTTTCTAGTTGTTCCAAACAAGAGACATCCGGTCAAAGCAATGTTCATAGCAGTAGTATTAGGCTTCATGGCAATTAAAGGTGCATTAATCTTTTTACGAGGGTCCACCCTACCATCTTGGAACAAGTAACCTATCTCAAGGATCAACTCAGCAGCAAGGTAAGCACCAGGAGCTGTTAGTGACATATGAGCCAAGATTGCAGACCAAGCAGTCACTGGAGGATATTGTTCCATTTGTATCAACTTTCTCAGGATTGTTGATGCAGGAACTGGCAAACCACATTTGGCAAGAACAAAAGAGAGATAGATCAAAGGCTCCTTCCCCAGCAGATTCTGCTTGCTTTCCTCGATAGCCTGTTCTACCATGCCATATGCCTTCTCAAGCCACGGAACATCAAGGCTTGCGGCATAACTTGTCAGAAGCTTATTCACAGTGGACTTTCGAGGAAACCCATCCATATGCAAATGCTGTTCAAATAACTTCCATGCATCATTAAATCTATGCTCATCAATTGCATTCTCTATTTCCATACATAGTTTTGCCGAGTCTCGAGCCTGGACCAAGATTGTTCCAGCCAGAGTTGAAAAGGAATGGCTTTGATGATTGAACCCATCCTGGATTCGTACAACAACAGCCGGACCATTTAGGTTGGGCAAAGGGGAATCAACAAACTCATTGACAGGCCTGCTGCTCCAAGAAACTAGCATTTGGAATCTGGATACCCGAGTAGTCTCATGTCCACTATCAGAAAGTACGGAAAATAAAACTCTAGGGTACAATGCAATGACCTGACACTTCAATTTCCTGGTACATAGCATTCCTTTTCTATATATGCTTTCCTTAACAATAAAAAATAACTCAACTAGAAATCATGCGTTGAAATGGATTGTAACCTGCAATATATACTATTATTTAATTGATAAAACAGGGTTCGATGGTGTGAATTGCATGAAAAAGTTCAAATATATGCTAACACACCTAACTTTTATCAGCCATTCATGTAGGTAACAAGTAGTACCATGCCAAGCGAAGAACAGTTCAACATGCCTGAAACAAATCAACATTGAAAAAGTAAAAGATGTGGGTATTTTCATTATGAAGTCATTCAAAACAAGCAAGCAAAAACACAATAATTTTGCAATTTAAGATACTGATTCTTCTTTGAAATCTTCAAGCGTCTTATTTAACATTTAGCAATCAACAGCACTAATAAGACAAAATCCTATAGTGTATGTCTCGTTGACAGGCGTAGGAGAGACATCATTCTCATGCGAGCAGGAAAAAAAGGGAAAAAAAGTTCAAGTTGCGTTTCATTCTCTTGGGTTTCTAAACAAACCAAATGAAGGGGAGAAAACATGAAAACTATTAAGAAACCTTACAAGAACAGTTTCATAGCTCAGTCAGGCATTTCATCGAACAAATGTGATGGGCAACAACTATACGTGGATGCCACATCCAGACAACGTTTTAACCAGATTAGTGGAAACGGGAAAGGAAGGAATTTAGTGCGGGTTTGATAATACTCACGGGAATTATCATTTCGCTGTCCCCGACAGTTGGCAATGGGAGGGAGAGCAAAACGTCTCTGAAAGCGTGAATATCAAATCGTTCATAGCTAGTTCGGCTTTACTGGCTCCTTGCTGCTTCGTAGTTTAAGAGAATTCAAAGCACTGAACTTGGGCTTAATCACTTTCACTCCTAGGCCTTAACTGATTCCTGGGCCTTTTTAATTAGAAGTCCAAGCCCATTTAATAATATTTTATTTTGTTGGGCATCTAATTTAGTTTTCAAAACAAAAACTAAGGGTGTGGTTGACATTGCTTTTGCTTTTGCGATTGAGGTTGAAAAAAAACAGTTTCAAAAAAAAGGCTTTTACTTTGGTGCAAAATAAGCAGTGAAGTGTTTGGTTAAAACTGTGGTTGAGTTAGAGTTTGAAAAAAAAACAATTTTAGGTGTTTGGTTACCAAACTTTACATATTGCTTTTAACTTGTAAAATTACTTTAAAGGGCATGGACATATAAACACACACACACACACACATATATAACCTCTAAAAATGCATTTAATTAATTAATCTTAATTAAATATATCCTCATTCTTTTTTATATATAAATTTAACCCGTTTAACTCAAATTTTTTATAAAAGGATAAAATATAAAATAAAATAAAATTTCAAGGGCTTGTTCAAGCCCCAAAAAAAGAAGTTCGATTGTGTTCATTTTCAGTTCTTGTCTTGAAATCTTGGAAACAAAAACAAATAAAATTACTTGTGTTATTTTATTTACTTTCCACAAACTTTCCTAGCCAAGCCAGGCAAGCCCAGACACTTGTCATACTATTTTTTATTTCTTTATACTTTATGATTTTAATTTTCTCATGCTATTCTTATAAATATTAATGTCTCTAAGAATAAAACGAATTCTTAAAATTGATTTAAATTTCTCCTCCAAAATCTAAATAAACCGAAAATAATCTGGAAAGGAATTTTCTTACAGCTAACTACAGAAATAGCCTTTAACTATAGGAATATAAGCGAACAAACAAGAGATGGCCATCGCACACCACCGAATTACAACTCAGTCATGGGTCAACCCTTTTTGCTGGCTCACGGGTCAACCCTTTTTGCTGGCTCACCATGGGTCAACCCTTTCGCTTCCCAGTCAACTTCGCCTACAACGTTCCATTTCCCTTGTAAGGGCATCTACAGCGGAGAAGGTAAACAGATATGCAAATTCAAATTAATGTACTTTTGGCCATTTTTTACCTACTGTATCTGCTGTAACAGTATAGCTATACTCCCAGCTAAATATACATAATCCTGATCAACCTGCTATATATGGCAGGAAATGAAAGAGAAGGCATTGTACAATGTTACCGTTGGAATCACTATTCAGCAATACAATATATATCACACCCGGTGCTAGAATTACTCTCATTGCATCGCACAAAGAAACAGAGAGAAAGGTTAGTTTTCGAAATCTTTTCTAATTTTTTATTTTGTTCTTGTGCATGCTCTCCCACATGTGTTTTGCAACTGTTATAAAATTGATTTTTGATTTTCATGGATTCCTGGGTTTATTTTACTTTCCTTTATGTGATCAAGGCTTGTGGTGGGATTTTGGATGTTAGATTAGGAGATGTTATTCATGGGATGGTGATTAAGCTGGGTTTGGTTTTGGATGTGTTTGTGGGCAATGTTTTGGTGGGAATGTATAGGAAATGTGGGGTTGTGATGATGCGATGAAAGTGTTTGATTTTATGCCTGAGAAGAATTCGGTTTCATGCCTACTGCTGGTTTTGATTTTATGTATAGGAATTTAGACCATTTATTTCTCTTGCTGGCAAGTTAAACTGGCCATCATCTAGTCACGTGCTCTAGGCATTGCATGTTGATCATGCATCTGGTGTCTAGCTAGCTTGATAATGATAAAGAGCATAAAAGAATCAAAACCAGCAGTAGGCACATCGTCAGAAGGCAAGTATTTCTGGAGGACCTTTAAAACAACAAGAATGGAAAGTTTTAGCATTCGAATGTAGCAACATGCAAGATACTATGCTATCAAAATATTATGCAACAAATCATCCTATCTACATTCTGTCCTAGTAATTGAAATCTCACCACCGGCGATGAATCAAGTTTGGTAATGTTACATGAACTATTAGGCATTGAAATGTCAAAGGAATCCTAATCAGCTATTGTGAGAGTTTCATGTAGTTTGCAATTTGAATGTTGTGCTGTTGTGTTTGCAATTTGTGTATTTTCCGGAAAAAAAACAGAGAGGGAGAAACATGATTATATGACAAATCTTAGGGTGTTTTGCCAAAAATTTTTTTCCATGTGAATGCAATCTTCAATTTTACTTCTGCAATTTTTATCTTGTTAATTTGATTATTACAGAGAAGCATTAACAAGAGATATTGATATAGAAAACAGGAAAGGACCAAAACGATGAATATATGATGAGATATTCTAACATTAGCTTAGTCATGATTTAGAAATAAACAAATTCTAGCTATCTTTCCACAAATCAGCAGTGGTTGATTTAAGTCAGTGGGGCATGACCATAAATGTGTGATATGAGTATGTGGCTGGCTAGTGTGGGATTATTGTTAGGGGAGTCGAGAATTTCAGCAAATTTTGATAGAGATCTATGGGAGCTCATGGGGGTGGGGGGAAATTAGGCTTGGAGTTGTCAATTATCATCCACGTATGTGTGCTGGACCAGCAAATGCCACTTGATCAGAAGAGGCAACAGCTTGATGTTAAGATGAATGGCCTTATTCAATTTTTTTTGTTAGATGGACTCAAATTTACCAAACTCATTCACCAACTTTCTTATAAATGAGTCTGAAGATATTGTGTCTCAACCAAGTGATTCTACTCAACTTCATAAAAATCACAAAGGACTAAAAATTTCTCACAAGAAGAAGATTGTTTACTTATTTCTGCATGGTTAAATACGAGAACGGGGAAACATAAATAATCGTTCTCAAATAAGCATCTCAAATAGATGGCAAGACATAAATAGAGAAGTTGAAAAATTTGTTGGTTTTCTTACCCAAATTGAAAACCGTCAACAAAATGGAACAACTGAAGAATCAAGGGTAATGTTTTTTTTTTAATATTTACTTAATAAATAATTCGTTTAACATATTTATTATATAACATAGTTTCATCTAGATGCATTTCTTTATCAAAAGCAGACCAATTGGTAGGAAGGCTGCAAAGAAACGACTTAAACACAGACAAGGAAAAGAGAAAGTTGACGAGATATATATAACAAATCTCCTAGATAAATTCAAGGATACTATGGAGAAAGTTGAGGATAAAAAAAATCAAGCTAGACTAACAATGTTAGAGCAGCAAGCTATAATAATTAAACAAAATCAAGAGAAGCAAGAGGATGAAATCATGAGGACGGATACTTCGTGTATGGATCCAATTTCTGCGTTGTATTTTCAAAATAGAAAACTAGAAATTATGACAAAGAGAGGTTTTAATTTGTAATTTATTTGATTGAGTTATTTGTAATGGAATGTATTTCTAATTAATTATTTTTAATTTGCTATAAATATTTTGTGTCGTGTTATAAAATTTCAAACGTTGGTGGGAAATGAAATTTTGGCGGAATTTTTCAATATTTAAAATTTTCAAATTGTTTTGTTGTGTTTTTTTAAATTTAAATTTTTTTTTTAAAAAAAATATTATATGAAATTAATAATTATATTATTAGAGGGTTTTTTAAAAGTAATTATTCAATTATATAACTTATTCCTATTAATTGTGTAATTAATTGCATAATTAAACTATATACAAGATAATTGCACTATATTTAAAATAACATTAAAAAATAGCTTATCAAAATAGCTTTTACCATTAAAGTATCCATCAATAAAATAGCCATATATCCACTATTCAAAAAACTATTTTTAAAATTTGACACTCCTAAATACCTATTGCCATTAAAGTTGTTCTAACACAGGTTAGATGCAGAGAGAACACGTTCATCGTACATACATTTTACATCTGTTTTTTGAATTGAGAGGGCACGTGGCATTCAATCACCTGCAAGAGGGTACCTTACGTTTCCTTTTACAGGTTGCTATTTTCGGAAGCCACCACTGGATGACCGGCAGGGACAATGAAGACAGTGCTGCGGCTCAAACGCGAGCTTATCCAGAAGTTTGACCAACCTTTCCTCTTGTTGAGCCTTCGCTTTCAATGTATCCCTTGCTCGAACCAGAAGACGAGACTTGAGTATCCCTCACGTTCTAAAACAATGGATATCTTGGTTGCCTTTGATTTTTGTAGCAGGGTCCAGCCATAGATCCCTGTATACAAAAAGAAAGGGATCGGAGGGAGGATTCGGATTAGATAGATTCATAACCTTTTTATATCAAAGAAATACAGATTAAGGCCAATCTGATTAGGAATAAGAGGGATAAACATACTCGCGTGCTTTTGGCCAAAGAGACTGTTAAGTGATTTTGGAAATTATTGTGGATGATCACTCTTTCTTCCTTCTGATGTGCTCCTCACAGTCTCTCAGGCACTTATCAACCTCTCTCTCATCATACCCTAGTTACTCTTTGCATTGCTGCTTGCAAACCTTTTGTTCCGGGTCTTTTTTGGCTATAGCCATTCCAACGCACAAAGCCAACAGAGAGAAGACTGTAACTGCTAAGGAAAGTCTCACTTTCACAGCCATATCTGTCACTACAAACAGAAGATGCTATCAATGCTGCAGGGAACGGAGATCGCCGATTGCATGTTATATAGTTGGGGATAGAGGGAGCATGCACGATGATGACGAGTGTCCAAAGTCTGCTTTAGCCCCCCCAACTAATTGTGTTAGACGATCTGTGTATGCTCATTATTTGAATTTTGATTCATTAATTTGTCCAATATTTACTAATCGCAAGAATTGCTTTGTGTTTTAGCTCATTATTGTTTAGATACCGTAATAAATATGTCTATTGATTTTCAAGTTGGCAAGTCATGTTTTTTCCTGTTCTCTAAGACTAGTTTCAGCTTAGAATCTGAATTCAATCACCGGGGCTATGCTGATCAGTATCGGACCATATTTTCCGAGGATGACAATCACGAAAATTTTGTTTCCTGTGACGTGGGTTATGCTGACCAGTTTCTGGAGTGGTTGGAGAGGGTTTGAGTTTGAGTCGGGTCTTAAAGACGACTCCTGATACCCCCTTGTTCTTTTGGAACATTTCTTGATTTTGCTTTGGATAAAACAAAACGAAAGGTGAGAACCCAAATCCTTTGAGCCTTGGAAAAAACATTATGGATATTTCTCCATAAAACATCAACAAAAGTCCCTAATAAATTTTAAAAAGAGACAAACATTCAAAGACATACTCATAGAAATAATATACATTTTCATGCAAGCATACACTATAAATATTTCCTCACCTTTAAGCTTGTTCAAGTCTTCCAATATATATATATTTACTAGATTTTAAAAGACCAATAATAATATATATATATATATATATATATATATATATATATAAAAGCTCGATTAGATCATAACCCAGCCAAGCCACTCTTTTCTCTCTCTGTCTTTCTCCACTTCTGTTTTTCCCTTGACTGGGCTTCGTAGAGCTACATGAAGCTTAATGAAGTCGAGACCTTACCAGGTTTGAGTTTTAGCCTGGTTGACCTATTTTTAGTCCACTACCCTGGTTTGTTATTCATAAATAATAATGTGTGTTGTACTTATTATAAATAGTATTTTCACTATTTGGGGGAAACTTATTTCATCTTAGTTGTCTACATGCGTATCACTTGATTAAATAAAATTAAATATTTACTTAAATATTGAAGTATCCTTTATTTACTATACTTTTTTTTATTTAAGAAAATTTTATTCCCTAAAAATATATATTTTATGGATCTAAATGAGAGAGTAAAACTATAATTGTATTCTTACAAGATATTTATATTTTAACATGAACTCAAGACTTTTTATTATATTTTAACATGAATTGAAGATTTTATGTGTAGATTTTAAATCCTTTTATCACCATATCCTTTGGATACCTTGCTTTACGATACGCTTGTTCTATAGGAATAAATAGGTCTAAAACTCTTCTATCAGGCAGAATCAACATTCTTATGTGAAGGTTTTATCAAGTACATTTTCTAATCCCAGCAGCAAGTTCTACTACATCTTTGTTTAACGCCTTTCATAAGATTGAAAAGGGCATGAAACGGAGATCTGTGGGAGTCCTTCAGATCAGTTGTGGTCGAGAAACCAAAATCGCAACATTTTGTATCAGTTTTATTACACAGACAATTCAAATAGGACAATACTAAGCAATTCAAAGTAATTGGTATAAGTTAAATCATTCAAGGGGAAGCTTTGCGCCATTTTATTTTCTAATCCAGCCATTTCACCCACATCTAAACTCTTGCAGCTGATTTTCCTTCGTGAAGAACAGCAATTTCGAGTAAGGACTCTGTAATTTTTGGTTTATACTTTACGCAGATGCAAAATGCATAGGTTCAGTGACAAGAATTTAAGTTTGTCATTAGTATCTGAAAAAAAATACCATAAAGCTAGGCCAGTAGCCTCGCCCATGGGGAAAAACCTTCCATTCTTAAGCTACAGAGAGAGAAAAAAGAAGGGAAACTCGAGATGACAATGGGTTATTTTTATTTAGTTTCCAAGGCTATAGTGAAATACATAATTAGGAGCAGAAATCGTTGTGAATTTCTTCCGCTTCTTTATGGTATACAGCCTCAATCTATTCGTCGGAGCACTACTGCATGCTTGTCATGGTCACCACTTAAAAGTGCAGATCCTTCAGTTTGACTACACAGCAATAAAACAAGCACAAGTAAGGAAATATTATTTTGTTTAAAAAAACAAGAAAAGAGGGTTTGAAAAAGGTTGTATATGAAGATATTCACGTAGCTTACCAAATGCCTGCTTCGCCAAACAGTCAGCGTCGCACTTCATTTCGCAGAAGGAGTAACCATTGCCCTCACTTTTGCATTTGTCATCGCAGCCATTGAAACATGTTGCGTACTGATCATCCACCGGGCTAGCCTCGGTCAGGTGCATGGCTGCAGCAGCAACAATGCTCAAGAGAAAAACTGCTACAAGTTTGTTGGCCATATTTTCTTCGTTATTTTTTCTGTGTCTCCTCTCTCAACTTGACAGATGATTTGTGAAGGAGAGGAATGGATGGTCGAGGTATTTATTGACCCTCAAAGTCTAATTTTGTAGTGTTTAACCCCCTTTTTTTTCCTGGCAAAGCTTCCCTTGCGGCATTTTGGGATTTGCTTAAAGCATCGAATGGTAAGTGCATAAGCAACTCGTTCAAACTTCCTTGTAATTTTAGCTACTCGCACCAAAACCAAGAGGGGATAAAAAAGTTCCAGCCATTAGGTTTATGGAGTGTTTAGCATTAGCAGTATATTTAAAAAAAAAAAAAAAAAATATTTTAAATTAAAAATTTTGGTATTTTTAAATCTGTTATATCAAAAAAAATTAAAAATAAAAAAATATCATTTTAATTTATTTAAAAAAAAATACTTTTAATATTTTTAGTACCATCCATCTCGATCTTCAAAACAGGAAGACGTGGGTGTGCTTTATATGAACTGGGCTCTTAACCAATAATTAAAAAAGGCTTGTTGCATGGCCGATACATATCTAATAAAAGGTGAACTGGGCTTCTGTAATCGGGCAAAAACAAAAAATTTGCTTGTTGCTCGCTCGCTTGTAGGCCTGTCAAATGGATTAATCTAATGTAATTAAATATATTTGGAATAAAATTTTCATAACTCAATTATATTTTGAACCGAATTTATTGAATTGATCAGAAATATTTTTACCTCAATATGGTCCAATAATGATACGATCATAATATATATATATATATATATATATATATATATATAGAGAGAGAGAGAGAGAGAGAGAGAGAGAGAGAGAGAGAGTATGGCAGTATATTTAGATTAAAGGTTTATTATGAAAAATATTGACTTCATTCTTCACATCTTCACAACTTCACAAAGTAGTTTTAATTGTAACAATTATTTAAGAAAATTATTATTCAATATTGAGATTATGAGGATTAAATTCTTAATTTATATTGATTTGCTTTGTATAATACTATTCTAGTTAGAGGACATGAGTTGCAAGTATGGTAATTAACCACGGTTGACTCAAGTTTTTTTATATTTTTTTTAATTGATTTTATTTTTAATTTTATCATTAACATATGGTTGATTGGAAATTGAGACTTGTAATTTATTTTTACTTTTTTTTTACAAGATTACCCTAATCTTATGATTCGAGTCACTTGTTTGACAGATTAATCTGGGGTGACCTAAATTTTTTCTATGATTTTTTTTATTCTTCAATATTGAATTGAATATAAATAAAGATGAATTCGTCGTTCAATTCCTGATAAAGCAATGTTTGCTGGAAACAATGTTGAATGATTATATATATAATATTTTTCAACATTGTGTTTACAAGGGATTAAATTTCATAATTTATTTTGATTTATTTTATAAAGTTATTCTAGTTTTATAATTTAGGTAATGAGTTTGACGAATTAACCTAGATTTATTCAAAATAATAATTAATTTTATCTTAAATATTTGGTTTATTGAAAAATAAATTATTATTTTTTTATGTTATTCTGATCTTATAACTTGATTCATGAGTTTGATAAGTCAACCTAAGTTAACTTGGTTTATTGTTATTTTTTAATTGAATTATTTTTTACAAAATTAATCATTCAATATTAAGATTTATAATTTATTCTCATTCTTATTTATAATATTATCATGATCTTATAACCTAAGTCGTGAATTTGATGGGTTACCTTATATCAATCTAATATGTTTTTGAAACTTTCATAAAAAATGTTTTCTATTTTTTAAAACTTGAAAACATTTTTCTTCATTTAAAGCTTATGTTTTTTTTAATAGGGAATATATTTATGAATAAAATTAATTTTAAAATAAAAAAAACCATAATTCCAAATAATAATATAATTATTGATAAAATAATTATTTGTAAAACACTAGTATTTTTTTCCCATGTTTATAATTTAGTGCCTAGATCAGTAGATATTCTTATTAATTATTTCTCTTTAACTTTTTCATACTTCTTGTCTAGTTTAATTTAGTTTTGATTTTTAATATAAGTTTTTAAAGGGAAATTTGACTCTGTTGATGAGATATTTTTTATTTTTAAAATATAAATATTGAATATGCTGTGATCCTTTGCCGGAACTGGACCTGCCGACAGCACTGCTTGCTTGCTCTCCTGCTATGGATTCTTTCTTGTCTAACGCACAAGAAAAGTCACCGCTTCACCCCCTCTGGCCTCTCACTTTCAGTGCCTGGGAAAATTTAAAGAACAGAGAGATGAAGCCAAAGCAATGAAATGCGTGTTAGGAAAGGTAGGAGATGGATTCACTCTGGTAGTGACAGAGACGTCATCCGTACATAGCATTTTAACGAGGACAAGGACAAGATCACCGTCCTCTGCATGTGGCGAACGACGGGTCTCTACCCTCTTCACTTCTATTACCGCATCTCTTTTATTTTTGTATTTTTTGTAATAAATTATTTCTATATTTTTCGTTAATTACTAGGTTTATCCAGGTTGTCTGGGGCTATGTGTTATTGCAATTTGCATGTTGTGAGTTAAGCTGCCTGTGGCAGGTTTGGAAAAATAGAGAGTAGGGGATTCAGAATTTTGTTAGCAGTTGGACTGATCCTGTTTGCATTTTCAGAGATTTGATATGGCTAGTTTTCTTGTCGCTGATTATAATTCTGTATCTCCTCCTGGCAGGTAAAACCAAAGGACAGGACAATCTCTCAACTGCTTGACATTATCGTCACTCTTCACGATATTGACAAGGAAGCATGAGGTTCTGGATCCTGTTTTTGTCTCAAAATACCGATGGATGTGCACTACTTTGTTTGATATTATTGCTATTACAATAAAATTTATTGTTTTCAAAAATATTTTTAAAATGCAAAAATAAATAGGCTCTATCACAGCTCGAGAAGCCATTAAGATTGTTGATAGAGATAGTGCAAGGGAATATGCCTGGTTGAATCGATCAGAAATGCCAGTGATGCCATAGCCAAAAGTTCGAGTTCAGTACAGGCATTTGTCCCTGTTTCTGATTTTCCTCCAAAATTTTCAGATTTTGTGTGTGCTTTGGTTCTATAACTAAACTTGTGAAATGACTACATATTAACATGATCTAGGCAGCCACATTAGTTTATGCGTGCAAGAATTTTTCTGCACTTCAAATTTTCAATGCTGTACGACATAGATTTCTTAAAAGGTTTATCCAGTGCTCGTTTCTAACATCAATTAAAGCAATGAGAAGATTTGAAGTATTTGTTTATTTTTCCTGATAACATGACATGAATCTGCATTCAATATGTTTTCACACCAACATGAACGGAAACAAATAGGGATGAAGAGGTTGTAGCTTAATAGATTTAGAAAACCATGATTGCTAGAAATATTAGCAAGGAATTTGGTGGCGGAACATAGGATGACATAGATGCCGAGGGGGATAGCACTGGTCGGATCCCTGCAGTTGTTGGAGGGGCTTCTACAGGCGCTGGTGGGGATAGTGGTTTTGATGGCAGAGTAGTTTCAGATTCTGGTGCTGGAGCAAGTGCTACCGCTTTGGAAGCTGCAGAAAGCAACTTGGTAATTAGCATGTCAGGTATATCACGCTCGACATAAGTACTGTCTTACTCTTACACGAGCTTCCAAACTCATTCTTCTCTGAAAGGTAAATTTTTTCAAAATCCAAGAGTGGGTTTTACCTCGTGGGCTTAAGGCAGAGGCGGCTGTAGGTGCAAGAGCTGGACCAAGCAAGACGGGACCTGCCAATGTTCCAGTGAACACAAATTATGTTTTAGTTTTCAAATATCATTTTCTTTTTTGACAGCCTAATTAAAAATTGTAAAGGATCCATAAATTTCCAATTACCTGGTGCTGGTAGAGGGGTCGCAGATGCTGCAAAACACAAAGCAATCATCATTAGAAAATTTAACAAAAGTGGACAGAACTGAAAAGATTCTTCGCAGGTATAAATTAAGTCCTACCTTTACACTGCATTGGCACGCCACCCATATTACATGCTCGGGGAAGAGAGATCGCTAAAGTACGGTTAATCGGTGGTAGAACAGGCACACTGGCTGTCAGTAATAGACAGGCACAGTCCATACCATTGCTCATGAGGGACTTCAATGTGCTGCAACAGCCAGTAGTTGGTGATGAGCCATTATTGCTGCTTCCGGTGATAAAATTTACGCATGGGGTGAAGCTACTTATCATTGAGGCTGTGCATGGCGTATTAATTTGCCCATTCACTGAAATTACTAGTAGGGTTGATAATATTGCAATAAAATTAAAAACCTTTAGCCCTTCCATGAGCAGTTATGAATATCTTCAAATGTGTTTTTTATTAGAAAAGAGTATAGACAAGATCTGAGTTGCTTGTATGGACATGAAGAAAATCATTTATAGATTGGCAGGGACAAAATAATTGGAGGGAAAGAACTGGTAGATTTGAAATGGATTCTGAAGTTCAACAACTATAACTAATTTCACATGGTTGAAGGAAATTTTTATTTTTTATTCCTCTGACTCTTTAGACCTCGAAGACTAGGAGTTCAAGTTAGGTATGTTAGGCATCCCGATCACAGTTTAAAATTTGCTATCCTAAATAGATGCATGGTATACCGTTTATGTTAAAAGATGCATGGTATACCGTTTAGGTCAGATATTGTAATGACTTTCAGAAGAAGCTCACCAGAAAACTATTGAAGTGGTGACCAGGGACGATTCCCCTGGCCACACCTTGGCTAAAATAATATGCCCCTTCCCCGTTGTAACATAATTGCTTCCTTTTATTAGAAACTCTCAATTTATTCCAAAACAAATAGAGAATTTTAATGATTTTTCTCTAAATTTTACCTTCTCTTTCACGAGCAGAGCAATGCCTATGTACTCCAACAGAAACCTTATTTTACTAATACGGAAAAGATGGGAAATTCAATCATTCATAGAGATGGCTATAAGGGTAAGATACGCTTACTGACTGTTAATTAATGATTGCAGTTTGGCAGACATAATCTAGTTAAACAGAACATTAAAATATATACGCTGAGGACAAATGACAAGTTTTAGTTATTTAACAACCCTTTGATTCAGCTGAAGTTGGTCATCCAAATACACCAATAATCTTGTCTCTGTTCCACGAGCTTTCCTGTATAAATCCAGTCCCTTCTTTTCCTTCTCACTCAAACTTCAAACCTCGGAATTCCAGCCATACATTTGACTGTCACAGCCAGATCATTCTAGCCATCCAAAAACTTTCAGCTGCAGTCAATGGCTTCAAGTGGGATTCGCGTGGGTCTAGTCCTGGTCCTTGTGGCCATAACATGTGGTGGAGCGATGGCTCAATCAAGCTGCACTAATACTCTCATGACCCTGAGCCCATGCCTGAACTACGTAACAGGAAATTCATCAAGTCCATCATCTTCCTGCTGCTCACGGCTAGGAAATGTTGTCCAAACATCACCACTATGCCTTTGCTCCCTGCTCAATAATAGTGGTGCCTCGCTAGGTGTCAACCGGACTCTTGCTCTGAATCTCCCTGGCGCTTGTAAGATCCAAACTCCATCGATCAACCAGTGCAAAGGTAATCCTAAGTTTTAACTCTTTCTGGTGAATTATAAACAAGGGATGCTAGATTCATGCTGACTTCACTTTGGAAATGGTAAAACAGCTGCATCTGCGCCCGCAGCTTCAGCAACTCCACCAGTAAGCTCACCAGCCAGTTCACCAGCAGATTCATCTGATCGAACACCTGAACCAGATACTACTCCATCAGAATCAGACATTCCTTCAGCTTCAGGTATGTTCAGGAAATGTAAATCGTGAAAAAGCCTTCCAAGCTTAGCTGGATAATGTAGTTGATTTCTACATGCTAATCGAGAATTGAGTTTTGATTTTTAATCGTACGAAGGAAACAAAACGTAATTTCGGAATGAACCAAAACTCGTACGGCTGACACCTACAATTAAAGTTCATACATGAAGACACCAGACTAAGAAATTCCAATTTATAAATGTTAATAGGAATGGTTTCTAAATCAGCTCTTAATTGTAAATACAGGAACTGGAAGTGGCTCTAAAACTGTCCCATCATCAACCGGAACGTCTGACGGAAGTATTGTCAAAGCACCCCTTCATTTTGTGCTCTCCTTTCTCTTTGTGGCATGGTGTGGCTCAGCTGCTACCAAATTCTGAGTCCAAAAAGGTGGTTTTTGGAATTGTACTTTGAAATTTTCGAGAATGATTTGTGGCCAGTTGTATCATTGATTATGATTACCTGTGAAGGATGATTCTTGTAGAGCGTGATTGTATTATTTGTTTAGTTTCCTTAATGAAGAATGAAAACCATATTGGTCCGTTCAAGGAAAAATGTCAAAAACCACTGTCAATTCTCCAACCCCTCCTTTTCTTCTTCTTTAGGAGAAAAACTATAAGAAAAATGAAAGATTGGATTCCATTTTCCAATTTTCTATTGAAAGTACAAACCTCTGATGTTCAATGATCAGTCCAGGAAACATTCCTTAGCTTTCACGAGGAAAGTTCACATCACATTACAGAATCGGACAAATAGTTCTGTTGATCCAGTTATAGTTAATAAAAAAATACAGTTTTTGTAACCCTTCAATTCTATTCCTCGAGGGTGAAGCAAATGTATCTTCTTGATTCAGCCACGCTCGTAGACACATATGGTTTTGAGCATTTGAGTGATGATCTTACCTTAGTAGACAGGGGTCCGACCCAAATATACTGTGTATGAAATAACAAATACATATATAATTAGGATAACAAGACCGGCTAAGCTCTTTAAAATGGCGACAGCATGAGGTTTGAATGTTGGATCAGACTCAGATTTTTACAGGTGATTTTACAAGATTTTTTCCATAGGACAACACTATGACCGGATCATCGGGTTTTTCATAATCATGTTTTGAGCACTGTTACTCCGACAAATTTTATTATTTTTCTTTTTTGGATTTTATGTTTTAATTCGGGTTTGTTTATCTCCTCTATGTTTTTGGATTCCTAGTTGTTTGCTGTTATGACAAACCTATTGATTCTCACAAGTGCTGAATGTGGTTTGTTGCCTACTTGGCTTCCGCCTGCATCACTTCTTCCACCAGTAGATTGCCGTGGAGCAATGAGATTTTCTCCGGCTTGCTCTGATAAAATTTTACAAAGTCAGAATTTAGTAGAAAGATGACCGGCGAGTAGAATCATGAGCGGAGCGAGCAAAGAAGAAAACTTAAATAAAACGAACCCCTAATGATTGGAACATTTAATGCGGTTATGAAACTTTCCAAATGCAGATGAAAGGGGAGGCACTTTGGCAGACCAAATTATGATCCAAAATCGAAACCTTGTTTAGAGCATCAGACTGTCTTGCCTCCAAGTTTAAATACAAAATCTTGGCCTGAATATTTAAAACATGAGGCATCCGCATTTCAACAAAATCATATGTTACAGGTTATGAGAACCAGCCACAATTTTGATCCTCAGCTTTTGCATAAACCCTCACGAGTAACGAACCCAGTTTCTTGGATATCGGTTTTGACACTTGGATTGTCTTCAATTTGTATGCTTAGAATTGATTGCTGGATCTGGTTCCGAGTTTTTTGTGGCCTTTCAGCTGCTAAAAAACCATATTGGAGCAAGTAGGATCTTCCTCGGTTCCCATCTATTCGGATGAGCAGCTCGTATTTTGTCCTTGCTAGCTAGTAGCTTTTGTAGTTCGTATAGGGCAACCTCTGGGTCTCGTGTTCAGTGTCTTGAATGAGGACTCAAGCGGTTTTCTTAGAAGATCTGTAGATTCTCAGAATTACCCAGAAAAATGAAGATTATGATGTCAATCTTATAAAATATCACAATCACAAGTTCAAAAATAGTTGGTCGGGGAACCGTCATACACTTCACTCCACTGGCACATCATCACCGGAGACCAAAAAAATATGCATGTTTTCCACCAAATATTCCATAATAAGAAACTTAACTTTCAAGTAGCAAGAACAGTTGAGCTTCCAGCTCACTACATTTAAACAACATGATTCCCGAATTAGTTAATAAAAGTTGGCCATCCACTTATAACTAGTAGATGATGTTCCTCACTAGCCTCAGCTATAAATCCACTCCTGAGCTCGCTCACTTCAAACCACAGAGCTGATCTGAGCTACTGTATGTGAACGGCCCACAACTGCACAGAGAGATCCTGTTCTCCTAGCATCCGTAGCTTTCTTTGCTACCTCAGAATTCAGCACATCCAAATGGCTTCAAAAGGGGTTCAGTTTAGTCTACTTTTAGTCCTTGCGATGATGCTTTGTCATGGAGCCACCGCCCAATCAGGCTGCACGGGCTCCCTCGTGAGCTTGGCACCGTGCCTCAACTATGTTACTGGAAATTCCTCAGCCCCATCACCTCCCTGCTGCTCCCAGCTGGCTACTATTGTTCAATCACAGCCACGGTGTCTTTGTGCATTGGTAAACGGGGGTGGCTCCTCACTTGGTATCTCTATTAACCAAACCCTTGCTCTAGCACTGCCTACTGCTTGTAATGTGCAAACACCACCAATTAGCCGGTGCAATGGTAGGTTGCCTGCTTCTGCTTCTGCTTAATCACATCTCATATTTTATAGCAAGAAGATTGATGTATATTCATAATTCATGTAATTTGGCTATGTTTAATCAGCTGCTGATGGTCCAGCAGCTCCTCCAGCAAGTTCTCCAGGGACTCCTCCATCAGATACTTCTGATGCGACACCTGAAGCTCCAACTACTGTATCGACACCAAGCATTCCAGCAGGTCGGTAACATTTCAGCCAGTTGTCAAATTCGAGCAGCTCTATATTTTCCCAAGACAAAAACTGGCTGCCAGCTATAATCATCACATAGAGGAATATATGAAAGCTTCGTGTGCAAAATAATAAAGTTCATTTCTACTGTATACATCGTTCTGTTTCTCCAACCTGACATGTTATTTCGTGGATGAATGCAGGAAGCGGGTCAAAGACAGTCCCACCCTCAACAGGCACGTCAGATGCGAGCATTGTGAGAAAGCAACTTCATCTCGACATCTTCTTAATTTTCAGTGTTTTATGTGCCTCAAGCGTCTTTGGATTCTGACCTTTCCTACAGAGTCTATCAGAGCTTGGTCTCCTATTTTTCTACTATATATTCTCCTGTAACTGCGTGGAGTTTGCGTTTTTTCTGTAATATTGTGGTAACTGTGTGGAGTTTGCGTTTTTCCTGTAATATTGTGGATGTATCATTTTATTTTTTTTCATCTAGCGAGGGTGAGAAGCTACTTCTGCTCCTGTCATGTATTTGCATTTATGAAGTGAAACAAGCAATTTTCAGGGACTATTTTGAGAGGAAAAAATGGTGTAGTTGCTGGTAGGCGTGAGCATTTTTGGTTAGATTCTGCTTTATGGTTTGATTCGGTTTTTATTAAAAAAAAATAATCAAATTGAAAATTGTATTTAAAAAAAAAACAAAGCTAGTAAAAACCGACCGTTTTCGATCTTTTTTCTACACACTTTTTAAATGCAATCTGCCTCACAGATGAAAATCTCACAAACTTTATTATATTTTTAATTTTAACAGCTGAAGCATTAATCTCTTTCAAGTCATCACTCACAATAAGATTTACGATATGTGCACAATATCTTACATGCAAATGATCATTTGACAATTTATTAAATGACCAATCTATCATCACATTCTTCAAATATGAAATAGTCATATTATTAGAGTTTGCATTGTCTATTGTAATAGTTAGAAGTTTATCAATCTCTTACTCTAACAAACAATTCTCAATCACTTGACCAATTATCTCACCCGTATGATTTGAAACTTGACAAAAATTGAGAATTCTTTTATGCAATTTCCACTCACAATCAATCCAATAAGTCATTAAGGACATTTAATTAATATTTTAGATTGATGTTCATGCATCTATTGTTAAACATAATTATTGACCTCTAAGAGCTATCTTCAATTTTTCCTTATGTTCAATATAAATTTTCAAAGAATCTTTCATAATAGTAAAATGAGAAGGACTGTCAAATCTAGGTTGTATGATCCTCAAAAATAATTTAAATCCCTTACATTCACAAAATTAAAAGGTAGATCATCAATTATAATAATTTTTTAGTGTTAGTGTACATTCATCATAGTTATAACATATTGCCTTAAGAGTGCCTATATTTTTGTCGTCCGATTCATCCTTCTCTTTCTTAGGTTCTAATACCAAAAAATTTTGCTTCTTATCAACCACAAAAGGGAATTTTTTGCATACTTTCAAATGACTCCATATATTACTTGTTCCTTTAATAATAGTATGACATGTATAACTCTTTCCACAATAATTACATTTAACTCTATGAATTTTAGGATCACTATCAAGTTTTGTAAAATGATCTCAAATTGGTGACTTTTTTCTATCATTAACTTTTTTCCCCCTTAATTTAAGGACTTAAGGTTGTTTATCTTTATCATTTATGATAGATCCTATAGTGGTTGATGTAGGTTGAGTGTTTGAAGTGGGGGCATTAAACATTGATGTTGGGGTAGTGTCGGTGGATAAAACATTTTGGTTTTAAAGGTTTTCCCTCTGTAATTACCAAATGAAAAAAAATCAAAATATGTTAATAATATATATTTTTAGAATTTACAGTATATTTGCAACATATATGCATAATAAATTCACGATATATTTGCAACATATATTCATAATACACACACACACACACACACACACACACACACACACTGATTCTTCACATAATATTCCTAATTTACTATCTACATTTTCACGATAATCAGAGCATTTAAATATTGCTAAGCTAGTCTGCTATATTATATTTAAATACGATGAGAAATTTTTAACATTATAAACCAATGGTTAATTACCAGCAACAATAATCTCTAATACCAACGACATAGTATGCAACCCAAAATTAATTACTACTTAAATACATCAACATATATCATAATAGACCATGAGCAATTAATATGTATCTTCTGTTCAGGGTTTTGATTTCCACAGATCTCAAGTACCCATGAATTATCCATGAACATTAACTAAAACAGAGTAAATTATCAATTTACTTTTTGTAAACAGAGTTTCAAATAAAATAGAGACCAAAAGGCGAGAGTGAGGGAGAGGCCAGAAGGGGGCTGCTAGGGTTTTTTTCAAAGTAATCAAGATTCAGGGAAAGGGAAATAATACGCTTAACCGAAAAAGTTTATATTTATATTAATTTTTTAAACCAAACCAGTTCGGTTCGGTTTGGGTTAATCTGCTTTTGCCTTACAAAACCGATACCGAACCAAATTGGATATTTTTAAAATAAATTTATAATCAGTTTAATTGATTTTTTAATCAAATTGGTTTTCTCTATTATTTTTATCTTGGTTTTCTCGGTTTAATCAGCTAAACAATTTTTTTGCTCACCCGTAGTTGTTGGTGTTAGTTTATATGTCCTGTAGCCAATAAGTTGATTACACGCCACGTTGTTTTATTAATGTATAATATATTTTATCTTATTAAATAAAGACACTATTTATATTTAATTTATGAATTTAATTTTTAATAATTGAATCTAGAACAAAGATAAAGTTTAATTTTGATAAAGTTATTCATGTATAATATATATAATTTTATTAAATAAAAATATTATTTATCTTTAATATTAATTCATTTTAATTTATGAATTTAATATTTGATAACTAAATTTCATTAATTTAATATTATTTTTTATTTTAAGAATACTCTTTACATTTCAAGAACTCAAGGTTTTTTTTTATGTCATAGTGATTGTTTTTAAAATTATATTTTTTTAGAAATTTATCAAAATAATATCTTTGTTTATTTTTTAAAAATATTTTTGATATATATACATTAAAAAATAAAATTAAAAATATGTTTTTTTAATATTTTTTATTAGTATTTTTAACTTATTTTTATATACTAATACCAAAAATGAATTTTAATAATAAAAAAAATTAGTGAAGGAAATTATAAAAATATTATAATAATGAGATTTCTATTGCATCAAAGCATGTTCTTAAATGTTATTAACCAATGCTCTCTTACTAATAAACTTTTGTTAGAGCTAAAAGAAACAATTGATATCATAAGTTGAAATATGAGGAATATATAGAAATAATATATAGATGTTTGTCAAATAATATATACGTAATTTGAACTGACTCACATGAGAATCCAAAATTTGGAAAAAATCAACCTCCTCCCATATTTTATCGTCTGCAGCCTTCTCCTTTCTTTTCTAACGAGCTCTAATCACCATCGCAATCGCCAACACCACCATAGTCACTGGTAGAGCCTCCTCTTCACATTGAAATCCTCCGCAAGAGGCAACTCTCTACTTCTTCATCCCCCTGACATGTAGTGGAGAGTAATTTAATTTAATCTCCACTGTTCACATATAGCCTGATATAAAAAATTAATTTTAGGGCTGCAAATTGCTAAAGCCTAAACTTAGCTAGCTAGGGCGGCTCAATCTAATATGTTGGTTGGGCCCAACACATAAATTTATATTTATATTATAAAAAAAATAAAAAATCCAAAAACTAAAAATGGTTTTCAAGAAAAAAAATTGTGATTTTCTCACATATATTTCTAATAATTTTGCATAATATCGAGCCTTGGATTTACATAGTAAAATTCATCTGGGTATTAAAAATACTCAATTTTCTCCAAATTTTCAATATAAGATTTCCAAAAAGCATTCAAGGGTCATCGTAAAAATTTGGTGATTTCATTACATGTTTTTCCATTAAATATTTTCAATATCGGCTTATATATTTAAATTGTAATAAACAGCCATGATATAAAATATCTGATTTTCTTCAAAATTTCTAAAAAAATAATAAATATTTATTTAAAAAATATGTCTTTTTTCATGCATGTAGTGTAATCCTAAAATGTTTCTGAACATATTTTTATATAAAAAAAAATGCATATTTTTTCATATTTTAAAATACAAAAATAATATCATAATTAATTTACGATTCTCTATTAATATTCGACTAAAATATAAAAAATTATCTACCAAACATTTTGATCGTTTTTTATTTCATTTATTGGGATTCGGTTGTAAACTTTATTATTTAAGGGTGTAAAAATATATTGTAGAGTTAAGTATTAAAGATAACATGAAAACATAAACCCTTACGAGTAACGAACCCAGTTTCTTGGATATTGGTTTTCACACTTGGATTGTCTTCAATTTGTATGCTTATTGATTTGCACCCTGCACACTCCCATCGCTTAGAATTGATTCGTGGATTTGGTTCCGAGCAAGTAGAATCTTCCTCGGTTCCCATCTACTCGGATGAACAGCTCATATTTTATCCTTGCTACCTAGTAGCTTTTGTAGTTCGTATAATGCAACCTCTGGGCTCGTGTTCAGTGTATTGAATGAGGGCTCAAGCGGTTTTCTTAGGAGCTCTGTAGATTCTCAGAATTCCCAGAACTATGAAGATTATGATGTCAATCTTATAAAATAAAAGGTCACAATCTCAAGTTCAAAAATAGTTGGTCGGGGAACCGTCATACACTTCACTCCACTGGCACATCATCACCGGTGACCAAAAAAATATGCATGTTTTCCACCAAATATTCCATAATAAGAAACTTAACTTTCAAGTAGCAAGAACAGTTGAGCTTCCAGCTCACTACATTTAAACAACATGATTCCCGAATTAGTTAATAAAAGTTGGTCATCCACTTATAACTAGTAGATGATGTTCCTCACTAGCCTCAGCTATAAATCCACTCCTGAGCTCACTCACTTCAAACCACAGAGCTGAGCTGAGCTACTGTATGTGAACGGCCCACAACTGCACAGAGAGATCCTGTTCTCCTAACATCCGTAGCTTTCTTTGCTACCTCAGAATTCAGCACATCCAAATGGCTTCAAAAGGGGTTCAGTTTAGTCTACTTTTAGTCCTTGCGATGATGCTTTGTCATGGAGCCACCGCCCAATCAGGCTGCACCGGCTCCCTCGTGAGCTTGGCACCGTGCCTCAACTATGTTACTGGAAATTCCTCAGCCCCATCACCTTCCTGCTGCTCCCAGCTAGCTACTATTGTTCAATCACAGCCACGGTGTCTTTGTGCATTGGTAAACGGGGGTGGCTCCTCACTTGGTATCTCTATTAACCAAACCCTTGCTCTAGCACTGCCTACTGCATGTAATGTGCAAACACCACCAATTAGCCGGTGCAATGGTAGGTTGCCTGCTTCTGCTTCTGCTTGATCACATCTCATATTTTATAGCAAGAAGATTGATGTATATTCATAATTCATGTAATTTGGCTATGTTTAATCAGCTGCTGATGGTCCAGCAGCTCCTCCAGCAAGTTCTCCAGGGACTCCTCCGTCAGATACTTCTGATGCGACACCTGAAGCTCCAACTACTGTATCGACACCAAGCATTCCAGCAGGTCGGTAACATTTCAGCCAGTTGTCAAATTCGAGCAGCTCTATATTTCCCCTGGACAAAAACTGGCATGCCAGCTATAACCATCACATAGAAAAATATATGAAAGCTTCGTGTGCAAAATAATAAAGTTCATTTCTACTGTATACATCGTTCTGTTTCTCCAACCTGACATGTTATTTCGTGGATGAATGCAGGAAGCGGGTCAAAGACAGTCCCAACCTCAACAGGCACGTCAGATGCGAGCATTGTGAGAAAGCAACTTCATCTCGACATCTTCGTAATTATCAGTGTTTTATGTGCCTCAAGCATCTTTGGATTCTGACCTTTCCTACAGAGTCTATCAGAGCTTGCTCTCCTATTTTGCTACAATATATTCTCTTGTAACTGTGTGGAGTTTGCGTTTTTCCTGTAATATTGTGGATGTATTGTTTCATTTTTTTTTCAATTTGCGAGGGTGAGAAGCTACTTCTGTTCCTGTCTTGTATTTGAAAAAATTGATGAAGGGAAACATGCAATTTTACCGAATCCCATGTTCTCCAGTCAGTCCACTGAGCTGGGTTCGTTTAACTATTATGCTTCCAAGACTTGTATGAAATCAAGAAACTACAAAAGAGTTGAGATGTGGCTTAATATTTATGGATAGACATACAGTCACATCAATTATAGAAACATCCAATGGCTAGAAGAAAAGAATTAAAAAATTGCCAATAAGAGAAGGAGCATTTCAGATTCAATTATTGGCTGTTTTGACTTACTAATTTATTCTAAAAAATTGCTGTTAGCTATTTATATTCGAGTTATTGGATTAAAAAATATAATAATAATAATAATAAACAGCATATTAGATTCAAGTTGCAGAAATTAATCCAGGTTTCTGTAAATAGGAGGGTTCTCTAAACTAAAGACGCTGGTTCATCAGAGAGGAAATTAAAAGCTGAGCGTGCATTAGCATCGTCAAGCTGAAAGTCGAAATCATCTTTCACCATTTACCATCCATTGAAATTGATCAGAGAGGAATGACTCGAAGAAGTGATATCAAAGTGATGCTGATGTAAGACAACATGCTGTCTAAGCAGAAGATCCACAGAGTCTAATTTTCGGGATTTGATATTAGTACTGGTAATTTCGGCGCTATTGAAAAAGTATTTCTCTTTGGGAGTTTCCTGATGGATTCCACACCCTAAAATCTCACGGCTTATTCATCAACTAGCCTCTTACCTGTTTGGGCTACGTTCAATAATCCTATTCTTTCTCTTCAATCTAAAGTTAAGGGTTGGCAAACTTGATTAATTAATCACAAACAGGTTGGTGAGGTTAGATTGGCATGTTTGAAGCAATCCGCTACAACCTTTAGCATCTATGTGCGTGCTCTAGCAAGTATCTCTTATAAGAGTTTGGAATAACCGGGGTTTTATTCGTTTAACTGAGCTCATAAAATATACTTTATAGAAGAATGGAGTTTTCTCAACTCCATCAAAAAAAAATCTATGAGCGCTCGCCTCGCCGCTCCAGGCGAGACGAGCCCCCGGCGCTTTTATTAGTCTCGAGCGTCTGGTGCCTCGGACATTTTATAAACTTCGTGTCTTTTAGCGCATTTCTCCTTTCAGAGCACTGTGTTGACCAAGGAAAAGCGTTGATTTAGACATACAAGATGGCACCTCCTCCTTGCATAAAAGAAAGTAGGGATACTATAAAGCCGGTGTTCTGCATGCTTAGTTTTAAGCCAACATCAGCATTTGTGGTATGGATTCTGCGATGAAAAGCAAAACAGAGCTGAACAAACCAGAAAGAGACACTTCCGTCTAACTTCGTTAAAATAAATTTGTCTATGTAAAAAAAGGTGAGTTGTTCACCAAAGAATCTGTTATAAAGTAGGAATATTGGTAAACCATATGAGCCAGCTGCCACTCTTTTGTTCACAATCTTCCCCTTTATTAACCTCAGCTTTTTCATCCCCTACAAGCCACAAAAGGCATTCTTCATTTCTCAACCATTGTTGCCAGAAATTTCTATAGAATTGACCCAATGGCAGCTAGAAGGATGGAGGTTATGCTTGCTATATCCCTTGCAGCAACTCTGTGCGCGGGAGCTATGGCACAATCATCTTGTACCAATGTGATCATAAGCATGTCGCCATGTTTGAACTACATAACAGGAAACTCATCGACCCCATCTTCGTCATGCTGTACACAGCTAGCTAATGTTGTCAAGTCGCAGCCTCAGTGTCTGTGTGAGGTCGTTAATGGCGGCGCCTCCTCCCTCGGGGTCAATGTTAATCAGACTCAGGCTCTGGCCCTCCCCAGTGCTTGCAATGTCCAAACTCCCTCTATTAGCCGCTGTAATGGTAAGCAATTGCAGCAATACAAATTTTAAGATCATTTTCTTGCAATGCAAATAGCTAGTTCATTTTGTCATCTGTTCGTTCTAACATCCTCTTCTCCCGCAGGAACACCAAATCCTCCTTCTGCAGGTACAAGATTCAATTAGATTTTCCAGTTCCGGTCTTGAATTTACGAACAATATAGGTTCTTCGGTTATTTCTAGAAGGAGGAGTCCAATGTTAATACTTTTTTGTGGAATGAGTGCAGGAACAGGATCTAAGACAGCACCGTCAACAGATAATGGAACATCAGATGCAAACCCTACAAAGTTGTCAATGTCTCTGCTCTTCTTCCTACTCTTCATCACATCACAAGCTTCGACCCTCGTCACCATATAATATAAGCTCCATCTACTTGAAATTCTATTGAATCATTAGAGGCAAATTTTACTTACTGGTGTCGAAATGAAATTGATAGATTTTAACTTGTTAAAAATAAAATTATTATGAATTCTCTGGTACTAATAAAGATAGCATTTGTTTAGATCGGATTAAAAAGGTAAATTTAGTCTCGAATAAAAAAAAATATATACATATATATCATTCCATGGACACAGAGGGATAAAAATATTGGCGACTAACAAGCAGCTAATCATCAAGAAAAATTAAATATTAAGAGATGTTGACTGGTCAACCTTTTTGCCATAGAATCGATGGAGCACATGCATCTTCTCATCTTTTCCTAATTCTTTTTTCGTACAGTTTGAGGTAACCTTTGTTTATTATCTTCTCTTAAACCACTCTTGTTTCAATTTGGATCTGGAATTTATTGGTAAATTTCTTGGGACCATTGCAATTGACTTAACAATTGAATCAATCGGTACCCAGAACTCAAGAAGCACATGCATTTCCAACACAGCCCTGCTTATTAAAGACCCAGAGAGGAAGTCAAACCGCACTGCCTTGGTGAGAATTCCAATCACACAAAAGTCATAAGCCACGACATTTTTTAATGGGAAAGCTACACCGCAACAGAACAAGATGTCGTTTTTTCCCCTTACAATCCAAGACGCGAGTCATGGAGCCATGGATTCACCGGGTGAATCAATCTCTTTAAAAATAAATGTTAAGATGATACTTTTTAAATAAAAAATCATAAACCAGGGTTGATTTTTTAGGTTGATTGGTCAGCTAGATCGAATTCAGTCTTTTAAATCTATCCCGAATCGGTTGGCCAAGCCCCAGTTGGGCTTAAAAATTGTGATTGTTAAACATAACTTGTTGTTATAGACACTGACTAAGTGATTAACTATATAATCCATGGCCCATGGAAAATAAAAATTATATGAACAAGTGACAAAAGACCAAAATCAAAGCCACTGTAGTCTTTTGCCCCTGCTGTAAAATTTTAACAGGGAAATGGCTAGCTGGAAAAGAAAATAAAACGACATGAGACGTTTGTTTTGGGCTCATATGGAAGGTGAGTGGGGTTCATTTCCTACCGGTGACATAATTTTAATGGGGGGCAGCTAGCTGTAAGTACTGTGTCCTTTGCAATGAGAATGACCATACTCCACAGGCTGTAATCGTCATGGGTCAGTTTTTCTGGCTCCAGATGAGAGGAATACGAGTTGAAGTGAATTAGCAAAAGTGGGACTTCAATCCTGTATCAGTAAATATAACATTTTTTGCATTACAAAAATGCTATTGTAACCACTACAGAGAATCTCATTTATAGTTTACTACCTCTTTTCGTCGACGGTTTGCCTAAAGTAATTTATTTTTATTTTTTGTTTGCACCAGGCAGACACAAAATGTCGGCATTCTCGGCTACAAGGACATCGTATCTCTTCGTATCATGTGCTAAATGCTACGACAACTAAGCGTAAATTCCAAATTATAATTATTAAACAAGTTTGACACACTATGTTTATTTTATAAAATTAGTGTTTAACTCGTCTAGTTGATCTAGATGTTTAGTGATCCAGTTGCCTTGGTTAAACTTTGTTGAATTAATGTCATATAAAAACAAATAAAACATCATTATTTTAATAGAAATATTGATACAATAATTAAATTACCTGTTTACTTTTTACAATTAGAATTGAAGAGACCATCATCCTTATCATGCATGATTGTATGCTAGACTCGAAGCAAGTAACCAACCCTTCTGGCCATGCACCACGGATCCACCCCCTGGTAATTTCATCTCAAACATAGGCAGAGATGGGTGGATGCGAGGTGAAAGACAGAATGATTTACTCCTAATAAACCCGATGGAGACAGTAAATGCATTCCCACTTCCCCTGTCACAAGAGAGGCATACGTTCCAGAAATTTTGAGGACACAGACCTGGTATTGCTGTAAGATGACTTACCGCTAACATATGTCAAAGTCTTCCCGAACAAGTTATGTAAGAGGGCCCAAGATGGGAGCTAATCATAATTAAGCTTGTTAAACCAAAAATTGAAACACAAACATAATTTTGTAGGCGCATTTCAACCACGTGACCTGAACGTGTCAGCCAAAGAATAGGTGTTTAATTTAATTAACAAAAATGCCATTGCGGTGAAAGGAAAAGAAGGGACCGGGAATATCCTCAAATGCCTATATTCTGGTTTAGGGTAAGCACAAATTGGAAGTACTAGAAAATAAATAAAACGCTAAAAAATCACAAAAAAGAGCATATGAAACCCTGTTTTTTTCCCTTGTAAAATTAGCTTTGAAAGTTTCTCTGGGAGGCAATCTAACGTTACTCTTGATTTCTCTCTGTGTGTCTGTAGAAATCAAAGCGACGAATCTTATTGAGTTTCAGGTAAAGCGCGCTGTCTTTCTATTATGCCAGCAGAAGTGATGGGGTTGCTTCTTCTTTTTTGCCTACTTTCGTGAAAATATTTGGCGGGGATTTGATGAGATTTTGATTTGATTGTGAAACTACTGATTACCCATTGTTGTTTGTGGTGAATTGGAAGTGGGTTTGGTATTCTAAGTGAAGAGAATTTAGTTTGGTTATTTTTTGGGTTGTGTTGCTTGTTTCTAAGGCTCAATTTTGGTTTTATTTTCTCTGCCATGCATTTGATGGATTTTAGTAGAGCTTTGGATGAGTTCAATAGAAGCGTGCTTGGTTGATGAATTGATTTTTTTAATTTTTTCAGAAACAATGGGTGAGATTGCTTTTGCGCTGGTTCTTGTGTTGAATGTTCAGGAATGTGTGAGGTTTTACGAAAACTAACAAGTTTGTGATGATAATTTGCATATGTTTAGATATATGATGTTGATTATGTATTAATTAAGGAGACTTTGAACTTTCTTTGTTGAGATTTATTAGTTTTAATTACAAGGTCTTAGACCATAATCTGTGTTGAGCTTGTAAACTCTTCAGTGAGATTTGCTAATTTATATTCCAAGTTAGTTTGTATGTGGAATTCAAATTATTTATGCCATTCTGATGCATTTTAATGAATATGCCTAAGAATAAGGAGAAAATTGCAAAACCATATTGCCTATCACCGTTCAATTTGTGACTGTGACATGCGAAAGTGAAAATTTATGGTCATATTCTGTCATCTGGTGAAGTTCACTGTCTTGTCTCTTTATCTGGGAAGATGTCTAACAATATTACTGTGACTATGTTATGATCTTGGTGATCCATGGAATGAAATTGATTCGGGTGGTTGATAATCAAAATCCATGCACCATGAAATGTCAACTTTCCAAAGCAGAAATCATAATTGCAGTACTTGAAATATGGAAACCAGTGTTGTTTAGCTGCAGTAACTTCATCTCAATGAAGTTGGGCGGGTTAAGATTTGGTTTTAATCAAAATGTTTGCATTGCGTGAATGGTTCTGAAAGAAGCAGTAGAACCTATGATGGTCATAAGGGTCTTATGGTGCTTTTCAATCCCTAAACTGCAAATATAGTTATGATCATTTAGCTTTGTGTCTAGGTCATTCATTTACTTGTTTCTTCCCTTGTGTAGTTTGCTTTTTCATCTATGGAAAAAACTGTTCTGATTTGGGATGCTCTTTGGATGTAAATTGACTCGAATAAAAGTGCTCTAAAGTTTTGATCCTCTTATGCACCTTGTAGTTACTTATTGCAGGCAATCTAGTGGGGGGGTGGGGGCGCATTTCAATATCATAATTGGAGCATTAAGTTCTTTCATAGATACTTGTTTCGTAGACAATTTTCTTGTCTTGGATTTATCTAAATATTTGTTTCTTTGTAAAAACTATGAGCCAGTGCATTTACACATTCACCCCTAGTGTACTCAATACCAAATTCCATTAAGTTTGAGCTCTGATCAAGAGAAATTGGATACTTTTTAGTCTTGATTGAATTTATTGATGTTTTCACTGGTTCACTTTTGCGTTGGCCATATTCAATTATTAAAAGTATTACGATGAGGATTTTTGCAAGTTCAGACATGTATTTGCCGTGCTTTTTCAAATTTAATTAAATTTGAACAGATGGTAGAAATGAGAGAACCAAGTTGCCCTTCATATTACTTTTCATGACAAAACTGCTATTTGTATGGGAAAAAAGCATACTATTTGACTTTTAAATATGAGTCAGCTACCTTAGAAAGAAACCAACTTCTTCCACAATTTTGACTTCAGGTATCTGCAGATACTGCAAACCAAAAAAAGTGATTGAATGGAGTTATCTTTATTCTCTGCATGTTCTGGATTTCTTTTCTTTTCATTTCTTGTTTTCCTTTTTTTCCCACCATGGTGATATTGAAAATTTGTCGCTATTCTGTTTGATGACGGCGGTGGCTATTTAAAGAATGAGTTTTCTCCTTTAAGTGGTTAGAGTGCTATGAAATGACCACTGTAGTAATTTTATTTTTATTGAAACTTGGATGCACCTTTATTAGTAAATTGATCTAGAAATGCCTGAACTCTGAAACTGATTTCATATTACAATGTATGTGCCTTTTGTTAATGTCAGGTAGCTTTTGCATTGCTGTCATCAGTGTAGCAAAAAATCAGAGGTGAAGAAATAACTTGAATCAGATGCAACCGTGATTAGTATGTCTGAACTGATTGAAGGTCTTCCAGACGCTGTTGCCATCAGGTGCATTGCACGGGTTCCCTTCTACCTCCACCCCAAGTTAGAGTTTGTTTCTCGTTCATGGCGGGCTGCCGTGCGTAGCCCTGAACTGTTTAAAGCCCGGCAGGAGGTTGGCTCAGCAGAGGATCTACTATGTGTGTGTGCTTTTGATCCCGAGAATTTGTGGCAGCTTTATGACCCTCTCCGGGACCTTTGGATTACCCTTCCTGTCCTCCCTTCTAAAATCAGGCACCTTGCCCACTTTGGTGTTGTCTCTAGCGCGGGAAAGATATTTGTGCTTGGTGGTGGTAGTGATGCCGTTGATCCATTAACTGGTGATCAAGATGGAAGCTTTGCAACAAATGAAGTGTGGTCATATGATCCTGTATTACGGCAATGGGCAGCATGTGCATCTATGCTTGTGCCCCGTGCAATGTTTGCCTGCGGTGCTTTGAATGGAAAGATTGTGGTTGCAGGTGGTTTCACCAGCTGCCGAAAATCAATTTCCCAAGCGGAAATGTATGATCCAGAGAAGGATGTTTGGGTCCCAATACCTGATCTCCACCGGACTCACAATTCAACATGCTCTGGAGTAGTTATTGGGGGAAAGTTGCATGTCTTGCACAGGGGCTTGTCAGCAGTACAGGTTTTGGACAATGTAGGGTCTGGGTGGACAGTTGAGGATTATGGTTGGCTACAAGGTCCAATGGCAGTTGTTCATGATGCTCTCTATGTGATGAGCCATGGACTAATTTTCAAGCAGGAAGGGCAAACCAGGAGAGTGGTGGTTTCAGCATCTGAATTCCGGAAAAGGATTGGATTTGCAATGATGGGGCTAGGAGATGACATATATGTGATTGGAGGGGTGATTGGGCCTGACCGATGGAATTGGGATATTAGGCCAATGTCTGATGTTGACATCTTAACAGTTGGGGGTGACAGACCTGCATGGCGCCAGGCAACTCCAATGACAAGGTGCCGAGGAACAATCCTTGGGTGTACACAGCTGAGACTTTAGCCTCCATTTGTTCTTGTTGTTGCTTTGATGTGAAAATTAAGCTCTTGTTAAGGCATTGGTTCCCTCCCATCGGAGACGAGGAATGTAATCTTTCTCTGGCCATGTTTTATTCGTGCGCTATTATCTTTGCCTCTGTTTTCTGTTAATTTAGTAGTTTTTGAGGGAAACTTCCATTTGGAAGGCAAGGCTGAAGGTATTGAGTCAGTTTTAACAGCAGCAGTGATGCATGAAATTTTATTTAGTAGCACCATGCATAACAATCAAGGTACCATTTGTTCTTTTGTATTTTAACTGCACAAATTATTTACCTGATAGGGTCTTGTTATTCTTTCCACTCCATACTTTTGCTGTTTCACGCAAATCGGTGCTCATTGACTTTTTGGAATTTCTCTTTATATTCGATTTCCTGACAGTAATTTTAATTTATGTTCTTTTTTGTAAAAAATATCAAAATACTGGGCATTAAATCTACAGTTGCTCATGCGAAATTTCAATTTAGATTTTTTTTCTTTTTTTTTTTTTTTAGAAGATGTGGACGCGGGTTGGCTTAAGAGGGTCATTACAATGTTATTTGATCAAATATCATATTTTGTTATATTTGTAATTGGTATTATACATGTGTAAAATAATTGTACATGAGTATTTAATAAAAAATAAAAAATATTTATTATTTTTATATAGTTTTCATGAATTAATTAATTTTTGTTTGGAACTAAAATTATATATTAGATTATGATAAGTTTTTATTTAAAAAAAAACATGTCCTGATAAAAAAAATATTTTTATATTAAAAAAATAATGAGGCTTTTTCTTAAATTATTTTTAATTTAAATTATTGAAATTCATGTAAATTTAATTAACATGGTTGCTGATAAAAACAAGATATTTATATTAACATGTTTTTTTTGTAAGATATAAAATAAATTAATAGGGAATGGATAATATGATTTTAATTAATAAATATATATTTTCTTTGAAATCTAGATTCTTCATATTCTTATAAATATTTGTTGTAATTGTAATAAAATTAAATAAAAATTTGCTTTGCTGTATCGCGTGAGCTAAAAATCCAGTAAATTATGATTCCGCTGCTAGAGTAGTGGCCGGGATTCAAATAATATTAATGGGTATTAAGCCCATAATATCGCGACACATGAGAAAATATCCTTCAGTAAGACCATAAACTTTTTTTGTCAGGCCCATTCAATTAAACCCTGAAATTTGAAACCCTGATCAGCGGCTAAAACCCTAAATCGAAATCTTCTTGTTTGTTGGTTGTTTAACAGAAAATTAAAAATGGAGAACACACAACCTGAAGGAGGAGAAAACAACAGAGACCTAGAGGTGGCTCCGGCCCTAATTTCAGTTCACCCGACTCAGGATTCCGTCGCTGTCGCCGTCGGGTCAGACCTCCGCGTCTTCGACCTCCGGTATGAAATCATCACTGTAATTCTTTCTACTTGATGAAATATTTTGAACAATTTTCAAATACTGGGATTTAACTTGCTTGATGAGTTTCTGAGTAGAGGAAATTGTGCGGTTACTTTGGTGGATGAAACTGGTGAGGCTTTTCATAAGGATTCTATAAGAGCCATCCGCTACGGTGCAAATGGGAAACTATTTGTATCATCTGGTGACGATAAGCTTGTGAAGGTTTGGTCGACTGATTCTTGGCGCTGCATTGCTTCCGTGTAAGTTCTCTTATGATTTGAGGTGTATTTTCTCTAGATCTTCGTACAGGATTATTTTTAGGTAGACAAAGAGGGTGATTTGATTCTTGTCTTGGCTGAAACTTATGATTTATTTCTAGTAACATTTTCCTGATACTTGTGATTGGAATAGGTGTTCTGAGAAAAGAGTGAGTGCAGTTGCTGTAAGCAATGATGGACTGTATGTTTGTTTTGCTGACAAGTTTGGAGTTGTTTGGGTGGTGGATCTGCATGGACTTGATGGAAATGAAACTTTGGTCAATAAAAAGGCGTCACCATTGCTTGCGCATTATTGCAGCATCATTACTAGCCTGGTGGGTTGTTCACTTTTTGGGTCTTTCCTCTTCTTCAGTGCTGGGGATGTCGTTTTTGATGGAAATGGTGTTTTAACATGTCTTACCAAATGTGTGGCTTTAGAAGTGAGCAACCCCTTACTAGTGACAAGTATCATTTGCAGGAATTTTCACCTGATGGACGGTTTATTGTTAGTGCTGATCGAGATTTTAAGATTCGGGTAATTTTTTTCATTGAATAAGATAAAATAACTAGCTTGATCACCATTTTTTACATGATATTATCGCCCTCACAGGTAACCGTGTTTCCCAAGAAACCTTTAGATGGAGCTCACGAGATACAAAGTTTTTGCCTTGGTCATACAGAGTGAGTGAGTTTTTATGATCATTTTTCTTGCTTTTTTATCATGTTTATGCATATGATACCAATAATGAATATGACATTGAAATAAGAGTTTCAAATTTTAAGCGTTGCTGGATGTTAGTTTGCCCTCATTGTAACTTAACTTGCACGGTTGCATTTTAGTGAACTGCTTTATTTTCTATATAGATTTAGGCTGATATATGTCCAACTTCGTGGACCATTTGACAGGTTTGTGTCCCGCCTTGCCTTTCTTTTCACTGCGGATTACCCTCAGGGGTTTCTTGTGTCTGGCAGTGGCGATTCAACTGTGAGTAATCACGGGCACTTGTATTAGTCTGGTTTGAATAGTTTGCTTTAAAAAAAAATATTCTAGTTGCAATTTGAGAACAAAGGGTGCTCTGTCCTGCTTCAGGTTCGTTTGTGGGATATTAACCCTGGAACTCTCCTTGATACCTGTGAATTTGGCAGTAAGGTATTTCATATCTTCTAGAATTGTTACAGAGGTTCTGATTAAATCACTAGCCTCTTTGTAGTTTTTCAAATATCATTTTGAATAAGTGAATGTTAGAAATGGGGGCAGTTTTTTTTTTTCTCCTTTTGTTAAGTTTTAATGAATGGTTGGTTGGCTATCATGATGGTACAGGGAAGGTAGCTGTTGATAATTAGGATCGTGATAAGGTCATTTATACTGTGAGAAATGTGATGGTGATTTTTATAAACCAAAAGGCACTGTTTTATTCATCTGTGCTGCTGGCCATCTATTTACTTGTTTTTCTTCCACTTCCTTACTGCAGGCAGGAATTGTAGACTATAATGGAAATGAAGTGAGCTGTTCTACAGTCACTGATCTATGCACAATTCCAGGTAGTAATGTTGTTGCAGTGGCCATTCAAAGGCAAGTCTCTAAACATTCTGCTTGTCTTTTGATCATTGTACTGTGCACTTCCGGTGGATCATTGTCTGACTGCTTGTCTATTCTGCTTTAGCTTGCAAGGTATACTCCTGGTGAGCTGTGATCTTTCTTCTCAAACTTTTGGTGCTGTTAAGGTAAGAATCCAAATACTAGAAAATTTTAGCAGAAACAGTGAAACACTATGTCTGTTCAAGAGGACAAAATTGTCATGTTCTAGCAGTTTTGTATTGATCAAACTTGCAGAACTGTTTCATATGATAGATATGTTTTTTGATCTGGCATCACATCGCCATGGTGTATCATTACATCATCTAGCTTGTTTCCAGTTCAATGGGTGTCGTCACCATTGTGCATCATTGCATTATCTAGTTTGTTTCCAGTTCTATTGGCATTGCTGTAGCTGAAAAGATTCCAATTACAAATTGTAAGCTTGGAACTCGTTGGATTTCTCCCGCATGGAATTTCTTCTGCTACAAATTCAGAAAAGTGTGCTGACTCCAAATTTTGATGCTAAACTGCCAATATGCAAATATGGCTCATGCAACATGTATGGGTTTTCATTCTGAGCTGATGTGATTCTTGTAGGTCATTTCGAATATGGGAGATAGCTTCATTCCTACAAGCCTGGGATGTAGCTCCACTGCAGAACTTTTGTGGACCATAACTGGTGTCTCTAAACTTCACGGTTATGATCACAACTCTTTGACCTGTGTGAGGGTTCTTTCTGGTTTCAAGAAGACCATACCTGATGCTGCTGAACCTGAGCTGACTGTGTTGGACGACAATGAGGTACCCGGGGCTGAGAAACTGCTTGAGAAGTTGCAGGGAAGTGTTACTGTTGAGGAAGAGGTCTTCCTAGCGGCTGCTGAAGCTGTAAAAACATCAATGTGCAATTTGTTAATTAAGAAGCAGTATACCACAGAGAAACGAGAATTTAGAAAGAGAGGTAGAAACGACAAGAAAACCAAGAAATGACAGGATACATCGGTATCAATCTTGCTACCTAGCAAATTCTTGAAGGTATCCATGCCGGAACGATTTTGTAGATCAGTTTCTTGCACAACTTCAGCTATGTACTGTACAACATTCTCAAAAAGAAAATCAGGTGTTTATTGCACAAGAAAATGAATGCGCCGCTCCTTCTTGCGACCATGCAGAGGGGTTAAACGACAGCTACGCTTCGCTCTATTCTCTAGTGATTTGACCTCTAAATACTTAAAACGAGAGAAAGAAGCTCTTTTCTGATCTGAACTCGACTTCTGAGAATGCATCATAGGATGCTTCAGGGTTTGAACCGGCGGGAAAATTTTTAGGTGTTTTGAAGAATTTGCCTCTGGAGGCGATGTGCCACGTTTCCGATTGCTAATGAATGTCTCCTCCGGGCCTTTCTGGAATCTCACGGGCTGCAAGCCCCTTGGGCTGTTATATAATCAGACCGAGCACCTGCAGGAAATAGAACAATTTTATACCTCCGTATTTTTCACTTCAAACCGGAAAACACTTCATCTTAAGGACTCTGAAGTTAAAATGGTATCACACTTTATTACTCATCTAACTAATAATAATATATTTCAAAACATATAATTTTATTAGAAAATGGTAGATCATATAGATATTTATATATAGACAGTAAATATAAAACATATAAATATATCCATGCAAGTGATTCTTTAGTTTAGATAATCCTATATTGCTAGAAAATACATTATAATGCAAAACAAGTAACGTAATACAGCAACAGTACATTTTAAACGTAGTTATAAAACAGGACACCATAGAAAAGAAATCTGTTTTCAATATTTTCTAAAAATATTTGGTAAAAAATCATGCCGTGACAGGAACTTTTCAGGGAAGGGTTAGCTTCTTACTTTAATAGTGATGAGGTAATCCAGTCGCTAGTTAGGCCAGTAAAGAAAACAAATGATGTGGGCATGGCCTTTCAAGTCCCATCAATCTAATATTCTGTTTCCTTTTTTTCTAATTTGGGTGTAGCTATCATCCACGTCTTGCGTGTCCCATCGAGCCCATCACATAATTAGGCAGGGGCCCAGGCTAGATTTTAATAAGTCTTAATCGCTTGTCTTTTCCTCCACCATTCAAAATTTCAGTTTATTTATCTTCGCTTGTCTTTCTCGAGGGTCAAAACATGGTTTACTTATCCTCCTCCTCTTCCCTTTCTAAAGTCACATTTATCAGCGCAGCAGCTAGTTTTTATTATGCCGACGACGGCAGATGGCGGGCAGCCTGAGGGATTCTTTTCTGCCTCAGGCAAGTAAAACAAATACGAAACAGTCTCTCTATTTTCACAAAATAAGTTAATGTTCCATTTTATTTTAAAAATAATTAATTAGCTCTTATGTTTTTAACTTTATTCATGGATTTTTTTTATTTTTAATAATTAGAAAAGAAAAAAATGTAGTGTTTTTTTCTAGAAATGACCTTTTTCAATTGAGTAATGTTAAATTAAGAAATATTAATACCAGTCAATCAACTAGTTAATTTGTTCTTAAAACAAATGAGCTAAAAAATTAGGAGTGGTTTATAATTTATTTATTAAAAAGAAGAGAGAGAGATTCTCTTACTACATCTTCTCACGTCATCGTACTTGCTGCCAAGACGATTCTTGTTAAATTAAAAAATAATAAAACAAAAGGACTCCATGTTTCATTGTGACTTGTGAACGAAAACATTTTCGATTTCCATAGTATTTTCATTCATTTATTTATTTTTGTGATTTTTTTAATTCATCATTCTAAATTTTGATGATTAATTATTAGGCTTCAAGAACTTTTTTTGTTGCTTTTTTATATTCTTACAATTTAAAAAATATATGGGTGTTGAAAATGTTCATATTTTTGCAAAAAACTCAAAATATTTTAAAAAAAATTAAAGAAAAGTGTCGATAATTGCAACTGAGGTGAAATTACAACTCTATATTTACAATAAAAAATATCTTGGTTTTTTTAGCATTTTACATCTAATTTTATGATTGATTTTTCAAAAATTGCCAAGAAAAGAAAAAACTCAAAAAGGAAGGATAGAAGTGTAAAATAATAAGAAAACAATAGCCAATACAAAATTCATAAGATAGGTTCTTTTAAGTCCTTGTACTTTCATTTTTCTTCCGAACTCTGTAGTTTTTTTTAAAAAAAAAAAAACATTTTGGTATAAAAAAGATTTCCTTGACAGTAATGTTTTAAGCTAATAAAATTAAAGAAAAACACAAAATTTAGTGTTTCTCCTAGTAAGTGATGTTTTTGTTAGGAATTATTTTTTGTGACCCTCATGGCATGCTCATGTTCTTGATCATGCAAACTCATGATTATAAATATAGGTTATGGAGATTTATTATAGTTAATTATCTCATTGATAAAAGAAAAAAAATAGAAGATAAATTAAAAAGAAAATCTATGATTTACCTATAAATAATAGCTTGTGTATTCCATATACAGCTACTGGTAGGCATATATCAGAAGGTTCATCTCGTAAAATATTTTATTATTTTGTATTGTTGTTGCTACTTTGGAAAAAACTTTATTGTTACTGCAATTGAGAATTCATTAATTTCAGTACTTAAACAATAATAATTAAAAATATCTATAATTTAAATTTTACTGCACTATGAATTTAAGATTCCATTATATAAGTTCAAGTTTCTACAACATTATTGTCCGCGCACAACATGATGTCTGAATTATTTTTCACCTTATAAAAAAGAAGAAGAAAATGTCTCAAGTGCGCCAACCTACCTTGGGCCTTGGTGGTCGGGTTTTTTTAAGGTCTGGACCTACTGGAGGCGTCATGGTTCTCCTGCATGACTTAGCCTTTTGTGTTTTTGAATTCTATATTTTAATATTATGTTTTTTTATATTGTTTTTATCTTTATTCTTCAATATTTTATTAATCTTGAATTAGTCTTTGTATTTTTTGTATATAGCTAACAACGAAAAAAATTATATAATTGAATCTAGTAAAATATATAACTCGAGTCATGAATTTAACAAGTTAATTTAATTGTATTTTTATTTAGAAGTGTGACCTAAACACAGGTTAACTAAAATTAAAGTCTTATATTTAAAATTAGTTTTTCTTATTATTTTGATATACTAGTATTAAAAATAAACCCTTAAAAAAATAAAAAAGTATATATATTATTTTAATATATTTATAAATTAAATAAACTTAAAAATATAACTCATTATATTTAGACACGGTATCAGATATTGAAGCTAATGGATAGGGAGAGGGGAAGAGAGAGAAGAGATGCCTCACTCATGGTACCAATTATATTTAGACACGCAACTTTGCCGGAACAGAAAATTATTTATTATTCTGACAAAATAGTATTTGACTGAATTATACACATTTGACACTTAACACCATGAAAGACACCTCCACTCGGATGATGCTCGCAGTGGGGTCGTTTAGCCTTTAAATCTAAGAAAGGAGACATGAGAGAGGGCCCTTCAATAATTCACCTCCCAATTTGGTATCGCCACGTGTCTCAAGGCCACGAACCGCCTTCTTCGTGGCTAAGGTGATTGGGTAGAAGAAAGGGACGTGCCCAGACGGAGCTGCTCGATGGAGAAATGCAGCAGCTAGAGGCCTACGGTATTGCAAGCATGTTGAAGAAATTAGCTTCGTAGTTAAAGTCGTGAGGGAGACTTCTCTTTTATTTGGCCCATCTCCATGGAAGGGTAACCGTGGCTGTCGTCAACTTAAAACAGGCATCTTTTGCGGAAGAATTAAGAAACGAGTTGATGGTTTGTGCTTTTACTGCTATCATGTTTGTTTCTAGTTTCGATGCAGTCGATTTTTTTGATGATTTTTACTTTATTTTTTTATAAATTTTTAATAATTCCTATTTTAAATATATAAAATTACTTTTAAAAAATAAATCAATAATAACAGGCACGGGCATTCAGCCTTATGCGATGTGTGTTTTTTTATTTCAAATTATTATTAAATCAAAGGGGATTTCAGCAGATTTAGACTCATGCTCATGTCCGTTCAACAGCCTACTGGTATCGCCTAAGAGAATATAGAACAAATTTGATAAATTTTCTTGCACGGGACTTGTTTGTTGAATTGACACAAACAAATATCTAAACTAGGGATGGTTTGCGAATTAGGTTGTGACCGATTTGGCATACTGAACTTGGCAACTGAAGTACTCAACATTATTTTATGCTATTCAACTCGAAGCCGATCCAACGGCCAACAAATAGAGTTAATAAATCCATGGGGAGAAGATACCAGAGAGTGCACACGTCTCTGGTCCATCTTTCACAGTGCAGAAACTTTAGCTGGAGAACCCACATTCCAGTGACATTACTCGACATGGGGTCCTTTCACAATCATCAATTCTCAGCCTTTTTAGGGACCTAGCCAGGGACCCACACCCTAAAAAATAACATATGACATAAGCTCAAGGGAAAATCTCCAGCTTCAATTATTCTAAGAGAAAAACTATAAAAAAACTCAGCAGAAATTATTGCTGATATCTTACCATTTGTCTAATTTGATTAAAGTTCTTTAGATATTTTCTGAATTTATTTACGTGTTCATGTTAAAATTTAAAAATATAAAAAAAATAGCCATGTTATTTTAAATTAATAAATATTTCTGTAAACATACCGGCAATAATTGCTGGGCAATGCCAAGAAATTAACCTTGTTTGGGAAGGCCTCGAAAGAAATCAATCCATAATAAGACCAACTTGTCAAAACAAGGGGTCGCCGGAATAATGGGCCCAAAGTTTTCGGGTCAGGCAGTCATTTCTCAGTAATCCACGATAATAAAGTGAAAGGACACGACGCCCGAAGTGGAGCCCACCATTTGGTATTGGGATTGAGTTTGTATCTGAGTGGAGTTGTGTGGGCCCAGCACTTTTTTTCGTTAATAATCAGTTACAACTTTTCTAGGACATGGGTCGACCCGGATCGATCTAACCCGAATCAAATAAGTTGGTACAAACCACGCAAGCTTAGGTTATTTTTAATTTTTAAAAATACATGACAAGAAAAAATTATTTTTTTCTCTACTGGGCTGATTTGCTCCAGGATTGAAGTCTAATAATAAAGCGATTTTTTAATTGAATTGTCTTTAGTAAAATCCTAAATTCGAGTCATCGACTTGATCTACTGCGTCGGGCATTATAGATAGAACCGGGTTTTGGGTTTGGGCAGAGAGAAGCTTACGTCTCCATGGGACAGACCCCAAAAATCTCCAACCGTTACTTTCTATGGGGCCACGTCCTCAACTCTTCATGAATGCATGCAACTACGGATAAAAATGCTGCTACAAGTTTCAGGTATACAAGCCAAACCTCACCACCATTTCGTCTTCTCCAGTGCGAAAAAAACAAGTGGTAATTTTTGCAAGGATAATGGTACGAAAACCCCCCCAAATAAAGATAAAATATAAAAACGATGTCATAGCGCGGTCCCCAGCGGTTATCTCATGGCCTCTTGTGTCCGAACTGTAGTCTTGTGATGGGAAGAACATCAAGTTTTCCCAGGCAGGCTTCCAACGTTAGGCTACCTAGTGGTTGTGGGAGACGGGAAATGATGTTTGGAGACCCGTAGAAAATGCTGGCAGAGGCGAGACTTTCTTGATCACTACCTGAAAAATTATATGTAGAAGAACTCCATCATGTCTCTTTGAGGATCCGGTGAGTTCAGGGCAAGTAATCTAAACATGAAGCTTTGTTTCCGTTTAACTACGTGAGGGTTTGAACTCTAATCAGTGGTGGTGATTACAAACAGATGATTTTGTGCCGGGGGGGAAAGTGAAACCGGGCCGGGCCGGACCCTTTATAATAGATGTGGGCGTTGGGTTCGACCACATAAACGACAAGCACGCACAGAAATTAGCCCTTCCAACCGTGAGGGAATAAAAAAAGAGCCCCGCAACTTGAATATTGCAAAAATCCGATCAGTCCATTGAGTCGCCAACCAAACCATGCATGGGAGCTGTTTTTTCTGTTGTACTGGTGGGTTAAATAGAAAATCATTAACGAGATCCATTGCATCATATAATATAATATAATATAAAATAAATAAAGTTATTTAATATAATATGAGTATTTATAAACAAGTTGTCAGCTTAAATTTCATTATTTTTTACATGAAAGTCTATGTATAAAGTAGATTGGTGTCAAAAGCTTAATATAAAATCTTATAATTAAACTTTAAAACTGGGGCATGTGATAGCATTACTCCTATTGGTTGAACATCTTAATTTATCATTGAATTGAATTATTTCCAACTGTCTCCATTAATTAGACCTTAAAAGGCTAAGAACATGGACATGAACCTTTATCTTCAGCCGGATAACTATTCCACCGATCAGCAGAGCTTGAAGGGAGAGAAGATTCAAAAGCCAAAGCTTCTCTTTTAACGAAGAAATATAAAAGATTTTTCATCTTTCAATGAAGTAAAGAGCGACCTCTTTCCCTTACCTCAAGGAGGACCCATCATGAACGAATGCTTCGTGGACACGTACACGTGGCGTCCAGGTAGGGTTGCACAAAGCAGGTTTTCTGGGGTCCAATGTCCTTAAACTTATCCTATAAGCAGATTGAAGTAGATGATACGAGAACTTCGACCCTCTTTTTTTCACTTGTCCTCGCACGTAAATGCTTTTCTAATTTTTTTTTCCCCCATGGTTTGTACTTGTCCTCGCAAGTTATGGTTTATAAAATAAAATAAAATATATTGTTAAAATATAATCTGCATCTGTCCTTATTCTTTTTGTTTGGAACGTACGACTGCAGAGACTTTTTTTTTTTTTTTTTTTTGCAAATAAGAATGCGAGCTCTATACAGGCTAGTGTGGTACTCGCTCTTTGCCCTGGATTAAGCAGATTCTTTTTATGTAAAAAAAGTGATAACCTAAAAAAAAAAAATTCAGGTAATTAGTTTAAATAATTATTTGAATATTGAAGGAAAAAACAATAAAAAACAAAAATGAAAAGGACCACGTTTGAATGTATTTTGTGCGTCAAATAACTTAATATTAACCTAACAAAAAAAACTAATTTAACGGCCAGAAATAAAAACTTCGAAAAAACCTCTTAAACCTGGTATAATCTAGAAAATCTACAACTCATTGATAAAAAGACAAAAATAACCTTGAGGACAGGACATCTAATTATTTTTTATAAGGTTAAATAAGTAATTTTATTATATATTTATGGAAAAAAAATATTATTCTAATCTCATAAAATTCATGAAAAATAATCATACTATGGTAAAAAGACTTACATGTCTCCAGAGCCTGGTTACAAGATTAAATGATGGAGGAGAAATACATGAATTGCGCAGTTGCAATGAATAATAAAATATATTTTAGAGCATGGTAATATCACAGGAGCTTAGTAATGTCATGAATATATATTATGTCTCACATTCATAGTAAACTACATTAGACAACATCTAGTGCTGGGAAAATTTTTTGAATTGCTATTAGACTTGGTAAAATGGTTTGAACTTGAAAAGTCCTGACATAGATTCTTATTAATATTTAATTATTCTGTCAAATTTATAATTTAGATTATGATCTCAGCTGGTAAAATTATTATTTTTATATTATTGTGTGATAAAAAATAAAGAAATAATTTATTATCAATCCAATAGTCAAAAATAAATTCAATAAAAACCCTATTAATGGAATTGCAAAAACAAAGACAAAAGATGAAATGAGGTATAAGACTTGAAAAATCCTAAATTGATTTGGATTAATATTTAGTCAATCTACTAAATATTTTTTTAAGTGAGGAAACATCATTCATCAGAAAACGTATTTTATAGATTTAGATAAGCGATTAAAACTCTGATTATAGTAGGCTCTTATAAGGGATGCATAACTTAACTAGAGATCGGCCTAATATGCATATCGCAAACCCTCTAACATCACGTTACGTCTCTCAAAACAATCAATATACTAAACATTTGATCATTGTTATGAACTCCACTTGATTGGATTAATTTTTTATTTTATTATTTTCAAGAAATATTAAAAAACAATTTTATCATTCAATCAATACCAAAGCATGAAATTTTAATACTACATAACAATAATAAAAGAAATTCTAAAAAAAAAAAAAACAAGAACAATCCAATATAAAAGAGCCTAGGCACGAGTAGCTGGGCCTGTCTAGAACAGCCAGTCGCGTGGCACTGATAGAGGTTTTGTACAGGGGATGGAACCCTTATTTGTTAATTAATTTCTCATAGATGATGACAACGATGGTAAAACTCCAGATTATGAAAGCATGGAATTCCCATTCTGGTGGTGTTTTTGAATACGGAATTTAGCCGCATTATATTGAAAATTTAAATTTTGAGGGATTCTTTTTGTCTGGTTTGCGCAGCTTCAATATCTTCACTCATCTCTAATACGAAAAAAAACCCTTAATTAATCTCAATGGTAAGACTTTTTATCTGGTGATTTGGTGGCTATCTGCAACAATGGAAACTTGGTGTTCAAATTAAATACCAGAAAACGACAACGTTGCAAGGAAAAATGAAAATGACGAGTGCATAATTCGGAGTACAAAGTCAATATCGCTAGAAGAACTTGATTACCAATTCAGTTTTCTTTCCGACTACGATGTCACTAATAATTGCCAATTCAGATTAGAAAATAGAAGTCATTGCAAGCCATGGAGATGGTCCAGTGTACCGTGTACAAACTATGAAGATGAAACATGATGTCACTGGCTCCTTCTTCGAGCGAGGGCGTTTATTTCTACATACACGCCCGTGCAGTACTTACTGTAGATGAAGCCAGAGATTTGAGACCGTACAAAAATCCAAACACTCATGAGATAGAAAGAAAGAATTTTAACACAAAGGGACAAGAATAAGTTGATTCACACACACACACACGTAGGCAGATGTATGTGTGTGTGTGTGTGTGTGTGACCCACACGTAGGCATATATGTATATGTGCGTGTGTGTGTGCCTACGTGGGTGTGTATAATTGCAGAATAGCAAAATACTGTAGATTGGGTCCCTAGGTAGTAACAAGTCATTGATTCTCTTGAACACGCCTCTCATCATCTCACCTTCGATTATCTTCTCTCTTTAAAAGGGGCATCCAATAAGGCTGTGTTGTCTTTCAAGTGAGTTAACTATTTTTACAGCTCTCCTTGCCTTCGCAAGTTTGTGGCGATCTTGCAGGGTTTGAATGTGAGTAAAAGAATAAGTGACAAAGCGAAACTGATGCCAAAAACGAAAACCCTCCAGCAGAACAGTTGAAAGTAGAGAGGACGTCGTAGCTTTTCTCACTTTAGTTATTTTTGCTTTATAGTGATGATTGCTTGTTTTTTCTTTATATGGGGATTTGGAAAACGAATCTTAACCATTTTGCCTGAAACAACTTGGTTTTGAGTAAACAGTACAGCAGCACCACTGCTTTTTTCTGTAAATGACTGGGGCTGTTCTTCATTTCTGCTGCTGATCATGTGGCTTGCATGCGACTCATTATGATGGGGAATCGATTCTTGTTCTAGTCGAGATAAAAAAAAAAAAGGTAAGACAAAAGACAAGAGTTGGAGGTAAAACATCAGTTTTTCTTCTACTTGTCTTTTTAGTGTACCCAGTCATGGAGGCTACAGAGATTTAGGAGTTTCAAGTCCCAATAGAGCGTGTGGTGTCAGTTTTTTTTCCTTCTTCTCTCTAGTTTCTGTGTGTGGACCGTGTATACTGTATAGTTAGATAGCAAGCTTTTGCATTAGTTTTTTGGACGAAAAAAAGGGGTGTACTTTTTATTCTTCTTTGGAGCCTCTAAAGGTGGTTCTTGTGACTATCATCACTTGCAGCAATTTTTGGTGATCTCTTGGATTTGTATTTAACTCTCTAATAATTTTTAGGTGAGAAGTGATCTTATTCTCTATATATCTAGCGCCTCCATTATTTCCGTTTTGGTAAATTGGAAACTAGTTCCTTAATCTTAATGTTTTTTCCCTTTTTTTGCAGTGAATTTGGGGCGCTGAGCAACACATCTAATACGGGGAAGTTATGCTCAGGAATAGATCTAGAGCAGTGACCAGCAAGCAAGGTTTAATGACTGAACACAGCACTCAATCGCCTTCCAATAACAATTACACAAAGCCGAAAACATCTTTTCTCAGTTCTCCAAGGTTCAAAGCTTTCACCTTCAAGGGACTCCCAGAAGCTGAACCTATGAAGAGTCCAACTTCAATTCTTGACACTACCAAACCAGTCTTCCCTTTCAAAAACCCCTTTTCTTATGACATAAACCAACCAAAATCCCCGAAAGTTTTCTCAGAGAACAAACACTCATGGGATAAACCAGACTCAAAGGGCATTGGTGTTGCACTTATTGATGAGACACCGATGCCAAGCTGCGTCCAACACATCAAAGAGAACGATGACCATTTTTCTAAACCCAGTAACAGAATGGTCTTGTTTGGCACAAAGCTCAAAGTCCAAATCCCACCAGTGCCAAACTCTATACCATCTCCAGTTCAGTCACCTAAATCTCCAGGGGACTTTGGGATTAAAACCTCCAGAAACTCGCAATTATCAGCATCTGGTTCGGTCAATTCTAGCATCCAAGCAAAGGATTCTCCTCAGGTGGTTGCAGGTTCCATATCGATGAGTGAAATGGAGCTCTCAGAAGACTATACATGCGTCATAACTCATGGACCTAATCCAAAGACCACTCATATTTTTTATAACTGCATTGTGGAGAATTTCCCCCCCTTATCGGATACGTCCAAATCTGTGCCCAAGAGTTTCCTTAGCTTCTGCTACACTTGCAAGAAGAATCTTGAACAGAAAAATGACATTTACATCTACAGGTTTGGACCATTTTCCTTCTTTTTTAAAAGATGCAACATGTCTCTCCCTTTTCAGTCTGAAAGACCCATGTCTCCTACAACAACTGCTTTTACTATTCTCATTCGGTTTTTACCATCTTCTTTTCTATTTTTCTTATTTAATACATGTGACCCAAAACCACTATGGGCCTTATTGTCTGTTTGCCTTGCAATGCAGAGGTGAAAAGGCTTTTTGCAGTCAGGAATGCCGTTACCAAGAAATGTTGTTAGATGAAGTCGAGGCCTGAGAAGTTAGAAGACACTGCAAAATAATGTTCTTGATATTTTGTCCTGCTTCAGAACTCTCAAAAAGTTCTCCTGTTATTTTTTTTTTGTAAAAAAAGACTTAGCAAACCACGTCAGTTTTGCCATTCTTGATTAACCTGAATTGAGAATGATTGATTGTAGAACCAAAGAGTAGAACCAAAGAGTGGATGCTATTTCTTTTCATTTTCCTTTTAACCTTCTCATCTGCACATAGAGATAAAGAGGAGGGTGAGATAACGCTGTAGAGTGAATTTTGTTGTTTATTAAAGGTGATTACTAATTAATTTGATGGCTCAGTTCTCTTTTGGCTCTGCATGGTGCTTGAAAAATTGTCTGCAACTATTTATATTCTGTTCTTTTACTCTCTAACGTGCATATAACGAGTTCCTGAGGTGTCCAGTTATTTCACTGTGGAAGACTCTCAACCTTTGTTCCTTGTCCCTTCAGCTCATCCCAGTTTTTGTTTGCCATGGTTGAGTATTGAAGGTTTAATCTAATTCAAAACTTTCAATTTCAAGTTGGAAGACACAAAAGTCAGGTCTTTTTCCCAACCGATACTTGATTAATCAAGCAATTGAAATAATAATGTGTGGTGGTTAAGAACTTGGATACGTCCTTACTTAACTGATCGAGTTCGAAGCTTCAACTCCTTACCAAGAATGGTTACTTAGTCATCGTGTCAAGTGATCCAAAAAAAAAACTGTGTGCGCCTGTAATTGGTGAGATTTTGGAGAGAATTTCGCAGCTTATTTATTCATTTTAGTCACAGATCTTGCAGATGCATATCTATCTAAGAATCCCCGGCCCAGCAATGAATAACGGCAGCTACACCTTTTTAGGAAGAGTCTGTGAGTTAGAAAACGATGCAACTCTGGTCACAATTCTCTGTCGATGATTATGTACCTGGTAAACGTTATTGTTTTTCTTCCCAGGACAAAAGTAATGGACTGACAAGCAATAAAGATGATGATCAAGAGAGTCAAATGTACTAAAATATATGCAATTTCTTAATTATCTTACACTCTTACTTCCAAGTAATACTGTTGGATCTATTTCCATTCCACTTCGAATCCGGACCCGATTAACTCAGATTCTAGATTGGTTATGGTTGAAAATGATTTCTTTTTTAATCTAGCACGATCCGGTCAAAAGTTTTAGTTGATATATGACTCGGATAAAATCTAGTTAAAACTAAAGCTCTCAACCCGGTAGTTTTTTTAATTACATTTTTATTTCTAGTTAAAAATATTGGATCTACTTGCATTTTCAAATCAAGACTTGATCAACCCTTGTTCATGATTGGGAAAATAGATTAAATAATCTGGTCTGATCCGATTAAAAATACTAGATAGTATATAAACACGAGTAAAATCGGGTCAAAATTGAGCTCTCAAACTAGTAACTTTTTTTAAAAGAATTACTTGACCCTTCAAATAAATAACCTGACGTTGCCCAAGTAAGCCCTTTAACGAAGTATTACAGCGATGCTCTTACTATAGCTCAGCAAAGATGGTGTAACAAACTAGGTTATAAAAATAAAAATAAAAAACCATTCTGCAAGTTTTATGCAACTCCTTTTCAATCTTCGGCTTTACTTGCTAGTCAAACTAACAGCAAGCTCCATCTTTCTGCTTCTGGTTCTTTCCGCCACGGAGGAGAGAGGTTAGATTCAAACTTTCACGTATTTCCATATAAAATATTTTGCGAACTTGACCATGTATGTACGTGATAGAAAATTAGAAATTCGTTGATATGGCAAAGGATATTATTCGATCATAATACAGCTTCATATAGAGCAAGCCCAGGAAGGGCAGGGCAGAAGCTCGCAAATTGTCTTTACTTGGAAAGGCTGTGGACCGGACTGGTGCGACTTGCTTGCCCGGTTGTGAAATGGGCTGGAGCGGGGGGAATACAACTACCAATGATCATGGTTGAGCAAACACACACCTGTTCTTGAATATTTGGGTTCGGATATGGATCAAAAGTTACTGTTAAAATGGTGGCAGCAATGACCGCCTCTCAAAACTGATGTTCCAATACCGACCCCCGTGGAATCAGAATATCCTTTTCTGTAGATGAACCTCGATGAGAATATTGTTTTACAGGGGCAAATAAATACTCAACATCGATAGAAGGGTAGAAATGTCCAAAAACCAGCCAGGAGATTATAGATGCACATTGCAAGATTGAAGATGCCAAGCTCCTGGTTAGTTCAGACTGTAAAACCAATAAACAAAATCCAGCAAATCAAACCATTGCATGGCCATTTGTCTAAGGCAGCACTTAATTCTAGTTCAGATAGGGAAAATCTAATGCAACAGCATCCAACTGATCACATTGTACCACTCAATATCTGTAATGTAATACTGATAACGATAAACAGCTTCATCCACCCAAAAGACTAAAAGAAGGATGCAATATACTTGATAAAAGTGAAATGACACGACACTGAAAACATCGAGTCCCAGACATTCACATGGAATGTCATTGTAACATCACATCGGTTCACCAATACACAACTCGACTACTCGAAAGGACTCCTGGTACAAAAGACAAATAGAAACCAAATATTGATGGATCGTGATAAGACGTGCTTTCAGGACTTAAGCTATCAAGAGCATATCCTACTATAGCATCAGCCACCTGAAATTTTCCTGGACAAGCAGCTCCCTGGAACACATGTTGAGTTAACATCCGCACCAGTCAAGTTATACTTACAATCGATTTTCATTGCAAAGCATTCAAGGTGAAGACTGGTAGACTATTACCTTGCAAGTAGCTTGGCATGATAAACAATCTCCGAGGAATATGTACTTAGTGAAAGACAGAGGAGGCCGATTAACCGTTCAAAACAACTGGTAGGCTTAGAGCATGACAGAGCAACATGGATAGGATTGAACAGACTAGAGGTGCAGAAAACAATAACATTTGCTTTCGCTTCCGCTTCCCACCTTTCCCTCTTAAAAAACAGAAAGGATGGCCAAGGAGAAACAACACCCATGCAGGGTGTGCAAGGAGTTAGAGCTGCCTAATGAAGAAAGGTTGTGAAGGGAATTGGCGCGGCCTAAAGAAGAAAGAAAAAAATGGTGAATATAGCAGGCATTGATTATTGGAAGTGACACGGCAAGTAAACTATTGGAAGAGAACAGGTCATTTAGGGTGCCCATTGAGGCAGCACTAAACTAGGAAACTAATAGGCTAATTAGTGTCAGCAATCAGAAAGTGAAACGACGGAATTGAAACCAAGAAAAGAAAGTCAGGGTACGCCAATAAGTCAGAAACCTATGGAATTGTAAGACTAATCAAGTCATAATGCAGAGTATATACATTGCATCTGATGTTTAAGCCTAAATTCTTCTCAAGAACTTAAGTAGGGCGAATAAACAATCCCGCAAGGACATTATGCGAAGAGCCGCATCATAAGGTCATGATAGAATAGAAATTTGCAAGTTGTCCCATGTTCCTGACAAAATGACCTGCACTTCAACTTCGTTAGAAGTTCCCTTCTGCTTCCCGAATGTATTGGAGTCAGCTTTCATCCGTTTCACGTAGTCCATGCTACAAACAACTTGCCCCATCTTAGCTATAAAGTCATGTACCTTGCCTGCCTGCCTTGCTACCAAAACACTACTCCAGGTTTCTCGGTGTAACATGCGAATATTATTGACCTACCAAGCCATTACTGCTTCTTGTACCACCACCACTACCAGAAGCTAAAGAAACTCAACCCAAATGACACTCCTGGCTAATTTATTCATCTATATACATCTACCACTGAATTCACTATTTACAGGAGCAAAAAGCCCCTTCAACATCACTCTTCTGCCACATCAAGATTGAGAATGCGACACAGAGTCTTTGTCGCGGAGTCGGCGCTGAGAAACATATCTCTCATACAAGGAGTATGCTCCCTGGAAGGGGAAGCTGGTGCAGACTTGACAGTTGGTTTCACATCAAAATCAGCATAATCAGACACGGGTGAATCAAGTGACACGGTTCGGTTTGGTGGCCTCATTGAAAACTTGGGTATCGGCAAAGAGCTTGGTGGTGGAGAGTTTGAATAAGCAGGACCAGCCCAAAGCTCCGAGAACAGTAAATTCTCGTTCACAAAACAGATCTCGTTAAAAGATGTCTCCTTTCTAGGAATCTTAACATTAATAGTTATAGAAGAGCTTTTTAGAGCAGTCTTAAAGCGACCATTGTCAACGGAATGAGAATTGGAATGAGACTTGGAAGCTGGTGGTGGTGTTTTTGGAGGGTGAGAAGCAGGAGGAGCATGGGTGGTGCTTTTGGTAAAAGGAGTAGAGGAAGTCTGAAATGGGGCTGGAAGTAACCCCGGCCCGGAATGAAAAGTCCTGCAATTGATATCCCTGAAGTGCTTAGAAGGAGCATTCCCGAATTTAGCAGGCCTTTGTGGTTTAACTCTACTATAGTACTGATTCCTGTGTTGTGCCACAAAAAGAATCTCCATACTGTGCAAAAATCACCGATGCAACTACTTTACCCTTTCAACCAAAACCAATTCTAACAAAATAAAACTAAAATGAAAGCTTTTGGGGTTAAAATTGAAGCAAAATCAGAGTGAAAGTTCTAAATCTCCTCCATGATAAATCCAAATCAAGCATCAGCAGATCCAGAGCCAGCTTACAATAAAAAAACAAGACTCTAGTGATTCAAGACTTGATCAGATCAGAATCCTCTCCCAGCTAGAGGCAAAGATCTCAACAAAACCCTTCACCAAACTGCAAAAACACTATAAATCGCATCAGAAAAGAAATGAAACTTGAAAACATAACTCCACCATAATATCCATTTTTCACAATAAAGTGAAAGAAGACAGTAATTTACCTCAGCAATGAGAGAGACCGAACCAGTGATAAAATTCTGCGATAGAAGATGGGGATTGATTATTAGCGTGGTAAATTGTTTCTATTTTTCAGTATAGTTTAAATACCATGAGAGTTTGTGTTTGAGTGCGAGAGATATCACGCAGGGTCAGTCAAGAAGGGAGGGAGGAATGTAGGAGGCTGAATCGACGGAGATCCGAAATGACTCTCTACAGTTATTTACACACCTACTAACTTTCTTCCTCTATGAGAGAGAGAAGAGAGAGTAGGCACTGTTGCGAGTAAGTGGGCCTGTTTTTTCACCTTATTTACGTTAATGGCATTCTGGATCAGCTAGACTTTAATCGAACGATTATTTAGTTACGGCATGAAAGTACAGTTGGAAATTGTTTTTTAAAATGTTTTTAATAAAAAAATATTAAAATATTTTTTTATTTTTAAAAATTATTTTTAACATTAATATATAAAAATTATTTATAAACACCATAAAATTTAATTTTTGATTTTAATTTTAAAAATATTTTCCAAAAACATTAGCTAACATTGCATAATCACGACCTACCCCTTCTGCTTTTCAATTTCTCACTGTCAGTAGGCAGTGTGCTTTACCCATTCGAAAAATCAAGTATTCGACGATTAAATACCAATAAAAAGATAAGACACGTGGCTTCATTAAAGTGATCTTTTATTTGTGTCTTAAAAGTATTCTTATTTAAAAAAATATTTTATTTTATTTTATCCTAAATTAATTATTTTCAGCGTTTTAAACTTTTCTTTGAAAATATAACATTTTAACACGCGAAACCAACTTCCTCCTCAATAAAGGGTATTTTTGACATTTTAGCCTGGACAATATCAATCGATGTTTGGTCATTCCAATAATGCATTTGCGCTTCGTGTTGGAGAATATTTGGGCGGAACAGATATGTAAAGGAAAAGAGGGCCTCTGCTGGGACCCGCAAATATAGGAATCAGGACCAGATATACGGATAAAATGGCTAGTTTGTTTTGTGCAGTGTGGGTTCGGGGGTCTCAGTTTTTTTAACGTGAAAAAATAATATTAAAACTGTGCAATCATTTAAAAAAAAAATAAAACTGGCTCAGTTTAAATAATAAAAATGTAATTGAATTTTTATTAAAATAAATAACATCTGGGATCTATGATCTAGCTGTGCTGTTAGATTAATATTATCAAAAACAAATTAAATAAAACTATGAAACTCATTATCAGATAAATAAATATTCATGGCAAAAATTGAGATATATATATATATATATATATATATATATTGAGAGAGAGAGAGAGAGATAAGCTACTAACTTTATGATCAATGGTATATTATTACGATAATTTCATAGAAAATAAATGGAAAAAAAAGACATGGAATTATTTTTAAATAAATTAAATGTTGAATACTAAAGCTGGAATAAAAAAATTAAAAATAACCTTAAAAAAATACCAAAATAAAATCATAAACTTGATCATCAATATGGGATTAACCCCCATTGAAAGCAAAACCTAAAAAATAATGAAACAAAATTATAAATCAACCATATACTAGGGGGTATTAAAAAGATAGGAAGAAAAAAATAAAGACTGAATTTTATATAAAAATAATTTGAAATTAAATTTGATGGATTAAATTGAAAATAAATTCAATTAGAAAAGGATAAAGAAACAACAATAAAACAATCATGACCAAATTTGATATATAAAATAAATTAAATTAAATAACAAGGGATGAAATTGAAGAAAAAACAAATAACAATGTTTTTGTTTAAATAACAATGACAACATGTTTCCACTATTGTCGTGGAAGGCAGTGTTTAAATGCGGAACAATGTTTTGTGTGTTGACCACTCTATGAGACGTGTGTTAAATGCAACAACCAGTTTTTTTAATTAATATTTATATTTACGAAGAGACCAAATCAACCCCTGTCAAATTATTAATCACTAAAAAATCATTTTGGAAATAAATAAATATCCTTGATTGCAAGTTTAAGATCTCTTAATTATAAAGTAATGATAATATTGCGTGTGTGCACGCGCGCGTGCGCGGATTGCTCTCCTCGAATATATAATTGGACTGCTCTATATTAACCTCTTAACAAATTGATATTTAAAAATAACACGATGTATGTATTGTGAATTTAAACGGTTAACAAAATTAAATTATCTTGAAATAATTTTATAATGGTTCATAAAACATAAAGAAGAAAATTATATCACCTAACAAGGTCATTGATTTCTTGTTGAGATAAAAAAGATTACATCATTGCATTAAATAGTTATTTGTTTATATGGACATAGTAAACTCGCATAGACTTTTAATTATTTTATATTTTTTTTAATAGCCTTGTTTGTGGACTCTTATTGTAATCCATGGTTGTTATGTCAATCTACATTTTTTTATCTCACACGCACATATACATATATAAAGTTTTTTACTTGATCAAGCTAATAAGGTCAACATATCATGCGGCTCAAAATTAACATTTTCATATTATCCTGACCTTGGTCTTGCTCTAGGCCACATTGAGTTTGATAGGATTGATGTAAAGAAAAAAAAATGTTTTTTTTTAAATATCCATTGAGTTTTGGTTGAATTGTTATCTTTGATGTTGAGGGATGAAATTATTTATCCTTGTGGATATTTATTATTGAATAAAAACAAATTAACTAATATATAAATTTAAAGTGTGGGTTTCTCAAATGAGTAAATTGTAAAACAATAAATATTATACACATATATAAGCTTTGTAAGCATTTAATTTTTTTTATTGTGTAATTGAATTTAAAATAATTTTTAAAAAATATTAAATCTAGGTGAACTCATAACCTAGATTATGAATTTGGTGAGTTAACTTGAATTAATCGAGAATTATCCCTGAGTTGATATTCAACTTTTCATGAGTGTATTTTTTATAACATAATTAAGTAAAAAACAATTACATAAATAAAATTAGCAAACTCAATGAAAAACATGAACCAAGTTTTGAGTTTCGTAAAATAAATTGCAAAGTTAAGTTAATTAAATATGTTGTCACCTTAATATTTTTTTAAAAATGTCATATCAAAGTTTTTTTAAAACATAAAGAGGCTGTATAAAAAGTTTGTATGGCTTGATAGTGAACCTTAAGGGGTGAGCCTCACTGGAAAGGCCCTGAGTTTGCTCTCGGAGGTCACCAACTCGAGTCTTATATCAATTAAATTCACTAAAAATTTTGACTGGTTGTTAATTTTAAAATTTATAGAATTAATCGAGATGTTTATGAAATAATTTGGATATCAACATTCCAAAAAAAAAGTTGGGCAATGAGAGCAAAATTGAATGATTCATGTATTATTCAATACTCATATAAAATTAAATACATAAACTAATAATTTCTCCCTAATTTTCTTATATTATACAATAAATTAAAAAAGACCTGGAAAACACTGTAGATTGTGAGTATTTTCACTGTGGATTGTAATAGTATATTTTTGGGTCGGGTCGGTTCTCAGTTCTCGATTCGGTTAGTTTGCCAGTTTTTTTTTCTATTTTTTTTTTATCATTATTTGCATAGTAAAATAGCATTTTTAGCCCTCAAAAACGACAAAAACCAGTTATGGGTCGAGGGGCTCTGTAGTAATTGCACAATTTTGGACCGTACCGGTCCAGTCCGGTCCGCCTACCTTTTTATTTATTTTATTTATTTGAAAATGGCTAATTACGACTATAACCTCTAATAAAACAAAATTGTTAACTTAGGCAAAGGGGTATATTGGTAATTGATCATATATTTTTTTTCTTTATATTGTCGGCGCGTGTGACACTCGCAACCGACAGTATTCCTTTTCACACCTTATTTAAGTGGCGCGTGAGGGGTGATAGGATCGCCGAAGAGGGGTTACCGGTGTCTCAGTTGATGCGCAGCCGATTGATCTTCCTCCCGGTGCGGCGTTTTTTGTCCTCTGACGGTTGTGGACGCGGCAGTGGCCGGTTAAAGTCGTTGCAGCCGTTTCTCTCTCTCTTGCACGTCAAAGTGCAGAAGAGTCCCTCGGTTTTAATACATTTTCACTTCGGTCCATGTACTTTTATTTTTGTTTATTGTCCTGATTTTTGTTATATAATTTTTGATTTAGTTCGATTGGGTCATTCAATTGAAATTAATTCAATGTTAATGTTTCACTTCAGTACTCCTTTTAATTTCCGGATTGAGTTTAAAAAGATTAATTTATTCGGCACAACATTTTCAATTTTTATTTTTGTTCATTGATTGAAATTGATAATATATTTAATTTTCATTTCGGCCCTTATACTATTAATTTTTTTATTTTAATCGCTTTACATTTTATTTTTATTTCAGCCCTTATATTTTTAATTTTTAATTTTAATTCCTTTATTTATTTATATTTTTAGAATAATCCTTACTTTTGTCCATGTATATATAAGTGTGCTCTTAGTTTTGATTTTTAATTTTTGTTATATTTTTATTTCTTGAGTTGATATTTTTTTTTAAAAAAATTAGCTTTTAAATTTTATTTTGCATTTATAATTTGAAAATTGATATTTCTTTTTTTTTTCTCTCCCTTTGTTCTTCCTTTTAGTTTTTTTATTTTTATTTTCAAGTCAAATGATTTTTTTTACCAAATAATTTTTATTTTATTTTTTTATTTAATCTTTTGTTAAAGTTTTTAAGATTTTTTTAGTCTTTCATTTATTTTATTTTTTTCATCATCAACACAACAACAACAACAATAATTTAATTGTTTTTCTTGCTTATTTTTTATTAATGTTTTTTAGGTTGTTTTCCTCTCAGAATAATTTGATAATTTTTATTGTTGTGACATTAATAATAATAATAATTTTTATTTTATTTTTTTGCTCGATCTTTTGTTAAAGTTTTTAGGATTTTTGTAGTCTTTCATTTTTTTTCTTTCATTAATAGTACAACAACAACAATTTTTTCTTACTTACTATTTTGTTAATGTTTTTTAGGTTTTTTTTCTCGGGATTATTTTTATTTTATTTTTTTGTTTGATCTTTTATTGAAGTTTTTAGGATTTTTTTAGTCTTTCATTTATTTATTTGTTCTTTAATAATAATAATAATAATAATAATAATAATTTAATTATTTCTCTTGCTTACCATTTTGTTAATGTTTTTTTTTTCTCATAATAATTTAATAATTTTTATTATTTTGATAGTAATAGCAATGATAATTTTAGATGTTATAACTCCGATATTGCTATTGTTATAATATGGTGTGTTGATCTATTTCATTATATTAAAGTTTGCATATATAAATATTATATTCTAATTTTGATCCAGTAAATCTTATAAAAATTGTTTGCTCAGCCCGCAACGTAGAGCGGATATTTTTTTTAATTTTCAAGTTAAATGATAATAGTCAGCTAATAATTTTTATTTTTATTTTATCATCTGTTATATTTTTTTTATTTGTTCTTTTATTAAAGTTTTTATGCTTTTTTTAGTCTTTGATTTAATTTTTCTTTTTTCATTACTAGCGTAGTAATAGTTTTAATTTTTTTTCTTATTTGTTTTTCTGTTAATTTTTTTTGTATTTTTTCCTTAGGGTAATTTATTAATTTTATTATTTTGGCGGTGATAGTGATGATAATTTTAGATGTTAAGACTTCGATGTTACTGTTGTTATAATAAAGTATGTTCATTTGTTTAATTATATCAAACTTTACTTGTATGAATATTCTATTTTAATTTAAACAGTTATATTACTCGACTTATGATGTAGTGCAAATTGATGAAATCACAAAAGTTGATATAAATGTTGGAAAAAAACTATATTTTCCCTTATTTTTTTGTTAAAACTTTCGGGGCAATTATCTATTTCTGTCCCTTTGATGTTAAAGCTTTGATATTATTACTGCGGTAGGGTATATTGATGTGTTGTATCATATTAAACTTTACATGTGTAGATATTATATTTTATTTTTAAATTAATAAAATCTATAAATTACTTTAAATCTAATAATTATAAAAAATTTATATTACCCACAACATAGTACAAGCAATCTATCTAGCAATAATCTATAAATTATTAAAAAGCTAAAACGCGTGGGGAGTTCACTGTAGCTCCCCACACATTTCACTATGGATTTCAACAGTGTTTCCTTCTTTTTTTTTTACTCTTCCGGATTATTTTATTACTTTTTTATCTTTTTTTTTTCACTTCCAGATTATCTTTCTTTTTTTATTTTATTCTTGCTGTTTTTTATTTTTTTTTCTTGCCTTTTTTTTATGTTATTATATTTTTTTTCTTTTTCTTTTTCATATTTTCCCATGATTTTTTTTTTGTTATACTTTATTTCTTTTTTTACTTATATATATTTATTTTATATAATCAGAGTGTCTAAGTAGCTTAAACGCGTCATGATTAATTTTCGGATCTAATTTTTTATAGCTTTTTTTCCTGGTTTTTTTTTCTTGATTATATTTTTTTTCATTTTTTTCATTGAATTTTTTTTCCTAATTATATTTTTATAATTTTTTTTCCTTTTCCACTCATATATATATATATATATATGATCGAGGTGTCCGGGTAGCTTAAATGCACCATGATTAATCATCTGATCCAATTTTCTTATAGTTTTTTTTTCTTGCTAAAGTGTTTTTCTTATATTTTTATTTTGTTCATTTATATATTTTTTTTATAACAGGGGTTTACAGACCAACTTATGTATATCACAACTAATTCCCAACCTGAATTTATTTTTAAAACAATATAGATTGCTAAAGTACTTTCATGCTTATATTTTTTTTGCTTTCTTTAACTTATATATATTTTTTATAAACAGGATCTTCGTGCCACCTTAGGCGCACAATAACTAATCCCGGAACCAAATTTTTTTTGATAACCGGGTGTCTAGGCCACCTTGCGTGCACCACGACTAATCCCCCAACCAGTTTATTATTTTTTCTAAAAACTTTCCTTATAGTGCTTTCCCACTACAATGTTTTTTCCCCTGATTTTTACTTCTTCTTTTTACCTTTTTCTTCTTCTTCTTTTTTTTTTCCTTATTATGTTTATTTTTTCATTTTTTATCTTTACTATAGCTCCCCACACATTTTACTGTGGATTTCAACAGTCTTTTCTTTTCTTTTCTTTTCTTTTTACTCTTCCGGATTATTTTATTACTTTTTTTTCTTTTACTTCCAGATTATTTTTCTTTCTTTTTTTTATTCGTTTCTTGTTGTTTTTTATTACTTTTTTTGTTTTTTATTATTTTTTTGTTTCTTGGCTTTTTTTCTTGTGTTATTATGTTTTTTTTCTATTTTTTTTCATATTTTCCCATGATTTTTTTTTGTTATACTTTTTTTTCTTTTTTGACTTATATATATATATATATATATATATATATATATATATATATATATATATATATATATATTTATTTATTTATTTTATATAATCAGAGTGTCTAGGTAGCTTAAACGCGTCATGATTAATTATCGGATCTAATTTTTTATAGCTTTTTTTCCTGTGTTTTTTTTTCTTGATTATATTTTTTTTTCATTTTTTTCCATGATTTTTTTTTCTTTTTCCACTTATATATATATATATATATATATATATATATATATATATATATATATATATATATATATGATCGAGGTGTCCGAGTAACTTAAATACACCATGATTAATCATCCGATCAAATTTTCTTATAGTTTTTTTTTTTTTTGCTAAAGTGTTTTTCTTATATTTTTATTTTGTTCATTTATATATTTTTTTTATGACCGGGGTTTACGGGTCAACTTATGTATACCACAACTAATTCCCAACCCGAATTTGTTTTTAAAACAATATAGATTGCTAAAGTGTTTTCATGCTTATATTTTTTTTTTGTTTTCTTTAACTTATATATTTTTTTTATAACCAGGATAGTCGTGCCACCTTAGGCGCACCATAACTAATCCCGGAACTAATTTTTTTTTTATAACCAGGTGTCTAGGCCACCTTGTGTGCACCACAACTAATCCTCCAACCAGTTTATTATTTTTTCTAAAAACTTTTTCCTTATAGTGTTTTCCCACTACAATGTTTTTTCCCCTGATTTTTACTTCTTCTTTTTACCTTTTTTTTCTTCTTCTTTTTTCCCTTATTATGTTTATTTTTTTTCATTTTTTATCCTATAATGTATGTTTTTCCCAAAATATTTTTTTTCCCATTATACCTTTTTATATTCTTTTTTCTTTTTCCATTTATATTTTTTTAACCGGGGTGTCTTGAGCGCACGACGATTAATTCACATATCCAATTTTTTTGATAACCAGGGTGTTCAAGCCAGCTTACGTGTACCATGACAATCCCTGGACCCATTTTTTTTTTTCTGAAGTGTTTTCCCGCTGATACTTTTTTTCCCATGATTTTATTTTGTTCACTTATATATTTTTTTATAATCAGAATCTTCAGACCAGCTTAAGCACACCACAACTAATTCCTAAGCCAATTTTTTTTAAAAATAATATGATTTGCTACAGTGCTTTCACGTTTATACTTTTTCTTCTTCTTCCACTTATATATTTTTTTTATAACCATGGTCTCTTTCAGCCAACTTAAACTTATATATCCCTATAAGACAAAATCCAAAAGTTGGCTATAAGGGTGTATTGATAATTTATCAATTTTTAATTATATTTTTGCAGCAGTGTTGTGGACGCGTCTTCCTGCATGACGTTAATTTCAAAGCTCATGTACATTTCGGATAGCGTGTGCAGCGTCATGAAACTTCTAAAAATATATAATAGCTTTTTATATATTTATTTTATTATGTAAAATGTGTTTAAAATAATATCATAGTATTAGAGGTATTTTCAATTTTTTTTCATTTCCATGCACAGTACAATAATTATAATACTATTAAATAACACAAAAACCAAGAATTGTTAGTGGGGGTGTCCCGATAATTTTACTTTTTTAGTGCGCAATAAAATAACTTTCGTAGCTTCAAATAAGACAAAACGAAAGAATCATCTGGGGTAGTGTTTCAAACATTTCACGTTTAACTATGCATAGAAAAAAATTTCACTCTTATTTTACACCATCAAAGTTAAACTTACTATGTTTTTTAATACGAATTGCATTTAATACAAATAAAAATAACAATAAAAAATAAAAATCTAAACATAGAGTAAAGGTGTATAGATATAAATAAAAAATTTTAAATTATCTTAAAAGGATAAAAAAAATCAATAGATTGAAACTAAATTAAAAAAATAAAAAAATAAAATATAAAATACAAAATTATATATTAAATCTAGATAAAAAAAAAATTAACCACTGCAGCGGAACATGAGTTCATGACTCTTCGTATCTAAATACAGAACTTACTAGCTCTGTTAAAATTTTGATGCTTCTCGAAGTCATCACTGTAATAATGGTGCTACTTCACGTGCACAAGCATTGCCCGCTGCAATGGGTGCGAAAAAAATAGTTAAAACGCTAAACTACTCATATGATTAATATTAATATATTATCCTCATCATGTATTTTACAGTCAAAGAGTGCAGCGCGTAGCAATGACAGATTTCTCTCCAGTCAAATCGCATCATGATCGACCGATGGTGAGCTTGTCACAATAATTCTTGTATCTAAATGGGCTGGCTCGGTAAAAACCAGACAGGTTCCTGTGGAGGTTACAGTACAATACCATTCGCTCCCTATTCTTAAGCAGGCTTAGGCCCATATGAAGATCTCTTTTTGGACCTGGTTTCTTTGCGAGACAGGCACGCCAATACAAGCTCCAACTTTTTTTTTTAATTAGTTGGATCCTGGACTTCTTGCTAGGCCACTGATTCAGGATACTGCTAAATAAATATAGGATTTTTCGAATTGTCTTACAAGGCAATGCGAAAGCACTTATAATTACAAGCACATAACAAGGAAAACAATTAATAATGATGGTGTTCTTGAAAATCCACTTGGTTTGAGAATAATACCTATGTGTTGGATAACCTGTTCATTTTTTAGTTCTAACAATCAAAACCCATTTTTCTTGTTATAGTAACTAGTGTTTGATACTTGATATATGCAAAAAGGGTTTTTTTTTTGTGAGTGTTGGAACTTTTTAATGCTTAAAAAAGTATTTTGCGAGACAATGATTGTAGAATTCGTGGCCATGAGAGGAGCCCAACGTCTCCCACAACACACACAAAAAAGCTGTATATTTTATGGGATTTTGATACTGGAAGCATCTTTCATCGAAGGAGAGCATTACTGCTTTGGCATGCAATAATTCAGCAGTGCTTGATTGGCTGGACAGCAGAAATCGGAGGAAGTTTCGGTAACTTAATGTGAATGCAGAGCTCTTGATGGCTTTGTATGGACAGAGAGTATTCATCCAAAGATACAATTCACTTGCATACAGCTCACCTCTAAGATCTACTGCTGAAGATGCTCTGAATTGGCTTTGTGTCATATTATCTTCTTGTCTCTTTCTTTAACACAGACACGTTTGAGAACTAACTCCATTTATTTATAATTAAACGAGAGGTCAATTCTGGTGTCCTCTCGGCTGTACAATGGTTCTTGCAACTGTATTAAGAAATTGGATCACATGACCAGACACTGAAGATGAACAGCCAGCCCTGCCCTACTGTAAGCACGAGTTTTGATTAGTTTTATTAATTTCTGATCAGATAAACAGCACTAGCTAGCTACACAATCACCATATTAATATAATAGTAATGCCATTATCTGTTTAGGGTATACCTTTTTTTATGCCACCACATATGCTGCTAGCCAGTGATCTCTCCATTTTTAAGGGTGAGCTTATCTCTTCAATCAAATTTATTTCATTTTTTTTCTAATTAATTTACATAAACATAAATGTTTTTTCTTACTTTTCCCCTGACAAGAAGAAAATGAAGTAAAGATGGTTTGAAGTCATCTTTATACTTGCTGTACTAATTCATATTCCTGGGGGACCATTGATTTTAAAGTTGGTTCGGGTAATTAAATGAAGAAAAATTTGGAAAAGGAAAGCTCGAATAAAGTCTTGTGTACAGGCAGGTATTCGACGACAATTATCCGGTTTCTTATAGCTACCGATCAGAGAGATGATGCTGATTTTTCACACAGGACTTCTGTTTTCTGGCGGTGGTTAAATATTGCCCAGTCCTTCTCGTAGATATAAAGCAACCATTCTTTTCATGGAGCAACTTCTGAATATAAACAGTTTTGTGGTCACTAGCATCCCCCCCGTAACCTTACCTGGCAGCTCCGAGATAGTGAGTTTTCCAGCTGGAATTTTCGTACGGTACATCTCGCAGATGATATATACAACTGTTGGAAGCAGGTCGATAAAACGAATCTAATAACAAAAATATTGCATATATATGCAGAGCATAATCGGCACAGAATATTTAGATATATGCCAAATATATATAGATGAACAAGTAATTTGTAGATATACAGGAGACGAGTGACTGAAAGTAGGAAAAGGTTAAACTGCTAAAACTAACGAGGGCTACTGTGAATTTTCTGATAAAAAGAAGTGGGCCGCAAGCCAGTACTCCGCTCGTGCATATGCAGCAACCTTTTTACACGAGTTAATTAATGTTTTGTTTATCTGGTAGGAATCTAGTCCCATTAAATTGTTTGATTTTACACCAGAAACAGATCATGATATGAAAAACCTGAGAAAGATCGTGCAAGAAGTAAAGATTTTGAACGGGATTTAGAGGGAATAAGTTTACCCTGATCTGTAATATGATTGATGCACAAGTTTTTTTGACAGGTCGCCCGTGTATATAATGCTCAGAAACCATGCATGTGCTTGGTGTACCTGTCGTTGTAAAGTCAGCTAGACCATCCTTGTAGCTTACCTGAACATGGACTTTTGGTCTCTCAGAATCTTGATTTGGTGGAGAAGTTTTTCCTCATAAGGGAATCTAGCAAGAAAGTAATGGCCAATCACTTTTTTTCAGTGGAGCTGCAAGATTTGTTGCCCAAAATGAAGAGAATCGCAAACTTGTAATTCAAGAATTGGATGAGGCAGGTGAATATAAGTTCCTTACTTTTTCATAAAAATGATAAGATAAATTATTAGTTATATAGTAGTTGTTTTATGTTTTATTTTTCTCGTGTCAATGATGTTATTGTGCTTATAACAATAAATAATTATGAGGTGTAAGAAAAAATATAATTTATTACATGGATAACTTAGTAGATTCATTTATATACTAACATTAACATGATAGTTTTAGACCTGAATAGAGATTTAATCATGTCAGACTATAATGATGATTTAAAATAGTATTTGTTTTTTTTATTTATTAAATCATATTCAATTTTTAACAAGGATTCTAAAGGTCATTTTTCTTATAGCAACAACTACATCGTTATGAGGACTACTAGATCTATAGATATTGAAAATACTATCTTAACCCTAATTTTGACAATTTTGTGATTTTTATATTTTATACATTGTTTTAGATTTTATTATTGTTTTTATGTTGTTGTTTTTCTTTAATAATTGAGGTAGGTTTATGAATCATGTAAGGCATTGAAAACCTTGTGATGAGACAAACTTGATTATAATTATTTTACAGAGACAAACTTGGAATTTAGAATCAACATCTAGAACCCTTTTTCACTCATAAAGAAAATCATGTATTTTGTTGTCTTTAGCTTCCATCTACACCGGTCAACTGGTCAATCAATTTAATTCACTATTATAAACCAGTCAATCGTCTTAATTAATTTTAAGTAACCTAAAGTTAATTGTCGTGTTATTACACATTTATCTCCCGGGCAATTTTCAAGGCATTCTCTAAATTCAAGCACAAGGCTGACAGGAACACTCAGCCAACTGCAATGCCTAGTCGGCTAGTCCTCCTCGCTGATGAAACTGGAAATAGGTAATTAACTTGTCCAGGGATGAGATTTGACTCCAAAAACCAAATTATTACAACGTGATAGACACTGAAACAAGCAGGTAATCATGGGACCCGATGGCAGAGACTCCAGGACTGGGCCTGGTTGTGTATTCTCATGAAGTGATAGGGTGATCATGACCGTACATCGTTTTCTTATCTGGAAACCAGTGGGCTGATTATGACCATTCGTCCAGTTCACAGCAATAAAAATTGTTAAAAATCAAGCATCCAGATTCCGGACTTGAATGAAATATTGAAGCTGCAGGTTATTTACGGTAGAGAAAACAAAGATAAAATAAAAGGGAAGACTTTGATCTCCACCTCCGCCAGTCTGCATGTGCAGCTTCCTTGTAACACAAGATTTGCAAAATCGTTCTCACTTCACAAGAAATCCGTAACTCTTACGCGCTCGTGTCATCGTGGGCATCAACATCCCATCCTGCATTTATTGAGGTGGCCGGAAGGAGAAGTCCGGCGATTGCTTGGCCATCCAAATAAATCTAATAAGTACGCAGTTAACCCCCCTTTAAACGTAGCGAAAATGACAAGCTGTTAACTACAAGGATATGATTCATCACCACCATCATTTGTATGGCAAATATGTCAGTATCTTAGAATTATTTTCTCTTGATCCCATTATATGTATATATATAAAAACCTGATAGTAAAATATCTTTGTTGATATACACTTATAATCAGGTGTGTGTATGTATATATAAAATGATCGATCAAATGTTGAGGTGTGCGATAAAAAGAGATAATTAAAAAAAACTTGATTTCATCTAGCTAACAAGCTTAACCCCTTGTAGACTTTACGAGATTATGATAATTATATAAAAAATAAGCAGTAACAAATCATAAATTTTAATATCCAATAAATAAAAAATCGAATGATAAAATTAGAGAAATAAATATAAATTAAAAAAAATACTATTGCAATGAATAGTGACACACACAAAAAACTATCTCTGATAAACCAAAGTTATCCTGCAAAACCCATGAACAATGTCGTTAGACCGGGATAATTTCATAAAAAATAAACTAAAAACCAGCTTGCATTAACTAGAATTAACTTGTTAAACTCATAGCTCAGATATTGAGACTGGATAGATCACTAAAAAAATAAATTGAAACAAATAATGAAGTCAAATTCTAAATAAATTCATCGTTTAAAAATGAAATTAAAAAAAAATCAATCTAAAAATATGACATGGTAAAATAATCAGAGTCTAATCAGGTTAACTTATGATTCAAGTCATGAGATCGGGATAATCTTATTGAAAACAAACTGAAATATTCATTAAATCTAATTTATAATCAACTTAATATTAAAATATCAAATTAAAAACAAAACTCAGCTCAATAAAGTTAATCAATTAGACTCTGTAAACCTTGCATGACCTAAATAACTACAAAGAAGACACATTGCAATAAATCATAAAATCCATCGAAAATATTAAAGTATAAAATTAAAAATTAAAAAATTATAATAAACAATATTTTTTAAAGTCATGAACAATCAAAATACCTACTCTTATAATTAATTAATTAATTAATTAATTTTTTCTTAAAATAATAATTATAGCATGAATAGCAAACCTAATTTTACGTTGAGGGAACAAAATACGAGCGCCATTAAATTCGAGAAATAAAACAGTAATTTAAGGACCCCAAAATTCATGCTATATAAATGGTCTACCTTTACAGTCCTTTACTTCTGTCTAGTCGCCGTTGAGCCAAAGAAAATGCAGAAGGTTAAAGACAACATGCACCATCAATGATGGACCCTTCTCTGAACCATCAAAATTAAAAGACCCCCACCCCTCATTTTGTTTTCGTTTCTTCTCCTTTCATTCACCTTCCCCTTCACACTCCCATCTTTCTTTCCTGCACAATCACAGAAACAATAATAATGGCAGGCACAATAGGAAGAAACCTCAATCTCTGCTTCACTAAGATCAGACGTCCACTGCCACCTCATGATCAATCCTCCACTACCCTACTAGCCCCAGATGATCACAGCCATACATTCCTCATAAAAAACTACAATTCCCTCTATGACCCCATCGTTGAGTACTCCACCTCCGCCACCACTTCCTCCAGCTCCTCCTCCTCTGAGCCTGACTTCGCTACCGTCTACGCCTCTCAGCGCTTCTTCTTCTCCTCCCCTGGCCGCTCCAACTCCATTATTGAATCCACACCGTCGATTGTCACTTCCTCAGAATCATCAGACAATCTAGTAGCCCCGCAATATGACAGCAGTGCTCCGGCAACGAATCCCTCCGAGGACAAGACTTTGCCAGCTGATAGTTGTCGTAATAGTACTCATCCCCAATTATTAAAATCCCCAACCGTTAAAGACAGTGTGGCTGTCCCCACCTACTCACCGGACCCGTATATGGACTTCCGGCGATCCATGCAGGAGATGGTGGAGGCACGTGACTTGGTGGACGTCAAGGCTAATTGGAAGTATTTGCACGAGCTACTATCGTGTTATCTTGATCTTAATCCTAAGAGTAGCCACAAGTTCATTGTTGGAGCTTTTGCTGATCTTCTTGTTAGTCTTTTGTCATCTCAAATGCCAGAAGATGGTGGCCGCAGGGAAGAGTGTTTTGCCTCCGGTGGTTGTGGGGTTTCGCGGCAGTGCATGTAATGTAATGCAGAATGTGATCTGTCGGAAAATGATTGTCTAATCTTGTTTACTTTTAATTTAGCAATTTATATGTGTGGGCACCAAAATTGGCACCTCATCCCCTTACCATCATTTTGCTTTTGGTTCTTGGATTTACTAAGCTTGAAACATTTTTTTTCTTCAGTTTGTCAGTATTGTTTCTGGGTTGTATATTAGAAAAAAAAATGTTTTGTCCCCAGAAAATGGGTTTCCAATCCTGTGATAGTTTTTTTGGAATGCAGGCAGTGCATGATTACAAGTAAAAGTGAGGTACTTGTCCTCCCTTTACTTTTTACTCCAATTTCCTTCCTTTTTTTTCTTACAGTAATTGCAAGTGCTCGTGAACTAGATGTCTATAACTCACTCTTCGATAGATGGTTGGGGATAGAAGCTTTCAATTAAGCCGAGGAACTTCGAGGACAGTTCTATCAACTGTAAATCTGATGAGATTACACTTTTCACTCTGTAGTGAAGTTTCATGCAAGTCCCTTTGTTTTTGTTGGATGACAAATTGATGGTATTCATCACCTGTTACATAAATTCTGAAAATTTCACCACACCCTTTTCTTTTTTTTCCTTCCCTTTTCCGTACTTTCTTCTTGACTTCAACAAAAAAGTTAGCTGCGATGTGGAAACACCTTTGGATTAATTTCGAAGATTTCATACGTGAGATTGAAATCAGTTTTGTTAAACCTTTGTTGGATGCTTAACTATCCCACTTTCTGTTTCAAATATACTTTGCTTTAATCTTTCAAGATAACTCTAATAAATCACGTTCTTGCAGACAATTAATATTATGTCCACTCATTGTTTTGCAGAGGTAATCAATCAAGAGACGGGAACTAGCAAGTTCGGAACGGGTCAAATCCTGTCAACTGTTAAGCTATATATATATATATATATATATATATGCCTATGGTTATGTAATGAGTGACTAATTTATATATATAATTATATATATATGCCTATGGTTATGTAATGAGTGACTAATTTATGGACCAGTACAGAACAAGAAAACCGTTGTCTTTTACAGGAGTAAGACGAAGGTAGATCTGTCATGTAAGCAAGCACAGGACTCCTGTTTTTCATATTTCTTTAACCTGGAAGAATCTTCGCATCCAGACAACTAGTGGACTAACAAGTGGCCAAATTTCTGTCGATTAAAAAAGTGAAACTGTTTTACACAGACAGCACAGGGGAATCTTGATTTTTGTCCTTCGTTTCCCTCGAAATTAATATCATGTTTTCAAGGACGAGGATAAGCCACAAAAGATTCAGTGAAAGTCCCAGATGCCACTGATGATGACTTGTTTCTCCATAAATATAATTAAATTATGGTTCAACTTGTAATTTCTGGAAATGTAGCTTCGGCAGACAGGTATCTGCATACTGTGCATGTGGTTTTGTCCCTCACGAGGTCTCTTGCCTCGCTCCGGCTCATCAATGAACCCAAATCTCGAGCCTAATATTTATTTATCTTCTTTAAGTATTCTAGGTATGGTTAGTTCATGGTTTTCAATCCCGAAATAAATAACTCCACCAAAACTACAGAACAGAGTAATTTCCGTGGAGAAACCAGAAACCATGGATTGAGGCCAAGACAGTTGGCTTGGTCTTAGCCAGCGCTATAGCTTTATCTTTTTGAGGATTATATGTTAATTTTCTCTTAGTTTTTAACAGCAACAGTATCTTGCAGCTAACTTTCGCGTACCAAATCTAAATTACAATAAATTATGCAATCTCTTGAAATTGAGATCCTCAGAAAAATAATGTAAAATATTTTTATTTTGTTTTTAACATAAACAAGTAGAAAATATTAAAAAACACTGAAAATAAATTATATTTTTTATAGATAAATATATTTTTGAAACACTAAAAGTCTACTTGAAAATACAATACAAAGTAAACTCTACTGGCAAACATAGGATCAGGCAGAGGAAGTATAGGCTGAGAATCACAAAAGGAATGAATTTATATTCTGATGTCGTGGTGGTCAATAAATATTTTCGTCTTGACAGTGAGAGTTTTTCTCAAGCAATTTGTACAAAATAAATAAATTATAAATGCTTAGTTTATACATGGGTATTTTAATGGCTGGGAAATCATGTGACCCGTTGGAGGCCTATATAATATCTGTTTTGCTGCATGGGAAGTCTAGCCCAGCAGAAGATACTTCATTCTCCGGTATTTTTTAAAACTAGCCGAGCGGGTTCATATTACATCAAAATGGACGGGTCAAGCCCAGACAAACTCGTTGAAAACAGCAGCGCAATATTTTCTGTCAGTTCAGACTCAGCTCCAGGCCTAGTCCAATACAAGGAGAAGAAACTATAACAAGAGTCCATACATCATGAGCCGACTCACCACCGTGTCGGTGTGGGTTCACGCAACAATTTCTCCCAAAAACGTGCTCATATTGACCCAACTCAAGGATCAACTCCACTCATGGTCTTGGACAAGCTCATCAACCTAAAATATGATTTTATATAAATAAAAAATTGAAATTTGATGAAGGAGAAAAAAAATTCAAGGTAAAACCAAACCTGAACAAGCGAGGCTTTAGATTATAGGCTAAGTTTTATAATTATCAAGGCAGTGAACGGATGATGATAACTGATCCTCGGGCTTGGGAGCTATGAGTTTGCTCGAGTCCACCACACAACGCAGATCAATGGCAGCAATTTGCACCGCTTCAGATGAATTTATATTGAAAACTTTTCACTATCATCGTTTGCCCTACTGTTTTAGATAAATTTGGAGAATAACCCAAAAATAGATTATGACACCTATAATATATATATATACGGACACCAACTAATTAGAAAATGCGTGAAATTCTTTCTATAGACAAGTGAACCACTGTTGGTCATATTTATCTGTCATTAAATCGAAGAAGCTATACAAGGGTTTTGCCAAGCCTGATGAGACAGTACACCAAGCTAAGTGATGCATGACATTGGTGAATTCAGATGCTCAAGGAAAATATCTTTCCTCGGCTTATTCTTTTCAATAATCCATATTTGTAGCAATTAAATATTATTCTTACTCCGCAATGGATTAAAGGTGGAGTACAAATATCCATATTTGAAGCAACTAATTAAATTATGCATTAATGTAAAACCGAAAAATGCATCAACATAATGACGATGGTAAACCCAAATACAAGTCTAACACTCAGATACAAGTATCCAAATGCATGTAGTATTAGTAAAAAAAAAACAATTTAGCCTCGCATCAGGCCACTATTTCCTCCAACATGGGACAATGTATGGACCATACATAAATCTTCACATCCTGAAGCACCTTTTCCTGAGACAAGTTTTCCCTTGTAGAAGGGTGCCATGCTGTGTAATTCGGAAGGCTTCTAGGACATGCATATCATATTGTTTGTACAAAACTTTAATGTCTTGCGGTACTACACATCAATGTCAGTATCATGCACGACAAACATCTTCTCTTACATCAGAGTTCAATTCTACTTTAATTCCTTCATAAAAAATACACTCCAAGTTCATTGGATCCGATTAAGTTATTTCAAGCCTGGTGTAGATATAGGTTTTACAAATCTGATTGCCTTGCTATTTATTATATATTTCATCGTTACTGTATCCAAGGTGTGATAGGATGGCTGGATTGCAGATGTTTCCAACTACAACACCCAAAACTGGCACCGTCCAGCAGGTATTAAGATTAAGACATGCGTTTTCTTGGCAATCACAAACTATCCTCAAATCATGCAACAGCTTCTATCTCACTGAAGACATGTTTGTTTGATAACCCAGTAGGAAACAATAATGTTGCTTGTTCTTGCCTATGCCTCCATCCAAATTCAGAAACCAGAACATAAAAAACATACGAAGAGATAACTCCAGGAAAAATATTTAAACAAAAATATGATCTTCTCAGAGACAACGCAGAGAGAAATATCCAACCAACAAAAACAAGACAGAATTCATGCAAACAATCTAAGTTATACTAAAGTTTTTGCTTGAAAAGGAAATGACTGAGAACCCGGAAAATACTGCATTGTAGCAAGAGAACATAATCTGTGTAACCGATCATCGCAACATAATCTGTGTAACCGATCATCGCTTCTTGGAGACACCAACAGTCTTTCCCCTACGGCCAGTGGTCTTGGTGTGCTGCCCACGCACTCGGAGACCCCAATAGTGTCGGAGACCACGGTGATTTCTGCAGTAAAAGAATCATACAACCTAAAGTAAACAAAATAATACAATATCTTAAAATAATCATGTCTAAGGAGAATCATAGCAAACCTGATCTTCTTCAAACGCTCAAGATCATCTCTCAGCTTCATATCCAATGCATTGGAAACAACCTGGGAGTACTTTCCATCTTTGTAATCCTTCTGCCTGTTAAGGAACCAGTCTGGAATCTTGAACTGGCGAGGATTTGCAACAATTGTCATAAGCTTATCAAGCTCCTCGGCTGACAGTTCACCAGCTCTACAAACACAGCCACCCAAATTTCAAGACTAGAAGAAACTCCGCAAATTTATAAAGCCATTCAGCTCTTCTATAACGCTCGTTTATCAAATTTCTAACCTCTCTCAAACCGTTGCCAAAAATTTTTTGAAGACAATTATAAAATAATAAGACATCATCAAACATAGTAAAAAGGAAATCTATATAAATCCTCTAACTAAATTTTCTGTTGTTTTACAGCGAGAAAAGCCAGCCACCGAGCTTGAAACAAGCTATCACACTATAACACAAAATCCGTGATTGAATCATCAAATGGAGAAACTTCTATTCTCATAAAAGGGGAGAGAGGAACTTTTACAGACTAATATATTAAAGAATCGGGAAAATGTAAAAACAAGTTGGTACCTCTTGTTCATGTCTACATCGGCCTTCTTGCAGACAATGTTAGCGAGACGACGACCAATACCTTTAATGGATGTAAGAGCAAACATAATCTTCTGTTTGCCATCAACGTTGGTGTTCAAAACACGAAGAATATGTTGGAATTCCTCATTTGCTACCAGAGCCTATCAATCAAAATAATTCAATCACATCAAACTAACTATTTAAGTACATAGATCTAACACAGATATACATAAGGAGAAGAAGACAAGGAGAAGAAAAAAGAGAGATGTTTCGGTGCTTACCATGGCTTTGGGCTAGGGTTTTGGTACAGGAGCTGGTATCTGGCTTAGCGGCGCCTGCTTTTAGAGTCTGAGGGAGGCAAGTGATGAAGTCCTAGAACCCTAGATGCAGATACAGCGTGCCGTTATATATATAGTTAGCTTCGAGAGAGGAAATATGATTTCGCTAAAATGTGTATGTACTGATTTGCCCCTCGTTTATTCATCAACTATTTATTCTTTAATTAGCCAAACATACTTTAATATGCTAAAGTTTAACATTGTAAAGTAGTCATTTCACCCGCTCTTTTGCTTCGGGTTAAATATATATATAAGAGATTGGCATGCAAGTTTTTTATATAATTTTTTAAAATATAACATAAAAGGTTATATAAGTATTTAATTAAACAAACTAATAATTATTAATGTAAATAAATAAATTATTAAAGATAACTAAAAGTAAAAATAAAAAATAATTAAGAGATAAATATAAGCCAGCGATTTGATTCTGCAATGTTAAATATTTATTTAGTTTTTTTTATTGAGTTTATTTATTAAAATTAAAATTTTTATTCAAGTGTGTTAAAAAAAAAAGAAGAGAAGGCTCGACCATGCTTAATAGGTTAGTTATATGACCATGCTTAATAGGTTAGTTCTATTTTAATTAGATGATAAAAAATAGGCAATAATAATGAATAAATATTAAAAAAAATCATTATAGCTTGGAAAAAACTTGAAAACACAAAAATTAAATAAAAACAAATGGTCTAAGTTAACCCGAATTAGCATAATAAACATATAACCTAGATAATTAGGGGTGTGTCACCTGCAAAACTTTAAGGGTGTGTTTGACATTGCTTTTGCTTTTGTGATTGAGATTGAAAAAAAAACAGTTTAAAAAAAAATATTTTTACTACGGTTCAAAATAAGTTTTGAAGTGTTTAGTTAAAATTGTGGTTGAGTTAGAGGTTGAAAAAAAAGCAGTTTTAAGTGTTTTATTACCAATTTTTTCATATTGCTTTTAACTTGTGAAATTACTTTAAAGGGTATAGATATACACACACATATTTATTTATATATATTTATAGTATATTAATAATCATACTTTTATAATGTAAAGAATAATTCAAGTAAAATGGATACTTCTTTCTATTCTCCCGTCAAATTATTTGTAATTCCATCACAAATTAAATTCACACGTGAAGGCCTCTGCGATCCATAATTATGTAATCGATGATCAACATCTGATAAAATATCATCTGAAATAAAATTAAGATTGCGAGACAAAATTATATTGTGATATCTTATAATATATATGTATTTATATTTTAATTAAGTTTTTAGATTTTTATATTCTTATTTTAATATTTTAAAAAATATACTATTATTATTTTAATAATATAAATTATTTTATTATTTTATTATTATTATTTTAATATTTTAATATTATTATTTTAATATTTTTAATATTATTATTTTAATATTAAAAACTAATATTTTAATATTATTATCTTTTAATATTTGTATCTGCTAACAAACCACCCCCCAGACCCATTTGCTTCGTCTCCCATCTGCTTCGTCTCCCACCCATGGAAGCTCTCAACTTCACCATCTTCCTAACCCACTCACTCATCTCTGCTTTCGTGACCCTCTGGTTCTAATCCTCCTTGAATCTCTTCCATATCCTCCTTCTACACCGAAGAACAAAAATCACAGTTCATTAATTAACCCTGGGAAACTAGTTCGCTCCGGTTCAAATTCATCATTGGAGGTGAACATTGAATCGCGGTTCAAATCCATCTTTTGGGAGGAGGCGCACAGAAGGGATATTGATAGTGAGGATGTTTTAGGGTTTTTATTTTCAACGGTAATTTTTGTCTTTGAAATATTGAATTGCCGTTTGCTACTGTGTGTTTGCAACATTGAATCGCCAGAAAAAACATGTATTAGCTGCTTCTCTTGAAACGCCGATTGCATCAAAAATTTCTATGGGCCCCATATCAAAATTATGCGTTTAAAACTTTACCAAACACTAAATGCATAAGCTGATTGGCAAACTCCGGCGGGATCGCAATGCCAAACGGGCACTTAATTTAGGTAAAGAGATCAGGATAACACAATGGAACAAATACCGAACAATGAAATCAAAAAATAAAATGAACAAGAAGAAGACGAGATGCTGGCCCCATTAAGTTTTTAAACTAATGTTCACTAGATCACGAGCACCATAAGGAGAAAAATCGTGAATTTCAATCCAAAACAATTTAAACATTGAATAATGAAATCGTAAAAAAAATATCAATCATACAAAGAATGTATAATTAAAGGAATGAGGGTGAAAATCAAAATAAAATTTTTATATAGGATAGCATAAATATCATGATTGGATGGTTAAATTAACAAGAAAAATAAATTTAATATAAAAATCAAATTGAAAAAAAATATTTTAATGTTTTAAAAAGATACACATACTCGCGATGGTCCTTTGTTGACCGACATATCATAATTTTATTGTTTTCAAAAAAATCATAATTTTATTGTATTGTCAAATAATTTTTTATGTCGTGTACTATGATTTAGTCACATTTTCTTAATAATAAATCTATTATTGAAATAATAAAAACATGTTTATTTTAATTTTAAAAACCCAAGGATAAAATGATCTATATTGCCTTGTAGAGTTCAAAGACTTGATCATGAATTTTTTTAGTCAAGTTTATACATCTACTTGTGAAATTTACCAAACCAATTACATTATCTGTGAACTTTATTTTCATTGTTTGTTTGTTTTTAAATGAAAAATGGGTGGCAAATAAGTTTTTGTTTGGCATCGTGTTTTAAAAATATTTTTTAAAAAAATTAAATTAAATTTTCTATGTTTTTAAATCATTTTTACATGTTCATATCAAAAATATTTTTTTAAAATAAAAAAATATTATTTTAATATATTTTTAAATACAAAATACTTTAAAAAACAATCTTAATTATACTCTCAAATTATATAATAAACTAAAAGAGATCAGGAAAACACTGTAGATTGTGAGTGTTTTCACTATGGATTGTAATAGTGTATTTCTGGGTGATTCGGTTCTCAGTTTGGTTAGTTTTCTGTTTTTTTTTATTTTTTCATCATTATTTGCATAGTAAAATAGCGTTTTTAGCCAGCGAAAAAGATTAAAAGGGTTATAGGTGGAGGGGCTCCGCGGTAATTGCATAATTTCGGACTGGACCGGACCGGTCCGCCTACCTTTTTATTTTTTTATATTTTTTGAAAATAGCTAATTACGTATATAGTCCTTAATAAGACAAAATTGATGAATTAGGCACAGGGGTACACCGATAATTGACCATCATTTTTTATTATTTTTTTCTTTATATTGTTGGCGCGTGTGTCATACGTAACCGCCAATATTCGGCCTCACACCCTGTTTAGGCGGTGCGTGAGGGGTGATAAGGTGGTCGGAGATGGGCTTCCGACATCTCTATCGATGCGCCTTCACCTGGTCTTCCTCTCGGTGTGGCACGTTTTGTGTCACGGTGGCTGTGGACACGGCGGTGGCCGGTTAAAGCCGGTTCACTCGTTTCTCTCTCTCCTGCACGTAAAAGTGTAAGAGAGTCCCCTGGTTTTGTTAAGTCTACACTTCGGTCCATGTGCTTTTAATTTCATTTATGATCCTGATTTCAGTTATATAAGTTTTGATTTAGTTCGATTGGGTCCTTAGATTGAAATTAATTGAATGTTAATGTTTCACTTCGGTCCTCCTTTTAATTTTCGGATTGAGTTTAAAAAGATTAATTTATTCGGCACTGAAGTTTCAATTTTTTCAATTTTGTCATTTGATTGAAATTGATAATATATTTGATTTTCATTTCGGTCCTTATATTTTTAATTTTTATTTTAATCCCCTTATATTTAATTTTTATTTCAGCTCTTGTACTTTTAATTTTTTATTTTAATCCCTTTATTTCTTTATATTTATGGAATAATCTTTATTTTGTCCATGTATATATAAGTGTACTTTTAGTTTTGATTTTTAATTTTTGTTACTTTCTTATTTATTGAGGTGATATTTTTTTCAAAAAAAATAGCTTTTGAATTTTATTTTGAATCTATGATTTGAAAAATTGATATTTTTGTTTTCATTTGTTCTTCTTTCTTTTTTTAGTTTTTTATTCGTTTTTTTATTTTTATTTTCAAGTCAAAAGATTTTTTTTTACTTGATAATTTTTATTTTATTTTTTTGTTTGATCTTTTGTTAAAGTTCTTAAGATTTTTTTAGTCTTTCATTTATTTTATTTTTTTCATTATTAACATAATAATAATAATAATAATAATAATAATAATAATAATAATAATAATTATTATTATTATTATTATTATTATTATTATTATTATTATTTATTTTTCTTACTTACTCTTTTGCTAATGTTTTTTAGGTTTTTTTCTTGGGATAATTTGATAATTTTTTTGTTTTAACAGTAATAACAATGATAATTTTTATTTTTATTTTATTTTTTTGTTTGATCTTTTGTTAAAGTTTTTAGGATTTTTTTAGTCTTTCATTTATTTATTTATTTTTCTTTCATAATACTACTACTAATAATAATTTAATTATTTTTCTTGCTTATTATTTTGTTAATGTTTTTTAGTTTTTTTTTTCTCGAGATAATTTGATAATTTTTATTGTTTTGATAGTAATAGCAATGATAATCTTAAATGTCACGACTTCAATGTTACTATTGTTATAATAGGGTGTATTGATCTATTTCATTATATTAAAGTTTGCATATATAAATATTGTATTTTAGTTTTGATCCAGCAAATCTTATAAGAATTGTTTGCTCAGCCCGCAACGTAGGGCTGACAATTTTTTTAATTTTCAAGTTAAATGATTTTTTTCAACTAATATTTTTTTTTTATCATCTATTATATTTTTTTATTTGCTCTTTTATTAACATTTTTATGTGTTTTTAGCTTTTGATTTAATTTTGCTTTTTTCATTATTAGCGCAATAATAATAATTTTAATTTTTATTCTTATAAGCTTTTATGTTATTTTTTTTGTATTTTTTTTCTCGGAGTGATTTAATAATTTTTATTATTTTGGCAGTGATAGTGATGATAATTTTAGATGTTAAGATTTCAATGTTACTATTGTTATAATAAGGTATGCTCATCTGTTTCATCATATCAAATTTTACATGTATAAATATTCTATTTTAATCTCAATAGTTATAAAAATTATTTACTTGACTTGCGACGCAGTACAAACTGACAACATCACAAAGGTTAATTTAAATGTTAAAAAAAAACTATGTTTTCCTATATTTTTGTGCTGAAAAACTTTTGAGACAATTACCTATTTTTGTCTCTTTGATGTTGAAGTTTCGATATTGTTATTGCAATAGTGTATATTGATATGCTGTATCATATCAAATTTGCTTATATAGATATTACATTTTATTTTTAAATTAATAAAATATATAAATTACTTCATATCTAATAATTATAAAAATTATATGTTACCCACAATATAACAATATAACACGGGCAATCTAACTAGTATATTCTAAATGAGACTCGTCATGTACATGAGACGAAATACTATTTTTTTTAATGAATCTCGATCACTACATTCTTTCAGGCTTAGAATCTCGGTCACGCCTGTATTATTATTATATATCAAAGTGAATTTTACTATTTTATGATAATAATAACTTATTATCAAATATTTCAAAAGTGTAGCTGTGAATTATTATAAAATTATTGAATAAAAATACATGGGGAATAATAATAAATTTATAAATTGATGCTAACGAGTAGATGCAACTTACCTTTGTTAAAGAAGAAAAATGTCTTCTCTGATATAATCTTCTGGCATGACATTTTTCACATGGTATCATAGAATTCAGTAATTTTACCTATCAGGGGAGTTTTTTTCTCTTGTTTTCAACCACGAATCACCAATTCCATTACCGCAGGCAAGGACAAACAGGTGACTGCGTATTAGGCATGGCCATATTATCGACACTTGAAAACAACAGAGCGCGATAGGGGAAATGTTAAGCATGAAACACAGCAGGCAAGGCTCTTTCATAAACTTCAGCAATGGATTTTTCATTTACGTGAGGCATACGAGGGGGTCAAGATTCACAACCCTCAATTGCATCTAAGCCTAACATGTGACTTAGAAAGTACTGAAGACTTGGACTGCTCCAACTGTACAAAAAGATGTCCTCTATGATGTGATTAAGACTGACAAACTTGTTCTGGAAACACCAGCCAAAGCTGTCAAAAATCATCACCATCAAATGAGGCATTCGAATGCTATATCGGCATCCTAATCAACGACAAAATCGCATAACGCGGTCTGTGAAGAGCACATCCAAGTTCTGCTAGAAAACTCCACATGTATCCAGGCCGCCATCCACAAAATGCCATCATTCTATTGCCAAAAAGAGAATGCAAATCAAAATCAACTAGCCTGATTTGACAAAATCATCACCTCAGGTGCACCGCATGAATTACCATCACCAGAGGCACAGTGCAGGCCAGCAGCAGGAGCAGGGCTTGAATTGCGTAGAGGCTCAGAGGTGAGATGTGTCAAATTAGCAGGCTCGACCTCAGAAACAGAATCGGGGTGCCCTGAAGATTTGGTATTCATCTGAGGCCCATCAAAAATTAAACCTCCATCAGGAGAAAGTGCATCGCTTTGAACTGTGTCAGAGACTTCTTTGAGGTCATGGACACCATCCACATCAACTCCACAAGGGCTCACTGTGAGCTCTGTGGCAATACAAAATCCATTACTTCTGCAAGATTGCAGATCTGGTTTTGCAGTGACATCACAATCTACTGAATTGGAATCGGCAGTGGCTAGGACAGCCATTTCCTTCACATTAGGCCCCTTGCCTTCACAAGAAGAACTAATATTTTGGTCGACAGGAAATGCCCCACGATGACCATAAACAGCATCTTGCACTTTCTTGGGAGGTGATGTGGTTGTTGATTGAACTATATCGCTCGAAATATTGCAGGTAGTGGACTCGTAATGAACAGCATTGATATCTGATACTTCGTGCTCAAAAGTAAAGCACTGGAGTTGACTTGGTAAGATTTTTGAAGCGGGCATAGAATCGTCATCAAGCGAATCAAGGCTCTGCCTATCCCTGCTATCTTCACCTTTCACTTCACAAGGAACAATCTCGGTAACCTCCTTGGAAGCACATTGGCACTTCCCTTGAGAGTCAGCCGCTTTGGACCCAATAAAAGATACACCAAACAGCTTGCTTTCAATCTTGGAAACATCATTCTGGCCCAAATGTATATCCCCTTTCAGCTTCCTCACACAATCAGAGGGAGCAATGGAACCAGAATGGTGTTCAGCCACCTTTCTAGTTTGTTCATTAGCATCACACAAAGAAATAGAAACCGTGCTCAATTGATCAGAAGCTGTGTCCTTGGGACAAGTAGGTAGATTAGTATTTTCACTTGTAACATCAGAAATATCATTCAGGCACTCAGGAGGGGAACCAGATTCAACTGCAGCAGCTTGATCATTTATGTTGCCAGTATGAGGTAAACTAGTTTCACTAGAACCTTTCAAATCAAACCTCACTGATGAACATTTCTCATCAGAATTACATGATATCTCATCTATGGTATATTGTTCCTTGAGTTCCAAGGATGTCAAACCTGCATGTATATGTGGTGTAAAAAAATTATCAGCGAAGAATCCAAAAAGTTGCATATGCTAATATCAATTAAAGATTTAAAATGGTAAATACCTTCAGTGGGAACTGCATTTGCTTCCGCAAACTCATGATGCTTCAACAAAGGTTTTTGTAACATATCAACGCCAGGGAATGCCACCATTTTCATGTACCTCATTTTTTGCTTGCTCAATCCTTCAAGTTGTTTAAATCCAAAAACAGAAGTCCAGGTTTCCCTTAGCTCAGAGATTGCAGGTATGACCAATTTCTCGACATCTAGAGAGCAGAGAGCCTAATGACAATTTCAGAAAAGACAAATAAAAATAAACAGCAAGTAAAATCAGTAAAAAAGGAGACTACAGAGTGTGTTGTCTAAATGAAATTCAAAAAAGCTAGTGATAATAAATGTCAGACATTAAGACATGAATTCAGAACAGGAAAGGTAACGGACACCAAACATACAGTTTCAATTGCACTTAGGAGCCGGCGGCACATTCCTTGACGCCTATACATGTGGCGGGTCCCAATGAATGGCATCTCTGCTAACTGGTTCCCATGGATCCTATTTCACCAAGTATTGATTAATGTGATTGTGACTTTTTACATTGTCATAAACTACTACTTGCACATGCATAGACATGTCGATTAGAATACGGAAGACGGAAATTTAGCATAAACATTCAGCACAACTGGCATTATTACAATTTAAAGAGGGAGAGAACAAATGGGAGTGTAGATAGCAAGAGGAATATGTACATTTCAAGAGATACTAATGCAAGTACTCTGGAAAATGCAAAATAGGTACACGAGCACAAGTGCTGAAGACAGCAAGGCAACGATTTGACAACATTTTTTCACCAATAGTTCAAAGACGAGTCGCAAACTCTATTCTACCGTATTGGCACCAGATCCACTCGCTATATGGTGGCAAGTACTGACATGACAAAAAAAAAAAATGGTTGCAGCTGCTGGAGCTTCAGAGGTAGAGAAGAGGCAAGGTCACATGAATTTAGTTTTGCTGTGTTTTTTTTGTTCTCAGAAACAAAATTAAAGTCTCCAAAGTGGATGTTACTGGCAAAACAAAGATGTTGATCAATTATAAAATGAAAGAAAAGGTCAAAATTGATACCATGCAGATGGTTTTTAATGTCTTGAATTACAGCACATCCAATCATGGGTGTAGACAGTGCTTAAGAAAAAGGAAGTCAGGAAGAAAACTTTCAGTACATAATCCCAGAAAACATTCATAACAGAAATGATTGTGTCCATATGCATTCTTTTCCAATTATAATCTCTTATAATTTTGTTATACATACTGGAAGAACTAACCATTGATAAAAAATCGCAAAGCAGTGCAATCACCGGTCAAATTTAGACTGAGATATACCTAATGGATGCAGCAGAGATTACTTCATCTCCTCGCTCTAGAATTGCAGTCAGAAAACCACAATAATTCAGTCGATTGAAGTTTGACCTGAAAAAGGGTATTGCAACTTGTTAAGAAAACAAATTCCTTACAATTTTTTGACGAGGACATAAAAGCAATCACAGTGAAGTAGATAATCTTTCTCAGCATATAACAAGAAAAATGAGGACAGTAAGTAAAAGAGAGTAGTGCAGCCTTTTCATATTCAAAAGCACTTTTGAATAAAATACTATGAAGTTAACTGTAAACTAAGTATTAAGAGGCCAAACATATAAAAGAAAATACCTCATACATCTACAATAGACATAATACAGCACAACAGGATACTATTTTGATCCTCCACCATTAGAATAATTGTATACCACATCGTGGCATGGGAGGGCAATTACAGAAAGTTGTATGCAGCCCCAAATTCCCATCATTTATGATCTTTGTTCTTCCCAACCAGTTCCATAATATACTTTGAAAGTGGTAATCAATTGGGAAAAATAGAAAGGGCACCTCTTGTCGAGGTTCATGAGTTGTGATTCCACCACTAAAAATAAAACACTTCTCACAAAGTTGGGAACACCAACAATGTGATGTTATGTATCTACAAAGAACCAACAACCCCCACCCCACCATAGCATGCCATGATTGTCAAAATCATGATTTTGACACGACACGGAAGGGGTTTCAAAAACCTGGATCATAAAATCGTACCTGAATTTTTCCGTACAAAAATCGTAAAATCACAGCTAAAATCATGTGGGTAGAAAAATTATAAAATCATAAGTAAAATATTTTCGAATACAATACAACATAATTATATCCATAAAACTTCATTAGTTAAGGTTCATACATGATTCAAAATAACTTAAAAATACATTACAAAACAATTATGTCTATACAATTTCATTAGGTAAAAACTAATAAATTTAAAATAATATTTTGTTGATGTGCTATATAAATTAAAATCAGTCTCATGAGCATTATTTTCCACGTTATTTTTAATACATTCATCAAAAGCATTACTATTGAAATGATTATCAGTACTAATACTGGTACCAACACCGATATTGCTAGTACTAGCTCCAACTCCAACAAATTATTTCGACATTGGACATGAAAATGATTTAAAAATATCAAAAAAATTTAATTTAAAGTAAAAAATAAAAAAAATATTTTTTTCAAAAATTTCAAGTATAAATTTTAAAATTAATAGTACTGATTTTCAAAAGTGATTGCATGATATATATATATATATATATAGAGAGAGAGAGAGAGAGAGAGGGAGAGAGGGAGGGAGAGGGAGAGAGAGAGAGTATATATACACGTAGAGACAACCATGGCCTGGGGGCGTAGTGTGGCGAAAAATTTGAAAATTGGAGCAGAATCATAAAATCAAATCGATCTGGTCTGATTTTATGATTTTGACCGAGTTTAACCATAATCGATTTTTCTACCCGAGTTACAAGATTTGATGAGTTGACTCGCGCAATCATGTGATTTTGACAACCATGGAGCACGCACACCAAAAAAAAAAGATAAGCAATGTTGGTTTTCAGCTTAACGATGACAATTCCAAACATACTTATGAATATAAGTGTGCTTACCCAAAATTGTATACAATGTTGCGAATCAGGTTGACCCCACTTCTATGGTCAGGCATGGGCAAAAAGCATTCGTTCATTATGTGCAACGCAACAGATACCTTGGAATTGCATTCAACTTTCCGATGCATTCCACTGAGAGTAACATCAGAACCAACATCAAATCGGCGAACAAGAGTCCATGCAAAGCCTTCTTCCATTTCATGTTTAACCCCAAGAAGCGCCTGTAGTTTATCATGTAACTGGCAGAAACAAAACCGTTTAAGTGAATTCTGATGCACATAATAGAATTCATTTGTAACTTGTTTAAATTAACTAATCAAATTAAAAGCACTCCACTTTATTGAGGAATGGGGAGAAACAAACCACTGCTACTGATACCAGAGCATTTATCAGGTACATGAATAATCTCCAAGTATAGAAGCTATTAAGGGTCACAACTAAGTCAAAAAATCAATTATTTATATTCCACTCCTATTGCCAAATCCCACTTCACATCTGACATGACCCATAGCAGATTTTAGGGGCTGATAGAATTGTGTAGAATGAATGGCACAAAATAGCAGTGATCCACGAGTCAAGGCTTAACATTACCCCAGAGTGATGTCCATGTTTCTCTAAAGTCTAACCACTCAGACATTTAATTTGCAGGTAGCAATTAGTTTTGCATTGTCAGTCAAAAGTGGGTTAATAAAACCCAGGGTTTAGAAGCCAGCAGAACACATGAAAATTTGCAGCAAAAACAAAAATGGTTTATGTCTTATTAGGACCAAATTACAACCATGTTCAGATTTAAATGAGATGAGATTTTAGTATAACCTAATAGCTTCCAAAAGTAGGCAGCTCTTCAACTTCAAGCTCAGAGTTGTGACATGGAACACCCACTTGCAATCATGTTTCCAGGAAGTTCACGCGAAAAGTTTGAGTATCAATCATTTTGTTTTATAAAATCAAACAATACACTACAAGCTGCCAAGGTTTCTTGTCACTTGAAATCAAGGAGCAAGACATAAAGCAAGGAAATGCCAATAACAACAAAATTTTGATTCGCAAGTCCAATAGAACATCTATGATTATAGTTTTTAACAATAACTAAAATATTACCCCTTGGCATTTCTTCCCGCAGAAGGATAGACTGCTGTGATAATCATTTATAGTGTCCTCAGCAGGAATACAGGAGAGGTGATCTGCAGAAGAAGATCTATTAAATGTACATCAATTAAATTACAATAAATAGAAGAAATTCAGCACGGTGGAAAAGGGAGAACAAAAATACATCAAACCACTGGGAGGATTGAGACAATACATTTCTCCTCACACAAACAACATGCCAGTACTGCAGGTTGGGCAGCAGCATCATTCACATCCATTTGACATGCATCCCCACCAGCCATCCCACAAAATTTGCATGAACAATATGTGCAATTCCAGACCCCTGAAGGGAACTTCTGCCACGAGAAAAAAAACAATATATTAATGACATGATGGCATTTAAAGAAAATCAAACTCATTTCTATGAGTAACAGCAGAAAAGCTGATCTTATTTCATAAAAAAGATGCCATGGGCCAATACTAGAATCCAGAAGGGAGCTTCTGCTGCAGGAAGAAAACAATCTATAATACGATAGCATTTACAGTGAATAAAGCTCAATTCTACAAGCAACAGCAGAAATGATGATCTAAGCTTTTCACAAATAAGATACCATGGAAAGGCAGCTTCACCAGAAAATTTTCCACCATTCACTTCTTAATATCTAATAATGACACTCTGTTTTGAAATTTTATTTCCTTTAGGTATTCCATAGCCTGGAGAACAGTTTTTGTTACAAGTGATCTGGAGAACCTTGAAGGCAAGATTTCAGAAGTGCTTTAGCAGAATGTGATCTTCTAGATAGTGAATAATAGGAATGCAAAAGTGAATACGTACCTTTATCTCCAGGCAGCTTTGATGAAATGTTGATGGGCAACTATCACAGCAAATAAGGTTTCCACCATCTCCACAGATCCCACATGTATCATCATTTGGATCTTGACCATCAATATCAACAAAATGGAACCCTTTACGATCAGATTCATTTTGTCTATGCCAGGACTCTAGCTGGCAGTGCAAGAGTGAAGGTCCGTTTTCTAAGCATATGTTTTTGAGTGGCTGGCAGGATTTGCTGCCTGCATGAGCCTCGAAGTCTGAGATTGCAAAAGTTTCACCACAACAATCACACTGAATGCCATCTGTTGTGATTTTACCCTTTAGGACTGTTCGTGTCTTCCTGCGTTTCAAGTACTGCACCTTTCCATCCAATGGCACGGTGCCCATATCAATCATCCAGGCAAGTACAGTTCGCTTCCCATTATAAAGCACATAGCCATCACCATCTGAACCCGCATCCTCCTTGGAGTTGCGAATCATTAGAGCACACCGCTTTCTATCATGTATTTTGAGTTGCTTAAGATCCTTGACTGCTGTTCTGTCATCTGACATACCCGCACAGTTATCCTGTCCACAGAGAGAAGATTTTTGTTTTGCTCTGTCCTTCAACTTCTTACTTCCAGGAATTGCCTTGGCATCCCATTTTCTCTTGTGCAGTTTTCCTCTCTTATTTTTCTGTTTGGCAACTCCATCTGTTTTCCCATCCTTCCCTTGCTTCCATTTCTTTTTCTTTTTATTTTTATCACTCCTTTCCTTGCCTATTACTTTTGCTAGTATGCTAAGTTCTTTATCTGGAAGAGGAGTAAACTTGAAACCAGTCTCACAACTATTTGCATCACCACCACCACTTTCATAATGCTGCTTAAGCACCCGGTAAGCCAAGGTAACGGACCAGTGAGTCCTTCCTTCAGGATTAACATATACAGCATCACGGTAATCTCTACCATTCCTAGGCCTATGCTCAATTGTCCAGCCTGCACCCAAAAGAAGTTCTATAATTTTTTCTCTCACTACTGCCTTCTGTTTACTTCTCCCCTCTTCCTTTTCATCATTGCTGTATTTGTTCTTCCCAGCTGTTGCTAACTTTGTCGCATTAGATTTTTTCCCAACAAGTGTACCTCCAGATACTGCACTTCTAGCTCCCACGTTGTGTTTCTTGTTATGTCTTGTCATTTCCCCTCCTTGTCTTTTCCTCAGCCCACCCACCTTTACACCCTTGCTGGGTCTCCCACGCTTAGGCTTCAGCTTCTTCCCCACATTACCATAACATTCATCACTGTCTTCACCAGAAGATTCTGCAGAATCACCATCAACCACCTCCATACTTTTCTTCTCAGACTCATCACTCTCCTTGGCCTTGGGGGGTCTCCCACGCTTGGGCTTTAATATTTCTCTCGTCTCATTACCTGACAGCTCACTCTCTTCACCAGCAGATACATGGCCGTCTTCTTTGCCTGCTTTGACTCTTTTCTTCTCGGATCCACCAATCTTTTTCCCATTGCAGCACATTCCATGTTTATGCTTTAATCTTTTCCTTGCCCTGTTATGTGCTCGAACGCTCTCTTCACCAACAGATTGATCACTCTCTTCCCTTTTCACCTCAACCTTTCTCTTCTCAGACACATCATTCTTCTGAACCTTGGGGGCCGTCCTACTCTTGGGCTTTAATTTTTCCCTTGCCTCACTATCTTCCTGTTCAATCTCTGTACTAGCAGATTGATGATTTTCTTCATTTACCACCACGATCCTTTTCTTCTCAAGCTCATCACTCTTCTGAGCCTTGGGGGGCCTCCCACGCCGCCTGTGCGTTAATGTTCTCCCTGCGTCATGATCTGACTGGTCAGGGTCTTCACCATCAAAATGATCTATATCTTTCTTTTTCACCTCAGCCAGTCTCTTCTCAGACGTGTCACTCTTCTGGTCCTTGGGGTAGCTGCCATAATTTTGCTTTGATTTTTCCCTGGCCTCAGCATCTAATTTCCCACTGTCTTCACCATCTGAGTGATCCCTCGCTTCTGTTTTTACCTCAACCCTTTTCTTCTCAGAGCCATCACTCCCTCCTGTCTGCTGCCCTCTATCAACCTCCTTCCTACTATTAGTTTTCGTCACAGACCTTGACCGCAGAACCCTGACAACAACCACCTTTTCACCATCCTCACTCTCCTTTACCTTCTTCTTTTCAACACTACCATCCTCAATCTCTCCCTCACCATCAACCCTACTTCTTTTCCTTCTATTCTTACTACCCCCAACAGCATTAACAGCATTACACTCACCCATATCATTCCCTCTTTCACATTCTTCGATTTTAAACCCATCTCTCTGATCCACTTCCATTTCTTCTTTTAACGCCTCTTCTTGATTCAATTTCGGCTTCTCCTCGTCAGTGAATTCACAATCTCCTTGTTTCAAACCACCAACTTTCTCAGTAACCATTTCCTTGCTTGGAGAAACCTCATTTTTCTCCATTTTAGCCAATAAATTGACACTAGATCTCAATCCTTGTCTCATCCTGTATCAAAAAAAGATCCCTAGAGATTCCACCTTGTTTTTTCTCAACAAAACTCACAAGTAAATAACCTCCATTGATCTTACTCAGCTAGTAAAGCAATTCGATGCTCAAAGAATCGCAAGCTGGATCTACAAAAGAAAATTAAAAAAAAGCTTTGATCAGAACCTGACATTGAAAAAAATAGATAAAATATGCACGAATAATCTGCCAAATAAAAGAGAGAGGTGAGGGAGAGAGAATAAACTTACTAACGCAGTAACTGAGACAAGGTTATAGGATCCAACAGGGTCGTGTGAAAGCATTGACCTAACCAGGTAAGGACTTCGGGAGCCGGAGGTTGTTGTGCCAGGATTGGGTTTACATAGAGAAAAGAGAAAGGCAGTAGGGGGTTTTAAGATAGAAGGATCGGACTCTCAGGCATCGCATTGTCGGGTCCTTTTGAGTTTTGGGGGTTTTACGTTAATTAACATAAAATCGAGGATGGTTTCCCCGTCCCCTAAAACATTAAGCATGTGCTGGATAGTCATTTTGCATGGACTATGGTTTGCATTTTCCCTCCATCAGACCTATGCTTCCTTGAAAAAATAAAATTCCAGCCATTTTTTGAAAAAATAAAACATATATTCTATCTTTATCAACATCTCTCCTTGCCTATGGGTGGGTGGGCAAAGCAAGATATATAGCAAACCAAGATATATAGCAAACCAAGATATATATATATATATATCCCCGAGCATTTATCAACAATCCTAAACAATCCTACTCTAAAAAACTCTCTGTAAATTCAATTTCAACTTCACTGAATATTGAATGAAGACCCAGGTATGAAGCACTTGAATCTTAGATTCTCGTTGTTGAATATTGCATTAAAAAGGGAAAAAAATGGATCCCATTGTTCTACTAAATAAGTTAGAAAAACCATCTTGTTTTCAAGACTTGATTGACGAATCATAAATCTTGGGAATATAGCAACTGATATTTCTGGATGTGCTGCAACGATATATTTTCTTATCAAAATATCAGATTTATTTATTTATTGGTTTTACTTTTCTTACTTTTTCTTCCTTTTATTCTCATTTAATAAAATCATATTCAGTTGTTTTCTGGCATTTAATTATCAATCCCATTTGCAAGAAGATCACTAACTCTTGGTAGCTAGGTCGATGAAGGGAGTAAGGTGATGATTATGGTTTGATTTTAGTAAACAATTTTTCTACAATTTAAGACTTTGCGCCATTGGGTGTTTTTCTCCCGACATATATTTATCCCTATTGCATATTTCTATGGGTTTAATATCCATACGATGAACTTCCCCAGATATACAGGGAGCCATATGAACACTTGTAATGGCTGGCTGCTGTGTTCACGTGTCTACCCGAAGGATTTTTCTGGCGGTGTACACGTGCTGCTGCAGTACCAATTCTTACGAGATATCGATTATAGGTTCTCCGATCACACCAAACTGTGTTGTGTATGCTGGCCTGTTTTTCTGCGACATGAACGTGTGTTTCTCTTGTGTCTTTTCTTTTAATTTAAAAAAATATTTTTTTTTGAAAAACATTTTTTTACATCTAGATGAACGAGTAAAACTCCTACTATTCAGAGTTTTTATAAAAAATACACGTATTAACTTTAACTCGATACATACTATACTAATCTTAAACTTTTTATCATCACACCAGTTTTATCATATTACCACTCATTAGCTGCATATTTAGTGCCAAACTTTAGAATGAATGTATGATATCTAGCCTTTGGAATGAATTCATCACTGAGCAGATGACTACATGTATTTTTGAGACTAGTGGTGGAAGATTAACGACTATATTTAATTAGTGCTATTAATTTTGGTTAATTCATCAGAGTTGGTCGTCGACTTGTTTTCTGTTGCGAGCTGTAGTTTGATGAAACCCTCCACGTAAACTAGTCCTTTTCCATGTCATGTTTTAGGTGGTTAACATGTGTGCTGTTAATGATACCTTTGTTTTTACCAATCACCATAGTTTTTTTATTATTAACTATTCCTTTTCCATAGTTAATAAAAGAATTTTTGAGAAAAATTATTTATTTTTTTTATTTCAAATTAATTTTTTATGTTTTTTTTATTTTATACACAATGATGATGTAAAGTATAATTTTTTTAAAAAAAAAAACCCTCACCCCCACATTAATAAACAACCGCTAAATCAACCTACAAGATAAATGACGTGCTCGACCCCGGCATAGAAACCCTGAGCCCAACTTGATGGGCTTAGTTAAATTCCTAAAGGCGAGCCGAGTCCCTTGGATGAATTTGGACAAGTAACAGCCTCTCGAGCTCGTCATAAAAAGACCCTTGGCTCGAAGCCGTGATGGTCTCCTATCACTTTCGATATCAAGCTCATGACCACGGGCTCGTGTTCTTAAGCCCGCCCATAAGTCAGGGTTTGTAGTTCCAGCGCTCGCCACTAAGACCCCGTTTGTTTGCTGGAAAGTGGTTTCATTTTGGAAAGTGAATTTCGGGGAAAATGAATTCCTGGAAAGTGAATTCCTAGAAAGTGAATTCCGATATTTGGCAGTGTTATGAAAAATGAACTGGAAAACACTTTCTAGTGTTTGTTTATGTTATGGAAAATGATCTGGAAAATAATTTATTAATAAATTAATTTTTTTTTTCAAGTTTATTAAAATAATGAGGAACAAATCTTATAGATTAAAAAGTTGAATGGGAATGAAATTGAAAAAAAATATAATTTCATAAATTATCTCAAATAAAATAAATAATAATCAAAATAATAGAGATCAAATCTAAATTTTTTTTAAAAAAAATAAAAGGTGAATAAATTAAAATAATAATAATTAACATTTCATAAATTATTTCAAATAAAATAAGTAACAATAAAAAAAATGAGGATCAAATTTGATAGATAAAAAAATTCAATAAAAAAAATGATAAGAAAAAAGCAAATAGCAATTATAAAAATAAGAACCAAAATTAATATAAAAATTAAATTTTAAAAGATGGAATTGAAAAATAAATATTTAAAACAAATTATATATAGCAATCAAAAGTTTGAGGATCAAATTTGATATAATCAGCAAATAATGACATTTCTAAATTTTTCACAACTTTCGGAAAGTGTTTTCCGCCCAAATTTTCCGGAAAACACTTTCCTGAAAACCAAGCCAAATTCTTCTTTGACTGGAAAGTGTTTTCCGTTGACCAACTTTCCAGAAGACAAACAAACACAGGAAAGTTTGGAAAGTGGTTTCCCGGAAAGTGAATTCCGGGAAACAAACGGGGCCTAATAGTTAGTTGGAATTCAAGGAAAATCCAGTTCTGTATAATATAAATTTCATTCGATCAACTATTTGAGTTTAGAATCGGGAAATAAACACACAACCCAATATGGAATATTAACTGTACTATAAAACGTGAGGCGTTTTTACTGTGCACAAATACACTGTATATACAAACACAGTGCACTATGGATTGCAACAGTATTTTTTTTTTCGTTTATTGAACAATGTAAGCACTATTTTAGCCCCCGAAAATGCCAAAATTGTGCACAGTAACGGGGGCTCTCTTGATTTTTCACATTCTATCTGCCATGGGTAATTATCATATTTTATTATTTTTTTTTTCGGACGCGTCGCGCGCCGCGTTCCAAACGCCCTTTGACGCGTGCGTTTCAAAAATTCACTTATAGTGCGCCTCCATGTCCTCTATCTTCCGACACGGCATGTTTTGTCATTGGATGCTCCGTTAAGCGGAGGAGAAAGGTTTTGTGTCGGCTGTCCGTTTTCTCTCTCCTGTCAGCGCAAAATCCGATCCAATCCCTGATGTATGTATGAAGTTAATTTTGGTCCCTTATGTTTTGATTTATGATTTCTTTTTCGTTCCTTGAATTTATTCGGTACAAATGTTTTAGTTTCTTTTAATTTCGTCATCTACTTAAAATTAGTCATATATACAACTTTTCATTTCAGTCCCTCTTCTTCTAATTTTTTTATAGCATTAGATAGCAATTAAACTAATTATTTCATGATTTATTTTGGTCCTCAGATTTGTTTTTTTTTTCAATTTTATCCTTCGACTGGAATTAATCATATATTTATTTTTCATTGTGGTCCTTATTCTTTTTAATTTGTTATTTTATATCGATTTTTTTTTTATTCTTGGATAATATTTTATATTATTTCTTTGCAAATTAAATTAAATATTTATTTTTGTTATTTCATTATTACAAGTATTTTCACAATTTTTATATATTTTTTTCATGTAAATTTAATTATAAAATGAACTAATTTTAATACAATGTGTTCAATAATTCAAATTTCTTCTTGTTTTTTTGAATGACAATAATAATTTTATAGTGTTTATTTCATTGAAACCTACTAAATAAATTTATATTCATTTAAAATTTATATGTCTTATACAAAACTTTCACTTCATAAAAATTATATACAGATTTATTATTTTGTCTAAAATTATGCTATGATAAAAAAATATATACATAATAAATATTTTTTTTACATTGAAAAAAATATGATTCCGCCTGCGACAATGTGCTGGTGCCACAACTAAATGTTTTCTTTGATTTTTATTTGTTCTTTGGATTATATGATTTCTATAATTTTATTATTTGTGCAATAATAATGATAATTTTAGTGATTATTTAAAAAAAAATTAAGATTTCCCTGAAATTTTTATTTATATCGGATATCATTTTAAAAGTAATATTACTCTATTTTTCCATTTCTTTCTTCTTTTTATTTGTTCTTTATATTATATAATTTTTATGATTTTATTATTTATGCAATAATAATGATAATTTTAGTTATTAGTTTATTTATTTATTTATTTTTTTCATTATCAACAACAACAACAACAACAACAACAACAACAACAATAATAATAATTTAATTATTTTTCTTGCTTACTCTTTTGTTAATATTTTTTAGTTATTTGTTCATCGGGATAATTTAATAATTTTTATTGTTTTAGCAGTGATAGCAATAATAGTTTTTATTTTTGTATTATTCTTTTGTATGATCTTCTATTGAAGTTTTTAGAAATTTTTTTCCCTTCCATTTTTTCTCTTTCATTATTAACAAAAAAATAAAATAAATAATAATAATAATAATAATAATAATAATGATGATGATGATGATGATGATGATGATGATGATGGTAATAATAATAATAATAATAATTTAATATTTTTCCTTGCTTACTCTATTGTTAATGTTTTTGATGGTTTTTTTTCTTGGGATAATTTGATAACTTTTTTTGCTTTCACAGTGATAGCAACGATAGTTTTTGTTTTTGTTTTATTCTTTTGTTTTATGTTTTCTTGAAGTTCTTAGGATTTTTTTTTCTTCCATTTTTTTCCTTTCATTATTAAGACAAAAATAAAACAAATAAATGAAAATAATAATAATAATAATAATAATAATAATAATAATAATAATAATAATAATAATAATTTAATTGTTTTTCTTGCTTACTCTTTTGTTAATGTTTTTGAGGTTTTTTTTCCATTAGAACAATTTGATAATTTTTATTATGTTGACAGTAACGACAATGATAATTTTAGATTTTTATTGTATTTTTTTGTTTGATATTTTTTTTTGTTTTACAATTTTTTTAATCTTTCATTTATTTATTTAATCTTTCATGATAATAATAACAATAACAATAACAATAATAATAATAATATTTTAATTATTTTTCTTGCTTGCTATTTTGTTCATGCTTTTTAATTTTTTTCCCTCGGTATAATTTTATATTTTTTTTTTGATAGTCACAACAACAATAATTTTAGATTTTAAGACTTCGATGTTACTGTTGTTATAATATTTTAAATTAATATTGCTTCCTTTTCCCCTTTATTTTTTTATTATTATTTTTATTTCCTCTTTGTATTAAATGATTTTTATAATTTTGCTATCTGCACAATAAGGATTTTAGTGATTAATTTTTTTTCTTATCAAAATATTTTGCTCTTTTTTTTTTTTTAATGTTAGTTTGCACTCTTTTGTGATCTTTTATGACACAATACCTACATTCTAAAAGATGTAATCTATGCTTCCGTAACAAACTCTACTTAAAATTTTATACATTTTATCTCCTGATCTATAACTTTTATTTTGTTATATCATATAAATTTATCATTGTGAATTTAATTATGTTAAATTATATATACAAAAATAGTAATGGCAACGCAACGGGGGGATTTGACTAGTGTGTGTGTATATATATATATATATATATATATATATATATATATATATAAACATAAACATATAAAAACATTCAGGATAATTGCCATTTAAATTAAACAAATAAAAAATCCATCATCCTCTTGCTCTGATTCATGCATGGCGTTGAATCCCAAGAGCAGAGCTGTTTCTGACACCTGTGGTAATTAGAATCTCGAGTTCAAGCATGTTTGAGGCAGTTTTTGCACGCAAGTTTGCTGCAATGTAATTTATTTTTTAATAAAAATTAATTTTTTTTTGTGTTTTAAATCATTTTGATGTAATAATGTCAAAAATAATTTTTAAAAAATAAAAAAATATTATTTTAATATATTTCATCACGAAAAACTTTTTAAAAAATTTTAAAAAACAACCACAACAATAATCCCAAACACCCCCTTCAGCAGACCATCGACCACCAGGTCTCTGGAAGCCATTCTCTAAGTTGTCTGGTGTGTTCTTGTCTATTATGAAATTGTTTATTTTGTATTCAAATAATTTTTTTATTTGTTTAAAAAATTAGTTTTTATATTATTAGTATTTGAAAATAATTTTAAAATATTAAAAAATTAATTTAAAATATATATGTATATTTTAAAACTTATAAATAAACAGTGACTTTGAATGAAAAAAATTAACAATGTCATTTTCAAACAGTACATCAACTCCTTTTTACTGTTGATGTTGCTGCTGCTATAATTATAATTAGACTCCATCATTTCCTTAAAGTTTCTTATATTCAATGACAATATTTTTATATATTTATAAAATCTATGGAATTAATAACAAAGAGGTATTTTAGAACTTACTTGGTCTTGTTATTTTCTTTCGGTCATGAACAAAAACATCCCACAAAACCTTGGAAAGGTTAATTATTTATCATTTATGCACTGCAAGTTACAGATCTTGTGACGAACACCATCACTCTTGGAACAGGCGTTTGGATATCCAGGAAACCGAGTTTTAATAAATTTTTCAGTGTTCTTTCAAATAACGCGGCAGGACCCCCATAATTATCGTACAAAAAGTTTCATGTCTTATTGGGAATTTATTTCTAAAATATTTTAAAAAAATTAAAAAGTTTTTATTATTATTCTTTATTTTTTAAATTATTCTTTATTTTTATATATTAATGTCAAAAATATTTTTTAAAAAATAAAAAATAAAATATTATTTTAATATATTTTTAAATAAAAAATATTTTAAAAAATAAACTCAATATAGTACTCGGTTGAATTTTCTATTTATAAAACTCTTTTTTTTCAATAATCAAGTTATATTCACAATCAAATACTTGAAAAGTGGAGCAAGAAAAAAGCAATTAATTACCGGATAGGCTTTCATAAAACTTGTTTAACGGATATTTGGCATTATGTTCTAAAAATATTTAAAAAAAAAATAAAAATATAATTTTTTTATTGTAAATTAAAGAAATTAATATTTTTAGATATTTTAATGTGTTAATATTAAAAATAATTTTTAAAAATAAAATAATATTATTTTAATATATCTTTTGATGGCCAACTCTAAATTATTTATATTCGGATAGCGTGGACGTGAGAGCAGCTTAACCTTCTTCCAGACAATGCTGGCAGCAGCAAGCAAAAAGCTCTGGTGGTTAAAGCGGTTGGTGCATGAATTGGACTAATTAAAAAATAGAGATAGCATATCATAGATTCCTAATTCTTTTTCTTTCTTTTAAGAAAAATAATTCAGAGATATCTAGCTATGATATCTGGGAAAACCAGAGACGGCGATTTCCTTTGATTGTGTTCTGGATAAAGAGCGAGAAAGAGAAACCAGTACTGTACAGAAATGAAAAACATACACCATATATGAGCATAATGCAGAGCATAACTATGTACACAGAGCACATTATGATCAAACTATATACACCATATGGGCAAACCAGAGGACTTCATAAACTGGTTGCAGAACAGCTATAAATATTGCCCTGACCTGTATATCCATCGTGAGAAACGCAAGGTCCATCTTCTTGTACTTGATTCACATTCTTGAACCGTCACATCTAGCCAAACTAGGCTAGTTGGATTCATACTGCAGCAAATATCTTTCTACAGAAAAGAAAAAAGTCTTCGTCAGGGCTTCATAAGGATTTTGATGGCAAAGAAGCAGCGGCTGGATGTGATTCGACCAGCATTGACCATAGGACATGCACGTCTTCACACGGGCAAGACTTCACATCCTTGTACAGAATGTATATCCCAGTACCTGTAAATCAAAAGTTCAATAATCTGCTGTCAGTGTTGGTTCACCTATTTATGGAGTAAAAACCTTCAATGTGACTACGTTTGTGAAAGAAACAAAAGGCCGGGAAAGAAAGAAAGACTATGAATCTCAAAACCAAATCGCGGAGATGGCAATTGACACATTAATGAGAAGATAGTCGTAAGTTTCAGGGAATTACGCTTTCTGTGGCTGGAGTGAAGACGGTCCCAGAACTTCTTCAACGGGGAGACGAAGGAGTGCAGCCACCCCATTTGGAAGAAGAAGTGGGGTTTTGTTAATGGTAGGTGAAAGGTTGGAAAGAAATAGAGAGGGGTTAAAAAAACTCAGGGGCTTGCTTAGACATGGGGGATTTGTATATTACTGTTCCTCTTGTCGTTCATTACAATTCCCTTTCATGACAATGATGCAATAAAACATGTCGCCTTTGGTGCTGTGTCTCTGTCACTCGTTTTATCTCTTGTGGAAGGAGCTTAACTCCGAAGGTGCAGAGATATCCTAATAAACTTCTACACCTCCCTGTTTTCTCACTAACAAGATTACAAATACTGAAAAAGTGTCGTGTCTGTATCTTATCATGATCGAGAGCTTGATTAACTTGTTTCATAAGCCAAAGTTTATATTTTTATTTAATACCTATCACTGTACGTCCAGCCCGCCAGGGTGATATCTTCTTTCCTCTCTGAAGTCCACCTCTTGCGAGTCAAACGAACTACCTGTAGGCTCTGGCACGGATACTTTACCAAAAATGTTGGTCGTCACAAGTTTTGTTATTTTTACTTATTTCTTAGCTCCTTTTGGTAAGAAAGTTGCCCTGCACGCCATGATGGCAAATTAGCTTCGGCAAGAAGGTTACTCGCATGTAACTGTTGGGAAGAAATTTATTTTTGAAATTGTTTTTTATTAAAAAATATATTAAAATAATTTTTTTTATTTTTAAAAAATAACACCAATAAATAAAAATATCTAAAAACACAATTTTTTTTTAATTTAAAGTAAAAAAATTATTTTTTTAATAAATATTTTTAAAACACAGTATCAAATACCTTCGATCTTCGCAGGGTATTTGTTGAGATTTATGAGTATAGTTACTATTGTAATTTAAAATATTTTTTATTTATAAATGTATTAAAATAATATTATTTTTTATTTTAAAAAATATTTTGATATCAAAATATTAAGATAATAATAAATAATATTAATTTTAAGCAAACAAAAATTTCAAAATTGAAAGAAAAACAGGTTGGACTGTCCGGCCAAACACACCCTTGACTCTTAGTTTGAGCCACATAGATGGATCGTCTCGTGCAATAGATCAATTTATTTCTTTACCAAATAAAAAATATTGTTCATGCGATATCAATATTTTAAAAAGAGTAAGAAAAATCTAAGAATTTGATAGTTGAAAAAGGTTGCACATGGTGTCAAAACAGCAACCCAAAAGGCAAACAAAAACAAAATACTACAAAACGAGCATTCCAGTTTTTACTCTCACAATTGATTTAATTTAATTAAACAAATAAAATTCATTTAAAAAAAGCTAGATTCAACAAATGTAAAATAAAAAAAAGATCAATCCTTGTTACTTTCAAAACCACGCAATTCTGCCACGTGCGCATCTTGTACGTGGAGGGATAAGTTGTTAACTGTTTTTTTCCGAAACAGTAAAAAAAAAAACAAATAAAAAGAAGATAAAATAATATTATATTTATCTCGGTTTTAAATTCTGATATGTTTTTTTTTTTTGACCAAATACCTGATAAAATTTACTGGTTTTATTTTGTCCATTCTATTTTGGTCAAATAGTATTGTGTTTTAAATAATGAATAATTTTATAATATCAAGTATATCTCTTAATCTGTCCATTAGATTAAGATGAGATTTTACAATGAAACTTTTGATATATTTATATATATTATGTTAAAATTTTAGAGCAATTAGAGAATATAATGACCTCGCAAGATTGATGATGATATTTACATAATATCATGCAAGTTTATAATTTTGTTTGGAAAAATTATTTTATTGTGTTTTTTTCTGATTAAATTGTACAATTCTAAATAATTTTATTTTTTAATTTGAACTAATTTTTTTAATTAATATATTTAATTATACACATATATATAAATAGTACAATCCTAAAATGTCACGCCGAAACGTTTTAAAATTAAAATGTTCCATTTTAATTGGAAAAAAAATATTAACCAAAACGATATTAATAGCATCAAATAACTATCAAATTATCAAAGATACAAGATAAAAAAAAAAAAACCCTGGATTAAATGCAAAGCTTCTTAACTTGCTAGGGTAATGGAATAACTTATTAAAATTAAGTCAAGCTAGGAGTTCTCTTGACCAGGTTTTTTTCTTTTTCTTTTTCCTTTTCTTTCCAGATGATAAAGTGATTATATTATACAGTAAAAGTACAAAAAACATATTTAAATTTGTTTAATTTTGCAATGACTAATAATTATCTAAAAAACCTTTTATATCCCTATAATAAAATAAAATGACTTTGTCAATCATGAACAAAATAGTAATTTTATTATTAAAATTCATGGTTAAATGTGATTGTACACGTAGTAAAACCCGAAGTCCTGGCAAATTGAACGGCAAAGAATCTTAATGCATGTTAATTAAGTATTTGTTTGGAATTGTATTTGAAAATATTTTTTATTTATAAATATATTAAAATAATATTTTTTAAAAATATTTTTTAAAAATTATTTTAATATCAGCACATAATAATATCTAAAAACATTTCAAAAACAAAACTAAAATTTAAAGCCAGATAGGTTCCAAGTATGATACGAATGTAGGTATGGTGATCCTGTCACTTGTAGAAGTTACTGAGAATGGCAGAGAAATCTGTGGCAAGCAGCAGGAGTGTACGTGAATACTTCCAGCCAGGTGAATGGGATCCTTAATCTTAAAGATATCGAGATTAAATTTCAAAATTAGTGGGGTAAGTCCTTATCAATCAAAATGCCTTATCGAGTTTCTTTGAATGATTGATACAAAGATCGGATGTAGAGTGGAGCTGAGCAATCTGAATGTGAAAACATGAAACCAATGGATAATGGGGCGAAGACACTACGTGCACAGTAGCTTAGATTGATTGGTTGATGTCGTGTCTTTTAAAAAATATTTATTATTATTTATTAAAAAAAACTTAAAAAATCAGCTAATTGAATTCGGCAAAAAGCAAAATAACTGTTATTAAAGCTTTCTAGTAAAGTCATGTCATGCCAAGAAGCCCTTGACATAGAAATATTTGTGTCGGATCAAGGGGGGGGAGTGTCATCAGATTCTGCACCCGATGGGCTATGCACAGCACAAAGCTGGGAGGTAAAATGTCACGGTGGTTGGATAGATGAGTTGTGAATATGGTTGAGGGTTGGCGGTTGAATTTCTTGATGACAAGCAGACTATATGCTTCAAGGGTGGCTTTATCCGAGATATATGTTCCAGCTAATTATATTTACATGTGTGAATGCCCTTACCCTCCAATGCATGCTCTTGGATCTGCACCGAGCCTAGGGCGTAGGGGCCATTCACTCCTTACGGCTTCTTGTGGCCACAGCCCACACAGTAATCACGACTCATAAGTCGTCACAGGCTGAAACCCTCAATTTTAACTCATTGTTTCGGATCCGATGTCAGAAAAGATCCGTTCCTCGTAAACGGTACCAGGCCTCGCTAGAGCCCTCCGTAGCCCAATACGAGAAGACAAGTCTACTGAGTGTGAATTTCGAGCTAGATGGTTCTGATTCTTGAAAAGAAAAAAAAATGATTTTTAAAAATATATAGTGTGGTTATAGCAAAAAAAACCCTAAATTATTTTACTAATTGAGCAGTCCTCTCGAAACTGCTTTCATTTTAATACCTGAATGCACATTTTCACAACCCTCTCATACCCTCCTCTATTTCAATTCAGTTCGTGGGGTTTTGTTTTGTTATTTTCGATCAATAACACCTCTTTTATCATTATTTCTTTTAATTTCTCCCATGATAACACAATTATTATTATTATTATTGGAATAATATTTTCTTGATTTTTTTCTTGCTTGCACAAAAAACAAGAGCACGTAAGAACTAGGGAAAATAAAATAAAATAAAAACCAAAAGTCATAGTAAATTTTTAAATGTATTTTTTCCTTTAATTATTGTTTTTATGTGGACAAGAAAGTTTTTTGTGCTTTCTTTTTATTTATGACGAGTCAAAATTGGGTTATTAAAATATTTTTTTTAAAAAAATTATTCTATCGCTGAAATAAATCTTTAGCAATGCCCATGTATTTTTTAATATATTTATATTAAAATGAAAAATAAAGTACTATTTGTCATTTGACTAATCATATTTTTGAGATTTGTTTTTTAATTTTTAATTTTAATGTAATATATTGAAATTAAATTTTTAAAAATAAAAAAGAGTTATTTTAATGTATTCTTAATAAAAAAAAAAATTAATTCTAAAAAAATGAATTTAGATTTTATGAATGTATTATAATTTTGTTTTGATGAGTGATGTTTGAACTTGAAATTCTCGTTATATGTATTGAGATTTGAGAACCATTTTTTTCAAGGCCCATTTCGCAAGGTTCCGTCCATAATCTCCTAATTATCTCACGGCAATGAAAATAAATAAAATAGGCAAAGGGCTTTGCCAAGCGCAAACAAACCCAACTGCAACACTTCAAAAGCAGGCCAGAGGACGGAAGTGCAAGAGCTTAGCACAAGCTCTCGAGGCCTGGAAAAATAAAATAGCCCAAATTCAATCATGTCATTTATTTTGTTGGAAGAGCTTAAAATATATATATATATATATATATATATTTATATATATATATATATATATATATATATATATATATATATTTTTTTTTTCTTTATTTTTTTTACATTTTGTAATATATTAATATTAAAAACAAATTTTTAACAGTAAAAAAAATAATTTTAATAGATTTTAAAGTAAAAAACACTTTGAAAACAAAATTTATACTACAATATCAAACAACTAGAAAAAAAATATTTAAGAATATAATAACGGTTGTTTTTCAAAAATAAATTTACTACAAGATATATTAAAATAATATTTTCATCTTTAAAATATTTTTGATGATTATCACATCATAATAATTCAAAAACATTATAAAAATAATTTAAAGCAAAAACAATTTGACAATATAATGAAAAATATATTGAAATTCAATATCAAACACCTATCACATTTGTTTTTGAGTTTAAAGTAGTTTTTGAAAAAAAATATTATTTTTTTATTTAAATTTTATTTTTTATTTAAATTATTTTGATGCGATAATAATAAAAATAAATTTTAAAAAATAAAAATATTTTAATATATTTTCAAAAAATAAACATTTTTAAAAAATAGTAGTTGTTATAATATCAAATATTATGTAAATGACTTAGAAATTTTCTCTCATGGACTATTTAATATTATAGCAGTGGATTGTTTTTAAATATTTTTATTTAAAAATATATTAAAATAATATTTTTTTAATTTCTTTTTAATACAGCAAAACAATATAAAAATAAAAGAGATGTTCATTTAACAATTAAAACAAATATTTTTTTATACAACAAGTTAATCACAAAAATAAACAACAGTTACAATAAAGTAACCACGTTTTCAGTGGCGAACATAACAAACTCCACCGAAGAAACTGACTTCAATACAATCGGTCCTCCTCCCTCCCATGACAGAAATATAAAATCATTCAAAAAAACAACTCTCGCGAACACGATATCCTATCCCTAAAATGGGAAGGCCATCGTCTACCGTTGAAATTCCCGACAGACGATACTTTCCTGACCAAGAAAACAGCCGTTACACACCAGAATCTAACGCCTCCCCTGACTATCGCCGCCGCCGTGACCGGGGTAGCCCCTCTTATCAAAGCTACGACGATCGCCATCGCGAAATCGATCGCGGCAGACGCCGTCGCTCTAGCTCACCCGACTACTCTAGAAGCCCTAGAAGAAGAACAACAAGAAGAAGCCCAAGCCCTAGGTACAGACAAACCCTAGATCATCCTCTCCCAAAAAAATTCGGCAAGGGCCGGTCTTTTCTTGATAGGAATGGAAGGGAATCGGATGAAGAATCCGATGAGGAATTAAGAGGACTGAGTTTTGAGGAGATGAGGAGGCTGAAGAGGCAGAAGATGAGGAAGTCCATGAGGTATTGTATTTGGAATGTTACGCCAAGTCCTCCGAGAAGGGATAATGAAGAGGAATTTGAGGAAAAAGCGGATGAGATTGAGGAGAAACATGGAGAGGAAGAAGAAAAGAGTGATAATTCTAGCGGAAAAGAGGAGAGAGGAAAGAATGGAAATGGGAAACTGGAGTCAGAGAATCCTGAGAGTAGCGAGTCGCAGTCAGAGTCAGATGATTCGAGAGAGAAAAGAAAGAGGGGATTGAGTTCTAAACGTAGGAGGAGAAGGAGAAGGAATAGTGAGAGCGAATCAGATGTTAGTGAGAGCCAAAGTGAGAGTGAACCCGACTCTGAAGAAGATCGGAAACGGAGAAAGAAGTCCAGGAAAAGTATTAGTAGGCGGAGCAACAGTAGTAAGAGAAGTGGTAGAAGAAGAAAGAGTACAAGGAAGAAGAGTAAGTATAGTGATTCTGATTATAGTGAGAGTGAGCAGTCTGATGATGATCATGTGAAGTCTAAGAAGAGGAGTCGCTCATCAGGCTCGCAATCTAAGGGGAGCAAGAAGAAGAGAAGCTCTGAAACAGAGAGTGAGGATCTGGATTCCAATGAGGGTTCTGGTTCTGAGAAAAACAAAGTAAATGATGATGTGGCTAACAAGGCTGAAATTGATGATGAGGCGTTGATGTTTAGAGAAATGATTGAGGCACAAAAGAAACCTGCTTTGGATAATGAACCTGTGGTCGGGCCAATGCCCTTGCCTAGAGCTGATGGGCATATAAGTTATGGTGGAGCTTTGAGGCCTGGTGAAGGTGATGCTATTGCTCAGTATGTGCAGCAAGGGAAACGTATTCCACGTAGAGGTGAAGTGGGTCTTTCGGCAGATGAGATTCAGAGGTTTGAGAATCTTGGGTATGTAATGAGTGGTAGTAGGCATCAGAGGATGAATGCCATTCGTATTAGGAAAGAAAATCAAGTTTACAGTGCTGAGGATAAGCGGGCGCTGGCCATGTTTAACTATGAAGAGAAGGCCAAGCGTGAGCACAAGGTCATGGCTGATTTGCAACGGCTGGTGCAGCGTCATATTGGGCAAGATGTTGGCCCTAGCCATGATCCTTTTGCTGTAAAAGCATCCGATGGTGCTGATACTTAGGGAGGTGTGTTATTATTTCTCCTTATAACTTACCTTGCCATATTTTCTAGGGATTTAAGCTTGATGGCTAATTAGTAGGATTATATGTTTTCCTTATTGATATTACAATGTATTTGAGTGCTTATCATGTGCAGTAATATTGGGTTAACTCCTTGTCAATATCTTAGATGTTAAACATAACCACAAACTATCTGCTTGGTTGATTAGTTTCCTCAACCAGATGACAGTGTAATAGATCAGAGTGTCTTTGCTATTTGACATAAATAAAAGTACATGTTTAACCTAGACTAAACTGTAAACATGGAATGTGATATTTGAAATTGGTACTTGTGAGAGTAGTTGACAAGGAAATTGAAATGATGTTTTTGCAATTTCCTTGATTGACAGTTAAGAAATGGTTTGGGGTGTGAATGATTTGAAAATGAGTAGAGGATACCGAGTTTTGTTTACTGATCTAAATATAGACACTGTAAATTAATTTTATGTGAATTAAAGCGAAGCTTAGTTAGCAGTTAGAGTGGAGTTCCCTGTGTTGTAATTTGTTTCTTAGAAATCCTTACATTGACACACCCCTTTCTTCATAGTAATCGTGTTGAAGAGTGAAGAATTTTCTACTGATTTCTTTGTTATCATAATTTTATCTTTACTCTCTGGGCTGCCGCATTTATCAGCTTCAATTACTGTTTTAATGTCATTTACATTGGTTACAGCTAGGACTTGGGTTTAGATTTTAGAAAGCTATATTTCCTTTCTAATAATAACAGAAAAAGGAGAACTGTGATTTCAGTTCAGCACCTTTGTTATAGGCAATGGAACATGAGTGCAAGGTACGTGAGAAAGTTTTCATGCAATATCTTTTCTTTGAAAAGAATAATTATTCTGAGAATAGTTGCATGGTCGTGGTGTTCAATTAAAGGATTTTTGGGGTTGAAAATGCCTTTCCCCCCTTTAATTTCTGAGTTGAGTGTGTTTCAAACCTACCCTTCAAAAATTGAATAGGAGATATAAGAAAGAAATTGCTTTTCTGATAAATCTGCACTTGCATTGCATTTCTCCTTAAATGTGCTCTATAAACAGAAATTAGAGATTGTTTTGCCTGGATACTTGCATCACTGGAAATTGGAACCATGGGAAACATTTGTCTGTTTAACGTAGGATTATGGATTTCATTCTACATTTTGTTTTCAATTTGTTAGGTATGTGTCCATGGAGATTGTTCTTTGATGGTGGAAAGTTTTTCATGCTGTGGTTGTAAAACATCATTTACTTTCTTGCACTCAGTATATGTTTTTTCCATCTCATCCCTGGGTGGGTTTGTCATATTTTTTCTTTTAATCTGCTTTTTCCTCGGTTATATTTCATGATGTGCTGGGCAAGATTACTATGATTAAGCCTGAGATTTTAGACCATGTTATCATCCAGACCACTGAGTAAAAGGGCCTGCAAACTGACTGTTTCCCTATGAGGTCTTAGAAATTTTCCGATGGATTTACTGGCTATCACACGATGTATCCTGACATGGACCCATCATGAACCTTGCAAACAAATTTCTTTGACACTTCTGTTTCGTGGTCAATAATCTTGGATCTTTAATATGTTCCACCGAGTATGTGCTTTTGTTCTGCAATGTTGGTTGCTCTTTCTTTTTATTCTTGAATTGTCTTATCTATGCTTATGAGAATCATAATTAGACTATCTACTCGTGAATACAAAATCTTTCATGCGAGAACTTCTGAGTCATTAAACACTTTGTGTATATTTTAGGTATCTGACTGGCAAGAGAAATCCAAGGAAGCAAAAACTGGGAATCTCACCACTGACTTTTAATTCTGTGCTTATCATTCAAATGTAAAAGTTGTGAGAAGACTGGTTTAGAGAATATTCATTAAGATCTCCATTGGAGGACATATATATGCAGACAGAATGTGATGTGTCTCGATGATTCTAAGGAGCTGGCAAGGGATTTTAATATTTATGCAACTATATTAAGTCAAGGAAAATAGTCTTTTTGTTTGACTAGACTTTTTACAATTAGGTGGGAACTGTAATCTTTCACTTGTTTCAATCCTTCTATAAGTTATCAATTATTTCTGTTATTTTTATGATGTTTTCTTCAATTGAAATGCCACGCCCAGGGCTAAATTTCCCTTTGTGCAGCTGGTTTCACTGTACCTGTCTATTCTACCCTTTTTTTTAAAAAAAAAACTCGATGGCTCTAAAGATGATGTTTGGTAGGAAGGATGGAGTGGGTAAAGTGGAGGGATGGATAGGGGGAGGAGGGATGGCCTTAGCATTCTTTTAGTAGTTGGTCGAAGGATGAGAGTCAAATTATCTAAATTAAAAGTATTGAAAATTACAAAAATATTAAACGATAGAAGTTATATAAACAGGGTAAGATTGGAGTGGCTTCTTCAGTCCATTGCACGTTTCTGGTCCTCCTTGGAAAATACCTTCAATCCCCTCAAGGACTGACTCGTATCCCTTTATTTTTATTTTTGATATTTTAAATGTTTTAAATTGGATGAACTGATTGGATCTTATTCCTTTATTGGTGGCCGAATAATTAGAGGGATGATGAGCCAGCTATCCCTTCTCCTTTGCCTCGTAACAAACACAGCTGGAATGCTGCTGGAGCCAAATGTCGGGGAAAGGTGGGTGTCTGTTATGTTCAGAAGGGTAGGGCGAACCCTTTGAGGGATACAGGAACAGTTATTCTGTTAAGTCCAAGTACAATTGCAATAGCTATTTTGAAAAGTCAAATTATAAAGATAGTTTTTTGAATAGTATATAAATGGCTTTTGAGTTAATGTGTTGTTCAATAGTAAAGAATCTTTTTGGATAATTATTTTTTTATTTTATTTTAAATAAAGTTAAATTATTTTGTATATAGTTTAATTATACAATTAATTATATAATTAATAGGAATAAATTATATAATTAAATAATTACTTTTAAAAAATCCTCCAACAATAAAATTATTATTTATATTTATATTTAAATTAAAAAAATAAATTTAATTATAATTAATAATAATTATCCATATAAAAAAACCCCACCCCACACAAACCCTACCTCCCTTCACATTTTTATGCACCGCCCCCTCCCTCTCCTCCCTCTGTTGCCAACCCCCTGCCTCCCTCTCTAACCTCAACTCCAATACAAATAAAGCATTGTTCTCGGCTTTCTTTTGCTTCTCGACAAGTCCCAGACTGTCCAAAAACCTGTCTCTTTAAGCTCCCTAAAGTTAAATCTTCTTGTTTCTTGTTTCTGGTCAAAATGGGTTGTTTCCATAGATGAGTTTTGCGCTTCAAAGGCTGCTTTCAAATGAGTATAGGTTAGGTTTTTGGATATCTTGCCTTTTCCTTAAGTGAATTTCTTTAATAGATTCTGTAGTGGTTTTGATTGATGATTTTAGAAGTCAAATGAGTACATTTTAGGTGAATAATCTGTGAATGAGTTGTGGTTTTGTAGTTTTCATTGTTAATTGTTGCTATTAAATAATTCCCAACGGCTCTTTTTTGATTTGGCTCTCCATCCTTGCATCTGTGGGAATGCCTTCTTGGCTGAAGAAGAGGTAAAATGCCTATCAAGATGGCTCTCCCGTTGGAGAGCATAAATTGAACAAAAATAACTATATTTTTAAATATTTGGCTTTGGCTCTCGGGATCCCTTTCTCGTTGGACTTGCCCTTAGCTAAAGGATTGAAGTGTTCTATAAAGTTGATATGATTGGTTGAAAAACAATCATTTTCTAAGTTTAATAAAGATTTGTATTTTATAAAACAAATATATTTTAAAAGAAAAACTTGTGAAATTAAGTATTAAAGAAATATTTATATGTTTATTTGAGGTTATAATAACTTTATATAAAGTAAACTATAAATATTAAGAGAATTTTTTTTTCAAAAAGAAAGAATAAGCCCGACTTCTTGAATTTAAATTATTCGTATACGAATAATGATGGAGTTAGAGAAAACCACGATTATATAGATGCTTATGCCAATGAATAAGGTGTTTGTTTTTTCTCATCATCCTCGTTTGATTAAGTGAATGAAATAATAAATAAAGCATAGCAAATTACTATGGTATAAATGACTCTTTTTTGTATTTTGATCCTCAAATTTTTTTCTTTGTAAAATCAATTTCTTTTAAACATCCAACTTCATGTTTTTTTTTTTTTTTTGAAATGTTGAATTGAAAGATAATGGATTAAGGTATATAATAAGTTAACTTATTTGGATTTTTTTTTAATAGTTAATAATCTATTTTTATTATTGTATTGTTAATTAAACATTATTTTAGAAATAGAAAGTTATTAATTTCACAGAGTTCATTATTTGGTCTTTAGGTTTGAATTTCCGGGTCACTTGATTTGCAGGTTTTGCGAGTTTACTCGTCAAATTTTATGTTTTTTTTTTAAAACATGTCATATTTTCATCGGTCATTTAAGATGTCTTTAAACTTATTAAATTGATTGATTTACTTTAGGTCAACTCTCATGTAATTTAACTAAAAACTTGAGTTAGACATAAAGTTAGATCAATCAATTTTAAAATCAAACTATTTGATTAGATTTAATGATAATGCTAAAAAAAATCTTTATTCTCATAGTAATTTTTTTAAAAGTTTGTTTTTTAAATTAATCCAGCTGCAGCATAGCGCAAGTAAGTGGTTTTTTATTATGAAAAAAAAAAATTAGAAGAGGAATCCATGAATGAGATAAAGTTTGCAAATACAAGAAAGTTTTGGACCCAACTAGTTAATCTTTGGTCCAGCCATGAAAACTTTTGATCTAAGGAGTTAATCTAAGGGGTGTTTGAGTATTTTTTGAAAGTGTTCTTGAAAAAAATTGATTTTTTTTTAATTATTAAACGAGTAAAATCTCAGATGTTCTAGATTCTTACAAGATGAACATGTTAGTTCATTGCATACAACTTTATATACTTTTCGTCTGTCCTTCATTTATAAACATACATATATATAAAAAATCATATTGTCTCGTAATATAAAACACAAATATTTCAATATGAAGTTCTTCGTAAATTCATTGATTTTATAATTGCAAAAGTATATTCACTCAACTTGTCAATGTGGTACATGATGATAATGATTAGCAAGGTACTTAATTAAAAACACTATAATTACAATACTTTCGAGTAATAAACTTGACTAGATATCTTTATTTACTATGTCATAGTAATATCATATCACTCAATAACTTAACAAATTATTTTTTAACAATATTAGCTACTAGTATTATTGTACAATCATGATTTTTTTTTAAATGATTTTTTTTTCAAAAATAAAAAATACTATTCACTCTGTTATTCTAGAGAAGAAAAATAAGTATTTAATTTACAAATAAAATCAATCACAGATGTTTATGAACTCACAAGTATATAATTATACTTGTCGAACCCTTGAAATTATGTTACTATTTTGTAATTTTAATGACACCATAATTGTAATAATCCGAAGTAACCGCAATAAAGCCCATGATAATTGATTTCTACTTTTTAATTTTTTATGAATAAAATTTCTAGTCTAGGAAAATTAACCAACTCCATCATAAAGTTAATTCTTGCTTAAAACATTTGTTAAAAAATAATCTCTAAAAGATATGATGTGATGATAAAAAGCTGGAAATCTGCAGAACATGTATCGAGTTTGAGTCAAAATGTGTATATCTTGTAAGAAATTGGGACAACTAGGGTTTTATTCACTCACTTAAATTGATAAAGTATACTTCACGGGAATAGAATTTTTTCAAATCCAATTTTTTTTTAAAAAAAGAAATCGATTATTGACCCACCTCTTAAAACAAAAAATCTCCAGGAGCGGCAATGAATGAACTAAAACCCTAGTTTAATTAAACTAGATCATCAATGATTAATCTGTGCCGGAAAGCGACCTTCGAGAAATCATAATTCCCGGAATCTAACGGAGAATGAATTAGGGGATTCAATTAATGTAATATGACAAGTAATTTTCAAGCTAGCTGGGCTCAAAAGGGGCACTAAACTCGCATCACGTGGCATGTTTATTTTACGCAAGCGTGGGTGTGTCCGGGTATCCTACGCAGCACGCCGGGGTTATCATCAAATGGACGAAAAGGTCCGTGGGTAATGCTTAAATTATGGTCAAACTTGTGTTCGTTGACCACGCTGTGCCAGTAATTATTATTATTATTATTATGAATTTGAAGAGAGAGAAAAGCCACCATTAAGCAGATATTATTTATGAACCCAGGTTGAGTAGTAAAATTTTAATTATTCTAAAAATTTATAAAATAAATATATTTTAGAATGTTTGTTTTAAAGTGTGTTTGATGTTGTTTTTTAGAGTATTTTTTATTTAGAAATGTAATAAAATAATATATTTTATATTTTTTTAATATTATTTTTTACATCAACACGTGAAAATAATATAAAAACACTAAAAAAAATTTAATTTTTAATTTAAAATAAATTTTTTTCTTTCAAAAACACTTCAAATCATTCCCAAATACCCCTTAATTGCAATCTGTAAATACCGTGATGTGAAATTGAATATTTTTTATAAGTATAATTTATATTTTATCAAGAATAAACATGTTTTCTTTTTTATCCCGCTACTAAACGTGAACCACACTCCAAGGCCTTAAAAATGTGTTCAAGAGTTCCATCCAATCGCGCTTTAGTTATCTTTTATTTTAAATTAAAAATATTTTTTTAAATATAAATTATATTTTTCAAAAGTTAGAAATACATGTTTTTTTTATCCCAGGATAAAAATAAACTACACTACCGCATTCAAATCATGTTTGAAAGTACGATCCAATTGTGGTTTTAAAAAATGAGTTTTTTAATATTTTAAATTATTATTTTATTTGTAAATTGTTTTGGTGTGATGATAAAAAATATATTATTTTAATTTATTTAAAAAAACTTTTAAAACAAATATCTATTCTAAAATTTAAGAAGAGAGGGGCAGAAACTTTTTCCTTTGTTTTTCTTACAACCTTGCTTGGACCAACGGGACTATTAAAGAAACAGGAAGCTAACTTCCTTTTTCTCGCATTAAACTCAAACTCACGAGCAATGATGTGTGCAAGCATCAGAGCTGGGAAGACAACCATGCCAGAGCCATAATAAATCTTCAGGCATTTTCTTTGTCATATTTTTTGATTAATTTATAATTAAACTTTGTTTATGATTTCTTTTATCGTATAAGCAGCTTAAAATAATTGTAAAATTGAGTTTTTAATGAAAAAAATCAAATAATTAAAGTTTTAATTGGAGTTTTGTGGGTAATTCTTTATATAAAAATTGTATTATTTATAGTTGCGGGTTTTTTTATATTATTCACGTCCAAGTAAAAAAGGTGCTTCAACTTCCCTGGGTAGAGTTAGAACCCTTTATTTTGACAGCACGTGCCTCATTTTCTAGGGACCTTCATGCGTGCGCCATGCAATCGATTTTTTCTCTCGTGACAGAGATGCACCTGTTGACATTTATTGGGCGGGAGCGAGCATCTCACCGTTCATCTTATCACAAAATTATTGAGAATTTTATTCACGAGGCTTTTATTGGAATCGCCATAAGAAATAAAGTTGGGGGTGCATTTAGAAACTCAAAAACTTCATGGGCTACATTAAGATCAGCTGTCGAATTTTTCTAGGGTCTAGGTGGGCTCAAGCACGTCACCGGATGGGCCTACCTAATCAGTGTGTCCGATATCTGACGTGGACAATTGTTTTCGCTATTTCTTGCATGTCTAAAATGGAGGTATCTTTTTTTTTTTTTTAAAGATAAATAAATAAATAATATAGTTTTCTAAAGAACCCAAGGAAAATAATACAGGTTAAAAACTCATTTAAAAAATAGTATAGTTTAAATATAATTATTTTAAGAGTATTATTTCTATACACAATCACGTTTAAAATAACTATTGCATTTTAGAATATATTTTTCTACGCGACTATTATTTAAGATATCAGCTATTTGGATATTTTTCAAGACATTTTCCTTTTAAAATTAATTAAAATAGATAAAAATCAATCTAAAATTTTATAAATAGCCAAAAACATAAGATGTAAGATTTAATTGTTTAAGAGTGTGGTTGATGTTATTTTTTAAAGCAATATTCATTCAGAAACACATAAAAATAATATTTTTTATTTTTTAAAAATTATTTTTGATATCAACATATATAAATATATTTTTTTAATTTAAAATAATTTTTTAAAATATTATCTTCTAAAATACTTTTAAAATATAACATAAAACATATTTTAAAGCGATGCAACAAGATGCGGAAAGAAAAAGACAAACAAATGACGGGGCCTTGTGGACACATCAAAGTATTTTTTTCAACACATTTAATATTATTAAAAAGATTTTAACGAGATGATTCTAATCACATCTTAAAAAAAATAAAAAAAAGTCATAAATAACTCCAAACTAATCGGTACAAATTATATTTGATAATATTTTAAGACGTGGTTAAAATTCTCTCGTTGAAATTTCTCTTGTAATGGTACCATGTGCATTGAAAATGAAGTTCCATTGCGTGTCTTTGTTGATCTATTTTTTCTCGGTTATTAGACTTTAAATATTGTTTATGGACCATCATATTTTTTTTTTTTAAAAATTAATTTGATTTTATATATTTTTAATTAAATGAAAAGACATGATTTTTGAAAAATAGGTGTTATATTTTAACTGTGCTATTTCTGCATTTGTTTTGTTCTCCAACACTTTTGTAACCTGGGATACTTTCCAAAACTTTTATCGCTAGGATTCTTAGAACAGCCAAAAATTCAACCATATCCTTGGTCGGCACCGGTCACTCGTCGAGTTTAGTCTCTTGTCTCCACGTTATCCTAGGCGGGGTGGGATCCACTGGTTCGTGCTTGACGTGACATTGCTATGATCCAATTTCACTGTCGGAGAATAATTTGTTTCACCTTTACATTTTCATAAGGTAATGTTTTTAGATATTTTCAAAATAATTTTTTAAAAATAATTATTAAAAAACAAGATAAATTTATTTTAATATATTTATAAATAAAAAATTTTAAAAATCATTTTTTTTAAAAATACTTTTTTAAAACACCCCACGTTATTGGTATTCACATATAACCAATGCTTCAGCGACAAGTTAATGTTGATTTGAGTGATAATTATCAAAACAAACTCGTGATCCGCTCCAACCAGAGGGGGCCCAGGCCGACGAATTAGCTGTCGCTCAGGTGGCAGGTCATCACTTAATGTAATGAGTAATAATGATATTTCATTTGAGAGAATTAGAAAAGAGAATTTTGATTATTTAAAACCTTTTTTTCATTCATAAATATAATAAAATAATATTTTTTATTTTTAAAAAATTATTTGTGATATGAAAATAATTTAAAAATATTAATTAATTTTAATTTAATTTAATTTTTCAAAACATTTTCCAAAAACATTACCACATAATACATAGTATGCAGTTCACAAGGGCTCAAAAGCTTCCGCTTAGGAGCATATACATGATATTTGAGTAGCTAAATTATAAGATAATATTTTAAATAATTTAAATAATATAAGTATTTTTTTTCATGTATAATCCTAAAAATCTAAAAAATCAATTGTATTAGAGTGAAACAAGTAAATGTTTTTTTATTTTAGAAGTTTGATGTTATTTTTGTCCATATATTTGCATTTAATTTATTTATTTGTTTTGACTTTCTTGAAAGTTAGGAAGCAATAACATTTTTTTTAAAAAAAAAGAAGAAATTTTGATACTTTGTTTAGCACTCCTCTTAAAATATTTCCAAGAAAATATTTTAAAGAGTTAAATTGATAAAATAATATTTAAATGATATAAATATAATTTTCTTAGTATGTATACTCCAATAAAAAAATAATTTGAAAAACAAATTGTACTGGAGTTGAAGAATTATTATTTTTCTCCCCAATCGATATTTTTTTATATGACTGTATTTAATTGATTTATTTTCTTTACTCTGCTTTATTGATTTTAGTTTTTATATATATATATATATTTCCATATATATTTCCAGCTTTCTATTCACCCCGCTCTTCGAAGTTGCTCAAAGTTTTTATCCTCTATCACAATCACGAGAGCCTGGTTTCTACAAGTGGACAATCTCTGGGCCACCCAATGAGCTCTGCCAACAACGAAGGTTCAGATGCACGTGATTCTCCACAGGCTCCTTGCCATGAGAGCACATAGGCAACAAATGTAAAGGAAAATACCCTTTCCCCCTCTATTATCATCGCTCACAATTGCCATTTGCTTTTTCACCATCAGTGAATCGATAATGACAACAGACAAAAAAACCGCTGGAAAATGATGGTATTCATTGGCTAAAGACACTGTACATTTTCCCATTCCTTTTGCTTCCACTGTAATTGCATTTGTCTTGCTTGATAAAAAGATAATTATGGAAATTCAACTAAACAAAGCCTGATGGCCAAAAAAGGGTGGTAAAAGTGGCGTTTTAAGCGTCAAGCTTTGATTTATTGAGCTCTAATCCATGTGATATGTCAGTTAAAAGGGAGGCCCCATTATGATTTCTTTTAATTATAGACAAGAGGGAAATGAGTAGAAAATGTAAATGCGTGAGAAAGGGAGAAGAAGTAGAAGATTAAAAAAAAAAAACCTTTTGCTTTTCCTTATTGTAACGTGTAGGATAATAACCAGTCATTTTCCAGGAAACATCCAGCTGCCGTTTCTTCATGGTCTCTTCATGTTACCCAAGCTTTCTCTTCGTTCTCTATTCTCCATCCATCCATAAATATACTTAGCTATTTTATTTTTTTTATTTTGTTTTATGTAAATTCATTTGGTGAGACAAAGTACAGAGTCAGAGACATTGACAAATCCAAGCAAATCTAGGTCCTTTCTCTCTCCCGGTAGCTTTTGCAACAGACACAGCTTCCGGCAGCAAAAAGAGCCGTGCCCAGATAAATCGAAGTGTAAAGAGGCCAACTTTGGAGCATTTTGCAAGATGGGGTCTTGAGTTTACGAAGGTACTATAGTTTCTGTACTGTCTTCGTTCTTTTGGCCACCTAGCAAAGAAGTTCCAAAATTGTTAGATATTAGCGTTCTTTTACCTGTAAAATGAGGGACTTTCCTTCTTGTTTTGGTGAAAGTGGAGTTCAAGTAGCCGATTCATCTTCTTCAAGTACAACAAAAGCTGCTCAAAACTTGGTCACTTGTGTCTATCAATGTAAATTACGTGGCCGTTCTTGTTTAATTACTGTTACTTGGACCAAGAATCTCATGGGTCAAGGTGTTGGTGTTGCAATTGATGATTCTACAAGCCAGTGCCTTTGTAAGGTTGATATAAAACCATGGTTGTTCTCTAAAAGAAAAGGGTACAAGAATTTAGAGGTAGCTTCTGATAAGGTTATTGTTTATTGGGACTTGTCCAATGCTAAATTTGGTTCTGGGCCAGAACCTTTGGAGGGGTTTTATTTGGCTATTACTTTTAATCGAGAAATGATGTTACTTCTTGGGGACATGACGAAGGAAGCGTACAACAAAATCGAAATTGCTCCACTGCAAACTAATGCCATTTTTATTGCTAGAAGAGAGCATATTTTTGGGAAGAAGTTTTATGGTGCAAAGGCGCAGTTCTGTGACAAGGGTCAGATGCATGATGTTACTATTGAATGTGATACAATTGATCTTAAGGATCCCTGTCTTGTAATCCGCGTTGACAGTAAGATGGTAATGCAGGTTAAAAGGCTGAAATGGAAGTTCCGCGGCAACTACACTATATTGGTGGATGGCCTCCCAGTTGAAGTGTTTTGGGATGTTCATAACTGGCTATTTGGAAATTCTATGGGTAATGCAGTTTTCATGTTCCAAACATGCTTATCTGCAGAGAAACCATCGAAAAGCCAATCCATTTTTGATCCCTCTGTACTGACCTGGTTGTGCTTGCAGAAATTCAGAGACTGGCAATTACAAGGTCTTGGTTTCTCCCTTGTTTTGTATGCTTGGAAGAATGAATAATTTTTTTCCACCGTCCGAGTCTTAATAGATAGGTACTGCAATGTTTTTCAAAAATGTTGTGATATAGACACAGTTGTTTGCATTTGGAAGTTCACCCATCTGTTTCCTTTATTCCCTCTTCAACTAACTAATATTTTATGATCGCACTAACCAATATCATTTGCTTTTAGGGATTTAGCCCGAGCAGTGTTGTTTAGATTTTCTGTTATAAACTACCCATGAGTGTTCCCAACATGGTATCTTTGTGGAGCAGTGCAGTAAGATTGTCCTTTGTGTACTCTCACGACAGCTATTAATATTTGTGAGACCCATGAACTTTTGTTGTAAAGAATGACATGCAAGCTAACCTTTTACAATTCCTATAATTGCAGCAGGTATGTACATCATTTACGTGGGATATGGGGTGATTTATGAGACAATATTTCCTTGCTCAGTTTGTATGCATGCAGCTCTACTTGCTTATCATTTTCTTTTAATTTCGGGTTCCAGACTAGCTGTGTCAAACCAATTTCATATGGTTCTGACAGGGAGATGGCGAGCACTCCGTTCACAGTAAATTAGCATGTACTGTGCTATTAAGACTCTGAATCTCACCCCTTTATCTTATAGATCACAAATTTGAGATCAAAATGTAGCTGAGAGATGCGTGAGAGGTGATGTAAAAGAAAAGGGTGAGATCGAGAATCTAAAAAACCATGTTCTAAGTTACTGTCCATAGAGCAATGATGAACTGGTAGAGTGTCCATGACAGTATATCTAATGAAGACTCTTTTGGGATGTGCGAATGATCACACTGTTCAAACAATGATGGTGCTGCTCTCAGCACTAGTTTCCCTTCTTCAATGTGTGGTATGCACTTTGTTTTTCTGTCATAGATGGAAATACTACCAGCTTTTTAGCTTTTTAATTACCACAGCCCCGAGGAATCTAACTGTTCGATTTACGCATCACTGAAGAAAAAAACTCCTGTGGTCCAGCTGAAAAACAATCAAATTCAGTTACCAGAGAGGCATGGTGAGGAGAAATCCCTGCATCTGAAACTGATATGTTACAAGTTAGATGAACGTCGATTCAACTTCGGCCGCGGCAACCCTGTAAACCCTACGTTGTTCACTTGCCATTGCAAGGTTCAATGTTGAGCCTCGTCATTGCAAGAGTTGTCGCCGCCGCTTGTTGATTAATGATTGGTGTCTTTACAACTCCTAACGATTCTCTTCTTGCTTTGAATTTTTCCAAATCTATATTATTTGATCGGTTTAATTTCAAATATATTCTTCATCGAGTCTTTAATTGAGATAGAGGTTGTTTTTAAAAGTATTTTTTTGATTAAAAATATATTAAAAAATATTTTAATTTTAATATATGAAAATAATTTAAATATAATTATATTTTAATATAAATATATTAAAATATTTATTTTTTCAAATAAATACATTGGGAAGGTTATTTTAAATTTTTAATTGAAAATAAAATATTTTCAAATTTATTATTGAGGTAAATCACACCACATAAATAATGATTATTTAAAACTTTCAGCGTGTTTGATGTTATTATAAAGGATCACACTGAAGGTTTTTATTTTATTTTATTTTAAAATATATTGAATTAATATTTTTTTTTATTTATAATTTCAACACATGAACACACTAAAAAAAATACAAAAACAATTTTTTTTATAATTGCAATGCATGGTCTAACATTAGAAACAAACACCTCCTTAAAGCCTGTGAGTGACACCTTTTTACATAATCTAAAGCAAAAGCTGGGTCATGACCCTGTTTTTACAAACACCCCCCTGTTGTAAAATCCTTACGTAATTGGTATAACGAGGAGTGCCCACGATAGCCAGCTTATTGCGTGAGAGATTGATTGAGTTTTTTTTTTTTTTAATTATTTTTATTTAAAAATATATTTAAATATTTTTTTATTTTTTAAAGTTATTTTCTATATCAGTACATGAAAATAATATAAAGATATTATTTTTTTAATTTTAAATAAAAAATAAAATTATTTTTTTATTTTTTTTAAATATTTTTGAAACATAATGTCAAGCACCTCCTTGTAAGCTCCATATCTAGACTCGAGTTTCATAACGGGTTAGATATTCTATTTTTTAAGTAAGAGAATTACGTATACAAGTTTTTTCAATTTATTTTTATACTTTAAAAGAAAATCAATAAAAATATTATTTTGTATGTGTGATATCAAATAAATTGAGAATTATGTAGGTTGATAAATAAAAAAACCATTAACAAAACGAAAAATAAAAACAAAATAAAATAAAAAATATAGATTAAGTAGGTGTTTGGCGTTGCGATTCAACCTGCGTTTACGTTGAACCGCAACGCCAAATGTTAGTTTACCAAACGGCACCCCAAATTTTTTTTTCTGAGTCCCACTAAATTCTTGCGGCTTGTCCACGCATTTTGAAAAGCATTTTTTTGATGCTTTTCAAAACAAACGCAACACAAGTGACATATCAGAAATAAACTGACTTCAGTTTATATGTAGAAAATAAAAGAACACACATCATCACGTCCACAAGCCCAACTCAAATGAAATGCTTTATCGTCGTCGCTACCTTCCTCACCATCGCCATTGGCTTCCTCTCATCAATGTCGCCGCAGCTCACTCTCTCTCTCCAGCAACACCAAAGACAGCATAGCAAAGCAAGCAGCACAACCATTACAGGCACCCGTTGAGAAGAAACAAGTCGAGCAAACAAGATTTCCAATCTAGCAAAAAGACTGGGAAGAATGCATGCATGTCATCGTCGATCTCTCTCTCACTCCTCTCTCTCTCTCTCTCCCTCAACACAACTGACGATCTCTCTCTCTACAGTCACCGTCACTGCCCTCTCTCTCCATGGTCACCGCCGCTCTTAGCACCACCACCACCCCCTCCTACACGTCACAAGCTCTGCTATGACCTCCAACAGCCAAAAACGAGCCTCGTCGTAAGAGAACACCAGCGACAGCAGCACCAGCTGCAACCTTTCGAGGTGTATACCGATCACCACACAACACCATTTCCGATGAAACCACCACAGGGAGAACCACCTCGGCCTCCTCTACCCGTCGGTACCAGCCGTTGACCCTCTCGTCGCAGTCGATGAACAATAACGTCACCCAACCATGCAGTGTTTTGAATTTCTGAAAACACACCGTTTTGCGTTATAGAGAGTCTTAACACTTCTTAAAACGCACCGTTTTGCATAGAGGAGTCTTAGGTTGGGCTGCTCTCGGCCCAGCCCAAGTCAAGTAGGGTTGGGCCTTTTGGCCCAACTTGGCTGGGCCGCCCCATTTATTTGGGTCAGGCCCAGTCCGATTTTTTTTTAAAAAAAATCATATTTTTAAAAAATTAAAAATTATGTAATTTACTTGAATTATTAATTATATTTTATTATTATGATAATTAAATCTACAATATTTTAAAAAATATGTTTGTGTGCCTTTTAAAGTAATTTACAAGTTGACAGTAATATAAAAAGTATGGTAACCAAACACTCAAAACTGCTTTTCATTAAACCTCAAACTCAACCATAGTTTTAACCAAACATTTCAATTTTAATTTTGAATCGCAGCTAAAAATGCTTTTCATGAAACTGCTTTTTCTCAACATCAATCACAATAGCAATAGCTGTGCCAAACAGGCCCTAAGATATTTATTTAGTTGCACTTGTTAGATTTGTTTATTAAAATAATTCTTTATTCAGGCAAGTAATAATAAAAATAGAAACACAAATTGAATTAATTAAATAAAATGAAAACAAAAAAAAATACTATGCAAGGTTACACATGTTATAAATATTATATAAAAATATATTTTTTTTTATTTTCAAAACAAAATTCATCTTTACAATGTGTATATATATATATATATAGAGAGAGAGAGAGAGAGAGAGATGAACTTGACATAAAAAAAAACCCTACAAAACATCTCTGCAACCATTACAGAACTATTTATGAAATAAAAACTAAATAAAAAATTCAAAAATCAAAATTAATACAAAATCAAAAATCAAATTGAGTTCACATTCGTTTTTTTATAAATTCTATAGATAAAAAAACACTCCATATGAACTTTTCTCATCAATTGAAATCATTTAACATAAATATTAATTATTTCGATGACCTAAATTAATGTCAATAATACTTCTCTCTCTTTACTGTCGGGATTCAGTGACCTCTCTCAACCATAAGCTAAAAATAACAAAAAAAATTTTGTACAATAATTGAATTTGAAAATAAAAAAGGCACTAAAATAGTATGTTCTTTGCTAATTTTAAAGTTAAAGGACTAGAGTGTGTCTTTCTCGAAACTCTCATCATATCATTAATATTTGATGTCTTTTTTATTATGATCTCTATTTTTTGAATTCCACCATTGATTAAAAAATCATAAGGATTTGGCTTTAAATTAGGATCAAATCGCTTAAAATAGATATTTGAGAACCATAATGAATTGTCAAATAATAAACGAGGTTATCTACAATGATGATTCGTGATGCGTGAATAGTACTGATATCTATAATGAATATCCCGTGTAATTTAATATCTGTTATAATTAGCAGGAAAATATCAAAGTTTTATTTGAGAGTATGATAAAGTTGTTTTTTATAGTATTTTTTAATATACCAGAACAATTTAATATATATATATATATATTAATTTAAAACAAAAAAAAAATTATAAAACACGGCCAGACCGCAATGCTAAATATGATCTACATAATTTGCATGTCCTGAACCAAATGAGAGTTGGGCAACTTCATCACTGAAGTCTCGTACGGCATTCCGGTTCAACCATATTTTTTATACCTGTTTTTTTTTCTTCAAGTTTTAAATTATTATTTTTGTATTGTTTTGATGAATTAATGTTAAAAATAATTATAAAAAATTATAAAATATTAATTTATATATTTTAAAAAATCAACTTAAAAAATAACAATACAACCCCACCCTAAACCTTTCCAGCTCGGAGGCCATGGCAAATTATAAGCTGGAGGCCATGGAAATTAATTTACACCACCATGCATTCGCTATTCCATTCACATGTTGAATTCGATCCACCCGATAATTTTCTTTATTTAAAAAAAAAAAACTTATTTAATTTTTTTTAGTTTAAATGATTTTTTTCCCTCCCCAGATAAAGATTTTCAAAGATAACCAACAAAACTCTTGCTATACATAAAAAAATAAAAAGGACGATTGGGCGTCTTAATTTAATAAAAGAGAATATCTCGACATTTTATTTTTTATATGATTCCAGTTCAATAACCTCACGTGTCTCGAAATCAAATTAAATATAATAATATTTAAATTAAAATATTTGAAATTAATTGAGGCACATCGGAAACTCCATGTTAATAAAAAAAATAAAAATTAAACATAATGAAAATTATCTTTTCTTCGACCATTTATTTTTGTCATGCTATTGATTATCTCTGAGATGATAACACACCGACCTCTCATTATCAGGAAATGATATAAATGCCCAGACTTTTTAACTGCTCAGATATCACAGACCCATAAAAATGGGAACTCTCTTCCTCCCCATCTCCCTCTGTTGTCCTCCATGTCTGAGACTGAGAACCCATCTCTCAAAACCAATTTCATACCCTCATATCTCCTTAACCACCTTCAAATCCAACAGATTCAAAGGCAAAACTGTAGCTTTTGGAGGGAATTCAAGTGACATCCCAAACGAGTCTCAGTTTTTGGATGAAAATGGAGCTGTTGATGATATGGATGGCTATCTCAACTATCTTTCTCTCGAGTATGACTCTGTGTGGGACACCAAGCCATCGTGGTAATTCTCTTCTTCTTCTTCTTCAATTCATGTTAGTGTTACTTTCTGCTTTTCTCCCTAAATGTTTGTATCATTGCCTCCGCTGCTTAATGATCGCCATGCTTTACCATTTGATATTGAACTTCAAGCGGTGACCTGCTTTTCTCGTCTGCTGATAACCGACAAGTCATCCCCAGGGATGGCAGATATATCTAGCTGGTAAATGACGAGTCGTTTAAAGGATGCATTGGTCATTCATTCAGCGGAGTGATGGCAATCTTTCTAATGAAAAACAGGCACCCGTTCTTTGTATACCCTTTCCAATTCCCAGCAATGTTTCTTTGTATTCGTTTTGCATTACTATATCCTGTGTGTGCTTATGTTTCTTATGAATTGATCGCCTTTTTTCATGTATTTGTCACTAGGTGTCAGCCGTGGACAATAACATTGACTGGAGTATTGGCCATTGCTGGTAGCTGGTTAATTTTCCACTCGGCTGTTGTCACAACAATCGTACTCTTATTAATATGCACCTGGTGGTACATTTTTCTGTATTCTTATCCTAAGGTATGAGTAACTCTATATCTTAATCGATGTTCGCATGATGCACATAATCCATCAACGAAAGGATATGCTTAAAGGTTATTGAGCTATTGGTTTATCTGTGAATTCTCAGTGGAATATGCCTTGTTTTGTATTTTTGAAAGTTGAATAAAATTATATGCCAAGCAGGAGAGATGGAGGTTGAATAGACATAAGAAAATGCAATCTGGGAAGGATATCCTTAAATGGACTTAAGATATCATTATGTGGATTGCCATTCATGGTAGAGCTATTCAAGAAACACATTGGGAGAGACTGAAGTTCTCTAAGACTTTAGCATGATGTGAATTGTGATGCATAACCTGTAGTCATCTCATATACTTGAGTTGCTTACAACTTGTGGTCATTGAGCCTCTCATTCTTTGCATCTGCGCTTCTATCGTACGTCTTACCATTTTACTCTTCTTTCGGATAGGCCATTAAAGTGAATAGATGCTTGTTTTTTTTTGCAGTTTCGGGACGTAAAGCAGAACATAGACAATCTGTCTGGTTCTCCTAAGGAACTTATAGCTGAATAAGATTTGTGTCTCACATTTTTCTTTTGAAAGTTTTGCAGAATATTTGTATGATGTGCTATAGCAACAGTTTATTCTGCTGAGAGATTTATAGCTTCTTAATTTCTGTAATTCTTGACAGGTGTATACAGACATGATTGCTGAACGAAGAAAGAGGGTGACGAACGGCGATGAAGATACATTTGGCATGAGGAAGAGCCAATGATTTAAACTACATATCTACATCCTAAATGTCCATTCGCTCTCCATCTCCCCCTGATTCTTGTGCATGATTAGAATTGACCTCTCGAATCTAAACATGGCCATGAGTTTTGTGTTATTTAGTTTTTTTTTCCTTCTGGCTCAAAGCTAGAGTAATAGTCTTTGATATAATGGTAACTTTTTTGCTGCATGCCTATTGCAGTCCAACAAATCATGTTTCTGCTCTGGCCTATCTCCATCCGAGAGAATACTTTAACCGTAGTCTAAAGAGCAAAATAAATACCAGAGATGTGTCATGTCTGAGCCCTGATCAGCAGCGACACTGAAGCCTAATAAATATGCTGGAATGCGAACCTTCGCAGAGTGTTGCTAGAAACAAATGCACTAGTTTATAAATCTCATACTTGCATGTGAGCATACGAGATGAGACCACCATGAATTCTACTTTTTCTTTCTCGTTTGAGTGTTGTATGCTATGGGCAAGAAGTAAATGGAGGGGAAGGAGGTTGATGCGAGCTCGTAATCTTGTAAATGGAGTGGTAGGGAGGTTGATGAACTCGTAATCTTGTATGGAAAGAAAATTTTTAGTAGAGGAGAAGAATCGGCAGTGACGTTTTTTTAATCTTATTTTAAAACCTTTATTCCCCTTCGAAGCCTCACCTGCAAATGGAATTTTTTGTGATGTTTTATGCCATTAACTTGCTATTTTAGTCTTATTCTTTTTAATAAATAAATCTTTTCAATCTTATTTGTCTTCTCATCTTCAATAAAAAAGGGAATTAAAAATGTTTAATATTTACTACCCCCTTTCCCTTCTCTTCCCTCCTTTTCCTTCCCCGAACGAGCTGCATATTTTGGAAACAAAGCAAGAATTACTTCTGGGATTCAAAATGTAACTCTACGTGAGTAAATCCACTTCGTAGCAGGAAATTAAAGTCAAAGCTGATTCTATGTTTTTTTTCTTTTTTGAAATGGGTGATCCAGAGCCGCTGACCCCGATTAATTCCATGCCTCATAAGTGTCTCGGCAAGGCCTATGGGACGGTTAATTCATGGGCTTCGCCAAGTCCGATGGCTCTAAGAAAATTATTTGCGCCTGTAAAATTTGAATTCAGGATACTGGAAGGAATACCCTACTCAAGATCCCAAACCTCCATCTTAGACGAAGTCCTTGGAGTTTGATTCTATGTTACGGCTGCTTCATCGAGGTAAAAAATGTTATGCATGGTGCAGAACCACCATCGAGATCACCAGAGAAACAGAAACACCAAACAGAAATGGAAGACACAATCGAGTGTTCAGGAAAACCTAGGTTTAGTGTTTCGATCTGTCTTTATTTGAAGGTGACTCTATCAATTGCTTTTATACTTCTAATTAAGTTAAATCTCTCTTTAAATATGCGTTAACCTATACTCTAAGAGAAGATTTCAGTTAAAATATAGAAATTATTTTATTAAATATGTAAGGATATTTAATATATCATATAAAAAGTCGTATTATAATTATGAATGTCAACCTGGCGTATTTATTTAAAAGTGGAAAAAAAACTCATGTTAATATATCAATAAATAAAATTCGGCCTCGAGTGCTTATTTGAAAAAAAGAATATCATATAAAAAAATCGTATTATATGATCCAGAAGTATATGATGTTTTTAGAATATAAATGAGATACTTTTTAACAAAAAAGTAAAAATAAAACAATAGTATGATCAAGGCACATTTAATAAATAAGTGCTCTTGTAGCTTTTGATGTTGCAGTTTAAAAAATGTATAATAAAAAAAATGCAATTTAAAAAATATATATTTTTAATTAAAACTATTATTGTGAGATTATTTTTTACATATAAAATAAAGATTATGTTGTCTTATTTTTTATAATTAAAATTTAAAACATAAAGTCTACCGTATAAAAACTAAAAATATTAATGATTAGTAAAAAACACAAACTAAACGGTCTCGAAAAAGGATCAATATCCGTTTTGATGTCGTCATAGTCACCCGCAGCCTCCTTTTGAAGAAAAGAAAAGGACCGAAGCACCCAGCATCCAGGCATTCTCCACGTAACGCGTTTCGACTTCACCATCCGCCATCAACCCAGCGGACTCAAACCCTAAGATGGATCTCCTGAAGCAAGAGCTCCTCAAGAAACGCCAAACCCTAGCCCAAGATACCGGCGGAAAGAAATTCTTCAAGCGATCCGAAATCCAACAAAAAGAAATCCAAAAACTCCGCGAACAAGAAAAACGCGAACTCGAAGCCAAATCCCAACGCCAATCATCCTCCTCCTCTATCACCACCTCTACCTCCACAACTAAACCAAACTCCAGCGCCGCAGCCTCCACCACCACCACAACAATCAACAATTCCACTTCTACCGCCACCACATCCAAACCCCTAACCGTCGAACAAAACATAGACAACCTCGTACTCCCCAAACAAGAAGTAATTCGCCGCCTCAGATTCCTCAAACAACCAATCACTCTCTTTGGTGAAGATGAAGATGCTCGTCTTGACCGGTTAAAGTATGTTCTAAAAGCTGGGCTTTTTGAGATTGACAGTGATATGACTGAGGGGCAGACCAATGATTTTTTGCGCGATATTGCAGAGTTGAGGAAGAGGCAGAAGAGTGGGATTGTGAGCGGGAGGAAGAGGAAGGATAGAGAGGATGGAGGAGGGGGGGAGGATGGAGAGGGAGGGGAAGGGGATGGAGAGCTTGGTGGCGAGTGTGGGGCTGGTGGGGGTGATAATGATCTGGATTCAAAGCGAATGAAGGCCAATTTTGAGGAATTGTGTGAAGAGGATAAGATCTTGGTGTTTTTTAAGAGGTTGTTGAATGAGTGGAATGAAGAATTGGATGAGATGGCTGAAGCAGAGAAAAGGACAGCGAAGGGGAAGTCAATGGTGGCAACTTTCAAGCAGTGTGCTAGGTATTTGAATCCGTTGTTCGATTTTAGTAGGAAGAAGGTGAGTGCTTTTGTTATTTCTTTGAATTTTGATATGTCACTGTGCAACTGCTCTCTGTGAATTTAGATGTTAGCATGATGTTTCTGGTTGTGTAGCTTGAGTGCTTTTTGTGATCATAATGCCAATATGCTGTACATTAGTGCGAATCTTTCTTACCTGTTAGTGTAGTAAGCTGTAACAATGCCAGCATGTGAGTCTCATCCATCCGTAATCTATCTAGATCATCAGAGACTTAGATGACTGTTTTCCTTTGAAATAAAGCAAACTTAACGGGGATATAGTAAAATTATTTCACATGTTATGATCCCAGCCATTGCAGATGAGTTCTAGACCTGTGATAGTGTTACCTTCAAGATAAGAGACTGGTAGCATAATGCGGTGAATATGAGTATTATTGCTCTGTGCAGTGGAAAATTTAAGTTCGCAGAAAGCATTATGTGCCTATTACCTGTGAACTTTAAGATAAGAGATGGTAGCATAATGCGGTGAATATGAATAGTATTGCTCAGTGCAGTGGAAAATTTATGTTCGCAGGAAGCATTGTGTGCCTATTTCCCAGGCTTATTCCCACTTCTGAGTCTCCTTTGATTTTTCCGATTCTCTTTTCATTCGGCCTTGTTTTTTTTGTCTGATGTGAGTCCTTTCTTGTTTTCTCTGCTGATAACTGGGCTGCTCTATCTCTGTCTTGCACACACATTGAGATAAAAGGCTGCATTTTACAGAAAGAGTTATACCATCATTTCATTTTCAATACCAAATTCTACACAGATAACTGCCATTCATTCAACTCATGCTGTATTATTATTGTAGATTCTTCCAAGTGACATTCGCCAAGGATTGCTACTGATGGTTGAGTGCTGCATGAAGCGAGACTACTTAGCTGCAATGGATCATTATATTAGACTGGCAATTGGAAATGCACCCTGGCCAATTGGTGTTACTATGGTTGGTATCCACGAACGTTCAGCTCGTGAGAAGATTTACACCAACAGTGTGGCCCACATTATGAATGATGAAACAACTCGCAAATACTTGCAGTCAGTGAAGAGATTAATGACCTTTTGCCAACGACGGTACCCAACAATGCCATCTAAAGCTGTGGAGTTTAACAGCCTGGCAAATGGAAGTGATTTACAGTCGTTATTGGCAGAAGAGAGGGTTTTTGATGGCAATCAGCCTTCAGAAGGAAGACTTCGGCTGATGCCTGCTCCTGATGAGAATTAGGTATCATCTGTATGAATTATATCTTTTTATCAAACGTTTTTGGCGGAATATGATGTTTAACGCTTTGGAATACATTGGTATTTGGACATTGTATGTATTTTGTTTATCTTTATTGAGGCAGAATTGCTAGCCTTACAAGATTGAAAAATAAGAAATTTACAAGTGGGAATTGAAGAATTCCTCATAGAGCCCGCATTTTGACATGCAGCTTCTGTCAGCGCCTATCTGGAAGTCCTCGATATTTTGCTCTGATAAGTGTTCGCTGTAATAACTCACTTTCCGAGGAACAGTTTCCGGTTGCTGCTCTATTTGATCGGTATGTCATGGAAAACACACCCCCTCCCCAAGAAGAAAGAAAAGAAATATCATGATGTCCAGTCAAACATACAAAAAGTACGCTTTATTTACCTCTGCTTAAAAGAAACCATGAGACTCTCTCCGACTTTCGAGTAGCGAGTGCATTTTATTTTATTTTATTTTCCCCTGTTCTTAAATATGTAATTGCTGCACATTAAATCCAGATCCTTATGAACAAGTAAGCTCGCACCTGGGCACTTCTAGTAGAATTTTCCCAGTTTTTGGTTTACCTTTTGGGCTGATTGGAGCAGCTCTTTGAGCTGGATTTAGGAATGAATTGTGGTTGTTTTTAAAAGTGTTATTTATTTTATAATGTATTAAAATGATATATTTTTTATTTTTTAAAAAATTATTTTTAATATTAATATATTAAAATATCTAAAAATACAAAAAAAAAATAATTTAAAAATAATTTTTTTTTAAATATTTTTAAAACAAAATATCAAATACTCCATTAGAACAGTGATTAGTTAAGAAATAGAGCGGTGGAAATAAAAAGAGCAGCAGAATCAGATTACAGTCAGCAAGACGACTACTTCTCTAAACGCACTTGTGACGACCGTGTTCGTGACTGTGACCACCGCAAGCATTGATGAGATGAGACCACAAACACTGAGACCATGACTGATCAGATAGAGAATCTCATCGTCATGGTCATCACAAATCACCCGCACGCGAAAAAACTAACAAAAGAAGAGTTTGGATCGGCGAGGGAGATCTCACGATTGTAAATCTTCCTCCTCCTCGAGGCGTGAGAGGACAGAGAGAGGGTGTATGACTATGATGCGAATATACGCCTGTGAGTGAATGGCAGATTGAAATCAGATGACGAGCCAATCGGTGGCGGTAGTGGCAGCAACATTGATTTTTTTTCCAAAGCATGTAGAACAGAAAAGCTAATAGTTTTCTCAAAGTCCATGGGAATGCAAGCCTTCTACAGGCTATCGAGTGCCGTTTTGATCATTACATTTAGCTTCAATTGGGTTTATTTGACAAGTCGTGATGCAACTGAAGGAACGCCTGTGTAAATGATTGACTTATATTAAAATAATTTTTTAAAAATAAAAAATATATGTTATTTAAAAATAAAATAAAGACATCAACTATATTTCCAAATAGATTGATAAGATTGATAATATCAGTTGCATGCGTGATTTATATATAGTACTGTATCAATACTCTATGCTAAAGTTTTAATCTCAGTCTAGTTGCCCGGGTCACATATATTGATAGGATTATGGAGTCATCCTAGATTGATCCAACTTTTTTTTAATAAATTTAAATAATATTGTTTTTTTTAAAAAATAAATAATGAACAAGTTGCAATTATCTTATTGAGTTATCGAGTCAACTCAAGTCTTGACTGGATCACCCGAGTTTTTTTCTCAGGTGGATAATATTAAGGAATCTTCTCATTTAAAAAATTAAGTTGATAGATGAGACCCTAAAAATATGATTTATAATAATAATAATAATAATAATACAATGAGAATTTCTTCTTGTTAAATAATTTCCCCCTTGTTTATTTGAACTTATTTTTTCACAAATATTTATTTTAATTAACTTGGATCTTCATTAAAAATTAATGTTGTTAATATATTATGCATTCATGTAAATAAATATACATAAATAAAAAAATGAAGACTTCAACTTAAGAAATATATTATTTATTTCATAATTTCATATTTTTATTATATATTCAGTTTAACTATCATAAAAATTAATATAAAAAATAGCTTCTTTTTCCCCCGGCATCGCGCTCGTGTAAAATCAACTTGATAATCTAAAATAAAAATTTTAACCCATCGATGATGAAAAAAGAGATTCGTAAACAAGGGCCAAGATCATCATAAAAATCACGAGATCAATATTCACATAAAAGATGAAGTAAATCCCGAGAAATGAACCTAGGCCGTCGAGAGGTGGGTTGAGACCTCAAATCCATCACAAAGAATGCTACTCCTATCAAGGTCAAGAGTGGAATCGGTATTTTGATAACTTTTGTTTAAATATTGTAAAAAAAAAAAAAACAGGTTTTAAGAAATTATTTTTAATCATGGTTGATTTTATTAAAAAATATATTTAATTGAAATTATTATTAAAATTATTGTTTAGAATAAGAAAACATATCTAATTCATCTAGTTAGAATTATAATTAAAATTAATATTGATAATAAAATAACCTAAAGAAACACGAATAATTTTTTAATTTTCATTTGTTGGTGTATTTAAGAAGATCAGTGTTTTGTTTTTTTCAGAGTTTGGTTATGTTTATTTTTAAAAATTTTTTTGTTCAAAAATATATTAAAATAATATTTTTTATATTTTTGAAAAATTAATTTTAATATTAACACATGAAAATAATCTAAAAACAAAAAAAAATTAATTTATAAATATATATATATATATATATATTTTTTTTTTAAAAAAAAATAAATTTTCAAACACCGATGGAAAGGGAAAAGGTGTATATTTTTTTTTTTTTTAAATACATTTTCAAACACCGATGGAAAGGGAAAAGGTGTACAATGATAACGAAGGACTTTGCGACTCACTCATACTCACTTGAAAACAAAGCATATTTAAGATGCTTTTTCGTAAATGAGGTCCAGCCGCCATAAATTGACGGGTCTCATTAATAAAAATAGATTCTAAATTCTTAGAATATGACGTGGCCTTGTATCGATGAATCTTGTATGGTAGCTGATGCCTGTCCATACAGATGTCTCTAATTCAACTTTATATAAAGTAAAGAATAATAAAAAATTAATTATTAAAATTATCATAGTACAAATAATAAAATCATAAAAATTATTTAATCTAAAAAATAAATAAAAACAACAGAAAATATAAAAATAAAATAAAATGGGAGTAATATTAATTTTAAAATAATTTCAAATATAAATTAAAACTTCATGATTGAACTGAATAAAAATAAAACTTCAATAAAAAAAATAAAAATTAAAAGCATAAATACAAATAAAAAATAAACATGGTAAAGAAAAACTAAATGAATTAACATAAAATAAAAATCTACAATAATCAAATAATAAAAATAATTAATTAATTTTCTATCGACAAAAAGACAAAAACACAAATTGAAAATTCATTTTCAAGTTTGTTTTTAATTTGATTTGGTTGTGTCCTCCAAATAAAATTAACCATGTATGCTACTTTTCATTTTAATTCTTATTTTTTATATTTTTTTAAATATATTTATTTATCTTGGTTTCAAGGTTTTTATTTGTTTTATTTTTTTCCATTGGAATTGATATTATATTATATTTTTTATTTTCATTCCGGTCCTTATTCTTTGAATTTTTTATTTGATAGTAATTTCTTTTGTTTTTTTTGTTGTTTTTGAATAATTTTTATTTTTTATCTGTATTTATGCATTCATGATTTTAGTTTTTGTTTTTAATTTTTGTCATTTAAGTTTTTATTAAGGATTTATTTTTATTTGATTCGGTCCTTAAATTTTAATTTATATTGGTAATCATTTTTAAATTAATATTGTTTTTTTTCTTTTGTTTTTTGTTATTTTTATCTATTCTTTGGATCAAATGATTTTATGATTTTATTGTTTGTGCCATAATAATTATAATTTTAGTGACTTTTTTTTAAATATCTTGCTTTTTTTCCCCGACATTTTAATTATTTGAGCAATAATATTGATAATAATTTTAACTAAAATAGTAAGGATGATGATGGTAAGACAAGGATGAATTTTTAATTTGTATTTTATTCCTTTTGTAGATGCAAAATTAACTACTTACTTTTATTATTCAATTATTTTACAATTTATATTTTGTTTTTATGTTGAATTTAAATTGAATTATAAAATGAACTAATTTCAATACAGTGCATTTAATAATTCGGATATCCCAATTTTTTTTTTTTTAATAATGATGATAATTTTATATTTGTTATTTTGTTTAAACTTACTAAATAAATAAATTTATATCGATTTAAAATTTATATATTTTATAAAAAAATTATACTAAACAGGAATTCTACATAAATTTATTATTTATTTAAATTTATATTATAATAAAAAATATCCTCATACAATTAATATATTTTTTCTGTTGAAAAAAATACGACGCGTCTATGACGAAGCATGCGGGCATTCTATATATGTGCGCGTATATATATATATATATATATATGTGCGCGTTTAGAGTACCTTTGTCCAACAGAAACTTTTTATGGAATCAATCAATCTTTTTGCTTTCGGGGTTATTGCCAAAAGCTTGGCATCGGTAAGGGTGCTGTTCATTATTTTTTCTGCAAAAAAGGCCTGGGAGAGAATTATCAGCTGAATTAACTCATTAAGAAAAAGCTGCCCAGAATATTGTTAATAAGTGCCCGATTATTTTAGAAATATGGTAATGTTTGTTTTTTAATATTTTTTTATATCAAAATAATATTATTTTAAAAAATTATTTTTATATCAACAAATCAAAATAATATAAAAATACTATTTTTTTTTAAAAAATATAAACAAATCATATTATTTTTAAAAAAATATTGTTCAAATAGTTTTCCAAACAACTCCACTGTGAACGTGACAAATCGTGGCCGGTGGAGGGTTTTAACAGATTATTGTTTTATATATATAAACAGAAATTTGAAAGTAGTTGGTTAAAAACTTTAAAATGCTGGAAAAGAAAAGAAAAATTAAAATATATTATTAAACAGCAAAGATTAATCCTTAATCTGGTAGCCGCATTACAATTCTAAGGAATTCTTTTTGATAATTAAAATATCCGGGTGAATTTATGTGTGCTATAATTAATTTTCAAATTTATTGAATATCCTATGTTTTTTTGGGAGATTCAATGAGGATAATTTACTCAAGAGTTATCATTTATTTTTGCAAAACAAAATATCTCTCCCCACTGTACATTGTCTTCAGACCAATTAGTGATTTACTGTGACATAAAATATTTTTTATTTTTTTAACAGTGACATTAATTATTTTTTAAATAATTTAATATTTCCTAAAAAATAACAATAATTTAAAATGCGAAGCTGCCAAAAAACAAACGGACAGTTACAAAACATGCTCTTCTATCTCCCAGGTAACGGTCCAAAATGCAGTCATCCGTTGTCTTTTCTCTTCCGGTCCTTGTAATTAATTAACCCGAATGCAAGTTCCATGTAAGAAAGTGCATCAACTAGTTGCACTAACTCGAGTTTTAAAGTTTTGTTAAAAAAATACAAATAAATCGGGGTATATGTTTTTTAGAAATATATTTTTTCATTTGCTTTAATTGTTTTATATTATTTGGTGTGAAATAATTTTTTTCAGAATAATAAAAATTATTATTTTAATATATTTTCAAATAAAAAATAATCACCAACACAGTAAAAAAAGAGAGAGGCTGTAACCGAGTTATTTACATGAAGAAAAATGCATTTTCATGTTAAAAAAGTCTTTGAACGATTTTATTTACCGAAAAATTCTGAAATTCAAATTTAATTATTTATAATTATAAGATATAAGATATATAATAATAATAATTTTGAGGATGGAATATATTCTTATTATCTTTTGTAGAATCCGAATATGAATTTCTATCTATGCCTCTCATCGTAATTTTATTTATCATTTAACACCGGAGAGAGCCAATGATAGGGGCACGCAATGAGGTATCCGAGCCAACCAGCCACCTTTCCCCCACTCCATTAAACCACCACGTATGCATCCACGTGCCACCCAATCCTTTGTCCGTACTACATCGCTCTCCAAAACGGGAACTCTCGTTTCCTCACGCTCTCTCCCTCACACACACACACTCATCCACCATGGATACCCTCCTCCACACCCCATCCTCCATGGCCAAACGCCCCTGCCCTTTCCCATCCTCTCCCTCTTCTCCCCCTCCAAACCCTAACAAAATCCCTAACATGAACAATCAAGTCGGCAACCTTCTCCAAACATTTCTTAACCTAGCTGACTCTAATTCTCTCTCCATCGACCAATCCTTTGAGCATCTCCTCGACTCCTCCCCTTGCGATGCTGATCAGTCTCTCCTCATCGATCGCGCCCTTAAACTAGGATCTATTCTTCTCGAAGCCGGCAACCGCTCTGCTAGGAAACGCTCTTCCGTTCATAATTCACTCACTTGGGCTCTCCCTCCTGATCTCACCATCAAGGTTTCTTTTTTATCGCCAAGTTTTTTCTTTCCTCATCTGTTTGCTGTTCAAATTTTGATAATTTTAACACATGCAAGTTGCGTGCTGTGTTTTGCTTGCTGGCGATAAAAGTAGGATTTATTTAAAGCCTCGTTATTATTGTTATGTGGAATTCAAGGTTTGGTTTACTTTTTGGTCGATTTATGAGTGAATCTTTTTCATGTTGCTTGCTACCGTGAATATGGTCCAGTCAGGTGTTCTAAGGGAATGTGACCTGTGTTTGCTAATTTTGAATTTCGATTTCGCAATGCTTTGATTGATGGTGTGGTTGAATTGATTGCATAAAAATGTTGATGGTATTAATTAAATGTGGTTAATTAAATACCAGCGAAATACTGCCAAATATAATAGGCTCTCGAGTTTGAAAGTGCATTGATGTGTTTATATTCCGATACATTGATGTGGTGAATATTCTGTGGATCCGAGATCCATGAAGATGTTATGAGGCTGCCATGTCTGGCTTGAGGGCACTTGTTAATTTAGAATTAAGAACTTCCAGATTCCTGTTATGGAAATGTGTACTTTGTCATTTTCAGCTCGTGCTGAGCAATTAAAGTTTCTAGTTAATTATAAATGCATTTTTATAGTAAATTGGTTTTCTTTTTCCGAGTGATCGATTCACAAGCATGCACATGCAGTTATTTTCTATGCTTGATGCTCAAAGCCTGTGCTATGCTGCCGCGACTTGTTCTATGTTCTACAAATGTGCCATGGATCCCTTGTGCTATGCCAATATTGACTTGACAACCGTGGTCCCAAAAGTTAATAATGCAGTTGTGTCAACAATGATCCAACGTGCTGGAAAAGCCCTTCGGTAAGAATTTTTCATACTACAGCTCTATATCCTGTGCAAGTCTTGTCACGGGTCTATTATATGCTTTGCATCTCTGTATTAGGTATCACCAGTGATAGAATTTAAAAGTTTTGATTTCCTTTGTTTTGGTGTGGTAGAGAAGACAAATCATATCATACCAAAGATTTGTCTTGAAAGCTAAGCTTCTTTACATTGAGCCTGATGTACTACCTATACAGCCTTCAATTTTTCTTCTTCTCACTTTCAATATCTCATTTAGATCCCCTATTATGTAATTATGAAGATTCTGATTTTTATTTATGTTATTTCATTCATTTTGATAACATATATGACTGGTATTTAATTGATGTTTACCTGCATGTTCAGTATGTAGAACGATTAATCCTTCATTGTCTGTGCTGGGAAATACTCTGTTGATTATACTGAAGTGATCCTGTATTGAGTGTTATATTGATGAATGAGAATATGCTGCATAGCATGCAAGGTGTTTTAGTTAATTATCATCCTTTATGACTGTTCCCATGATTTCATATGTGGATATTGTTGGTGGCCTATCTGATTTCCCTTCCTCTCTCACTCACCTGGTCAATTAGGTCTCTTAAGCTTGGTATAGTTCCAGGTCCAACTATGTCTCGTGGATCTTGTCAACCATTGGTTTATGGAATCAGGAATGCTGTAGAAGTATCTAACTTTTCATGGAATGATAAAAAGACCAGACAGGGAAAGGAGTCATCCACTCTTACTAGATACTGCTTAACTCCTTTAAGTGGGGACAATGGTGCTGCTGGGTATGTTTGGAATTTGGATACATTATTTAAAGATTTCTTTGTCCATGTCTGTGATTTCTTTTAATCCTAATGTTTGTGTTTTCGTAATTCAAGGGCTGTTTTGAGAGGATTGCATCTATACAATATTGAAAGAATTGACAACACATCGCTTTGTGGGGCATTGTCAGCCTGCCCATCTCTGCTTGACCTGGAAATAATTGGCCTGTAAGTTTCTGTTGTGCTTGTTGTCTGTGTGATAGTGTTGGTTTAAAAGCATTACATTAGGTGAATTACATTGATAAATGGAGTGGATTTGATACAGCCAATGTAAACATAATGCATTGCACCTTCCAAAATTGTTGTGATTTTCACATGCTACAAATAATGATGTGATTGGATGCTTTATCAATACACAGAACTTTCCAAGTTTGGCTATCAGTGGCTATTCTTTTCCTCTAAGTAGTAATAATTATAGCCTATTTTGTTTATTTTGTCCTCGTCAGCATTTTTAGCTACCTTTGTAGTGGCAACAAGGTAATATTATTATTATAATAATCTGTTAACACTCAGCAGTTTTTAATTGACTTTAGTTTTATAAAGTTCTAGTGACTTAAGTCACTTTTATGGAATTGTATGTGTTTAATATACAAGTTACCTTTAATATAATTATGCACGGGCAATTCACGCAGATATCCACGAGTTAGTTTATGCAAAATATATTGTGTAATATGCACCCTGTAACGAGGACAAGTGCATGTTTTCACTTGACTTATCTTCTGATAATTAATTTTGAGCCATTTTTTTTTGGCAAAAATTACTCTTTATGGTGGTAGCTGATTTTCTTTTTTGAAGCAGACATGTTGACTTGAGGCAAACATTGGTGTCAGTGAGCATGAATTGTCCCTTGATAGAGCGTTTGTTTTTTGAATCTTCAAAAACAGGTGCAGCACCTTCTTATCCAGAATTCTTTTAGCTGCGCGTATATGTATTTCTTACTTGAGCATGTTCACTATCAGGAAGAGATGACAGTTTGAAAATTCCAACCTGTGTGCATCTAGTAAACAATTGTCCAAATTTGACCTCACTGGCTCTAAGAGGTTTCAAGCTGTACGATTATAATCTCCGGATACTTGTTAAGGTATGTCAAAAGTCAAGCTGGGTACAATTTTTTTTTTGATAATAATGAATTTCCACATGCTACTATTTCTGAGTTATTTTTCTATCTAAATGTTACTAATCTCTCTTTTTCTCCCCTTTTTGAAAGTAAGACCTAATATTGCTTTACTCTGTTGTGCTAAATCTCTGGATGTTTCATAGTTGGCATAATGCCGATGAATGACCTTGAAAATTGGAGTTTGTGCGAGATCAAGTCCACCTGTACTCAATTATAATATACCCAATATCTCCAATTTCAATTTGAAGTTGTTTTTCTAGTTAAATATTTTCCTTGTTCATGGGAGAGGTCTGCTCTGTTGATTGATTCTAGCACCATGCCTTGAATTTCCTCTTCTAGTTAATTTCATTGCTCAAACATTATTGCTTGTTTCACCAATCTTATTAAAATTCCAGGGGGGAATAGCGGATTTTTCTTTTTATCTTAAAATTGTGCTAGTTAGCATTATGGAATGATCTACATTTCATGAATTGAATGAGCAATGTACATACTCTCCATCATTAATATTTTTAGCACCAATTTTACAATGATGGGTGGTCTAATGGTATGCCAACCACTATCTTTATCTTTGGTTGTCAAAATTTGATCTAACCAAGATTTGATCAAAGAACAAAGGAAAAGTTTGAGAAATACATTTCTTTACTTTACAGTTTTTTTTTGGTTCCTGGTCTGTAAGATTGACGTGATGTACTTTGTAGCCAATACAAAGTCTGTTCTTTGCCTGTTAATTGAACTCTATTGACTAGCAAGATCTGGCTACCTGTACAGGGATTTCGCAAACTAAAATATGTTGATTTTTCAACGTCATATTCTATCACTGGAAGCTTTTTGAGGTCTGTGCATCTTTATGTAATGTAACTACATAAATCTTTTTTTTTTTCTCTATTTGAAATCTTACAAGGGCTTGTTTTTCTTGAAACAAACAGGAACCTTGGTGGTGACATGGGTGGGAGCTTGCTGGAAGTTTTGATTTTCCGAGACTGCATGCATCTCAAAGAGGCAGGCCATAATTCCTTTCACTTCTCAACCTTCTTTACCTTAAATCTCTTTGAATGTGAAAGATCTTGGCTTTCATGGTTTGAAGGTTCTCTGAGATCCTTTTGATAACTCATATGGTTCACTTCCTAAACAGGCTGGCATCTGGATAATCCATATCTATAGATATAGAATATACATCAGCCTATGAAATGCTAATACTAATTTATTATATTTCCTATTTCCCTCCTTATTCACTTATTTATTTCATTACTTGCAGTTGGAAGTTGCCCGATTATTTACATCAGTTCTTGCTGGGGACTTTAGATTTCTTCGATATCTTGTGGGTAGATTGATATTGTTGACTTCCTGCTTTGTGCTAGTCTGATTCTCATGTTCCTGCTTGATTTTCTTCTTATTCTGGTTACTGCACTTTAATAGGATATATCAAATAGGGAAGGTTTGGCGGCTGCAGGTGACTCATATGGCAGATGTTACAGTTCAAGGTATATTTTCTTCCTTTTGCATTTATCATGCTTACTCTATGTTTATACCTGTTAAGATTCATGCAAAGTATTTTGGTGCTTGTTGGCAGTATCATTCCTACAAAGCAGGTATTAGAAGAAAGGCCTGATATCTGTTTGCTAGCAGAATTTCCATCAGAAGGAAGGTCAGATATCTGTTGTTCATTTAAACATTTTTGTTGGTGACATCTGAAGTCAAACTCCAATTATTATTCTTATCTAAATAGCCTATATCAAATGGGGAGAAAGAGCAGAAATCTTGGAATTAAATTCCTGGGTTGTCGATCTGATTTTTGCAGTTTTGTCGATGTTGGCCAAATGACTGATAGTGATATAAGTAGCCTGTCATCACAATTGAGCAGTCGTGCATCAGATGGTATGTCATTTATGTGTACATCTGAAAGCAACTATAGTAGTGATCAGACTAGTGGGAATGAGGAGGGTAGAGGTTCTGCATATGTTGTTTGTGAGGAGAGCTCAGATGAATTTGATTATCTTCTTGGCTAGGTGAACCATGAAGTTCAGCAAGGTTTGGAATTTGTAGGTATCCATCTCCGTCTCTGTCAACTATGCTCTTGATTGCAAGTATTTGAACACAATGAAGTGATAACTCCTTTCACTTAAGGACCAGTATTTATCTTTCTTCTGAACATGGTTGACAGGGATATGCATGATTATTTTAAAGATCTGGAATCGCATGTTGGGAAGCTTCTATTCCTGACATTTTATCAGTATTATTTGAATCATACAAGGCTGGGGCACTGACAGTTGCATTCTAATTGATGTGGATTTTGTATACAAGAAAGTTTTCTTAAATCAAAGGGATACTACTTTTAGTACATTTGATGTCACTCATGCTATCATTGATTTTAGTAATTAATAGTCACCTATACCAACTCACCACATTCGTTAGTAAATTCAACAGAAGTGTTATATCCCTGAACATTGTTCAAATCAGAAGGTTATTTATTGTCCTATCTCCATAAGGTTAATGACTCATCGTGTATTTAATTATTGTGGCAGACATTTTCGGATCATGCCTTTTGTTGTTGTAGTAATGACGATAGAGCTTGGCTGTGCTGTTCCTTTTTTAACCTTTCTGTGTTTTCTCTAGCAGTGTGCTCTTATGCTGCATGGCTTTATGTCGGAGGCTTTTATTGAGAGCAAGCCGATTACAACCTTTGTTGAATTTACCAGTGGACAATGGACTTTCTTGCACATTACATCATCGCATTCATGCCTCCCGTACATCAGATGCCTGTAGATTCCAAAGCTGCTAATGTTACCCGGACTGTGGATTGAGCTGGGGGTTTGTCGTCCTTGTTTACTGAGATGACCGTCGAAGCCCATGGGGATTTTTTTCCTTCCCCGGAATTATTCTCTTTTATGTTATATTACATATTTTTTCTAACCATACTTGGTGGACTTGTCTACCTTCCTGTGAGATTTGTATCCAGGATATTGGATGATATCTTATTCGTTAATTAGCGATGATAAATTTATAATGTGGCATACAATGGGACAATATTGATGTTGGGATCTCCCCCCACCATTTCATCCATGTACAGCCGGTTGTGTCTGTCATCTTTCATCCTTTGATGTTTTGGATGAATACCATCTCTCAACTCTCCCTTGAACACTTCCCATGGGTCAAGGAAATATTCCCCTGGATGATCAGGCACGTGGGTGCATGAGCACCTTCAGCCAGAACTTGCAGTTGCTAGCGTTGGATCGCAGCAGCCCCACCATGGAAACCTCCCGCTACTTGAGAACTCCGAGGGTCCACGAGCGAGCAGTCTCCTGTGAAAAAATCTCCAAACACGGAACGGTTTTGGCCCCAGCTTTTTTAGGTTGGTGTTTGAGAAGAGCAGTGGATGTTTTTATTTAAAAATATATTAAAATAATAATTTTTATTATTAATTCATTAAAATAATCTAAAAATATATATATATATATAAAAAACTAATCAAATTCCTGGGTGGTGTTTGTCACTATATTTAAAAAAAATATATTTTTTTTAATTTTTTAATTTTAAATTAAAAATTTTAATATTTTTAAATTATTTTAATATACTATATTAAAAATAATTTTTAAAAATTAAAATAATATTATTTTAAAATAAAAAATACTTTTAAAAAACAACAACAATTCAAATCATTCAATTAGTAAATACGGTTTGAAATGCAATCCCATTGCCTTTTAGAACAAAGCCCTGAAGCTCTAGTCCTCTTCCGGCTTCTCTCCTGACTTTTTCATCCATCGCCTTGTAGGGTCTCTCCTTAAAATCCTCAAGGGTCTTGTTTTCAATGTGAATTTTAATCCTCCTCCGTATTTGTTAAACGATTCGAATTTGGGAAGTGAAGACTCTCATTAATTATAAGAACCCAGCTGTGTAGTTTGTTAAATTCTCAGCTATTGGGAAGTTCATTCTTTGATAGCGCTCTTGTAAGTTTTTATTCTTTGGTTAACTTTCACCTGTTAAAAAAACTGGACAATAACCAACATAAGAATGATTCTTGAACCTGTAAACTATGTACCATGCGTTTGTTATGCTTCTAGAATTGTGATACAATCTTATGGGTTTAAGGGTTGGTAGATCTGTTATTTTGGTTTAGATATTATAGTGCCTTGTCACTCGATGTTTTTGGCTGTCAGAGTCAAGGGTCTGGTTTTATATCTCCAGAACATGAATATACATAAATTTGCAGCTGCTGTTTGCTGCAACTGTTTTGAGTTTTAAGGTCCTGTCGCTTGGAAGAGTGAAGTTTTTAGTTTTGGCGGATTCCAACTATTGAGCGTGTATATTAAGATTCGAATTCGAGTTCTCTTCGTCAATGTGAGTATTTGATGTGTAACAGGGATTTTTATTCCTCAGAATCCTTGATTTAGAGAGAATTGTTTGTTGTTTTTATGTTCACGTAATATTCGGCTCTCTGCCTCCAGAAACTTTGGAATTACTCGACCGGGAATTCCCTTAAGATTTACTCAGGTCATACCAGCAGAGAATACTGTTTCACCTCAACAAGCTAAAGGTCGGTCATGATCCGACGCAAAGTCAAAACTAGCTGGAATAACTTTGAGGAATTAATACTTGTTACGAGGGCATGCCTCTGCCGTCCTCCTATAGTAGTGGTTTTTTTTTTTTTGTTAATGACATTGAACTGCACCTCCATTTATTAAACTGTATAAAACATGAATCTTGGGAATATATTCAAGCTTTTCTTGATTTTCGGAGGCTGCAAAATCCGCTGAAATGCTGTACATCGTCAAAGTTTGCTCGCTAATTCTGTTCCGAATCCTATCAACTATTTTATCGTCTGTTGGCCAGAATCGTTAAGCATTTCTTCTGAATTAATAGTTTGCATCTTCGATCATGATGGGTATTGTATTGGCAAGGTCTCCCATATCTCCATATAACAGCAAATATAAACAAAGAATATTTGTATCTTTTGCCTAATCTCTGTTTTTTTTTGGGTATATGAGGGGCCAAATGCCCAGAAACAAAGATAATTACATTCAATCCCTCATTTTCCTATTCAAATTCTCAAATGCATTATCGCTGTCTAACGTTGCCCCTAAATTCTGATCGGTTTACCAGCATAGAGTAAGAACCAGCCTCCTCATGATTTTTAGACAGCAACAGCCGCACCACCTGGTAATCAAACACCAGCAGGAGCCACCAGGCTCCCATATTCCACGCCATTTCCTCATAACCCATGATTCATCTTTCAAAATGTTGCAATAGCCAACACCAGCTTCAGAACCCATAATGAATCTGTGGAGAGCATCTCGGACCAACCGTCCAGCTCCAGCATGGGCAGGGTTACACTTGCTTGCGCTGTCCGTGTTCAACCTTGTCCAACCAGGGAGCGTTTTAAACACCCTACCTCCCCGTGACCGTGAGGTTTCAGCTTTCTTTGCTCATAGCTAGTAACGAAGGTTTCTTCTACCTTTGTTTACTGGGTATCATGGCCCGGTGAATGCTAGGCTATCTCGGCCCATTGTAAAAAACTCAAATAGAGCCCGATGTATTGCTGTTGGCATAGTTCATTTCTTCGCCCTTTACCAGCTTAGCTCCCTCTTTTGCGTCTTCACTTTTGACCCACATCCTAGAAACAACGAGAGCCGGGGAAGATGACGACTATTCGACGATTCAGCTGCAACGATCTTCTCCGCTTCTCCTCCGTCAATCTCGATCATCTCACCGAAACTGTAAATAATCTCCCTTCTTTATTCTTGTCTAAACCCTTCTTTTTTCTACTTTCTACTTTCCTTTAATTCTTTTCTGTAATGCAATAGTGATGAATTTTGAAACCTGTACAGTTCAATATGTCATTCTACATGACCTATTTGGCAAGATGGCCCGATTATTTCCATGTCGCTGAAGGTCCAGGCAACAAAGTTATGGGTTACAGTAAGCTTTTTCTCCCTAATAATGTGCTTTTGTTTTCATGAATTGTTAGTGAAGTAAATTGTGAATTGCATATGAATGGTTTGCAGTAATGGGGAAAGTAGAAGGACAAGGCGAGTCGTGGCATGGTCATGTGACAGCAGTAACCGTGGCCACAGAATACCGCAGGCAGCAGCTGGCAAAGAAGCTCATGAATCTCTTGGAGGAAATTAGTGACAAGATGTAAGATTAACCTTTCATACTTGCAACTTTTTTTTTATTTGGTGTGTTTATTTGTTCGTAGGTACTATTTTAATACGAGATATGAATTTGATTTGATTTTTCAGAAATTTATCATAGTGTTCATCGAAAATTTTTGTTTCTTATGTTTTAGACATTCTGCAGAACTGTAGTGGGACTTAGAAACACAGAGAGGTTGATTCAAATTTAATTTCAGCTCATGATTTCCAGTTCTTTTAGTGTTAGTTTCTTCAACAAGACTTTGCAGCATTACAAGGTGCTTTGAATTATGGTTTTTGGAAGGAGCAATAGTCCCTCCTGCAATTTATGCCACGCTGTTATTTCTTCCTTGCTAATATCGTTCTATTTAAGTTGATTAGCATCTTGACACAAACAGATCATCGGAATGATTTATTTCTCTTCTTCTCATTGTTGCCCTACTGGTCACTTCTGCAATTTTGTATAATTTGGATGCCGATTAATTGAAAGTTTGTTTGTTTGGTTGCATCTGCAGCTTTTTGAACTGCAGATTGTCTCTTGGCTAGTATTTGATTAAATAAGTCTCCTCAGCTTCTTTCTAACACCACAAACCTTTTGACAGTGACAAGGCTTATTTTGTAGATCTTTTTGTGAGAGCATCAAACACACCAGCCATAAAGATGTATGAGAAGGTAATGTTTCTTTGAATTTTTTTTGTATCTTGACATTTCTTGCTGGTTGATCATTCTGAGTTTGTAGTGCTTGCCTTCTAGAAACATGAAAGAGTGGTCAGTGAAAGAAGCTGAACCTAACCTTAAACTTCTCATTTACAAATATGATTCCACATTGCTACGTATGGCTATTGCCTCTTAAATTTGAGTTCTTTTATTTCTGTAGTCCTATCCTTTCTTACAAATCGGTTGCTGGACTTCTGGTCCAATAGGTGCCTTCCAAAGAAAAGCAGGGGTATGAGGTTCTTAGATGCCTTACAAATATTGCTACAGGATAATCTCTTGCATAATCTCAGTTTTGAATGGATAATTCTGGAAATTTATTCAATTTGTGTAATTCTTGCAGTCTTGTAACCCATGCATGGATGTCTAACTTTTTTCTTCTTCCCTGACATAAAATTCTGTTTTACTTGCTAGGGTATTAATTGAATTTGGTCATGTGCCTTGTGTTAGCAATCCCTCTGGAAACACTTCATAATTTTTCCTTTTCTTTTAGCATGGCAGCTGCAAAGGCGTTTGGTTGCTGCTTGTTCGGTTCAGATAGTTCATATAGATTAATCAGATAATTTGTTGACTACTAAATTGATCTTTTTAATAGAAAACTATGAGGGACGGTGCCATTGTTTTCTTATTGATTTCCGAATGAAAGAAGCCCTATTCTACAAGTTCATAAGTGATTAGCATGTAACTGGGAATTATAACTTTGTAGTGTTGAGTCAACATATTCTCATCAGTAGGGTTCCTGGGACTGCTGATCTACAGACCATGGCCCAAATTCATAATGCACAACAAAAGTAATGATCCCAATTCAAAGAAAGAAAGATTGAAACTACCACCTGCACTGCCTTGCCAGTTTTATCCTCTCTTTTTTCAATATGCAGATACTATATAATTCATGTTCTTGGATATAGCCTACTGATAACTATCTTAAGTTAGGCAGTTCATCGATGATGCCCTACTCCTATTGGAGATTATCTGGGTTTCTGCTTGACAAGGTTATATTCTTCATGTGCTGTATTATGCAGGTAGTCTCCTATCTGTAATGAAGCTAACATCTGCCTGCTACTATTGAGATTCTCTGGTTGATATTCTACTTAGATAAGGTCCATTCTTGCATGTAATATGCAGAAATGGTCTTCCTTTTAGGAGGTCTATATAATTCATTTATATGACCATGGAGTTCAATTTTCTTAGCCTCGACCATTCTGGATGTTACGTATTTTTTCTTATTGTTCAGTCAATGAGACAAGATGATTCTTATTCTGCTGTCTTTTCTGCACAGCTTGGGTATGTAATCTATAGAAGGGTGCTGCGCTATTATTCAGGGGAGGAAGATGGATTAGGTCAGTATTCCATATCTTGATTAAACATCCTTGAATCCCTTGCATTGAGCTTATGTTGCTTCTCACACTGACAGTGCTGTGTTCTGTTTTCAGATATGAGGAAAGCTTTATCTCGGGATGTTGAAAAGAAATCTATCATCCCCCTCAAACGGCCAGTTACTCCTGATGAATTGGAGTATGATTAAATCGGCATTTTGTGAACAATTGAAGTGGAAGTGATGGCTTTGGCTCTTGGAGCAACAATGATGCCTGTGATATCTTCTGCCCAGTGTAGAACTTATGTTTTATAAAAGAGAGTAGCGCCTTTTATCTTTTATTTCGTTCAGTATGACTGCATGAAGAACGGACATGTGCTTCTGACAGGACTAAAGCTTTCGTCCTGGGTTCATGGACAGCATATTGATTGTTTACCTGTATGCTATGTTTCTGCCTTCAAAAGTATCAAGAATGCCATCTCTCCATCCAGACACCACAAGGAGTGACAAGCTTTCGTCTTGGGCTCATCTTACGAATGTGAATGTCTGGTGATGTGCAAACACGCGCCCCTTGATTTTCTAGTCTAGTCAGGTCCATTGCATCTCTATTCCTACAACTCAAAATGGGCTATTTATGGCCCAATAATCTCTATTCCTACAACTCAAAATGGGCTATTTATGGCCCAATAAAAAAGATATGCACTTGGTTTCTCAACTTAATTTGATGTTTTTCTCTCACTTTTTATTTAATATAATCTCGATAATCTCGATATAAAAAAGATATCAAGATTATGGCGGTGATTACTGGATTATCAAACACAAACTCATAAAAACATTTGTATCAAAATTCCGAGCAGCAGTAACCACAGCCTCCGGTAACCATGTCAAAACTCCGTTGCATCTGCATTGATGGGACCTTCGACAACTGCATGTTTGCCGCTTGCACGGCAAAGATACAAGCATGAAGAGAAAGCTCACGTGTCATTGTTCTGAAACCAAAAACGAATGCCACAAACTAGTGATGGAGCTTTGAAGGGCTCTATCAAATAGGATCCAAAAAGATATGCCCTTTTAACTCTTACACCCACCCACAGGTCTCATGTCTTGAAGCTTTCTTTGATGATTTTATTTTTATTTTCTTTCTTTTTAATCAACAGCATCTTGATTCATAAATAGTAGAAAGAAAGAAAACCCTTTTTTTCCCTACTACCATATGCCATGCCCACGAGTAGGATAGATCCATTCTCAACCTCATGTACTCTATTGCTTTCGGAGCGTACACTTTTCATGTTTATTTACAAGTAAAAATCCCAAACCATTAAAAGCACACCTCCCACTGGCCTGCGGACTCTTTAGTTTCTTTTGGATAAGACTGGCTAATAATTCTAAGATCTTCCCATTACATTGAGTTGTGGAGCTTTATTCCCGTGCCCAAAGAGATAGTCAACCATATCTAGATTAGTAAGGATATTAAAATCATGGTGTTCTTGTAGCTTCTCTAGCGAGGATTCTCTGATTCTTTGCCCTAAATATCTTTGCACTTCTTCAAGTGATTGAAATAATGGGTTTTGAAATGCCATCAGTGATTTGGCATCAAGAATAGAGAGAGAGAGAGACTGCGCCCGAAAAATTTGCTGGGTTTTAAATAGCGTATAGTGATAATAGAGAATTTATAATTTATCATAATAAATTTTGAATAAAAACATGTATTTTTTATAAAAAAATATAAAATAATTAAGGTTTTATTCATTAAATTAAGCTAATAAAATAAACTTTTTAAATATGAATTTTCTCCCATAAAAAGAAGAGGATGAATAGGCCATTCGTAGATGCTTATTGAATTCATCATAGTCTATGTTCATACATGGTCGTACTTAAACGGTCCGGACAGGCTATGAACTTCTTCTCTTGTTTTTGACCCATCTTAATTAATGGAGACTATTTTTTTTTCTTGCGTTTCGTCACGAATTATTGGATTAATTTTTGGAAATGTAAAAAAAATATTAAAAGAGTAAATAATTTTTTTTAATGTGTTATTAAATTTAGTTAAATTGTCAATTTTAAAATCTTGTAAGTTAACTCTTTATCTAACTCAAATCTTCCATTAAATCACGTCAAAGCTAGTCCAAATTAAATTAATTAATTTTATGAATATAATTGATGATCAATAAAAATGTAACTTAATTTTATAAGAAAATCAAGATGGTATTTTTTTTTTAATTATATAATAAAAACATGTGGTCATAAAATTAAATATCTAACTAAAAATAAATATTTATTTGAAATGATAATAACCCTACAAAAAATAAACAAAATTTATTTTTCAACCAACATAATACTAGAAAAGCATATCCAATAAGAAATTATACTCATCAAACCTACACCAAAAAAATGGAATACTCAAATATACTTTTTCAAATAAAAATCATAAACTATTTTATCTATATTCGTCACTTTAATTCCATGTTTTTCAATCCAATCCTCTATTAAAAACTATGCAATTATTTAGCTATATATGTATATGTATATGATAACACCCCAACCATCCCCGTCTTGATAATCTCTAGTTGCTGGAGAGAGCATCAACTTTTTTTCCTCTTGCCTGAACTGAAGATTTTAACTCCAAAATCGATATCATTTAAGGCCCGTGCTGGGCAAAGAGAGAGAATCAACTGTGAGAGACGATATCACGTCAGATTGTCTGCCATTCTTAGGAGGAAACTAGCACAGCAACAAGCTCGAAAAGGAGGCCAGCATGATTTATTTATTTTTCCTGCAGATCGACTCTCTAAATGTGGTTAACTTACCATACACATAAATATGTTGAACGAACTAAATTAGGGCAAACAGGATTATTTCTCGAAATTCAGGGCATATGGGAGTGATTGATGAGACCATCCGATGTCAGCCCAGATTGACCAAAATGTCTCGAGCTAGTGCGATTTTCCTGTTTGTATTGCACTTGGCCACTTACGAGAGATAGAGGAGGGAGGTAACAGGATTATTGGGATTTTCCTTTTCTATCCGATTGGGATATCAAATATCATGATATGGGAATCGCCACTTTTGTTTTATACTACACGGCACCGCTTTGTACCTTGCTTTATGTGACCTTGTCTGCCATTGTTTCACTACTTCCATTTAAGAGGAAACCAGACAGTCTAAGCTACCACCACCAAGTTACCCTTTATATATATAGCCTACATAGCCACACACATTATTCAACCGTGTCATTATGATGTGAGTCAAACTCAAATTGTTTTTAATATGAAAAATATATTTAGATATTGATAGTATTTTTTTATAGTGGAAAATAAACTTAGATCACACGAATATTGATTTGATGTGACTCCTTTTTTTGGCGGGGGCATAGAAACAATGAGCATAGTTGATAAAAAAAAATGGTTTGATTGTAAAAAATATTGAAGATGGGATTTTATTAATTTTAAGATGATAATATGTTAGATTAATTAAGATGATATTATGTTAGATTAATTTAAAATTCATGTTCGGACTTAAAAAATCATGATAATCTTGTAAGAAAAACTCAATTATATATCAATCTAATATTGAAAGATAAAAAATAAATATCAAACTCACTATCTAAGTCATAAGATCAAAATAACCCAATAAAAATAAATTAAAATAAATTATAGAGCTTAATTATCAATTATTTTAGTGTTGAAGGATAAAATTAAAAAAATCAATCAAAAAATATAAAAAGATCCAAGTCAATTCACCATAAAAATTAAGACAATCTCATAAAAATATTTAATATAATCAAAGTTAATTGACCAAACTCACAATAAAAATACTTCTTTTCATACCAACAACAATGGGAAATTGTTATTTTTAATTTTGAAGTTTCAAAGATATAAAAATATTTCTATATTTGTTTTGAACAAAACGCATTTTTACTACGAATTTTAGTAATTATTCCAAAAGCCAAGTGTGCAAATGGAGTGGTGTTAAAAAAATAATTATCAAAACAATAACAATTATTAAACTACCTCGAGAAAAAAAAAACAAGTAGGAACAAAAACTCAAATTATTATTATTATTATTATTATTATTATTATTATTATTAATATTAATATTATTATTGTGTTAATAAAAAAAATTAAATCAAAGACTAAAATAAGTCTAAAAACATTATTTTTGAAAATTAAAATTGACCTACGTTGGGTTGAACAAACAAATTTTATGATTGTTGGGATTAAAGAAATTAATAGGATTTGTTGGTCTAAAATTAAAATTTAATATATATATATACAAAATCTTAACATCTAAAATTAGATTAGAATTATCAAATTATCGAGAGAAAAAAATTCTATTAACAAAAGAGTAAGCAAAAAAAAATCCTAATAACTATAACAAAAGATCAGACAAAACAATAAAATCAAAAAAAAAAATTAATCTAACTTGAAAATAAAAAAAACCAATAAACCTAACAAAAGAGCAAAGAAAAAAATAATAGATGACAAAACAAAAATAAAATTATTAGATCAAAAAATTATTTAATTTGAAAATTTTAAAAATATATGTTCTCTATTGCAGGCTATTTTTATAGGATTTGCTGAATCAAAATTAAAATATAATATTTATATATATGAAATTTAATATAATAAAATAGCTCAACACACCCTATTATAACAATAGCAAAATCAAAGTTTTAAAATCTAAAATTATCATTATTATTATTATTATTATTATTATTATGTTAATAATAAAAGAAACAAAAATAAATGAAAGACTAAAAATCATAGAAACTTCAACAAAAGATCAAACAAAAAAATAAAATGAAAATGAAAATTACCATTGGTATTATTGTTATTTTTTATCAAATTATCCGATGAAAAAATTTAAAAACATTAACAAAAGAGTGAGTAAGAAAAATTAAATTATTATTATTATTATTATTATTATTATGTTAATACAAAAACCATAAAAATCATTGTTCAAAAACCATAAAAAAAAAGAACTGTTCAAAAACCCAAAAATCATCATTGGTATTACTGTTAAAAAAATTTATCAAATTATCCCAAGATGAAAAATTTAAAAAAAAAATATTAACTTATTATTATTATTATTATTATTATGAAAATCATAAAAATCACTGTTCAAAAACCATAAAAATCATTGTGCAAAAACCAAAAAAAAGACATTAAAAAAATCTAAAAATCACTGTTCAAATAAATAAATAAATAAATAAATAAAATGAAAAAAAAAAAAAAAAAACACTATTGAAGTCCACAGTGTTTCACAATATACAATGAATTCTAAAAAAGTCTAAAAACATTAAATTAAAAAAATCATTTCACTTGAAAATAATAAAATTATCAAACTATACCGTCATCATTATTATTATTATAAAAGAATAAATAAATAAGTGAAAGATTAAAAAAATAAAAACTTCAACAAAGGATCACACAAAAATAAAATAAAAATTATTATTGTTATTATCGTATAAAAATTATCAAATTATCATTGAAAAAAATATCAACAAAGGAGTAAGCTAGAAAAAAAATTATTATTATTATTTTTGTGTTGAAAAAAAAGACTTAAAATAAGTTGTATATAAATATAATAAAAACAAAAACATCAATAATTAAGATTTTGAAAGAAAATTATCAATAGAAAACATACAAAATTAAATGTTTAAATTATTCAATTACCTTTAAATTTATAATTAAAACAGAATACAAATTGCATCCATTGAGCCACAAACACAAACAGAGGTAGACACATCTCCCTACCGAATTCCTTGTTAAAAAAAAAAAAAAAAAAAAAAAAAAAAAAAAAAAAAAAAAAAAAAAAAAAAAAAAAAGAACACCGTTAAAATCCACAGTGTTTTCAATCAGGAGCTACAGTGAAACACTGAGTTCTTTTAGTTATATTTATAATTTATAATTCCAAAAGCCAAGTGTGCAAATGGAGTGGTGTTAAAAAAAGAAGGGGCGGGGGGTAAAGTATCATTTAACAAAGGGCTCACCTTTCCATTTTAACGCTCCACATCAACAAAATTCAAGAATACTTTTTTTTTTTTATTCGAGAATATTTTTTTTATTAGAAAAAAACCCAATATTTTTAGTCATTCTTTACTGCTTAGGGTAAAATAGATAAAATCCTGGTTTTTTTAAATTTTTATAAAATAAATATGTTTTACATCACCATGTTTTCAGAGAAAAAAAGAATATCTTTCATTACTGCTCAAGAAATAAAATTTTGTTTATATAGCATCCTATCTTTCTATATTTGTAGTGTTTTTCATTAAAAAATATATTTTTTATTTTAAAAAAATTATTTTTGATATTAGCACATCAAAATAATTTAAAAACATAATTTTTTAATTTAAAATAAATAAAAATTTCAAAAACGTTTTCTAATCATAATCCCAAACAGCCCATGAGAGTTTAGATGTTATTATTTAAAAAAAAAATTGTTTGGTTGAAATATATATATATAATTATATATAAAATTATTTTAGAGTAAATTTTTATGTTTTGAAAATATAAAAATATTTTTTTTATTTAACTCGTATCTCTGTTCTTTCTATTACAAAATTATAACTAATCACTATCTTAATTTTTAATCTATCTCTCTCTTCCGTAAATTTGAGGTTTCTAAGCAGTCGTACAGATATACAAGCTGTAGAATTTAAATAAAAACTGTCCTTTTCCCTTTAATTAACTCTTTACCACTTGATTATTCTTTGCTAAACTAATAGCTTACCTGCTTATATACGATGAATTAAGAAATCTTTTCAATGAAAATCAAATAATCTATATTAAAATAATTTTAATTTAATAATTTTTTTTATTCAATTTAACCGAGCTTCAGCATTAATTCAACCCAGATATTGTTTGTTTTTCTTCACTAAAGCTGACAAGGACTTAGAAGGATTAGTAATCGACAAGGAATAAAAGGTGAGAGATAAGCTTCTTTCACCTTTCAATGATAATGAGATGAATGCTTTGATGCTGAACAGAGAAGGGATAGGAAGACGAAAAGTTTTCAAGGGCAAAAAATACTGTGAAGCGGTGAGTTTTGCTTTTTAAAAGCAATAGCCATTAAAAGTGCCAGTTTCATTGTTTGAGAGTCTGAGGCACTGCTGTACAAGATAGAATTTTAATGGACATGTTGTTGAGTGGAGACGCTAACACACACACACTCACACACATATTTGACAAAGAAATTAATGACAGCAAAATTGAATTCTGTATGATTTTACTTGTATGTGGATTTCATTTCAGAAGAAAATACTGATTGATGAGTATAACAGTATAAATACACAGAAAGATCAGGGCACTCGCTCAAAGAGTACTTTAGCAATGTGATAGTTGATAGTCCCAGGATCACAGATTGCAGAGTAATAAAAACTCTTGGCTACTTGAAGGAACGCTTGCTTGATATTAGAATCTATTCCATCTGAGGAGTTTTGGACTACTACCTGCACAAGTTCTTGCATGTCTGATTCTATTTGTGGGGTTGTAATTCTGTCAGTATTGCTGGTAACAGTACTGTAGCTTCCATTGTAATGTACCTAATTACAAAAAAATGTAAGAGAAAATAATTGGACGATGAGCCTTTCAAAAATATATATAATATATTTCATGAAACAAAAGATAGATATATTTAAGAGCAAAAATAAATAAAGCTTTTCTGCATCCAACTGAAGTTTTTAGCTATGCAGATTGCATGACCCCACCCCAAGAACACTCTTTTTGTAAGCAACAGTACCCAAGCTATATCATTTCAATTATTTTCTGGGAGCCTTGTCAGAGTCCATTGATCAGAGAAGCTCATGTAAGCTCATGTAGAAAGAGATTATTCAATTCTGTTGTCTGCTTGGTATATTCGAACAGTGGCTTCCAGCTATTACCTCAGCAGTCCCTATTTATTTATTTATTTTGTTATGTATATATATTTGATAAATTGTCCTTTAGCAGTTGCTAGATTCACAGGGATAGTTGCCTGAATGATCTATACAGGCCACCAAGTGACATAGTTCTGATTCTTGTTTGGAACTTATTACGTGATGACATGAATGTGACTTTGAAGAAAAACAGAAACCTTGTTTTCTGAGTCGGCTTGTCACTTTAACAATTTGTTTGCACAGCGCAGCACTGATCAGGATATAAAAAACTCATGGCAGGTACAATTATGCAACTGATCATAGTTCTACTTCTTAATTGGAGAGAACAGCCCCCTAAAAATGGTGGCAGTGACATAATGCATAAATATTTAAGGAAGATGCCGAAGTAAAATTCATGCAGCCAAATTAAAAAGCTTTTAAGAAACCAGTCTCTATCACTAACCTTGTTTTTCTTGTAATGACCTAGTTGATAGCATATTCTGTTTGTCAGGTCAGAGAGCTGTTCATATTGAGGATGATGGGACAAGAGCTCCTCTGAGACTAAATAGCCAGCGGTGAGGTTTATTATTTGCACTAGTAGTTCTGCTTCGCCGTGGCGTCTATCTCCTTCCAATTCCCAGCTCAAGAGCCACTTTTCCCACTACATATTTTTGTTTGGAAAGAAAAAAATTACACTTAAACTAGAACCTTGGAACTTGTATTAGTCTATATATAGGCATAGGGGGATAGTTCCAAAAGCTGAAGTTTATAGGGAGGCTAGCAACTCACAGCACGGCGTAAACTGTGGCTAATGTCTCGACCATGAACCACTAATGCTCCAAAAGAGAGCTGATTCAGGGTTCCTAGCAGAAGCTTAACGAGTTCCTGCCTTGTCTTCTTTCGACCCGACCTCCTGCAACACACGAGAATCAGACATTAATAATCATCTTCCTTTAAATTGAAGCTTAAATAAATTGATGATATATTCAAATTAACTTGCAACTGCACACTGTACACATGTTTGTTAGCCGGTTTAGTTAATAAAATCACATCAGAGATGAGCAGGAAAGGTGAAGGGTTACCTCTCTCTAAAGCCATCAATTTATATACCTAAAAGCTTAAGTTTTTGTAGATATAGTACCCTTTAATATAGACTTGCATACAAGGATATGATGATGGATTATGTTGCGCTTTGGGTTACCTTGCCCATACCTGTTTCTTACATGCTAAGCTAGAAGTCGTGTTGATTTTTTAAAAAAAATTGGGGGGAGCACGTCCGAGTAATGGTGCCCAACCTAACCACTTCGTTCTAAGTGTATATGGTGACTGGTGCGGTATTGAGACCAAAACCGACAAGATAGGGTGCCTTTAGACGAGATGGGTCAATCCCATAAAAGCTGAAGATGAAAGATATTTTAGTTATAAGAAAAGACAAAAGCACCATTTATTCTGATTCATATGAAGATCATCAAATACCAGAGCATTCACCAAATGATACCCAGTTTAATTTCTATAGTTTATTAGAAAAAAATCATGCAAATCAGAACTCGATGTAAAATAAGGAGATAAAGATAGCACATCCTTTAAAATCATGAAACGAACCCCTCGAATTAGATAAGTAATTTCACAAATTATGACTCCCTTCTAAAGTTAGATCTAGTGAGGTGCATGTTCAAGGTTTATAAGATAGGTGATCACTACTTGATTTTGTCGTTAATGCTGTGACAAAAGTTGAAGCACGATAAAGTATCGATACAAGTATTCTCCTTTTGTCCGGTATATTTGACACTATTATTTTATATGTTCTGTTTTCTTGATCAAGACAAACAGATTTTATTGGCGTTCTAAATAGCAGGTGCTCTGATCCTCTATATTTGCTTCGATATTTTAGATGTGCTTTGTTGTGATCAACAGGCCAAAGTATAATTAATGGAAGGTTGCCACGACCAAAGAAAAGCACACAGTGACAGATGTGATCATCTAAGTGATAGCCAAAAATATAAAGTTGGCATATATGATGAATCGTTCGTTCGGCAGGCTGTGTGTGTGTATATATATATATACTGTGTGTGTGTGTGTGTATCTATGTTGATAATAATATAATAAAAACAGTGAGATTTACCTTCCATTTATGCTAATACCATTACTGAATTCATGTGTGAAGGCTCTCCTCTGCTCACTAGAATTGCCATGATTCTCTGGGAAATAAGAGTCGATAATGTCGAGCAAGATTGTGGTGGAAGCCCATGCAAGTCGCTCTTTTGACCTTTCCGGCTCGAAGATACTGGCTGCAGCTAAAAAGTAAGAAAAGAGAAGGGTTCTTCTGCTTATCCCAAAATCTCTCAGATTACATTCTTCATACCACCTGCAAATGACCGACCATTCATAGAATATATGCCGGCTGATTAGAGGATAAGGAGGGAGGGTGAATGCTTTATATATATGTTGAAGATTTTGTGCTGTTCTTGGTCACATACTTTTGAAAATTGCCCCATTCAATGCGATGGAATGCTTGGCAGTTGTTGTAGTCTAATTTCGCCAGCTGGAGATACTCATTGTTGTTTACATTTGACATTCTGCGTGAGAAAGAGGCTAATCATTATTGGAGCTATATCAGCAATATGCATGAAGGATTACAAATTCATGAAGAGCAATATAATTTGTATGAAAAAACCAATTAACCAGAAACATCTGATCCACGTAAAAAAGCGTTGTCCTCCCCCCACCCCAAAAAAATAAAAAAAAAACCATTAAACAACAGCTATGGATTAGTAGTAACCTGTAAAGCGTCTTGCCAATCCACACGTCGTCCTCGCCGCCATATTGTTCCATGAAGAATCTAGTCTCCAATCGAGGCAAGCTTGCATACCATGGAATCTCCAGTGCAAAACCCACCTGCTATACATCATTTCAAGACTCGTAAACTAGTCCTCTCTCTTTATATATGACTCTATCCATTCATTCATTGTGCGGAAAGATTGATAAAATTGGCTCAAATTAAGAATTACATATATTATTAAAAATTTAACGATTAATTGAAATCTAATATTATTCTGGATATTTGCAACAGATCGAATAATATGGCAAATATCAAGTTTGAGACGATACCTCTCCGGGCAGGTCCTTCGTTATAATCCATTTATCTACAAGTTCATTTGCAGCTTGTTTCTCCCTGAGGAATTGGAATGAATATTCCTTGGCATCCTCAAGTATCTTCTCTCCCGCAAACAGAACCTGAGAAGCCCTATACAGGTTGAACATTCCCGTAACAGCACCTGTTGACTGCCCCGCAAAGCAGAAAAATTCACCGCCTTTCTCAAAATGCTTGAATACATCTGCCAAATACAAAAGAAAACGCCGTGAATATTATAGCCGGAACGTTCTTTTCTTTTCTTTTCTTGGAAAAGTTGCTTTACTGATTTAATGATACATACATATTTATATATATATATATGCTAGATTTACCAGCAGAAACCTGGTGCCCATGTAATCTAAGTATTCTGAACCCCATGGCTGTGTCATCAATATCATGGACATTAGAATTTCTGGCCCAACAAATTCCATCTTCAGTCCAATATCTGAAGTATTTGAAGTGCCATTTCAGAAAAACAAAGTCTTATGCTTGCACAGGTTGCTTTCTACGTCTCTTTAATAAAAATAAAATTATACCTACGAATATAATCGACACATTCATTGATCTCTGGCACGAAATATCTTGAGATTCCAAGACGTTGCAGGCGATCCACAACCCAGATGTGCTCAAATAAGTCAACCGGGTAGACATTAGGAACTGAAAAAAAGGTTAGACTGATAAAACTATCTAACAAATGATCAAAGTAGATATTTTATTTTAAAGTAAAAAACGGAATAAAAACACTTTACCTCCCCCTTTGAATCTTTGTACAGCCTTATTCAAATATTCCAAGCAGTTTTTATCTTTAGTTTGACTGAGTGCGAATGCAGTGGAGGATGGGGAGAACAAGAATGACCCATCTAGGCACTGCAATTTTATAAGCTTTTTCCAGTCCAGGATTCGCATTCCTTCCAAGCTATGGAGTAGGGTTGTGGGCACATTGTGCATTATGTCCTCGGAAATCCTATCCACGCACTCACAATGATGACATTACATCCTTGTATTAATGATAACTATACTTTGCTAAATAATAAAAAAATAATAGTATAAGATGGGACTGCACTGGTTCATTTATCATATAAATTTACGAGAAAGCTAGGAAACACTATTATATATGGCTGAGTTTGTGTAATCAAACAAACCTTGTCAGCTTTAAATTTCTCCTGGCATAAATCTCTTGAAGTAAAGGAGAATCATCAGGCACTTCGATGTCTAATTTTTTGGCTATCGCAAGAAGTGAAGGGAAAGCAACTTCAAATCCAATAGGCATGTGCTCTGCATTTTCATCTTCAAGCTTGCACAAGTTGTCTCTAAAAAATAACATCCCTGCAAGTGCCATGTTAGCCTATCATGAAAACACTCAGGTAGAGAGAATTAATCCTGCTAGCCTGAACCATATTAACTTTTGGACTGTCCTACTAACCTTTTTCACATTTATCCTGATGTAAATTCCAAGATTTCAATGCGACCACGCAAGCTAGCGTATTAATCAACCTATCATGCGCCAAAAATATTCCAGCATCACCCCACGAACCATCCGGAAGCTGATTGTTGGCAATCCACTGAAGGCTAGATGGGAATTGGGGAAGACCACTCCCATTAATATCTTCCACAAGAGCAACCCATGCGGTGTCGTAAGCTGAGATGCTTATCTCTCCATCCTCCATCGTATTCAGCATTGCTTTGATAGTTTTGACATGCTTGCTTATTTCCTTTGCTACAGAAACCTTTTGACAATAATAATAACAAAAAAAATAGCAGCTACTAGTTGAGTTATTTATTTATTTATTTTTGGTGCAAAGTAAACTAGCAGTATCAGACAGAAAAGCTACTGCTTTCAAATCACCTTAGCAGCATCTTCTTCTGCGTCATCCTCCACAATATCATGAGGCCAGTTTATCAATGGCAGACCATTTTGTTGTTGAAACAAATCTGCATATTCTGTACGGAAACCAAGTCCAATAACAACATTTGAATTTAAACATTAAATTTCTTTTAAATATGCTATTGGATGTAATTTATTGGAGATGACTGTGTACCTTGAGTGCGAGGCTTGGATACAGCACTGCACCTTGTATGGATGTTATCTTGTTTGTCTTTAGCCCCATACAACCAAGTACCTAATGAAAAAGAAATCATAGTGGTTACCTCAGATAGCTACCTCTGTTTGTCGTAACAATTAGAAGTTTCTTGCTTTTAAAAATAAATAAATAATATTTCTGATATGCTTGGTTTAGTGGAATTTCTTGAAGATAAGAAAAAAGAAGACTACTGTAGCCCTCTTTGGGTAGGAATATAAGTTGCTGCCATTTAAGCAGAAGTAATCCGAAAGAACCAGAAAATGTATTCTCGTATATTTATAATGCTGTGTGTGTGTGTGTGTGTATAATTATATATATAGAAAATGGTATACGAATGGATGCAGAAAACGAAAATGAGATACGTACATATTTAGAAAAGCTAAGTGCCAACAATTAATACAGGTTTTTCCTACCCACAGCTAGCCTGTGGCACTATATAATATTGCATTTTGGCGTATCCAGAAACCATCCAAGATTATCAGAAAGGAAATATCTTTTTTGCGTGCTTCCATGATTAAACCAAGAAAAACATTAATTTGATAAAGAGAATTTGATCAACCCCACATAAAAAGTTGAGACAATTTTGAAATGGTAAAGCTTATGTTAATGATCACTTGCCTTAATACAGTAAAATCCTAGACACACTTTATAAAGACCATCATTAACTCATGGAATCTAAGCGGAAAAAAGACAGATGATAAAACACCAAAAATACAAAGATGGTGTGTGTGGTCTGATTTCTGTGAGCCTCCACCTTGGAGACTTATCTCAAAATTGGAGTACTGTGAGGAATAATGGGAGGTGATCGATCATATCTGAAGAAATAAACTGGGCAAATTAGTACTCACCTGCAGGCGGGAAAGGAAAGGGACGAATGTTATTAGAGGTTGAAAAGGAAGATCTTGGTGTGCTTGGTACCGTAGACAGTAGATGATGGATGGAGGAGTAACGAGAGGACATGATGTTTTTTTTGTTTCTCGGCGAAGAGCAAGATAGCCAAAAACTACCCACAGGTGTTTAAAAGTGCAGAGGGGCGAGCAAGATGACAGAATCAACTTCCCAAGAGATTCCCGCTAATAGGTGCATGGGATCGTCTCGTCTAAAGATACAAAACTGTTGAATAGAGGGCAGTCCCGTCCTTTTCCTCTCTCTCCCCTATCTATTAATCTATCAATCTATCTATTTTCCTTAACCTTTTATTATATATTTTAAAAGCTTTTTTTTATCTACTCTAAATTATTTTGATTGGATGCTGTTAAAAATAAGAAAATATATTATTTCTAAAAAAACAATACTCGAAAAAACGGGTAATTTCTCGAAGGCGGTGGAGGTGGCAAGAAGAAATATTTATATGGCCGTCTCATGGGCCTCACACTGATGAGTAATAGAGCACGCCGACAAAAATATTGGATCCTCTCGAGTTCTCATGCCATTTATGACTGCATTTCTGTATTTTGATAGACATTCGGATATCAAAAAGTAACCGACCATATATTGGGATTTTAACGTTCACAGCCAGTTCCATGAGAAATTGTTCGGGGGATCCGGTCACCATTTAATTCACATGATCTCAGATTAAGAAACAAATCCTCTAGTCCTGTCTTCCATTATATGTTAACTTAAAGGGCGGTTGCAGTATCTTTTCAAAGTATTTTTCGTGTTGAAATATATTAAAATAATATTTTTTTTATTTTTTAAAAATTATTTTTAAAATCAGCATATCAAAATGATCTAAAAATACTAAAATATATTCATTTAAAATTTTTAAAAAAAATTATGTAAAACAATGGTTTCACCACCCAACCAAATAGGCACTTAATATCATCTCCATTATATGTTGACTTCATATTTATTAATCTTTAAAATAGGTCCACTATGTACTTCATCACTGTGAGTGTAGACTGGTTCACTATTTACTATCATGGTGGATTGGTGTTTATATTTTTTATAAAAATAAAATATATTTTCTATCCGGGGGTATTTTAATCTTTTTTCATTCGATATATTATTTATTTGAGATTATTTTCATTTTTTATTGTATAATAAAATAACAAAAATACATTTAGAATAACAAAAGGCTAAGATTGATGGAAAAGATGTTTTAGTAATTATATTTGTAATTGTACAATGCAATTATACAATTGTTATTGGGGTGGGGGAGTCGCGCAGACAAGCATATTAACGTGTTTTTCTCGAGGTATTTTTGCTAGTTTTCATTTTCTTTTTCTTTTTAATTGTGCATGCTAATTAATGAGGTAAAAAAAATAGATCGAGGGTTTTTTTTTGGATTGATAAATCATAATGACGTAATCTAACATTAAATTAATATTTTAATTTGAAAAGAAGTCGGTGTCATTTACAAATCCATTAGGGTGTGGAAGGTATTGGATATTTTGAGCGCCGCATCTTTTGGTAATGCAAAATTGTCAGCACCACTACTGATGATAATAATAATGATAATAGTGATATAGTTAATAATTATAATTATATTAATAATATTAATAATTGTGATAATAATGATTATGATATTAATAATGATAACAATAATATTATTAATAGTAATGATAATAATGATTATGATATTAATAATGATAACAATAATATTATTAATAGTAATGATAATAATGATTATTGTAATTGGAGCAATAATAACAATAATGGTAATGATAACAGCAATAATAACAATAGTTAGAGCAATAATAATAGTGATGGTAATAATAATAGTGATGATTATAATAATGATAATATTATTGATAATAGTAACTAAGATAGTGTTATTAATAGTGATAAAGTTTCTTATGATGATAACTATACCTTCCAATAAAAAACAATTGACCTTCAATCTTTTAATTATCATTTTTTATTTTAGAGGTTTTTTTATAATTAATCTTTATCAACGTTATATTCTTTCATGTTTGTTGATACGTCCAATTTTCTTATGTTTTTTGCTCTCATTATTTTCTTGTTCCAATATTATCATGATATTCCATGCTTATATCATTGTTTTTTTTATCTAGTTAAAATAAAATCACACTTATTAGTCTAAGTTAGTGTTATAACTTAAATTGTTGATTTGTTTTATTTATTTAAAAGACATTTGTAACATCTATAAATTATTTTTTATGAAAAAATACAACCACTTATTATTTTTTATAAAAAAATATATATACCCACAGCATAGCTAGGAGAGATGCTAGTAGCACTTAGAACTAATTATATACGAACTGCTTGTCTGCTTATTTACTCCGTGATTGTTTGGCTAAGTACTGGAAAGGTTATTTAGTTAAATTTTTTATTTTTATTTTAAATAATTAAATTTTTGATGTTTTTAGATTATTTTAATTTTAATGTGCTAATATCAAAAATAAATTTTTAAAATTAAAAAAATATTATTTTAATATATTTTTTAATAAAAAACACTTTAAAAAATAACTACACCACACTTCTAATGACCCCAAAAGAAGAATGATCCCAGCTGGCCGAAAGATAATTCTGCCTCAAACCAAAAATCTCTAGGCACCTACCCCTCCTTCATCCTCTTCCCTTACCAAAATAACAGACAGCCGAAATTGCACCCCCACGCCACACTGTTAGAAAAACCTCACCATTGCACTGTTAGAATTCAGCCCCAAGCTAGCCAACACCGCCGTCACTGTCCCATTTCCCATCAGTCATTTCGGCCTCACACGACCACCATCGTCTCCAGCCTCTCACCACCAAAACCATCTCCGCTCATTGATCTGAGTTATCATCACACAACAATCCTTCTCCTTTCTACCACAAAATCACAACGGAAGTAAACCCGAAATATCAGACCCAAACTCAACCGAATCAAGCCCAAAGGTCTTACCGCCCAAAAACTCGTCGTTTTTCCAGTCCCAACAGTGGTGCGTGAGTTGAGCGCGCTTCCTAAACCACGAGTACTTCATCGACGAACGCACGAGACGCGCGCGCCGAAACTGCCTCAACTTTCTCTACCATTTTCAGATAGATTCTTACAGCTGAAGAAGGTCGTTCTCAGACACAAAACAGATTTGTACTGTGATCCTACATGAATTTTGCCAAAAAAATCGGTTGTTCTCTGTGTTTTTTTGGTCCAGTTCGCCAGAGCGTGATACGTACGCCGCGTATGAAATAAAAAACAATGTACATGAATTATGGGCAGGAATTTAGCAGCTCCTGCAATACACATCTCAGCTAAAAATCTAAAAATTTACAAGGTAAATCTTAATATATTTTTTTAAACTTAAACTTGAATCAATTTGCACGTGATTAATGGATCCAAAATACTCTAATAGTATCTTATTTAATAACTTAAACATTTAAATAAAACTCTAAAATATAATTAATATTATTCAATAAATAACTTTATAAATAAAATAAAACAAAACTAGTCATACGTCCTCATATATTACATTGTATTGGTTATTTAAATATAGAAGTTTGTAAGACTGCATAATAGTTAATTTAATTATTTTTTACCCCAAGTTGTTCACCCTGTATTTAAAAAAAAAAGGACGAAGACTTTCACAATAATTTGCTCTCATCTTATTTTCTTTTTTCTAAAAAGACTTCAAGGATTGAAAAAATAGCCTGCGCATCTTGAGAAATATGTAAGATAATAAATTTTGTATATTTTAAGAGTTTGTTTTTTAAAATGATTTATTTTTCCAGAACTTATCAGGTGACGTCATCATTCATATTAAATTTTATAAAATATGTAATTTTAAGCACGTGCGACTCACATTTAATTTTTTAACATAGGACAATGCTGAATAAAAACTTGACACAAAAAATACCCTAACGATGAAATTGTGAACTTAAAGAAATCAAGTTAAATATAATAAATCAATTAAATTTGTTTATTACGGAAATGAATGTAAAAAATTGCTAGGTTTAAAATCAACTCATCATCGATCACTGGAGAATGAGTTTGGGTAGAGCCAAAACAGTTGACCAGTGGACCAAAACATGTACCGACATCCATTTTTTGTTTAATTACATTTAACTTAAAATACATAGTAATAAATACGGTAAAGAAATGGGTTGACGTAATATTTAATGTTTTCCTTAATCTATATAATAAATTTCACTTCATAGGACAAATAAAGTATTAATGCCAATAAACAAAATATCGTATAATATATCTAAAATTCAAGTTAGAGTATATATTTCTTGTAATAACCTGGAACAATCTAATTTTTATTTGTTTATCTATACCTATAAAATATGCTTTCTAGCAGTGGATTTTCTTAATATATATATAAAAAAAAAACATAGCCTCCGAGAGTATTTAACTTAAAGCTCTCGAATCTTATAATAATTACAAAAGAGGAAATTTTGCTAGCACATATCCTTGTGATATTACATGGGAGGAAATTCCCACACTTGGATTGGAGGGAATTATTGTCCATGAAGATATATCATGGCCGGTCGAAACTAAAATTAATACTGGGATGAGTTTTTTTATATATAAATTCTGAACTTAAAAACAGCAATACAAACGACAGGCATGCAAAACACTTGTTGGCAAGTGAGAATGAATAAATGACCCTGCTTCGTGTATAATTTTGTGCTCTGCAGTTCACTGTCCTGAGATTCCTGCTCACATCGAGCCAAATTGTAAGCAAATTAATTAGATCCCTTTTCACAATGTTGGCAAGTGAGAATGAATAAATGACAATGGTATATGCTTATGCGCGATGGCCACTATTTTTTGTGCTAGCTGGTCATGCATGCATGCATGCTCGCAATGGATGTGGACTTCATTATTATTTTTTCATCTGCTTCTTTATTTATTTTATTTGCACACAATGATGATGAAATTAGCCTTTTAAAAACACGTTTGCCGCTTTACTTGGCTGATGGTCCAACCGCGATTCACTACAGTTATTTAGAGAGAGAAAATATTATTAGCTAGCGAGGAATTTCAGCAGCAACGAAATCTGTACACATAATTTTTTTAATACCAGCAATTTTTCCTAACGACGAATTAAATAGTTACTAATCAGACCATTTTTAGAAGTGTTTATACGATTAAATTCACGTAATCAAGTTCCGGAGACTTTTATTATAGATTGACTTGGCTACACTTTACATTAAGTTAATGACTTGCAACTAGATGGCTGCAGATTTACTTGTTTTGTTGAGGTGTTTACTTGTTTTTTATAGAAATTTATTGTATGAATTTATAATTTGTATAGATTCTGTAAAATTATATCTGTTTCGTTTATGTATTTAATTAATATATGATTATTGTATTAGACTTGATATAAATAACGAGTGATTGTTCATGGATATACTGAGAATCATTCTAAGAATTGAGAATCATTCTAAGAGTTGCGTGGAATAAATTATTGCAGTAAAATTTAAAATTTTATTAATTATGTAATATTTTATCCGAGAAACATAAGTGGAGGCAACTATTTAGATGTGCATGTAATTTGATAAGAATAACCAAGAAGAAGGAGAACCGAGGCTCGGATAAGGGAAGAAAGAAAGGAATCTGGGATTATAACCCTGCATGCCTTTATCATTCCACAGATCACAGGCTATTTACAAGCCAAGTGGGATCCCTAAAAGATAACAGCTGAAATAAAATAGAAATGGCAACAGGTTGGGGGGGGCTACACCCAAGTCCTATTCTTGAGGTGCTAAGTATTTGCTCAGAAATATGGTTTAAATTATATTTTGAAACGGAACACCAAGCATGTTGTTCATGTGCTTGAGCACCCGGTATCATGGAGAACGCTTTTCAGCCAGCTTATCGCCATGCAAATCTGTGATTTATATGTCGCTGGGCCTTAAAGCCACAAAGACATACACTGCGACCGACCAGGATGCAATAAGGATTTCAGTTTTGTTTTGTCAGTACTGCAACTTACAATTTCTCGTAATTATTTTTCATCATGGGCCTGGTCCGGACCGTTATTAAGCCCGTTTAGTTTGCTAATGGAGATTCACAATCAGCCCAAAGTCGCTATAAGGTTCCTCTCACTACAAAGCTCAGCGGTTAGATTGTACCGGATTATTAATTTGATTTTAGGAAATTCATGTGCCAAAGCTTTGAGTACTGCACTAAAATCTTCTGTATAAATTCATATGACATCCTTAAAACTACATAAAAAAAAAAAAAAAAAAATACTCGGGCGATTTCAAATTATTTTCTATTTTTATTAATTTAATATTTTTTATTGCTAAAAAAAATTAAAAATAAATACTGTTCGACTAAATAAACTAAGATCATTTTTAAAAGTGAATTTAATTTTATTCGTATTTAGAAAAAAAATTCAGCTTATAATATAAATATTTTTTAAAGAAAGAATAATATCTGTTTAAAACATGGTGATTGAAGAATAAATTGATCGAATTGATAGTCCAGTGTCAATGTGCCACATCTCTAATAGTTTAGCCGGAGCTGCCGCATTTGTGGGCATGGAAGCCACCCACAACTCCATAAATCCAAAAGAGAACACTTTCATTCAAAACGCGCTGCATTTTCTCTTCTCCAAGCACTTTCTGGCGCCCCGGGTTTCACTTCCTCTAGCGGAATCTTCACCTTCTGCTGTAAAAGCGAAGGCTGGAGCATCGTTTCCTTGGGTTATTTCCGAGTCTCGGAGACTTTTGGGCGATGGGTTGCGTAAAAAGAGTATTCTTGGGATTGAGAAGCATTGATGTCTACGCATTTGGTAATCACATTCACTGAATTTTAGATTATAAGTAGTATTCTTTTTCTTTCATTTAAATTATGGGACAAAGCACATTGTGTATCTTATTGTGAATTATCCTGTTTAATTGTAAATTTTGAAGCTGCCATACTGGTTTAGAAGTGAAAATGTGGCTTGATCTTGGTAATGAAAGAAAGGAATGTACTTGTAATGTCGTAATAACTTTATGGTTAAGTGGGAGTTAGGTTGATGTTTCGATGCAGTTTAGTGTTTTCAGGGACAAAATTCGTACTAGTTAGGCAGTTATGTTCAATTTGGAAATGTGACTGTTTGGCAGAATGGAGGCCAATTGTGGGGAAGTGGATTGATGTGAATGTGGGCCTATATGTATTCAGTATTTAGGTTATTCTGTGAGTATGTATTTTCAGTGTATGACATTGACGATGAAACCTATACTAGTTTAGCTGTAAACGTGAATAGAAAACAGTTTTCGAGAATGAAAGATCTGGTGAGCTCTTCATTTGATGGAAAGGTGTTTATGCGGATGCTGGTGAAATGAGGAAAATCCTGGGTGAAAAATACAGAAAACTCTGTTTCTGAACTCAAGGAAAGCAAGGAGTTCAAATAAGATCTTATGGAAGATGACATTAGCTGGACTGTTAAAGACTTCAGATAGTCTATAGTAAGCTAAGCATTCGCTGCTAGAAGTGCTTTTGAAGAGTCCGTAGGGAGCAGACTGGAAAGGTTTGGGGAGCCAGACTACGAGTTGCCTCAGAGGTAAATACAACATGAATATACTGGGACATAAATGTTTGAAGGCTTACAGTTCTGAGATAAGAATTATCTGTTGCTCTGGCACTTCTGCAGCAACATGTTCATCCTACATATTTTCTTCATGGTGATGTTTAGTAGAAAGTGCTTTTCGTATGACCACGGTTTCCTTAAACTGTAGGTTCACTTCACAGTTCAAGGGAGCACGGCCATGTACTTCGCACAACAAGTGAGACCTCCCTTTTTTTATTATTGTTTTCTTTTATCAAGATAGCTTAAGAAAAATAACCTTGCAACTGATTACTATTCCTCATGATTCAACGTTTGGTTTTTATCATTTATTGTTTGGATGCCATGGTTTCTTCTTCATCTCTACCCACCTCGATGATTCTCTGGAACTGGATTGAAGACAGTAAAGAATCAAAATTTGTGCTACCCCACTAATAAATTCTGATATAAGATTTGCTGGTTCTGTGTGGAAAGTATTAATCTATGATATTCTGGGATATAAAAAAATGACCACGATAAAATTTTAAACTGGTAAAGTTGAGTAACGAGGCAGGCTCCACACTTTAAAATATCAGTTTAATTATTGCTATCAAGTAAATTTATGAACTTGGTACCTCTATAAACTGATTTTGTATTCAAGACTGAGCAATGCCTTGGCTAATGCAGGATATAAACCCTATTAAGGGTGTTAATGTATTAAGAATTTTTGTTATATTACCATCCTTGCCTTCATGTAGCAAATCATGTGTAAATTTCATTTTCTAAAGTGATGGTTTTATCATTTTTTTCCAATGATATATCTATTTTTAACTCTATCATGAACTATCTTCATATCATATTGTCATGGTCTTCCCAGTAAAATGTGATTTGCTTGCACTAGTACCACGTCGCACAAAACTTCATCAATATATTTTCTAATTGAAAACAGAATCACAACCTGTTTAGTCACTTTCACTTCATCATTATCATTTAGCCTTTGCAATTTATATGATTTAGCATGCTTAACAGTACTTAAATTCAATTTATCAAAAAAGATGGTACTGCAAACATTAACACAACTTCCATTATCTATAATTAAACAACACACTTTGCTTTGTACATAACAGCGCGTATGGAAGATATTCTCTCTTTGTTGATTATATTCATCTTCCTTGATCTGCACCTGAAGAGTACACCTTATAACCAAGTCATCCTCACCACTGTCCTCAAATGTTGGCATGCCTTCACAATAAGATCTATCACTTTAGTCTATGTTTGAGATTATAATAATGGATGTTTTTTAAAATGAATTTTATTTTAAAAAAATACTAGTTATTTTTTAAAAATATAATACTATCCTATCAAAACAATCTAAAAATATTAAAAAAAATTATTAAACATCAAGAGGATAAACCCCAAGCTTTTTCCTCATAGTGTTGTTGCTAGATGGGAAGAAGTTTCATATGCCTTCAAGTATATTTAGATATTTAGAATGTGTTTGGTATTGTTTTTATTTTTGTAGTAGATATTTTAAAAAAGTAATTTTATGAAAAACACTTTAATTGCGGTTCAAAATAATTTTTGAAATGTTTGGTTAAAACTGTTATTGAGTTTGAGGTTAATGAAAAACAGTTTCAAGTGTTTGGTTACCAAACTTTTCATGTTGCTTTCAACTTGTGAAATTACTTTAAAAATTATATTTTTTATATTAACAAACATATATCATGTAAAAAATATTTATATTTTAATTCATTTTTAGATTATTTTAATATTAAAAATATATTTTTTATATTCATATACATATATTATGTAAACATTATTTATATTTTAATTCATTTTTAGATTATTTTAATATTAAAAATATATTTTTTATATTAACATACATATATAATGTAAACATTATTTATATTTTAATTCATTTTTAGATTATTTTAATATTAAAAATATATTTTTTATATTAACATACATATACAATGTAAACATTATTTATATTTTAATTCATTTTTAGATTATTTTAATATTAAAAATATATTTTATATATATTAATATACCTATATTATGCAAATATTATTTATATTTTAATATTAAAACTATATTTAATATTAATATATATTCATTCTCTGCACCCCCGACCCCTACGAGCCCCTCTCTCCTCACCAAATGCATGAAAAGCAGTAATTTGTTGCTTTCCTTGAATCACAGCTTTAGTAAATTTTTGAGAAGAGGTTCATATGTTTTTTTTTAAATCTCTATATTAATCAAATATCTATTTTTTCTACACCATCAGTCACACCACACTCCCAAACACCGTTTTAAATGGAGGATAAACCCAAGCTTTTTCTTTCACAAGTGTTTTAGGGCGTGGCGTGGTTTTTTTTTAAGTAGTTTATTATATTGTTTATTTTAAAAAATATTTTTAATATTAACATTGAAAAAAAACTCAAATAAAAATAAATTTTTCCATAATTTTTTTTTTTAAATACAAAATCAAACAGATCTAATCATTATATTTGGACTAGTTTTCTGGAAGTGTAGATTTTTTTTAAAAATAAAATTTTTAATAATATATTAAAAAAATATTTTTTAAAAAATATTTAGTATTAACACATCAAAGAATATTAAAAAATAATTTAAAACAATAAAAACATTTTTTATTTTTCTTTTTTTTAAAAAAAAACAACCACATCGAAAACACAGATCTTATTAATGAGTATCGGGCCCCCACCCCCTATCATGTCCTTTTATTTGCTTTTTTTTTCTTTTTTTTCTCTTCTTGGAACTGCTCCCTCACGTGTGCTTTCCTGCATTAGAGTTTCACGTACAAGCAATCATAAACCTTTCACATCCTGTCCCAGGAAAAGCGGGGCAGAATGTTACGAAGACAATTTCAATCGACTTCAATCAAGGAAGAAGACAGTGCCTAGACTGTAATAACCAATAATGTGGCGCCCTAAGAGACGATAATACCAAACATGAGCTTCGACCTTTTCTGACCTCAAATCTATATGGTCCACACGCCCGTTCTCTTCCTGCCTAATCAATCACCAAAACTTTGAATAAATGCATGTTTTTAAAAAACCCTACAATAATATAATTATTAATTTTATATATAAATTTTTATTCTATTATTAAGTTATTTGTAAATAAAAATAAATATTTTTATATAATTATATTATTTTTTAATATAAATATATTATAATATATCTATATGGTCCACACGCCCGTTCTCTTCCTGCCTAATCAATCACCAAAACTTTGAATAAATGCATGCATTCAAGATATTCAGAGAACAGAACTCTCAGGGGCAATGCCCCTTCTATTCTATGTCGGACCATTCATCATATTTACATAAAATCAAATTAAATTAAACCCTATCAACTACCAATAGCCTTAAATGTCACTGCGAAACCACCTTACGTACAGCTATATGATAGGTCTGCGGATGAAGGAGGTTCAAATATGGCATGTCACGACTAAATTAACTTCTAAAACTGTACGCCTAATCCTGTCTTCTTACATCCTTGCCAACATATTAGTCAAAAAATCTCACTTGCATTGAATTCCTCGCTAACAATAATTCATTACTCCATGAAATGCCGGCAGATGTGTTCAATTGCCAGCCTCCCTCTCCCTATATAATGCAAGACCCCAAAATCCTCCAACTTCAGGGAGACAATCAACTAACTGTTTTCTAGTCCTGCTATCCAGCTCTCATGGCTTTGGATTTGATGCAAGATTACACTGTAAAATGGTCAGCAATGATAAAAGCAGAGCAAATTGTGGAGCACCTTTAAAATGTCCACAGCCATCATTTGCACTTTCAGATCTGAGACCCGGATGGCAGTTGGAGCAACCTTCCTTGACGAACACATCAAATAGATGGACTCCTATAGAAAACGATTCTAGTACTTCAGCTCAGAAAGGTGGCTGGGGCATGTGCTTAAGATTGATGGCACATTCCTACCACAAACCGGGGAGGTCTTCTGGGCGTTCCCACTTGAAGAGTTGTCACACTGCTGTGACTGTATAGCAGGAACAGATAAATTAGCGTTGGCATTCTTTGAAGTTGTTATCGTGTTGCCACCACTAGAAGGAGAGTGGTTACTAGAGGATATTTGTTGCCCTTTTGGTGACAAAGAAGACTTGGAACTCGGCCCAAATGATATTTGGCTACGGCCTTGCGGTGCTCTTCCTTGCTTCTGGGAAGCATTCTTATGAACTGTGCTGGATACTGAGAGAGATGCAAGTGGGGATTGTGTGGAAGGGGTTCTGGACGAGTTCTTCCTTGGGGGATTTTGTGGAGTACTTTCCTGAGCTTGCGTTTGAGAAAAAATGGTAGTATTATTTGAAAACTTGGCATCGATGGAGGGCAAAGGCAGGCTGCTAGATATTGGTGCTTTACTTTCAGCTGCACCAATAGGCTGCTGCAAAACATGTTGCTTCTGAAGCTGGACTAGCTGCTGTTGCTGGGAAGTTGAACTTGAGTTAGCAGCCATTGGAATGCTTGTAGGTGCAGAGATGGAGTGAGAAGGCCAGTGTCCAGTGAAAGGAGATGGCACAAAGCTGAGAGTTCTAGCTGAATTATCGAAAATAAGTGTCTGCCCAATACTTGTAGATGACCTTCCAAACGTAGCTTTTTTTCCATCATCATGATTGGTTGAACTGCCTCCAGTCTTCCCTTCAGATAGCTGATGGTTCTTCTTCTGTGTGCCTTGACCTGCTGATATAACCTGGTACCCTTGCCATGTCATGTCTGGGAAGCTTTGTAAGATGGGAGGATTTTGTGCCATAGCTGAGAAATTAAGGTTCGAAGCAGTCTTGCTTCCATTGAAAGAGGCAAATGACATCGCAAATGCTTGAGAGGGGACAAGCTCTGCTCCACCCATTAAATTCTTTTCCTGTGACAATTGATGTTTCTGCTGCTGCTTCTCACCATGATTTCCACCGCCACCAACATTTGTAGAAGCCATTAAACCAAAGTTCTGAAGAGGAACCGTGAAATTAGGGCCATGAACACTCTTTTTTGAGTTAGAGGCTCGGGCATCAGCAATTATTGGGGTGCTCTCCCCGCTCATCTCAGAGTCAAGCTTCCGGGGATGATGGGAAGGTATATGTGGCTTTAGCTGCTGCTGTGACTGCATCATTGTCGAGGTCAAAAAATTATTGGTGCTAACATGTGCCCCACGTGGTTGCTGACTTTGGGGTTGCTTGTGAGATGATGAGCCACTTGAAGTACTTGCATTCTGATGTCCTGGTTGGACTACAGGTTGAGGTTGCTGCTGCTGAAGCTGGGATGGATGTAACATCTGAGAGGAGTAGAAAGACCCGTTAAAGAAAGACAATGCTTGAGCAGGGGTTCCACCTCTGAATGTTGGGTTTCCAACAGGAGTGGAGATGGGGAATGGATAGCCATTGTTTGGTAGAATTGTCAGGTATGGAGCTTCATTGGCTGCCAAATTTGGGTAACTAAAGCTCACAGCTGCAGTCATCCCTGGCAATGCTGAAGAGATTGTTTTTACTCCAGCTACAGCACTGCCAGACAATAATCCATTGTTGAATGAGGAAGAAGATTTAGAAGGCCCAGTTTGACTTTCCATTGCTGCTGTGGATGGTTGATGCTGCGGATTGAGGGAGAAGATGAAAGCAGGGCCATGCTACAATTTAAAACAAAAGGCAACAATAACTTTACGAAAGCAAAACTTTATGACAATCCTAGCAAGGATCTACATGTAAACCAAATAAATTCAACTTCACAGCACAGGGCAAGAGCATACCATTAAATTACCAGCTGGGGCTGGCTGTGGAGGCTGGTGGAGCACAAGCTGCTTCTTCTGTGATGTATCTATCAAGGTGGCTGCACTCTCAGAGCCTCCAGCATTTCGAGTAAAATCTGGGATATTTGACACCGCCTGCACTTTGTCCTGGGCAGAATTTAGATTCACAACTGGATAGTTACCTTGTGATGGGTGTCTGATTATTATGTTTTCTGCAGAAGGCATTGCATTGAGGTTCTTGGGTTTGACCCCACATGGAGTAGCAGAGCCAGCTGCAGCTGGCCAGAAATGGTTCGTCTTTGTAAATTGCTGTTGCAAGCGAATGTTGCAAGCAATATAATGATGGGTTGCACATCTCCTCCGCCGAGGTTGAGGGATAAACTGTGGAGGCTGAACATTTTTCGATAATTCAATGGAGATTCAAAAATAACATCCAAGATACATGAAAAGGTTTGAGGCTTTGGAGAAAGTAGCTGATATATGATACCTGTAATGCCTTGGATGATCTGGTCGTCCCATCCATGGGCACAACTGTCTGAAAGGAAGTCGTGTATCTGCAAATAAACATGAGTTAACTTTCTAATTATAAATCAATTCACTGAGCCAGGAATATTTAAAACAAAGACTGAAAAGAAAATGAAGGTCTAGATATCGCACCCAAGAGGCAAAAGATTGCTACTTTGCCAACGAGGAATGACAATTGACAAAGGCAACGAACCAGATTGAGCTGATAAAAGGGGAAGAGGAGGAAGAAATCGTCAATAATCTCAATGGGTCAGAAAAGTAAGCTATATGACAGCTCTTAAAGTCATCACGCTGAACACCAAGCTGAAGCTTTGAATTACCAGCTGTCTCCACTTTAGGAACGATAGCTTTAGGTTGCAGTTTCTGCTGCTCATTGTGATTCGGTTTCTCAAACTCAAGTTCTAATCCACGCTTTTCTCCATCTCTCCTTATCACCTTCTCATCAAAGAGAACTCCTTCCTTCTCCACCGAGCTCTCCAACAATTCCTTATTCTTAACCATATTTTCCATTTTCTGCAGCATATCAATAACATAGAATTGATTGGCAGAGTTCCAAGAAAAACAAAATGTCAAATCCAAGTTTTGACTAAAACAGGGGAAGGTGAATTGGAAACCAACTATATGCTCACCATTTCCACATCTTGAACTGTGGGCTTAGGATTGGAAGACAGATCAACAAAGCCATCCCATTCTGGAGAAGACACCATGGGGGGGGGAGCCTGTTGGAAAGCCATAACTCGATTTGAGAAATTTCAACAGCAAAAGTAAAAGGGAAATGTAATCGAATTGCGACAAGATAGATCTTCACCATCAGATCGATCTCGAACTTCTCTCGCTGGCGGTCTACCTTTGACACCGTTGAAATCCTTAAGAAACCCACCATGGATAGAGCAAGGAAAAAGATGAGAAAATGGGATATCTAATTATATATCTAAAAAAAAAAGTATTCTCGATACTCACGATTTTCTCAAAACGGAATCACGGAAATCAACATCCACTTTTATGCTCACAGGTGATTTCTCTTCTGGCAATACAGATTTTTCCTTGGTTGCAACCCCAGATTCTTCAATTGCCGGTTTTGAATCCTGTTGTGTCATTGCTTCCTCCTGTGACTCCAACCCAGATGCAAGTTTAGAAGCAATCATGTCCTGTGAAACCTCACATGATTCTGTGTAAAATGATGGTTTCCCCAGTTTTGTTGCAGAAACTTCCATTTTTGCATCCTCCCTTTCATCTGCAACTGCAGAAGCAATTAAACTATTATGAACCAAAACTGAATCAGCATCCATTTTCTGCTTCTTCGATGCTGCAAATGTCATTAGAAATGAAATCAAAACACAAATATCATAAAACATCGATCACCGAAATCTGAACTGAAAGCTAAATATACTCACCTAAACCATCTAAAGTATCCGGAACAGAGGCGTTATTTTGATTACATATCGATGTCTGTGAAAAGTTTGAATTCGGAGATGATTTAGAATCATAAGCGATTCCATTAGCATCCATTGAATCAATCTTCTGCAAATCATTTTCAGCCTTTTCCTCGTTCTTAGGCCCGTGTGATTGTTTCTTTAAGCCATACAAAACTTCGGCAATCTCAATCTCAATATCTTCCTGAACTGAACTTGTAGAAGATTTCGACACTTTTGGAAACCGAGTCTTGGGTACACTTGATTTCTGATAATAAACAAAAAAAAAAAGGCAATCGCCGTCCTCAAAATGTAGTCTAAAAATTACAAAAATTAAACATCAACAAAAGAAAAATACAAACCGTCTTTTTTAAGACTGAAACATTCGACGAAGAAGGCGATGCAGCCTCAAAGCTCCTACTCGCCGCCGGTGAAGTCGAAGCTCGCCTGTCTTCACAACCAAAGCCACCATTTCCTAATACCCAGCTCTCATGTGACCTCTTCACAGAAGCTTCAAAGCCAAAAATCACTGTTAATTCAGCCAAAAAATAAATCCAAACAAAACACAACTACTCAATCTACAAACTCTTTTACCTGACCGAGCCTTTCTAGGTACAGAGACACCAATCATTTCGTCAGCAGCGACTTTAAAACCGGGAACTTGTTTTCCAGCTCTCGGAGGCGGCCTCAACCGAGAAACTTCTCCGTCTTCAATTTCATAACCATATTCATAACCGATGCTTTCTTCTGTAGTCTCTTCTCTTTCTTCTTTATTTCTTCCTTGTACTAACTTATCTCCTCCTCTTCTACTGCGCTTATTCCTACTCAACGATTCTCGATCTCTTTCCCTCTTACTCCCGCCTCTATCTCTCAACCTCGCCGTTTCTTGTACCATTATTTGACCATCCTCCTCTGCAAGAAAAAGAGATAGAGAGAGACTATTTGAGCTAGTTACATAAACAACTAACTCGAATATATTTTGGAGAAATTTTAAGTTTTATACCAGTAGAGTCTCTTGTAGTTCTCTGCTGTCGCCGTCTTGATAATCCGTCTGAGGCTGCCATGTTTGATGATGATCTTCTTCCTTCTCTATTTCTATCCATAAAATTTGACCACCACTTTTTAACATTCAATATCTAACAGCTACCAGTGAGACAATTCCCTAGACGGAAATCCACCATAATCGCCGGCGACAACAAGAAGGAAAATTTTAAGATTTCTACAGATGAATGTTATCCAGAAGAGAAACGAACAAGAAGCACCTTATCAGAAAAATGAATTAATGCTCTCTTTCTCTCTCCAAGTTTCCCTGCTTCTCTTCTGCGGCTTTGGCTGACCTTCTCCCAGTATTTTCTTTCACCTGGTTTTTCTTGTGTGTTCTTTTTTGTGCACTCAAATAAATCTCATCACTTTTTTCGTTCTTTTTTAAGCGAACGTTATCATGTATATTCACTCAGCGCGTAATCTACCCAATACCAATGATGGACGACTCCGATTAATCACTTGCTTCTTCGGGATAGGGAGGGTCATTACCTTTGGATTGCATTAATCAGACGGCTAGTGATGACAAGAGCCAAAATGGTTGATATGTCCCTCTCATCGTACAATATAGGAGCCACCGCATTATTGAATGGACACATGTCATTTTATATCCTCTCTGCATTTCATTCAAGAGCACGCGCCTTAGGCCTTGAAGCGCATTCGTTTATGCGAAGGTTGCTTCGCAGGTCATTAAGTGGACTCCACTGATAGGTACACTTGTCGAGGGCTTATTCGTGGGAAACCCCGAAAGCAAATATCTTTTACCCCACATGAGCTGCAGTCGGTTACCCGTGGAAAGTCCACAAAAGGAGGATATAATAATCACGTGGGGCTTTAGTCCCGAAACAACCTCTTCAGCCGGTCAAAATCTGCAAGGCCCACTTCACAACTAAAGTGCTTTAAGCGGGGCCCGCAATCGAGTTCGCGAATAAGATTGCTTGTATTGCTGGTAGAAGCCACAACTACCATTGAATAAGAATCCGACGTGGACATATCTTAATTCTGACCTGGCACCTCACAACCACCTGCCTCGTGCTTCCCAGAGAAGCCCGAGATCCTCGCCGTCGGTATGGTTCCATCAGACGGTCCGTATTCTTAAGGCAGTATTGCAGGGTCTGGTGATTCCAATTATTCAACTCAAGTCTCTCAGTCACGGAAATTGTGAGAATGCGATGGGCACCACCGATAGGATAGGAGGTCTTCAAACTTTCTGGCATTGATGACGGGGCCGTTAGATGATGTCACTCCCTTATTTTTTATTTATATAGTTTAATTAGATATTTGTATAATGTTTTTAATTTATACTTTAAGTTTTTATATAAAAAATACATTAAAATATCTGCATATCCAAGTTGTTTTCTTAAAAAAAAATAGTAGCCAAGTCAAATAGCAAGTTTTAGTAGAAGGAGAGCGTGAACGTGAGCGCGTGCTGAATGTTGATAGCAAATAAAGGTTTTTTTAGCATGGAATTGTTTTTAAAAAGATAATTTTAAATTAATTTTTTTATGTGTTTTTTTAATTGTGTGTTTATAAAAATAAATTTTAAATAGAAAAATATTATTCGCTGAATGTGAACAGTAGTGGTTGATGCATCACCTCGGATCTCGATATCGCCACAGCCTCTCCCCTTTTTTAATGCCTTACCTTCTTCTTTTTCAGTACCGCAGACAGTAAAAGAAAAGTAAAGAACAGGTCTGGCCAAATGTTTTAATTAGGCTCATAGCTAACAAAAAAATATTTTTTATTTTATTTTCTAACCCGGTTCACACGCTTATCGTCTAATATTACGAGTCTTTGAATCATTAATCATACAAGGTTTTAGAAACTCTAAAAGAAATTAAACTCGTGATAGCAAGCCCAACGCTGGACGAATTAAGCTCTACGTCTTCGAGAAAAGTCATGCCTTCACCTTTCCGCCGGTTGAAATTGGGGTCTCTCTTCCACCAAGAGAACTGTTTGAGGATATCTTGTTTATTTTTTATTTATAAAAATATTAAAATAATATTTATTTTTTATTTATAAAAATATTAAATAATATTTTTATTTATTTATTTAAAAACATTAAATATTTTAATTTAAAATATAATATTTTTTTTCAAAAATAATTTTGAAATACAATATTAAATCAGGCCAACCAATGAGATGCTCGGATTATAAAAGTATATCAATTACTCCCCTATATTGTGTAGCGGAGTAGGTGGCTATTTAGAAATATAATTAAAATTATTTTTTATTTAAAAATATATCAAACTAATATTTTTTATTTTTAAAAATTATTTTTTTATATAAACACATAAAAATAATTTAAAAATATTTAAAAAAATAAATTCAAGTAAAAAATAATAAAAAAATATTTTTTTTTAAACAAAGCGTGAAATCAAGCATGCGCTGATTTCTTCCCGTTTTCTTTCCTTCTCTGACGCCAACTTTACTCATCTAACTAATAAATTGTCCCGTCCCCCTTTTATTGCCAACTTTATTATTTCTCGTCTTGATGATCTAACCTTATTGTTTACTAAAAATGGGCATGTTTAACATAAATTTCAAATAAAAATAAATAAAAGGTTTATGATCTCTACAAACTCAGGAATAATTCCCCTACGTGTTTCGAGTAACTGGTTTGTATGTTTGCATTGCGCTGAAAGGACATCAAGTTCTTTAAAATGTAAACAAATTTCTAGGTCTCGAAAAAATATTTGGCATTCTCATTGAATCTGGAAATATAATTGTTTAGATTTTTTTTCTTTTATAAAGATATATTTTTCTATTGACATACATTTTTTTTATCCTGGTCAGCAATGTTTTTAATAGAAACATTTATAAAGTTTTTAAAATATATTTTATGATAGTTAAAACGAGCTGACAAGAAATATCAAAATAGCTTGAACAAGTTTTATGTGGTTAGAAAGGTATAAATATGATAAATTATGTTCAAAATCTATTTTTAAATTTAATAATAAAAAATAATCAATTTATATGAATAATTCATTATTGATGTTATTATTTTCAAATTTCATACATGATAACTAAAAAAAAAATTTAAAGACTTATATCCACGTAAAATTAGCACGGTTTAGAGTATGTTTGGTATTGTTTTTGTGTTTGAGGTTTTAAAAAAATAGTTTGATGAAAAATACTTTAAGTGCGGTTCAATATAATTTTTAAAGTGTTTGGTTAAAACTATAGATGAATTTAAGGTCAATGAAAAATAGTTTAAAGTGTTTGATTATCAAACTTTTCATATTGCTTTTAACTTAGAAAATTATTTTAAAATATATATTTATTTATATTTTAGTTAATTTTTAGATTATGTTAATATTAAAAATATATTTTATATTAATAAACACATATTATATAAAAATTATTTATATTATAATTATTTTTAGGTTATTTTAATATTAAAATATTTTAATTTTCATCATCTCTCGTGCAGTTTCCAAGCAGCAGTTCAGTATGAGTTCCATGAATATATATTTTAATTTATAGATCATAAACACAGGAAAAGCAACTCAAATGTGTTTTTTCCAAGCAACGGTTCCAACTCAATTTAATGTGGGTCCTATGACTACAAAACTTGCGGTTCATATTTAACCGAACAATAAAATTACTGTTTTTTTTTTAAACTTTGATCTAGACCTCAATACCAAAAGGGCATTTAGTGTCTATTTGGGAGGACAGTTGCAGTAGCTTTTAAAATATTAAACTATTAATTTTTAAAATAAAAAAAAATAGTCAACACGCCGGTTTGGCCACGTGCCAAACGGTCATTTAATATCATGAGCAAGTGAGGGTGAAATCAAGGCCATCAATGAACGAGGGACCTGATCAAAACCTGTGTTGATGTGTGGATGTAGATCTGTAATTTCCCCAGATACTAAACTCTCGCATTGAAACTAGTGAGCATGGATTTTTTGCATATCGATCCATATGGGTTTTTATAAGTATATATTATAAGTATATAAAATGTGATTTAGTAAAAAATATTTGCGCGTGTAAACCCCTGGAAAATTGAAATTTCATGGGAGTTCAAAAAAATAAATGCATGCGTGTTATTTTGTTAAGTGGAAGCAATTTGTTCCGTGTTGAACGGCAAGAGTTCTGTGAAATTATATTTGTTGTTGTGAGAAATGACGATTGGAATAAAATTAAATTCGCTGTGTTTATTATATTGCTTGTTATATTAAATGTCCGATTATGTGGAGCGGCGCACTGTGACAGAAATGCTGTAAATGCTGTGAGAGGATAAATATCTGAAGCGAAGATTTAATTGACCGGGGTATGCGCGAGGCTGATGTAAATTGAACTATTTTTTTTAGATGAGTTGGTATAAAAAACAATAGTCTATATTTCATATACTCGATATTTATTTTTGTCGTCAATGCAGTGTAGTGTTGTGGGATGTTACAGGTTGGCCTCTTATCCAGCTTGCACGGACATGTTTTGATTGGTTGAAAATATCATTGTCAAATGACAAGTATGCCCAGTAATTTGTCAGCTTGCGCAGCGACACTTCAAACTTAGTTTGCTATCGATTTTGAATCATTTCATTGTTTCGACTCGGAGCCCCATTTTCTGCTCGTAAAGATACCAAACCTAACTACCAAACGAAATTTCCATGGCTGAGTTACAGCTCCAATTTTCAACTTTAGACAAAGCTTGATTTTATATATAAGAGCATTGTGGTGGCTGCTTTTAAAAATATTATTAATTTTCAAATACATTAAAATAATTTATTTTTATTTTTTAATATTAAATCACGATATAAGTACATTAAAATAAGTTTATATCAGTACAGTTTTAATAATAAACAAATCGAAACCCAGTACAAATGACACCGTGAAATAAAGACCCTTTTCAAAATTCAAAACAATTAAAGCTGATGGGATTTTGAATATTATTTACAAGTTGCCATTCCATTACGCCATCCGCGAGGTGGGCCCATGGGGGTGGGGATGGATTAGCAATTTTTTTCAAGATAATCAGCTCCACAAAAGAAAGGATAAAAGCAGTCTGATTCGCGATCCTCTTAAGCCATCTTTGTCTCCAGGAGGATCTAAATGCCACGATTCTAGCATAGGTTCATGCTAGCAGTGACTGTCTGAGATTGTTTATCAGAAAAATATTTTTATTTTTTATTTTAAAATATTTTTATACCATTTGATGTATTAATATTAAAAATATTTTTTAAAAAAAAATATTTAGATATTTTTTTTAAATAAAAAATACTTTAAAAAACACATTACCCAGGCGCAACATCTCACTCATATAATTTCCATAATATATATGACTTTTTTTTTTCAATATCAGTACACTGAAATAAAAAAAAAATAACAATTTAATATTTTTCATAGCATGTAATTTTATATAAAAAAAACTATGGTTTCATTAAAAAAAAACAAATATAAACCACACAATATCTTCAACATATGTTTAAGTTATTTATTTTAATACAAAATTTATTAACAAGAAAAATATGATGAATTAAAAAAAAAAAAAAAAAAAAAAGGCAACGGCCATGGCCCTCCAAGGGTTAGCTCACATGCACGGACTATTTTTTTCCTGTTGGCAAATGGAGTGGACAGCACCTTTCTAACATGGAAGAAAAATTAATTTTTTATCCAAAAATTTATCCTAATTTAATTTCACATCAAGAAAATCTCAATAGTTCTTTTTTTATTGAATAAAGTCCATTAACACCAAAATATTTTTTATATATAGCAAGAATATAGTTAATCGATGATTTTCTCTCTATCTGTTTCATTTTTTAAAATGATTTTTTATTGTTCTCTCGGATCTAAAAAGAACTTTTTGAAACAAAATTATAACTCTAGAATTCTTGTGATTGATTATGTATTTTTTTTTCATGTTTACATTGTAATTTCTCCTTTTAATCTTATCTTTTTACTATAATTTAAAAGTTTATCTCATAAACTTCGATTAGAAAAGTATCACATAAGAAACAAATCAAAGATGAGGTTTTTTCTTAAAAAAAAAAACAAATGTGAAAGGAAAAAAAATGCAGGAGCAACCTGTTTATAATTACGTTTTAAAAATGTTTTTTGAAAAAAAAATATTTTTTTATTTTTCATTTTAAATTAAAAAATCTAGTATTTTTATATCATTTTCATGTGCTGATGTCAAAAATAATTTTAAAAATATATAAAAACAAATTATTTTAATATATTATTAAATAAAAAATATTTTAAAAAACAACCTTAACAACAGTTCTAAATAGACACGAAACCGGAAGCGATTCTTTTAGTATATACTAGTTAATGGCCCGCGCTACATTGCGGGCGTAATGAGAGCTGAGTAAATATTTTTTACAATTGTTGAGATAAAACTATAATATTTCAACATATAAAACTTGATACTATGAAACAAATCAACATCCTTTATCATAACAACACTGACATCGAAGTCTTAACTTCTAAAATTATCATCATTATTACCGTCAAAATAATAAATATTATTAAACACACCTGAGAAAAAAACACAAAACAAATTAATAAAAAAACAAATAAGAACAAAAACTAAAATTATTATTATTATTATTCTTATTCTTAATCTTGATATTATTATTGCATTAAGAACGGGGAAAAACATAAAATAAAATTAAATGCTAAAAAAAACATAAAAACATTAACAAAAGAGCAATAAAAAAATAAAAAAAATGATAAAAAAAACATAAAAAATTATTGTTTGAAAAAAAAATAATTTGACTTGAAAATTAAAAAAATTATCACACTACATTACGGGCTGATGAAATAATTTTTATAATTATTGGGAGTAAAGAAATTAATAGGATATGTTGCTCTAAAACTAAAATATAATATCTATATATGCAGAATTTAATATAATAAAACAAATCACTATATTTTATTATAAAAAGAGCAGCATCAAAGTTTTAACATCTAAAACTATCATTACTATTACTGTCAAGACAATAAAAATTATCATATTGTTCCAGAAGAAAAAAAACTGAAAAACATTAAAAAAAAAGTAAGTAAGAAAAATAATTGAAATTCTTATTCTTATTCTTATTTTGGTCCTTGTTATTGTGTTAATAATGAAAAAAACTGAAAGCCTAAAAAAATCATGATAACTTTAACGAAAGATGAAACAAAAAATAAAAATAAAAATTATGAGGTAAAAAAATCATTTCACTTGAAAAAAAAATATCATAAAAGAAAGAACAAACAAAAAAATAAAATAAATGATAAAACATAAATAAAAATCATTAAATGGGAAAAAAAATTATTTGACCTTAAAATTAAAAAAATGGACGGCACAACGTTACGAGATGAGCAAACAATTTCTATAATTGTTAGGATTAAAAAAATTAATAGGATTTGTTAGTCAAAAAATAAAATATAATATCTATAAATGTAAAATTTAATATAACAAAATAGATCACCACATCCTATCATAAAAATAGCAACATCAAAGTCTTAACATGTTATATTATCATTGCTATTACTGTCACACCCTCAAATTATAATATCATGAAATCTCCCAACATTTATTTACCAATGTCAAGTATTGGGTAATATGTCTAAAATTAGAGGATTTTTTTTATATATATTTCGGCAGAGTTTTCTCTCTATTTTTTTTTGTTGGTATCAAGTTATCGACAACACTTCTATTATATGTCATTACGACTTCCATCTTGATCCAACCATCATGGATCACATTCTATTCATTAAACAATAACTCAATATTTATACTTATCAATGTATGCAAGTCTCATAATATCAATTAGTAAATCAACATAAATGTACCACCGAAACAACTCAAAAGATAAACAAATTCATCAGTAAACGTAATAAATGCTAACTAACTACATATAAGCCTTTAAACTACATAAATACAATATTAAGATTAAGAGTCATACTATATTTATAATAAATCTTATCTTATCATTTTGAAAATGATTTGGTTATACTAATAACTATACATACATATAATACATTCACTACATATTACACCTTCTACTTATTTTTTACAACACATGAGGATTTACACTTAAAGTAAAGACATGAATATTACATTCCAAAATAGTAATTCATAAACAGGAGTATTTCCACATCTAACGATCTGCATCACCTCGCGGTGTACCTGTTTCAACAATAACAATATTAAATAACTTACTCACTATATATTATTCTAATATTAATTAATTACTATTAACCTTTGAAATTTAATATTTCCACTTCAATCTAACTTAATCCCTTAATTTACATAATATTTTCAAAAATTACAATTCCAGCTAACTCATCTTAATTACCAAATAAATCTAACACTTCCATATAATCCCTTAAAAATTTGGTTTCCTTCCTCAATCACCAGTAGATCCAGTACTTCCATTCAAATTACCCATCAGTCGGCTAACCTCTTTTGTTAGTCAATCAATCTGGTAATTTCATTTGAATTTCCCAGCATCCGGCTAACCTCTTTTATTAACCAATCAATCCGGTAATTCCATTTGAATTACTCAGCATCCGGCTAACCTCTTTTATTAGCCAATCAATCCGGTAATTTCATTTGAATTACCCCATATCCGGCTAACTTCTTTTATTAGCCAAACAATCCAGTAATTCCATACGAATTATCCAACATCCGGCTAACCTCTTTTATTAGCAAAACAATCTGGTAATTTCATACGAATTACCCCATATCCGGTTAACCTCTTTGTTAACCAACAAAACCGGTAATTTCACATAATTCACTGGTAATTCACGCAATCATAACTCAATTTATTCATTTGCTCTATTTGTTTAATATCAATTAAATGAGCAAAATAGATTATTAGGGAAACTAACAATTATAAAATAAGGCGACGAATCACCCACCTTATGCTCGGGATGACTCAGCTCCTCCTGTCTGATAACCAGCTCCAGACACAACTCCTAAATCAATGAAGTGTCATTGTATCATTAGTCCATCAATATTTTTCTTACATGCCGAAACACAAAGCACGTGATATTTCTATTTGTAATTTTTTCTAATAAAATTCATTCTCAAGTATAACATCATTATTCTACATACAACCTCATATTTAACTCAAGTTACTTCTTTGCTTACTCTATGTTCATAATTCCTCCATCAAATAATTCTTCTATTCCTTATACCCTCACATCATATTATTTATTTTATCTAAATGCTATATTCAAACACAACCTAGACATCTTGTCTTCATATTTTCTTTTAACTACTTTATTTCTCTTTTAATTTGAATTTACTTATTATTTTCTTAATTTAAATGCTATCTCTTCATTTAAACCAATAAACATTAACATCAAAACTCATTCTCTCACCTTTTCCTTCATTTGACCAAATATGGTGTTTCTTTTTCCTCCCCCAAATTTTTCTTCATTTATTTGTTATTTCAACTTATTTTCATTCTACTCCACTTCAATTTCATCATTTTTCCTTTCCCTCTTAATCCCCCCAAATTCACATAAGAACCCTAAATTCAAAAATATAGGATTTAAGGGAAACCAAGGTAAAATTCCATGAAATTACTTCCCAACTTAATCAAATAAGCTTAAGAACACATCTAAATCAAACATGAAATCTAAACTTCTCATGCTTACCTATTGCTTTTCTTCCAATTCCTCTTATCTTCCAAAGTTAGCTGAATTCCCCTTCTCAAATCCTCATTACTTCACTTATTTTAGTGTTTTATAGGTTGAACTTGTAAGCTTATAAAGGTATTTTCTCAATTTCCTTATTGATTTTCCTTACTTTTCTCTCTTTCTCTCACGTTATGCTCTGTTTCTCCTTTCAATTTTTTTGTTTCTGCCCATTCGACTGTTAATAGAAGAGAAGGAGAGCTTATATGTTTTGTTTTCAAATGACAAATTTTTATTATATCCTTAATGATTTTTTTTTTTGCTAGCACTACCGAGCTTCCATTCATCTTAAAATTTTAACCATATCTTATTCAATATATTTTAAGATTTCTCAGAAAATTTTAGCTCCGTCCGATGGTCGGATCGAAAATTACATCCAATAACGCAAAACTAGATGAATTGTGATTTTTCGTCAAATTTCTGGATTTCTCTAAAAATGCTGAAATTTTAACCTAAGCTAAAGTATCATATTAGAAGGCTCCACACAAAATTTCAGAATTTTTAGATAACCCAATCAAGATTTATGAATTGTTTTACATAAAACTAGTCAATTTATGATTTTTCGCTCAGAGGTTTTACAATCATGTTAAAACAATAAAAATTATCAAATTATCTCGAGAGTGAAAAAGTTGGAAAACATTAATAAAATAGCAAGTAAGAAAAATAACTGAAATTATTATTATTGTTGTTGTGTTAATAATAAAAAAACAAAAAAATGGAAGAAAAAAAATCCTAATAACTTTAGCAAAAGATAAAATAAAAAAATATAACAAAAATTACAAGGTAAAAAAAATTCACCTGACTTGGAAATAATAATGAAAAAATCAATAAAAAACTAAAAGAAAAAATAAAGGGAGAGAAAAAACAGAAACATCAATTTTTAAATGATCATATATACAAAATAAAATTTAAGAGCTAATTTTTTTGAAAAAAAATACAACCTCAACAAATAAGAGAACAACAAAAATTAAAAATCAAAACAAAGAGCACACTTATATATACATGGATAAAAATAGGGATTATTCAAGAAATATAAAAAAATAAAGGGATTAAAATAAAATAAAAATTAAAAGTAGAAGGGCTGAAATGAAAATCAAATATCAAGGAATCAAATCAAAAATTAAAAGTATAAGGACCGAAATGAAAATCAAATATATTATCAATTTCAATCAAAGGATAAAATTAAAAAAATAGAAACTTCTATACCGAATTTATTGAGTTATTTAAACCCGATCCGAAAATTAAAAGAAGGAGAACCGAATTGAAAAATGGACATTGAATTAATTCCAATTTGAGGACCCAATTGAACTAAATTAAAACTTATATACTAGAAATCAGGATCAAAAACAAAATTGAAAGTCCAGGGACTGAAGTGAAAAGGAACGAAAACCGAGGGACTCTCCTACACTTTTACTTGCAGGAGAGAGAAACGTGGCTAGCGGCTTTAACTGACTGCCGCAGCGTCCATGGATATCGGCTGGTGAAACGCGCTGCCGCGAGAGGAAGACCATGCGGAGGCGAATAGAGAGAGACGCCAGCAGCCCATCTCCGGCCACCTTAGGATGCCGCACGCGCCACCTAAACAGGGCGTGGTGCATAAAACCGGCTAGCGCGTGCTCCGCACGCTCTGACAGTTACCGATGAAATTAATTAAAAAATGAGGTCAATTACCTATTTGCCCCATGTACCAAAGTCACTATTTTTGTCTTATTAGGGGCAACAACTGTATTTAATCAATTTTGAAAAAAAAATTAAAAAACAGCAGGTCAACGGGCCGGGCTGGACTGGGCAAGTCTGAAATGGGTAATGACCACGGAGCCCCTCGGTCTGGCTGTGTTTTTTATCATTTTCAAGGGGCAGAATCGTGAATGCACTATTCAGAAATAGGTAAAAAAAAATGGTGCCTGTATGTGCAGGAAGCATAAAATACAAATGTCTACTTCACAGTGCCAATGAGTCTACCGCTATAGTTATTCGACGGATCTCTTTTAATGTATTTGATAATATCTATGCATCCAGCAGTAAATATGCATTTTGTAATATTTTAGAGTATAAAAAGAGACATTATTTTATGCAAGAATGATTCGAATCAAAGCAAGCTTTCTTTCTTTTTTTCCGTGCTGTGGAAAAAAATGCACCCATGGAATAATACTATACTAACCAAAACATGTTAATAAAATACACCTGCTGCTCCATCACACGACGATGGATTTACATAGTACTTTATGAAGAAATATTTTTATAATACTTCTTCGTAATAAAATAAGTCCACAGGCATGCTTGTTTCCAACACCTAGGAACGAGTATATATTATTATATTAAACCCAGACAAAGGAATCCGTCCCACTCTTCCACTTGCCAAATGCTCTCTCTCTCTCTCTCTCTACACACACACACACACACACACACACACGTAAGCAGCAGGAGCCCACGAGCCAATCATCAAGGCCTATTAGGATTCGCTTGGACATGTTTAATCAAGACAGTGTTCATAATATATAAATGTATTGTTGCGTCATCCGAATTAATCTTGATATTCTAACTCGACTCGGGATTACATTGCTGTACTATATGATTAGAGACGACTAAAACAAATATGATATGATAGTGGGCCGAGACAATCCCATCCAACGCCACTTCTTAACTGTATTTAAAAACAATTATTTATTTTTAAATTAATACAATAATTTAAAATTCATTGCATATGTTCAATACATAGACCAGAAAGCCGAGGACATGTTTTTGTCAACATGGCTAGCATTTGTTTATTGCTCCGTGCTGAGGCAGCATTGGCCGGAGGGCTTTACGGGAAGAAACGAGGTTGATTCAATGTTTTTTTTCTCACCGAGTTACATCGGAAATGTTATTTTATGCTAGAATTAAATATCTTATGATCAAGTCTGAAATAAACTATATAAATTACATTCATTGATTGATTAAAAAAATATACAACTTTCATTTAAAATCAAACCTATGCTCTTGTTCCATTATTAATTAGGTAGTCGTGGATAATACCAGAGCCAAGCACTTACCAAATTGAAATATAATATTCCGGCCGATCTTTCTTTCTTTTTTATAATATTGCAGATCAGACAAGGATTTTTTTAATGGCTATATTTTAATGATATTTTTGAAAAAAATTATTTTTGAAATATTTTTATATTGTTTTCATGTGTTTATCAAAAATAATTTTTTATTTTTAAAAAAATATTTTTGATAAACACATGAAAACGATATAAAAATATTTCAAATAAAAATTTATTATTTTAATATATTTTTAAATAAAAAATATTTTAAAAAATAATATTAAATACACCTATAAACAATCACATGACTACACGTTTTATTATTGTAGTTTGCGAGTGAGCTGGCAGGGAGGCTCCAGGTGAAAACGTACCGTTTGGTAGGTTTCAAGCTATTAATTATTTTATTTTATTTTATTTTTTTGTGTATAGTGGTCCTTTTATCATTAAGTTTCAAAAATTCTTTTTAAAAAAATTAAAAATTTTAATTTTTTAAATTAGTGTTTTTGATAATTTTAAATCTAAATGATTTTTTTTAAAAAAATATTATTTTAATATATTTTTAAATTAAAAAACACTTTCAATAATAACAACTCAACCCTACTCCATAACCATCATAGCATTTAAGTTAAAAAAGATTTTCAAGGCAAAGTAGGTGGGGGAACATGCAAAGAAAATACAGGAATTAAGATGCCCACGCAAAACATCAAATAAATTTTGAGCACTTCCTTTTTCTATTGCCTCGATCTTCCGAACTGGGTGCGCAAACATCTATGAAAAGGTTGATATACGGCTAGGATTGATTTAAAATTGGTAGACGTGGATGCTTGACCCGTGGCTAAGTTTTTAAAATCAACTTTAACTATATTTATACGGTGATCATCGTGTATCATTATCCAACCAATTTTTATAATTAAAAAAAGGATAATATTTTCAGCAGCTCAATCATCTGAAACTATTGCATCTGAAACTATTGAATGATTAATGGTGTGTTTGATATTGTTTTTGTTTTTGTGATTAAGGTTTTAACAAAATAGTTTTATGAAAAGCATTTTAACTGTGGTTTAAAATAATTTTTGAAGTGTTTGATTAAAACTGCTTTTGAGTTTGAGATTAATGAAAAGTAGTTTCATGTATTTGGTTACCAAAATTTTCATATTGCTTTTAACTTGGGAAATTATATATATATATATATATATATATATATATATATATATAATTAATAATTCAAGTAAATTAGACACTTGTTTTTTATATTAATAAACATGTATTATGTAAAAAATATTTATATTTTAATTATTTTTTATATTATTTTTATATTAAAAATATATTTTTATAAGAAAATATAATAAATAATGATATATTTTTATATGTTAAAATATATTTTAAAAATATATAAAATATATTTGTTATATAAAATCTGCTCAAGCACCCTTATGGGATAATTATAGTGTCCTGCAAGTTTGTGGAAAATTCTAGTTGTTATGATAGAAGAGCAAAAATAATGAAAATATGGTGGTAAATAAATCAAATAAAAAATGATAAATTATATATAAAAAAATCAGAATTGCAAAACAAAAGGAAAGGAAAACGTGCAATTTTGTTTACAAAATGATCATTTGTATACCGAGAGGAAAAAGAAAAATAACGTTGTTTAAAGTAAATAGCTCTCCACGTTATCTTTTCTAATTTTGTAGTATGCATCAAAAAACAGTGTCACATCCCAAACATCAAAAAGCATAAAATTCCTGCTTTTCTTGCACCGGCGTTTGGAGGCAAATTTCACGTGGGACCCATGCCACAAACCTGCGTTTGTTATGTAACCAAACACTGATGTGCTTTTTTTGAAGCCACTTTTTTCGAAACGGAGGTACAACAGTTATGCCAAACATCCACTAATGCTATGTTGAATTTATTTAAATTGTTTTTCCGTAACTGATTAAAAAATATTTATCTTTCTAGAGAGATTGGATATGAGGGGTTTGAAATTACATCTCAATCAATGAAATATTGATATAATTTAGGTAAACTATATAATAAAACTATATAATAAAAAAATATTAAACTATAATGATCTGAGCCAACGCGAGGGTTTTGTATTCAGTTCCATATGATGATAAGCAAAAGTAAGAAACTTGGATTTGGTAATACATTACTCTATTTTTATATTATAAATATATTGCCTATATTAATATATCAGAATTGCAGGGAAAAAATCATCTAAAAATACACTCATTTAATGTTTTTTTTAATAAATAAAATGCATTTGAACCAAGAAAAAAACACCACCTCTCTCATAGTCAGAGTAAGGAGGAAGCATGGAGGATCAGCTGAATCGGGCCACCGGGCCCCCCTGCAGGTATGCATGACCCAATCTGTCTTCTCCTTTTCCCTTGCGGTCCCATCTCCCACGCCTAAGAATGTGATCGCAGCCGAGCATCGACTTTTCTTCGTTATTATTTAAAATATTAGCACTACATTTATTAATACGCAGCACGTCAAATTAAAAAAAAGTGAAAAACATAGTAGCACGTCAATGAAAACTTTATTTAATTCTACAAAAAAATAAATCAGCTTTATAATATTCATTTTTTTTATTAGATTATCCCAATCTCATAGTTATATATTGTTCGGATTAATTTAAATTTATTTTCTTACCATATTTTATTATTTTATATTTAACGAGTATGAAATTGAGTTGTTTTGTTGATGGTAGAAGCTTGGTCTTGGCTTGTCAACAGAAGGGAGGAAAGCTTTTTGGGCAGGAGAACTGTTTGGTTGCTGGGCTGGGAAATTCTTTATTCTAGACACGGGCTACAGAATAAATACGTTTTCGTATTAGTGGGCCGATTCCAGTTATCGACTCTACAGATGGCCCAGATAAACTTCTAGACTAAGCTTCAGTAGGTAGCTACAACATTCATCGGATGGGCTTTTATACAGGCCTTAACACTTGCTTAAAATAAGTGGGCTTGCAATTGAATTGTGAATATTTTTTTTTTGTGCGAGCTGCGAAATGGGAATTATTATGGTTATTATTATTATTATTTTGAGAAATGGAATTGAAATGATTTTTTATTCGAGAATTGCTTCTTTTTTTTCTTCTTGAGATATAGAAATAACATGAATTCACTTTAAAATTATCTTATGTCTCTATCTCTATATCTTCAATCAAACAATTATATGTTTTTTTAGTCACAGAACACAAATAAAAAGATAATAATACACAAATTGATGGATTTATGCCTTCTTTTCCTTTCTTTTTTGGTAAATCTTAACATATTATAGTATGGTCATAAATCTGCAAAAGGGTGCGTTTGCAGATCACGTGCGGTAGTGATTTTAATTGGGATAATCATGGTTCTCTCTGCAATCTCCAAGGTAAGGTGGCTTTCCACACGGTTGGTGAGACAGATGCTTGGACCCCCGCTCAACATGCTGGCTCCAAGGACTGGACTGATCACAAGAACTTCCATACTGGTGGCTGTCTAAGTGAGCTTCCCCAACTGTGGTTTCCACGTTACAGGATTTGCTAATCCCCTGGATCTCTGCGATTTGATGAATCATTATTTTGGTACGGTGCGTTGTCAATTAGAAGAATGTTTTTCGTTTTTCATATTCTGTAACCTGACTTGGATCCAAGTTCAGTTGCTAGCAAGGCCATCAAAACCAAAATGCATTGCAGGTGAACCAGCTGCAATTCAGGCCATGCAGTGCGACATATCCTGTTTCTTCTTCGTGTGAGATTCCCATGGCCACTGTCAGGCTAGACAAAAGCTTTACACAACAACGATTAGGATGTTGGCACCGAGCCCACGAGCTCTGGTTGCCTAGGCGTTGGCTGGACCCTGCAGTCCTTCCGTCGTTACCTCGGCTATACCAGGACCACCTCCGGCCCACATGATCCGCGCTGTACTCGCAGTGATTGCCAACGCTATTTGGAGGACTTGAACGCTAATTAAGCGAAGTTTTGCTATAATTGTCTTCATGCTCCAATTAGAAACCGAGCTCAATAAATGATCCTTTAATAATATGGATTAGATAACTGACCCTCGGCATTCAATACTGTCTGGCTTTCATTCGCGGGTAATTTGAAGAAAAATGTGGTGATTTCTTTCTTGGTAAGGGCTCTTTGTGGAGTCTCCATGGCGGCAACTGTTTACCAGGATCGTGGTAATTTGAAGATCTCTCGGCTGTTGACTTGTTGGACAAGCATCGGTGGCGTTGGTTACCAGGATTGGGCTGCTAACAAGAACTTCCACTTTGATGACACCCTCGTTTTCAGTTATAAAAACCATTTCCACGACGTGAAGATAATGATATACCACGATTTTGAGCCGTTCAATGTAACATCCGTAACAATTAGAAAATTTGTTTTGAGAATATATTTAATGAACACATTTAAGGTTTAGTTGAGTTTAGAGTTAAGATTTTATTGAAAATTATTATCCTATAAATGTAATTAATATTAAATATTAGCATATTTTAAACAAATTATAAATAAATAGAACATTGATATAAAAAACTTTAGATAATATTTTTAATTAAACTCGAAACCCTTCATCCTATATTAAAAAAACACACACAATAATTAATAAGTACCATGTATTATTTTAGTTTAAGCATCATATATAATTATATGTTTACCGAGTATATTATGATTTTGTTTTGATTTATACTAAATTAATAGTTTGTGTTAAACTGCATGTCAAATCTAAATATTTTTTTAGTTAAAAAAACAAAAAAAATCTTGTGGTCATTTATTTGAAGTGCCCAAGTCAATTTAATGGGTCCAAATACAACCAAAACCATTAATAAAAAAATAGTTTGACTAATGATAAATATAAAAGATGACTTCCTATATAAATATTTAGATGATAACATATAAGATCTATTTAGATAAATATGGGTTAGCCCGTCAATTCACATGCCAGTCCACGAGACCATGATAACATTATAAAAACAAAGTACGAGGTCTAGTTTTAATAAACCCAATCATAGATGATGGAATTAGAAGAAGAAAATCAACCAGTAAAAACAAAAAAATTATCCAAGTCAATTTAGGTTAACCTATTAGACTCACTACTTAGATCATGAGACTAAGTAGCCCAATAGACAATAAATTAAAACAAGTTATGAAAATCATTTCTTAATCAGATCAATGGTCAAATATGGTTTTTTTCCCGTAAAAAAACAATAATTTAAAATAAATACTAAATAAGGGCTTGAAACACCCTGGGTTAACTTGTTGGGCACGTAATTCAAGCCATGAAACGAGGATAATTTCATAAAAAGCAAACCAAAATAAATTATGAAGTTCAATTCTCAATCAAAATGATGTCGAATGATAAAAATGAAAAGAAAAAAAATAGCTAGAAAAGGAAGTAAAAAACTCCTATCAGTCGAGTTTAATAAGATCTCTCAAACTAATAGATCAGAAAATAAGATCAAGATAATCTTATAAGAAGTCCAATAAAAAAATATCTAGTTTAATCTTTAATCAATTTAAAGTTGAAGGATAAAATTGAGATTAAAAAATCAATCAAAAAAAGTTTTTGTCAATTTGAGTCCATGCATTAAAGTCGTGATATGAGTTATAAGATAGTTTTAACAAACGAGATTAAGAAAAAAAACCTGAGTTAACCTATCAACATGCAATTAAAAATATGAAAAAATATAATTTTATAAAAAATAAACTAAGAAAAATAATGAACTTCAATCCCTAACAAACCTAATTAGAGTTAAAAGAGATATTGAAATTGAATAATCAATCAAAATGAGAGAGAAAAAATAATTATAGTCAACTTGGCATTAGTTTTGAGAAATAGATAACCTCATAGAAGAAAAAAAATCATAAAATCTAATTCTCAACTAACTTAATATTCAAGAATAAAATCAAGAAAAAAAGTTAATTAAAAAAAAATCAAGCTAACCTATCAAATCCTTGTCGTAAAAAATATTGAAATCATCAATGGATCTAATATTGAAATATAAAATCTATATTTAGTTCTGGATAATTGCTGTATCTTTGTAAATCTTCAAGCTGGTTCAATCTCGGAGGGTTCTCTTAAAATTGAGTTCAAGATTTCATGGAGTATCATCTTCTTTCCTTTCAAGATATTTAGAGTTATTTTTATTTTTCAAATCTGTCTAATACTGATGAATTGGAAGAAAATACAAAATCTGCGGCGAGTAACTTAAATAAACCTGCCCAGTTCTTTTATGCATCCGATCAGCTCTAAGGCTGAGCCTTTTAGACAGAATCTGACGCAGTGTCCTGGAGTCATTTACTAGTTATCTTGTGATGAGCCATGGTGTGTACAGGGCTAGGAGGCATGAGCTAGATGGACGTTGCTGGCAGCTAGAGCTCGCAGAACTTCATAGTTTCTGCCAGTAGCTTTCCATATTCAAGCTGGTTTACCCCACACTCGCAGCATCCTAAACCCTGCCCGGCTAAAGCAGAAATGATTAATGCTTTAAATATCAAAATAATATAAAAATATTAATTAAAAAACAAAATTTAAAAAATACATTTAGACCAGCACAGGTTAGGCAAGGGTTTTTCTCTCTCTCTCTCAGAAGAGCAAGAACATTTCAAGCAATGAATGAAAATAGAAGAGAAAAGCGTATGGCTATAATTGCTAGAATCTGAAGCTGTACTTATTATTCCAAGGCTCAACAATCTTCTTTGGACTTATCCCAAATAATATCATGCCTTATAATGTATATAATTACAAGTGCTAGTATACATTAAAATTAATATCATGATTGCTGATGAGCACAAGTAAAATATTTGTATGGGTTAATCACTGGATTTAAATAAATTAGAAAAAATCCATCAAGTTTAAATAAAAGGGAGGCTTGCCTGTGCAGGCAGTGGCTTTCTAGCTAATTATAGCATTTCTAACTGCTCCTGCCTGTGCCCCACAGCTGATCATGCTACTGGTCTGTCGTTTAGGTGTGTGCGCCGTCGATTGCATCGCATACCCAAGTTAAGGGACCTTTTTACCCGATTTGTCTCCTTTTATGAAATCTTTACACGTTCTCCCGCAATGTTAACGAGTATGGCGTGGAGGGTGAGTATTTGTTTTTTTAGCGTTTTAAAATATTTTTTATTTTTAAGAAAACTAAATTGTAGTTTTTTAATAATCTTGTGTTGATATTAGAGATATTAGAAATATATTTTTAATTTAATTTTTTAAAAATAATTTATATAGCCAACACCAAAAACACACGAATCAATTCATAATATCGGTTTTACGCCAAGAGAAATAATATTGCATTCCCAATTATTTAGAATTGAGATTGAGCTTCTTCTTTTTTTTTAATTTTTGATTTTTTTCAAAATATATTTTTTAATATTTTTAAATTGTTTTGATGCATTGAGATGTCAGAGCAAATTTAAAAAATCAAAAATCTAATATGTTCTTTGACATATTATTAACACGTATTTTAATGTATTAGTTTAGGTTAACTACCCTTTTATTACCCAGATCATATGTTTATGTAATGCTCACCCGAGTTAAATCATGCTAATTTTTCAATTTAATTTCACTATTTTATATTTAATTGGCTAAAATTGAAATGTTTTATTTTTTTCTTTTGATTTTTTACGCTATGATGATTTTTTTAAAATATATTTTTAATTGTTTACTATCGTAACTTATTTGTTTTAATATTTAATTAAAATGGAATTAACTATTTTAACGAAGTAAATTGTTTAGGCTGGAATTGTAGATTTTTTACCTTGCTTTAAAATATACATACTGCACATGATCATCATTAAAAAAAAATAACAAACCAGCAGCGTAGAATGGATCACGTCTAAGTACTACCTAAACATAAACCATAAATAATTGCATGATGGAAATTTAAATCTTAAGTAATACAATAATATAATAAATAAACCGGCCAGAGGAGTCAAAAGCAGTCTTGTAGTGGTGCACCGTCAGTAACTGTGATGGGCAAAATAATAGCAGTTAAAGCGAGAGCCGAGCCGAGTTAAAAGCCGAGATTGGTGCTTACTTCCCACAACCCGATAAGAACACCCTTGATTGCACGTGCAAGGACAGTCCATTCGCGTAAGTATGTCTTTCGCAACACAAAAGTAAACCCCTAGCCCTAGTAAGCAAAAACGAAAATAAAACAAGAAGTGGCGCGTATATAAACACCTTCACTGGCACGCCTCCTCCTCACTTCCGGTTTTAACTCCCCACAACTCACAGAAACCACCGAGAGAGAGAGAGAGAGCACTCTTCTCAGTCACTTCATCTCCTCCACTTGAAAAGCCAGAGATTGTGATATAGAAAGAGCGCGCATTGTGCAGCCATTAATGCCTTTCATCTACTAAACAGGACTCCTTTTTTTCACTACACGCTCCTTTAGCAAACTTCAGGAACACAATTACTTTCTCACTTTCATTTACACACACAAACGCAAGATCAGCTCCTTTTCTAAGTATCGAGAGGGCGCTGTTGAAATGGACCTTACGAAGGCAACCCTAGAGATCTTTTCCAAACTTGAGCAGAAATGGCTCTCGCACTGTGAAACCACCAAGAAAACGCGAGTGCTAAGCATTGATGGTGGAGGTACAACTGGCATTGTGGCTGCAGCCTCTCTCATCCACCTCGAGGACCAGATCCGCTTCAAAACTGGCGATCCTCAAGCTCGAATCGTCGATTTCTTTGATATCATTGCTGGCACTGGAATCGGAGCTCTCCTAGCCACCATGCTCGCAGCCGACGATGGCTCTGGCCGTCCACTCTTCACTGCCAGAGACGCCGTCGCGTTTGTTGCAGACAAAAACCCCGACCTCTTCAAAGCGAAGCACGGCGGCTTCTTTCGCCAACGCAGGAGGTTCTCTGGTAAGAGCATGGACAAAGTATTGAAAGAAGCGTTGAAGAGGGATGATGGAGCTTGTTTGACCTTGAAGGACACGTGCAAGCCTCTCCTTGTTCCTTGCTTTGACCTCAAGAGTTCTGCTCCTTTTGTTTTCTCCCGAGCCGACGCGACCGAATCACCAAGTTTTAACTTCGAGCTCTGGAAAGTCTGCCGTGCCACGTCAGCGACCCCAAGCCTCTTCAAGCCGTTTAACTTAACGTCAGTTGACGGCAGAACCTCGTGCTCCGCAATTGACGGAGGTCTCGTGATGAACAATCCAACAGCAGCGGCAGTTACACACGTGCTCCACAACAAGCGTGATTTCCCCACTGTTAATGGCGTGGAGGATCTGCTGGTTCTGTCATTAGGAAACGGAAGTGGATCGCTGACCGGAAGGAAGCTCCGTCATAACGGCGAGTGCTCGACGTCCTCTGTTGTTGGCATTGTGCTTGACGGGGTCTCAGAGACTGTTGATCAAATGTTGGGCAACGCATTCTGTTGGAACCGTACTGATTACGTCAGAATTCAGGTATTTACTTTCTTTTTTCCCAATTTCGAGATTTTAGTGACTTTCATTTTCTCTGTCCGGTATATTTGTTGACGGAGTTAAATGTGGGCAGGCAAACGGATTAGCGTGCGCGGAGGAGGAGGTGCTCAAGGAGAGAGGGGTAGAAACGTTACCGTTTGGCGGGAAGCGGTTATTGATGGAGACCAACGCCGAGAGAATAGAAAGCTTTGTGCAACGACTTGTTGCTTCAGGGAAGACTAGTTTGCCTCCTAGTCCTTGCAAGAACTCCGCCGCTAGTCCTCTTGCCAACAGTTGCTGACTAGTTTTGTGAACTCCTCGTGTTTTTGTCTTTTTCAACCACGTTAACCAATCTCGGTTTACTTAACTAGTTAGTTAACCGTCTCTTGTTGAAGTAAAATAGTGGTGGTTAATAATGTCTCTTGTCACATTTCTGTCTCCTTCTTTTGGGATTGGATCAATTGGGAGTTCCTTCGACGGAAGACAAATTAATTTATTGCACAAGATAAAAATCACCATCATTAACCACATGGAATAAATGTATGACTGACGTTGGCTTTGCCTGTTTCTATTGCCAGCGAATAGTTGTGTTCAAGCTTCATAAGGTTTGTAAATATTTGTGGTCCAAATGTTCAGTGCTCGTGACTCTTGGCTATAGATGGAACTTCATAGGAAAAGAGGCCAAGAATATGGAATATCATGTGTTATTTGGTTCAGCTAAGAATTTAGTCTTTAAAACAAATTAGATATTGTCGGTAGAGGTTTTTTGTTCTTCTTTTCAAGTATACGCCACTGTATTTTATGCGAGTCACTAAGCCAGCCTAAGCGATTCAGGGACGAATACAATATATTCAAGTTAGGGGTGGACAATATTAATAATAAAAAAGCATTCAAACAATCTACACCTATTTTGGTGTAGAATCATTTCTGATAATTCAAGTAATGCCAAGAGATATTGGTTTGTCCCTGCCTTACTTTTTATATAATTTTTAAAACTAACAAGTTTGTCATTTTTCTTAAAATCAAATTTTTGTTAATTAATTGTGATTTTTTTTTGTGTGTGTGTTTTAGGTTAAAAAAAAAGGTGATGGATAAAAGTAGAATTCAAAACACACAAATCTTTTTTATATACAATAAAACCTCTTGAAACTATATTTTATAGATTCAATTAAATTAGTAGAATCATGGTTATTCTATAATTTTATAAAAAAATACATGTTTTGATTTAAATTTAAAATTTAATTTACAAATCATAATTTTTTTTTCATCACACCAGTCTTATTTAGAGCACAAATGATCGCATCTTACAACACAGATTCAAGCAAGAATTTCAGATAATGAACCGAAATGACAATTTTTCACGCGAATGCTTGTCCTTGATTATTCTAAGTTCTGCTGGAGAATAAAAGCAATAAAATTAGCAAGCTGCCAGGAAAATAAGGGAGAACATGCAAATGAAAGCAACTCACTCTAGTGATATCTTCAGAACACGGTTTCTTCACCTGTTCATAGGTGTGACCTACGACGTATCCCACCATAAATTCGCGTGTTCAAAGCTTAACAGTATGATCCCACTTTATATTAGCTAGAAAAAAATGGAATTGTGCTGAAAACATTTCGTTCCAGGGACCGCTTCTGTGATCAAGGGATACAACTATGTGAGTGTGGATGCGTTGGCATCTTCCATGTACGCCCTATCGCATTGAATATCCACTGCAAGGAAGAAGAGTTGTCTACGGTAACCCACCTCGTCCCTGTCGTCAATTTTCAAGCTGTGAGCACAGCATGGCATACACAGGGAAAGGGAATCCAATCCCATTATGACGTGTTGGAAAGAGACCGTATCTTGTCATCACAATTCACAGAAGTAACTTTCCCATTTCCAATGTCAATCACTGAAAGCAAGATTTTTTTTTTATATAATAATAAAGGGCAGATTTTTTCTAGTTTATTCGTTGCTCTTCATTTGTGTGGAGTCTACACGCCGCTTCTCCGTTTTCTTTCATTGCCCCCGTCATCCATTTTCCGGCAAGTAAGCTGGTCGTCTTATGATATTTTCACGGTCGTATTACATGGGATGGTAGGTAGAAATCTAGGGCCTAATTTATAAAGTTTTATTTTCAGTTGCTGAAAAAGGGTCCAAGAGTTAGCCAACCTGGTTGATGTGGATTCGATCCTGGCACGAGTTGAACAAAATAGCTAGCTAGCATCCTATGGTTTTTGCCGCCCAAATTACTTAAATTTCATTGAAAGGGAGTGATAGGGATAGAAGGGTAGGGGGACCTCAGCCATTTTAAGCTATTTTCTTGCTCGCTTTTGTTCGCGTAGGAGTAAATTTCATAGGGAATAAGGAACATTTTAACAGTGCTAGCAATAAGCTCTTCACTGCAGACATGCCTTTTTCTTCCAGGTATATATTGTTGGATTTAAAAGTTATTTTACAAGTTTATATTGAGAAAAAAAATTAAGGCTTTTGTTTAAGTATTTATATGGTAAAGTTTGATATAAAATAATAATCAATAAAAAAAAAATAGAGTGAACTCGTAGATTGAGCCGAGGAAAAAAAAAAAAAAATCTTATTCGCCCCTTGCATGTGGGACAATGCTTGTATACTCTAAAATTTTATCTTTAATATTAAAGTATTTTTTATGACCTTTAAACTGGAATAACAATATTCCAAACACTTGAAAATTTACTTTTAACATTTATCTATAATATATAGTTTTTCAAACAAGACATAGCAGAAATATTTTTATCTTAAAAGTTTGTCAGTTTTTTCCTTCTGTTCAAGCTATTTTTGTGTTAATTGGATTTGTGGTCATTTCTTAAAAATTATTTTCAGAAAATAGCGAAGTGTCATAATTAAGCCTCTTGTTGAGCTACACGTATGCCACCAGGGTTCTAGAAATATAAAATCAAAGGGAAATTGATAACTGATTTAGAGGGATGATCGAGTGCGCCACTTCTCAGAAACATTAAAGAGTTTAAGATAGTATTTTAAACTACAGTTATTGGTTGACAAATTCCTTTAATTACAGGGGCACACGTCTGTAAACATGTCAAGTTGAGCAACGAAATGAGATAAAAACGGAGAGTTTTTTACTTGAGAGGGGGTTATTAGGCGACACTTTGAAATATAAATTACATTCATTTTTATTATGTATTCTTGAGTAAAAATTATTTATATTTAAAACTTATATATGTATATATTATCTTATACTATTAATTATATCAAATAAAATAAGATAACTAGGTTTAAATCTAGGATTGTTTGGCCAGCAAAGTTTTAATTTTATAAATCCATCGTAATCTTAAATAATCAAATGAGAATCTAAAATATATTTTATATTATTCTCGAAATCAATTTTATATAACAAGCTACGGGGTGCATAAGGTGTAGGTCACTCTTCTCGAGAGAAAAAAACAACACTAAATAAATAAATATAAATAAAAAAATGATAATGATTACTTGAAAAAAAAAGTTAGCTAATCTTAAAGAAAAATAATAGCAAAACAAAATGTGAGTAAGATAATCTCATGGGAGTGGAAATAAATAAAAACTCGAAATTTATTTCCAAGCAAATTAAATGTTGAATGATAATATTATTTTAAAAAAAAAAACAAATATGACTAGAGTTCACCTGTGTTAGTCAACCAAATTTGTAACTCAAGTTGTAACTTGAGTGCAAGATTAAAATAACCCTATAGAAAATAAAATTGACTAAAACAATGAAACTCAATTTTCAAGCAATCACAATGTTGAGGATATGTAAAACTAAATAAAAAAAATCAATTTAAAAACTATAACAAAAAAAAAAACTCGAGTGAACTTTGATTAACTTGTTAAACTTATAACTTGAGATTAAAACATCTTGATAGAAAAAAAAAAGTGAAAAAAAAACCATGAAATTCATTATTTAGCAAACTCAATGTATACTAATGAAACGAGAAAAAAATGAATTACCAAAAAAAAAAAAAAAATGAAGTCAACTCAAGTTAATCTTCTAAACATGTAATTCATGTTATGATTCCGAGATTATCCCATAAAATACAAAATCAAAAACTTACATAAAGTTTAATGCATGATCAACCAAATATTAATAGATCAAATAACAAAAACAATTAAAAAATATCAAAAAAATAATAAGAACCAAACTTGATATAGAAATAATTTGAAATCAAATGTTAAGTGAAGGAATTGATAAAAAAACAAGAATTAACAAAATGATCTAAAAACAAAACAATTGATTTTAATTATTTTACATGTATTTAATTTTAAAGAGGTTATTCCAATTCATTTTTAGTTTTTTATGTTTCACATAAATGAAATCTATTTTTAAAATAAAAATGTTTTTTTAAATAGTATTTCAAATATAAGCAATCTTGCATAAAAAAAGGTTTTTTTTCTCCATTTTATTCAATCAATCTCATGATTGTATCTATTTCCATCACAATTAATTAAATAAAAAATATATTACAACAAACCAAATCGTTACCACAATCAGGTGGATGACCCACGAAGTCAAATATCTTGATTTATAATTGTTTTTTAAATTGATTTTTTGCTATCATTAATGTTTTTTTCCTATTTACTAAAGTAATTAATTTTTAATTTATTTAATTAGATGCACACATGAATTAGTCTATTTACTTCTTATTTGTTAAAAAAAAGCATAAAGAAATTGTATGTTTAATTTTTATTTTTAAAAAACTACATGACCTTCCGAGACTATAACAAATAAAAAAAAAAACTGAAAGCTTAGCGGTTCTAGAGATCAGATTCTGTTTCAAGCGCAGACAGTAACTTGATAGAATTTGTTTAAGTATATGACACGTGATTGCGTGGCTCAATGCTCATTAGTTAATTTCTGAACTCGCAGAAGAGGTTCATTTTGTCAGGATATTGGCTGACCCTTCTTGTGTTATTTAATGCTTGAATTATAAATTAATAAAAAAATCAATGCGCCACCATGCATGCTAAATAAATAAATAAATTATGTTGTTAGGTGGCATACTAGCGTTTTGAAGTGTGCATCCTTCGCAATTTACAGTGGATTCAAATATATATTTAATTTAATTTAATTATCAAACTTATTTTTAAAATTCAAATTTAAAACCATTTGTTTCTAATCCCCTGATAAAAGGTAAAATTAATATACATGGAATCAAGTCGGAAAATATTGAGAAAATAAAAGGCTGTTTAGAAAATGACTCCAAAAGTTATCTTTCGTCCTCTCATTTTGTAACTCCTCATATTTTGTCCCTTTTTTAAAACCATTTGTTTCATGGAGTGAATAAACGGTTGATTAGGAAACGACTCAAAAAGTTAAATTTGATCCTCTTACTTTACAACTCCTCATATTCTGTCTTTTTATTTTTTAAAAAACTCACTTTTGACTTCATTTCTTTTATTTTAAAAATATATTTATTAATACTTGATCTTTCCTTATTGGTATTCATGATTTATTTTATCTTGTTTTATATAGAATTATTAAGATCTCAAATAAGCATTTCACCATTTTTTCGGTGTTTATTTTACAAATATTTATTTTCATTGTTATTAATTTTTAACCATCCAAATTATAATGGACTTCACCAAACCAATTAGATTATATACAAAGCTAATCTCTATATAATAGATTTATATATATATAAAACAAATAATCTTTCATGCAGGGAATATAAAAAATAACATGTAAAAATGACAAAAATATTAATTTATTATTAAAACAAAGATAGAATCACGAAATTAAATAACCAGCACAATTTATTTATTTTTTTACAAACCACTTCAATCCAAAATCTAGAGGAATACACACCACGTGCTTTGATCGGTCGAGGTCTGTTCATCTGCTAGTGTCTTTAACCATGACCGCTCCTCGTTCAAGGCATATAAATAAATAGTGTATTTGAGCCACCACCTTCGCACCACAACGATTCCAAGACAAAAAGTAATAAACGACGACTAAAATAAACCTTACCAAACATCTATATATATAATAGGGCACCAAAATATTAAGCTATATTACATGCTTATTACTTTACCATTTGTACAAATTTATTAATTTCTATATGTTTAGAAGTTTGATTGAGATTGTTTTTTAAAATATTTTTTATTTTAAAATATATTAAAATAATATTTTTTAAAAAATATTTTTGAAATCAATATATAAAAAATAATATACCAAAATAGGAAATTAAAGCTATATTAAGCTCTCATATGCTTACTACACCATTTGTACACATTTATTAGCGTCTGTAACCTTTAAAGCTTATTGCAGCAGGAGGAATGTAGGATCGCTTTTGTCTTGGAGGCTTTCTCTCACATGTAGGTTTCTTCTCAGCACTTGTTTTTAGGTGGGTGTCGTTTCTTTCTTTACGAAAGCAAGTTTAGTGGCCTTAATAAATCGAATTTGATTCCAAGATGAAACCTGGGAATCCTCCTTTTAAGAGAGAAGCTTCTCTGGAGCTCGAGGAGGCTTGTTGGTTATTATAAATTAATTAAAGTAATGTCCATTATTATATTTTATATAATAATGTTTGATACACTGGACTCCTTGTATTATTTTGAGCCAACCCAAGTTGACAATTGACCTTGCCGGTCTATGACTTGAGTCTCGTTGCATATTAATCTTTAAATAAAATTTAAAAATTATATTAATAATTATTTTTATTTTTATATTAACTTCAATCAATTATTAACTCGGCTCATGACATGAGCTTAACTCTAAATTAATTATCGAATAAAATCTTAAAACTATTATAATAATTATTTTTATTTTTATATTTATTTCAGTCAGTAGTTAACTTGTCCTGTAATTTGAGGCCGAGTTCAAGTCTATTTCTTGGTTGGATTTTATTACTATAATACCAATTATTTTTTATTTTTATACCCATTCAAGTTAATAATCAACCCAACCATGATCTATACACTGGTCGATCTTATGTTAAAATTTTAAAATACAATAACAATAATATATCTACATTGATCGATATCAATGGTCATCCTGGCGACCTGATTAAGCCGATGTCCAGGAAGCTTCACCTCCAAATTGCGATAAACTAAAGCAAACAAAGAGATCCATGCAGGGCGAGATCATGTGATCTCTTAGAACGGCTTCGGCTGATATATTTGTAGTTTTATTATTTTCGCAATTGCCTTTTTAATTCCTTTTTTCCCCAGCCTAACGTTACCAAAATACCTGTATTATTATTATTATTATTATTATTATTATTATTAGTAATTTATTATTATCATGAGGTGTGAATTTACTGCGTCACGTGAAACAAAATAAATATTATTCAAATTGAAACGTCACCATCCAATTTTCAAGCTTATAAATGCGGAATTTAGACAAGAATATACATACAGACACAGACTTCGAATCATCTCAGCATATAAAAGCAACAATTAATTTAGTTAGGTATATGTAAGAAAAATAAAAAATAAAAAAACTAAATTTCTGTACGAGTGAGTGTACGAAGATTGTCCTCCCTGTCATGCCATCATTTACATGGTAAAAGGGCTCCTGGAATATACGTCGTCGTAAGTAATTATTAGAGGTGGTCTCCATTCGTATGGAAATTTAAGCAATATAGAGAGGCAAAGGACAGGAGCGCAACAGCTACTGATAAAAACATTTAACTTGCTGCCTAACATATTGGCTATTTGGTGCAGTACATTAATATTATTTGTCTCTTGCACGTGCAAAGGACAGTGCTTCTGTTTTCTCAATTGACCCCCCTGATCTCGTCCTTAACCAAAATCTGTAAAAATTAATTTGTGCCGCATGCAATCGAAAACCCATCACAGCCTTCATTTAATCTGTCTTTTTTTAAAAAAACATTGCAAGGATATAGTTTTTGGTGGAGTGAGATGGAAAGAGTGGAGATGCTAGAGAATGAAACGTGTCGTTTTAATTGTGGAATGAGTTTTTTTTTTTAATTAATGAAAGTGTTGAAGCTAACTTGAGATTACCTCAATTAATACTATAAGTCATGAAATTAATAGCCATATAAATTTATAATAATTATTATATTAGTAATCATAAAATTCAAATTTAAAATTATAGGAAAAGCAGATGTCGAGTCCCAAGCTTGTATTGCCGGATTATCCACTTTAATGAATTTTTTTATAATTATTGTGTCCGGATCAATTTATATGTACTATAATTAATTTTTGAACTCATTAAATATCTATAAATCTAATAAATTAATAAAATATTGCAAGGTGATAGACATATACAATGAGAGTTGAATGGTGACGACTGTGGCTGCTATTTGGACAGAAGAGATTCATACCATTTTACTTTTACAGTGTTGCATTTATTATTTATTTCATAAAACTAGATTAATTAAAAAAATTCAAGTGAAGGCATATTTATTATGATTTTTTATGTTTTCTTTTAAAGTGAATTACAAAGAATAATTAATAAAATATTACTTATTGTTCCTGTACACCATGATTTTTTTTTTCCATCTCGGTTCATTTTCTACCAGCCTTGACATGATAAGTCCACACAAAATAAATAAATAGTAATAGTAATAAATATTTTTTAATTACTATACGAGATATCAAAGGATTTTATATTAATTTAAAATAAAATTTTTGAGTGAGATTTTAAAAGAAAATGATTAAACTTTAATTAGAAGATAGAATAAAAATATTGTTATTTAAATTTAAATCATTTAGTTATTGGAGCTATAATAAAATAAATAAATAAATAATTCTTAAAAAATAATTATATTTTTAATATTTTCACAAATGATGAAACATATTCTTCAACTCGAAGGGGTGATTGAGATGGAAACATTTTTGGAATAAATTGAGACCATAAAACTCAGTTGTAAAATGAAAGATCAACCATTAATTCCGCTAGCACATCCATCCACCCGTCCATCTTTTAAGATTTCACGATCACTACTTACATGCTTTTATTTCTCTTCTTGGGTAGGTGAGCGGAGTAATTCTATTTTGGGAGGCATGGTAGTGATCAAATTTGACGATTTTCCATAATTTATTGTCGGATTATGGATTTTATCAGGTATTTATTTTATTAAATTCTTTTTTTTTTACAGCATAGAAAAGTGATATTTTAATGTGAGAATTCAAACCAAGGTTGTTAATACCATTCTATTCCGGTTAGAATGTTCCGTTCTATTAAAAAACGAGATAAAACGATATCATTTTTGTTTCTGTTTTAATTTCGGTCCGTTCTGGAAATTCCAATCGGAACATCTCGGTATCGTTTCGGCCTTAAAATCTTTTTTATTTTGATTAACTTGTGATTTTCTTTTTTAATTTTAAGATTATGCTTATCTGATTTTGTGTTTATATTGTATAATTTAAAGTTAATTTATATTGAATTTTAATTATGCTTGTTAAATTAATATATATAACCCCGAAATAGCACGCCAAAATATTCTGAAACCGAAACGTTCCGTACCAATAAAAAAACTGGAACGATATTGACAACGTTGATTTAAATGCCCATAAAAAGTTTTTCCTTTAATGATTTAAAATATAATTAGTTGTAATCAAAATAATCTAAAAATGTTAAAAATATTAATTTTATAAAAATATATTTTTAAAATACAAAAATAAAAACGTTAAATTTGTCAGACATCTCAACCAAAAATTAGATAACAATAAGAAGGTCACAGTAAGTATAATCCAAGTTTTAACAGAGGTCCCTGAAGAATATTTTATCCCAAGCGAGTCTCCGGAGTATAAGGAAATTCTGAACTCAGTTTTCCACCAAACTTTTATTTAACAAAGAGTGTCAAACTCTGTACACGATTTAGATACTCGACGACCGGTGACTCTTTACGGTCAACACTTTTACTGTAAGCAAACATAACAAAAATTTTCGCAATTTTTTTTTGAGATCTCTCACAACTCTCTTGACTAGATCCCAGCTCACAACTCTCTTGACTAGATCCCAGCTTACAACTACTGATTAGCATCAACCCACACCACCCATTTCGCCATGTCCCCAGATCTCATACACACGTGTGGTTCTCTCCCTTACGAATGGGATTAATGTCCAAAACACATGTTGTATTATATAGATTGTGATAAGATCTTGTCTCCCTGATTTCATTATTTTCATTTCCCTTGTCGTCTTCTTCCTACAAACAACAGGGGTGACTGTGAACCTTCTCTTGCCATTCACTTCATGGTCTCCCCTCGTCAACAGGCTCATGACTTCACATTGAAGAAATAGCGTCCGTGAGAGATCAGCATGTAAGGGAAACACGTGATAAAACTATTTCAAAACCCAACAGCCGATCAGTTTACTTTCCTTTGGGCTTATTTTGACTAGCTGGATTCAAATTAACAGTCGAGCTAATTATGAAATCTCTAGAATTTTCAACCCCGTTGTCCTTTAATTAATCCCCGTGTTTCTAAAATAATCCATAATTTTAGGATATAATGAAGGAGAAAAGTCTAGGGCAAATTCTTTGAGACCAGGAGAAATGCCATGCTGCCCAGTAAAGAAAGTGACATGGAGGGCAGATCTGATTCTTTAATCTCTTGCGTTAGGACCGACTAGAAACCCTTACAAAGTCCCAAGATCAATATGTAGTTTGTTTATTGATTGACACGCGGTGCATTTAAATTTTTTAATATATACAGCTGGAGAAAGATTTGCAATATCAAACGGCAGTGTCACGAGAATCCATGAAGAATAACATCTGGAGTAAGAAAAACAAAAGCAAAATAAGAAACCGTACTGAAAAAACTCCAGTTCTTAGTTTTATGATCTCCCCAGATTGTCTATAAGCGCTCCGACCGGTACTCCTTCCTCCAGTGTCCAGAAATCTTAGCATTCTATATATGAGCACTGTCAATTTTCTTTCACATAAAAAAACCACGAGCGTACAACATCAAGAACATTTTCACATGAGATTGGCAGCAAAACATACTGGGGATTATTTATCAAAGGAATCTGGAATCACATCTGTCTGTCCTTCATTAGGTTTACAAACTAGTTACTGCCATTAACCCAACAAGAAGCCCAGTGGTCTAGGAAATACAACATTAAACATTTTATCCTGCCCATTGGATCTCGATGCTGATGAAGGGCAGGGAAGGTCGAAGCTTTTCAGGAAGAATAAGGATTGGCGCTGAATACCATGCTTGAACCGTTTGTTAATTATGCTATCCAAAGCTAATTGCATGTTAGACATCTGGCATACATGCGGCTCCATGTTTCAAATTAAAAAAGCTTGAAAACTCCCTGGTGTGCAAGTTCATATAGCTCGACTGTAAGGATACAAAAACACTGAGGCATGGTGTTGGTAGTATTTTTATCCTTTTTCATTTTTATATACATAGTGAAGTTACTCAAATGTCGTTGCGATCACAGAAAGGGTCACCTTGATCAGTTCTTCCTTGGTTTTTTTTTCCCCTTGTTTTTTAAATATTTTAGAAAGGTTTAAGTGGAGGTGGTTGCGATTTTTAGGTGACACGTATGTCGTTACTCGATGGCAAACTCTCAGCAGCCTCTCCTTCCCTGGCTAGTGCGTGTAATGAATGGAACTTTTATTTTGAACCTGCAGCAGTCCTTTCTCTCCTTGATTTTCAAGACTGACCATTAAATACTAGTTTATTGTGTTTTTTCCCACTCTAATCCCTGTTCTTTTAATTTTTTTTTATATTTTTCTTAACCCTTTTATGTGGTTTTTATTGGTTTTCAATTTTATCTCTAAATTCAAATTTATGGTATATTAAAAAAATGAACCACAAGATATATATTATCATGATTTTTTTTCATTTACTTTTATTTTTTCACAGTTAAATTAAAACAAGATCAATTTATTAGACCTGATAAAGATTATTACCCAGGCAGATGGTTTGCTTGTAATTTTAATTTTTAAAAGATGTTCTGAACATCTTAACATAATTTTTAAAGACGCGGTACACATTGCGTGCCAAGTATATTATAAATGGATATTGATCTAAGCTGGTAAATCTGTGTAAAACCATTAGATTCTTTTCATTTCTTACAGGGTATTAATGAATGAATTAAGCACGTTAGCTGATAAATACTGCCAGGCATTATACTAACCCGACAAAAACCGAGCTACTCCTCCCACCACACGTCTGCTTCCACTAAGCTATCTCACATACAGGATCTGGTTAAGTATTAATTTTTCAAGTACAAATGATGAAAATAGTTTGGCAGCTAAAGCCGGGTAGATTTTGATTATGCTCTCGATATGGGCTGAGCCAGGGCATGGATATTTAATTTCTGGCTATCAGGAAACATACAGGAGTCTTTCCTCATGCATACCTAGGATACCAGCAACACTCAGTGCAACAGTATAATCTCACGTGGCTACTTCCAAAGCCAGGAGATACAGTACTAGCATTATATAGAGAGAGATTTAAATCAAGGAAGTGAAATTAATAGAGGCGTAGGAGCCCGTGAAGTGGTGGTGGGGCTGCGTGTGATGAGATCAGATATTCCCTTTTTATTATTCACAGACAAAAACCTGGCCATAATAAGATTTGATTTGACTTTTTTGTCATTTAATTGTATGAGAGAGAGTTAAGAGGACAAGACTTAAAAGCAGTTAAAAATGGCTGCAAATGCGCCGGTAGAGGAATCTGAGCCACGCTTCGGTAAACACCAAGGGAACCTTCTTCGGCCCATACCTCACAGCCGACACGCCACGGTTACAGCTTGGGGACAGCATAGCACGATCTGTTTTCTATTTCCGAATTATTATGATTTGGGATTAGTTTTGGGCCATCTTGATCTGTGGCATTAGTAATTTATTGGACTTATGGGCTTGGGTTGGATGTCTTGAGAGGTTCCTTTTCTTTGGACTTTCGTAAAATTATGGGCTGGTATCTTCACGGCCCAACTTCTTAGCCCTTCTCAATAGCACGCGGACGGTATATAACCTCATAACAACCTAAAACCACCTACAAAATTAAAAAAAATAAAATCAATACAATGAGAAGTACATAAAAGAGCTAAATCTCTCTTTTCAGGGATCTTTTGAGAGAAAACAGAATTGCTACCGAACTCTCCTTGTCAAATGTAATATGTTCACAAAAAATACCAACGAGATTTTTGGTTTGACATAAAAAATTTCTCTTTCAATATATCTCTCATTTCTTATAATAAAATACACAAAATTAATAAAGTAAAATGTTGGACTAAAATGATAATTGTTCATAGTATGGAACTAGAATTTTTTTTTTTTGCTTTACACTCTAGTCCTCTTGTTTTTAAATTGGCGTGCTTTCAATTCCATTGACTTTCCTTACCCTCCCCTTCACCACCGCAAATAGAGGGAAATTAGACAATGTTGAATCAAACCACTTTTTTTTTTCCATGTTTGTAACAATTAGTAAATCAAATCACCTTTAAGGGCAAGTCCAATGGTAAAAAATATTTTGGAAAGCTAATTCTTTAAAATGATTATTTGAATAGTATATATATGATTTTTTTATTGATATATACTCCAATAATAAAAGCTATTTTGGAGAGCCATTTTTTTATATCTTATTTTAAATAAAATTCAATTATTTTATATATAATTTAATTATACAATTAATATGAGTAGGTTATATCATTAAATAATTGCTTAAAAAAACCCTCCAACAATAATTTTTTATATATATATATATATATATATATAAATTTAAAAAAAATGAATTTAAATATAATTAAAAGACCCACAATATTTGAAATTTAAAATTTGAGTTCATCTGCATAAAAAATAAATTATGTGATTTTCCCATGTGACATTTTATCTAACTCAAATTGTATCAAAATTATAGTAGTAATAAGCTTATAAAAATATCTATTTACAAATAAATGCACAACATCTTTAAACATAAAATTTAAAATATGTAATTAAGCTAATTGATCAAGAAATTTCTAATTTATCAATTTTGCATAATTAATTTTTTATACTAAATATTATTATTAATTATCCCCATTATTTTTTTATACTAATTATTATTATTAATTAACCCCCCTTATTTATTTATTTTTACTAAATATTATTATTAATTAACTTCCCACACCCACACCCACACGGCCACACCTGAAACCCTATACCTTCCCTTACACTGGAACACTTCATGAAATTAAAGATCCAAGCCAAAAATCGAAGTTTATATTACCTTTGTTTACGACAATCTCGCTACTCGCATGTGCCCATTTACTATTCTCTAGCCCTTCAACTTAAAACTCTCACAAGACCCCCATTATTTGGCTCAAACATGCACCCCCCTTGAAAATTAATCGCCAAGTGAGATCTCTCTACCTGCATCAATCTCTCAACATAAAAGCTTGAAAAACTGACCAATCAAATTGATCCAGCAAACGAAGTCCCAAACTAAATCTATCAACCCTCTCACTGCCTTTGAACACCAGAGGTACGCAAATAAATCCTTCTCCATCTTTGTTTATATTATCTTTGTTTCATGTTTTTGGTTCAATATCAAAGCTGTGGGCACACAATTTTGATGAAGATAATTGCTATGATTTTTCTTGTTCTAGCTGGAAAATATTGCTCTTTACTGCGTGTTTTTTTTAGTTGTTTCAATTCATTGTTCGTTTGTACTGTTGTGTTTTAACTTAGAGAATTCAACGGTACAATTCCAACCGTAATATTTTATTTTTAGCTTTGCAGGAAAATTCTATAGGAATGGCTCTATTGGTTTAAAACAACCATTTTAGATATTGATTTAGCTCTCCCATTGGAGACCAAAACATAATGAAAACAACTATAAATTTAAAAATATAGCTTTGGTTGTAGAGATGGCTCTCCCATTGGATTTGCCCAAACAAGCTAGGAAAAAAAATGCTCCAAGTCATAGCCAAATTATCTTCTATTTACTTTCCCTAATTAAATGTTGTATCTCGACGACATCATTAATCATTAACGAGTCTATAGTACATCTTTAAGAAAATAAAAAACATGGTTGCAGACCCAACCAAATATGGATGGCTACATGCTTGGTTTGTCAGCCAAGCCCAACTAACCCTGGGCTGGTAGCTAGCCTAGTATAAAAAAGAAAAAGAAAAGAGGAAAAGATGGTGGAAATAAAAAGAAGATGGAATCGAACATGTATGCCTCAATGTGTTCTGGTAACCCATTTTTTCTTTCACTTGCCTTTCCATCTATATCAACTTATCTACTCTCTATTTCCTAACCATTGGATCTTGAATATTATTTTTTTGGCCTTTGGATATTTATTAAGTTTTTGATTGACTTTTGTTCATGTTAGATAATTTGCAAATGACATGCACTTGACCAAACAAACGCTAATCAAAATAATAATCTTGTAACCATCTAGGAGATGATCGATGGTAAAAATTTAAGATTAAAATATTTATGCACTTTGTAATCCTAATTTCGAGTTTTGTGATTGTTAATATAATGATTATTAAAAATTTATATAGTCATTAATTTTAATACCCATGAAATTAGTCGAGATGTGCAAAATTAATATAGACACCCATGTTAAACAAAAAAATAAATAATAATAACAATAATTGTGTTCAAAATCGATATCCAAAAACACTCTTATATTCAAATCATATTGTTTCCCATATATTTCTCCAACCTAAATCACTATTCATGTACTTTTACTAAATTGTGTTATTTTTCAAAGGGTCAAACAATACCCCCATCCAATGCTTCCTAGCTGGTGCCCTTAGCTTTACCCAATTATAATCTTGTCCAAAATCGTTAGAAATATTAATTTTTATATGACATGGAAATACAATGTAAATTTTAGAAGTAAAATTATAAGTAAAATATTTTATTTAATTACATAGATAATTTTAGTCATATAGTAAAATAATATAAAACTATTAAAATAAAAATAAATCATAAAAATAAAAATAAAGACGTTATAAAAAAAATTGGCATTAAGAAGTTGAGCCTCCAAGTTTCCAACAACCTTTCACTAAATTTCGTGAAGAGTACTCTTTATTTTATCACGTTAAAATAAATGGATTAGTGTACAAGATTCTCCAGAAATTTAAGCACATCTGGTGAACAAAATTAATCATGGAAACCCATTTAAATTTTTGGATGAATTTTAATAGCTTTGAAAGTTTATCTTGAAAAATCAAGTTTTTCTTTCTTTCTTAATTTTTTCAGCATCTTCCTGTGAAACAATGACCAATTATCTCCCAAACAAATGTCATGGACACTTGAATTTATTTTTTTGTTTTTGTTTTTTACATAGTGAAACCAGGTTTTTACATATCAAAATTAAGCCATGAGCAAATTATGTTAGAGTTGAGAAGATGAACACCAATATTGATGATCAATGAAGAACAGAGAGAGGGACGAAGAGAGAGAACAGAGGAAAAGAGAGGGAAATGAAAAGTTTGAATAACTCTGTTTTTCTGTTTTTATTCAACATGATATCTGCGTGTGTAGTACAACAGGTATATATAGCACCTTCATATACCATGCATTACACATGTCCTACACAATATCAATCTCCTTTGATAAACAAAGCATGAGATACAAACAAATTTTCTTGTCATTAAGACTTTGAAGTAAAAAAAAAAAAGAGGGAATTTACAACAGGTATATATAGCACCTTCATATACCATGCATTACACATGTCCTACACAATACGTATATATGTATTTATACTCTAACAAATTATTCATGCATGCCAGTGACTTCTTTCCATCAAGAACAAGATAACTAATTGAATTCACGAGGTCAGTAGAAGTCACAGAAAAGAACCTCACTCATTGAAATATTTATTCTTTGTATTTATTTGTCTGTACCGAATTTTTGTTTTTCTATTCCAAAAAAAGAGAAGATGACAATCACGAGGCTGACCCGATTGAAGACCATGAAGCCGAGATCTGAATCAACACCATCGAAGCTGACAGTCTTGGCATGGCCTCCTAAGCAATCCCCTCTCTAATGTAGCACAGCCTCGATTCCAGCTTTTGCAAAAACATAAACAAGAAACAGAGAGGAAGGAGCAGGAGACGAAGTAAAACAAAAGGTGTTTTTAGTCGGTGAAATGTACTGAACCTTTCACAAGATATTTTTTTTAAATTGTTTTTTATTTAAAAATAAAATGTTTTTTTTAATAATTTAATTTATTAAAATAATACGAAAATATTAAAAACTTAATTAAAAATAAAATAAATAGATAAAATTTAAAAAATTAAATAAAAGCGAGGGGCATCCCAAGGATCCCATGGAAGCTACCAGTAACCAGCCAACCAGTGCCAGGCAGGCATCTTTTTCTTCTATTCTCTCCAGTAAAAGAAAACAAGTCCCGCGGCAAAACCAAAAGTTCAAATTTTTATAACTAAAAGGCGGGAACAGCACTTTTACACTTACCGATTTACAAAGGAAAACCGAAAGATTTCGCGGGTCTTGTCTTGAGGACACTTCACCAATTAAATAAACTGAATTATATTTTTATTTTATTTAATCCAATCCCATTTTCCCTACTCCTTTCTTCTTCTCAACAAAGAATCATAGAACCCAAACACACACGCCTTTCTTATAATCCCCAAACTACCCTCAAATCACCACCCCATTCTCTCCATGGATCGGCCGACAATCAGCACCAGAAAAAGCTTAAAGCGAAAATTAGAGCAAGATTTCGGACAAGAAAATCAAAACCGCCACAAGATTCCCGCCGCCGAAGGCTTTGAGACTCATCAGAAACTTAAGCATCATATTCACTCGCTAGTTGATATTCTCAATACTACCTTCTCTTCTCTTGAATCCGATCGCGCCGCCGCCAAGCGCGCCACTAGCGTCCTCTCTCAAATTGCCAAGAACGGTACACTGTTTATTTTTAAAAAAAATAATTGTTTAATCTAGTGAATTATTTTCATTATTTTTTTCTTTTTCCATATTTAATATGAAACTATTGTGTGCGTTTTTCGTAGAGGAAGTAGTGGATACGATAGTGGATTGTGGCGCGGTCCCTGCGTTGGTGGTGCACCTTCAAACACCACCGCCTTTGAGAGGAGAAAATGACCCAAAACCGTATGAACATGAAGTGGAGAAAGGAAGTGCTTACGCTCTTGGACTTCTTGCCGTAAAAGTAAAGTAAATTTGATTGTTTTACTGTTTAATGTTTTCTTCTTGTTCGCATTGTTTAGTGCCGCATGATTAATTCAAAGCTTTTTCGAGCTTGCTGTTTATTTTCTACGCATTAATTACGTAATTAGCTAGCGGAACACACAATTGCGAATGAAACTAATCAGTTTGCAATATGTAGAATATAACAATAAATTTATTGTAATGAGCTAATCATATTTTCTTACAATTCATATCATTAACTTTATCCAGCTTGAACATGATTACAGATACAAACTTTCGGTTTACTACATGAAAATGTTATCCTTTCCTTAATTTGTCCATGATTTTATAATTTCCTTATCTTCCGTTCATCAGCCGGAGCATCAACAACTAATAGTAGACGCTGGAGCTCTGACTCACCTCGTGGAATTGTTGAAGAGACATAAGAGTGCTGATAACTCTCGAGCAGTCAATGGTGTTGTTAGGAGAGCAGCTGATGCAATCACTAACCTTGCCCATGAGAACAGTGGCATTAAAACACGAGTCAGGTTTGCTTATATGGATAGCTCTCTATTTTTTCTGGGCATGGTTTCAATTGTTATAATACATAATTCATGACATCTTTGATTATGCATTCAGGATTGAAGGTGCCATTCCCTTTCTTGTTGAATTGCTTGAGCATGCTGATAATAAGGTACAGAGAGCAGCTGCAGGTGCCTTGCGGACCCTTGCGTTTAAAAATGACGATAACAAAAATCTGGTAGAGGGAATTCTTATTTACTTCATCCACTGGTATTGATTTGTGGTATGGATTCTATTGTTGACTTGAAGTGCAAATTTGCAGATTGTTGAATGCAATGCCTTACCCACTCTTGTAATAATGCTTCGATCAGAGGACACTGCTATACATTATGAAGCGGTTAGTTCTCAACTCAGATTTTTAGCTGAATTTGCTTTCTCACTGTATAGTTACTCACTGACCGTTCAAGGGTTCGTTGTCAGGTTGGTGTGATCGGAAACCTAGTTCACTCTTCCCCACACATAAAGAAAGAAGTTCTTCTTGCTGGTGCATTACAACCTGTGATTGGATTGTTAAGGTATTGCTGACCTGCACATTGTTGCTTGTTCTTGCCCACTCACTCTTTTCATAATATAATTGTCTGCTGCAAGGTCCTCATGGATATCCCTCTTAATTTATATATTGTACAGTTCTTCCTGTTCTGAAAGCCAAAGAGAAGCAGCTTTGTTATTGGGTCAATTTGCAGCTGCTGATTCAGATTGCAAGGTAGACTGTCATTCCTATTTCAAGGCCTAAAGGATTTACCCTTATGTGCGTGTCATGTGTTTGACACTCACTTCTTTTTAAAAGTTAACTAGAACAAGGTTCATGCAGGTGCACATTGTTCAGAGAGGAGCTGTGAAGCCATTGATTGATATGCTTGATTCCTCAGATGTGCAGCTCAAAGAAATGTCAGCCTTTGCACTTGGGAGGTTGGCACAGGTTATTGTTTGATCCTAGCGTGGTGCCATGATCTATTCAAAACATGCATGCATATACCTCTTGTTGTCTGTTGAGCATGCTGCGTGTGCACGTGTGGTTGTAGTCTAACCTGCACAAAAAGCAGCTCTAAGCAGTGAAGGAGCTCATTATTATGGCAGACATTTCTGCTTTTATTTTATCAAGAAATGGGCTCCTTCACTTTTTTTGACACATCCTCTTCATGTTTTTGACTGCTCTCTTCTATCCTGAAACAGGCTTTGTGCAAACCATACAGCACAAACAGGCAATTTTGGTTTAGAATTTGATCCTGAATGCATCTCTGTAGTCCCTAGGTAAAGAAAAGGAAGTCTAGAAGTAAAAATAATAACACCCTAAACAACAGTAAGAAAAACGTTTGTCTACATGGAATGGTAACTGCCTGTGTATGATTAACTATTATAAACTATGCAGTATGATTTGCAAGGGTTACTTACTTTTCGGGGTTTCTAAAAACATCTTCTCAGTTACCTTACTTCCTCTTAATCTCAGGAAACGCACAACCAAGCAGGCATTGCCCATAATGGTGGTATTGTCCCATTACTTAGGCTCCTTGATTCAAAAAGCGGACCACTCCAACATAATGCTGCATTTACCCTATATGGCCTTGTTGATAATGAGGTATCATTATCAACTGAAACTCCAATTGCTTAAAGAGTAGTCTGGTACTAGTGGTGCATATGTCCTTATCCAACACTGAAATCAACTGAAACTTGGATTCTTCCATAGGATAACGTTGCAGATCTTATCATGGCTGGGGGTTTCCAGAAACTCCAAGATGGAGAATTCATTGTACAAGTATGTTTCATAGTGTTATATCTGATCTGCCTTGGCTATCTTTTTGTTCTAAAAAATTGACCAACCTCTCACTCTGATGGAGCTTGTAGATTATTACTTTTTCCCAATCTTATTCAGTTTATTGTAGTACTCTTTTACAGTTCTTATCGTTATAATCTGATACTTTGCAGCAAACAAAGGATTGTGTTGCGAAAACAATGAAAAGGCTAGAGGAGAAGATTCATGGACGAGTAAGTTCTCATATATGTAAATGATATTTTTTATCACTGTTTTCGTATATTAGTTCTTAAATTTGTCTTCTTGCCTGATATGTTGGCTTAAAAAGAAGCCCAGATCAATTTGTTATCAGCAGTTCATTGATTGTGGTTTTCTGAACAGGTATTGAACCATCTCTTATATTTGATGCGGGTTTCAGAAAGGAATGTTCAGAGACGAATTGCTTTGGCTCTTGCTCATCTTTGTACTCCTGATGACCGAAAAGTAATTTTTCTTGATAAAAATGGTACAACTTTTTGATCTGCCAAATTGTATGGCCTTTCTCTATGTAATGGTTATATTTATACGGGACGGAGTTTCTCATGATTTGTTTCTCAATGTGTCCTCCAGGGTTAGATTTACTGTTGGGGCTTCTCGAGTCTGGAAGCTTGAAGCAGCAACATGATAGTTCAGTGGCCTTGTACAAGTTGGCTACCAAAGCCACTCCAGTCTCTCCTGTGGATGCAGCTCCTCTATCTCCAACCCCACAGGTGAAACTCCTTTTCATGTTGATTTCTTTCCACATGTAGAAACTCTACCATGTTTGTAAGGTTTGACCAGCAGGATGTACATCTCCAACAACAGATTGTATGGTCGACCTCCAATTATTTATCATTTTATAGACTGTTGGTTCTGACTTGCAATTCCATTTCCTTTAGCTGTGGTACATGCCGCTTTCTGTTTATCTTTTAATCCCATTATTTCTGAAACATTTTTTAATCTCTTTGTGAGCAGGTGTTAATTTTTTATCATTCAGTTTGACAGTTATTAGCCTGTTCTTTGAGTACATTGTTAAGCCCATGCTTTTGAAGTTATAAACAACAGAAGCAAAATAATGTTTTTACTTGTTAATTTTGCTTAGGTGTATTTGGGTGAGCAATATGTTAACAATCCTACGTTGTCTGATGTTACATTCTTAGTTCAAGGTACCGAATTTTTCTCTTGTGCAGTAGGTTTGTGTTTGATAAAATGTCTTTTTGTGTCATAAGAAATTATGGTTGTATGTTTCTGGATTTTTGCTAGCATTAATATTGAGTGTAATTTTGCTGTTATCAGGCAAAAGGTTCTATGCCCACCGGATCTGTCTGCTTGCTTCTTCGGATGCTTTCCGTGCAATGTTTGATGGGGGTTATAGAGTGAGAATTGACTTATTTAAGAACTTTCTTTCGGCTTTTAGTTACAAATAGCTTTGCCCCCCTGTCATTTTGCCTTCTTCACTTACGCATGCACTGTTCACCTTTTACCCAACTGTCAAGTATTATCTTTGAGAGTTCATAACTTGGCAGATTTCTTCACACAAGTGTTTATTGTCATTGATGAGCTGCTCAAGTTGTTAAGGTCTATCATCAGACTGATTAAACTGATCTGTGCACTATTTTGTACTTTTGCGTTAAGTTAATATATGCCACTTGAAAAGAATTTTGTACTAGGAGAAGATGGTAACAGATGTTTGATTTACTTGCATTAAAACATGACACGCAGGAAAGGAATGCTAAAGATGTGGAGATCCCAAATATTAGATGGGAAGTTTTTGAATTGATGATGAGGTGTGAATTTTAAGCTTTCTTTCATAGATGTCAAAGCCATCATGCCCTAGAATTCTGATAGCTTCTTCGTGCACTTTTAGGTTCATATATACAGGATCAGTGGAAGTCGATATAGATATTGCCCAGGATCTGCTTAGAGCTGCTGACCAATATCTTTTGGATGGCCTCAAGCGTCTCTGTGAATGTACCATTGCACAGGTTAGCTGATTTACTATGTTAATGGTTTACATGAGGAAACACTATGAGCACATGATGACATGAGAGGTTGTCTGACGAATTCTTATTGTCTCGCAATAGGATATTTCTGTGGAAAATGTCTCTCTTATGTACGAGTTGTCCGAGGGCTTCAATGCCATGTCATTAAGGGAAGCATGCATTCTGTTCATACTGGAACAATTCGACAAGTTCTGTACCAAGCCATGGTATGTTATCTTCTCAATGCATATATCCATTCCCCAAAACTTGTAATGAGTTTCTAGTCTATGGGACTTTGCATGGTGTTAAGCTGACTGAGGTTTCGGGTTTGTAAATGGACCGGGCAAGCAAATGCAGAGCAGTTTCGATTAGATTTCACACCACTTTAAAATATGTATTTTGACATTTACAACATATTTTTCAAGCATATCCCGGTTAAGTTATAAATGAGTATCAAAGTTTCTTCTTTTCCTACAAATAAGGCCATCCTTTTCACAAGGTTAACGGGCAGGTTCGATTTTGAAATTTGCAGGTCATCTAGTTTGATCCAACGCATTATGCCTGAGATACGCATTTACTTTGAGAAAGCACTTAGCAAGCCTGCCAATCTATCTTGAGGGGACTAACTGTAGATTGATTCAGCTTGGGTTTTGATCTTTCAACTAACCATTAAGATGGAAGGCAACGAGTGGACATAAATCTTCAAATTGTCGGAGCGAATGTGGAGAAAGTCAACTATTATCTTCTTTGCATAAGCAGTCAGTGAAGTCCCATGTTCTTGCAAATCCCACCTTTTCGTTCTATTGCTTCTCCTATGATCATTCATTCATCTTGAAATAATCGTCGCAATACGCAGGTCTTCTGTCAGCCTAATTAGGTAGTGAGTTAGGCGTCTATGTCGCCGGATGGTAATGGATGTGCCCAAATATAGCAATTATATCTGTATCTGTAGGTGCAGTGTCTCCTTTATCGGCTCCATTTGCTGGCAATTATTTTCCTTGAAAGGAATCATTTTTTCAGCTTTCACTCCGTACCGTTTACATTTGTAATGACAACTTATTCGTGCGGATTTTTTACATCTGAACAATAAAATAACCACCAAATTTTTGTGTGTAGAATTGTTCTTAAGAGAGTTATTGCTGAAACCAGTGGATAGAGGGACATTACTCGTATTATTAAAATCACAAAAAAAAACATTAAATTAATATAGTGAAAATCACTCTGGTTAAATTAATAGTGTGTTTAGTATTGTAATAGTTTTTGTAATGGTGAAAATCACTCTGGTTAAATTAATAGTGTGTTTAGTATTGTAATAGTTTTTGTAATGGTTTTTTAAAAAATGTTTTTAGTTTTAAGAAAATAAATTTTAAATTGTGTATTTAGAAAGTAAGTCAAGTTCTCATGACTGAAAAATATTTTCTTTGACTAGTTTACCTAAAAATAAACAAGCACAAAATCTAAAAAATAATTTTCAGAAATTCCCTTTCTATAAACACAAGCATAGCATTTTTGAAATTGATTTAGGCCCCGTTTGTTTCCTGGAATTTACTTTCCGGGAAACCACTTTCCAAACTTTCGTGTGTTTGTTTGTCTTCCAGAAAGTTGATCAACGGAAAATACTTTCCGGTCAACGGAAAACACTTTCCAGTCAAAGAAGAATTTGACTTGGTTTTCAGGAAAGTGTTTTCCGAAAAATTTGGGCGAAAAACACTTTCCGGAAGTTGTGAAAAATTTAGAAATGTCATTATTTGCTGATTATATCAAATTTGATCTTCAAACTTTTGATTGCTATATATAATTTGTTTTGAATATTTATTTTTCAATTCCATCTCTTAAAATTTATTTTTTATATTAATTTTGGTTCTTATTTTTATAATTGCTATTTGCTTTTTTCTTATCATTTTTTTATTGAAATTTTTTATCTATCAAATTTGGTCCTCATTTTTTTTTATTGTTACTTATTTTATTTGAAATAATTTATGAAATGTTAATTATTATTATTTTAATTTATTCATCTTTTATTTTTTAAATTTTTTTTTAGATTTGATCTCTATTATTTTGATTATTATTTATCTTATTTGAGATAATTTATGAAATTATATTTTTTTCAATTTCATTCTCATTCAACTTTTTAATTTGTAAGATTTGTTCCTCATTATTTTAATAAACTTGAAAAAAAATTAATTTATTAATAAATTATTTTCCAGATCATTTTCCATAACATAAACAAACACTGGAAAATGTTTTCCAGTTTATTTTCCATAACACTGCCAAACATCAGAATTCACTTTCCAGGAATTAATTTTCCCCGGAATTCACTTTTCAAAAGGAAACCACTTTCCAGCAAACAAACGGGGCCTTAATCCTTCAAGGATTCCAAACAGTTGGATTGTACTCACTGGACCAAGCCCGTTTAATCTCTCTTGAAAGAAAGAAAGGTTCCGGCTTCTCTACTTAAGATTGTAGAGTGCACCGGCCCATTATCTGTTAAAACTATAATTATGGACCGATCATGTTAAAAAACGAAAGCTCAGCCCAATCCACAAAAACTCGTCCCGAAGAAAGAAAGGAGAGGACGAGGAAGGCTAAAAACGAAGAGACAAGATAAGAAATAAACACAGGTTCATATTACTAGTATCAGAAGAGAAGGGGGGCAGGCATGGGTGTAGAGTTCCTGGGACTATGGTTACCTAATCCAGCAGTCCAGTTCAACAGGCCGCCATTTCTTCACTTATCACCTCCAACTAGAGCAGCACTTGTTACATCAGCTTCTCTCTCTTCTCCCCCTCCCACCATCCAGGTAACAATCTCTTAATTCACCTTCCCCTCCCCATCTTTTCCTTTTCTATTTAAGATTCTCTCTTTCCTTTTATTAAATGAAAGCCTTAGAGCAGATTGTTGGTGGAAGAAATACTCCAAGTTGGCAAGGAAGTGGAAATGATGTTTATGGAGGAGGGGAGACTGATTGGATTGATTTTGAAACTGATCTTTATCACTGGACCAAACCGCTGCGTCCTGTTCAGGTACTTGTTTTTTTCCTCTTTCAATTTTAGCTATGGAGGAGTATTGTGTTAATTTCTAAGCTAAATGCTTAGTTTTTTTAAAAAAGAAGAAAATGAATGCTGGAAATGGGGGCAGTGGTATCCAGGTCATATTGCGAAAACGGAAAGAGAACTTAAAGAGCAAATCAAGTTGATGGATGTTGTCATTGAAGTTCGAGATGCCAGAATTCCCTTGTCTACTACCCATCCACAGGTTAGGTTAACTACTTACAAGTCATTGCTGTAATGCAAAACCAGGTTTTAAGTCTGCTCGAGTCATTTGTTAGCTGGGTTTATCATTTTTTGTTTGGTCCAATTGAAATTTACCTTGCTAGATGGTTTATGGGCTTTTGGTCCTCGTGATACATGAAATAATATTTTTGTACATGTATATGTATATGATCACTGAAGATAGTTTTATTCTCCTTGCTTTTGATGTTTTAAGATTCTTCTCAACGATCCAATAAGCTGCTGCTTTAGACTTGTGTAGTTTCTGGCTCTGAATTTTCTTTCTTCCCTTTTCCATTTCATTTGCGGGAGGTAGATGGACGTGTGGCTTGGAAATAGGAAAAAGATTTTGGTCTTGAATAGAGAAGATATGATATCTAAGGCAGACCGGAATGCTTGGGCTACTTATTTTGCAAGGCAGGGAATAAAAGTTGTTTTTTCCAATGGCCAACTTGGAATGGTATATATAACCTAGAAATTCTCGTTTAGTTTCTCTAGTCTGAACATTTTGGCTTAGAGTAATTTTTTATGTGGAAAATACAGGGTACTATGAAGCTGAGCAGGTTTGCAAAGTCATTAGTGGCAAGTGTAAATGCCAAACGCAGAGACAAAGGACTCCTTTCTCGTCCAGTGGGTTTCTTAACTCAATCAAGCCAGTACCAACCATCTTTTCTTAAATTTGCTGCTAAGTTCACGTGCTTGTTACATGATATGAGCCCCTTGCCAAATTTAGTTTGAAATTTCAGTCTCATTGTGATTCTTTTCACTTGAATTAGAAAAATGCTGTTAGGCCCATGTCATATAATGTATGGCTCTTATAGATGTCATAAAATCATTTTTACTATGTCATTAAAATTGCATATCCTAAAAGGAACATGCCATTTGGCCACCTTTTTTGTTCTTTGATTTCCAATGCAAATTTTGAAGAATATAGTTGAAATGTCATAGTAAGGATTTGTTTTCATCCCAGGATTGTATTATAGAGGTAAACTGTGTATTTGTGGATGCTCTCTAGATGAATAGATCATAGTCAATGTAAACAACATTTTTTTGGGAGACATTGACCCTTTATTGCCATTGTTGCCATTCATAGCTATCTTCTTAGTATCCATGAAACCTAATTTTCTGAAGCCTGACAAAGGAAGAAGTTTGATGAGATTTATTTCACTATTGTACAGGTTCGAGCTGGAATAATCGGGTATCCAAATGTTGGGAAGTCATCTTTGATCAACCGTTTGCTGAAGCGCCGAATGTGTCCAGCAGCTCCCAGACCTGGAGTTACAAGAGAGTTAAGGTATGTGTATTTATTTTGCTTAGATATTGTGAAGGATTTTATATTGTTATTTAAAGGTATTTAAAATGGAACCATCAAAAGCATAAGTTTAAACCTGGAGTTATAAACAAATTTAAGTATTTGACTACATATTCATTTAATTTGCTTCAGTGTTGTGGAAAATGTGAAATAGAAGCAAACATAATCTAAAAAGGCAGACTCAAGTGCAAGTGTAAACTTACGAGTCCTGAATCAGACGCAGTCCTCGAGGAACTTACAGATCTTTATTGGACTTAAATCTTGTAAACATATTAGTAATTAGTATTTGGAAAATTAGAACCTCAGCATCCAAAAATTTTAATGGCAACAGATTTAGCATTGCAAGTTTTGAAAAATTATTAAATCCAACAGAAAAAGACCTTCAAGCTTATAATTTACTTGCTCTTTTGGGTGTGGTATGAAAAAGAAATGATGTTTGTGGTTATATGCTTGACATGCTATGTTCTCTTTGTGTTTCTTCCTTGCTCCTTGAAAGATGGGTTCGATTTGGGAATGAACTTGAGCTGCTAGATTCTCCTGGAATAATCCCAATGCGGATCAGTGATCAAACAGCTGCTATAAAGCTTGCTATTTGCGATGATATTGGAGAGAGATCCTATGATGTCACTGATGTTGCTGCAATTCTTGTCCAAATTCTGACGAAGCTTCCGACAGTGGGTATGATTCCCGTGTTCACAGTTCCAACTTCCTGCTGGCTATAACGCCTACAAAAGGAAAGAAAAGAAAAGAAATGATGGCCTCTAATATCAACTTTTGTTGCTTGTCAGGTGCAAAAGCTCTTAATAAACGCTACAAGATTGATGCTGATGAGTTCTGTGGTAAAATGTATGTCTCGCACTGCCCAACCTTTTCTATATTGTGATATGACCTAACAGTGCGCGGCTAAGAGACTCGAAAGGGCCTAGATAGCTCAGTTAGGAAACCTAAATTGCCTGACCTTTTTATTGCGTGCTTAATGAAAAAAGCAAATAACTTGTAACCCCACAAAGCATTTGCAATTTGGATAGTAAATAATATTTGAAATACAAGTTACACAGTTGCTTCTGACTCAAAGCAGATAAGACACTCCTCATATCCCATAAACAGTGCAGTTTTTTATTCGCCCAGTTGCCACGGCAAGTAACGGGACATTCCGTTGCATAAATATTTCTGATTAGCTGTTGCTGTTAATTTTTGAATGCAGATTTATCCAGAAGCTTTCAGTTCACTTGTTCAATGGGGATACCCATCAAGCAGCTTTTCGCATCTTGTCTGATTTTCGAAAAGGGAAGTTTGGTTGGGTAGCACTGGAGAGGCCTCCCAGCTGATGATGATGGTAGCTTTGTTTTTTGAATGTCCGCTAATACTTCAGTATGTGGCTAAATCCTCAAGAGCGCCAGGAGGTAGCATGAGCAAAACTCGGACATTGTGGAAATTGATCTTGACTTTGAGTGCAGGGATGGCTAAAGATTTACTGTAAGCCTCTTCTGCGGACATCAAATAGCACACCTCAAAATATTTGTCCGAGAAAAAAAGAAGGAACTGGAGCTGTATAGAAAAGGGAAATCTCCAGCCTTGTGTTGTAATCTGCTGGGTTATATCTCCAACACCCTATTTAAACCTTCTGCAATATTAGGTTATGGATCAAAATTAAAATTTAACAAGTGATTATAAATTGCACCCTGATTAAAAGGTTTGCCAAGAAGCTAAACTTGGCAATAGCATGTCATAGTAAATTCTAGTTTTAAAATTTCAATCTAAAAGAGCCATGACACATGGCAGTTAATACAAACGCTTCTTTCTGTTTGCTGCATTTGTAGCTGTTCTTCGTTACTTATTTGCCTTTTCCGGCCAGAATTCCCAGGACTGCTGCTGCGTGAACGTGGAATGAGATGATGACACGGTGCTCGACATTTTCCTTGAGACGGGCTGGCTGACTTGCTGCCCTGGGTTGCCCGCTTCAGGGTGTACAGCAGCGCTGATTGACAAAGCTCCTAATTACTGGGGGAAAAAAGTAGAAAGGAAAGAGATTTCCCATTATTATAGCTGAGGTTCTCGAGTTTCATTAATACGGTGATTTTAGAGGGTGTTTGGGAGAGCTGTTGCTGTATCTTTTCAAAGTGTGTTTCGTGCCGAAATATATTAAAATGATGTTTTTTTTATTTTTTAAAAATTATTTTTGATATCAGCATGTCAAAATGATCTAAAAACACTAACCGTCTGTTTTTAAAATTCAAAAAAAAAAAAATGAACCAAAAGCACCCAAAAACACTTTTAGATGGCTTCCCAAACACCCCTGAATTGCGAATCACATTTATTTTCCGGATAAAGCTAGCAAAAAGAAATAGCAACGTCAGCCACCCACTTCATTTCAAGAAATCATATGATTACAGAATAATTCAGGTCACTGTAGCTGTACCATGTATGAAAATAATAGAGTATTTCTAAACAAGCCAAAAAAAAAGGCAACATAACAAACCAAAGTGGACACGAAATAGCTTTCTCAAAAAAATAAAAGTAGAGAAGAGACTGCACAGTTGCTGACTGCAACCTATGCAATGTTGCTTTGGGTAGTCTGGGAACCCGTCCAACCACAAGGATAAAAGCTTCCATCAAGTCAGATGGGTAAATGAGCAACTCAAGCAAGCAATCTTAAGAATATAAAGTTGCTTAATCTGTACAGGGGAGCTTTTGCAGGCAAAAACCAACAAACTGTTGAGGAACAAAAACCAAATATATAATAAATCCCAGTATTGAGAGTATGGGACAATTTTCACGAGGTAATGGCCATCTGAAAACGAGCAAGCAAGAATGCTGTCTCTATAGCAATCAATTGAAGTGCCTACACCGAAATTCCGTATCCAGAATTTCTGACTTTGATTGTATTCAGAAAAAAGTACAATGATACATTGAGATGATTTAGCATCTTCATCTTGAGATCGTGGAAGAACATGTAGTTGAATCATCTTTGCTTGACCAACTTTCTTTAACTCTACATGCTTGGATTGGCCGTTCAATCTGAAGAAGAACACCAGCAGTTTCTTTTTCCAACTGATAACAATATTTTCCAAATGTATTGACATTTACTTGAAGTCTGAAATCTATACTAAACAAAAACTTCATCTCCAACCTGTTCAATTCTTCTGTGCTTACTCCTCCAACTTTGGCATAGTAGGCATTGTTAAAGAATCTGCAAAAGCACAAGGAACATTAGGATTAAGAACCCAGAGTAACAAAAGAAGCAAATCAAGCCCCATCCCATGTAACGAATACTTTCCTTGTTGACTAACAGGTTTGCTATCAGACTACCATAGATATGTTAGCAGATAATCAACATAATTCTATACACCACAGAAATTTCATATATGCAGTATCCGACTCAAAAGTCACGTGTGCTTATTATGACTTGCAGGATATAGACAGCCTGTTGGAATCTTAACAAAAATAAACTTCAGGGAATTGGAACTTACGCATCATCTACAAACTTTGCTGCTATCATTACACTAGTAATCAGGAGTCGGTGAACATTAAGGGCGGTTAAATGAATATCTGTTTGCTGGAGAAATCTATCCATATAAATGTGTGCAACAACAAAGCAAGACGGGCTGCAGCCAGAGTACTTGAAGATTCGATCAACATAATTCCGGATACTTACAGTAGGTGGTCTTAAGCCATGAAATATGGTTACAACATCTTTGATCTGCGCTGTCTCCAGTAGCATTTCATTTTTCTGAACAGATTTATCAAGAAGGGAAGAAAGAAGCCTTAAGACCCTGGGAGACCTGAAAACTCCTTTTCTTAATTCCTTAAGTCCCAAAGTTCGATAGATATCCGAGTGCATGCTTCCAATATCAGTTGAAAGAGTTTCCATGTCTGAAATGAATTGCATTGAATTAAAATCCATAAGTTCATTATCATCAAAATTACCAATGCATCCAACTTAATAATTTTTCGGTTCCAGGATAATCTTTGTATCTTATTTCAGAGCCTAATCTTTCAATTTAGTTTTTGAAGAAACCGATACAGAAGAATTAAAAGAAAGGGAATGAAACTAAGATAAGTTAAGGTATTGATCCCTTGCATCCCATGTGCGAATTTCCCTTCAATTCTTCTCTTGACGGCAAAACTGGATAGGACAATTATAGTTCCTTGCCATTTCTCCTTTTTAGTCCTCTCAATCTGAGGCGAGCAACCTATATTCACTCCAGAAATCTACATACTACAATACAAAAATATTTTGGAATTGCAAGTAAAACACGTAGCAAACTGATTTTCTAACATTTACAAAGCCCCAGTTTTTACACAAATCGAGACAATAATAAATGGCTGGGTTAAACCAGATCAATACTTCATGAACCAAGTCCAGATCTCAGGGCCACCCAGTTCACCTTTTCTCGAGATATTTAATATGAACACAGTTTTTGGCGGTAAAGGAAAAACCTTTACTCCTAATAACTTGATTTAATTAGTTAATCAGAGAGAACCGTTACAATTAATTAATAGATAAAGTTAAGCACTGTGTGTATTAAAATAAAGCAACAGAGATTAAAACATACACATGTTCATCAAATGCTCAAATCAGCAAACAAAAAATAAAATCAAAACAGCAAGATAAGAGACGAAATCAAATAGAAAGCTCACGGAATTCTTGAGGAGTTGTTGCTCTGTAGAGCTACAAAAGCCTCGAGGACGAAGCAGATACACTGAACACGGAAGTGTGAGGGGGAGAGCGCTGTGAATCTTGTTTCATCAAGTGTAGCCATCCTCTCCCTTTCTCTCTGCCATCTCCCCCTCTCTTTAACCAGGAGAAAAAAAAAATGTTTTTTTATTATTGTATTTGTTTAATATATTTAGAGTTTTCTTTACAAGTAAGCGAGGCTCGCTCTTTTCTCTCTCTTAGCATGGAAAGGAGAGAAGTACCTCTCTCTCTCTCTCTCTAAACTATGTATGCTATGCTATAAAACATTGAATAGAAGCGAGTCGCCACTCGCCATTGTTAAAGTAGCAAGTGGGTCGAGGTCTTGGATTCTCTGCCCTTCTGCTCTTGTTCAAGGCAGGGACCCACCGTTTTTCTCTGCATTTTTCTCACAAGTATAGACAGTGGACATCTTTCTCTTTGCCATTTTTTTTTTTATGCTGTTAAAAAAGTTATTTGGTATTTTCTTGAAAGAATATTATCATTTATTAGCTAATTGTTTAATGTCGTGGAGAATACTGATCATCAGTCTAGAAGGTTAATGGATTGGGATTGCTGTTTATAGAGAGAAAAGGATTTAAATGCGAAAGATTATCCATTAAGAATTTACATTCAAATTTTTGTGGAATATAATTCACTCTCAAGTTCTTTTGAGAATACACACGCATGGGAGTTTAGTAAAAAGAATATATATATCATAGTTGTTGTTTTAAATACAATAATGTTTTTTTATTGCCTTTTATGTTATGTGATAAATGGATTTATGTCCGCTCAGCAGCAAAGAATTTGAGATTTATCTTAAAGGTTTTGAGTTTGAGTAAAAGAATATTCATTTTATAAAAGTTTATGACAACCAGAATTTTACTCGTTTAATACAGGTCTACAAAGAAAATTGAGTTTCTTCAAATCTAAAAAGAAATTTACTTTAAATTTTAGTATAAAAATAATATATATATATATAAGTTTAATAGCATGACTTTTCTCAAAAACTATTTTTTAATTATATAAAAAAATAGGTTAGAAAAAAAATCAAGTTTTATTGTAAAAAAAAGACATTACATCAAACTAATAAATTCATGTAACATGAGTTATCCTGGTAAATCTACAAACCATATTAATTATTTAAAAAAATAAAATAAAATAAATTACAAAGTTAAATCCTCAATTATTTCATAATTTAAGGATAAAATTTAAAAAAATTAATTTAAAAATAAAACCATAATAAAAATTCAATAAAAAAGGGAGCAAAATACTACAATTCGCAATACAATGGGTGTGGGCGAGCAATGATTTGTCTATGCCCTTTAGTTTTTATTATTTTATAAGATTTAATAATATAATTTTTATCTAAAATAAACTATAAAAAAATCAAGATTATAATATAAAATATAATTTTTTTAAAAAACACATATATAAAAACAAAATATTATGATTATTATTAACACGTTGAGTATGGATGAAACGTAGTGGTTACAACGACTTTTAATAAAATAATAATATCCACCTCTTAATCATCAAGTTTTAATCAAGGCGGGACCTGTAATCCCACCATCAGTGCATGAATTCCATTTTCCTCGATAGCATTATTATTTTGTGGGGTGACAAAAGTTGAGACTGGCATTAGTTTGTACGGTGACAGAATGACGTCGTTTTCCCTCCTTGACTGTTCTCCACCATTGCACCACTAACTGTTTTGGGACGTTATTGAAGTTGAATTTTAAAATATTTTTTTTATTTTTTTAAAAATAATATTAATAATATAAAAAACAAAATAAAAATAATTTAAAACAAAAAATTAAAATTTTTAATTTTAGTGGCATTGCGTCCTTTTAAAAATATTTTATTATTTTTTGAATGGGTTGAAATTAAAAATATTTAAAAAAAAAAGATATTAATTTAATAAATTAATAAGTTGATCCATATAGCTTTTAAAATCCGAATACAAAACCCATATTCATTGCGGGTCTGTATATATTTAGCGTGAAACTCCAGACTCCTTTTGTGCCTCAAATCTACCGATGATTAAAAATATCTATCTAAACGGATCAGGTAAGCATGCTCTCCATGCGAGGAGGGTCATTACTGCATACCCTGTTGTTTTAAAAAAATAATTTTTTATTTTAAATTAATATTCCTTTTATTTTCAAATTGTTCTAATATAATAATATTAAAGATATCTATTTAAAAAAAAAAAAATCACGATTACGATAAAAATAAAAATAAAAATAAAAGCTCAGTAAGGCCACACGAGTCAAAACTCTCAATGGTTTTCAACTTTCAAGATCACCTTATTTCTCCACCCACAAGAGACAGAAATATTCCCTCAGATGACAGGAACACCGATGATTGTTTAGTCCAAAAGTCCCCACTAATCCTTTTAAATAAAATGCAAAACACGCGCGCGCGCGCGCGAATGTAACTTGGGCTGCAGCCGCCCCGTAGATGCTACGCGAACATTTCATCATATTTCTGAAACCATCCATACACGGCAGGAGTGGCAACGTCCTTTCTTTATCTCTAATTACGTAGATTTAATTCGTGAGTGATAAATCGAGATTTTTATTGAGAAGAGTTAAGAAAAAGTTAAATATTAATTCCAAGATAGTTAAATCTTATATTCAAATAAATTTAAAACAATTTATTTTTGGTATTTATGTCCGATCTAAAAAAACTTGAATTTAATAATTAGTTAAATCTAATAAATATATCAACCTGAAAAAATTTAGACTTGATAATCAATCGATTCAAGAAAATATAGATTTAAAAAATAAATCAAATTCAAATAGTATAGACTTAATAACCAATCAAGTTCAATAAAATATGAGTTTAATAAATATATCATACCCACAAGACCTAAACTTGTTAAATTTTAAATTTTAATATTTGATCTTAAATAATTTTCTATAATATAAATATTAAAATCATGATAAATTATCGTGCATCTTGATCTATACTTGCTTTCCATTAAGGTTGATGGAAGCAAAGAATTTTCCATCTCTTTTGTTTTCCACAAAATGAGCGATACTCACGAGTTGTAAATATTTCACCAGATCTTCAAAATAAAAATTTATAATTTTTATATTGTATTGCATGTATATTTTTAAAACATTTTTCTAAAATATTATTGTATTTTTTAGTCTCTAAAATATGCTTATTTATATATTAGAGAATCCTCGCTTTTATTAAAGATAAGTTAACCGAATTAGCCTGCTAAACTTTAATTATAAGCTATTAACCATCTTTACTTAGAAGCTGTTTGGCGTGGCGTTTCACCCGCCGCGCCGCAGCTTTTGATTAATTTTTTTTTTGCATTTTAAATAAAAAAATTTAGTGTTTTCAGATCATTTTGATGTGCTGATGTCAAAAATAATTTAAAAAAATAAAAAAAAATATCATTTTGATACATTTCGGCATGAAAAACACTTTAAAAAACTTCCACAACCGCCCTCCTAAACACCCTCTTAGAAAACAAAATTATCATAATTAATTAACTAATCATACAAATCATAGCTTTGATTCAAGACCGATTGGATTTCTGGCAGATGTACATGCCGGGCGAGAAATATGATTGTTGGCGTGTCATGTCACTCACCCACCGAGGCTCTCTAAGCATGACGCGTGTAAAATATATAAGCAGGCCACACTGTTCAAATTGGCAAAGTATCAGCTCCGACATTAAAATAAAACCTAAACAAACCTTCGAATTCTGGGGGGAAATATACCCGGTAGGAAAATCCAGATTCCAGGCTGGATTAGAATGTACCAGTCCCATGGTCATACACTGAACAATTGTTTCGAGAGATCCAACGTTATCTCTCACAAAACTCGATGTTCTTTTCACCCGCAGGAGAAGGGCTCTTTGCCTTGAATTTTCTCCAGGCCATTTATCATAAGATTTAGCTGATTCCACAACTTCATTTTTTTTAATTTCGGGTAGACTCTAATTTTTTCAGTTATTTTTTACGGGTTTAAATTAAATAAATAAATAAAACCCTTCAAGATCAACATGTTCTAATTTTAACTCGAATTGGTAAACACTCAAATCTTTTGCTACCATGTCCCTAAGGGATTCCACAACCTACAGTCTCGTCCCTCCATTGATCAGATTCGAAGATGTTGAGATTAAAATTCCAGATTTAATTTGTCTTGCTAGCTCTTACGCAAACGAAGTCGCGTGCTATCCAGCATTTCTTTGTGTGATCTGTAGCAAGAGATGAAGTTTCGCAGATAGATTAACCAAGATCCAAACTGAATTCACAATGATGGAACGGTGCTAATGATTTTCACTTTATAAGAGCCCATTTAACAAAAGTCATTGGCTTCATAGTAGCCCACATACTTTGAAGCTGGGACGGCGGTGGGGCTTGGCCCGCGTACAAGAAGCAGGCTCGGCTACTCAAGCCTAGTAAAAGCAAATCCAACGACAATGCTATTTGAAGACCCAAAACCAAATATATGTACTTTTAATATTTTTGCTTCATTTCCTCCTCTTCAACGGAATATCTATTTTGATGGCCAAAATGGTTATCCCCCACATGATGGGCTATTTGTGGCATGCCAAAATGAAAAGGCCATAACACTGTTCATACGAATTAGTTTCGGGTATTGTGATTTTCAGGTTTTTGGTGGCTGGGTTTTGGATATCGTGGTGTTTGGGTTCTAGATTTTTGGCAAGAACACGATTTGTGTGGTTTTTACTACAATTTTTGCATCTTCTTTGTGTGTGTTTATGGTTTTTGTTCTTTACGTGGAGAAACAACAACAAAAAACAAATTAGAAATAATATCACAGCCGATAACGCGGTAAAAATTATTGCCAAATAGTGTTGCTTTCCTGGTTTGAAGAAGAAGCACTTGAGGAGGCGAAAGTGCAGTCAGTGGCGGGGGAGTTGAAGCTGAAATCAAGATTGGCATCAAATGGGTGATGATGAAGTTCAGTTTCTTTAATATCCATGGTATTGTCTTGTGGAGAAAATTAGAGAACAATGAGGTGGGGATATAGGAGCTAGCTGGTTGACTTATTGTGTTTTAAAGAATACATGGAAATGTATTCAAAATATGGGTTAGTGAGGATTTGTGGATCTGGGATTTAAAACCTCATTTTTAAAATACCTTTCAAATTAATTTTTTTTTTTATTGTGGATGATGAGTATGATTGTATGTATGTTTCATAAGGAATTCAGATAAAGGAAGATAAAAAAATTGATTTAGCGTATTTTCAAAATAGAAAACTGAAAATTATGACAAAGAGGGGTTTTAACTTGTAATTAATTTAATTAAATTATTTGTAGGGTTTTTAGTTATATTTAATTTTACCATTGGAGTAGACATATATAAGAAAAAAAAACTACATTTACACTATTCAAAAAGTTATTTTAGAGATTTAGCTCTTTAAAATAACTTTTACTATTGGACTTGCTCTAACTACATAATGAATACTTATTTTAAATTGTGTTTTTTAAGATAATTCTAAATAAAAGTATTTTGGAAAACAATTTAAAATAAGTGTTAATGAAACATATAACGCAATTCGCATTCATTTCTTCAGAGAGACCATAACGATAATATTCACATAATCCGGCAGCTCGGAATGCATCCAAGATGCTTCTCGTTTTTCGAAAGAGCTCGTGTCCACTACTCAAATTCACAGAAGCCATTTTAACCGTAAATTTTTGTCTTTATATAATGTTTGTAAACCTAATTTTTAAAATACCTTTCAAATTAATTTTTTATTTCTCAGAGTATTAAAATAATATTTAATTTTTTTTATAATCTAGCATACACGCACAAATTTTGATCGAAACACGTTGCATTTAGAGTATGTATTATATTTTTAATTAATCAAAACGCTATACTTTATGAATTATGATAAAATAATAAAAACTAGTAAAATCATAAATTTATTATTACTCGGGGAAATTTACACCTTCACACCGCATGTTTTTACTAGAAAGATTTTGTAGAACGGTTATTTTTTAATTAAGTAACCGAAGATGGTTACTTCAACAGCTGTCTGTCATCTTTTAGACGCTGCAAAGGCGAAAGGGCCGAGTGAATAAAAAAGAGCCGAAGCAGAAATGAAATTAGAAGGCCCAAGCCCATATACTCAACAGCTCCTTGGACCTTAATCGATAAGGCCGTCAATAAAACAAAAGCAGAGGATATTATCGTCATCTTACAATCAAGGAAGAGAAAAGATAACCGGCCACGCTCCCTGCCTTTCCTGATATTATTTTAAACGGGGCATGATTTCCCTCCAATTCCCGCGCGCTCACTTTTTTATTTATTTATTTTTATTCTCTTTCTCTGGTACAGTTTGATGATTATAGTTCCGGCACCCGTCCACTCACTTTAAAATTTTGGTCCTCTTAACCCCCGATTTCTCTCATCCCCATTAAATAAATCAAAAGTCAGTTACTGAACTCTCTGCTTCTCACTTCTTGTTTGTTTCTCCAGAAAATCTAGGATTCCGACTTGTGCTCGCTTCGTCTCAGGTGCTCCCTCAACATTTCATTTCCTTCATCGAAAGAAATTGAGCAGAACAAACTTTATTTATTTTGGTTTCGAAGATCCGTGTGGTATCTCTCTCATTGATTAGTCAAGTCTTAAATTAGGTTTAGTGGATTTCCAATGTGGTTGTTTCGACTAGGAACTATATTTGTTGGCAAACTAGGAGCTATTTAGTTAAGCCTTAAATTAAGTCTTAACGAGCCATTGCTTTTTATTAATCCGTATTATTTTTCTTGTCACCATACTTATTAACTCTTATAGAGGAAGAACATCAATCAATGCTAGAGAATAATGCCCCTCAAAGGGATTTGTGTACTGATTTTTATTAATTCATTTTTGTTGATTTGCTGGTATTTCGAATAATCATTACGGTGCTCACTAGTTTGGATTTTGGAATTTAGTTTTAGAGTGATAACTCACAATGTGAAGATTTCATCCACTTGATGCTTTAAATGCTACGCGGTTTGAGATAGTGGACTAAAAATATGAGAAATGATGCAGAAAGACTATCTAGCTTGAAAAATCACGGTTCTTTGGTTTGTATTGGAGTTTCTTTTGCTTTTTCTGTGAACTGTTGTGTATTTTGCTTGTTTTATTATTGTGGTATCGATTTGTGTTGGGAAAAGTACTCAAACAATAGGGCACCAATTTAGCGGATTATCAATCAAGTCCCAATCCTTTTTCCCTCTTTGTGCAATTAAATTATGAGATCAAGCAAATAACATGATAATGCAAATAATCAAACACATCAACACCAAGATTTTTACGTGGAAAACCCAATGCGGGAAAAAACCACGGGACCGTAGGCCACTTAAATCCTCCACTATCACAAATAATGGGTTCACAATATTCTTCCTTAGATTCAACTAAGGGCTACAAATATATCATCAAGAACAACCTATTCTTGGAATGCAACAAGATTAAAGAGAACAAAGTTTGAGAAAAAGCTCACAATACTGACAGCCTCGTTTACTGTCAAAAAGACGAACTTCCACAGCTCCAATCTTCAATCCAACCGTTCAGAATGAAGATCAATGTGTCTAGAAGCTCCTGTCCAAATCTCAGCCCGATCCAACGGTGAACGAGCTGGAAATCGAAGAAAGTAGAAGGACTGTTCGGCAGCCACCACTTTTCTCTTTTTCTCCCGGTTCTCTTCTCTTTTGTCTCTCTCTCTCGGTTTACTTTTACTCTCTGTCCTGTTTTGTTTCACAAAACCCTACTGCCTTTTATAAGTGATGTGGCAGCCCCCCTTTTAATTTAAATGGTGCGGGACCACACACAACAAATCTCCCCCTCACGCACCATGTGAGGAGTTCGCCGTACTGGCGATCAACTTGTAAACTTCAATTTAGGAGGCTCTACCAAGCCTACTTCCTTTCTGCAAAACTCAAACTTCTCTCTCGGTAAAGGCTTGGTCATCATATCTGACGCATTGTCATCAGTATGGATCTTCTCAACAACAAATGATTTCATCTCCATAGCATCTCGAATCCATTGATATCTAACTTCAATGTGCTTCGATCGAGAGTGAAAAGTAGGATGCTTACTGAGATGGATTGCACTTTGACTGTCACAGTGCAACACAAAGTTCTCTTGAACTAGACCAAGTTCATGCAAGAACTTCTTCATCCATAACAACTCTTTGCCCCCTTCAGTAAGAGCAATATATTCAGCCTTTGTAGTGGATAATGCAACATATTTTTGCAACCTTGATTGCCATGAGACTGCTCCCCCTGCAAACTTCATCAAGTATCCTGATGTGGACTTTATAGAATCAACATCACCAACCATATCTGCATCTGTGTATCCATCCAACACAGGTTTGTTATTGCCAAAACACAAACTAAAGTTGGAAGTGCCTTTGAGATACCTGAGTATCCATTTCACTGCTGACCAGTGTTCCTTACCAGGATTAGAGAGGAATCGACTAACCACACCAACTGCATGAGCTATATCCGGCCTTGTGCAAACCATGGCATACATCAAGCTACCAACTGTGGATGCATAAGGAACCTTTTTCATCTCATCTTTTTCTTCATCACTTGAAGGACACTTATTAGAACTTAGTTTAAAATGACTTGCAAGTGGAGAACAAACCGGTTTGGAGTTGCTCATGTTGAATCTCTCAAGTACCTTTTGAACATATCTCTCCTAAGATAGCCAAAGTTTATCCTTCTTCCTGTCACGTGTGATCTTCATGCCAAGAATCTGTTTTGCCGGTCCTAAGTCTTTCATTGCAAAAGACTTACTTAACTCTTCCTTTAAAACCTGAATCTTCTTAGCATCATGGTCAACAATCAGCATATCATCCACATACAACAACAGAATAATAAAATTTACATCTGGAAACCTTTTCATAAATACACAATGATCAGAAGTGGTCCTGTCAAAATCATGATCCACCATGAAGGAATCAAACTTCTTGTACCATTCTCTTGTAGATTGATTTAAACCGTATAGACTCTTTTTCAACTTGCATACTACTTGCTCTTAGCCTTTTGCTTCAAACCCTTCAGGTTTATCCATGTATATCTCTTCATCTAAATCACCATGGAGAAAGGCAGTTTTCACATCAAGTTGTTCAACTTCAAGATTCAAACTAGCAGCTATACCAAGCACAACTCGGATTGAAGACATCTTGACCACTGGTGAAAAAATTTCTTCAAAATCAATACCCTTCTTCTGACCGAAACCTTTCACAACCAATCTTGCCTTGTACCTTGGTTGTGAGCAATGCTCATCAATTTTCAACCTGAACACCCATTTGTTCTTGAGTGCTCTCTTACCTTTAGGAAGCTTCACTAACTCAAAGGTATGGTTTTCATGCAAGGATTTCATCTCTTCTTGCATTGCTGTCAACCACTCGTTTTTCTTCTCATGTGATATAGCTTCATCAAAGCATTCTGGCTCTCCCCCATCGGTAACTAGCACATACTCATGAGGAGAATATTTGGTGGAAGGTTGGCGAGGTCTAGCTGACCTTCTCAATTGTGTCTCATCTGAAACTTCTTGCAAATCATGTTCAAGAATAACATCAATATCATCATTAGTTGATTCAGAATCACCAACTAATGGCTCAATAGGAGAACCACCATTATCATCATCTTCCAAATCTCCCCCATGATTAGCAGGCATTAAAGGTAACTGTGGAGTAGGTCTTGGATTTGAATTAGATGGAATAAAAGTAGTAGACTCTACTTTCTCCTTCTGCTCAAAGTCTTCAATGGTCTGATCTTCAAAGAAGATAACATCTCTGCTTCTCACAATTTTCTTCTCCTTTGGATCCCACAACCTATATCCAAACTCATCGTCATCAGAGCCCAAGTAAATACACTGCTTTGTCTTGCTGTCAAGCTTAGACCTTTCATCACGAGGAACATGTACAAATGCTCTGCATCCAAACACTCTCAAGTATGCATAAGAAACATCCTTTCCTTTCCAAACCATATCCGGAACATCAAATTCAAGAGGAACTGATGGAGAAAGGTTGATCATGGCAACTGCAATCTTCATTGCCTCACCCCAAAAAGACTTAGGCAGCTTTGCATGAGAGAGCATACATCTAATTCTTTCAACAATGGTTTTGTTCATTCTCTCAGCCACTCCATTTTGTTGTGGAGTCTTAGGAACTTTTTTCTCCAACTTGATACCATGTTCCCTGCAATACTTCTCAAAAGGACATCTGTATTCACCACCATTATCAGCTCGAATACATTTAAGCTTTCTACCAGTTTCTCTTTCAACTCTGGCATGGAAATCCTTAAAGACATCAAGCACCTGATCTTTGGATTTCAAACAAGTGGCCCAAATTTTCCTGGAGTGATCATCAATAAAACTAACAAAGTACAATGCACCTCCAAGAGACTTATCAATCATAGAGCAAACATCAGTATGAACTAAATCAAGAACATGTGATCTTCTATGTGAAGGTGATCTTTGAAATGCAACTCTATGTTGTTTACCAACTAAACAATGAGTACATGTGTTCAAGTTCATACCTTTCAAAGGAAGGTAGTTCTTCTTGGCAAGGATGCCAATACCTTTCTCACTTAAATGTCCAAGCCGCTTATGCCATAAATCAGTAGAGCAATCTTCAATTGCATTCACCTCTCCTTTGATCACCTTGGCTTGTGACATGTAGAGACCCATCTTCTTCCCTTTAGCAACAATTAAAGAATTTTTGGAGAGCTTCCATTTACCATCTCCAAAATGACTATGATAGCCTTCTTCATCAAGAGTACCAGTAGAGATCAAATGTAGGCGCATGTCGGGTACATGTCTAACATCTTTGAGTATCAACTTGCACCCAGTATTGGTTTCCAACCAAATGTCTCCAATGCCCACAACACTAGCCATCCCTTGATTTCCCATCCTAACTTGACCAAAGTCACCAGTAGTGTAGGATGTGTAAAAATCACGCCGGGGAGTAACATGGTAAGAAGCTGCTGAATCTGCAATCTAGGTGGTATCCTGACATGCAAGATTAACACAACCATCATCGCAAACAATAGCAACATCACCATCAAATACAACTGCAGCTGTACCATTCTTTTCATTCCTGTCTTCACCTTTTCCCTTCTGATCTCGCTTATACTTTCTACAGTCTTTCTGAATATGCCCAGGCTTGTCACAATAATAGCACTTAAATCCTTTTCTTGACTAAGATCTTCCTCTTGGCTTCCATTTGCCTTTTCTATTGCTGGATTCTCTATCTTGTTTGCCGTGAGAGAATCTACTTTGACTTCTCCCTCGACTTTCTGTAACAAGAGCATGAGACTCAGAAGTGCTTGTCCCTTTCCTCCTTTTCTCTTCATTGAGGATACAATCCTTCACTGTTTTCAAAGTGATCTCTCCATTCGGAGTAGAATTGCTAAGTGACACCACCAACGTCTCCCAACTATCCGGCAATGAACTCAATAGGATTAGTGCTTGCATCTCATCGGCTAGCTCAAGTTTCATCAATGACAACTGATTTAAAAACCCTTGAAATTCATTTATGTGCACTGAAGCATCTTCACCATCTTTATACTTCAAATTCACAAGGTCTCTAATTACAAAGACCTTGTTTTGTGCACTTTCCTTGGCAAATGTTTCTTCCAACATCTTCCAAACTTTATAGCAGTCATGTTCTTGAGAGATATGATTAATGGACTTAGAGGATACCCATTTTCTAACATTAGCGGTAGCCTTTCTATTAAGCCCCTTCCATTTTGCATCATCCATATCATTAGGCTTTACTCCTTTACATTTAATTGGTAAAGCCAAATCATTACAATACAAGTGATCCTCTATCATTGTTTTCCATAGAAAATAATTTGATGAAGTGAGCTTTATCATACCCGAATCTTTCTTTTCCATTTTAATTGCACAAGAAAATCAATCTACACAACCGTGCTCTGATACCACTTGTTGGGAAAAGTACTCAAACAATAGGGCACCAATTTAGCGGATTATCAATCAAGTCCCAATCCTTTTTCCCTCTTTGTGCAATTAAATTATGAGATCAAGCAAATAACATGATAATGCAAATAATCAAACACATCAACACCAAGATTTTTACGTGGAAAACCCAATGCGGGAAAAAACCACGGGACCGTAGGCCACTTAAATCCTCCACTATCACAAATAATGGGTTCACAATATTCTTCCTTAGATTCAACTAAGGGCTACAAATATATCATCAAGAACAACCTATTCTTGGAATGCAACAAGATTAAAGAGAACAAAGTTTGAGAAAAAGCTCACAATACTGACAGCCTCGTTTACTGTCAAAAAGACGAACTTCCACAGCTCCAATCTTCAATCCAACCGTTCAGAATGAAGATCAATGTGTCTAGAAGCTCCTGTCCAAATCTCAACCCGATCCAACGGTGAACGAGCTGGAAATCGAAGAAAGTAGAAGGACTGTTCGGCAGCCACCACTTTTCTCTTTTTCTCCCGGTTCTCTTCTCTTTTGTCTCTCTCTCTCGGTTTACTTTTACTCTCTGTCCTGTTTTGTTTCACAAAACCCTACTGCCTTTTATAAGTGATGTGGCAGCCCCCCTTTTAATTTAAATAGTGCGGGACCACACACAACAATTTGTTAAATCATAGTTCTGGGGTATTTCTAGGATATTTCAACATGGATTCTGTGACACAAACTTTCCAACACCGCATGTCTGTCAAATTGTGGCCTCCTATTCAGAGTACCAGGCTTATGCTTGTAGAGCGGATGACCAAGAATTTCATTACTCCATCCTTTATCTCCAGAAAGTATGGGTTACTGAACAAAGAGGAGGCTGAAGAGGATGCCAAGAAAATCGAAGAGATGGCTTTTGCAGCCGCAAACCAGCACCATGAGAAAGAGCCGGATGGTGATGGAAGTTCTGCAGTGCAGATCTATGCCAAAGAATCTAGTAGGCTCATGCTGGAGGTTCTTAAAAGGGGGCCCAAAACACGGGAGGATAAAGAGATGAAGACAGTTGATGAAGGTTCTGCTGCTGTTGCGAATCTTTTTGATATATCTGGTGGCCGGCGGGAATTTATTAGTGGGGAGGAGGCTGAGGAACTCTTAAAACCCCTCAAGGTGCCGGGAAACTCTTATACTAGGATATGTTTCAGCAATAGAAGCTTTGGCTTGGATGCAGCCCATGTCGCAGAATCCATCCTGTTGTCCATAAAAGGTCAGTTGACAGGAGTGGACCTGTCAGACTGTGTTGCTGGAAGACCGGAATCAGAAGCTCTTGAAGTCATGGGTATATTTTCTTTAGCCCTAGAAGGTTGTAATTTGAGGTATCTGAACCTTTCAAACAATGCATTAGGCGAAAAGGGTGTCAGGGCCTTGGGGAGGCTTCTCAAAACCCAGAATATTTTGGAGGAGCTTTATTTAATAAATGATGGTATTTCAGAAGAAGCTGCACGTGCAGTTTGTGAGCTAATTCCTTCAACTGAGAAGCTTAAGGTCCTTCATTTTCACAATAATATGACTGGAGATGAAGGTGCAGCTGCTATTGCTGAGATGCTGAAACAATCCAATTTGTTAGAGGATTTTCGATGTTCTTCAACAAGGGTCGGCTTGGAAGGGGGTGTTGCCTTAGCAGAAGCTCTTGGATCATGTAGCCATTTGAGGAAGCTTGATCTGCGTGATAATATGTTTGGTGTGGAAGCTGGTATAGCTCTGAGCAAGTCTTTATTTGCATTTGCAGGTCTTACTGAAGTTTACCTCAGTTATCTTAATTTGGAGGATGAGGGGGCAGAAGCACTTGCCAATGCGTTAAAAGAATCTGCACCTTCACTGGAAATTCTGGATATGGCTGGGAATGACATAACAGCCAAAGGTGCTTCTTCTTTGGCTGCCTGTATCATGGCAAAACAATTTCTCACTAATTTAAATCTTGCTGAAAATGAACTAAAGGATGAAGGTGCTATTTTGATTGCCAAGGCAATTGAGGTCGGTAATGACCAGCTAAATGAGGTTGATTTGAGCACCAACGCAATTAGACGGGCTGGAGCAAGGCTCTTGGCACAGGCCGTTGTGCATAAGCCTGGATTTAAATCATTAAATATCAATGGTAATTACATATCTGATGAAGGGATTGATGAGGTGAAGGATATATTTAAGAGTTTGCCTGACATGCTTGGAAAATTGGATGAGAACGATCCAGAAGGAGAAGATCTTGATGAGGATGCAGGAGAAGAGGATGGGGATGTTGAAGATGAAGATGAATTGGAATCAAAACTCAAGGGGCTAGAAATCAAGCATGAATAGTAGGAGTTTTTGTTGCAGGTAGCTTGCTGCCTTGGAGTTTTTTTATTTTATTGGAAACTTATTTATGGACTCAGATATTTTTAGATTACCAGTCTTTTCTGCGCAGGTCTAGTTGCGTTAGCTTAGGGTAATGGATTTATCCTTTGTAGGCCAGGGCAGGAAAAGTGTTTCTTTTCATTCACATATCACACTAGCTAATTTATTAGTTGAAGTTTTAATGTGCCTGGAATTTGGATTAGTTTTAGAATTTGCTAAACAATGTTGTGTTGCTGCCCGCAATATTCATCTTTCATTTACTACTTGTTACTCTGTACCGGGTGTTTTTCTTCTTCTGATCCAGTTCATGCTTCCTTTATTGACATTTGAAATACAATCTGACTGCCGGTGTGTGGTCCTCACGTATTCTAGACGAGCTTTTTTATCCATGATCTCAGTACTTGTTTGCCACCGATTGTTGTTTCATCACACGGGTTTGCTGGATTTTACTCTGAAAGTTTGTATAACTTCCTTTGCTCAAAACCATGGTATTAGCGTGCAGAGAAAATTATCCCGGCAAATGCTTGATTTATTTAGCCATTGGCAGAATGTCAGAATCTCATTACAAGCAAAAGGGTAGCGGATAAAGCCTCATATTTGAATGTTTGTGAATTTGATTCTGTGAAGGCACGGGGTTCTGAGGTTTCTATGAAGATATACTGCAAATATAAAATTGAATGTTTGTTTGTTTTTGGCAGTGCAACCCATCAATTTGCAACCGTGATGTTAAGCAGACCTTTCGCTGATGCAGAATTATATTAAGATCTTTATTTATATGGTAATTTCCTTTGGGTAGATAAAATGCATCTCCTACAGCCATCTGCAATGGGTAGATAAAATATCATGATTCATATTCACGCAGCAACTGGAACTTTCAGCGACTCAAGTATTTTATCATCAATTTCGAATTGCATTGGCTTCTTGTCTCGGCCAATCTTCACATACTCGTCAAATCGCTCTTTCAAGTCTTCAGGAAGGTTTGTGGTGCCCTGCCATCCCAAGATGTCCTTGGCAGCTCGTGGTTCTGCATAGAAGTGCTGCACAATACATGTCCGACTTGGGTTATCTAATTGCTCAAACAGTTGAAAGGTTGTAGGGAAAACTACCAAAGTATACGGCTTCTATCATACATTCTACAGCAGCCTGTGTAAAATGGGTATATCTTAAACACATCATTTGTTGTTTTCTACAATCTAAATTACAGTCATTGTTCCACGAAGAGGTCCGTAAAGGGGTTGGGGGGGGGGGGGGGGGCAGGGTAAGCAGGAGGAGATAAAAGTGTTCAAGAGAAATTAAAGTGATGATGCAATGTGGACAAATAATCTGCTAGAAGTAATTAAGCACCTAATTTATGATGAGATGGGAATTAAGCCATTACCATATTTCGGAAAGGAAAAGCTTTCTTCGCATCTATTCCAACAGCTTTTGGTTCATAATGTATGATTTCTACTGGTATACCTGCAGCTTGTGCGCAGAGTTTGGCCATTCCATCCAGGGTCACAGCACGGTCGCTTACACAGTTGAATATGTTGCCAGATGCAGCTTCTGGGTTCTCCACAGCTAGAGTAAGTATAGAGGACAAGTCCCTAACATGGGCGATATTAGTCAGTTGCATCCCAGAGCCAGGGATTGGCACCGGCCTTTTTCGGACAATTCCTGCTCACAGTAGATCAAAATCAGGTTTTCTTATGACTAGAAAGGAGAAGAACTGGGATAAAATCCAATACTAAATGAAACGATAGACATAAATAATCTTTAGCAACCATTAAAATGAAACTAAATCAACAGAGAGAATTATTTGCACAGTACTGTCTACTTAATACTTACGATCAAAAAACCACTCCTCACAATCTTTATTGTTTCCAGATCCAATCATATATTGTGGACGGAATATCGCCCAACTACTGAAAATCTCTGCTATGTATTTTTCCACCCCAACATGACCAGCATCAGCTTTAACAACATCCTGTAATGACAAAGTACTTTCAGTTAAGAGGAGAAAGTCCAATCCATTTGAATTCTATTGGGACAATAGCGCAAAACGTTACCCCTTCAACATGAGGAGGTTCATCTGTTGGTTTGTAGATTCCAGCACTGCTGATGAACAGAAACTGCTTCACACCAGCACTCTTGGCCCAGTCTACTACAGGCCTACGCAAGGAGAAAGACAGATGTGATCAACAGAGTGGTACAATTGGGGGAAACAGAACCACTGAATCCTGGAACTACAAGTGCTTGTAAGAATATATCTTCCCGGTAGTATAATTGTTAAAAAGACAGTGCAAACATCCAAAATTCCTAATCCCTGAAAATGAAATAACCTTTATAAGCCCATAGATCGTAGGTGCTCTAGTTTTTGCTTATTCGAATGATGAACTGTTTGTCATCTTCAGAATCTCATAGTCCAGTTTCTTACTCTTCAATTTCGCCAATCTCTCATAGCTAGGCAATATACAGAAGTATTCGGGGGTCTTGTTCATTCCCACAAATCCTTTAATCCACTCAGAAACTAGTTCATTTTAATGAACTTCAAGACAAACCTTCGAGTACTGTGCAACTTGGTCAGTCCCTTACAAAAATATTCCAACATACCTCAGCAGATTGCCTTTATTTAGTCCCTAATCATAAATTACTAAAACTCACTGATTATTGAGCTAGTTACAATTGACCATATTGCAAATTAACAACAAGAAATGCCTTGCCATGTTTGAATATTAGGTACTGTCTAGCAACAGGAATCGAAGTAACAAACCTTACAGTATTCAGGTCCTTTCCATTGTTATCCAGCACCACATCAAATGTTTCTCCTTCCACAACCTTCCCTACCTCTGCTGGGTTCCCCCATACTGTCTTCCCTCCAGCACCCACAATTTCCTTCAAAAGCAAAAACCAAGCCCCCATAAAAATTCCAACAACCAAAGTTAAGAAGAAAATTCCCAGATCATAATCCGTATATATTCATTTTTAGAACTTACTGATAATCTACTGAATGGAGGCTTCTTCATTTTGTCAGAACTCTCCTCACCAACAGTCAAGATACTGACTTCATGGCCAGAACCCAGAAGTTCTTTTGCAAAATAGAACCCAATAACTGCATGGCCACCACTGTTCGTATTAACTATAAGGACCTTCTTTTTCTCAGCAGCACTAGCCTTGACAGGGAAAGAAGAGGCAAAGAGGCGTCTTGAACGTGCGGGGTAAGCAGAAAAGGAAGGAGATATTGAAAGAGAAGAAGAGAGAGGAGACAGCTGCGACAAAGAAGAAAGAGAAAGGCGTGATGAGGATAAGACAGAAGGTTGAGAAAGCTTTGAAGATGGACCAGAGAATATGGGAGAGGAGGATGAAGGAGCAAGAGTAGCCATAGACTGTTGCCTTTTTCGAGTTGGTGTTTTTGATTGTTTGAGAATTGAGAACCAGCAGTTTCTTAAGCAACTGGATAAAGGTAACGGCCGGACTTTCTATTTATTTAATACTGTTAATTTCCCGGGTAATTTCAATGTTACCGTTGAGATGACTGGTCATGATTGATGAGAATTAATTCCATGCGGGAAATTTTAAACATTTTATTTGTTGGATGTTTAAAGTATTTTTTTTTGTTTAATAACATTTTTTTTAAATATCATTTTAATGATTTTTTAAAATAAAAAATAAAAAATAGTTTTTTTCAAAAAGCAAAACAAATGGATTCTAAAAGTCTCCAAATTCTAAAACACATTATATGGAAAATACTCTCTATGAAGACAAAATATAAAATAAAGAAACTCAAAACATATATAATTATTAGATTAAGAAATGCAACATAGATTACTTATTCTATAATAAATATATAAACATAAGAAAAATACAAAAAAATATAGAGAATAAAAAAAAAAATTGAATCTAAGTGAAAATATTCTCTATCATTTTGTATGATTCTATATGTGATTTGTTTTTTCAGTATTGATAATTATTTTCATAATACTCTATAATTTTCCCACTATCATTTTGTATGATTCTATATGTGATTTGTTTTTTCAGTATTGATAATTATTTTCATAATACTCTATAATTTTCCCACATATTGCACTATTTTTCATCTTTTACTCTTACTCTTATCTTGTTTGCTGCATTATATCAGTTAATACCCTTTAAGTTGAATGTCAGTGCCCATAACACGCGCGCGCGCGCATATATATATATATATATTTTTTTTTTTTTTTAAAAAAAAAAAACTATTTTATTTATCCACATCTTAAATTGCAGATCGCAGCCGTTGGATAAAAAAAAAGAGAGCAAGAGAGAGCCCACTTGGCGCGTTGAAAAAGCAAAACGACTTTAAGTATCTAAAAGGAGTAGACCAGGTCCACTTTTTAGATAGACAACACAAGACAAAGACAGGATCATTAAAAAATTACAAAAGATTTTCGAACGTTGGCCTAAAATCGGCGACCTATCCTTTTTAAATCCCCTTCACTATCATCATGGTACTCTCCCCCTTAAAAACTAGCCGTTATCTCTTTCTCATGGCTGCTTCAGTGGATTCCCCAACCCCAGCTGCTAGCCTCAACCAGGTAGCTCTTCCCTCGTCCTTTTCTCCTTCAATCTCTACTTTTTAGCTGATCATTAATGCTCTAGTTTTGTGCAGGAGTCCACAAGTTTGATAGTTTCTTCTCCTCTGTTTTGTCCGGCATCAGATAAGCGTTTTTGGAGCTCTCTTCGTGGCCGGATCGACACCCTTCTTGAGAACCGGCACCGTAGTGTCTCGATCGGTCAAGATCAGCTCAATCTTGATCCTTCTTTAGGCACCAATGTGGTCAGTTTTAACTTTAAAGTCTCATCTTTTCTTTTCAATGAATAATCTTGTTTCGATTTATTTGTAGTCTTAGCACATACCGTTTTATTTTTTTTGGTGGGTTATGTAGAGAGTAGGTGAATCGGACCGAGCTAAGAGAATGAAGGAGGATTCATTACTTCTGCTAAGAGGGTTTGACTCCATTGCTCAAAATCTTTCTCAGCTCTCTAGTAATCTGGGCAGTGTCCTTCAGGTAAATGGAAACTCGTTTTAAGCTCTTACGACTTGTTTCCCGCACATGTCAAACTGGGTTTTATCCCCGTGAGAAGTACTTTTTGGTTGCTTATGGAATTGAGATTACGGACAGTTTACAATCAAATTAACTAAGCTAGCTATAAAGCTGTACATTATTGAACTTGATTCCCTGTTTTCAGGGAGCTAGATATCTATCTGAACCACCCACATTAAGAGAAATATTCCACAGTAGGATCGAGAACTCTGAGTCCAGGCAAGAAGACGTAGAAAAGGAAAAAATTGAAGAAAGGAAAAATACAGGATTGAAGAGGAAGTTTGATCCAGATGATAGATCAGAAGATCAAGGAAATGATTTTCTCAAGGAGGATGAGCAATGCCTCGAAGATAAAAAGCTGAAGAAAGCCAAAAATGTAGGTTTCTCCCTACTTGGTGCAATACTTAGGTGGTGGTAGGCTGTCAAGTTTTTGTGCTAATTGCAATTGATTGATCATTGGTGTTCTGCAGCTGGCAGTTTCCATGGCAACAAAAGCAGCTGCACTTGCAAGGGAACTCAAGTCTATAAAATCTGATTTATGTTTTATGCAAGAGAGATGCGCTCTGCTTGAGGAGGAAAACAGGAGGATTCGAGTAGGATTCGGTGAGGGGACTAGACCAGAAGAGGATGACCTGGTAAGCCCTTAATGTACATTTACTCAAATGTTATATGCTTGAATGATGTGCCCTATATATTGCAGATGAGGCTTCAGATGGAAGCACTGCTTGCAGAAAAATCCAGGTTAGGAAATGAAAATGCTAATCTTAAGCGGGAAAACCAATGCCTGCACCAGCTTGTAGAGTACCACCAAATCACTACACAAGATCTCTCTGCGTCTTATGAGCAAGTTATCACGTGCTTGGACTTTTCTTCTCCAACATCCTCTATGATGGAAGAGGCAGACAATGAAGATGACAGTGAAGATGCCAAATCAAGCCCGAAAATTCTTTTTGGATTCGCGACTTCTCCTGATGAATCCTTTCACTAAGCAGGGATGAGCAAGTAAATAAGGGAAGCATTGAAAGGCAGTCACCGGTTTTGTCAGTAATTTTGATGATCAGGGTACTTACTTTAGTTCCACTTCAACTGTAAATTTTGTTTTTTTTCCCTCAACGGGTTACTATTGGAGTAATTTTGTTCCCTATGTATATATAGTGTGTATGTACTAACTATTTTGTATCTCCATTTCCCTCAGCAACCCATCATTAACTGTTCAGTTTTTTTGAATGCTCGGTTTTACCATTCCTCGGACATCAATCAATTCAGTTCATTATACTAATCAACAGGCAGGTTAATAAGTGACGTACAGTAAGATAGATGCTACAAAAACACCTCAAAAGTGAGCATAGATACAAAATAAGTGATCGTGGGCATACGATGTTTTTGTCAAAGCGGCCACTAAAGCAAAACTGATCAGTTCTTTCTTGTTTGCTTGTCAAGTGTCTTTCTCTTAGCAGGAGTCGTCCTATGCTCCAGACCGGCTTCCCGTGCAAGGGTTTTCGAAAGGCTTGATAGCAATATCTCATTGAACTTCTCCAGCACATTGCAAACCATAGGATTATTCCCCTTCTCATACTACAGAAAACCAAAATCATATCAACTTTATAATGCCTAAACAACCAAAGGAGAGTAACAAGACGCTAAATAAAAAGAATTTAAGATTACAAAAACAACGGGCAGGAGAAGTACATAAAGACTTCATTTTCAAGGAAAACCATAAAAAGCTAGAGAAACTGCTGTTATAGTTTCATGAGCTTTAATGACAGAACCAAAGTCTTATAATCTTTATAGTATTGGCATGCTGTCAGCGACATAGACTCGGTGAGGAGATGATAGAAGAAGCGATGAAAGCTTTATTTATAAAACAATAGCCAAAGAATAACCTACACCTTGCCTCGATTTTGATTTGAGCCCAAGATGTGCCCCAAACCTTTGCACAAATAGCTATTACCAAAAATATATAAAATTCCAATGCACGAGAATCACCCATTCTAACTCAATAAGTCAACAAGAGCTCATCAGTAGATGATGAAACATTGTCACTGCAATGGAAAACATTCAATTTACTCCTTGCACAGGAAATTATAATGCTTGTCCAATAAAAACACAGACAGAAAAGACAGAATATATGTAAGATGAAGTGGTCTGAAAAAACATACTGCTTCTATTTTGCCAAGAGCATTTTGATACTTCAAATTAAGCTGAAAATTTTCTTCCATTAAGGCTTCAACCTACCAGTCAAATAACCCGAAAACAGATCCACAAAATAAAAACAGAATAAGTAAGATAAAATAACAAAAGAAAGGATTCTCAACATGCCACTGGAGAAAGATAACCTTCTTTTGGGAGTCAATATACAAACTTTTATATGTAATATCATCCCCGCCACTACAGCTCGCACTAAAGGAGTTCCTGGTTGCCTGATCAGAAGTCAACGAGTGTTACATGTGAAGCAATAAAAATGGCTAAGATAAATAGAGTGAGAAAGCTAATTAGATCACAGGTGATAACTTAATACCTTCACATCTGTGGTATTTCGTTGTGCCTCTAACATTTCCAGAATATAGTCTACTTTTTCTTCCATGTTTTTGCTCATTGAAGAATACTCTGGCATTTTTGCGTCCTCATGGTCATCTCCTTCCTCGCCCCCAGTAAGAGTTATCTCTTCAATGACGTGCTCAAGATCTTGGTTGTGAGTAAACACATCTGAATTTTTAAGACGCTTGGACTCTGGCATTTTTGCTTCCTCATGGTCATCTCCTTCCTCGCCCCCAGTAAGAGTTATTATCTCTTCAATGACGTGCTCAAGATCTTGGTTGTGAGTAAACACAACTGAATTTTTAAGACGCTCGGATCTCCTAACCTTGGCACAGGTTTGCCTTGTTGTCTTTCTTGAATATGATTTAGCAAAGTGTGATTGCATTTGGAGGTTTGGTTCCACCCCCTCCAAGGTAGAACTTGCAGGCTGTTTTGAGCTTTCAGGCTGCAAGGAGGGATTACTATTATAGGGCTCCAATTGCACGGCCGGAACAGTAGGAACTGTACTTTCAGCCTTCCATCAAAATCAAAATGCTATCAGTTCAAAACTGAACTCTTAAGTATCATAAATGTTTAATCCGAGGGACATTTCACAACATGGACTTTTCAGCCTTCGATCAAAATCGCACAGATATCAGGACAAAACTGAATTATAGGTATTAAAAATGTTTAACCCAAGGGACATTTCACTACACATACAACATGGAAGCTAATTCCTACCATGCAAGAATCGTACTACTATAAATGCTAAATGGTAATATTTCCAAAAACAGCATTACAAGGGTGGGGATTTAAAGCCTTGCACATCTACAATGAGGCTAGAATTTCGAATTTCACCAATACAACATACACGCTTTTCTTTTTTTATACAAAACTTGTGTTTTTGAAACTTCCAACAGAGGTGGCAATGCTGTCAAATGCTACCGATCCCACCATGGTTGGACTTGGAATTCAAAAACACAGACATCAATAAAAAAAAAGTCAGAGAATAAACAAGCACGAGCCATTATAAGCTAAACTACGCCATAAAAACCACCCTTTTAAGTTGTGACTTTGTAACCCTGAATCATGATTACCAAGCAATTGCAAAATGCCAAGAATCAAGAGATTTTGTTATTTCGCCATATCCAATTCAAAAGACGAGCACTTTAACCAAAAACAAAGGCTACATAGACAAACTGGCCTCAACAAAAACATTCCTCTCCTGAAACCCTAACACTGTCCATTTTTTTCCTTTTCTTTTTGAAAACAGAGGTGAAGAATGCCCCTCAGGGAATAGTAAAGCAAACCAAAGCATATGCAATACATGCTGAAAACAAGCAAATAAAAACAATTGATAAAAGAGAGAAAAAAATCTTTGGAAATAAGAAAGAGAATAAATGAAAGACAGAACGGACAGACTGAATAAAAAAAAACATAGAATCACTTGGTCTATCGAAATATATGAAAGGGGGCAAAAAGAAAGAAAAGAAAAACACCAAGCTTGTTGTTGATGGCGGTTAAACTTACAGCACTAGCCCTTTGTTTGAGCTTAAGAAGAGCATTAGGTTTCCTTCCCATTGTGTTTCTCTCGCCTGCAAAAATGCTTTGGAGGCAGACTGAAGAGGAGGGGTTGGATGCCTGTAAAATAAGGACCTGCCTGCGTTTTTGTCACTTGCCTATTATTATTATTATTTCTTGTCAAACGAGGCGATTTGTTTTTATTACTGTTTTTTTTTATATTTTTATTTATTTTAAATTAAATTTTAGTGTTTTAAATTGAATTTGTGAGGTTAAAAATAACTTTTAAGATTTTTTTAAAATATTATTTTAATTAAAAAATAATTTAAAAAATAACTATTCCAATACTTTAAACACCTCAAATTCTAAAAGTAAAAATAGTTAATTTCTGAAAGTAAAACCTAGAATGCGAGACGATTTTCATGTTTTTTAAGAATATTTTTAGTCTGAAAAATCTTTAAATTAATATTTTTTATATAATTTTCACATATTAACATTAAAAGTAAAAGAAATTATTTTAATATATTTTTAAATAATAATACTATTTTAGAAAGTACTATGCTGTGCTCAAAACATCCTTGGTGTGCAGGTCTTAGGTACTACTGACTCCCTCTGATCAAGTTTGCTGATGTGGCGACAACGAGTCAAGATACTGATCATTACGCTAATAGATTTGCTGACAAGATGCTTGGTGCGCTAACACACACAAACACACATGCTACGACACAAACCATGTATCAAAATACTACTTTCCAGTTATTAACTAGTTTGTAAGCTGTGCCTGGAATTAGATTTTTTTTTTAAAATATATTTTTAGATCTATCTAACTATTAATAATAAAAAATAATAATTAAATAAAGATATTTTTATTATTTTTTGGTCGATCAAGAGTTTTATTTATTTTTTTCTATTTCCCCCTTCCTTTAAAGGGTAACTAGTCAGAATAAGATGTCGTTAGTTACACTATGAGCACTTCTTTTTTTTATTCATGGTCAATCGACGTGACATATTCCAAAATAATACAATGATTTTTGAATAGTATTAAAATAATTCCAAGATTATTTTTTATAGACTCACAATATCTTAATTTTAATCAATATAATGCTTTTTGAATAGTATTAAAATTGATGATTCAACTGTCATTTGGTATCTTTAAATAAATAAATTTATTTTTATTTAAGCACGTGATTTTTTTAATTTTAAACTCAATTCTAAAAATAAACGAGCACGTGTATAATAAATATATTATATAGCACTCGATAAATGTCTTAAAAATCATCAGTGGATTTGGTTAATAACGCTAAGAGATATGAGTATTTATCGGCAAGATCAAGATGAAGGGAGACGATCGTGTGATGTTATGTGAGTTTTTGATGAATCTCTACTCGCGCGCCTCTTTTGTTAAAAATCACTCGCTCAATCACGAGGTATTTGTTTGGCATGGTAGTCAAACTGCAGATTTGCTGTGGTTGGCTCTTTAGTTTTTTTTTTTTTAATGATGGTGACCAGATGTATTTAGATTATTTTAATATATTGATATCAAAAATAATTTTTAAAAAAATAAAAAAAATATTTTAATATATTTTAATATAAAAAATATTTTAAAAAACAATCGCAACTATATGACACCGGGTTAGATGGTTTTTCTGAGACTGGTGCTCTCTCCATGCAAGAGCAAATCCCAGGATATCAACAATTTATGCGTATTCCTGACGAATCACCGTGATCAGGCGAGGAAGCTTTGTCACCATCCGATGGAGTAATAGAGTATTGTGTTAATTATGAAATACAAGAATCGTAAATAAAAACTTTAGGCGTGTTTGTGCACGGTATTTAAGAATATTTCTCTAATAATAAGGTATTTTTTGAATGTATTTGTTTGAAAAATCTACATAGTATTTATAGATTATCATAATATAACAATTATATTTAATTATAAAATTAAAATAGTTGTTACGATAATTATGAACCAAAATTGTTTTGAATTTTCAGTTTAAGGGCTATTAAAATATTTTAATAAAATAACAAAAATAATTTAGAGAATGCAGACGTATAAATCAAAGGTTTTTCTTTTATTTGACTTATCATAATTCACGCGAGTTTACCTTTTTTTTTTTTATTAATTATTGTCTCATCTTAAATTTTATTATATAAATACTTGACGGGAAAAAAAAACTCAATCTTGAAATTCCCAACAACTAAATACTAATCTCTCTCAGGATGATCTCGAAGAATTTAAAATTATAACGCCGGTGGACCAACTTCTCTACTAACAGAGCAGCAGCAGTATAAAATGCCACATTGTGTTCCGGTTTTTTTGGTTGAAATTTGATTTTTTTTATTTTTAATTTTAAATTAAAATTTTTTAATGTTTTTAGATTATTTTGATTTGCTGATGTCAAAAATAATTTTTTAAAAATAAAAAATATTATTTTAATATATTTATAAACAAAAAACACTTTAAAAAATAATCATAATCACACTCCCAAACACCACCGTGTATAAACTCATGGCAGATATCAGCATCTTCATCAATGGTGCATTATCAGTGTCGACGTTTCACGAGGTTCTTGCAGCTCTAGATATGGAGATAGTTGCAAGGCCACTTTCCATGCTCCACGAGTTAAGCTAATATAATTAAAATTTATAAATATCTCTAGTCAAGCCAAGTTAGGTGATTCTTTCAGTTTACAAGTCAACCTTTTCATTCTCGATACACTTTTCTCATACTCCTTGTATCATAGTGATAGAAATTATAATTTTAAATAGAATAAAAAAATGGAATAAATCTGATAAATTAAAAAATAATGACGTAGAAAAATATATTCTAATTTATAGATTATTTCATAGAAAATAAATAACAATTAAAAAATATGATCAAGCATGATATATACATATAAAAAATCAATTAAAAAATAAAAACTGATATAAAAATCAAATTCTAAGACATAAAACTGAAAAACAATAAATAAAAAAAGATTTTAAATATAATAGATTAAAATTAATAGATTAAATAACAGAATTAATATAATCAACCACTAATATATTTTGAATTTTCGACTACTTCTAAAAACATATTTTATTAAATAACAAGCTAAGTTTCTTTTAATTAAAAAATGTTTTTCTACTGATAAACTTCTATAAAAATAAATGAGAAAGTTTACAAAGAACGGGTTGAGGTGGTGGAAGCCTCTCTGCCTTCAAACTTCCCGGAGTCACTCATTTGCTTCGCTCACAAGACAAGCAGATAAGATACAGAAAATCATAGCAAGAGATAAGCCCTCTTCCTCTTTCTCCTTCCAGTCTCACGCAATCTCACTCTCTCCATCTCTACTTTCACCTCCATGATACCTCTCCTCTCCCTCCACACCCTGAGGCCTTCACTTTTCCTCACCCATTCCCCCCCTCAAATTTCCACTCCTCTCCCTCGCTTTAAATCCCCTCCCCACCGAACGCACCATTTCCCTGTCCACTCCTTCCCGAACGACCAACAACAACAACAACAGCCCGCCAATCAACAACCGAGAACCCTTTTCCCTGGCGGTTACAAACGCCCCGAAATTAAAGTCCCCAACATCGTCCTCCAGCTGGACCCGGAGGATGTCATTCGTGGCGGAAGTGAGGCGTTGGGTTTGATTGATAAGGCTGTGTCTAAGTCGGTTGGGATTGTTGTTCTCGATGGCAGCATCGGTGGTGGTGACAGCGGGAAGAGCCTTTACGAGGCGGCCTGTTTGGTGAAGTCAGTGGTCAGGGATCGTGCTTATTTGTTGATTGGAGAACGTGTTGATATAGCTACTGCTGTTGATGCCAGTGGTGTGGTGCTGTCTGATCAAGGTCTGTCTTGCTTCATTAATCCACTTTTTTAAGTTTCGTTTCTATAAATTCTTTTCTCTTTTTTGTTGTTTGTCTAAATTCACTTTTTGACTATTACACATTATTTCGTTAATTGCACTTGTTTTTTACTGGTATTAAAACTCGAATTACTTTTCGAAGTGGATTTCGTAGAGAGAATTGTGTACATTCTGGTTTAATACATGTACGGGCACCTGAAAAAATTCAGGCATGGAAGTGTAATGTGTTTCTTTGTTATTTCACAGGGCTTCCTGCCATTGTGGCAAGAAACATGATGATGGGTTCTCGAACTGAATCAGTTGTTCTACCTTTGGTAGCCAGGATTGTGCAGACACCAAATGCTGCATTAAATGCGTCTAATTCTGAGGGTGCTGATTTTCTTATATATGCTCTTGGCCCAGAGGAAGATCTTGATGTAGAAATGAGTTCTGGATTCGGGAATGTGAAGATACCAATCTTTGTCCTCGATGCTTCACGTGGGGGGGTCACATTGTCGATGGGGGCATCAAAATTTCTCAAATCCGGTGCTAGTGGTTTAGTTCTGTCATTAGAAGATTTGAGGTTACTTAGCGATGATGCTTTAAGCCAGATGCTTGACACTGTGAGTGCAACCAGCAAAAACTTTCAGGAAGACCTTGAAAGCTTCAGTGAGCTCAAATCTTTGGATGTGGAAAATGATGTTCATGAAAAAACAACGGTGGCAGGCTTTGTTAAACTGGAGGATAGAGAAAAACAGCTCATAGAAAAAGAGAGATCAATATTGCTTGAAGCTATTGATGTTATTCAGAAAGCTAATCCTCTGGTGATCTTTTATTTACAAATTTGATATTTGGATTTTGTTCATGTGATAATTCTATGTTTGTGGTTATTCTCTTTCTTTCTTTTTAAGCCTGAACAAGGGTATTGGCTTTGAATGACAGATGGGGGAGCTTTCACTTTTCATTGATGCGGTTTCTCAGATTGACGAGCCATTTTTACTGGCTATAGTGGTAATTGTGTGCTGAACTTCAACAAATTCTGGTTCCAGGGATATACATTGGTATTAGCTCTACATTTCAAATAAATCCTTCGTCTTTACTTGAAAAGATTTAAAAATCAATGGCTTTCAATATTTTTTTGTAGTTTTTGTTTTACTTCTGATTGAAGAAAACAATCGTTTCAAGTCTATGCCATGACTTTCGTTTCTATGTTGCATGAGATCAGAACATGGCTTGATGTTTCAGGATTTCCATTTTTGCTAAAAAAGTTTCACAAACAAGCTGACTAAACAGTTTCAATATGACCTTTAGGTTTTAGCTTCATTATTTTTCCATACCTTGTTCCTTCAAATTACGGGTCATCATGACTTTCATATTTTCCAAGGATCCACTTCTTTTTCTTATTTCTCATCCATCCTTTCTCCCAAGTCTATCGAGGTTGTACTTAGCATTAGTAAGTGCATGCGGTGCAGTAATACCCTTCTAGAGAAAGGCATTGGTATTGACATTCTTCACTTTTGCTTCCCTTGATTTTTTTTTTAATTGAAATTTTTTCCTGCAACAAACTGAGGTTCGTATTGAGATTGGTTGTTTGTTTTTGCCATTATCTGTATGAACATGCTGCCAAAGGTTTTTGTTCTCCCATGACTGTTTGTCTTTATTGGTATCATCCAGGGTGAGTTTAACTCTGGGAAATCAACTGTTATTAATGCACTTCTTGGAAAAAGATATCTTAATGAGGGTGTTGTTCCTACAACAAATGAGATCACTTTCTTACGCTACTCTAAGAATGGTTCTGAAGAGCAACAACGTTGTGAAAGGCATCCAGATGGTCAATATACATGCTACCTTCCAGCTCCAATTCTTAAAGAAGTAAGTCTTTTCATCTCTCGTCTCATGTGTACTCTTGAATTCAGTTCTGAGAAGTTCTATATATGTGTCTACTTGGATCATCTTGCTTATATCAAATTGCAAGGTTCCAAGGTATTTTCTGCATAGGGATACATTGGCAGAACTACCTCTTTTCAGTGCAAAAACATGAATGGTTTGTTTAGCTAACATTCAGCTGCAATACACTATTTAATGCAACTTTTTTGGATGTTCATAATCTCATAAGAAGTGTACATAGTGCAATTTCTGCATTGTGCATGTAGGTTTCTTTTTAAATCTACAACATGATGTTTTCTTTCATGCTTAATTGCACTTTCCATAACAATTTGACTTGGAGTAATACTAAAAGTCCCAAAAGTTGGAATCCAGATGTTTTCCCTGAATCACTCCCACCATTGATTGGCGGGCACCACACACCAATTAAACAGTGGGAGTGATTCGGGGAACCCCATTCAGACTCATCGTCCTCTTAGGTTTGATGGGCAAGCAATTCACATTTCCTACCCTTAAATGTGAATCAAAGGTAATGGTTAGTATTCCCTGTTAAGGATGCCACACCACAATATTTTTCCTAAATGGGACCGAATAAGTTACAGACTCTTGGAATGTTAATAGCCATAAAAAGAATAATAATCTTCAAAATATATGTATTAGAGTCACAGGAGAATTTTGGAGACAAGAATGTCATATGATCTAGTCCATCTGCTGAATGCGCCTAAACGATAGAAATAAACACATTCTGTATGGAAGAATAAACCCAGATGCATTTATCATTGATTGCGGAAGGAATAATAAGTGCACAAGACAGAACGAGGGAACCTAGAGAAATCAAAAGCATTCAATTCTACGTCTTTGTTAGTTCATTCACTCTGTTTTATAGAGTGTGTGATTTCTTGAAATAGAATGATATTCCAATCTAGAGCAGTTACATCATAGTAACATTCCATTTCATGAGCCGCTTAAAAAAAATCCACTTCATGTTATAGCCATTAGCTGCTTTGGATGCTGTAACTAATGCATTTTATTATTCTTTTCTTTCTTAAACAGATGAATATTGTTGATACACCAGGGACTAATGTCATTCTCCAAAGGCAACAGCGTCTTACTGAAGAATTTGTGCCTCGTGCAGATTTGCTTCTTTTTGTTATTTCTGCTGACAGGCCATTAACTGAAAGTGAGGTATGCATGATTGTGAATGTGACATAGTAATCTATAAAGTTTTATAGTTCTGAAACACAGTGGATTTGAATGCCCTGGCCCATGGTTTTAGCATTGAGTGTTACATTTTATACTTGACTGTCTAGGAAATGCTAGTAAGAAATGTGTTAAAGCATCTTTGACTTCTTGATGCCATCCAAATAAGATTGAACTGTATTGAGGTTCAGTTGAAGGTACCTCCATTGATTTTGAAAGTGAATTTTGCAGAGAAAAACTCCTAGCATAAATGTGACCTGGAGCAATATAAATCCAAAGAAATTGCTCCACCTTCAGCACATGCATATAATGATGCAACTATAAGATATGTTCAATGGAGGCCCTAGCTTTGACCTTAAAGAATATCAGCATTATATCAAATTCATTTTCTTAGTGGTTAAAGTATCTCATTCAGTGATCTGCTGTATCCTGAAGTAATTTTGGTCTCCTCCTTGTACCAGGTTGCTTTTCTCCGTTATACGCAACAGTGGAAGAAGAAAGTTGTTTTCGTGTTAAATAAATCTGACCTCTATAGGAATTCCAGTGAGGTTAGTTATAAACTTTTTTGGATATTGTTTATTGGTGTCTCCTAGTTTGCAATATTCAAGCTACTCACAAGAGTCTACTTTTGTTTTTTATGTAGCTCGAGGAAGCTATGCTGTTCATTAAGGAGAATACAAGGAAATTGCTGAAAACTGATGATGTGATATTATATCCTATCTCTGCTCGTTCTGCTCTTGAAGCAAAACTGTCAGCCTCTTCTGACCTTGGAAAAAATTACACAGAATTGCCAGTTTCAAAATCTCATTTGAAAATCTCTAAATTCTACGATCTTGAACAGTTCTTGTATAGTTTTTTAGATGCCTCAACAACGACAGGAATGGAAAGAATAAGGCTTAAGCTTGAAACTCCAATTGCAATTGCTGAACGTCTACTTTCTGCCTGTGAAACTCTTGTGAAACAAGACAGCCAATATGCCAAGCAGGATCTAACCTTGGCAACAGAACTGATTGATAGTGTAAAGGAGTATGCAATAAGGATGGAAAATGAGAGCATCTCTTGGAGAAGAAAAACTATGTCACTGGTAAATTTTCCAGAGATGTGTACAACCACTCACTGACCAGCTCACAGTATTGAATTAAATGTAAATTAGTGGTATTTTTTCACTAATGATGTCAGTTTATGTGCTTTACTGATGGATGAAATTGCAGATTGATGCCACAAAATGTCGTGTTTTGGAGCTCATAGAATCGACCCTACAATTATCAAATCTTGATCTTGTTGCTTCATATGTATTCAGAGGGGAAAAGTCTGCTACAATGCCGGCCACCTTAAAGATTCAAAATGATATAATTGGTCCTGCACTAACAGATGCACAAGTGAGTTAATGGTTCCTACCTTTTTTAGGAACTGTCTTAATGATGTTTTATACTTGCTATGCTGTATATGTCAAGTGTGTAAGTATCTTACATCAATTTTTTTTTAGAAAACCGTGATGGACTTCAATTACACATCCAACCTCGCAGATACATTTAGAGACCCATGATTCTGTGAAAAAAGCTGACCTCAGCATTAGAGTGATATAGAAATTCACTGCTCAGGCCACTTCCAAGCTATTTGAAAAGCAAATGCGTGAAGCAGTTTGTTCAGGGATAGAGTGATAGAGAACTTTAGTGTCAAGCATGTAATTACCTTTCATCAATTATTTGTTCTTCTTCATTACTTTGGAAAGCTTAAAATACCTATTATAGCCATGTGGAGCTTTCAGCCCATTCTTAGTCTGAGGGTGGCCTGCTTAAGAATTTGCATAGCGTAGTGCATTATCGTAAGATCCACTAAAACCTTTCTTTCCACTAATATTTCCTTGGCACCTTGGTGACTGCATATCTTTCAGAGTTCCTTTGGTTTTAATCGCTCATTTGCTGTTTCTTGTTATTGTTATTTTGGCATACAGAAATTGCTTGGAGAATACCTGAAATGGTTGCAATCAAATAGTGCTCGTGGAGGAAAACTATACAAAGAACAATTTGAAAAACAATGGACTTCAATTACCTATCCAACCTCCCAGATACATTTAGAGGCCCATGATATGGCAAAAAAAGTTGACCTCAGCATTAGAGTGATAGAGAACATCAGTGCTGGGGCCACTTCCAAGCTATTTGAAAAACAAATACGTGAAGCGGTTAGTTCTGATTTTCTGCGGTGACGTGCCAGATCCTCTTAAATTACTGTTAGAAAATTTCGTAACCTTGTTTGAGTAAAAGCTGGCATCAATAACAATTAACCAGTCTGAAATAGTCTTTGTCAAGACATATATACAGCAGAATGTTTATGAAGATTCGTGATCATATTGTTTTAAATATATATTTTGGCTAACCATAAAAAAAATTCCCACTTACAAACATAGTGTTATGATAGATTTTTTCCGTTCTCTATAACCATAACAACTGATGTTTTCCATTCTTTATAACTTATTTTGCATGAGTGCAGAATCTGGTGTGCACTGGTGTATTTTGGATTTTAACAAAGGTGAAGCATTGCACAAAATAACAAAATTGTCTGCAAGCAATTTATGAATGAGACATTATAGCCTGAGTAATTTCTGGTGGCATTAGTAGAACCTTGGACAAAATAACAAAATTTCCGGAAGCAATTTCAGAATGACACCTTAGCCATATTAATTTCTGGTGGCATTATGTGTTTTGTGTTATAATATAAAAGCCCGAGGCATGTAATGAAAAACAAAAGAAGGTAAAAAGGCTCTGAGAAAGTGTTCTGCCTTTAATTCTTATGTAAACTGAAGGATCAGCACTTTTATGCTATTTCAACGAGATTCCTCACAACTTGTCTTAGGTGCAGTGAGACTTTTTGTCCAATCAGTTCCATTTTCATTTTAGTCAATTTGCGAGTCATTGTGCCTGAAGTCAAATGTTTTCTCTTTGGTCATAGTTCTTGGGGACTTTTGGCGGATTAGGAGCTGCTGGTTTATCTGCCTCACTTCTGACATCAGTACTGCCTACTACTTTAGAAGATCTTCTTGCTCTTGGCCTTTGTTCTGCTGGAGGGTAATTTTTCTGCCTGCATTTCTTTCTGTTTTCTTGTCTCATTGCAGAAGTGTATTTTCATATATTTTTTTGTTTGTGTTGTATTTGCATGGTTGATATCCTTAAATTCTGTGAAGACATCATTCCAACATGACATTTACGGGGTTATTCCACTAAATTTTGAATTTGAATGGCTAGTTGCTCATATTTTCACTCTGCACTTGCCTGCATGGATCCTTGAATTCTGATCTGTATCAAAGTTATCAGCATGCAGTTCATGTTTCCTCTAATGATATTTTTGTATATCGTTCCACATTTCAAACATGCAATAAGGTATTCAATTATCTGATTGAATCTTTGCTTTATAATAATAGGTTCATAGCAATTTCAACTTTCCCAGCCCGTAGGCAAGCGATTGTAGACAAGGTAAATGAGATTGCAGATGGCCTTGCACGGGAAGTTGAAGAGGCTATGCAGAATGATCTCATGGAAACTGTTGGAAATTTGGAAAACTTTGTAAAAACTATCGGCAAACCTTATCAAGATGCGGCCCAAGAAAGACTGGACAAACTTTTAGATCTTCAAGAGGAACTATCAAATGTTGATAAAAAACTGAGAACACTACGCATTGAAATACAGAATGTTCATGTATCATGATACCATCGTACAATCTGAGGTCTCATAATTTACCAGTTTTCCCTCTGATTCTTTTTGTGAAGCAAGTGTGAAGTTTTGATATGTATGAATAAGAACAACGTTTGGTAATTCCTTGTTAGCAATCACTTCTGTTTATGGATTGTAAATTGAAAAATTGACGTGGAATGTCGTGAAATAGTGGAATCTAAATTGTCCTGATATTCTGTCTGGTGCAATGCATCGAGAATGGGTGTTACCATGTGAAATTAGATAAGCAGCTAGTTACCCCTAGCCTAAGTCATTGAGCTTACAAAACAATTGGCAGATCCTTTTGTGCCTTCCTCGGCACGTTGTTCGAGACGAGGTGCATTAACCATCCCCTAACGATTGTTAACCATCCCCTAACGATTGTTTTTCAGAGACTAGAAGAATCACCGTATGTTCCACATATAGCAAAGGGAATTTATCTTGGTTTGTTCTATCTTGTTTATTTTTGTTGGTCGACCATAGTTTTCCTCAAGAGCTTGGCTAACTTCATATGATGACCCTTTCGTTAAATGTCAAGAAGCCCCGGTTGCCGCTGCTTGCCTGGATTGAGAAACCTCAACATCTTCTGATCATCACAAATTGGAAAAAATAGATGAAAATTTGTGCTCTCATGGAAATGTTTAATCAGGTAGGACAGCAGCGTGTCAACAACAATATCTACGTACCGACCATCCATAAAGTTCGTTGTCGGTTTCTCATATCGATTTTCGTGATTAACAAATGTATTATCCATTGATTTCACGACATCTCTGCAGACTTGGCGTGTGATTCTTCCTTCCAAAATTTTTCAATGGACTCTAGCATCATCACTGGGAGGAAGAAAAGGCATCACTACTATAATGGTCAAAAGGTATGAGAGTGCGCATCCTTGTTGACAAACATGTTTTATAAATAAGCCATGAATTTGATTCCTCATTGTCTTTTGTCTGTAAATATATAGTCGAAGTGGACATGGACAATCAGACATGCATGTTCAAAAATGTTAAATAAACAGCCAGAGGCACACTGGGGCCTTCGTGCATCTGGGGCCAAGTTGATAGGCTCTTTTGCCTTCGGTTTATGAGAGTCGGCCCTTTACTTTTGCACTCTAAAAAAAAAAAAAAGAGTACTTGAAGATAAAATGCGAAAGCAAATTTAAAAATGTTAATGGCTGGTACTGAGAGAGAGTATGTAAAGGGCACATATTCTTCTGTCAAGCTCACTCACTGCTAGCTAGGCCTATAGCATAGTAGACACCTTTTCTTGGATTTCAGGGAATGAAAAAGGCTTCGTTAAGGACCGCCAATGAAGAAGACTACTCCTAATTAAGCTCATCCCCTTCATGCTACTCGCTAGGTTTGGTATCTAGCCTTGCTAAACAGGAAAATGCTTCCCATTTCTCGATTCAAAAAGCTGGCGAGTTAGCAGACTCAGCAAAGAAGAAGCATGCATGGTTCAATATCTCAACAAGGGACCGATGGTTGCAACAATGATATCAAATAATAATTTTGTTACTAACCCTTGGCGGGCATTTCATCCACCAAGTATTCATGAGTCGTGCATGGCATCTGATCCTTTTGTTAGCTAGATTAGGGTGGCAATACCTAGCATATGATCGTTTCTACGTGTCAATTACATGTCTCTTCGTAACAAGTACAGAAAACTTAATCTGTGGAGTCCATCACTTTCACCTTTAAATTATCATCATTTCTCTTAACAGGGAAAAAGAACAGTATGCTGCAACGATTGGAGGTTTAGGCTTCTCAGGGGAAACAACAGTGTACACAGAGACCAAACACAGAAGATAGGAGCTCTTCAAAACAATTCCTTTACTAGAAAAAGTAGAAGACACTCATTAACGCATTAGGTTTTTGTCTCTCTGTTGACGATGGGCTTTGATTTGTATATTCCATCGATTGTCATGTCCGTTTGCCTTGTGCTTCTGCTGTCGGGGAGATAATCAGACGCAATCTATCTTATGAGAACATCCGACAGTTATCGACTTGACCTGTTTTACTTCCACACACACAGACATTATTCTCTAATCCAATCGTCCTAGCTAGATCATGATTCGTATCAACCATATTCCAACTCATCCAATAAGATAAATATTCATTTATATGGTGTATTGATTATAGAGTACGAGAGTTTATATAAAATCCAACCTATATGAATGAAAAGCAAGTAAATACTGGAAAAACATACATCTACAACAAAACAATTAAGCATTAATGTTCACATTCTTAAACAAAATACATTACAGTAAAAAAATGAACTTATTATATGTAGTCTATGTAAATAAATAAGCTCAGTACTCTTGGTGTATATGGGACGACCCTGAAAATTACAGTAAATAAACACAAACAAATGACATATTTAACTAACAATATATATTATCTAGGATCTCTTTTCTTCATCATGTACTAGCAAGTAAAATCTTTTAACCCCCCTCTACCTATCATTCTTATATCTTTTATTTCAATTTTTTATATTTAATTACTATTCACATTTCAAATTAATGTCATTAGCCATCATCTCAAGAGTGATGAATCAAAATGTATACTGATATCATTCCATCGAGTATCATTAGCTTATATTTCATTGGATAACTAATCAAGTTTTCGTGTTCATGTCGATATCAATGAACTCATTCGCATTATTAGCCTTACTATTTTTCAAGAACATCTAATTAAGTCCGACTCCATCCATTCCTTTCATGTGCATGCCGATGTCAATGAACCCATTAACTTATTATTTTACGAGAACAGCTAATCGTGTCCAATCCATTTATTCCTTTCATGTTCATGCAGATGTCAATGAAAAAAATCCAACAATAGCATTTATTCCAAATTCCCATTCAAGAGTTACACACTAATATCATGAAATTCATGTCTAAGCAAAGTTACATATTTATCACCAATCATCTAACTTTTCCAAAGCTTCATGCAAGATAATTGTTTCTTTTATCTCTATTTTTTATACCTCTCATTCTCCTAAGGTTTTTTAGTGTAAAATTGCAAGGAAGCAATAAACTCTTTCCCCCCAGCAGAACTAGCTTTTATAAGGAGAGGAAGGAGCTAAAATTCCTAACATATCCATTTATGCCTGAAAATGCCTTTAATAAGCTAAATATCAGCATAAAACTTCATACTAATCTTCCTATTGGATTAAAAGTTATGTTTCGCGATGTAAAATATTAATTTATTTAATTAGGTGTGAGAGAGTAAAAATCTAGGTTTATTAAAAAATAATAAGAACATGTCCACTTAATATAAAGTGAATTTCAAGCAGCAACTAATATAAATCTACTGGTTGTAGTTATACATCAATCACTATAAAGTGGAAATATTGCTTAGGGTACAACCGTCATTTGTACCGACACTTCAACATGACGTGAATAATGCGTTAAAACCCGTTACATGCTACGAGGGCCTATAGACTGACTCCTTGTGATTTCAGCTCACCGGCAAGGCGGCATCTTTCAGTCACACCCTTATCATTGACGGTGTGCCCTGTACCGGGCTCGTTTCTTGACAACCGCCTGGCCACGATCCTCATGCTGGCTGACATGATAGGGTTACTTCTTGTTTTGTTTTTGGTTTCTAGATTTCCGGTACAATTGACTGGATTGTTTTTGGGTTGCCAATATTATTTCATGACGTTTGTATCGAAAAATATAAATTATATTTTATAATTTTATTTAAATTTATAAATGAGATAACTTATTAATATGATATTAAAATTTTATTAACTCAATGGCTACAAATTTGAATTTTACTATATTTATTTTATTTGATAAAAATCAAATGCAAAATAGTTTAAGTTTATAGAAGTTTAAAACTCAAAAAACTTTACCTGAAAGTATGTGTTAAAGAATAATATAAATTATATTATGAGATCTAATCTAAAAGTTTAAATGTTTAAATAAAATAATTAATTAATAAATTGTATATGCTTTTGAAAGCAAATAAGAATTTTTTATTTTATTTTAATTATTTTTAATATTTATAAAGGAAACATCTCACCTAAAAACTCAAGCTAATAGGTGAGACCCTAGAATATCATTTATATTATTCTCTAATACACCTCCTCAAGCAAAAGTAGTTTGGACTTGAAACTTGCATATGTCCACATCTCCTTGTATTTTATTTTTATCAAATAGAATGGAAATGGTGAGATTCGAACTCGTGACTATTAGGTCAACAAGTCTCTAATACCATATTAAAGAACTATCTTACCTAAAAACTCAAGCTAATAAACGAGATCCCAAAATATCATTTACATTATTCTCTAACAAAAATATCATTTTTATACAAAAATATCAATTATAGCAAGTAAGCTGTTAGCATCCTGCTGCCGCGTAGAATCATTCTCGTGCTCTCCTTTAGCGTCGCTGTATCAAGGTTGAGTGATAGTTTGAGAGTGTATAGCCTGCTTTGTCAGTGTAATTGAAATTGATTTTTAGAATTATTTTTTATATTAAAAATTATCAAAACAATTAATTTAAAATAAAAAATTTCAGCGTTCAAGATAAGGCTATGTTGGCAAAGAAAATAATTAGAATTAAACAGCAGTTAATTAGTGATAACAACTTCTATCCTTATCTTCTTCCTCATGCTTAACCAGAACCGTAATGATATGGGTGTGGATTCCGCCATTCTCAATAGATGGGTGAAAAAAACGAAAAACCTTTTTAACCACAGCCGCTGAGATTGTAGGCGCAGCGACAACGACTCCCCTCCCCTTCTTGACTTGATGCTCCCTCCGTCTTCAATCTTTTGTGTATTCATGGGCTCTCCAGCTATGAGTTCTGCTTGTGGTTCTTCTCTCTTCCCAACAGCATGTTTTCTGCATCTTTTGAATTGACAGGTGCTTGAGCTGACATGACCAAGGAAAAAACAATGTTTAATTTCAGAGCTTTGCTTTCCCACTTCTCAAGAAATTTCTTGAGAGAGAAAAAATCAAGGTTTTTGTTGAAGACAAGAAAGAGGCTGCGACAGGGGCTTTCATGTAAAAATGTAATAAATATTTAAATTCAGTTCGGTTTTTTTCAATATTTGGACGCCCCCTCACTTTATATAATATCAATTCTCATCCCTTAAGTTTTCATTTTGCAGTAAAAATGATGAAAATCTTAAATTAAGTAAAAAGGCAAAAAAAATATATCATAACAATGAAATCAAATAGGTGATCACATCATTTTGAATGTTTTCTTCGAAATAATTTTTAATTTATTTTTCTCAAACCATATATAGATTTCATTTGTTATTTGACCCGTGTTTCATAGTTGGTGGAATAAATATTTTTTTCAATGTATTTTCTTACAAAAACAATCATAATCATAAATCAAAAAGTTTATGTATGCATGCAATTAAATAAAACAAGAATAAAATGGTGTCATTAAATAAAAAAAATAATATGTCTATTTGACTCTCCTCGTTGCAGGTTAAATATTTTTTTAATGTAAAAAATTAAAAGTGTGGGTATTGTCGAATAAAAAAATATAACTAAGAATCAAGAAATCAATGCTTCTATATAATAAAATAAAACGTAGACCATATGCATTAATAATATGTTTTCAATCAAATGTATAAGAAAAGTGAAAAAAACTAAATTTTTTTTTTAAAAGAATGAAAATAAGAACAAAAAAATGATATAAATAAGCTGAGTTTAGAGTGATAAATATCTCAAGTTTAAAGAATAAAAAATAATATATTTTTCTAAAAAAAAAGTAAAATTGTTTTTAGAATAATAATAATAATAATAATAATATAGAATAATAAAGATAAGAACAAGAAAAAATAGTAATAAATCAAGTGTAAAGTGATAAATATTCTTAAAAAAAAAATCTAAGCAATTGTTTTCTAAAGAATACAGATTTGTTATCTCTACAATACTTTTTTTTTTTTAAATGGATGAACCAGAGCCGTTGGGCCCCTACTAATCCCATGCCCCATAAGCGCCTCTGCAAGGCCTACAGGACGGTTAATTCATGGGCTTCACCCAAATCCGATGGCTCCAAGAAAAATGTTTGCGCCTACAGGATTCGAACTAAGGACCCTGGGAGAAGTACCCCACTCAAGATCCCAAGCCTCCACTGCTAGGCCAACTCCTTGGAGTTTATCTCTACAATACCAGCTACAATACAAAAGAAATTATATATTATACTGCTTCTACGTGGAAAAATGTTTCGTTTTAGTATATGATAATAATAATAGTAGTAGCAGCAGCAGAAAAACAAACTGATGGGGGATTTAATGTATAATTTTTGTAGTATTTATAATAATTATTATTTAAAAAAAAAATGTATCAAAATATTTTTTTTTAATTTTTTTACCGGTTTATTAAAATATCACATTTTTTAATTTTTTTTCATGAAGTACAATGCGGCTGTAAAGACAAACAAACTTTTGCATCCAAATAAAGAATGTGTGGGTGGCTGGAAAATAATTATAAAACAATTAAAACTTTCTCAACCGCCATCACACAACATGAAACATACATGATTTTCTCAATGCAAGTTGTTTTACTCAGCTAATCAGATAGTGGTTTGGGGACTGTCATCGTTCTTAAAGGTTCGATTTTCAAACAGCCTAAGCTACTCTCAATGAAATCAATTTAATAAAATGTGATTTTGAAAACAAATAATTGTTCGAGGGACCTACATGAATAAAATAAAAACTAAAGTGACAGAGTTTCAGCAGACCAAGAGTTAGTGGGCAGTGTCGGGACCAGGTAGCCTGCCTTCAAATTTACTGCTAGTTTCTAACCAGATAGATATAACGTGATACGCCGTTAATTGAATTAATTTATTTTTGTAATATAAAAGGAAAATTCAGGAGATAATAACTTGAGTTAATTTAACTAACACACTAACTAACTGAAATATAAAATTGAGATAACCCATAAACAAATTTCAATTTCCAATACCCTAATAGCAAAAAATAAACTAAAAACAAAAGGTAAGAGTCGATCCATGTTAGTTTGACTAACTTTTCACCCATCATATAAAATAGATATAAAAAAAAAATACTAGAAAAATATATCTAGAAGAAAAAAACCTAAGTTAAATCAATTAAAAACACATTGAAAAAAATAGAGTCAATTTGGGTCAACTTGAACAATCCTCTAAAATAACTATACAAGGAGAAAACCATAAAAGTCACGTAGCTTAGGAGCCTATGATTTAATATTGAGGAACAAACTTGAAAAGAATAATTTCATAAAATTTTTTTTGAGTCAACCTAAATGAATATGATTAACTTGTCACATAAGATATAAGATCATAATAGTTTCCCAGGAACTAAAGTAGAACGAAGTCAAGGGCTTTATAACCCAACATCAAATGATAAATTCAAAAAACAATTTGTCTTTAAAAATAAAACGAATCTGAACTGGTCAAATATTATAAATCAATGATCTGAGTCATGAGACAAAGATTATCTCGTAGAAGACAAATACAAAATATCATAGAGTAATTTTCTTAATTATAGAAAAAAAATAGAAATTAAAACAATAAGGTCCAAATTTGTTATAAAAACTAATTGAAATAAAATAACAAAGGACTAAATCGAAAAGCAAAATGAATTAAAAAAACAATTAAAAGAATGATGATAAAAATTAAATACAAGTATTAAATGAAAATGTTGATGAAACAATTGAATAGATAAATCAAGAAAAGTTCATAAAAAAATAAGGACAAGATTGAATAAGTAAATAAAATAAAATGTTCAAGGATGAAATTGAAAAAAAAAACTTGAAAAAAAAATGATCATAATTGAAATAAATACAAAATAGATGACATGTGATTTTTTTTTTTTGAACTCAATAGCATTTAAATAATTTAACCATGTATAAAAAAAATAGAAGTTCCAATAAAATTCCTCAACCAGCTCGATTATATGTATTAAAAAAAACTATTATAAAAATACTAAAATATCCCTCACCACCATTGAATGAGATGGAATGGTAATCGGAGCATAAAAAACTGAAAAGACAAAACAACTTGGACATTAGTTCTTTTTATATATATATATATATATATATATATAAAAAGATTGACAGAACTCTTATAAATATGGCAACGACAAATGAGTCATATAAAATATCAAAAATACCCTAATAGATAAATATTTAATTTGTTCTAAGAAGGTTAAAATCATCATTTCATACATGAACTGTAATTTTCACATACTTTGTAGATTTACTTGTAATAATAATAGTTATAATAATTCAACCGGCACTCCACGTACCCGCACTAGGTTTTGACCCTACAATATCAACTCACTATATAAAATAAGAACAGGTAGAGGAAAGGAATCTCGTATCAAAGAGAATCTTGCATTTTTGTTTCGGTCGCTGTGTTGTTTTCTTCTGGCAGGAAAATCGTAACTGAGCAGGAAAGCCTAATGTTTGTTCTCTCTGTAATCCAGGAATTTCTCAGAGCACTTCATATTAAAAATCCCACCAATTCTTTCTTTATTTTTTCTAGAACACTCGGAAGTAGGGAAAATACTTCAAATACACCTGAATTTGTTAAGAAATCATCTTATTTCAGAACGCAAGCTTGTAAATGAGGTATTAGAATATGATTTATATTATTCTCTAGCACACCCCATCAGGTGAAAGTTCTTTAATCTTGAAACTTGCACAAGTCCATGTTACATTGTAATTGATTTTTATCAAATAAAATGGGGTGATGAGATTTAAACTCGTGACCGCTGGATCAATAAGACTTTGATACTATGTTAATGAATCATCTCATCAAAAAAACTTAAACTTGTAAGTGAGATTCTAGAATATAATTTATATTATTCTCTAGCCGAATTTACCTTTTTATTTACAAGAATAGTAAAAAAAAAATACAAATTTATTGAAGATTTTTATAATAATGAAGATTTAGGTGATTGTCAATGTGGATCACATCGGCAAGACAGAAAGGAGGCACTTACTTCTCATAAAATATGATGCAGAAAATGGGATTGTATTTGCAGCACGCTATCAGCTAGAAGTGGGGTATTAGCCCTAAATAAATATTTAGACTTGCAAAGAGTTCATAGAAAACTCTGTGCATGTGAGCTCTGCAGAGAGTTTTTAGGTAAATCGTAGAAAAATATCTTGAGATATATGCTGAAGAAAGTATGATATGGACAGCCCGAGCGGTGAGAAAGAATGGATTTTTATTTATTTGAAATATTAATATATCAATATAATTTTAATATATATATATATATAAAATAAATGTTAAACAAAATAAATTTAGATTTTAATAACCATCAATTTAACACGGGATAGTTATAGTTGGCATAAGAAGTTGCTTTTCTCTTCTGGATGGAATTTGGAAGAGCATTCGAAATACACTTCTGCGGATGTTTCTTTACTAATAAATTCTTTTTTTCTTTACAAATCATATCCTTAGCAAATAGGTTAGATAGACCTAAGAAAGCAACTTGGCTCATTCAATAAGATTCTCAATTAGAAGTATGATAATTTATTCGTCGATCTAGCTACATGAATTATATAGAATTTAATAATGAATAATAGTAAGTCTGACTCATATGATAATTCTCATTGGTAGTCCATAAAATAAAGGAGAGGGGATTATTTATATTGTAAAAAAGCTTGAACCATCGTCATGACTTCAACTAGTGGTGCTGCCGCCTTTGCTGCGTTCTATCCGTCTATAAATTCATGCCTCCCCCCTACCATTTCCCTTTCATCTTCACTCCTAATTTCTTTCTCTCTGGTAATCTCTCTCTCCACAAGCCCCTATAGATAATCTCCAATCTCACCGAAACCGAATCGCGGGGTCTGTTTGAAAACATCTCTTCTATCTCAATTTCACTCCCTTGATCCCATAAACCTCCTAGATCCTCCATTTCACTAAGAAAACTAGAGCCTCCCCTGTTTCAGCCTATCCATCTCCTCTGTTCTTGACCTCCCACATTTCAGCTGTGAAAAATGTCCTCCTCAAGTTATTGTCCAGGCCTCCAGTCATGCCTAGAGCCGGTCTCCCTCGTGGAACCACGTGTTTTGAGGATCAAATTGGCTCCATCCAAATCCAATGATTCTCGCTCTTCAACGATTGGCAAGTCTTCTGTCACTGACTCAGACCGTGACCTTGAAAGGAACAAAAATGCTGACATGGGTGGCTGGAGTTTCCTCCAGTGTATTACTAACAATACCTCTCAAACCACCACCAAAGAGAACGACAAAGTCTACGTCCCTCCAAATTTTAAGAGCTCTTCTTCTATGCTAAACGAAAAGAGCCTGGAGATGTGTACCGAGAGCTTGGGGAGTGAAACTGGCAGCGAGGTGAGTGAAAGCAGCGACGACATGACTGTCCTTCCAGTAGAAAATGTGAATTATGAGATTAGAGAAACACCAAAATTGCGCGAAACAAGAAGAACGAGTCGAAGTGCTAGCTTCCCACCTCCTTTGAGCTCGATTCGTGGCCCCAACAATGTCCGAGTGAGGTCTCACCGAGAAGGTGGAAGGCTAGTCATGGAAGCAGTGAGCATCTCTTCCTGCCATGTGTATTTACACGCAGAGAGAACCGATGGCCGGCTTCGGTTACATTTGAAGAACAACTGCTCTTCTAATAACCTTGACAATGAAGAGCAAGAATCAGAGTCCGAAGCAGAAGCAGAATCTGGTGAGGAAATTGTAGCTGAAGAAGGCGGTGATAATGATCAAAGTGGAGATAACGATGCTGAAGGTGGTGATGATATTTGGGGAGAGGACTTGGAGGGAGGGAGTGTAAATACTGGGGGCGAAATGGGGATTGGGAGATTGGCTAGACCAGGAAGGTGCAAGGAAGGTGGGAGCAGCAGCAAAAGCTTGCTTAATTGGAAGCCATTTTGGGTGGCTACTTGAAGCCTTGTGCCTATCTCTCTATTGGTTTCTTTCATTATAAGTTTAGTATATATCCTACGAGTCCTACTTTGTATTTAATTAACTTTCATCCTTGAATTAATTACAAGGTTAGCTATTGAACCCCTCGGATTTTGTAAAATATGCTAATGGTAGTTATTGTCGTTATTAGAACCAGTCGCTCTCCTCAGTCCTTGCTTATCACCAGTCTCTTTCTTTACCACCGTGGATGATTCTCTTGAACTCCGCTGCTGAATTGAGTTTATAAATTATGTTTGATAAAAAAATAATTTGGTTTTTGTTTAGAATTAATTTATTTTATGTTTTTGAATCCAACAAATAATTTGTTTATATATGATAATATCATAGATAATCTTTAAAAACAAAAAAATATATACATAGCCTTGAAAATATACAAGTTCAGCATTTAAGACTTGTCAACTGCCCTAGCTTTAAAAGCACAATGGTCACCCTTCCATGACTCCAAAGCATAATGAGCTGGTTCCAAATATAAATACGGATTAAGAAGTATGGCAGGGATGCAATATTTGGAGAAATTTATGCTTCAAAGACCGGAGCATCAAGGCTATAAATTAAATTAACTTTTCTAATATTACCATCGTCATTCTATTTGATAAAAATTAAGAATAAATTAGTGTAGACCCGTATAAATTTAAAGTCCAATTTTATTTATTTAATGGGATATATTATAAAATAATATAAATTATATTTTAGAGTATCATTTAAAAATAATTATTTTACAATATATGCATGATTATTTTGATCAAAAGATAAATAGTTATGCAAATAAAAAAAATAGGAAGAGGAGTTACGAGGGGGTTCTTGATGATTTAAATGGGTCCTTTCTCTTCCATACCATTAATTTGTTAAATTTTTGTTGTATGAAGTGTTAATGTTGATAGTGGCATTTTGGTAGTTTGGATGCTCCAACGGTAAACAGAATGCAAGTTGATGTGTACGGACATAGTACGAATGCCTGGTAACGTTCAGCAAGACTTGGTCCCAATTAAAGAGAGCAACGTGGACCTAACGTCCTCACACACATGATCATCCATGTGCTCTTTCTTCGCTTTGCTCAGATCCCTAACATGCACGGATTGTATCATCATTTTACACAGTGGTTTCACGACTTTCCCCATATTTACAGCAGCTTCTCTTCCAAACCAGGAGTGCTAATGAGGTTAGAATGGTCAATCTACAGACGTTTGGGGGCAAGCTAGCAAGAACTGAGGCTTTTTAGAGCTTCTACATGTGGCGATTGAGAGGGCAAAATCGGTGGGCTAGGGGCCGTAGCAATGTCCCATCGTGGAGTTTGGGCATCCATACGTTATGGTTTTTTCATGGGGTGTGGGGGTTAGTTCGGGGAGTGGATAGCACATGCATCATTGCTTCTCTAACGTCATGTGCTCTCGGAATCCTGTTCATCTTTCTTTAAGCACGTATTCTCTCTCACCATATTATGTCATACTAACACAAGAAAAAAATAAAAAAAATATCACAGGCATCTTTTGTCAAACATCTTGCCGCCCCCTTTTCTAATTTATCTAAAAAGATGCTCGTAATATATAAAATAAATTAGAATTACTCTCACATAGTTAATTATACTTTGCATCTCGTGTTTTCACTAGTGGTTTCCACTTTAAAATTGACCCCATTAAATTTATAAAGTATTGGAATGTTTCCACACTGACAAATATCTCCAAGCAAGCTACATTTCTGTTGTTTTTTGACGCCATTTTCTTTCTAGAGATTGAAAAATCTATATATTAATTAATGTCTATAAAAATCTGACATGAGTCGTGCGTCTCGGCTGATATTCTCGATATCGCCCGAGATGCAAAGCGACATGGGGCATATATATATACATACTTTTTAATTAATTTGTTTTGGTAAGGTAGTAAGCTCGCCATTCCTCACAGCTCCATGGAGCACGCCTGCATAGAATGCGTGTTAAATGATTAGTCACGGTGCCTGGCATCCATCTACTTTGGAGTTGTATTGCAGGTTGCGTTGATGGGTTCAGGAGAGCCCTTTAGCATGCCATGTGACAGGAGGAGGAGGGAGAGGGAGAGGGACAATCATATCAAGGAAGATAATGGAATTTTGTGGCAGATGATGTAACTTCATAATTCTCATTGGATTGGTGCATCTTAATGGCTCAATTAATGTATTAAATCCAGATTCTATTCCAGATTATAGATGATCAATTCTCAATTTTTTATTCATTGATATTCTTATAAAATATACTAAAATAGCTCGATGATTTACTATTTCCCCCCATACCTAGAGACCTTGTAGTGTGTCATATAGGGAAATTGTGCCCAAAAGTTTTTACTTCTGTCCTTTTTGTCCAACTTGATCCTTAGAGTTATATATTTATACATTTTAATTTTAAAATTTCATTTCCATCACATTTCCATCACATTTCAACTTGTATTTTTGAATTATTTTTTTATATGAAAACATGTTAAAAGTTAGGTTTTAGAAATGAAATAAAAAAAAAACCGTTTTTTTAGTCATTAAAATATTAAATATATGTTTTTAGATGCTTTTCAAAACTGTTTTTGACTTGAAAAAAAATATTAAATATATGCTTTTAGATGCTTTTCAAAACTGTTTTTGACTTGAAAAAAATATCAAATTGATGCTTTATTTAATATTTTACATTGATTTTAACGGGCTGATATTAAATATAAATGAAAATCTAAAAGAAATATTTTAATATATTATAAGTGAAAAGCCATTTTAAAAATCATAATACACTTTAAGCATCATTCTGAGCGAATTCTTTGAGTTTTTTTTTTCATAGATAGCCTTTCATTTGCTTTTAGATATTATGTCAAAGTTATCTCCAAATAAAATAAATAAAATGATATTTTTAAAAATACCCAATATGCTTTAAATATTTTTACTCATTCATAAATAGACAAAAATAGACAACAATGAGATATGTAAGAACATAGACAAAAATAGGAGATATGTAAGAACTATAAAAAATTAAAGAAATTAAAATAAAAAATCAAAAGTATAAGAGCTTGAAAAATATTATTAATTTCAATCAAATGAAAAAAAATTAAAAATAAAATAAAATATAACATATATACCTGCAAGGTTTGATAAAATGAAACATATTAACACACCAAATTATACTGAAAAAAAATTAAAATTATTATTCTTATGGCGTTAATAATAGAAAATAAAAATCAATAAATGAAAAAAAATCATTAACTTTAACAAAGAAAAAAAAGAAAATTATAAGTAAGAAAAAACTAAATAAAAAAATAAAATAAAAACTAATAAAAAAAATAATCAAAAGAAACAAAAAAGAAAAAAAAAGAAAAAAAAGAGCACAGCTCAAGAAACAATCAAAAGAAAGGGAAAAAAACGAAAAATAAATAAATAGAGCACAGCTCAATTAAGCGGGCGCGAGGCGCAGGAATCGAACCCCTGCCCTCCATGTTTACCAAGCGTTTTCCATTGAGCTACAAATATTTGGTGGTCTCTAACCGCGCCGCGAAACAATTTATAAATATTAAGTAAAAGGCGAGGTAACAGCTACACACCATACTTAAATGGCATTTGCTACCCATATCACGCACCCCAATGCGTGAACAGTAAAATTCGGAGCTGTTTTAGCTCTTTAGTAATGTCAAAGTTATCTCTAAATAAAATAAATAAAATGATATTTTTAAAAATACCCAATATGTTTTAAATATTTTTACTCATTCATAATAATTTTTTTTATTCTATAATTTAAATCATCAAAATTATTTTAAATAATTATTTAATAATTGGAAATTTAAAAAAAAAAGTCTTGGAAATAGCCTCATTACATTCCGGCAAAAAAAAACTAAAACTAAAATGAGCTAATTAAGAAACATAAACAACATCACCTAAATTTGTCTTCCACAATCGAATTAATTCAACATTCTGCCAGCAGATATTCACACAAGATTTCTAATAAGCAAATCCCTCGATCAATTTTGTTCTCGTTATTCGATCTTATAATCTTGTTTGCACTCCTTTTTTTTTTTTTTTGCATGCCAAAATCTCACCGACAGTACCAACAAGGAATCGTGGACTGTTTAAAGCAATAACAGCAGCAGCGTTCGTAGTATAAATTCGCTCAAAAATCAGCACCTGAACCCTTTCTTCCGCGCAAGAAAATGAGAGATGAAGCTCATTGCATGGGGAGAGGAACGAAATGCACGTGTGCTTTGTGACGAGCTGATTACATAAAAATGAAATGGAAAGCTAGTTTTTGTTGTGTGTATTAATGCCATCACCAGCAAACAAACGAAATTAGCAATCTTTTTAATATAAATCAAACCCCACCACCGTGTCCACCCAACATTGGACACAATAAACACCACAAGCCCTACCAGGCGACGACGACACAAAATTTGACATGCTGTTCTCCTTAATCTGTGAATTAAGCTCCAAGCCCCTCAATCTATGTTAAATGCAGTCTACACAGCCAAGGTCAGCAAGTCCTTGTCCATATTATTAATATATGTGCATGGCTATTATTACAAAATAAATGATTTAATGATACGAGTTTGAAATTAAATAATTTATTTATTTTGTTATTTCAGATTCGAGCAAGGACACTAGATACTCACATAACCAATAACTTTAAAGTCCATGAAAACAATCAAGATATACGCAAATTCATCCACGTAACCATGTTAGTCAATAAATATGTGTGTGCATGACATGGCATTAGATGCATCACCACATAATAAATATGGCATCCACAAAATAATATGGCCAGGTATTAGGGGGACCGCACCTATTTGAAACATTAAAACATGGCTGGTGGTCGAGCCCGTCACATGCCAACTAAGAAGGTCGTATTCCCCACAATTTTTTACATTTATTGTGTGGCATTGAAATCGTGTTGCCCATTTCCAATAAGTCCTCCGTGTTCAAGTGGATTGTTCTCCACACATACATTCTATCGATCAATTTGCAATGCTTTGTATAGAGTTCCATGTCATCAGTCTATCCAGTTTCTGTTCATCTTCCATTAATGCATGGCAGAGAAAAATATAAGCTTTCTTTAATATAATATCAGAAATTTGTTGAGTTATGAATTCAAAATTTATTATTTTATTTTATATAATAAAAATTAAATATAAAATAATATGAATTAACCGATCATAATTTTGATCGAAAACTTGCTGCCTCACGCATAGAAAACTGTTTTATCACTGGTCAGAGACTTAATTTGCACCAAATATTTTGAAATCACTAAAAAGAAAAGCAACTTGGAAAATGTCTACGATATGTATGGCCCAGAAGAAAAGGCGTAATACAATACTGTTCCTCATAAAAAAAGAAGAAGACGAATTAATAAATAAGTGAAAATAAGATGAGGTTGCATTATTCCCAGAAGAAAAGGAAAAAAAAATCACTCAATCTCTAATTATATACAATAAATAATTAAATATAAGAAGCTAATTTTAAATTTCCAACGTGTCTTGTAGATCATATACTATAACCACTTATTTGGACTTTATGATAGATTAATAATAAAGTTTTAATTAAATAGACGGGATATTTAAGAAAAGCTGCAATCGATGAGCATTCAGAAATAAAGGACGAATTTTTGTTGTTGAAGAAAACAGGAACCACAAAGCAGACAAAACACATTAACGTGGGCCATGGGACACGGTTGGCTTTCAACCAAAACATTTGCACACTTCATTGGTTCTTATCTTTCCAACGTCATGTTTTGGTGTTGGCTAATGACAACGGTTCTGATAACGTTGCCAAATACTACCCTCAAATCTTATTTTTGTTTATGCATAATAATAATAATAATAATAATAATAATAATAAAGTCTATATTTGTTTTTGTATTTTAAAAATGTATTAAAAAACAATATTATTTTTTTAAAAATAAATAAATAACATTCATAATTGTCAGATCTATCTAGGATTGATTTGAATAAAAAAAAACTTGGATGGTTTAGTTATTGGATTAAATTTGCAGACAATCAATTTAATTAATATTAAATATTTTTATTAAAAAATAAACTGTTTTTCTTATAAGATAATGATCCAAATGAATTCAAACTAGATTTAATTAGATTATTATAGCTGGGTTGAAGTAATTTGAAAAATTAAATATTTAATCTAATTTAATATAAAAAAAATTGGCCCAGGATAAAAATTGGCCCAAGATAATTTAATATTTCAACTTGAACTGTCCGGGTGGGTCGCACAAATTTATTCACTATGGATGATGCATTACTAATCATTATCAGTTATCTGGGATTTTTATTTAGCGATTTCTAGTATTTTTTTTTATTATTATTATTTTTAGTGTTCACTTGGCTAACTTTATCACATCGTCCACCATGAATTTCCCATAGAAATATAATTTTCGTAAAATATTAAAATAAGAAGAAGCAGCTCAGTTAAAATCGAGGAATTACTGGGAATCCACGTGGACAAGGCTTTTTTGGAGTGTGCGATGCACTTTTCTAGAGGTGCGTGGAGACAAGTAGCAGCACTTTTTTTCATGGATAATAATTGAGCGAAGATTAAAAGCCATGTTGTGAGGCAAGGGTGGACCAAATTCTGGGCTTTTCCCCTGTGATGGCTGACAAAGTAGAGATCACAGAGGATCCATGAAAGTATCGAACCGTGACCCACAAACCTTGAGAGATTCTGTAATCTACTCTACCCTGTTGGATATCATCAGATTTCATGTCATCTCTCGTTTCCCTTTCCGTTTTTTTCTTCCAGGAACTGGGTCACCTCTCAATTATTCATGAATCCCAAATCTCCGGTTTACTGAGAAACTCAGAAAAAAACATGCTTCTTCATCTGAGAATGTCTTAACCTGCTGCTCCAAAAATAAAAAAAAAACAAAAAAGAAAGAAAAAGGGGATGTCTTCACACAGAACATTGGGTGTGGGCCTCTGTCACAACGTAGGTGTGATTTGAACTAGACGAGACCAGATATCAATTATGGCGGGGGATTCCCAGCCGTCCATGTTTCCCACCTGCTTAGCTAGTTTTTACCGGGGGGAGCTTGCTAGGTATAAAACGTCTGGAAACATGGAGTCGTCCATGTTTAGAGTTGGCTAACCTCAACTGTACTCGACTAAAACTATTTCGTTGATTGTGTTTATCGGGTCTCATGGCCAGTAAATAAAAAAATAAGATATTGCGAATGGTTTTGCTTCGAAGGGGCATCATGACACCCACAACATTTAGAGAAAAAAAATTCAATTTTGACCATTAAATGTTTCAATTTGTCCAGCATTTTCCTGAATTGCAGGAAGTGAAGAGCATATTAACATATTATCTGTCAAGTCATGAGCAGCAGATCCCATCTCTTACAGGCATGTAATGTGAGGACAAATAGATTTGTTATGATGCACGCCTGGAGAAGATGGTCAAAAGCGCGGCAAGCCATAGCCATATATCAAGCAAGAAATAAAGGCTGAGACAATGGGGAAGATTGCGGGATCAATGTTGTTCTTGGGAGTGGTGGATGGTATCAGTGAATTGAGAGATCTTCTTTAACTCTTTCTTGGTCAAGTTGATTTACCAGAATCCAACCCTTTCACATCATCCAGTTCTCATTTTCACGAGATCTCAAATAATTTCATCGCATCTCGTAAAGGAGATCTGCCCTTTACCCCAGCTGATACCTCCCTGCTTTCTTTCCTGACTTTCCCTACCAGTATTCATATAATTGAAGACGAACGAGCATCTTGTGAAGATCCGTACCAGCTGCATGAATCCGTAGTAAAAATAGTGTTTTTTTTTTAAAAAAAACAGAAAAGTTTGGAATTTGGGTTATTAATACAAATGAGTTCGATGATTTTAGTCAATTTAATAATATGATAAGAAAATATCCAATGATAATAAAAAAACAAAAAGTTGTCAACAATTTTATTTAATAATAAAATCAAAATAAAATGAGATGACCTCAACATAAAAAAAATCTGAATCTCAATTACAATCGGAGAAAACATTGAGTGATGAATTAGGGAAAAATCAATTTTAAAAAAGAATAAAAAATATTACTTGGCATAAAATGACATCTATTCCATAATTATAACAATTTTATATTAAGAAAATTAAAGCAATTTTGTTGGCATGAACTTTATTTCTACTCCATATTCATTAATCAAATATTATATTCATTAATAGGATATTTGATGAATATTAAAGATAAATAAATCTTTATTAATAAATTAAATGTATTTGCATGGATAAAGTCAATGTAATGTGTAACCAACTAATTGACTATATGATATATACACTAAATATCTATACACATAACAAAATATTTAAATGAATTTTACCATGCTCGATAACACAATTTGCTGGAGAAATGAGTTTGGCATTGATGAATTGCTTGAACAAGATTTGGTATGTGATGATTTAGGAAAGATGGCATTTATGTATAGTCTTAACAAGGACAATACCAAAATAAAGAGCTTTATAAGAACTCGTTTTCAATAAAAAAAAAAAGACACATAAATTCATGAGATGGAGAATTTAATTCCTTAAAGTGAGTATTAGGGCATTGGATAATAGTTGTATTGGAGTTTCTAACACATGTTTGATAAAAATCTTTTTTTTACTGTCTGGGTGTTGCATATTCTTTCATTTATAACAATTTTAAATAGAAAGACTCTTTAATTATTAATTAATAATAATTCAAACTTTTTTTTGGTGTAATGATTTAGATTGGCTACAAAATTTGGTGAAGCCTATTATGTCATTAACATAGGGATTTATAGAGACATGTTTTATAAGACATTAGAACTATCTCAAAAGACTTATATCAAAAAGGTTTTAGAAAGGTCTAAGATACCAAATTACATACTTTCAGTAGAATTCATTGTCAAATGTAACAAAACCAATAATAATAGGTTCCTACAAAATGCATTGGAAATAAGCATGCAAGCAACATTCTCTATATATCTACAAGCCTGTTAAGAGTATAGTTGCAGTTGCTTTTGAAAATATTTTTTGTTTAGAAATATATTAAAATAATATACTTTTTTAACTTTTAAAAATTATTTGTGATACTAGCATATCAAAATGATCTAAAAACATAAAAAAAAATAATTTAAAATAAAAAATAAAAAAACACTTTCGATTTTTTTTCATAAACACTCCCAAAACCCCCTACAATTGGTAGTTCAATATATGCACAAGTTTATCCAAGATATGACTTGACATTTGTAATAGAAATGTTGAAAAGATACGAAGTAATCTAAAAACATGATATTGGAGAGCGATTAAGAAAATCATTAGATATCTATAAGAAATTATAAGCATTCTAATCATTAGGAAGTGATTGGTTATTTTAAAATCAAATTTTATTGGTTGAATAGACACAATAAAGTTTACTTTAAGATTCATTTTTCTTTCAATCAATGAAATTATCACGATACAATATTAGAAAACTAGATGTATCATTAAAAGGAAAAGGAAAAGCTACAATAACCAAGAAAATAACTTCACTTGAAGCCTAGAATAAAATCCACAAGTAATATATATTTATTTATTATTTTATTCCAATAAAATCATAAAAAATATAACTTTTATGTAGACTCATTATTTTTATATAATAATTGTAATTAAACTCCAGTAAGGGTATAGAATGTTGTATAACTTGAAAATTATGCGATGCAAATTGTAATTTTCAAAAGAGAGAAAAAACAGCTAAACTGTTGAGATTTTAATTATTTTGTACTATTTTAAGCAATTTATTTCAAATCAGTAACTTGGTGGCTGGCTGGGTCAGTCCCACCATAGCAGGTCCGGTTTAGACAACCTTGCTCTTAACAATACCATACGAGGGAGGAAAGGTGTGCCTTAACAAGATGATTTTCTTATATACAAATACACAAACCGGGACACGCGCCCACAGACATACAACAATAAAGAGAGGCTGAAGCTTTGGATTCAGTTTATATTCCGGCGATCAGCCTCAACAGACTGATAGCGCACCACGACAGAAGGAGACGGTCCACATTCTGTAGTCCTTCAATAAATGCCAATGGCATAAATATTAGCAAACTACAAAAATGATAGAGGCTCACCACAGTTATAGATAGGAAAAAATCAGAACATGAATCAGAAGGTTATTGCAGCGTGGTTGAAAGAATTGTACATGTTTTTATATATACGGGGGTTCCGTCATGAGCTTACATTGCAAAAACTTGGAAAAAGCCTTCGAAGCCAGCAAATAGTAGGAGTTGATTGGTCAAATCATATCGAAGCTAACGAGAAGAATTTCTCCTTCCACTGTAGGCACGAAGTGCTGCCATTCCAACAACAGCAAAAGCAGCGCCAACTGCACAGGTAAAAACACAGTTGAGAGAATTCATGAAGATATTAATAGCACGATATGAGTTTTGTTTGTGTTCATGCACCAGAGCAGTGAGTTTTCTTTTTCCCAAGCAGGGGTAGGAAGCGTAACCTGACATAAATAGAAGAGAGTGATTGAAAAGCTGGCGGAACTGCTTGTGTTCCCTCCCAGCCACAGTTTCAGGAATGTTCAAGTGAGGGTGTTCAGCGGCACTTAAAATCCTGCAGAAAACATTATTCAAATCTCCAAGCTTTGAGCTGACAGGGATTGAAGCCCCTATTCCCAGCTCTTGGCAAACCTGAAGATGAATTTGGAACTATCACCACAAGCACAACTTCAAAATAATACAAGCGACAGGCAATGCGCACATTAAGTTGCAAGATTTTACTTTTAATACCAAACTTCCGAGATTGGGTATATGCAAAGATGAGGTTTCGATGAAAAAATATATACCCTTACTGAATTTTGCACACTCCTTGGATGTGGATCCAAGTCATCCTTGGCAGCAATAATGAGACTAGGCACCCCATAACCACTTTCTTCTCCATGCCTAGCAACCTCTACAAGAAGTTCATTTGACCTTTTCCATGAATATTCATCCGAGCTGGCAAAAAGAATTATATGTCATGCCATGATATATATATTTAAAGAGAGGAAATTAACAAGCAAATATAAAGAAGAAACCAATTCCAATAGTATATTTCTTCCCCTTCCAAGGGAAATTCAATGCCATTCCTACACTTTAGAGGAATGTGCACATGAAACTCACAGGCATGGCACATGCATTTGTAGAGGATGGAGCAGAGCCAATAGTTTAAGAAAATGGTAAAATGAAGATAACATGCACCAATCTCAGTCATATAATTGAGACTGACATAATATATGATCATAAAAGAGATCATATACCAGCTACTTGGCTACCAATAAATACAAGGGAGTCAAACTGACCTGTCATAAACAAATACAGCAACATCAGAGGACGACAGAGATTCTTTATTGGATAGAAATTTTTTCACTCCGTCTTCTGGTATCTCTCGCAAAATAAGAGTCTTCTTATTCCCCTGCAAGGAAAACTAAATCTATGATACTTTGATGATGAAGATGTACATTCTCCTTAATATCAGATCATAAATTCACATTGAAACATAATTTGCATTCATGTTTTAAAAAAGACCTGTTTAGAATGCTATTATATAGAATTATCACCTAACAGAGTGGCTACCATACATACCCCAGGCTGGTCAACAACATTCACTGCATAACGCTCACCAGCTGTTGGTTCATGATTTTCTGAGAATGGCCTGTGTTGGAATTTGCAGCAGAAAATTACTATTGTTTAGCAGAAAGCAGAGCTAAGAGTTTTGAAAAAACTGGAAACAAAACTGGGTTCTCCTTGAATGACTGAGAGAAGTTACAGATGAAATTATCTGGAGCCCATTGGCTACAATGGCCATGACATGGGTTCAAGACAATACCTTCCTATGAATGAATTCAACAAAGTGGACTTTCCAGCATTTTTAGGGCCAAAAACTAAGCAGTGGAAAACATTTCTTTCTGTTTGTTGCTTCTTACGATCAACGGATCTTCTCCGAGTAACATGAAGTGCAGAAGCAGGATTTCCTCCATATCCAATGTATAGCAAATTAGCCAAACTACCACGTGGATCCAGCATGGTCATGAGAGCCCACTGCAAACAAATGTTCAATAGAAATAAATTTGGCAGAGAGCACAAGAAGATTAAAAGTACTGGACTTAAAAGTGACCAGATAAAAAATGGATGTAGATAAATATTTATAAAGAAGTCTTCCATTTTATAGAGAAAACAAGGATATTCTTCCCCAAAAACATAGAAAAGAGAAAGAAAAGTAGCAAAGACAAAGGGAGAAATGGTAAAGACAGGCCAATTTTTTAGTTCAAGTTAAAAATAAAAAAGATAAGCAATCATAACAAAACAACTCCACAACAGTATATAAAGATAAGCCTCTCCCAGACAAATTGGAGAAAGACCAACCAAGCTTCCATCATAATTAGATAGCCAGAGTAGCAGATTCCTCTGAATATGGACCTCATAACTTCAACCGAATACTGGCAGCAGGTGTTTTACCAAGTTATAAGCATACCATCACCACGGGTTCATTTAATAGCATCTTTAGTAAGCTGCCACAAGTATCCATTATATTTTCATGTTTAAGAGGACTTTTCAGAAGGCTGATGTCAGATGTTTCCATGCACCATGCCTTCACCACCATCAAACAGCACAAGGAATAGAAACGAGGCAAATGCAAGAAAGTAAATTGTTTAAGGTGGCCAAGATAAAACTGTTGTCACATAGTATAACATGTTGGAATGTGTTAAAGCCACCAAGAATGAGCAGGAACTAGTTAGAGAGTAGTTAGCATCGCAAACCTCAGATAGAAATCCCTTCAGAGTTAAATTTCCCTGTGTGGTTCTCTCTGCAGCATCCTTGTAAGGAGCCTCACCCCAAGGACTGAAATATAGAAATGAATAGCACATTTACAGGTACTATGTAGACAGAAGAAACCCCATTACAGCAATTTGCAAGACCCTAGGAAACATTTTTTTTTTACAAAAAAGCAGATAGGAAAAGGGATAATATTTAGTCCTTGCTTCGAATGCAGATGCAGTAGAAAGAAAATAAATGCAACATAAACTGAGAGGAAATGTAGCTGTGCCTAATACCCTCAATGTTATATCCTAGATAATGTTGCCAATGCCGTGATGCAAAGGAAAAAAAAATGCTCTCACTGTATTTGCAATTGTCATTCAAAAATAAATAAATAAAAATATTGTATTTGCAACCAAAGCTTTCAATAAACAAATTTGAGGTCTTGCAGTTGCAGCCGCAACAGGAAAGAGATAATAAGCAAGCAGCCCCTTCTGCAGGATTGCAAAACTACCTTTAAACAAACAAGAAATGACCGTGCCGAACCTGCTTGCTTGTTACCAGCTCACAATCATTGATCAATAGAGTTTTGTTTCAATGTTCTATCTACAAGAAGCATACCTTAAAATATATTTTGATGTATTGATGAAATATTCCCAAACTTATAGGACGGAAGAAAAATACATGCCTAGAAGAATATCCTATATTTTGTTTTATTTTTGTAGAATTTAGAATTGGATCAAACAGCTAGCCCATTAACCGAGTCCAGAAATATATCGAAAACTGATAGTAAATCTGCAGCTATGCTTGCTTATATGATTTTGTTCTTAGATGTAAATGTTTATTGCTCTTTGCGTTGAAGTGGCATTTTCATGAGCTTTTTATTTTGTAACATTTACGTGAATTTAATTATGAGAAATTTGGCTCTTTCATTCCGATCCTTGAACATATGTTTTTATCATGGAGAGTTTAAAAGGAGTTTAGCTCTGCATGATTTTTTGCATTACAGGCAAAAAAATAGTTGAAATAAGCTAACTAGTGTCCAAATATATGGTACTTGCAGAGAAAGATGGGGCCACTCTATTGTTTTAGTGTTTGGCTCATGCATAGTACAGGACAATACGTGAATTTCTGCCCCACCTCCTACCATAAGATAACCTTGTCCAATCCCATGGACAAGCATCACAATTTGATTTTCCATACCATTCCTCCCCTTTATACTTAGAGCAAAAAACACCCTGGTCCTATTCTGTTTGATAAAGTTCAGTCCTGTCTTCAATAAAACCAGGCCTGCATACTGTTTGGAATCAGGGACAAATTGCCTGAATCCAAATGAAGAATGGGGATGCAAGGTTGTATTTTGTTCAAACTACCATTATAAACTGATGGTGTGCAAGTTTAGAATGAGAAGCAAGTACAGTTCTTTCAACATCACGTATGATGAGTAAGCAGTACAGTTAGATGCATGCCATTTGTGGATTTATTACTCATCATTTTACACCCAACACAGACCAATGCACTCAAAAAATTCACAGTGAACAAACATTGACAAGTTACAGAAAAGAAAATCAAGGAACAAAAGCAAAAACCCGGACTTACTTTTCTGGAGCAGTTGAAAATAGTTCATCAAGCTCAGCAGGTTGTAATGCTCCATGCTATTCAGTTTAAATATTGAAACATTAGAAATTCTTTTGGAGATAATTTACATATGAACAGAGAAAGGAAGCAAATCCAGGAAGTACCGATCAATAATCTGGTAACAGTTAACACATACATTATTAGTATCAAACAATCGGAACACCCGACGAACAAACTCCACAGCTTCAATAGTCAACTCTATAGTCTGCACGATGGCAGAGCAAATTCAACAAGAATTAACAAGAACCAACACCAGAGAAGCAGTTCATTAATGTATATCAGTACACACACCTGATCAGGAGAGTGCTTCAATGGAGCTGGAAGAAAATCATCTCTGAGTTTTAAATCATTGCCATAGCCAAAATTTCTCAAAACAGCCCAGGTAGTTTCAAGGTGCCCTTTATCTATAAAAAGAGAATGGAGAAATAGGAACCCATCAAGGGTAAGGCCCAGGTCGTTGACCCCTACTTTCTTCTTTTCTTGCACAATTCTTCTCACGCCTGCTATTTCAGCAGGCTGCAGTGGGGCATCAAAACATTTAACCTAGTTACCATTATTGCAACATGTCAGAATCCCCAGCAATGGAGTTGAAAAGTAGTTTTGGGCTTCCTAAGGGGTACCCTGCCTAGCATTAGAGGGGATTTCAAAGATGTTACTCTAACTAGTATTCAGTGAACTGGGGTCCCTCAACGTTTTGATTTCTCATTCATTTTACTAGAAGGAAATCATATTCTCTGTTTTGGATTATCAATCTCATTATTTTAATATTAAAGCATGCCACTACTGAGAAAATGAATGTCTAATAAGTTTTATTGTTTGTTGAAATATTCAATTTGTCCATAAGGAAATGTAAAAGAGTAGAAAAGGAAAAGGAACCTGAAAATCATTCAACTCTGCATCATTGAGTGCACCATCCATGTCTCTGTCACATAGAATAAATATCCTTCTCAATGCCCTTATACATCGGGGTTGCAAAGATTGAGTGTCTTGGTCATATATAGGAGCTGTTGGATGAAGTACAGCTTTTTGAGCATAATAGAAAACGTCAGGGACCTACAAATAGTAAACTTTGATTCTTAAATTCTAACCTTTTATAATGCTATCATGTGAGTTTCAATGCAGAAAACAATAAAGTTAACGATGACAAAACCTCTACATGAACCAAAAAGTTCTGCCTTCCAACACAAATGGCTCAAAAATTGGGAAAACTTGCACCAAAAAGAGAACTGATTGAAGGGGAAAAAACCCATAGTTCTTTGTCCTTTTCTCATTTTCTGCTTTTATAGCTCTCGACATCACTACCAACTTTCTGTTCTCTTGCAACATTTTACATTTCATCGCAACATAAAGAAACAAAGCAGCAGGCGCTACATGCAGGTCTCAATAAATTCGTAGATGTAGCTACTTGCTATGAATAAATAGCCTCTATCCAGGGAATAAATACCTGCATAAGGGTGACAGCAGAGCACTCTATACAGGTCTCAATCTCCCTATATTGTTGCATGATTGGTCCCATAATCTGCTCAAGGCTTATCGGCTGGTTGTCATCTCTTAAATCTACTTTGCAACCCACCACTATCACCGGTACCTTCACCTAATCAAACAAAAATAAAGTAAAATTTCATTCACCAGCTACTAAACTACATTATAATTACAAAAAATGTAAATAAGAAAAAGAAAAATACCTCTAACCGACGAAATTCCTGAAGCCAAAAACTACTCAAACGAGTAAGCGTCAACGGAAAATCACACGCGTATGTTAATATAATGACATCAGCTCGCTTCAACTCTTCATTTAGCTTTCCTCTACTCTCCAAGCTTCAACAAATTCAAGCAAAATAACTTTTAACTGACATTAAAAATACGTATACAATGCGTATGTGTGTATAAAAAACAGAAATGCTTACCTAGCAGAAGTGTCGATGATAGTGATAGGAACGCGATCGGGGAAGAAATCGGCGGGGAGGCGAGTGGGTGGAAGCACGGGAGATAAGTTTTCCGAGAAAGATTCGGTGGCTGCAGCCGCAATCAAACTCGATTTTCCTGTTCCACGGTCTCCGACGACTACGATTCTCACGCCGGTCTTTCCACCGGCGGCAGCAGAATTCCCGTTTGGCATTGAATCTTTTTAAGAATAAAAGAATAGAGAGAGCGAATGCAAAACGAGGGAATCCAGAAATAAAAAAAAGCGAGGCTGTTTATACTTAGTATTTTATTTTTTAATCATTTTAGGAGATGGGGCACCAAGACAGGCCAATGAGTTCGTTTGAGATTTTCAAAGCTATCTCGCGCGTCTAGTGAAGCCAGAACTCGTTTTGTTTTCTTTCTTGGGCTTTATTGTTTAGGGCTCAAGCAATTAAAGCCTCATATAGGCCCAACCATTTTGTTTATATAGCCAAGCCCAGTGTAAAGCCTCGGCCTGCATTTTGGAAATGTTGGTGCGGAACGTGCGGGGAACCCTGGCAGCCGCCTCGCGGCAGTTCTCGGCTGCAGCAGTGACGGAGAAGGGTATTGTTAGCGGAGGAGAAGGGAAAAAGAGTGGTGGTGGTGGAGACACGCTAGGAAGAAGGCTGTTTAGTTTGGTGTATGGAAAACGGAGTGCAGTGATAACAATAAGGAAATGGAAAGAAGAGGGACACACTGTCCGAAAGTACGAGCTGAATCGGATTGTTAGAGAGCTCCGTAAGCTGAAGCGGTACAAGCACGCCCTCGAGGTCAGAATCAGATTGATTGCCTTTGCTTTGTTTTTTATTTTTTATAACTGTTTGTTCTAATTTAGGAGGCTGCTGTTAATTTTAGAGCGCTTTTGTTGTGATTCTTATCTGATTAGTTATTAGATATGTAGGTATGTGAATGGATGACAAAGCAGTCTGATATGAAGCTTTTACCGGGTGATTATGCTGTTCATTTGGACTTGATTGCCAAAATTCGTGGTCTAAACAGTGCAGAGAAGTTCTTTGAAGATGTTCCTGATAAAATGAGGGATTATCAAACATGTTCAGCTCTTCTCCATGTCTATGTCCAGAATAAATTGATCTCCAAAGCGGAGGCTTTGATGGAGAAAATGTCTGAATGTGGGTTCTTGAAGAATGCTCTTCCTTATAACCATATGCTGTCTGTGTATGTTGCAAATGGGCAATTGGAGAAGGTAGCTGAGATCATTCAAGAATTAAAGAAAAAGACTTCACCTGATGTTGTTACTTATAATATGTGGTTAACTGCGTGTGCCTCGCAAAACGATGTGGAAACAGCAGAGAAAGTCTTTATGGAGCTGAAGAAGTCAAAATTAGATCCAGATTGGGTAACGTATAGTACTTTAACCAACTTGTATATCAAAAAGGAATGCCTTGAAAAAGCAGCGTATACTCTGAAGGAAGTGGAGAAAAGAGCTTCGAAGAAAAATCGAGTCACCTACTCCTCTCTTCTCAGTTTGCATGCGAACATGACGGATAAGGATGGACTACATCGAACCTGGAGTAAGATGAAGTCGATCTTTAATAAAATGAATGATGCTGAATATAACTGTATGATATCTTCACTTGTTAAACTTGGGGAGTTTGGACGAGCAGAAAATCTGTACAATGAGTGGGAATCAGTTTCTGCAACTCGAGATTCTAGGGTTTCAAACATTGTTCTTGCTAGTTATATCAACAGGAATCAGATGGAAGATGCCGAAAAGTTTTGCCAGCGCATGGTGCAAAAGGGCATCATTCCTTGCTATACTACTTGGGAGCTTCTTACTTATGGTCATCTGAAAACGGAGCGAATGGAAAAGGTTTTAGAGTATTTTAAGAAAGCCTTATGCAGTGTAAGGAAATGGACACCTGATGAAAGCTTGATTGGAGATATATTCAAAAATCTGGAGGAGCGTGGCGATATTGGAGGAGCAGAGCAACTATTGGTTATACTTCGGGATGCTGGCCATGTGAGCACTATGATATATAATTCTCTTCTACGAACCTATGCGAAAGCAGGTAAGATGCCAGTTATAATTGAAGAGCGTATGCAGAAGGATAATGTAGAGTTAGATGACGACACACATAAGCTCATACAGACAACTAGCACCATGTGCGTGAGTGAAGTTTCAAGCTTGCCTGTTTTGAAATGAAAGGTATACTTTGTCGTCTAAATTCAGCATTAGGAACTTACGATATTTTGCTATTCAGTTCGGGTTCCTGATAATATGCATTTGAATTTAATTTTGGTAGTCTGTATTTCACCTGGTGCATCAGAGTTCTTTGAAATCATTTTGGATGGAATAAAGGGCCATGGTTGGCCATCTCCTCCACTCTTGTATCCTGGTCGCCTCCCCCCGCGCACACACCCGCTATATTCATTAAGTTTCAACCGATAGATAGTTATTAATCAAGTTTACTATTATTGAATACATCACTAGGGCAATAGTAATGACTCTATTTAAGCATTTGTTTGTATCTCTGTAATGGGATTTGTTATAGTTATGCCCTTGATTGACCGCCTTATTCATCAAGGACAGTTGGGTGGATTTGATGGGAGTATTCCTATATTCAACCAGATTAAAACAGAGTTAGTGAACTTTTTAAATGAATTTAAGGCAAAGAGGATCGGGTTGAACACCCATTTAGTTCCAGTTTAGTTTCGCGTAACATCATAAAAAGTGGTTGGATGATTTAAGTGGTTGGGATGAGCCTTAATTCTCTTCAGAAAATATAATTGCCCCCACTACTTCGAAGCCATAAACTATACAAGGATAGACTTTTTTATGCGTGCTCCAATAGGTGCAGAGTATTTTAATTGAATATTAAGATAACATGATTAATTTTAGGGCATTAACTAAGGTTCATGAAAAACATTAAAGGGTTTGGGGAAAGCTCTTTTCGGCCCACATCCACGACAATCCTACACAATCATTATTTTTTTATTCATTTTGGTTCTTAGGTTTTCTTCATTTTGATTCTTTTTTTTATTTGCTCCTCTGAAGTTGTATTTATTTGGAATTTGACTTTGCTATTCGTTTTGGATGCCTAGCTTATGGAATCTCGAGGCATCGGGAGAAAAAAAAAAAAAACTAGCTAATCTCAGTCTTATGACCCATCCCTTTACAGTCTTGAAATAATTGTTGACTTCGATTTTTTATATAAATTTATCATTTTAAATTTAGTTTATTTAGGACTATTTAACATTTTTTTATTGCTTATAAAAGGAGATCCCCGCGGTGTTGAGGGGAAAATCCAGCGATTGAAGTTCTTGGTTTGGAAAGTTAACCCATTTGGAAAAATTCCAGCTTGTATTTAATGCTCATTTCTGTAAAATGTATCCAACAAATCATCGTTTCAGTATTTGAAAAGTGTTGTCCAATATATAATGAATTTTATTTCATGATTGTTTTTTTATGTTAATAAAAACGCTAACAATACCTTTTTATATATATATTTTTTAAAATAATTTAACCGTGCCATAGCATAGCATTAGCCAAGTATCGAGTTAAAGTCTAGGTGAGCATAAATGCAAATCCGACCATGAAAAAATCAATTAGTCAACAAAAGAAAACCACTTCTGCCGAAGACACGGGCAAATCTCCAAACAACTAGAGAGGAGAAGAACAAGTAGCTCACCAAATATCGCTCGCATGTCTAAATTATACTATCAAAGTAGAAGTCCAATTTTGACAAGTCAAAACATGAAGGAAAAAAAGAAAAAAAAAAAGAGTCATCTCCTCAGGTACATCACTCCTTCTGGCTTTTGACACATGCGTGCATGATCATATCCTCTGCAGGACGCCATTAATTACCTAAACCACACAACATTTCATGACGCTGGACTTCCGTGGGTTGGCGGTGGTTGTTGAGAAGAACAGCCACCAGCTCAAACATGCAAAGCTACATTTGTGATAATTTGTCACCGTGTAATTATCTGCTCAACTGATCACCAAATTTGCTATAGATCTACCAGTACCACGTAACGTGTACATGGAGATGCGTTGTACTCACCAGCCAATCACCACAATATCCAATCCAAAATCGTGAATTTTAAAACAGGTTGCATGGTTGATGATTATGGAGCAGTCAGTTCCACGATACATGAGTATCTGTAAACACTATCTTAGAGACAATCAAGGAGGGGTTAACCAAACCCAACCCAACCTCCAGTCCACGTCTTATTGCTTTTGGTTTCTCTATATCCTTCAATATATATATATAATATGCTTTTAATTGACTGTACCAGATCAGTAATCGATCCTCAAATTTACCTTTTAGATTCTGAAAAGAAGACCTACGTTTTTGAGAAATTAGAAAACATACATGCATGCATACGTCTATGCAATTCTTGTTTTTTTTTTTATTCTGAACTTTTTTTATTGAGACTTGCATAGTTTCAAGACACCGAAGGTATAGTTCAATAATATCAAAAGTATATAAAAGCATGCTTAGTTTCAGATTGAATTCTACTAATATATTTGATAAATACATCGGGACAAACAAAACGTATGAATATATTTAAACATCAAAGAAGGTCGTTTATTGTTTTTTACCCACACACGATCATATCTAGACGACAATTTGTGTGTGTGTGTGTCGTGTAATAATTTGAAAACATAGTTCGTGTATTAAATACGCTTGTTATTCATGCGAAGATCATATGAAAAAAAAAGTATTTAAAGATGATGATTTGTTTAAAACATGAATGAAGAAATTCGAACCAAACAATATAAATAAAACTATTAGGCAAAGTATTTTCTTTAAGTATGAGCAATAAAAAAAAAACATTGTTATTAAACATCACCCGAGATTGATTTGGTATAAAGCACTGATCTTAATTACACGATCAACTAATTTTTTATAAAATAATTAATTAAAACAAAGATTTTCTGAATTTGTTTGAAGCAACGAGTTTTGACCAGCTTATGGACCAATCCGAATTTTTGATTGAATTATACTAAATTCATTTATTAACAAATCTAATCTGCAGTTTTTTAATTATGATAAAAGGTTGTAGGTGGACAGATCAGTAAATTGAGAGTCCAAAGCACCAAACAAGGATGGTAAATGTTATTAAAAGGGAAGGTGGTTTTACGCTTAAATCTAAGCACGAAATGAAGGGTCATGATTTCGTCCATATCCCTTGGAGAACATTGTGCACGCGCTGAAGGAGAGAGTGGCTATGATCTAGTTAAAAGGTCCCACAATCTATCATTTCTCACTCCCTCTTCCCACGTAACAATTTAGTTAGGTTGCAGGTCAGAAGTTGGAGCTTAAAAGCCTCCGTCTCCCTACTCCAGAACAAGAAGGGAACTAAAATTACAATCCAAGCCTGAAGAGTACTGAAACCTCCCTTTGCTTTTCTCTCCCTTTTCTGCTTCTCTCTGCTTTCAATGGCCGGTGTTGACGATGGAGAAGTTGGATTTGAAGAAGCAATTTCATGCCTACCTTCTCTTGTTCTAGATGAGGCTATCTGGGACTCCAAGGTACACACAAATATTAACATTCGAATGAATCACAGCTCTAGCACTCTTGTTTTTGTCTGTCTTTACTCTCCAGGTTCCTTTGTTTTTGCTCTTGAAGTTTCGGGGCCTTGTTTTATTTCAGGAATATGTGAAGCAACAACAGCATCACCACCATCAATATCGCAGTCTTCCTAAACTGCCTGTAGACCCACATCCACAGGTACGCATGCACTTCTTTCCTTCTTGTTGCTTCCACTTCCAGAAAAGGTTTTGTTAATTTTATATAGACTTTTCGTCTTTTGAATATTGAAGACTGTTAATTGTTATAATATCATTAATGCTATTGAAGTCAGGAAGGAATTCACTTAAGCGAATGTTTTTGGTTACTTAAACGTCCATATATATAGCCTAATAACCAGGAAATATTGAAACTGGATTTTGGAGCCTGATGGCCATCCATGGCCTGCAAATTAATTTGGTGTAAGGTGGAATATAGACATGAATGTTGTTGAAGTGTCATTTCTTATACGCATGCATGCATTCTAAAAACAGGACATGCAATTAATAGAAAGATGGCTACTAGACTACTGCAGGTAAAACGTGATAGGAATGCCTGGTAGATGAGCGGGTTACAATAACATCATTAGCCTCTTGTCGTCACCAAGGAAATGATATTTTGAACAGCTACAAACCAAAAAGTCGTGCATTATCCCCCCCCCCTGTCACACGGGATATATATGGTTAATTTTTCCTTTTTTTCACCATGCATGTTATATAGAAAGTCTTCTCAAAGAACCAAAGATGACATAGGGGCTATGTGTATCCAACTCGATCCTACGGATGGTGAGTTATAAGATAAAGACCGAAGAGGATTTTACTCAAAACATCACACAAGTTAATGTAAATACATCGGGTCATATATTTACCAAAAAAAAAAAGAAAAAAAAAGAGGAAATTGAGAACACCAAATAGCCTACGCAGAGCAAGACCTTCAAAATGATTTTATTGCACTTACTCGGGTGAAATACTGTAGGGTTTACAGTTAAATGTTTTCGTGTGTTTTCATAGTGGTTCATTCTTTCTGTTCACGACCGGGATTGTAAAAGTCTTTTGAAACCAACTTTGCTAAATCATAGTATAGAAGATATCATCACTTAAAAAATCTGTGGACACCAGTAATGAAACTTTATAACCCCACCTGCTTGTGTAATATCAGCGCTCAAAATCCAGCCCAAGGCCTAATTGTAGAACAAAATACGCCACTAATTGGGCATCAGGGGGACCTGGAATGCAAGCTGTTTTTCTAGATTCTGGTAAAAAATCATCTGGGACTGGAGTTTTTCTTCCACAGAGGGCAGGGACCAACATGCAATCGAGCAAGAAGCCAGGTACTGCATCTTATTGAATCTTTGATGATGCGACGTTCTGATACCACAACCGTGATCCTGCTAAAATGAAGAGGCACTGAAAATATTATAACGATGTGCTGTCTTTCATGATTGTGCAGCTTGCGCTCCTGTTCTCCTCCCCGCACGTGTTGTACAAGCTCTAAATATCAACGTGCATGAAATAGGCTTGCACATATCACGCCGGCAAGGTTAGGCTTAGGCCTTTTGTTCTTATCTTCTATACGTAGAGCTCTTCTTGGCTTTATGATTAATTTATTGTCAGCAATTGTCTTATTGCAGATGCCAAAAATAAATCAAAAGGCAGAGACTGCAATTCTTTCAAGAATAGAAATGGCAAGGACGTATCCGCACAATGTGCTGTTGTATTAAACAATGAGAATTCTTCACCAGAGATATTTCTTCCTAAAGAGTGGACTTATTGATTCCCAAGGGGGCTGCCATATCACAGTGCATAAAAGCAAGAGCTCTCATTACGTTTTGCTGTTAAATATCTTGTAAAATGTAAATTGAATAATAATAATAATAACAACAGCACACTGTCTCCTTTAGTGTTTATCCAAAGCTTCATTGACATGGGACTTCTTTTATAGCTTGCATACAAGTAAGATATTGGTAGGACAGTACTGGGTTTAATTTTGAAAAAAAAAAAAAAAAACTCCAATGGCAAGATGGAAGTCTCTGGTGGGTATTATAGTTAAGGCTGGTGATGATCGTTTGATGATGATCTTGTAAACTAATTAAATGTACCATAGACATAACATACAAATTTCTAGTCGAGTAAGAATTGAAACAACCAGACATGAATTGATAATTATGCATCACAGATCTACAGACTATTTGATCGCTGAGTCAAGGCTGGTGAATAATTTGACTAGAGATAAGATAAGGGCAATTACTTACAAACGCTGCTGCATGGGTGTATTGTATTTTAAGTGAAGCAGGATCAGAAGAGGCACAAGAAAAGCTGCTCTCTACAATGATGAAAACACTATCATTCATCTGTTGGGATTTTGAATGCAAGGCCCTTGACTACATGGCGGCATTGAAACCTGCAGGAGAAACTCACGTTACTCTATGATGTCGAAATATCTCGTTACTCATACAGCATCAAGAAGCCAGTGTCAGAAATTGCGCTTCAATTCTCCCCAGTTTCTAGATTATGAAACTTACAGAGTTAAAACAATTTACAACATAAAAAGAAAGGGGCTTTTTTTTTCTCTGGAATTGCAAGAGGCACAGACCAAACGATCCTGGATTATATTTTCCTTACCTTCTTCATTTCGGACCATGAAGCTGACAAAACTAATCTATCCAATATGTCATTTTTGCGTGGTTCACTCATTATTGATGTCAATTTTCTGCTCTTCAATTTTTTTAGCTAATATGGGTTCTCAATCATCTACTATAGAATTGAAGCTCAGAAGTTCAGTTGATAGAAAACCTATTGATGATATCAAAACATCAATCATTGTTCCTTACCAGATTAAATCATTTGAAGCAGATTCTCTCGAATTCCCGGAGCTGCTGGTTTGAGCACCACAATCAGGAGCATCCATTCCCAGAGCTTTTCTACACTTAATTTGCAGTTTGGAAGGCACAATCTGCACAAAAATTCAATCAAACAAAACAATCATATGATATTAATGCAAGATTGCTTGTGATCTAAAAATTCAGAGTAACAATATGATAGACGGCCTTCCAATAATAACAACTGCTGAGAAGCACTGATTCTATGATCTCAGAAACACTGCATTGATGATAATCAGAAACTGTCCTGAAGACATCAGTTAAAAACATGCAAGATGTGCCTCATACAAGGACGGAACATGCATACAATAAAGAAAATACAGCCAAAATTAACGTCATTGTATGATATTCATTGTTTCATCAACATATTGTTCAATTAGAGTATTGTAAGGATCAAAACATTGTTAGCCAATTCATGGATTTATTTCTAAGCAAAGTAGGATGAATAGTTTTAGACTTTGTTTTTGCGTTTTTAAAAGAACTTTTTAAAAATTTTGATTTTATTTTTTGTTTCAAATTATTTTTTTGTGTTTTTAAAATATTTTAATATCATGACAGTAAAAATAATTTTTTTTTTAAAATAATATTTTAACACATTTCAAAATAAAAGATATTTTAAAAAGCAATTGCCACTACACAACGGTTATCTCATAAGGTGATATACAATATCTCAGAAAGTTAAACTTATGCAACTAAAAACACAACAAAGCTTTTTGGTGTGTGTAGCTCGATCTATACCTTTTTACTGTATCTGAAATCACGTTTTGGAAGAAAATGCAGAGGCAAATTGAAAGAAGATGGAGCTTTAACCAACAGAAACAATTTAGTAGGACCTAGGGGGAAAAAGAGAAGGATGGAAACATCAGAGTTTCCCTTCAGCAGATTAACTAATAATAACAGAACAAGCTTTACCAGGTACCTGGATAGGAACCAGATCCAGCACCCTTCGAGATCAAGGCACGAACAGCCTGTCAAAAGACATTTGACCTGTCAAACTTTTATAAAATTTTGTCAAAGATGCATCTTAACATGAAGTTACAAATAACATGAATATACATATATTAAACCTTTCTTGAAAGCCCTTCTGAAACTCTGCTTTTAGCAAAACCATCATCATCTCTTGGGACAACATTTCCACGCGAAAAGCACAGTTCATAGACATGCTGGGGCCGTATTGGACTAGCTCCAAGTACTAAAATTACTTCCTCAATGCAAAGAACCTCACTAATTATGAGTTGCAACGCACTCTCGAGCCCACTAACTGTATTCACCAATTTCTCCAGCCTCCTAATCCCATGTTTCACCTCTCTCATTCTACTAATGTGATTTCTTCGAACTGATGCTTTTGATTCAGTTTCTGTAATTGTCGTCTCCTATACATAACAATTATTTGGCTTCAAATAACAGCAGCAACAACAGTAATGATATGTAGTTAATAACATACCAGATCCTTATATTCTGTTTGCAAGGAATCAAATTCGAGACTAATATCCTGAAAAATCCTGCATTATCAAGAAATAAAAGATTTCTTATAGCATTTTTTAATTCGATTCTATTGATCAATAACTACCTTCATTAACAGAATAATTTGGAAACATTACATAGAAAACATATTTCATTAGAACCTGATCGGTGTCTGCAATATCAGTTACCGTTCTCGAGAAGAAGAAAAATTGAAATTAGGGGAAGCAGCAGAGAGAAATTACTTACGAAGGAATTTGCTGGTGCATATAGAGAACAAAACCGAAAACGCTTTTGATAACATGGAATAGGACGGAGTTTTCGATCGATTCGGCACTGGTCTCAATCTCTGTGAACGCCATTTCCGATGAGCTTCCTTCTCCTTCCATCGTCGTCTGCTTTGGTTGACAGATGCTTTCGCCTTGAGGCTTATTTGAATAGATGGTAGGCGGGAGGAATGCCACCGCGACAAACGGGCTTTTATTATCGGGCCTGGAAAAATGATGAGAGCCTATTTTGAATGTCTTTCCAAAAGCCCGAAGTCAAAAATTAAACCTTGCAATTCGTTTTGGGCATTTAGGATTTACTTTATACAAAAAGATTTTAGCACCATAAATTATACAGCTAAGTCATTTGCAGTGACAAATTTTAATCATCCATTATTTAGGTCAGGTGAATTTAATATTTTTTATATTTTAAATTTTAATATAATGATATTAAAAATAATTTTAATAAAATAAAATTATTATTTTGATGCATTTTAGAAAGAAAAACATTTTACAAAATATCTTTAATTACTTTATTTTTTTATTATATTGTAATAATTCTATTTATGTGTCATCTTAATGATTATAGTCACATAAAAAAAGATATTTTATCATTTAATTATTTTTCACTTTACCTCTATTCTTTTAAAAAAATACAATTTGCATCTATATTTTATTAATTAATAAAACCTCATAAGAAAATCAAACTATTTATATAATTATCATTATATTTCACCCTTACCCTTTTATCCTCCCTTTTCTCTTGAATTACTAGGAAAACCCATAACCAAGAAATGGTAAATTTATATAATGCTGCAAATTGGCATAAACTCGGACGAGATGCATTGCTTGGTTAGTTAAAAAAAGAAGAAGAAAGAAGACGCCCCGTTTGTTCGCCGCGTTTCGAGTCCAAAGCTGTGTTGATAATTTTTCTTCTCTCCCTTTCCCTTCCACTTTTTTGCTGCAGCTGCCGCTGCTTTCTTTTGTGTTAGTGCAGGGAAGGAAATCGGTTGGTCTGATTTGCGCTAGAAAGCCAATTTAATGCCGGCTTTTCTCGTAATCTGATGACGATCATACAAGCTTTGTTTACTTATTTTACATTTCAGGGATAACCACTTGATCATATACGAGGGTCAGAACAATATATACTAAGCTATGCACAGCTAATTAGCAGAATTTAACAGAAAGAAAAATGTCAGTTCGTTGGATTTTCCCCTGATATATGTATAAGAGTCCCTCTACTCAATCATGGGGTATTATTTGATGTATTGCTCTCTTCACCTCCACAATGCTTACCTTCTTTCCATTAATGTTTTCCTTCACCTGCCAACATAAACTCATGGATTTAGTCAAGGCAGATAGGTCTTATATTTCTATATACAGACAAAGGAAAAGGAAGAAGATGATGATGAAGGTGTTTTGTCTCCGGAGAAATTAAAGGAATACCTTGGCCCTCAATTCCCCTGTGAAGATCCCATTGTTCAACGAAGACTGAACCGCAATAGTTTCTATCCTGAGCTCCCTCAGCATTTGCATTATGTCTAATAAGAGCCCCTCTCTAAAACCACATTCCAGCTCTAACAAGGCGTCGCTCTCTATTATCGACACCTCTACGCTGGTCTCCGGCTCCTTATGGAACATCGGCTCCGGCTGCGGCAACGTACCCATCTTCTTGGGCTTGGCAACGCCGCCAGAGCAATCCTCTAGGATCCTCATCTTCCTCTTATCTGACACAGGCCCGAAACTCCTCGCCCGATCCACCACCGTGACCCCACTCTTTTGCTTTTTCAAACCATCGGAAGTAGTTGTCCTCTGTGGACGGTCCACCGGCCTTGAACGCTGCTCGCTCTCCATCTGTTTGTTACGCGTCTCCAAATCCTGGATTTTTTGACGGAGTTGCTTCACGTATTCGATTGTGTCCCCTAATATTGATGCTTTGTCCATTTTAGTCACGAAGGGCACTAGCGACCTTAGCATTATAAACCTCTCGTTCAACTTCTCTCTCCGGCGTCGTTCTGCTAGCACGTGGTTGGCACTGAGCTCATCCTGCGGGGTCCCCTTGCGGAACCGACTGGCTGCTTCACCATCACGTGACTTTGGGGAATTGTCTTCGCGGTTTTTGCCGTGGAGGTGTGGTACGGTGAAGAGAATGTATTTTAGGAGCCACTGGGAGGTGGTCTCAGCTGACACGTGGTAGAGGTGATCGGAGCGGATTGTCCACCTGGAAAAGGCTGATTGGTGGGAGTGTGCCTCGTATGCAATTGAGGATGGCTCGGCTGCCAACCATGATGGCTGGGTATGGAGGATGGTCGATACTGTTTGGGAGTAGTGCGTGTCCTCCTGCGCCAAGTCTTCTAGTGGAGGCGGTCCTGCAAACATAAAGCTAATTATTTTAAGTACATTATAGAGTTAATTTTATAATTTATGTTTGCATGTCTTCTATTATTAGTTTCCAAATATATATTTCTTAAGGGGTCTATTTATAACTCTCTACCAGATAATGCTCTCTTATACAACCTATTTCTGTTATAGTTATTTAATAAATAGCATTCAACAATTTAACCATTAATATCCATGTCTTAATTTAAAAAAAAAAGAACTCTTAAAATTAGTTATTAATCCACTATTACTCTCCTCTAGCTTTTCTTATTTCACCTCAACCAATCAATGAGATAATTCTTCAACTTGCCTTAATAAGTTAAATTTGCAATTTATTTTTGCATATCTTCTATTACTAGTTCTTGAACACCTATTTTTCCATGAGAAATCTCTTCATCCCTTTGAATATGACAATATCCTATTATACAACATCTTCTAGCCATGATTATTTAATGGCACTTGGCAATAAATCATAAGGAACTATCGAGTTAATTCTAAACTAGGTTTTTAAATTGATTATGGATCTATCATCACTCTATTTAATATTTTATTTTTTTCATCTTATTAATGTATTGATTTTAAAATTTATCTTTGCATGTCTTTTATCACTGGTTCTTAAACATCTTTTTCCCTAAAGAAAATCTTATTATCCCGTATTACAAACAAATATCATGTTAAGTTATCTTTTCCAACTATAGTTACTTAATAGCACTCAACAATTAACCATATAAAATGTTGAGCTTTGCTGCTAACACAAATAAAAATAACATGAGAAAAATAATTAAACATAAAATACTACAAAATGAGATCACCACACAAAAATTCTTATTCAAAATTCATTACTAAATATTTAAACTAATTGATGCATGTAGCAACAACATAATAAAGACACTAAACACATGTAACATGTAATTTTATTGAATATGGTCACCACATAAAAACTTTGAATTCAAAATTTTTTTACTGAATATTTTTCTCAAATAAAATCTAAGCCACCCTTTTTATACCAGACTTAGGTTTATCTTAGTGATAAAAAAAAATATAATAAAATAATCATAAAGCTATTGTAGGGGTTTCTGAGTTAAATATACAAAAATAAAATTATAAAGCATAATACTTAATTTTTTAAACTAAATAAAAAAACTAAAAAAAATAGTGTTTTCATTGTAGCTCTCATAAAATTACAATTTTCACTAGAGCACTTTTTTTAATCCATATATATATATATATATATATATATATATATATTTTTAAAAAAAAATCCTTAAGGCTTAAAGATTGTGTTTATTAGGACTTGGTCTTTGAAATTTCTTCCTTTTAACTTTCTTTGGGAATGTTAAGGTTTTGAAAAAACATCACACCAAAGGGTTGGTTATAAATTTTTCATAGATCTATTTAATTGTATTGTTTATATGAAATCAAAATTCAAGAGATAAAAAATGAATAAAGCAAACAATGGAATCTCTATTATAAGAAAAATTGGTCTTTTAAAAAAAAAAATACAATGGGTTCTTATAAAAGTTCTTTTTTATATATTTAGTTCAGGATCAAATATTCTAGTCCAAACCTTTATTTTGTTCTCATCCCGGTCCATGATTTGATAAAAGAGAGAAGGGGTTGCCAGAAAACAAAACAAAACAAAACAAAATTTATTGGTTGATTAAGAATTTGTTCATAAAAAAGCTTTTAAGTGGTGTCAATAGGTAAAAAAAAGATTTTTATTGAGATGATTTTTAGCCTTACTTTATTTGAAGAAATAGATTGAATCTCTAGAAGTTCTCTATATTAAATTGATTTCTTTTGTTTTCCAAGTAATCTAGGGTCTTTTAGGCTTGCAAATGAGTTTATCAAGGGATTTACAATGCTTTTCAATTATTTTAGGGTATAAAAAACATGGACCTTGATTGTGCGATCACTTGAGATTATCAAAGAAAAACGAAGTAAATGATATATCATTTATCATTATAGTTTACCTATTGCGTGCATGTTATTCGAAAAAATAATTGGAGTGGACAACATGTTTTGTGCACCTAAAAAACAATTAGCTGTGAGTGTGTGGTTTGGTGACATATTTGTGATGAACCAAACATGCTAGACCACCCAAGACCACTTGTTTTTATATTTTAGATTATTTTACTTTAAAATGATTTAATCTAAAATATTATAAATATTTTGAAATTCTAAATTTTTTTTATCAAATAAACATATATTTTAGATGTTATCTTATTAAATACCATTTGGCTTTTTTAGTTTTTTCTCCAATAAGATTATACTTTTTTCATATATAATATTAGAAAGTTTTTTAAGTTCATCATTTTATTTAAATTTCATATGATTGGCTCCTATAGCCTATATTCTTCTTATTGTAAATTAAATAATAATTATTTCAGAAAAACAATGCTATCGAGTTAATCATATTCATGGCTTGAGTTCTAATGTAGCTTAGGTCGGCCGAGAAAGTGTCTATTCAGGAGTGTGATCAAAGTTATTTTAGAAAATGATTTATGTTTAAAAATGCATCAAAATATTTTTTTATATTTTTTTTAAATTATTTTCGACATTAGTGCAGGAAATGATCTAAAAACACAAAATTTATTTAATTTAAATTAAAAAAATAAAAATTTTAAAAGCATTTTTGAAATATAATGCCAAGCAGAATCTAAATCAAAGATGCTCTCATCTAATTGCTTTATTATTTTTTTTTATTTACTTTGTATGCAATGAACTTTGAGTTTGTAAACAAAATGTAACTACAAGTAAAAAAGACATTAGTAATGCATGTACATTTCTGATTTTTTAATCAATCGAAATCAAAGCAAACTTAAAATAGTTTGCTCTAAAGATCATCCAGCATCAATGTTGGAGAATTCAGAGCACAACATGAATGAAATGGACCATCATGTCTATTCATCTAAAGTAAAAATCTCAAAACATATTCACAGAACCGACAAATAAAACTAAACCTCTTCATGAAATCTGCTTTATCTAGGTGATATATTCAAATGGGTTCAATAAGCTTATTATTTCAATAATATATATAAACAACCAATTATAATAAAAAAACCTACAAAAATAAATAATAATTGATAGAAGAATAAATGTTTGACAATATTATAAACCATGTCTAAATATTCTTGAAATGCCTCAAAGATAAAAATTGATAATAAAAAAAATAGAAATAAAATAACCTCATAGAGAGAGAAAATAAGAAGTTTAATTAACAATAAACCAAATATTAAAGAATTTTTTTTTTAAAATAATAATTTTAAAAAGGATAACATGTCAATTTCACGATCCAGTTGAAAGACTGAGATAACCTTATAAAAAAGTTGAATATAACAATAGAAGCAAACTTTTAAGCAAATTAAACAATGAGAGGTTAAATAGAAAAAAAAGATAAAAAAACCTGGTTAACTCAACTAACCCGCAACCTAAGATCTGAAATTAGAATAACTCTATTGCAAGGTTGAATTTAAATAAAATATAATTTCTAAAAAATATTAAAAAAAAATAAAAATCAATTTAGGATAATTTTCTAAACTTATGACCTAGATCATGAGATTAAATTCCCTCGTAAAAGACAAAACTGAAAAAAATCACAAAATTTTTTTCCAATCAACAACAAAAAAAAAAACAAAAAAAATATATAAAAAAATAAATATGATATCAAAATTAAATGAAACAAAACAAGAAGGGAAATAATTGAAAAATATTTTATTTTCTGTGTTTAAGAAGAAAAAAGAGATGAATAAGCTATTGATTGTTAGTCTTTTTTCTTTTTTAAGAGCAATGAAATATTTTTATTGTTTTTTTTTTTTAAATCAAAATCTAACACTAACAATTTGATAATTAGAACGGGTCACATGAAAAAAATAATCTCACCCTCGTCATTAAGGCCCCGTTTTTTTTTTTTTTTTTTTGTGATTTCTTTAGCTTTTTGAATATTGAAGCGTGACGTGTAGAGACAGGTGGACCCTATAAAAGAAGTGCAGAAATGGGCCCGGTCCATTTACCACAAACAAACAATAATGCACGAGAGGGAGTCAATAACGGGCCCTTGTGCTGCATTGCATGTTCACGCCCCAGCATGACCAAATCTTAAATCACTGCTTTAATCAGATTATAATTAATACTTGCATTTCGTTTTCTAAAATGATTTTTGTTCAAAACAGTTTAAATGGGATGTTGGAAAATTCAAGGAGTTCGAGGGATTCTTAATGTTCATGACCTTACCATATTTCTTAAATTACTAATTAGATTATGATAGAAGTTCTTATGAATCAAAACCACAGATTACTAATTAACGGCATTCATTAGTGTTAACCCCAACCCGCCGCTGTCTTCTGGTAAACAAAAATGCTAACCCTGCAATCCTGTTGTGTTATTGTAGATGAGTGAGCGGCCCATGACTACTGGTCCACAACCCTAGCCATCAAAATTTAATTTGGAACCCGGTTCATGATCGTCTCTCCTAGCAAGAATATTTGACTTATGCATGCACTACCAGTCGTTTTTTTCCTCTTTTTTGAAAGAAGAAGAGGGGAGAAGGGAAAAGAAATACAGGTACCGTTTTTTTTTACCTGAAGCTGATGGCTGAAGGTTACCAGTGCTGTAAGGGTTGTCTTGCAACAATGTCCACCTCCGAGCGGACTCCGCTCTGTACGGGTCAGCACGGTTCTGGTGATCCACCAAATTGTCTGGACCAGTCAAAGGAAAATCCGAGTCCAAGTTGTTAGATCCATCATCAGGAGAACCAAGCCTGATATCCTCAGACATCTCAAGTTGCATCAACTCGCTCGGCTCGGCTGCTGCAACTTGATGAGGGTTTTGAGCCTGTCTCGGTTCTAAGTGAGCATCGCGACTGGTTTCGGCTCCTGAGTCTGAATCATGTTCCTCCTCCTCCTCCTCCCCGTCTTCTTCTTCGTCCTCATCATTGTGGTCTGCATTGGCTGATGGCTCTGCAGCCACATAGAAGGGAGGAATGGGTGGAGGATGCAAACGAGGGTGGTCAGAGGAGGTGGAGTGCCCGGATAAAGCTGGTTTTGGGGGAGTAAGGTGGCAGTTGCGGTGGTCGCTAAAGAAGGTTTTTACGTGTTGGACAAACCCAAGATCCTCTTGAACCTACAATTATATATCAAGATCGCCAAATATTGATATACAATTAGAAGTTCTAATACATGCATGTATATAAAAATACATTGAGGAAAAATATAGTAACAGAATTTCCTCACCTTTTCTGTCGTGCCAAACTCAACAACACCATCCAGAAGAGGGATGCACACCACAGTCTGCATGAATATATTTAATTATATAACAAAATTAAACGTGTGTGAAAGTTATAGCATGAAAGAAGAAAGAAAAGAAAAAAACATGGCAAGTATATACTTAGTAAGAGATGTAAAAGCTTTGGCAAATAGATTTACCTGTACACGAGCACTCTAGTACAGCATTATGATCGGTCGAGAGGACGTTCATCATGGTCAGAAGAGAAGATATATAGTTAGTATTTATTTTCTAGTTAAGAAAATAAACAGTTTGTAAATTGAAATTTAGAATGAAACGATGAAAATAAAAAGATGCGATCAATAAATACTGGATAGTCAAACGGAGCCGTCCCAATATTGAACTATATGTCGGTGTATTGCGTGTATGATACATATTACAAAGCAGGATCATGCACATTCAATTTAATTAGTCAGGCTAACACAGGTTATATAATACTATAAGCTCAAGCCATATCTAACGTGGATAATCAAAATGAAGGCAGAAGCAATTAATACCTTGGCAAGGATTGCTCTAGAGAAAGTTTTGCTATCAATCTCGTTTGTACCGGTAAGCCATACGTGTCGTCTCCTTGCGTAGGCCTTTCCTGGTAACCTGGACGTACGTGAAATCCATATATACACATGATTACCATTAAGTCTTATTTACATGCATGAACAAATTACATATTTGCAGGAAAGAATGAGAATTGCTCAACACTTAATGAAGTTTAACGTGGATCAGGTCTTGAAAGAGCATCAATAATTTTTTTTTTTTTTGTAATGTCATTTTCTAGGCTATCTAGATGTTGTGTACTAAGTTTTTTTTTTTTTTAATTAATGTTGATATCTGGATCAGTTTACGTGTATTTTTATTAATCCACGGTCCTTGAAGTTAAACTTATAGTAGTCATGATCATATTAAAAACTATAAAACTTATACCTGAAACTACAGGAGAACAGACCCTTTAGTAACAAGATTTTATTACCGAATCACTTATTAAATAATGATTGTGTACTAAGTTCATCTATGAAAGTGAAGTGTTGGATTAAGAATCTATTTATGATTTAATTCTTCATCGATTATATAAGTGGATTCGGACTTTCAAACCCACCTTCAGCTACATAGAAGATGATCTAACTTGAATTGCAGATGGTATTTGTTTTTGGTCTAACAGCAACATGTTAGCAATTATGCAGTTGTATGATTTCAGGCGGTCATTTCTTCTGGTGGGTTTTGGTTTTTGGATGGATGACTTTGCTTTCGAATGTTTTCTTCAGCTAGATTTTTTCTCTCTATCTTCAATTTAACCCTTTTTGAATATTGCCTCGTTTGTGTGTTTTGGAAGGTTTGTGTGGTTTAGATATATAGTGAATTTAAGTATTTCGTGGGCTAGGTATGTTTTTTCCTTCGTTGTTGGGTTTGTGTGGAGAGAGTTTGCAGGGTTTTTATCTGTGAGAGTGAGTTTTCATTTATTATCGAGTTGTTTACGCTGCTGAACTGTGCTAGAAGTCAGCTTCATTTTATTTACTTGCTTGTTTTTTTTCTCTGGATAATCGTTTTTGTATCAAACTCGTATATTTTTCCAGTATCTAAATGGCTATTTTTTAATGCAATTCTCGTAGTACTATATAAAAAAGCTCAGCACTCAATGTGCAGCAATCGATCCGTCGATTATTTGATAACCTAGGTCCTAAAAATTGGTACATTAATGGAGTTCATAATCAAGAGGAGACAAAATGAAAGTATGGGGTGAAATCATGCATGGAGCTAGCAAGCTCAAGTGAGAATTGAGAGTTGCCAAATATATATATCCCATTTTATAAGGGCATGCACTGGCTTAATTTGTGTCTTATCATTCGTATTGAAGTTAGTGAATGGTCCAGTTCTGAAACCCTCGATTTATCGAAGCTTAACAATCACCGGTCCTTTTCGTTTCTAGGAAAGGCCAACAGTTTTGCATTCAGAATCTAACGTAGTACTTTTCGACCTTAACTTGTTGCACTTTCAGGAACATTTTTAACGAAAATCCAAGGTGTTCTTCTTAGGAAAGAAGACGGCATTAAAGCTCACTCACCTAATGATGAACATGTTGCAAACTGCAAAAGTAACATCAACTTCCAAAGTTATATACTTGTAAACGATCACAAGTCAGCTTCTTCTCAGCAACTTTTAAATCAAAGGCAGTTAATTTTCTCTTCTTCTTATTTTTATTTGTCTAGCAAGCTATAATAATGTATCCTGTTAAAAAATCATCTCATCTAAAAATTAAAATTGTTGAATAAAGATTCAGAAAATAATTTATATTATTCTCTTATACACCCCCTTAAATGAAAATTCTTTGGATTTAGAACTTGCACAAACCCAAATCACTTTCAAATAGATTGAGGGTGATAAAATTTAAATTCATGACCATTGGATTAACAAGATTGTGATACCATGTTAAATAATTATCTCACCTAAAATCTTAAACCGTTAAATAAAATCCAAAATATAACTTATATTATTCTCTAACATATACTTCAACTCCTAACACCCACACCCACATATATTTATACTTTTACTTGCAGACTGATTCGCCGGGTTTCACTTCAATAAGAAATCTACATTGATGTAGATCAAATTAATGGAAAGAAAGAGGATGGAAACACAAACTTACCCAACACCAGGAGAGAAAGAGAAGGAAACACACATCAGGTAAAACCACTCAGTCTCCGTCAAGTCCTCAGGCGACAAGGCGGCGCAAGGTCGACGTGCTGGCTGGCTGGTCTCTCCTATAGATAATGAATCATAGAGCTCTCTAAGCTGCTGACTCCTTTGCAAGGAGGCTTCTTCAGTCGTAACCTCCATTGGTTGCACTGTTTTTCTAGTCTTGATTGGACCATTGTAATACCCGTCTCCCCACAATAAGATCCTGAACCACAGTAGTTCTTAATAATTATAAAAACTTATATAAATTCATCGAGATTGACCTTATAATTCAACGAAACCAAGATTGAATTTGATACATGTGAACATGAAATATTTCGAAGTTTTACCTATCAGTCTATCACCATACATCAAACATATAAAAGAAAAAAACATTACCCTTGTTGTGGACACATTTGCCAAAAGAGACTGTAAGTCCATTGAACCGATTGCACTGCAGCCTGTAACATAGTCTGCAAGCGGCTACTAGGCGGGGTAGCCATTCTTGCAACTGTATAACGATCACCACCAGAGAGCTACCTCTTCTCTTCCTAATACTCCAGCTCTTGCTCCCTCCTCTCACGAAACCAGTCGAATATATAAAAGAATAGGTCAAAAATGGGAAAAAAATAAATTGTCCCCGGTGTTCTTTCCTATACAGGGATTAAAGGCACGCAGGAAAGGAATTCAATCGGGATCCGAACGAAAATCAAACCCTGAATACCAGCTAAGAAAAGGAGAAAAGAATTGGAGAAAACTTCTTTAAGGAAACATAAAGAAGAAGATACAGTGGTTGAGCACAGACTAGCAGGTAAGACAAGAGAGACAAACAAAAGAAAGAAGGGCAGATGTGTGCGTGATTTTGAGGAGAGATTCTACAACTACCACTCCCACAGTGAACACTTTACCCCGCCCACCAGACTTTGTCAGATGATCATCAACCCATACAAGGTTTATGAATGGCCCTTAGCTACCTTTCTAGGTATGTATGCCTGTGTAGATTGTTGAAGATAAATATTGTATGGGCAGAAATATATTCATGTAAACGCAACGAAAGGATGAGAGAAAAAAGAGAGAAGAGATAAACAATGTCACTGCTTTTCGATACAAAAGAAAGAAAATTAGACGTACTATGGGATTTTGACTGGTTGTTCTACCAGACAGTTTCATACTACTCTTCTCTCTTTTTTTTCCGGTTTTATATCTCACATGATAATTAAGGTGTGGGCGTCGGGCTTGTTAGTTGGTGTGTTCGCCAGCGCGTGCTCGTTTGGTGTGCCTAAGACTGGGCGTTGGGATTAGAAGTAAAACAATTATTTTTAAGAAATGACATTATTAAAATTCCAGGGAAATAATGTTTTTTTTTTTTATTATTATTAATGTAAATGTAAATTTCCTTGAAAAGAAATATAAATTTTTATTAACAATATGGTTTGTTGAATAAAAATTAATTGTAATTAAAAAAAATATCTTTATAATCAAAACATTTTCTTATTCATGTGTTTATTTTTTATTTTGATGAGAGTTTTTTTTATTAGTATTTTTTTAATTAAGAATATATTATGATAGTAGAAGTTTCACTAAAAAAATCATCCACCCGTCATTTCATGAGTATCAAAAAGTATAGCAATAATAAATCAAAGAAAATTCTATAAGAAAAACTATAAAATAAAATTATAAAATATACATATTATTCTCCTTCAATGTTAATGAGTATTTTTTTTTTAAAAAAAAATCCACATGTTGGGTTAACATATAATTATTTATAAAGTGATTGTTTATTTTACCATTAAATGCTTTAATATTTTTAAAAATCATATCATAATTGGATAATTTTTTAAATATCATTTTAATAAATTTATTTGAAATCGTTTTATTCTAGATTTTAGAGAGAGAGAGAGAGAGAGAAAAGGGGCTATATAACAAATGATGGGCTTGGATGTCTGACTTACAAAGAAAAGGCCCAAACACTTATGAGTCTTGAATGTCATCCCTAAGCTTTTTTTTCGAGACCGTTGCTCTGGGCTTCATTTTTCTTAATCATCTTAGCGACGGTAAGCCATGGGCTGGAGGGGAAGGGCCTCTCTTCATTCAAGCAAGAAAAAATCGCTCTGACAAACTCACTCCACAAACTCAAAACAGGAATACAAATTATGTATATATAAACAAAAGGAAATCATATGCTGCAAAAAAGCAGTAAACCGCCTTTTCCCAATTAAAGAAATTTCATTGAATTTCTTTAATTTTTTAATATAAATATGATTATATATGTATATATATATATATATATATATGTATGTATATATATGTATATATATATGTATGTATTAAAAAATTATTTTTCATGTCAATATATTAAAATAATCTAGAAGCATCAATTTTTTTATTTGAAACTAATAAATAAATTCTTTAATATAAAAAAAATCACTTAAAATAATATTAATATATTATTAATTTTATATGTTAAAAGAATGAATTAGAGATTTGTTATATAAATCACAAGTTATTTATGATCACGCCATACACACACACACACACACACGAGATGGGAGACAATCGCATCGCAATCCCAAACACAAATCTTCCATTGTCTTTGTATGATTTTGTTTGTTCTATGATATTGAAAGAGCAACAAGGATTATTGTTTTCTTTGAGGTCCATCCACCAATTTTTTTATATGAAATTTTTTAATATATATATAGATATATTTTATTCTTTTGTGTAGATTTAAAGTTTTGTTTTTTCTGTTATAAAATGCAATTTATTTACACCACACCAGTTAATATGCTACCGAGAACTTTGTGGGGTTTAAAATTTTAATTTTTTTATTATTTATTTAAATATAATTAAAAATTTAATAATTATATTGTTGGATAGTTTTTTAAAAGTAATTATTTAATTATATAACTTATTCCTATTAATTGTATAATTAAACTACATATAAAATAATTATACTATATTTAAAATAATATAAAAACAAATGGCTCTCCAAAATGACTTTTACCATTGGAGCACACATCAACAAAAAAAAAAATCATATATACACTATTCAAAGAGTCATTTTAAATATTTAGTTCTTCAAAATGACTCTTGTCATTGGAGTTGCTCTAAAACAATAGGATTATAATCTGCACAAGCAAATATCAAATCTTTTGATAAGACATAGAAGTGATAAACACAAACACATTCAATGGTGATGAAGAATAAGATTTAAGTTCCTTCATTTGATCAAAAATATCCATAGCATGAGTTGGTTGCGCATCCCCTGTCCTTTGGTTGACTGAATGTGACCCCTCCTCACATGGTTTATGCCCTTAAATCCTTTAATTGTTGTCTAAAATTGCTTAACTATTAGATGCATTTATTTATTTATTTTATAATTATCACACGTCAACACGTAGCTTCACATGAGAGTTTTGCTAGGGTTGAGGAATCGCCAACTAGTTGTTAAGAGTCGTTAGGAAAATCCAACTGTATTGGTTTGATCAAAGATTCAAATATAGGGACTAGTTGCATAAAATAAATATATTGGCACTCCTAGTATGCCTAACCTGAGGTAAACTGCATTGTGTATTTTAATGTGATTTTAAACATTTTGATGGATAATATTTATTCATGTGAATAAATCTAACTTTTAAAATTTATTATAGGCTCGTGTATCCAAATAAAATATCAGGAAAAAGATCCGTATAGATGCTTTAAAAGGATCCTCTATCCTATCCTGAAGAGCGGAGGAGTTTTCACAATTTATATGTCGGAAAAAAATATTCCGATTAAAAATCGATAATAAGTCATACTTATCGATAAAATTACCAACAAAATGATATTGATATTTTCTTTTTTATTTCACATACTTTTTTTGTATGAAAATCCATTGATGATTGTATTATCAACAAAATGAATGATAAAATAGAAATTACTAACAATAAATTTTTTGACAAATAGTAATTGTTTGTGATTCTATTTGTAAAAATATTTTTGATAAAATCTTGGTAAAATATAAATTTCACGTTGTGTAAAATCATTCAGCATTAAGGTATTGATAAATAGTTGGTCTTGTAAATAAAGATGTATGTCTTTTTTAATAGGATCCTTTCAAATATAACAAATTATAAAAAAACATATTCAAGTAAATTAAATGATAAAATTATTTCCATATGTTATACCCTATATGTTATTCTTCATGAAACTATTTGCTTGCATTATTATCTAAGAGTATTCTCCATATATGTTTTCTATGGAATTTTCTTCATATATGTTCAAAAATTAAAAAAAATAAAACTACCATTGGAATAACATTGGAGGAATAAGAATTGGGTTTCTTTATAAAACCCACTAGATTAGACTTTGAGTATCTACATATACCTATTAAAGACATCTTTAAACTTTCCTAACATCCCTTTTGAACTAACCAAGCATCCTCACATACCTTTTGGACTAACATTGCATCCTCGTATACATGACCCATGCGAGCATCTCTATAGATTAATCATATGTCTTTTCACAATACGAATTGATTATGTGTTCCACCAAACTAACAAGGTGTCCCTCTCATTGATGGTTAATCATGCTTCCTCTCTAATAGGGCTTATATCCATGTATTCAACTACCACAACTCAAGTTAATTATCCTTGGTCAAGCTTGGTTTACACAATACCAACTATGGAGATGAAACAAATATATATCAAATGCTTACAAACCATCTTGTCATAGTAAAGCTCATGTAACAATGTTATTAAATGTCTATATCCAAGAGTCAACACTTGTGAGGTCATTACTTTCTCTCAACAATGAACTATTAATCTTATCTTTATGCCCGTTAGCATGACTTACAGATATAAAAACATTCATGAGTCATGTAAATGGTTTAGAGACCCAACTAATATTCTTTTTTTCAACTTCTAACTATTTGTTTTATTACATTTTATTTGCAAATAGGGATTATAGTTTGATATGAATTCAATAGACACTGACCTAAACCAAATGGATATAAATTTTTTTAAATCTAATAGAAAATGGACAGGGTATGAATATTGTCAAGCCCAACCTGAAACTCGCTCGAACTTAACCCGATATATTTATATTATATACATATCTTAATATTTACATAAAACACACACATATAAATAATATTTATCATTTTATTATTTAATATACATATACATCATATATATGTATTAACTATTATAATTTCTTTTGATTAGTAAATAATAGTAGATAATAGACATGCATTAGATACCTCAAATTTAATAGATAGTTTACAAATATCTAAATTTCTTATTTGAAAGATAGTGGATAAGGGATGAATACCTCAAAAATTCATCCCGTTTACTCTAGTGTAACATAGACATCAAAAGATCTTCTGAACCTGACAAAAAAAAACACTTGATTGGCAAGTGTTTATAAAATCCAAGTTTAACAAAATCTGAATCTCCCAATCCATCCATCAGCTTGGAAAGAACTCAAATACAACAGGGTTTTCTCGCGTGCTCGTAGAGTAATCCAGCTCCACACACATCAAAAGCAAGGGACTAGCCAGGATTTTTAATTCTAGAACTCTACGTTTCATTCAAACCTCGCTAGAATGATTGTGTCGTACTATCATCGAGAACAAGGGGCACCAGCGTCGTCGTATCAATCTCATCAGCTTTATCAACTTGCAAGAATTGTATGGTTCGGTGGACTCTCCACTTGAGATTTCATCAGCTCGATTCCTTGTTCAGTATTTTGCCTGGATTAATGACGCATTGAAGACTACTGCAAACGCTTTTTGCTGTCTCCCCCACTCCCCGCCCTGGACAAGCAACTTCACATCCTGCCATTCACTAATGGTCGACCGTTGATTTCTTGTGAAAAGAAATCTCCCACCATATGACTGAACCTGGTACTATCTTCGTTGCCGATCGAGTAAATGGCTTTGCTTCAAGTCATTCGACAGTCTTTCTTGCCGTTAACAGACGACTCCCCGAATTTTTCTTTCAAGGAATTTCTATTCTATCATCGGTTCATTACTACATGATCGGTTTTTTAATGTTGAATGGAGTTTAGTTGACGTAATTCCCATTTTTATTTTTTATTTTTGGACCAATCCCCGCTTAATTTGACATGTGTTTTAAGAGAATGATGACACCATTAATTAGATTTGACGCAGGTGGTGGTCGAGTCGGAGTAACATCTGATGATTTTGTCTCAGAATGAATAGTAACATTGTTCATTTCAAATTCATGGTTCTCATAGTTATCGCAAAAGTAAGTCTGTTGATCTTCATTTAGTGATGTTACAGTTTTCATGTACAATTTGATACTCGGATTGAATTTATTTAACTAGTGTCTCCTTGCACTATACATGAAAAGAAAGATGTTACATTTATCTTCTTCCAGAGGGTTTTGATGGGCAAGTGGGCGGACAGCCACTTTAGCGAGGGCATGTGAAAGTAAGTGATAGCAGAAATTTCCTTGCAATTTGCAAACATGGAGCACCATCGCATTCTAAGAGATTATACCCCTCTGACTGATTCCGAACAATTTACAGTAGCTCGAGTCAGTTTGATTTTTTAAAATGTTTTTATTTTAAAATATAATAAAATGATATATTTTTTTAGTTTTTTAAATTATCTTTGATATCAAAATAATAGAATATAAAAAAGTAATTGTTATTAGATCTATCATTTCATAATATAAAGAAATAATGTTCATGTCGAATTATCAAGAACATATAAAATGCATAAATTATAAAATCGAAGCGTACCTGAATCCATATCCGAAAGTTGCTAACTAGAATCGTACGGATGACCTTCCAGATTAACACGTTCACCTTAGAAAGCTCTTTAATTCTCTCTACCATAACTTTGGTTTTCTCTCTGATAATAGGATATCAGTATAAGAATGAATAGCACGTGTAATCTGGGAACCATAACCATATATATAGGCAACCGAGTGTCTTTTGGTATTCATGCCTTTTGGCATTCCCACCCCTTGGTATTTCTATTTTAGCTCATCACTAAAATATGAATAACCCTTTAATCTCTACACATTAAAGGTCTACACCTTATTAGATATATCAAAACTCAATTGCCTAAAAATACTTAGCAGATCATTTTAATTAGGCTTTATTTTATTTGACAGTCCACAAACACATAATTATTCTTATATAAGCTCAACGTTGGATTAATGATCCAACAATTATTTTTATTTTTATTATTTTTAAATATAATATTTTTCTAGTCACTACTTTTTAAACGTTGGAATAAAGGACTGTGTGATCTGTGCTGCAGGGAAAGCTCATTGTTTTTCATTCTCATTTCTCTGAAACAAGAATAAATTTCAAAGAGTTAAACCACAGTACTACCCATTTTGCAAAAGAAGAGTGCTGCTGAGCTAAAGCCAAACCTAATTAGACTGTGCGAAATGCCTGATATCCCCATCAGCTCAGTGATCAGTGCTCATGCTTGGCCAGCGCTGAACAGAGACAAAATGCTGAAGTGCTCTGGGACTGGATTACATTGCTGCGATTCTTCTTGACATGATAACGATTAGGAAGATAGAGCGGCACCATATACATATACGAAATGCCTGATATCCCCATCAGCCCAGTGATCAGTGCTCATGCTTGGCCAGCGCTGAACAGAGACAAAATGCTGAAGTGCTCTGGGACTGGACTACATTGCTGCGATTCTTCTTGACATGATAACGATTAGGTAGATAGAGCGGCACCATATACATATACACTCGTGAGTTCTAGATGCACTGCATGGCTGCCCATTCAAGTAATGATATCTTATGTCAATCCATGATTAAGCTATGAGTTAATTAATTAGGTCAAGTGGCCTGGAAAACGTTTCACTTTCTTTTTATTTATTTTTTCCCATTTTTTCTGAGTCGAGAGATCATTTAATAGATCTTAAACTACATAATAGAACAACTCTCAGTACCATTAAATGAAAAAAAAAAAAATACCCTAGAATTTTTAGGACTCTAACCTAGCAATCACATTTTTCTGCTCTCCTCAACTCAAACAGTGAGTGAATGATCACTTAATCAACTAGATTAATCTTTAACCAGTAATGGTGTGCTGGCCAGACAAAAGCAGGTTGCAAGCAATATGGATTAATATTTTAGTGTGTTCTTGATGAAATCGAGGAGAAACAAAAGGTAGGCGATGCACTCCCCCTGTACTGTGGGATCTGGTGGATGCCACCGGTGTATGGGTTATTCATTACACTATGATCAGGTGGGTTAAATTTAGTTTTTAAAAACAGAAAATAACTGAAATTATTATTATTATTATTATTATTATTATTAATGAAAAAAAACTAAAAAACATCATAATAATTTTAACAGAAAATCAAACATAAAAATAAAATAAAAATTATGAGGTAAAAAAATTCATTTGATTTGAAAATAATAATAATAAAACAATAAAAGAAATAAAAGAAAGAACAAATAAAATAAATGAAAAAAAAAAGACTAAAAAAAATCATAATAACTATAACAAAAGATCAAACAAAGAATTCAAATAAAAATTATGACGTAAAATTTTTTATTTGATTTGAAAATAATAATAATAAAATAATAAAAGAAAGAACAAATAAAATAACAAAAATAAATGATAAAACAAAAATATAAAATATTAACTGGAAAAAAAATTATTTAACTTGAAAATTTAAAAAATAGACCGCACCACGTTACGGGCTGAGCAAACAATTTTGATAATTATTGTATTTAAAGTAATTTATATATTTTACTAATTTAAAAATAAAATAAATATCAACACATGCCAAGTTTGATATGATATAACACATTAATACACACCACTGCAACAACAATATCAAAACTTTTACATCAAATAGACAAAAATAGGTGATTGTCTCGAAAGTTTTTCAATAAAAAATATGGGAAAACATAGTTTTTTCTTCCAACATTAACATTAACCTTTGTGATGTTGTAAGTTTGAACTACGACGCGGGTCGAATAGATAATTTTTATAATTATTGAGATTAAAATAGAATATTTATACATGTAAAATTTGATATAATAAAACATATGAGCATACCCTATTATAACAACAGTAACATCGATTTCTTAACATCTAAAATTATTATCACTATCATAACCAAAATAGTAAAAATTATTAAATCACCCCGAGGAAAAAAAAAATTAACAGAAAAACAAATAAGAACAAAAACTAAAATTATTATTATTATTATTTTTATTATGATTGCGCTAATAATGAAAAAAATAAAATAAAATCAAAGACTTAAAAATACATAAAAACTTGAATAAAAGAGGGGGGAAATATAATATATGATAAAACAAAAATAAAAATTATTTGCTGGAAAAAATCATTTAACTTCAAAATTAAGAAAATTATTCATCCTACATTGTGGGCTGAGCAAATAATTTTTATAAGATTTGCTGGATCAAAATTAAAATATAATATTTATATATGCAAACTTTAATATAATGAAATAGATTAACATACTCTATTATAACAATAGCAACATCGGAGTCTTAACATCTAAAATTATTATTGTTATTACTATCAAAACAATAAAAATTATCAAGTTATACCGAGGAAAAAAAACATAAACAAAATAGTAAGTAAGAAAAATAATTAAATTATTATTATTATTATTATTATTATTATTATTATTATTATTATTATCACTACTATTATGAAAGAATAAATAAATAAAAGACTAAAAAAATCGTAAAAACTTCAACAAAAGATCAAACAAAAAAATAAAATAAAAATAAAAATTATCATTGTTATTACTATCAAAACAATAAAAATTTTCAAATTATCCTGAAAAAAAACCTAAAAAACATTAGCAAAAACGTAAGCAAAAAAAGAATTAAATTATTATTAATTTTTTATTTATTTTCGTGTTAATAATGAAAGAAAAAAATGAAAGACTAAAAAAATAATAAAAAATCAACAAAAGATAAGACAAAAACAAAAAAATAACATTGTTATTACTGTCAAAACAATAAAAATTATCAAATTATCCAGAGAGAAAAAAACCTAAAAAACATTAACAAAAGAGTAAGTAAGAAAAATATTATTGTTGTTGTTGTTGTTGTTGTTGTTGTTGTTGTTGTTATGTTAACAATGGAAAAATTAAAATAGATGAAAAATTAAAAAGATCTTAAAAACTTTAACAAAAGATCAAATTAAAAAATAAAATAAAAATTATCAAGTTAAAAAATATCATCTGACATAAAAATATAAATAAAAAACTAAAAGAAAGAACAATTGGAGGAAAAAAACACAAATATCAATTTTCAAATGATGATAGATACAAAACAAAATTTAAGAGCTAATTTTTCTAGAAAAAATATCACCTCAATAAATAAGAAAATAACAAAAATTAAAAATCAAAACTAAGAGCACACTTATATATACATGGACAAAAGTAAAGATCATTCTAGAAATAAAAAGAAATAAAGAGATTAAAATAAAAAATAAAAATTATAAAGGCCGAAATGAAAATCAATTATAAAGGGATTAAAATCCAAAATTAAAAGTATAAGGGCCGCAATGAAAATTAAATATATTATCAATTTTAATAAAAAGGATCAAATTGAAGAAATTGAAATTTTTGTACCATATTTATTGAGTTATTTAAACTCAATCTGAAAATTAAAACAAGGAGGATCGAAGTGAAACATTGATATTCAATCAATTTCCATTGGAGGACCCAATCGAACTAAATCAAAACTTATATAACAAAAATTAGGACCAAAAATAAAATTGAAAGTCAAGGGACCAAAGTGAAAAGTAACAAAAAAACAGGGGACTCTCCTGTATTTTTACATGCAAGAGAGAGAAACATGGCCATTCGTTTTAACCGGCGTCCGCCGCATCCACGATCATTTTGGGGTGAAACACGCCGCGTGTGGAGGAAGACCAGGCGGAGGCGCATCGAGAGAGTCTTCGAAATCTCTTCTCCGGCCACCGTATGACTCCGGAAACGCCACCTAAACAGTGTGATGAAGAAAAACCGTCTAACGCGTGCCCATCACGTTCTGACAGTTACCGAAAGAAATAATAAAAAAATGAGGTCAATTACCGTCCTGTCCTTGCGCCTCAAGCATCGTTTTTGACTTATTAAGGGCTAAAATCGTATTTAGTCACTTTCAAAAAATAATAAAATAAGCAGAAGACCGGCGGGCCAGACCGGACATGTCCGGTTCGATGTGCGTAATGACCATGGAGCCCCTGATTCTTGTGGCGTTTTTTATCGTTTTCGGGAGCTAAAATAGATAATTTACTGTTAATAAACGGATAAAACAAAAAAAATACATGTATACACATGAAATACAAAATGTAAATATCTACTCCACAATAAATACATTCATACTACATAGTAATATACTGATCTATTTTAGTATAAAGGATAATAGCCATTACATAGAGGCAAAAATGCACTCACACCATCGAGGATTGGACCTTACAAGAACCAAATGTGCTTATATATACGTGTGTGTGTGTGTATAATATTGCTGACAGCTCGAATCCGTACCGGTATCAAATGACGAGCAATGCTTTAACTGATATTTGTGTAGTGGCCAGACAAAAGCAGGAATGGGCTAGTATATTCTTGATGAAATTTAAGAGGAAAAAAAGATATGAAAAATGCACCCCCCTCGGTTCTGTGGGGCTAGGTGGCTGACGGTCCATATATAAAACTATGATTTAATAATATTCCTGATTTTATTAAATCACACGCAGCAGCTTCAGACTTCATCAAAAACGACAAAGAATGAAAATTAGAGGGTGTCGTTTTCTGCTTTTCTAGCAACGACTGTACGGGTGATTTCCGTGGCACGGACTTAGAAAGTTTGTAATTGGCTGTGATTTACACTGACCAAACACGGAAGAAAAATATTTCAGCTGATTCACATTGCAATTCAAGTACGTTGCTTACAGCGGCTCGCGTCAGGGATTAATTTGTACAGAGAACGTAGCAGTATCAAATTGGAATTCGAGGTGGCAGACATTACCTAACTAGCTGGCCAATCAGAGAAAAAGAATTATATTCCTTTTTGTAATTAATTAGTATCCTTATTTTTTTAATCCAAAATAAAATACAACATTTAATATTGAATTCAGCAGGAATTTATAGGGCCACTTTGATCCCCGTATGAGTTACGAGAGGAAAACGTAATTATCCACTTGAATAAAAAAAATATTATCTAATTTTCAAGCATTTGTTTTCCATTGGCCTAAGAAAAAAAAACATATTTAGGTGAGATGGGATTGAATCTTTCTCTTTGAATGGTTCTAAGAACATATTTTTAATGTTGCTATGCTATATTTAAAAAAAAAAATTATAACTTTTTTATATATTAATCAAAAAATTTAAAAAACTTAGCATTTTATATGACTGTTTAGGAAATCTAAAACCCTGTCTAAATCTAGCGAGCAATCAGACCCAACAAACTTGAACTTGGCTATATGTTAATCTTAAATAAGTATACGTTTGATAACCTGTTGGGCCTATAACATTTGGGATTGATTATTTATTTGAGCTCAACACATGGTCATTCCTCGAGTATGCTAGGTATAAAAGGTCACGAGGCTCGTGATTACTTGAATTTAGCATGTAATTGATCTTATATTGAGAATGACATGTCATAACCTAAATATTTGGGTTGGGCTGTCATAATTCATTTTGTGGTTTTCCATCAAATGGTGAAAGTTTTTGTGTTAAGTGATGTGGGAATCAATAGTAAGTGGTGTTCTAGTAAGAAATGATAAAGGAATGTCATATTTAGTTTATGACCCAAGCTAAAGTTCTTCACCATGCTGAAACAAAATATTTGAAAAATAGGAAAAAGTGGCTGAGCACCTCTAAAAAGTTGATACCATATTTTTAAGATTACCAAACTATAGTACTCTCAAATCAACCTCTGTGATATATCCTTCATAAGATAGAGATTTTTTAGATGCCTAGTAAGATTGGCTATTAAAATGAGAATCAAAACAGCAGGTCTCAAGTTCGAGTTAGGACATGCATTTCTTGTAAGAGTTTGGGACAGTCGGGGTTTTACGTACTCACCTGGACCTATAAAATACATTTTTCAAGGATAAAGTTTCCTCGAATAAAAAAACAAAACCAGGTCGGTTATAAAGGGTCAAGCCTCGACAAATTTCATTGTTGAATACTCATTCGAGAGTTCCATGGATACATTTGAGTTCTCACCTTAAAAAATAACCTCCACTGTAAAACTAAAGGCTCTGGTAGAATAACCTTTTATGATCCTCACCTTGGAATTGCATGCTTATGACTATTCTAATATTAAGATAGTGCTTGTCAATATTAAAGAATAATTACTTAAATATAGAGTATATTTTGTGTTCTCAGCCATGAATAATATATCAGAGTATAAAGCGTTTCTAGCAATATTATATCTTGTAGAGATCTTGAATGTATCTCCACCCCATGTTCATAATGACTTTGAATATATGAAGCTAAAGAACCAACCATAAAATGAAATCCTTGGAAGATCAGCCCTACTTCTTCAAGCAAGTTTCAGACAGAAACCTTTAAATTACTCGCACTCCAATGGAAGATCACCACCAGACATATCTCTTATCTAAGTTAGCAAGCTCTAATCCCGTACGTAGATCTCCTTATGGGTTTTAGCAGATCTCGAACGACACCTCAGGAAACTGTTTCATTTCACTCTTCAAGTTCAAGTCATGTTCATATACAAGTCGGACGATCTTCTAGCACTCAAACTACTAGCACTAGAAGATGTTTGAAGCTTTCGGAACATTGAAAAGATGATAACAGATGTTTTTTAGTCGGTTGTTGAAGTAATTCAAGAGGGGTGCTAAATAAAAGGCTAAAAATTAAAAAAATATTATGCAGGAATTTCACTTTAGGGTGTAATTAGCTTTAGCCCTTGGCCATATATTATATGGGCAGGTTTGTGTCAATGTCAGGTGAGTCTGTGCTGCTCCCAATTACTATTCTAGCAACAGTATTGTTTTTTAGTGTGTTTAGTGTGTTAGATGATGTAGTTTTTGAAAATATTTTTTTATTTTAAATATATATTTTGTTATTTTTTTAAATTATTTTTAACATCAACATATAAAAATAACTTAAAAACATAAATTTTTTAATTTAAAATAAAAAATATTTTTGAAATGTAATTATAAACCCACCATAACAGAGGCACTAACAAAAAAAAAAAAACCTAGAGCACTAGTGAGGTGTATTTAGGAAACTAATAACAATTGGGCTGGCTGGTATTGGTGGCAGATAAAGCATACAACTCCATAACATTATCGCTTAGTAAATTGATCATTTTCTTCTGCTCCATTAAAGTTAATGGCTATGCCACCATCCACAAGCGCGTGGAAATGGAAAGGTACGGTCTTCGTACACCAAGAAAAGTGGTAGGAAAATGATGGATAGTTTATTACGGTCCTATAAATAAAGAGAGTTATAACTTGAAAGGTAACGGAGGATGTGCCTTCCAGGTGTCTTCTAAGAAACTTCTATTTTTCGTCCTCAGATAAAATAAGAATAATCTAAATTAATTTTTGGGAAAGCAACAAATTACAAACGTTGAAGGTGTCATTGGTCATCCCGTCCTATCATTATTTTTTTTATTAATATAGATGTTTAGGATAATTTATACACCTTAATTAATTTCACGGACTCTAAAATTAGTAGTTGTGTAAGTTTCTAAGATTAACATATTATCAATCACATAGCTCGAACCTGAAATTATAGAAAAAACAAACTTTTAATTCCAAAATCGTATCATTAAGCTTTTTATTAGCATGGAAAGGGTAGGTGTGTAAAACACTAGATTTCTACGGATATAAACCAAGATAGCTTAAGTTATTTTAAAATTAGCAAATAATTTTATATAAATGAAATAAAAAAATAACATAACTTAATCTCTAATGAATAAATATTAAAGTCTAAAATTGAAAAAGCATGAGCTTTTATATATATATATATATATAAGCTCATGCAGGTTAATCTCTAAAATTATCAGCGCGTGAAATTCTAGACTCAAACACACAAACACAATCAAGAAACTTAAATTCAAACTAATTTAAAATTGGAAAATGAAATTGCAAATAAAAAAAAATCAAAAGAATAGAGAGTAAATTTGATAGGAAAAGAAAAACCAAAGAATATGAAATTGTAAAAAAAAAAAAAAAAAACAAATCAATTCTAAAAACCATATCAATAAAAATTAGCAATAAGAACAATAAGAACCAAATTTGAAAGATAAAAAATAAAAGGGATGAATTAAAAAACTAATTCTAGTTTTATAAATTATTTCAAATAAAATAAATAATAAAAAAAATATTAGGAATCAAATCTGAAGGAATAACAAATTAAATGGTTACTTTAACATTCTAAAGGCATAGAAATCAAAGTCAAGTATATTAGAAAAAAGAAGAAGAAAAGAGACAAGAATAACCTCATACAAAGCAAACTGAAACAAATATTAAGGAATGTGATTGAAAGAAATATTAATTAAAAAGAAACTATGATCAACTAGGTTAATTCATTAAACTCACAATACAAATCATGAGACCAGGATAATAACACAGAAAGTAAAATATAGTAAATCATTTAACTCAATATCCAATAAACCAAAAACAATGAGAATATAGAGAATTAACAGCATAAAATTCTTTTAAAAAGACTTATTGTTACAATTAATAGTGTTTTGAGAGGTGATACACAATATAAACACCACTTCCTTTTTGTGATGGTTCAATTGTCAAAAATTCTCAAACTCAAAACCTCAATCTAAATATTATAAACAATCAAATTATGGCTTGTATAATGATGGCTTGAAAAGTTAAAATTGGATTGCAATAAGAGTAAAAAATTAAAAAGAGACAAGTCTTAGACTACACAAGCTTGAAGTTTGAACCACACACTATTGGCTTAAGCTTGGACTTAAGCTCGGGTTAATTATGAATTAATTTTCTGTTATTTTCTGTTAGCCCACTAATTTTTATTGGCTTGATACTCAATCCTAACAATTTTATTTTGGTTAAAAGATATGGTATTTAAAGGAAATTCTTCATGTATTTACATATAAATAACTTCAATATATTTAAATCTTGCAACAATTTTCAACCTAGGTTTATTATATAATGGTTGGGGCATGTACAACATACTAAAATATAAGCAAAGTTTGTTAGTGTTTGTTTTCCTCCCATGTATATTTTAAATTTTATTGTTTTTCATTATTTTTACTTTTATCTATATAGAGAGATTTAGGATTGCTTGTCATTAAAAGAAATTGATTATGTTTTCTAAGTTTGTAAGCCTTGATTTTATTGATCCTTTAAAAAAATAGTTAACAAGGACTAATGATGGGACTAATGATAGGTTTTATCCTCGGTAAAATAAATCATATATTCTCAAATGGCTATGGAAATATGGAACTATGACATTATATTATGGAAGGAAGTTGTCTCAAATATCCATAATTAAAAAGTTAGTTTAAAGAAAGGTTAATGTAAGATGAGTTAGAATTGTTAATGAGTGTGTCATGGATGTGAAACTTTATAATATTGTAAAATAAGAAATTTACCATGCCCTTTGTTGTGGATAGAATAATATTTTTTAGTAAACAAATATATATATATATATATATATATATATATATATATATATATAGACACACACACTTTTCTAAAATGTATTTTTGATATAAAAACACTTTTCAATCATAAATTGAAATATACACGCATTTAATTAATTAAACCAATATTTGATCAAGACATAACTAAGATTAGGATACTTGATCTCATAGTCTAGGACATGTGCTCAATCATTTTTAATAACTTTGTTTTTTATAACAAATTCTCTATTTAATCAAATGAGTATCTATGTCAATAAAAGGTAAGAAAAAAAGTCTTAAATGAAAGCGAATTGAGTAATATAATATTGTATATTATATTATTTCCACCTAGAATGTTATCTTTTTATTGATTCAATTTTAAATGAAATTTGTGTTTTTAATACTTTATGATTTTATTAAAAATATTTTTGTGGATTTAAAATTTATATTTTTGACAAAATTTTCTTTAAGAATCAATTTCATAATGTAATCATAAAATGGATCATACGATGATTTTTATGGAGATCTAGTTGATAATTTATCTAGACTTTTGAAAGCAGGATTTGAAACTCACAACATATAGAAACATTTCTCGTTAGTTTTATCAACGGAAACAAAAAAAAAAAAAAAGAACCTGTTGTATGAATCTTTTTGTTGATAAAAATCAAATCAAGAAATGATAGAGCTCGTATATATTTTTTAAGATAGTGAAATGGAATTAATATTTTAATTTAGAAAAGAAAAGTTAACCCTAATTTGTGCTTTGCTATCATGGTTGTTAAACTCGCGAGTTGACTCGTAAAATCATACGATTTTGCGAGTCAACTCGTTAAAACCTGTCAAATCCAGTTGAAAAATCATTTCTCTTTAAACTCGGAAAAAAAATGTCAAAATCGGTCTAGATTATAAAATCAAACTGGATCGATCAAAGTAATGTACAATTTTACAAGTCAACTCGTTAAAACCTGTCAAATCCGGTTGAAAAATCATTTATATTTAAACATGGAAAAAAATGTCAAAATCGGTCTAGAGCATAAAATCAGACCGGATCAATCCAATTTTACAATCCAAGTAATTCATGTTTCATTTGCGTTTGCCAAGTCCAACAAAACCCATGTCCTGCCACCCCTCCCCCAACCTAGGCTAGGCCAGCTCTCTCTCTCTCTCTCTCTCTTTCTCTCCCCCCTGCCATCCACCCTAAACGCAGGTTAGCCTATGCCTCTCTCTCTCTCTCTCTCTAAAAGGTTTGAAAATGGTAAACTTTAAGTGGTTTGAAAAAATGCTTTAAAAAAGTTTGAAAAAAGGGTTTCAAAATAGTTTAAAACTTTAAATGGTTTGACAAAATGGTTTGAAAATGGTTTGAAACTTTAAATGGTCTAAACACAAACTATTTTTTATACAATAAAAATTTCTTTATTCTCATGTATTGATTTAAATATTAAATTTAAAAAAATATTTTTTTTAGTTTTTACTTTAAATTAAAAAAAATTGGTGTTTTTAAATCATTTTTATGTGCGGATACCAAAATAAATTATTGGAGTTAATATTAGCAATATCGGTATTGGTATCAATGGTAGTGTTAATAATCATTTCGATAGTGATGCTATTGATGCAAGTCTTAGAAATAGCGAGGGATATGAAACTGAGATTGATTTTAGTTTACATTTCACGACAGCTGAATATTTATTTTGAATTTGTTAGTTTTTATCTAATAAAATTCTATGGACATAATTGTTTTGTAATGTAATTTTAAATTATTTTAAATTATATACGAACTTTAACTAATAAAATTTTATGGCCAACTAACTATAATTAGGCGAACTGATCATCAATCTTGTGATAAGTAGTTACCTATTCGTGAAATTAAAGAGAATTGACTTAAATTTACACCCCCCCCCCCCCCCCCCACCCCTATTGCTGATCAATCAGAAGGGCTTGCTCTACATCAATACCTAATTAATTTATCAGCGATTGCGACACTAACTTTCAGTGATTTGTAGGCAATCGAATAAAGCATTAGATTTTTCTTCAGACGGCAGGAATCAAGATAGGCCATACATACCCAATTTTCAAGAGCTACCCAACATTATCGCGTAAGAGACAATAGAAAGTGGTATGTATAAATATAGGACAAATCCCACTATGGCGTGTAGGTGGTGTCACTCTCTACTTAGTGATCACTAGTACACGTTCATTTTCAATCCCTTTGATCTTATTTTTACTGCTGTATTCGGCATCTCCTAAGTTTTACTCATCGCCAGGCGGCCTTCGTTCAAACCATCCTCCGGTTTTCAAAGACATGGATGATATTTCACCAAGACTACTCCATTAAAATCCCATCCACTTGGATTAAAAGGGAAATCTTCAATAATTAATTGCTCTATCGTGTGCTAACTAGACGTACACACAAGAGCAAAGTACATTCAGAAGAAATTAAGCTTGGGATACTTGAGATGGTCTTGAGGAAATCGTGATCACCTAGCTATCAAACATGCATGACATTGCAGGTTCCACCAGTTCTTGCAACCATTCGAGATCGAAAATGCTTGACTAGATTTAATGAACTCAGTGTCGGCCTTTGGTTTCTCCATTGGCGATAGTTTGATTTGTTTGGTACAAGTGGCAACCGGTGAAAGTAACTAACCATCCAATATCTTTAATGTCTATACTAACTTTATACAACTTTCAACATACCACCGCATCGGGACTTCAAGATGTGATTTTATATTGTTTTTTTTTAATAAATTTTGATGTATTGCTAGCTTGAATTTAGATGAATAATTGACACAGCCATTTCATTGCTTGCCCTAGCTATACCAAAATGGATGGACTGCCACATATAATAGATTTTCATGTGTGTGTGTGTGTAGAAGGTGTTGCGAAAAGACCATCCTCCACATTACTGTAACGGAAGGTACACTTGTGTTGTTCAAGGTGTTCCACTAGGATCACTAAAACGAAACCCAACGTTAAAGATCCCCAGGTTTGCATGTTTCAGTGCATTACCCGATGATCACGTGAGTGTGAGTGATTTGAAATGTCAAAGGCGTGTGCGTCCACTTTGAAACTTTTTACTGCTTTTTCACCTTAACATCTCGAGCCATCGATCCTTGTTGTGTATAAATACCTGCATCCTCAACACCTCAACCATTCAACAACCAAGCCTTTTATTTTTAGAGAGAAAGAAAGCAGCAGAGAGTGCCACCACCTAATATCATGGGCTCCGTTGTTATCCCTATTCCAGACGGAGATCAGGGATGTACCCATGATATCAAACAGGAAAAGAAATTCCAAGCTTCTCTGAGTGGTATTATTTCTTTTGTCCAGAAAAATAAGGACGAAATAAGAAAAGTTATTCACGCTATCAAAGTTGGAATTGCTCTGGTTCTGGTTTCTCTTGTCTACTTTGTTGACACTTTCTATAAAGAAGTCGGAGACGATAATGCGATGTGGGCTATAATGACTGTGGTAGTCATCTTTGAGTTCCATGCAGGTTGATATACACACACTATATAGTATATATCATTATTTGTCGTGATAAATATTGCATTTGCATGCTATGCTATATTTTCCAAACTTTGCTCTTTTTTATTTATTTCAGGAGCTACACTTAGCAAGGGCTTGTATCGTGGAGCTGGGACTGTTGTAGGAGGCGGATTGGGAAGTTTGGCAGCCATTTTAGGTCAGCTTGCTGGTGGTATCGGCAACCCTGTTGTCGTTGGTGTTTCTCTCTTCATTTTCGGTAAGGTTTTCATCCTTCACGGGATTCAAGATCAACCAAAAAATTCAAATCAACAATCGAGCAACTAAAAATTCGTGAATATTGCTACAACAATCAACATTCCTTTTCTTTTTTAACGATAAAGTTTTCGAGGCCACTACGATTATAAACGCTCCTCGCCATTCTTCAGCAACATCCCAGTTTCTTGTAAAAAAGAAAATCCCAGTTTCTAGGCGCTTCATAGTCAAATACGGTGTTCATTGCATCTAGAATGAGATTATTCTCATCTCTTAATTGGTTAATGATTCCTTGTGTGTGCATTCCATGTGGCAGCGAACAGTATAGTGATATTATATGTTATCACGACATCTAAAACATAATTTCAAACACTAACTTCATCGATTTAATTATCACACACACACCATGCCTAGGCCTCCCGTGACAGCTTTCTTCCTTGTCAATTACTGCCCTCGCTTTTAAATGTACGGAGAAAAAATAAGTCTCCGGTTCACTCAAATTAATCTTGCTTTTAATTATTATCTTAAGGACAGAAAATAGAATGGAATATTTTGCGTACATGCATATATTCATAGCTAATTAATATCTTCTTCAGTTTAATTAAATTTCAGCATAGTTAAATTAATGACTGCACCCTGCCTCTCCCTCTCTGTAGAATGTTTGATCAATCTTGTTCAGTATTTTCTATACTCATAATTGACAAATTTGTTTGTGGATCAGGTGGGGCGGCAACATACGTTAGACTGAATCCAAACATTAAAAAGAAATATGACTATGGAGTGATGATATCCATCCTCACATTCAATCTGGTTTCAGTATCTGGTTTAGGTGGAGAGAGTGTCATGGAAATAGCCCGAGAACGTTTCTTGATGATTGTTTTGGGCTTCGCAATCTGCATTTGCACAAGCTTTTTTGTGTTTCCCATGTGGGCTAGTGATGAGCTTCATGATTCTACCGTCTCCAAATTTGAAGGCCTTGCAAGCTCCATAGAAGGTAAAAATCAATCACTTTTTTGTAACTCTGATTATTTGAACCACACTGATAAAATTAACGGTTTGTGAAAATACAAGACTTTCAGAAATCATATTCTATATTTTATCCTTTTTGACAGTGAAAACTAGAAAGGAGTGAGAATTTAAATTGTTTTGCAGGATGCATAGAGAAGTATTTCAATGAAAAGGAAGACCAGTCAGTTCGGCCGATTGCTAGCTTCAAGGGCTGCATATCGGTGCTAAACTCAAAGGCAAAGGATGAATCCTTGGTATGATATTTCTTTCACTGTCAAACCAATTTTCCCATTTTGGAATTTCTTCTATCCCAAAACATGTAGTGGTTTTTAAAAGTTGTGCTCTCTTGATCTTAGGTAAAATTTGCAAAATGGGAGCCGCCGCATGGCAAATTTGGGCTATCCCACCCTTGGGAGAAATACCAGAAGATTGGAGAGACTCTCAGAGAATTGGCTGTGACCATTCTTTCACTTGAGGGTTCTTTAAATTCCCCCGAACAGGTAACTAATATATACTAAACTTTTTCTTTCAGCATTTCAATTCAAGTTTCCGAAACTAATCACCATTCAAACTGTGTTATAATAGCCGTTGCAAGCTTTGAAAGAGTCGATAAAAGAACCTTGTGAAGCAGCTGGGTCATCACTTGCCAGGACTCTGAGAGAGCTCGGAGAGAGCATCATGAAAATGAGAAGGTGCCAGCCAGGGGCTTCCATAGCACCTGATTTAAAATTAGCAAGACAAGAGCTTAGCCAGGCCATGTCTACTTTCAAATTAGGGAAACTTGATAATGCTGAGGGGTTTGCAATAGCATGCTTTTTGTTCACACTGATGGGGGTGGTAGAGAAGCTGGAAAATTTATCCAAGGAGGTGGAAGAGCTTGGAGAACTCGCTGGTTTCCTTCAAGGCTAAATTTCTAATGATTGATGAGTTTATGCACAACTATTCGCCAATTTTTTGGCTTGGCCGATATATGTGTGCTCAAGGAAGGGAAGTCTAAAAATGCCCCCCCAAAAAATCTCGTCTTGCTGATAGATTATCCAGAAACAGAGAGGAACGCACTGATCATGGCTTGGCAAAATCAGCAGAACGCATTTCTTGTTTTAACCTGTAAATCTACTGATAAATATTATGGAAATATTAATAGCTATGGTGATGTTATATATATAGATAATTAAAAAAATAGTGTGTGCGGGTGGGTGGCATTAGATAGCTAGCGTGCTCATGCTATGCAATCGTGCCCACAAAGCTAATCAAGAGATTATAATACTCAAACCTAAACCGGCAATTTGGAGGAAATCTTACTCAGCCATCGAAGAAACAAAGTTCCAGCGTGCACCCACAAACTACAGAGGGGCAAATACGAATCGTCCGGCCCATGATCCACCGCGAAACCAGAGGCCATAAATCCTGGCCGAAAACCACTTGAAGTCTAAAACAATGTGAAGCTACTGTGTTTGGGGGTTTCACACCTCACTGACACCATCATTAGCTTTGCTCTTTCATAATATTTTTTAAATATTAAAAAATAATATTTAATAATCTAATATCAAAAAATAAAAATCCGTCACTTATTAGATTAGATTGAGATAAAACATTTAAATTTAAAAAAAACAAAACTAAAAAAAAATATAAGTTTAATAAATAAAAAAATAAGTCGAAATAAATTAATTTTAGCACCTAATTACTCAGAATAATAAAAGAAAATGAAAGATGAATCCTCCTTAATGAAAGATTTACAATCCTACAAATTTCTCAAGAACCCTAATCAATCCTATAAACCCAAATTTCCTACATTCACTTCACCGACCTATCAAAATCTATGAAACCCGTTCTTCCCCACCATTCAACAACATAAAACAGTGATTGTGGATGAGACTTTTGGGCGAAGACGAGAAGAGAGAGATGGTAGCATACCGCGGAGGGGAGGGGAGTTTTTTTTTTTAAAAAAAACAAGTTTTTATTTGTAAGAAAAAAAAGTGCGGCCACAATACTATTTACCCAAAATCTTAAAAAATATATATTTAAAATTAATCTGTTTTTGTATTCCATGAAGAGGAGTATAGGAGACAAAAGTTTTTTATTATTATTGAGAAAAGTTCTTGTTTAAGAAAAAAAAATTGAAGAGATGGAGAGATCAAGCTTTTCAATTTCATTTCAGTTGTTTTTTTGTTTTTTCAATTGAAATGAAATGAAATGTTTCGGTTTTAAAATTTTTTGACGCTCTAATTCAGGGTTATACTGTTTTTTTATATACATATATATAATATAAAAATAAATTTAGTTCAAATTCAAAAATAAAATTATTTGAAATTGTGCAATGTAAATTTTAAACATAAGTAAAAAAAATGAGAGTTGCATTGATATAACTCGACCGACTTGATAAGTTCAAATATGACATAAAAAATTGATAAAAACAAAGTTTATTTTAAAAAAATCAAGTTGACATCTTAAAAAAAATATTGACATAACGATCAACTCGAGTCAACTTAGGTTAACCTTTCAAATGTGTGACCTTCATTATAAAATCATAATAACCTTAAATAAAACAAATCAAACCAAGTTATAAAGTTCAATTTATAATAAACTCGTTGTTGAATAATGAAATTGAGAAAAAAATAATCTAAAAAAAGATACATTAAAATAATTTTTCTGAATAAAATTATAAACATGTATAATATTATGAGAATATAATCATCAATCTCGCAAGGTCATTATATTCTTTGATTGCTCTAAAATTTTAGCATAATATATATAAATATGTTAAGAGACTCCTCATAAAATTTCATATCAATTTAACAATCAGATTAAGAGATATGATTGATATTATAAAATTATTTATTATTTAAAAGATATTATTTTGCCTAAACGGAATGAGCGGAACGAAATGAGAATATTTTGGTCAAAATTAGGACAGAATTTTCAAAACAGACTGAAATTTTAAACGAAATAAAAATTATATTGTTTTATCTTTTTTTTAATTGGTACGAAATGTTTTGGTCATTTCGGTCAAAACAGAATGAGATTACAACTGCATTCAAAACATTGAACTCAAAAAATTGATCGGGTTATATCAGTTCAATTCTCATTTTTTTATTTATATTCGAAATTTAAATTACACCCTTCTAAATATTTTTATTTTTGAATTTAAACTTAATTTTTTTAGTTGAATTAATATATTTAATTATATATATATATAAATATAAATAATATATCCCCGAAATATGTTTGAAAATCAGAATATTCCATATCGATAGCCTTGGATTTACGAGCTTGTTTGTATTTATTAATATAAGATAATAAGACACACGGAAAGGACAAAAAAGCTTGAAAGCCAATGAAGGAGAAGCCAATGAAAGCTTGAACTAAGAAGTCAAGAAGAAGCTTCATTTCTTATCAAAATCAAGAGAACAAGAAACATGGGTTTTCCTCGAAAACTGGCCCTGGTTTTCATCGGATTCCTTGGATTGTGCTTCAATGCTACAGGTGTTCCTGATACCAACGTGTCAAGTGTTCTCTGCAATTCAGGGGTGTACTCAAAGGGTGATCCTTTTGGTATTAGTCTAGCCTATGTGATTGCAGAAATTGTGGCTGTAACCCCGACGAGCAAGAATTATGACTTCTTCAACATCTCTCCTTATCCTAATGCTGATGCCTTTGGTCACGCTGCCTGTAATCAGAACCTCACCAGCGCCGACTGCGCATTATGTCTTGGTGCGGCTAAAACAGCCATGTTTGCGAGTTGTCAAAGCCGAATAGGGGCTCGCTCAGTGCTCCATGATTGTACGATTAGGTATGAGCAATACCCATTTTCTGATTAAAAAATTGGGCTCTCGACAAGATAGGATTTTACTTTGGCTTCCATGTTATCTATGTACCATGGACAATGTATCCAAATTCATCTGTTTCAATGCTCTCGTGCTTATTTTGGTTGGGTTGGTTAGGTTTTTGCGTGTTCTTTCCTGTCTTCTTGTTATCATGTATCCGTTCTTGATTAGTCATTTTGGCTTACTAGTTTTCTTGTTCATTCTTGAACATGTCCATCAAATTTTGGATTCTTATCGACTATCAAGCATGCCTGTTTGTGCGTGAATGTCTCCTCGTTTTTATCTTTGAAAATTACGCAATTATGATTGACCAGAAATTGTCAGTGGCACCACTGCTGTTAAAAGCAGGGGAGCATGGAGTGGTCTTTCCCCACATCAAGATTAAAGGAAGGTAAGCCAGTGGATAACTTCAAAGGAGGGGATAAGACAGGCATTGTCCTCGTGAATGCATAAAATCTAAAACCCTCAATCTCCTTCGGACAATCAGCTAACAGGAAAAAAGAAAAAAAAGTGTTCCGCTTATGTGCAGGTTCAAAATCCATTTTGCTTACCACGCTGCAAATTGCGCATGGTAAATTCACAGGGAGCACTTGTAGGGAAGTGGTAATGCCCCATGCTTTCGGTTTCCATCAAGGCATGGAAGTCTGTATGTTTGGCCAACCAAATCCTTAATGCATAAATTTACCAATACATCAATTTCCAGCTTAAGTTACGAGTTTTTCCATGCTTGTGTCAAGAAACCAACACAAATTCAAGAGCACTGTCGGGAAATAAAGGCCCCCAAAACTAGCATTGCTTATACTTTGAGAATTTCCATGCCCTAGATTCTTTAAATTCTTTAAGAATGGCTAAAGCTTGAAAAATTCTGCTCCCAGTATGTAAATTAAACAGAGAATGAGAAATCGTACTGTTAAATTTCCAGTATTTGCTTTGCATATAAAATTTACAAGTGGCGTTATCGGTATCTTTCTATGGTTGCTCTGTCCCAATGAATGCACTTGGGAAAATGCATGCATTTGTGTAACTCTTCTCAACTATCAACTTCGCCTGTCCACGATGCCTGTGAAATGTCCCCAATCATTCAGGGAACAAAATTCATCAAAAAACAGTATAACTTAAATCTTGCCAAAGATTGTCGATGGCAACTGTGATTGATCAAGTATATGACCTAGAAGCGAACTCACCACAACCACCTCAGCAAATGATGATTTTGTTGGTTGGTTTGAGGAAACAGCAACTTTGATCTATGAACTGCTGTTCTTTAATCACGTTGGTCAAAACAGTAACTTCCTGTACAGTCACAGAGGAGCTTGAGAAGATTCTGTTAGATTTTGTGCATGAACAGACTCCCGCTTGAGAAGGGGCGTATAAAGAAGTTCATTCCAGGAATCAGGTACACCAGGCAGGCACCAATGGCTGCAGTCTTGACGGTGTAGGGAGGGTGGACCTCTACTTGGTCCTAGATAGTACACGGATGGGTGGCCATCCTTTCTCCGTGCTGACTTGCTTGTCACATTCAACAAATGCAAGTTCATGGCTTGTGATTCATTTGAATTTTTCGATAACACATCAAAGAATATTTTGAAACGGACTTCTGGTAAATCCAGCACTAAGTCAGGAAGCTTTTCCAGATTACAGCTACCATGAGACTTCCGGTCACCACCTGTGTTTCATTAGCAAATTGATGAGATATCATACTACATGCGCAAGCATAATTTTGTTTGCAAGCATGTGTAGGATGCAGTATTTGAGACCAAAAGAATCATCTTAAGTAACTCATAGGCTGAAAAGAGCTAGTCCTCGGACTAGATAGGAGAGAATTCAGGTTTTCCCTCATAATCAGAAAACTGCACTGATGATGTTATTCTGTTCAAAAACTTGAGATATCAAAGAGTACATATGGCAGTTGAAATAATCGAGAAAGAGTTGCTTGTGAATACATTTGAAATGTTCATGATAAAAAGAGTACCAATGCAGAAAAATATATTAAGAAAAAAAAAAGACAAACCTGAAATGTACTGGAGAAAAGGTTCGAAAGAAGACTTGAGTAAATATCAAATACCATTCCAACATCAAAGCATGAATAGACAACAAGTTCACTAGCAACTCTTATACAAATAATTCCTCTGAACAAATGATATACTGATTTCTGACCTTGCCTCTTCCTCCTTGAAATGTGCATGAGCGAGGATGTAACATCTCAAGTGTAAAATGACAACTAGAAATGAAAAAAGCATGCAACAAGAAGATTGTGGTTCTATTGCAAGGAAAACGTATTAGTTGTGGGTGATTCTGTTGGAAAAATTCTGATGAACAACAGGTACTGTTCAGATCATTGACAGGAATTGTGTTCTTACCCAGGAAAACAGTCACTGTTCAAATCAGTGACGAAAATTCTGATGAATTTCCAGAATTTTTAAGAACGAAAGAACATGTATATTTTGGCAATTAATTTTCAGAAAAAAAAGGGCAGAATTGTACGTAGGTTACTTCCATCCCTCTTATTTTATTTATAGAGAATGAAATTGAAAAGTTACAAGAGTATGAATTTGAATTAAATACAAACTTGTTGAATAAATGTCTCAGGAGCTGTTTGTTATTCAAATTCAATAAAACATCTGTCAGTCAAAGTCTGTTAGGATTGACCTTTTATTTAACTATTTCTGTTCAAAGTAGTTGGGTAATATGCAGCAGATTTAGTTGCTTCTTTTATGGCATTTCTGTTTTGAATAAGGTGTATAAATAGGCATCTTGATGATCAATAAAATATATGTTTTGCAGTATCCAAAATCAGCAGATTCATTTACAAGTTTCTTATACCTTACCTTGTTAAGAAACCAACAAATTGGTATCAGAGCCTAAAAATCCTTGAGAAACTTGTGAGGTTGAGTGAGCCTAAAACATCCACCTTCAAACACTTACCCTAAAAACACCTACCATCTCCCTTATCTAAACACAAAACCTACAACCAATATACAATGAATTCTGGATCTTCAATGAATGCAATAGCACCTCCAGTATTTGATGGAATGAACTATCAAATGTGGACTGTTCGAATGGAAGCCTATCTAGATGTCAATGATCAGTGGGAAGCTGTTGAAGACACTTGCGAAGTGCCTCCTTTGCTTGACAACCCAACCATGGTGTCGAACCCAATTTTTGGGTTACTCCCTGAAATAAAATAAAATAAAAGGGGTTTGGCGTCGGTAAAAAAATTACGGTGAAAATTTTGGAAATTTTTTTAGGCGAATCGTATCTCTTTTATGCCCAAAAATGAGAGAAAATACAAATTTAAGGTAAAAATTAAGTCAAAAATCATAATTATATTTTTTATAAACCAATTTGATTTAATCATGGGCTAATTCAAAATATTATTATGTTTGAGAATTAATTTAGGATCCAATTGAAGAATTTAATTAAGTGCAAGGACTTAATTATGCTTTAAATTGGTTAAATTAATTTTATTAAGGGCTTAATTGATGAAAAATTAAATTCTTGAATTTAATTCGGGCTTAATTGAGAAAATCAGAATTTTTGGAGACCTAGTTGAATTTTTCCAAGCTAATTTGGCATAATCAGGGATTAAATTGAAGACAATTGAGAGTTTAATTGTCAATTGAGGGCCAAATTGCGTAAATTAGAAGGGAGGGACCAAAATGAAAAAGGTGCGCAAAGCCAAGGGTAATGTTGAAATTCGGATAAGGGCACAATTGCACAAAATTACAAATTTAAATCCAATTAAGGGTGCAATTAGAACAATTATAAATTGAGGGACCAAAGTGTATTTCCACTTTATCAAAAACCTGCACCCACTGCTGCCTTTTGCACACTCCTTCACTGCCTTCACCGACCAGCCGCCTGAACGCCCACCGACCAGCCACCGTTGCAGGCACGCCAGCCACCACGCCGCCGACCAACTAGCCACCGTAGCAGGCCAGGTTCTTCTATAAAAGGCAGCCATGAACGTTGCATGAGGAGAAAAAAAAACTGGAAAACAAGGGGGGAATGCAGAAGAAAACTAGGAAGAAAAACTAGAAAAACAGAGAGAAAATGAGGGGAAAGGCCAGAGATTTTTAACATCAAAAATAAGAAAAACAAACACCATCATCTTCATCTTTGTCAGCGTCAGTTCTCCCTCTCTCTCTCCCCGGTTTCAAAGCTCCCCTCTCTCTCTAGTTGCAGACTCACAGCTCTCTCTCTCTCTCTTCGCCATTACTAACCATTCGACCACCCCAAAGCCATTTTTATCATCACCATAAGACTCCCCCATATACCAGAAACCCAACCCCACTTTCAGGCGAAGCCATAGCCACGGTTGCAGCAACCGTGACGCACGAACGGTGACTTTGGAAGCTTCCACCGGCCACCACAGGCCACCGTTGACGGCGCCACCACCACTGGGACAACCACCTCGATCTCCTCTACCCAACGGTGCCAATAGGTAAGCATTTCATCACACTCGAAAATCCCCCCACTATTCATCATCTTCCCCGGTTCCCCATTGTTCATTGCATGTGAACAGTGGGACGTGATTTCCCACTGTTCACATGCATGAACAGTGCGGTCGGGCCGGACCTAGTGTCCGGCCCAAATCTTAAAGAGGATGAGCCGGGTTTTTGAACCCGGCCCAAGGAAATAAAGTAGGGGCTTCCAGCCCGTGAGGTCTGGAAGCCCGACCCAAAATAAAATGGGCTTCCAGCCCGCGAGGACCGGAAGCCCAGCCCCAAGTCCCTTTGGGCTTCCAGCCTCACGGGTGGAAGCCCAGTCCACTCAATAAATAAAAAATAAAAAAATAAAAAACACAAATTGATAAGAAAAATATTTTTATATTTTTTTTATTACTATCGTTACTACAAAAAAAAATTTCAAAAATATGAAATGTGTTGTTTTCGTGCATACGGCCGAATTCCAAGATTTTCCAAGCATATTTTTCAAAAAAAAATATTGCATCTTTCTCATATTTTAAAACAAAATTTGGATATCATAACCGGTTTATGATTATCCATTGGAATTTGGCCAAAATATCAAAAATAATCAAAACCATTTTTGTTTTATCTATTAGGGTGTAAATTTACATTGTAAAATACATTCATGGATAAAAAAAAATTTTAACTACGGTGTAAATTTAAAGCGTAAATTATATCTGTAGATAAAAACTAAAAAAAAAATTAACTGCCATGTAAAATTACATCTTAAATTACACCAACAGATAAAAAAAATATTGTTTTTATGCAGTGTAAAAAAACAATTTAACTTAGAAAAAATAATCAAATGACAATGCAGCTTACCTTAGGTAGAGTGCACTAGGGGTAATGCGTCTTCCCCTTGCACAACAAGTCCCCTTATCCAGACTCACGCAGACCAATAGGTTCCTAGTAACCTTAATACTAGGTGACAACTCCTTATATTTATAGTCATAATTTTTACGGCTATAAAACAAACAACCCCATTTTCACCGCGCGTCGTTATCTCCCAAAACCCCCGGGGAACAACGGGGCGCAAAGCGTGTAAAAAACCGTCGTCGCGACACATGGCTCAAATGAAAAGTCATAAGGAAATGAAGCAAAGAAAATCAAAGGCAAAAGCTAGCTTATTTGCAGCAGTTTCATCTACAATCTTCACCAGAATCATGACATTGAAGATAGTATATGAAATTTGGAACTTCTTGACAAAGGAATATGAAGGCAATGAACGAGTGAAAGGCATGCAAATTCTAAATCTAATCAGGGAATTTGAAATGCAAAGGATGAAGGAATCAGAAACCATCAAGGATTATTCTGACAGACTGCTTAACAATGTGAATAAGGTTAGGCTTCTTGGCAATGAATTCTGTGACTCCAGAATTGTTCAAAAAATTCTGGTCACAATTCCTGAAAAGTTTGAAGCTACAATATCATCACTTGAAAATCCAAAGGATGTATCTAGCATTACTTTGGCAGAACTACTGAATGCACTGCAGGCTCAAGAACAAAGAAGACTCATGAGACATGTAGGGTCTGTGGAAGGAGCTTTCTTTGCTAAATCACAGAACAATACATTCAAAAACCGAAATAACAGTAACAACACATCATTTCCATCATGTCCATACTGCAAAAAAAACAATCACCCATAGAGCAGATGTTGGTGGAGGCCAGATATTCAATGTCACAGGTGTGGTCAGCTAGGACATATTGAAAGGGTATGCAAGTCTCAACAACAACAGCAAAGAGAAGTCAAAATTGTTGTTGAACAACCTGAAGAAGAAAAGCAATTGTTTATGGTATCATGTTTTGTTACCAACAGCTCGACAGAAAGGTGGCTTATAGACAGTGGTTGTACCAGCCACATGACCTATGATCGAGAGCTTTTCAAAAAGCTTGAAAGAACTGCCATTTCTAAAGTACAAATTGGAAATGGAGTATATCTTGCAGTCAAAGGCAAAGGAACAGTGGAAATCAAAGGTCAAACAGGTTTGAAACTACTTTCTAATGTCTTGTATGTTCCTGACATCACTCAAAACCTTTTGAGTGTTAGTCAGCTACTGGAAACAGGATATAAGGTGTTGTTTGAAAACAATTATTGTTTGATTATTGATTCAAAAGGAAAAAAAATGTTTCAAGCTCAAATGAAAGGCAAAAGTTTTGCCTTGAGCTTTATGGAAGAAGAACAGGCTGCAACACACAAAGAAGATGACAAAACAATGTTTTGGCATAGAAGATTAAGGCACTTTCATCATGCAGCCCTGTTTCTTTTTGCAAAGAACAAAGCATGGAGGGCTACTAAGAAATTACAGCTAGTCCATACAGATGTGGGAGGACCTCAGAAAACACCATCTTTAAATGGCAGTAAGTATTACATTGCATCTATTAATGATCACACAAGAATGTGTTGGATTTATTTCAAGAAATTTAAATCTGAGGTTGCTGGCATCTTCTGGAAATTCAAAGCTTGGGTAGAAAAACAAAGTAAATGCAGACATCCTAATTAAAGCACTTCCCAAAGCTAGGTTTGAGTTCCTGTGACAAAGACTTGAGGTTTGCAGCTCTCGAGCCAAGGAGGAGTGTTGAATAAATGTCTCAGGAGCTGTTTCAGGAGCTGTTTGTTATTCAAATTCAATAAAACATATGTCAGTCAAAGTCTGTTAGGATTGACCTTTTATTTAGCTATTTCTGTTCAAAGTTGTTGCGTGATATGCAGGAGATTTAGTTGCTTCTTTTATGGCATTTCTGTTTTGAATAAGGTGTATAAACAGGCATCTTGATGATCAATAAAAAATATGCTTTGCAGTATCCAAAATCAGCAGATTCATTTACAAGTTTCTTATACCTTACCTTGTTAAGAAACCAACAAAACTCTTGTTCTATACTAATACTAAATGGACTTAAATTGAAACTTAGTAAAACTACTAGGCTTCTTGATCAAACAATTGACCTTTATTGAACTCAAACTTAAATACTTTATTTAAACAAAACAACTCAGACTTTCGACGCCACTCTATCTTCAATTCATCAGCTTCCGATTGCAGTCTTGGAATCAGCTATATTCTTATCTTCAATCTTCAACAGATTCTATATGCGGTAACGGAAAAGAAATAAATAAAAATCCTTTCATATTTTCTCCATTTTGTCCACAATCAAGTTTAATCATTGGTTTGAATGCCACACACAAATTGAAGGCTGCAAACCCGTCTTAACCCACTAATAGAGTAATGCAGACAAGATACACCAATGGCCTTCGGTTTAAAAGTGGTAAAGAGGATTCATACTAGAGACACCTGATAGGTCATCATGCTTATCAAGCTGGGAATAATCCTCAAATTCTTATTTTGCCTTTACTTTATCCCTACTTATGTGCTCAACTTTCATAATATTCTGTTTACATATACAATGGCACATGCCATCTCATTTGCAACTGAACAAAAACCAAAGAATTTCCTCCATATGTCAGTACATTCAAGCTCAATGGAAAGATGCAAGTTTCAGCAGACTCTAAAGTAAATCTATGGCCTTCAAAGATCTATAATCTCACCATGAGAAATATTTTTACCATATTCATGGCTAACAGAAACACATTTTCTTCTAGTCAACAAATACAACACATGTACGTTTTCAGCTCTTCCCCTCAGATTAAAACTCTTCTGTGAACAAACAAATTGTATATACCTTTTTCCTTCTAAACTTGTCAACTTAGGGCCTAAATTTCCACAGTGCTGTTGATGTGTTTGCCACAAAAAACATGCTTTCATTTCCATGTTATTCTGTGTATTCACAAGGATTCCGATCTTATCCTAGTTCTTTAGTGACAGAAGTAAAAAATCCCAGAGATTACACTCTCGCACACTTACACGCAAAAGAACCAGGTCATGTTGGTTAAGTGATCAGATAACGTGTCTTACTCTCTACCACTCAAATTGAGACTATATGAACAAACAAGATGTATGTATCTTCAAGTATCGAAACTTGTTACCTTGAGGCCTAAAGTTCTATAATTTGGCAGATGCATTTTCCACCTTAAACATGCTTTCTAGAGTTAACTTAAACCACATATTAATAAGAACTTTTACCACTAGATCCCCAAGTTGCTGAACCGAGAAAAAAATGCATCTTAAGCAGATCAGCTACAGTAACCATATGGTCTGATCCTAATTCCATAGGGCAAAGTCAAAAACTAGAAAGCGTATGCTTGAGCACATGCACGTATACAAAAACAAGAGCCAGCTCATAGAGATATAGTGATCGAATAGGTCGTCCGTACCCTTTAATGGTCTTAGTTATGCACATATGCAGACCAGTTATGCTGAAAAGCAATGGATAGTTATTGTGCCCCAGTATGGGATTCTCTAGATTCAGTGATGCCAAAAGTTGAAAATAGCTACATGTACGTACATATAAACCACAAGGACTAGTTCTTAGATTTAGTTTGGTTAGTGCAGAAAAGATAAAAATATATTTAGATGAAGATAAAGAGATATAAAATAAATCGTTTTTTAGACTGTTTTGAAGGGAATTGTAAAGTTCTAAAACATGAAGCAAATGAGATTATCTCCAATTTCTCTGCTCTCTTATCCCAAAACCACAAGCAAAGGCTACGTTAGGAACCCGTAACTGGATGGGTTAAACTTACCCTCTTATGGTCTTCCCATCGTTCCACCAATGGCCATAGTTAATAATTAGCACATTTGCATCTTTCCACTCCGGGGAAGTCCAGTCCAAGGTATCCCCTCTTACAATCATCCTCACCTTATTCGGAGCTTCTGCAGGGGGCGGTCAAGTATCATAAGAAATGGAGTCCTATAATACTCAACGGTGCAGTTATAGTACTTGATAGAAACCCATTGTGCTTTGTAATTAATCAGGCTCCCATTCACCTCGCATATAGAAGAATTGTCAGGAACAGCAGCGGTAAGAATGTAGAGGATGACTCCCATTGGTTCTTTCCAATGGAGTCTCCAACAAAAACAAGCCTTCAGTTCCTCAGCTTTTCTAACATCAACCTTGCATGAAATGTGTTCTCAAGAAAAGAGAGAGAACCCCAGATTAGCTTTGTATCAACATTCACTTCATTCTGAAGCCAAACACGACTTTAACCTTCATTTGAAGTTAAATTAGAGTTTGTTATCAAGGAAGTAGGCAGCTACCTCCCAAAAAAATAGGGAAAGAAACTTATTTGATATAGACTATAAGAAATACAGGGAGAAAAAATACCTGGGCAAGTTACAGTTTTTGGGTTGCCATCGCAACTTGGTGGAGAGCATCAGGCCTTGTTGAAATTAAAAATACAAAAGTCAACTGTTACTGTGTTATTGAATCAAGAAAAGTTACTATACAAATTGAAATCTAGAATTTGCTCCGAACTAAAGAGCATTGAAGAACAAGATTTTGATTATAAGGGCAGAATCAAGGTGAGGTTACTATCATCCTTCTTCTATTATTTATAATGAAACTTATGGAATTACATAAGAGTTCTAATTTGATTACAACTTCTTATGTTTTTTACTTCTGAACTAGAATTGAAATTTCATTTAAGTTAAAACACTTTTGATCTTATTTAGGAAATAAAAGTTGCTAGATAAGTTATAATATAACTCTAACACTAGCTATGAAATCCTCAATCTTCAACCTTTAGTTGTTGTGAACTTCAGCTTTCATTCTTCTGCATTTAGCAGTTTTGGAGTCCAGGAATTTCAACACTCTTCCTTGGATCCAAGACTGCTCATATGAATCTTTTCCCTTAGTTCTTCGAATATTCCTTTGGCTAGGGGTTTGGTAAACAAGTCAGCCAACTGATCACTTGAAGTGCAATACTTCATTTCTAATTCTCCTTCCTGCTGGAACTACCTTAATGCATGGATTTTAATCTCCATGTGCTTAGTTTTATCATGAAACACTACATTCTTAAAAATGATTATAGCTGACATATTGTCACATAGCAAGTCTGTAGGAGATGATTGATAACAATTAAGATCATTTAGCATTTTTCTTAGCCAAATCAATTATTTTGCTGCCACATATGCAGCAATATACTCTGTCTCTACTGTGGAGTGTGCTACCACCGATTGTTTCTTGGAGAGCTAGCTGAACACATTTGTTCCTAAGGAAAAGCAGTTCCCTGAGGTACTCATCATCCCTTCATCACTGTCAATGAATCCCACCAAGCTGACTGATTTGGATTTCATAAACATTATTACTAGACCCTTAGTACCCTGTAAATACCTCAAAACTCTCTTGGCTGCCATGAAATGAGTTTGACTAGGTTCTTGCATGAATCTAGAAAGATAGTTGATAGCAAACAAGATGTCAGGTTGTGAATTTGTCAAGTATAACAAGCTTCCAACTAAGCTCCTGTATGTTTTCCCATTTATTTTTGGTGATCCATCATCTTTTTGTCAATTTCAGTCCTAGTATCATAGGAGTAGAAACTGGTTTGCAGTTTGTCATTGCAAAGTTATTCAAGATCTTCTGAACAAACCTCTTCTGACTTACAAAAACACCCTTGTTTTGATTGCATTACTTACAATCCTAGAAAGTATGATAATAAACCTAGCTTATTCATCTCAAATGTATCTCTCATTTTTGTTTTGAATTTTTCGACCAGCTGCTCTTTGTCTCCTGTAATCAAGAGGTCATCTACATATACTGAAACTATTAGTACATGTTTATCAACATGTTTCACATATAGAGTTACTTCATTAACACTTCTTTCAAACCCCAGACTCACTAGGTGATCATCAAGTCTGCTATACCAAGTCTAGGAGCTTGTTTAAGTCCATAGAGAGCCTTTTTCACTAGGTATACCTAGTTTATGTTTTGATACTCAAAACCTGCTGGTTGTTTAATGTATATTTCTTCATTCAACATATCATTTAAAAATGCAGATTTTACATCTAGTTGAAACACATACCAACCATTTTGAGCAGCAAGAGTTTCATTGTGTCATGCCTAGAAACTGGAGCAAAAGTATATGTGTAGTCAATTCCAACCTCCTGATCATAGCCTTTTACTACCAATCTTGCTTTGTGTTTGTGGATACTTCCATCAGCATTTAACTTTGTTTTGAATATTCACTTCACTCCAATTATTTTCTTGTTTGCAAGTCTCTCCAATTGTTTTCTTGTTTGCAGGTCTTTCAACTAGCACCCATGTCTGGTTTTTTTCAATCATTTCAAGCTCCTCCTGCATTGCTGCTACCCATACCTATGATTTCAGTGCTTCCTCAATCTCCACTAGTTCTGCCTCATCCATAGAACACCTACTATAAATGTCAACTAAGGATTTTGTCCCCCTGACTAGTTTCTCATCTATGTTCTCTTCATTTTCAAGTTCATCATAATACTCTAATTCTTCATGTTGCTTCTGATCTGCCCAATTAACTGTTGATTTCTCCCAGTTCCATGAGGCATTTTCTATAACTTTGACATTTCTTGCAGTTGTAACCTTGTTAGCTTTTACATCATAAATTATATAGGCTTTAGACTTTGAACTATAGCCTATCAGCACACCTATATTAACCTGTTTCTTTATTTTCTTTCGGTTAGCTTCATGTATCAAAACATAGCATATGCTTCCAAACATCTTTAAATGCTCAACATTAGGTTTAACATCATACCAGATTTCATAGGGAGTTTTATCATCCAAAACTCTTGAGGTCACTCTATTTTGAATGTATGAGGTTGTGTTCACTACCTCTGCCCAAAACTTGACAGGCATGTTCTTCTCATACATCAAGCACCTTGCCATCTCCATTAGTGTTCTGTTTTTCCTCTCACTCATCCTATTTTGTTGTGGTGTATAGGTTACTATCAGCTGATGCTTGATTCAAGTATCTTTTTATCTGCCAAGAGGTATATTCACCTCCATTGTCTGACCTTAAGATCTTCAGCTTATGTCATGATTCTAGTTCAACTGCTGCCTTGAACTTCAAGAACTCAGTAAACACATCAGTTTTGTTTTTTAGGAAATAAACCCAACAAAACTTGTTATAGTCATCCACAAATAACATAAAATACTTTGATCCACTTAAGGATTCACAATGCATTGGTCCACATACATCAGTATGTATGAGCTGTAATTTGATCGTGGCTCTAAATTCAGTATTGGGAAACACAACCTTAGTCTGTTTTCCTAATTGACAGGCTTCACATAACTCACCTTGTTCATGTGTCTTAAGAAGTCCACGTACCATCTGAAGTTTAGTCATTTTTTCCAATGTTTTATTGTTGGAAAGTCTTAATCTTTTATGCCAAAGAGTAGATTCATCACTCTTACATATGTTGGCAGTCCAACATATTTCCTTCCAGTTAGTATTGAAACACTTATTTCTCATCTTCGCACACAATAACAGCACCCCATTTTTATCCTTAATGACACATACTCCATTATCAAAGAGAAGTGAGTGGTCTGATTCCATTAATTGCCCCCACACTAACCAAATTTTGATTTATATAAGGTACATATAAAATATTGTTTAGAGTTTTTGTACCTGCCCTTGTCTCTACTGCAATTGCTCATTTTCCTTCAACATTTACAAAGTCTCCATTGCCTACTTTCACCCTTGATTTGTAGTTTTTGTCTAAGGTTCTAAATATGCTAAGGTCTGCTGTCATATGGTTAGAACAACCATTGTCACTAAGCCAAGTTAATTCTTTCTCCTCTGCTGTACAGACCATTTTTTGTGTAGAAGCCATAAATAAATGTTCATCCTTGACTACTAAGCTTTCTTCTTCTTGAGCATGTTTTACCTCTTCTTTCCTGTTTTTGCAATACTTTTGGATATGTCCGATTTGATTGCAATTTCAACACTGTATTTTTTTGAACCAACACCAATCTTCGAGATAACTTGTCTTTTGGCAATACTTGCACGCAGGAAACTCCTTCTTTTCTTTCCTTATCAAGTTGTTAGGCTGCCAATTGCTATAGTATTGATTGTTAGATCTCTAGTCTCTTTCTTTTTCCTTCCTTTGACTTTGCTTATTTCTGGAAAAAATCTGAGCGTGATTCTTCCCTTTATGGACAGCAACAAGTGCATTCTCACCTGTTCCTTCTTGTCTATAGGTTTGCCTTTACTCCATAGCTTGTAAAGCATTTACAAACTCTTGCAAGCTCATTTCAGAAAAATCTTCGAGTCTTCTAGGGAGCATATCTTATGCTCAAATTTTTTAGGTAAACTCACTAACACCTTCTCCATAATTCTTGAATCAGGAAATTTTTCCCCCAATAATCTCAGTTGATTAACAAGTTTTGAAATTTGAGAAGAGAAATCTGTGATGGAATCAGATTCTTTCATCTTCAGCCCTTCAAAATATCTTTTCAAATTCAAGACTTGCATCTTTCTTGACTTTCATCTCCTTGGAATTCAGCTTTTAGCTTATCCCAAGCTTCTTTGGCAGTTTTACATGCCATGATTCTTGAAAAAATCTCTTCACTTACTGAATTATGAATGCAAGTAAGTGCCTTAAACCCTTTGACCCTTTCTTCTTTAAAAAACTTCATTTGAGCCACGGTAGAATTGTTATTGAGAGGGGTTGGTTGCTTGTCTTTCTCCATAAATTACCATAAATCAAATGCCTTCAATTAGGTCTCTATTCTCACAGCCCAAAAGCCATAATTCACCCCTGTGAATGAGGGTGCTTATGCAGAAAAACTAGCAGCAGAATCCATCTCTGTTTTTCTTTCAAACAGATAACAAAAAAAAAACACTTTGGCTTTGATTTCCCCTTTTATAAATCTCACCTTAGTCACTCGTGTCTCACACAAACCCTCCTAAGACCCTAATTGCTCTGATACCACTTGTTGAAATTAAAAACACAAAAGTCAATTGTTACTGTGTTATTGAATCAAGAACATTTACTGTACAAATTGAAATCTAGAATTTGTGCAGAACTAAAGAGCACTGAAGACCAAGATTTTGATTATAAGGGCAAAATCAAGGTAAGGTTACTACCATCCTTCTTCTCTTATTTATATTAAAAACTTGTGGAATTATATAAAAGTTCTAATTTGATTACAACTTCTTATGTTTCTTACTTCTAAACTAGAATTGAAATTTCATTTAAGTTAAAACACTTGATCAAACATTGATCTTATTTAGGAAATAAAGTTTGCTAGATAAGTTCTAATCTAACTCTAACACTAGCTATGAAATCCTCAATCTTCGACCTTCAATTGTTGTAAACTTCAGCTTTCATTCTTCTGCCTTTAGCAGTCTTGGAGTCCAGGAATTTCAACACTCTTTCTTGGATCCAAGACTACTCACACCAATCACCATCCTTATCAAGAAATCCTCATCGTCCATTACCATTGCCTGTCAATTCAAATGAAGAAGATACAACAAGTCCAAGACAAGAGAGGCCACGTGTGGTAGTCCTATGATTGAAGTAAAAGAAGCAGTCAATAAAGAGAAGAGTGGCTACCAATGAGGTCGATCAAGTGGTAAGCAGCTTGTTCTATTTAAACAAGATTTTAGTTTCAAATCCCCATGTACGTAGCAATACCTATTTATAACCTCACTTGTCACTACCAGGCATGGCGACCACCAGATTAATCAGTGCAACTAGATACTGGGGCTTGGTGAGAGAGAGAGAGAGAGAGAGAGAGAGAGAGAAGAGTGACTAAAAAGAAGCCAAGAGACAGCTCAAGAGGGTTCAACACTTCAATCTCTTGAACCTCTGGAAGAAATCTAAGTGGGACATTGTGTCTTGTGTGGAGTGGCAGAAGATGTGGTCTTGTTGTCGGGAAATGTTTTTGAAGAACAAAGATTCATGTGATACATTGCTAGCGTATGGTTTTCGAAGGTAATAACATAGTACAGCAGCATTCTTACAAAGAGGACGATAGCATTAATGGTAGAAGAGAGTTTGTTAAATTGTGATGGATGACCTTTTTAAAAATAATTTTTATTTAAAATAATATTTTTTATAACTTTTTATTTACCAAATTAACATGTCAAATCATAAAAACATTTAAAAATATTAATTTGATATTTTAAAAATATTCTAAAAAAATAAAAATTATCAAAACCAAACACGAAAATATTGCAGTGTGGTTTGGACATGTTTTGACGTCATTTGCAAACAAGCCCCAAATAATATTTTATAAAAAAATAATTTTTTTAATGTTTTAAAATCTTTTTAATATATTGATATTAAACATGTTTTTTATATATTTCAAAATATAGTTTTATATAAAAGTATCTTAAAAAACATGTTACACTTTTTAACACCATGTTATATCATCATTTCTTACCTTCCCCCGTCACTTTGCTCATAGGTGAATGAGTGAGTGAGTCCGGTTAGTTCGGCGGGATTCGGATCCATTTTCAAATGTGGTGCGAGTCCCGCTCTGAAAGTCCACGGTTGTATTTTGCTAATGTTAGTATGTACAGCCCCAAAAAAATAGAGCTTGAGCTAAAGGGTCTGTTTGGTATTGCTTTTGCTTTTGTGATTGAGGTTAAAAAAAAATAGTTTTAAAAAAAGCGTTTTTACTGTGGTTCAAAATAAGCAGTGAAGTGTTTAGTTAAAACTGTGGTTGAGTTTGAGGTTGAAAAAAGGCATTTTTGTGTGTTTGGTTACCAAGATTTTTATATTGCTTTTAACTTGTGATATACTAATTATTTTTTAAAAACATATTTTTGTTTAATAATATATTAAAAATATTTTTTAAATATTTCATCTTTATATCCAAATTATTAAATAACACTAAGATATATGATTTAAATATATATATATATATATATATATATATATATATATATATATGCAAAAATACTTTTAAAAGACATTAGTTGGGTGAGTTTCGTGTAATTCTAACTTCAACGCTCGAACTGCTGGAAAATTCAAGGCATCTATCTATACAATTTTTTTAATAACTAAAAACAAAACAAAATCAAACTGGGCCTAACCCAAATAAATGGACCGGCCCAACACTGCTGGACTTGGGCTGGGCTGAGATTGGCCCAGCTCAATTCCAGCTTAACCCACTGTGCAAGTGAAACAGTGCAATGCTACTATTCACGTGAAGTATTTCATGTGAACAGTAGCTTGAATTACTGTTATAAAGTTAAATATATAAGTTTTAATTTTTTAAACTAAAATATATAATTACATTATATTATAAACGAAACTATAAGACGTTGAGGGATGTTATAAGATAATAGACTAGGGCGTGAGGAAACACTAAATTCTGACGGGTTAAATGCTGTTTTTTTATTTTTGAAAATATTTTTAAATAATATTTTTTAATATTAATATACTAAAACGATAAAATACTAAAGTAATTTTTTTAAGATAAAACAAATTCAAAAATATAATTGAAATCCAATTTCAAACTAAACCTTGGCCATTCTACTAGGACTTCAGACCACATGGAACGCGGCCAGATCCATCACCATCTGGTATGGCTTTTGGATCGCTAAGCATAGTCTCGATCTGGGACAAGAAGTACCTGTCCAGGAACTTAGTAAGCAAACAGGAAATGAAATGATTTCTTGTGAGAAATAAGAGATTTCATGGAAAATAAGAAAGCAGAAACGTAGTCACTTGGCTTTGCTTGGTATCATCTGCTGTTTTTGCTTTATGTTTTTTTTTTTTTCAAATTCTCGAAACAGAAATGAAAAACTTGGTTGTTTTGGATTTTCTTTTGATAAGAATAATAATCAGTCACATTTTTTGAAAGCCACTCTGTTTAGTTTCCACTGAGCTCAATTTCTTTGGTCTGCCTATTAGAACATGGTGTGTGATCTTAATGATTAGGACCAGGGCATGCTACTAAGATATTCCAAGCGACTTTCTGGAGAAATGTTCTATCGGACAAAATTCTTAGAAAGGGAGACAGGAGGTTGTTTAAAGTAAGCAAATCCTATATATATATATTAAACGTTAATAACAGCATTAAAAGCTCCATCTTTGTGGGGGGGGGGGCATTCAAGTTTTATTTTATTTTATTTGAAATAATTTATGAAATATTAATTATTATTATTTTAATTTATTCACCTTTTATTTTTTTTTAAATTTTTAGATTTGATCTCTATTATTTTGATTATTATTTATTTTATTTGAGATAATTTATGAAATTATATTTTTTTTTCAATTTCATTCTCATTCAACTTTTTAATTTTTAAAATTTGTTTCTTATATATATATATATATATTAGGATTCAAGTTCCTGCTAACCTTTCCCATCAGCCGCCACCAACATCTTTCAAAGTGTGTTTTAATGATTAGTTAATCTATCATTATCACTTACATCATAGGTTAAGAGGTCCTTTACAGCTTGCATAAGTGTATCATGAAATTCATTCAAAAAACAGTGAGAGAGAGATGCGTTTGAAATGATTAAAGCCAGCATGGAAAATGATTCACAATCAAACTTCGTACATGGGATATTCATTCAAACCGATGTATATTGAGTGCAGGTTAACTGATACCAAACACAATTTGCAACGCTCGGGGAAAATTATCAGTTCAGATTTACTCGAGAAGCATGAACTAAATAGGCCAAAAAATTGAAACAGTAAAGTAATAAGATTGCTCACAGGATAGTTACGAAAACCAGGGTGCAGCAGGCAGTGACCAGCAAAACAAAAAATAGTGATGGGCTGAGCTACGAACCAGGAAAATATATTTAATCAAGCTAGAGAATACTGAACTAAATCCGTATTCTTACCTTAATGATCGGCTCATTCTCCATGAACAAGAACGAGAAACGTCATGGCGAGGTATGCTGCTTCCAGTAGTACTGCCTTCGTGATACAAATTTTTATATAGAAGATTTTGTTCTCTAACCAACCAGGATAATAAAATCAGTGGTTTTATTTATTACCCGAAACAAAATTGATTTTTACAAGAGAAAAGATACACATCTGGAAAGTTTGTTAGAGCTCTGGCTAATAGTGATTACAATAACAGATGCATTTAAGTTCTCACAAAATGCAGTACCAGAACGTGAGGAAAGCAGCAATGCCAGTTACAATACAAAGCCTATCTAACCTGCTCTCATTTTTCATCTTCTCCTCTTTTAACTCGCTCTGCGCTTTTGAGTACAAATGACAAGACTCGAGAACTTCACTATAGTTTTTGCTCCTGCGGCAGCTCAATGCTTCCTTGAGAATAAGCAAACTATTTCTTCCATTGACATGAGCGCCTTCCATGTCTTCCAACTGCATGCTCAGCTCTGTTAATTTGAGAGTTGTCGGAACGCCCTCTCCTTCAGTATGGATCACTCTAAACTTCATGATAAGGATGCATTCTACTACTTGACATGGAAAAATGTCTTTCGCGGAAAGTACAGATCCAAAGCGTATCAAAAAATCCTTGTCTGTAGGCCAATGCCTTTGCCCACCAAGAGGGCTCCAGCTAGCAAGATTAGCAGCTTGCTTGACTTTTTTGTTAACAACAATCCAACTAAGTCTAAGCCCATCACGAAGCTCCATCCATAGTTTTCCATCCTTCCTTTCTTTCTCCATAGATAAAATCGGGGGCAGACCATCAGAAACCGAAAGGAAAACTTCCCCTTCATTATCATCATCCCTGGCTGCATAGGTAAGAAGATCAATACGGAATGGACAGTTGTAAAACCAACCATTGAACTCATTGGCATTAGGGATGCCCCATAGTACTTTCGAACAGATTGTTCTATCCTTGTACCTGATATCAACAATGGAAACAAAATCCGATGGAGCAACACTCTCAAATTCATCCGCATCACCATAGTATTCAGCCTCAGTCCATTCTTCAGGGTACTCTGGGTAATCGTTCCCTTGATACTCGGTTACTTCCTTGTTAACAATGAGGGGAAAACAGTCTGAATAAAACTTTCTGAATCCACCAATTGACGATATTAAACTTCTAACATCTTCCCTGTTCGTGGAAGGCCACATGGAAGAACAAACATTTTCCCACAATTTCTCTTCTTTTGAAATGGAACAGAACGCAGCACAAGCACAAGCTGCACTAGCCAATGTGGGGCCATCAAGACGCCTCAATATATCATAGAAGAGATCACTACTTAACGATGCCTTACTCTCAACCGGTGCGACCGCCATAGCAATGACAGGAACTCTGAGCATAGCAGAAACCAAAAAAAAAATCACTGCATGCATATAAAGATAGCAATTCAACACAAGTTATCTTAGTAATCACAGGAAATTAGCAATACATGATTAAGTTTTGAGGGAAATAGTTTTCGAACCATTCAACTTATGCCTACAAGAATCACCAATATGAAAAATATCACATTTCAGTGAGATTCGTCACTCTAAGGCATGAGTAAGCAATGATAAAATGATAGCCGTAATCAATTAAATACCAAATCAAAACCAGCACTTCAATGAGAAAGAAGAGACAGAGAGGAAGGGACGCTGAGTCAACGACGCACCTTGTGGATTAATCTTGAGCGCAGAGAAAAAGCATTCAGGAATCAGAAAAGAACAAACGAGAGAGATTTTTTTTATGGTTTTGATGAAACTAAGGTTTTTGTTGGGACTTATGGGTTAATGTCTACTTTCGTGCTGCTGTTTTCTCGGTCTGATTAACATGAGGAGGAGGATCATAGGGGGATTGTCTGTTCGGTCTGTTCTGTTCGGGTTCTGAATCTTCTGATCTCTGATCCGTTTCCTTGTGGTACCTGGTGGTTTTCAATGAATACTTGCCACGTCATTTACATGTCGTGTTGATTGATGCAGACCACGCGTCGTGTCCAAGGGTCATTGACAGCTTATCTCACTCTAAAACGACACTAAATCTTATCTCTTCGATTTCCCATGTTTAGATCCTTTAATCAGAATTAATGTATTTTCAATTTTAAATCATTCTCTTTCACTTGAGAGAAACTTTATATTGAAGATGCATTTTAGAAACTTTTTAAAAAGAAATTATTTTTATATTTTATTTAAAAAAAAAATTATATTTTTTTTATATAATAATATTTTAAAAATATATATATTTATTTAATACATTTCTAAATAATATCTACCCCACTTACAATATACCCTTAATTTTTCAATAAATACTTTTGAAACTATTGAACAACGATAACAAGCTTAGTTTTTGAGTTTGATATTATTATGTAAAGTGATTTTTAAGAATATTTTTAATAATGTATATTTGATATTAGAACTAAAAAAACTATAAGAAATATTAATTCAATATTTTATAAAATAACACATATATTTAAAATAGAAATAATAATAACAAATACTTATAGCTTGTCGAGACAATAAATAGGCAAACTCTAAAATAATTTCCGTGCTGTTTAGGAGGTGCCTGTGACCACAAAAGCAAAGAAGAACCCGCATGTATCTGATATCCATTCAGTGCTCGAAATTTTGTTAAAAAAAAATATTTTTAATATATAAATATATTACAATATCAAGAAATTGAAAAATTAAAACAGAAATAATTTTTAAAAATAAACCCAATAATTTTTAAAAATAAACCCTTCAAATATATTTATTTGAATGGTCTTCTCGAGCCAAGTAGATATTTTACAATACATAGTAATGCAATTTTTTGAGATGATTTTTGTATTATTTTAAAAAAAATATATATTAAATTATACTCTAGATGTTTTCCAAAAAAAGAAAAAAACATGAGCAATATTATTTTTGTTGTATACACAGGAGCTTTTTATTATTACAAATTATGGTTTATTTTTTTTTTTTTGAGAAATTATTATAATCCTGATGTATTTTTTTATTCTTATGGAAAATCTTGTTTTTATTTCCAATGAATGAACATGTTTTTTAATTTATATTGCACGGTAAAAACTAAAAAGGTAGAAATGAAAAGAGAGAAAAAAATACAGTTTTACGGTTGGTCAGGTGATTTTATTATCTCTTGATTTTTTAAATTCAGATCTTAATATCAAATTTTGAGAACTTTTTTCGTATAAATATATAATGTCATTGTGAGAAGTGAATCTGAAAATACTTTTTATCATAATAATAATAATAAATAAATAAATAAAGTAGGAGTAATTATTCTCCATATTTTTAAAAGTATTTTTTATTTAAAAATATATCAAAATAATATTTTTTTTATTTTTTAAAATTATTTTTGACATAAACACAAAAATCATCTAAAAAACCAAAAAAATTAATTTAAAATAGAAAATTAAATTAATTTAAAAAAAAATCAAAAATATTTTTAAAATACAATGTCAAACACATCATTAATAGTAGAGCATAAGAATCTCTAAGGGAAAAAAACTATTTAAGAAAATCAAATTAATAATATAATTTTTTAAATAGTATAAATATTGTATTTTTTATATATGTATTCCAATGAAAAAATCCATTTAAGAAGTCAATTCTATTTTAATATATATAATATTGATAAAACTATTTAAATATATATAATATTGATAAAATTATTTATTAATAATAAATAATTAATACATGTACAAGTATTTTTAAATAATTAATAAATTATATATTGATAAAATTCTATTATAAAATTATTTTTTATAATAATATATTAAATATTTTTGGTTTTTTAATCAAATATATAATAATAAGTTTTACTGTTGAATAATATAGCTGGTTTCTTGAAACTGTAAAAATTAAAATTAAAAAATATTTTTTTTTAAACTCTTTTAATGATAACGCATCGCTATAAAATGCATGACGACGAACATTTTGCCTTGGAAAAGAACACCATAATTCAAATGCAGTGATCTCTTATATTATACGCGCATTTGGCGACATTTGGAATTCTGGATAGGTTTGAATAAATGGATCGACAGGCAGACAGATACCAGTCAATGTCTGGTCGTAACTCTGACTCCATCACCCACAGGACTTTTGCTCCATTGTTGAATCAAAATGGTTCTTGAATCGAGGTCTAGAAATGGCTGTATTTCTTCTTCTTTTTAACCCTATGATCGAGGTAGCAAGGCCATTCAGAAAAGGACTCGAGAGCAACCATTCACCAGATCGATTCGTGTATTTCGCTCTAGAAAATGAACTTTCGAAGTGGGAGAAAGCTTGACGTGCCCAAACTGAAAGGTAAAAAATTGACATAACACCTATATAATCCTATATAATTTCTATGGCGTATGGTTCTTGTTGTTATTGTTGATGTTTAAAGTTCCGGAAGTGTGCCAATTGGCCAGCGCACCGGGAGGTGCTTAATTACTCGTGATTCTACCACCAGCTTAGCGTTAGTTGCACCTGTCACCATTAATGAACTCGATCATGGCGTAACCTGCAAGGAACGTTCTGATGAAAGTTCAAAGAAGATGCGGACTGGGCCCAGATGAATAGCACGAAGGAGTGCCGGTAACTACAGGCTCAGCTGGAAATTATGCAGACCGAGTTTCGAATTTGGATTCCAGCTATCATTGACCAAAACGTCGCTGCTTGTTTGCAAATGAATCAAACTCATTTCGCCGTCACATACAGGGTAAATTGTTGCCATAATAATGTTATTCTAAATTTTTACTTTTTATTTCTTTGGACACGTGTCATCAATAAAATCACATATCTTATGTGATTTAATTTAAAACTCGAGTTAAGTAAAGAGTGAGCGTCAATACTTTTTGAGTTTAAACTCTTGTATTGAGTTTAATGACAATGTTTGTTAGGATCCCGGGGATGTACAGATGACATATCATTTATTGATATAGACGACATGTCATTTATTCTTCTTTTGATGCAAAGAGCACGCAACAAGGAAAAAGAAGGCTCGTGCGTTTGGGCCCGACCATGCAAGTCCACACACGGGTTGTTACATGATTGGGCTAGGTGCTAGGAGTGGCTGTAATATATAAATATATTATTTTAAAAAAAAAATAATGTGCTAGTTGATTTTCTTTTCAAATAGATTTTAGGTTTAAGTTTTAACTAGTTTGTGATGATTTTTAATGATATTACGTGTGTTTAGTCTTGAAAGAGGCAATTATAATTCATCTATGATATTTTCTTAATTTAAATATATATTAAATTAGTTAATCTATGCGTAATTTAGCTTGAAACTCGAGTTAGACAATGGGTTATGTTGCAAGATTTTAAAATTAACTCTTCCTAGCCAAGAGACAATCCCATGATTGTTGTTATTATTTCTTTTCCTGATCACGCCCGTGATTCATTTTTTTTATGATCAAAAACCTTATCCACGTCCAACAAAAATGAGCTTACCAAATCTACCATAGAATACTTTATATTAGATAATATCTAATAATCAGCTTGTAAATTAACAGACTGTAGAGAAAGAAAAGAAAACAAACACCTACATCTTGCCGTCAATTGATTTCAAGATTAGGTTAAAAAACCCAACATGGTAGAACAAAAACCCATTCAAGTCCCAGACACCTAAACCCCGTCAAGCTATTGCTAACACTACCGAGTACTGATCTCCGACTTCTACCCCCAACCCCGTTTTTATATATAAATCACAACCATCATCATCATCATCAAGCAACGGCAGGGTTCTCGCCAGAGAAAAAAGCATCAGATTCTGCGAGGGAGCCCTTCTCCTTGCCAACAGCAGAATCATCATCATCATCATCGGGATCTCGAGCAGGATCAGACTTGTCCATGGCGGAACGAGCCTTGTCGAGGAAAGGTTTGAAAGCCATCTCAATAGCTAGCCACCCAAATGCAAGAGCCCCAAATACAACCACCACCTGTTTCGCTGGCTTCATCCCCATCTTCCCTTTTCCTTCCTTCCTTCCTCTGCCGCTGATCTCCGTGTTGGGTACACTATTTTAAGCTTTCTATGCAAGCTAAGGTCGATTCCATCAGGTCGATGTATAATGTATTTATAGGTGACGGGAAAGTGAAAGTAAGAAACGGTTATTACTGACCCGTGTGGACCACCCGTCAAGTTGTTTTTTGTTTTTGATATCGATTGACGGTCAGGATTGGGTTTGAGGTAGGGCTACCTGGGCAAGGAACCTTATCTCCCTAGTATCAGCTACCAGTTTCAAATTTTGAAACAGATACCCTCCCTTGGAAAACTGGCCTTTTCCTTTTTTGGACTTGGATATATTTTTTGCTTGAGGCTATCTGTATATACAAGGGGCATACTCGTCCTTTCCTTTTTTTATTACTTCAATTTACTTTTTTAATATTTTGGATAGTATATAAAAATAAACTTTAAAAATTAAAAGAATAATAAATAAATAAATAAAACTTCTAACACCCCCATAAGTTTTTTCTTTTGAAAAACGCTATGAGAAAATTTTAAATTTTATTTTACTTTAAATTGTTTTTTAATATTTTTTGATGGGAGGTGTTAAAATTAAATTTTAAAAGATAAAAATATTATTTCAAAATTCCAAATAAGAAACACTTCAAAACACAATCGTTAACACATGATAATAAAGACTTTAAAAGAATCGTTCAGACAGTTCGAGCCATCAATGGGAGGTGGATTTTATAACCGCTTGCTCCAGTTGCGCAATACTAGGATCTGCAACGTGCAGGTAAATTCAGACCAGAATGTTCCCTTAATGATAGCATTACAGCATGACTAGTGAAGGAGGAAACAGAAGAGTAACATGAAATAAGCTCATCACTTTTGATCTTCTGGTTGAATTTGAAAAGAATTAACCGACTGACAAGCTCGTGTCCTGTAATTTGCCTCCACAAGGCAAACGGCAAAACAATGCAGTTGCATTCTCTTAATGTTCCTAACTTTACCAGCAAGTTCTTGCTGCTACATAGGCCTTTGCATAGCCAGGCGCTGCAAAAAATTAAGCAAGCAAGGCATGATTAGCGGCCGCGGCCGCGGCCACGTCCACGGCCTCGGCCTCTACCACGACCCAAAGGCTTCCCTGAAATTTTAAGAAGCATTCAAATTATTAGCAATCCATGATATGCAGGATAAGAAATATGATGTAACATTTAAATGTAGTTGAAGCCAAAAGGAAGTTAGCAATACCAGCCGTTGGCTTCTTAGGTTTGACCCTAGGTGTCTCTTCAATCAGCAAGGTCTCAAGATTCAAGCTGTCAGGAAGGATGTAGTAACGCACGTTGTTTCCCCTCACACTGAGATGATCCAGAGTTACTGGATTTTTCCCTTTCACAGTTAGTTTCACTGCTTTCAGATGAGTGTTCATACTGATATCAACACCTATAATTGGCAAATCAACCGGTTAGAATTGCCATTGCTTTGCCCGTTCCACCATGTGCCCAGGGACGGAAAATTGGGATAACACCAAATAACTCCTCTAAAACCCCTAAAGTCGAGATTCATCAAGGATCAGAAAAAAATTCAATCCTGGAACAAACTTGCCTTGAAAGAGACTCGTAAAATATTTCAAATTCCCCTCCATCATCAAATAACTACAAGGATAACAGGGCTCCGGAAAGTCTCACAATCTGTCCTCTCCGTCCTCTGGCCTCCAGGGTACATCATTATTTCGTCCACATGTCTCATGGCCAACCAAGTGGCAGAATAAATATTACATAGTTGAACTCAAAATTAATAGACAAAGTTACCACACTTTAGTTAGTACTATACTCGAACATGTGCTGTTCCAATCACATATTTGGATGAATCATCAATTCATGGGGCCAGCCTAAATCAGGGGCAATATAGTTAGCGTTTAGCATACCAAATTTCTAGGGTTAAAAAAGTTTATCACAAATATCATGGAGAAGACATGATTCGTGGAAAAGGATGTTGCTCCAAGAAATATTGCAGCTAGCACTTATGCTCCATAACCTCAACCCTGCTTTGTCACTCAAAAAGTCATAAGGGTCGAAAATGACAAATGCACTGCAAATCATGTTCAGAAAAATACAAATTATTATATCTATCCCCGTTCCTCAGCAAAGGTTCAGAGACCAGAAGCTTCTTCAAGCTCCTGCAATGGAAGTGCCCTAGCAGAGCTTACTGCACACTATTCTACAAACAGAGTTCCACATCTTAATAATTCTAAGTTGATGTATATGTGCTGAGACCTTGGGAAAGAGGATCGAATAGAAGTAAAGCTGCAACCATCCCCCCCCCCCACCCACCAAAAAAAAAAAACTCTGCCTTAGGTAAAAGATTAACCTCTGGATTTGAAAGTTTGACGGTTAGCCATGAAAGAAAACAATGGTTTCCATTACCAAAGATGGGATTGCACATCAGCCCAAATGAGAAGCAAAACTGCCTTCTTTCCTCCATCAATATTCATATAAATTGAATTCGTATAGTGTATACTGCAACCACAATACAATAATTTGTTTTATGAAAATTACAATGTACCCAGTAGTTCATACGCAATTTATCAGAACATGAGGCATGCCTAACGGTCTATTGAGTCCAGAATTCCCCAGCCCATCAAAGACAACCTCATTCGTTTACTTTTTGTCAACTGACTCCACCCCAGTTCCTTTTCATTCAACAAGATTTACCAAAAAAAATTTGGCCGGGAAGAAAAAGATGATACTAATGCGGAAGAACAATATGCAGCAGAATTGACATAGCAACCCTCACTTTGGAGTTGTCAGTGATCTCACATCAAAATCTATCTTTTGCACGACCTGGCAAAAACACTCAAAATATACCATAACAAAGTGAGTAAATTGTCCATAATATTGTGCATCTTCGTCCATAAATCAGCTCCCCTAAGAATCTACGCAAATAAAATAGCTGACGAACTTCTTAAATCTTGGGGTGGACAACAGCCCAGATAAATACTAGGGTTTAATAAAATCCCAGGTATATAAAACTAAAAAAACGAAAGTAACAGAAACCCCAGGAATATAAATACTAGGGTTTAATAAAACCCCAGGTATATAAAACTAAAAAAAACGAAGGTAAAAGAGAGAGAAATAGAAACCTGTGATAGTGCCGTGAACAACAGTTCCGTTCTTCAGTTCAATTGAGACGGTCTCGTTGTTCAGTTTCATCAAAAACCTAGAGATGAAAAGGATTGATAAATAACACAACGATCAGATTATTAATTAACAGCAGAGAAGGAGACAAAAATAAGATAGTAAAAACGAACCTGACTAGCTTCATCGTGGAGTTCGAATGGAATGGCACGCTAGTGAGCTAGCTAGGGTTTGAAGAAGCTGGTGGAAAAGCCAGTGTCTGAAGCGAGAGAGATGACAGGGGCCCTCTTGCTCAGATGGATCTGCTGCTATGAGGGCTCTCTCTTGCTTTGTTAATGGAAATTTGAAAAGGCTTAGAGCTTGCTCTAGATGGTGCCGTTCAGTAGTTTAAAAAAATGATGATGATATTAATTGATTAATAGTAAGTACTGTGTATATATGGAGAAATAGCTCAATTTGAACATGTGACGTTTCAAAAATACTGTATTTACTAAATATTATTATTGTTAAATGTAACAAAATAGTTATTGCATTTTAGAATAATGATATTTAATAAATATCAAATTTTAAAGTGAGGGAAAAATTTAGATTTCTTTTTACAGATCATAAGATATAACAATTCCTATAGTGATGTAATGATTACTATAAAAAAAAAATAACCTTCAAAAACTTTATTAAAATTTTGAGTTGAGTCTAGCAGCCAAATCAAAACTTTGACCTAAATTGTCCAACTAGTTTAATAATGTATTTGTTATATCATTCGTATAATTTGTTTATGATATATTATTAAATTATAACAAACTCATGCTTGATTACTTACGATAATTACCTATTATGTGAAAAAATAACTTTTAAAAAATTTAATTGGAGTTTATTTTTTAATTTATAAGTATATTTTAACTCGTAAAAAATATTTGGAAGAAAACTTCATGAAACTATAGTTTTTGTGTTAAACGATAAATCGATTAATAAAATTAATTTCAATTGGTCAACCGATTAAAGCAAAAGATTAAAGCTTTATTTTTGTCATGTTTTTGAGACCTGACATGGCAAAATTATATTATTTCACCTAATTTTTTTAAAACAATGTATCCCACTACAGAAAAATAGAGCAATGAGCAGTCCAATCTATTGCTGAGAAAATAAAAATCCATTGTTAAAAAGCATTAGCAATGAAATTTGCAGTGGAAAATATCTAATGCAAATGTGTAGTTTCTAATTTATCTTTATCGGATAATTCATTGCTGATAAGTTAGCAACAAGAATCCATTGCTAATTTATGTTGTTGAGTTATAGTTAGCAACAAATTTTTCGCTACTGAACATTTGAATTAAACCAAAAATCCTTTGTTAATTTCTATTGCTGAGTTATAGTCAACTTTTGCAACATAAAAAGTAAAAAATGCAATTGCAAAATGAGCCTTAAGTTCATCATATTTTAAATTATATTAAAGCATAATTGTACAATGATTTCTTAATATGAACACAAAATAAATCACCTCCTCATCATTATATAACTTATTTTGGATGACCTTCACTCCACTATCAAAATTCTGAATCATTATTGGACTGTCAAACAAAGAAGAAAAAAAAAAAAATATATATATATATATATATATATATATATATATATATATATATATAAATTACTGAACTTAAATGACTTGAAAGTAACAAAAAAAATATAATGATACAAAAGTGTTGAAATTAATTAGTCTCCATATTTTGGATTTCAAAACAAACAACCATAAGCAGTCTTTATAATCATATCAATAGCAATAACTCTAATCAAGGTAAAAGAAGAAGAAGTTGTTAAAAAAGATGACGAAGAAGAAGAGACCTTGGAAGACAAATCCTTAACAATCAAAATCCTTACACAATGTTGACAACAACATGGATCAAAACCTTGTAAACCAATAGCACCACCAAAATTCAATTCAAGTTTACTCTTATTTAGGCTTGACGATTCCTCGTATGACATCACCACATTACCCTTCATTGATACTATCAACATACACACCGACTTATCACTTCCTCTACCAAAACAACCACCTTGCATCAAGAGAAATGAAAGAGAGATAAAAGAGATTTATGAAAAGATTAATTTAGAAGCAAAGAAATTGTAAATATACAAGGAAAAAATAGCATTATGTGAATTCCCAGTTGTAATTTTCTTTCCATTTGAAGTTGGTTAGATTCCCTTGCATATGGTCAACCAGGAGGTTATATAATTCCTTCAAAACTTCCACCAAGTGAATCTTTCAATCAATGCATTCCTGGTGAAAGATGCACACTAAAAAATGTGGCATATGAGCAAAGACCACTGGGAAGAGAAGCAAGCATGATCACCTCTAATTCTTCCGTGCTTTTATAAAAATTGAAATTTTGTTGTTTTTTAGGCAAACATCTTAAGATTCTCATTGATCGGCACTACCCCCCATTAGCATGGCAGGCAGAATAAGGCATTAAAAACATTAAAAAATTTGGATTCTTCTCCTTCATAGTTGTTGCATAAGCTTCTTAGGTTCTTTAATTTCCCTCCTTGCAGACAGAGTCGATAGAAGTGAATATATTGACTACAGCAAGCCATTCGAGAATTTATGAGCAGGATTATGTTTGTTCATTGTATATGTTTTGCCTGAACAATCAATCTATATGCCCTCAAACTCCAAAGCGGAGAAGAACTCTGGATTCTAATTTTAACAGAGAAGTTGTACAAGATCATAAAAGCAATGGCAACATTTGAACCTCTTATGTTGCTCCTAATGTTAGTGCTGTGCAAGATTCGTTTAAAAGATTGATAGCTGACAATTTTATTTGTAAATATGAAAGTGGAATTATGATAGATGTGATATAATGATAAAGGATGATGTTATGGGAGATGCAATTCTTGACAATCACTAAAAAGAATTACAACAAATCTATTATTAAATTATTATTTTTTAAAAATAAAAGCTAATTAGTCTTTCACTGTGGATTCTCTTTTACTTTATTATGGATTATGGATTTGTTAATAAGTGTTTCCACCGTGTTTCAAAAATATTTTTTAATATTTTTTTTTAGATATTTTTATCTATAAAAATCAAAAATAATTTTTCAAAATATTATTATTTTAAAAACAATATCGATCACAATTCTAAATAATTAATTGAAATAGTTTTTTCAACCATGATATTAGATTGTTCGAAAGTACGCTGGAAAAGTTTTAAAAAATATTTTTTTTATTTCAATATATTAATATCAAAATATAATTTTAAAAGATCTATTATAAAATATAACGAGCCGTAAACCCGCGCTCCGCTGCAGGGATTAAATTTTTTTATCTAAATTTAACAAATAATTTTGCATTTTAATTTTTATTCTTTTATTTTCTTATTTTAGTTGCGATCTCTTGATTTTTTTCGATCATTCTAAGATAATTTTTTATTTTAAAATAGAAAAAAAATAATAACAAAAAAAGGCTAGAAAAAAAACAAAAAAAAGCAAGGAAAAAAATGAAAAGAAAAACGTAATAGGAAGTAAAAAAAATAAATAAAATAAGGGGATTAATTATGACGTGCTTAAGCTAGCCAGGATACCTGATCATAAAAAACAAAAATAATAGCAGAAAAGGAAAAAAATTAAAAAAATATAACCAGCAAAAAAATATATCATGGAAAAAAATGAAAAAAACATAATCAGGAAAAAAAACATAATCAATAAAAAATAACAAAAAACAATAAAAAAATTGAATCCGAGAATTAATCGTGATGCTTTTAAGCAAGCTCGGACACCTCGATCATATATACAAGTGGAAAAAGAAAAACAATTAAAAGAATATAATCAGAAAAAAAAAATCATGGAAAAAGATAAAAAAATATATAATCAAGGAAGAAAAAGCTGTAAAAAAATTGAATCTGGGGATTAATTATGGTGCGTTTAAACTAGCTAGATACTCTGATTATACAAAATAAATAACATATATATATATATATAAAAAAATATAACCAGTAAAAACCAAATTTATGGGAAAATATGAAAAAAAGAGAGAAAAAAAATAATAACAAAAAAAAGGTCATGAAAAAAACAAATAAAAAAAGAAAAAAAATGTAACCGAAAATAAAAATAAAAATAAATAATAATAATAATAATAATAATAATAATAATAATAATAAAAATAATAAAAAGCTAGAAAAAAAACAAATGAAAAAGCAAAGGAAAAAAATGAAATGAAAAGAAAAGAAAAATGTAATCGAAAGTAAAAAAAAAATGAATAAGGGGATTATTTGTGGCGTGTTTAAGCTAGCCAGGATATCCGATCATAAAAAAAATAATAGAAAAAAAATTAAAAAAATATAACCAGCAAAAAAATATATCATGGAAAAATAATGAAAAAAACATAATCAGGAAAAATAATAAAAAACAATAAAAAAAATTGAATCTGAGGATTAATAGTGGTGCTTTTAAGCTACATCGGACACCTCGATCATATATATAAGTGGAAAAAGAAAAAAAATTAAAAGAATATAATCAGAAAAAAAAAACTTTATGAGATAAAAATAAAAAAATATAATCAAGGAAAAGAAACTATAAAAAAATTTAATCTGAGGATTAATCATGGTGCGTTTAAGCTAGTTAGATACTCTGGTTATACAAAATAAATAATATATATATATATATATATATATATATATATATATATATATATAAAATATAACCGGTAAAAAAGAAATTTATGGGAAAATATGAAAAGAAAAAAGAAAAAAAATAATAACAAAAAAAAGCTAAAAAAACAAATAAAAAAAGAAAAGAAAAATGTAATCGGATATAAAAAAAATAGAAAAAAAATAATAAAAAAAAAAGGCTAGAAAAAAAAATAAAAAAGTAATGAAAAAAAATGAAAAAGAAAAAGAAAAATGTAAACGGAAGAAGAAGAAAAAAAGAAACACTGTTAAAATTCATAGTGAAATGTGTGGGGAGCTACGGTGAACTCCCTGCACGGTTTAGCTTTTTAGTAATATAAGTCGAAAAAAAAATATAACCAATAAAAAAAATATTTCATGGGAAAAAATAAAAAAAATCAAGAAAAAAAATAGAAAAAAAAACATAATCAGAAAATTAAAAAGAAAAAAGAAAAAAAATAGAAGAAAAAAACGTAATAAAAAAACAAAAAAAAAAAGCAAGAAAGAAAAGTTAAAAATGGAATAAATGAAAAAAAAAGAAGAAAAAAAAACATAATTAGAAAATTAAAAAAAAATAAAGAAAAAAAAAAGAAAAATCACTGTTGCTATCCACAGAACTTTATGTAGGTAACAACAGTGATTTACCCACATAATTTAACTTTTTATTAATCTTAAAAATAAAATATATTAAAAAACAACGTCCAATAAACTCTCAAATATTCTAACTTTACTTGGACGACTGGTTTCCTTGCAATCAGGTAATCATTGTTAATACGTAATGTTTAGCTCCTGAAATTCAAAGCAAAAGCGATGCCAGAAAGACCTCTAGATTTCATGGCTCCAGCAAATATATGCTGTCAGGCTCAAAAGCGATGCCTGACAGCAGTCAACCAATCCAACATCCTATCTTTTTATTCTCTCTCTTTTTTTTTCTTCAGAAATTGACAATTGAGATAAGTTATTATTGAATATAATATCAAAACATGAGAGAATGTCTGGTTCATTTTGTTTTTTCTTTTAAATGTATTTTTTATATAAATATTTAAAAATATAATTTTTTTAATATAATTTTTAAATCCAAATTTAAAATCATTTTTCAAATCCAATGCCAACCAGTCCCAGATCAGTCTTCTATACGAGCCGGCCACAATTCTTTCTTTACCCAATCGCCGTCGAAGGTGTTGCGTTTGAGAAATTTATCCTGAGAGTGTTCATCAGTTGAGCTTGGAAAGTCGTCCAGTAAAGTTGCTGATACCAGGTGTAATGTAATGAGGGGTCGAATAGAAATCATGCTTTTTATCTGATATGTGAGGTTGACGGGCTTTCATTTTTTAATGCGTTGTTTTTAGGTGGATTCGAATCAAGCTATGGTGATGATATCGTGTCATGCATTGCCCTAAAACATGTCATGCATATTTTGGATGCTGACATTCACACTTTACTTTTGTCCTTCTGCGATCCTCTTGTGAAGAGAGAAACCCAGAAACAGATACCGAAATCAACAAGCTAATTGTTAGTGTAACTTTTCATTTACTTAGTGTACAGGTATCAGCTGATGAGCGTTTACACCGTCGAAAAAATGGAGGCCTATATGCTGGCCAACGTCAGAGGCGGTGTGTGTGCTTGATGCAATTGTTTGTTTTGACCCAGGAGATTTTAATGCAAGGTTGTTCATACTATTTTAATTGGTGTTTTATTTTTTTTTATTTATATAGAATATTTTGATTTTGAAATATCTTGGTGTGTCGTTTCGAGGTTGTACTATTCATATATAATTAATTAATTATATATATAAATAAACTTAAAAATCAAAAAAATTAAATATAATTTTTTTTTATAAAATCAAAGTTAACAATAATTTTATTTTTTTATAGTATATATTTTTATAATTTTTATTGTTTTTATTTTTAATAAACTAAAATCAGCCTCAATATCTTTCTGAGCTTTTAAATTTATTTTTAACATTAAATTAAATTTATTAATATATTAAAAATTAAATATAAAGTGAAAAATAAATTAAATAAACACCACATGAAAACAATTGCCTTCTGTACTATACTGCTATGAAGTGTGAACCCCACCCAGCTTGTGCCTGTCTCAAGAAAAAAAAAAGTCACACGCCACTTTTCTCCTCTAAATGAAAATTCAAACCTTAGTCACACCCCACTTTCTCTTTTCCAAAACAAAAGCAAAACCCAAACCTCTCGTCTTCACCTCCCTAACAAGGTCACCAGAACCAGCCTCCGCAAACTCAAGTCAAGAACCCATCAAAGGTACACCACACACACCCATTTAACCGAAAACTAAAGAGATCCAAAGAAATTCCCTATCTTTCTCTTCCAAGTTCCAATCTTTGTCTTTGAGCACCATGGATTCTAACATCTATGGTGTCTCTAAAAATACCTATAAGAACAAAGTTGGCAGTACGGGTTGGGTGTCTCTAAAAATACCCATAAGAACAAAGTTGGCAGTACGGGTTGGGTGTCTCTAAAAATATCATTGATTGAGTTGAGAGAGAGGGCTGAGGAAGAGAAGAGTTAGGGTTTTTTATTTGAGATTTTGGGGGAAACGGGGTGCCTGGCTGTTTAAGAGTTAAGAACTAAGTTGATTCTTTTTTTCTACTGGCCAAAACGGCACACCCGGAGTGATTCCGGGGTGTTTCGGCTAGTTGACCAGTATTTTTATCTTATTTTTTTACCTGAAATAAAATATTTCGACCGTTTTGGCCAAAACAAAATGGCATCAATAACCCAGCTCTATAGCAACAAGGAAAGCTGCTGATAGTTCACACCTACTGGCGGTACAAACAGTTTCTTGATTAGGATGGGCTCAAAGGGCAGGGAGCGGGCATAGTGAGAAATCTATTTCCGGATTCCTTCGACGATTTAGTTGCTGTTTCAACATTCAACCACAATATGGAAGTGTTAAGGTTAGCGTCAAGCTACAATGAAATCATAAGGGATGGGATTGCGGTTTGAGGACAAAGAATATTCTGAACAAACTAAACGACACCAGAGGCCGGCCGCGATCATTTTCCTGGAAAATTGGTGGGCAAAGGAAGAAAGGTTGTCTCTTTTAAAACTAATGAAATGGGGCGCCATGTTTCGGTCTTATTTCCGAGTATTGCAACGACGTTAATACTACTTTTGATAGGAATATTATTTTGGCTCCCAAGAAAGGATACATGTTTTCAGGTTGCTAATGCAGTGTTGAGGGCATTTAAAGATAAAAGTTATTATTATTATTATTATTATTATTATTATTATAGTTTTAAAATTTAACTAGAATTTGATTTGGGACATGTTCTGGATTACAAGTTGGGTTGGTCATTGACCGGAGTCAATGTTAAAATAAAAATAGTTATTTTTAGAGTTTTAAAATTTTATTAAGAGTCAACTAGAGACTATGTCTAGGTCAAGTTGATCGTTCACTTATATCAATATAAGAATAAAAATAATTATTATCATGATTTAAAAATAATAATTTAGAGGTCGAATCGTGGTCAAGCCCGGGTCACAAGTTGGGTTGACATCAACTCGTGTTAATATAGAGATAAAAAATAATTATTATCATAATTTTAAAACCCGACTCAATTATCGAACTAGATCACGGGTTGAGTTGACTATTGACTTTGTTAAAACAATGATTAAAATAGTTAATATCATAATTTTAAAATTCTACTTGTGAGTAACACAAAGCCATACTCGGGTCATAGGTTGGATTGACCATTGATTTGGATCGATATAAAAAAATAAAAATAATTATTATTATAATTTTAAAATTCGATATGAAAATCACCATGAGACAAGACCTGGTCCTCGAATAGGTTAATTATTGGCACGGGTCAAGTGAAAATAAAAGGACTTATTATTATAATTTCAAAATCAACCAAATGGTCGGCTGAGGCGAGGCGAGGCAAAATCATGCATTGAGATGGGCAACTATAGTTGATCTAAATTAAAAAATTAAAATCAAAGCAAATTTATTTTAATATAAAAATATGAACAGTTTTAATTTATATTTTATCTCGAGCTGATTGGGTCGTGGGTTGATTGGATCACTGGGTAGCATGAATTTTTAACCTGATTAGCTAGATTAATTCCTTTTCTGTTTTTTTTATAAACCTGGAACAATCTACTCAGCCCTAAGTACATGGCTTCTCACGACCCTTGGAGCATTTAAAGGTGAGTGCATATTAGGATCTATTTAGGAGGATGATTGCAGTAATTTTTAAAAGTATTTTTTATACTAAAATATATTAAAATATATTCATTTAAAATAAATAAATAAATTAGCTGAAATCCCAGTTTGGCTGCCAGCCAAACAGACACTTAAGAGTTAAATCAAATCGCATTATAGATGACGCTCTTGTGATGGACAAATCAATAATGTGTATGCAAACCTAGGCCACTAAACTAAAGCTTCTGGTCAAGTCAATGAAATGGACGTGCAGATTACATGTGAATTCCTGGACATTACAATATTTGTAAGCACAATTAGAATCATATGCCCTGCCCCTGCGAGACAAGATGATTTTTTTCAATATAAAGAGTATATTTAGATAATATTTTTAAATAAAATCAGGAACTCGGGTTATTGATTCTAATGAATTCAACAAGTTTGATTTATTTAATAATATAATTATATAAGAAAACAATGAGTAGTTGAAAAATATAAATATTTGCTGATATTATATAAAAAAAAATTGCATTCAAATGCTGAGACCAGAATAAGCCTGCACATGATAAATTGAAAAAATCAAATCAAATTGAATGAATTATGTTAAAAAATATAAAAAAATACTCGAGTTATCTCAATTAATCTGCAGTTCAAGAGATGAGACTGTAATAATACTAGAAATAGAACAACACGAAAAACATAATTCAAGATTCTATAGTTCAATATCGAATGATAATAAAAATAAATGATAAAAGCTTAATCAGATTGACCCTCGAAATCTATGACCAGTTGACGAGATCATGATCTCGCCGTGGAAGGCAAACAAATAAAAATCACAAGGAAAATTCATAATCATCCAAAATTAAAAAAAACAAGACAAATAACAATAAGAAAATAAAGATAAATTGCATACAAAAAAATTAAATAAATTTAAATATTGATGGAATTTTTTTTTTTTTTAAAAAAAAAGGTAGCTATGAAAATAACAAGGACTAAAGTAGACATGACATAAATGAAATAAAATATAGAGGGATGAAATTGAACATAAATCAAGAAAACTATTTTCCTATATATATATATATATATTTAAAAAATAAGAACATTTAAGTTATTTAATGGTACCTCTAAATATAAAAAATCGAGTTGCTTCCTATCAATATGATAATGATATATAAACCCAATAAAAAAAATATTGTTTTGCTTTCAATAATAAACTAACTAAATCTATTTAAAAATAATAAAATTATATAGAGTGAAATGTTAATACGTGCAAGGTGTTCCAGGTGGTGTTTGAGAGTTCATCTCAGAAGTGGTCTCTGAATAGATCTGATTTTATTATTTATTTTATTTTATACATGTTAATGTGCTTTCAAAAAGACATGTAGCTTTTGCTTTAATACACACTCGTTTACTGATCTATCGTTTTCAGAACATTCCAGACGTATTAAGGGCTGCAAACCCAGTTTAATGATTATTTAATTCAAATTAAAACCCCATCTAGGTGTTATTAATTATGATTTGATCAGCTGACAAAAAATGTTTTCATATGTGACAACAACCGATTATTAATAAACCCAATTACAATTTTATTGTCCATCAAGCTCGCAGATTATGATTAGAAGCAATGTAATTTGGCAATGCGATATTTATTTTCTGGCTTATTTTATAATTTTTGGAATTTCACTGTAGAATTTTTAAACACGCCGTTACTAGATGAGATGGTACCATGATAATTTTTTTTTCAATGTAAAAAATATAGAATAATATAAATTCCTTACAAAATTTTGATTTATTAAATTTAATTTAATTAACAATATAACTATATAAAAAAATATTACTAGCAAATATGACAGAAAAATAAATAAACTATGACTCAATTAAAAAAATAAATACCAGTCACTTTTAATAAAATATACATTTATAATATTTTTAAAAGTCTTGATTATCTTATTTTTTAGCAAAGTAAAATTCAAATGAGATCCAAATAATTGCATGGAGAAAGAAAGAAAAAATAAGAATATTATTTTTAGTGAATAAAATATTGATTTAAAAAAAAAAAAATTAACTCGGTCTATTTGAGTTGGGATATCAAATCTATGATCTAATCCCGAGACAGTCCTGTAAATAAAATGCAAATAGAATAAATATAAGAAGTTTGATTATCAAATTATCTAATATACTAAAAGAGCTAAGGTTCGGTTACTGTAGCATGCGAGAAGAATCACTGTGAATTACAATGGTATCGCTTGATTTTCGGGTTGGTTCGTTCGATTCGCTAGTTCATTGATTTTTTTGTTTTTACATAGTAAAATGACGATTTTGTTCCTCTAAATAGACAAAAAAATGGGTACTAGCTGGAAGGATATCACAGTAATTGCACATTTTCGGTCCAATTCAAGTCATTGGTTTTTTTATTTTTGTATATTTACTTGCAGGGTAAAATAACCATTTTATCCCTAAAAAAACATAAAATCAATTGTTGCTAGGTGTGCCACGAGGATTTCATATTTTAAAAAAATAGTTAAATACAGATATACACCATAATAAGACAAAATTGAAGGGTTAGTTGTAGGGGTGTTCAGGTAATTGACCATATTTTTTTTTATTTTTCTCGAATTATTGTTGGCTTGTATGACACGTGCGACAAATGATAATCGGCCTCACGCCCTCTTAGGACGGCGCATGAGGAGTTGTTATGTGGAGGAAAAAATGCATTTCGCGTCTTTATGGAAGCCCCTCCGCGTTCTCTTCTGGATGATATGATATGTGGAAACCGAAGGTGGTCGACGACGAGCTAGTGGGCGGTTAAACGTGTTTCCCCTCTTTTCTCTCTCATTCAACTTAAATTACATGTCAATCCCTGATTTTATTGCCTTTTCATCCCAGTCCCTTCTCTTTAAATTGTTTTACATGGTCCTTAATTATGTTATGTAAGTTTTAATTTATTTTAATGGTGTCATTCAATTGAAATTAATTATATATTAATTTTTCATTTTAGAATTTATTCTTTTAATTTTCGGATTGCTTTTAAATCTTTTAGTATTTTCAATACAAAAGATTTTATATTTTATATTTTGTCATTTAATTGAAATATATAACATATTTAGTTTTCATTTCAACCCTTATATTTTTATTTTTTTAATTTTTAATTTTTAATTTTTTTAATATTTCTCAAATAATACTTATTTTTGTCCATATTTATATGTGTGTGCTCTTAACTATGGTTTTAATTTTTTTATCGAGGTAACATTTGTTTTTAAATTTTAGTTTGTGTTTGTGATTATTTTAAAATTAATATTTCTATTTTTTTCGTTGTTTTTTTCTCTTGGTTGTATTTTATTATTATTATTATTATCATGTCAAATTATTTTTTTAGCTAATAATTTTTTTTTCATTTTTTGTTTGCTAATTTGTTAAAGTTATTGACTTTTTTTTATTGATTTTTTCTCATTATTAACGCATTAATAATAATAATTTTAGTTTTTTTCTTGCTTTCTCTTTTGTTAATATTTTCAATTTTTTTCCCGGGATAATTTAATAATTTTTATTGTTTTAGTAATAATAGTAACAGTAATGATATTTTTAGATGTTAAACTTTTGATGTTGTTTTTATAATAAGATATGTACTGTATTTCATTATATTAAACCTTGTATGTATAGATACAATATTTTATTTTTAAACTAGCAAAATCTATTAATTGTTTCCATCATAACAATTATAAAAATAATTTATTCGGCTCGTAATACAGTTCAAGTAATTAACTAGTCAATATTCTAAATGATAAAATAAAATAAATTCTAATTTTATAAAAAAGAAAACATGAAAAAAAGTTAGAGTCAACCTTAACGAATCCGTTGAATCTATAATTCAGTTGAGAAAAACAACATAAATAAAAAATTTAAAAAACAAGAAGCATAGATCTTCGGTTGTATTAAAGACTAAAATTAAAAAAATACAGGAAAAGCCAAAGCCACAACGATATTAATCTCTCAGGATGACGACACAAATACTTAACCATAATAAATGATGAAGTCCAGTTACACCATAATAAATAAATATAAAAATAATAATATTAAATACTAAACCAGCCAAATAAAATTAAAAATTAAAAAAATAAAAAATACCGAATTGCCTCTTAGTTAATTGTTTTTTTCTTCCAAGTGCAGTGTAAAGATCACAATGTGAATCCATTCTCAAATACAAGTGTGTGGACAATAAAATATGATATTTTCTAGCTTTTATTTTAATATAAATAATATCTAAATAAATATATTACCAATTTTTTCTTTTGCCCTTCCTTAGTTAATTGTTTTTTCCGTGCAGTGTAAAGATCACAATGTGAATCCATTCTCAAATACAAGTCTGTGGACAATAAAATATGATATTTTCTAGCTTTTATTTTAATATAAAAAATATCTAAAGACAATAGAATTTTTTTTCTCTTTCCAAACGTTGTCGTAGGGCAGTACCTCGGCAGAGAGGAAACTGTAGGAACAGAACCTCCAAAATAATGGCTGTCCTTGTACCACTTCGATAGATCTCATTCATCCAAGAGGATGAGGAAGAGGTGGGGGAGTGTTTGGACAATCCCTCTTTAACTACCGTCGGCCTGTCTTCTGTGTTATTAAATTGGTAATAATTATTTTTTAATTTAAAAAATATATCAATATAATACATATTTAAAAAAGTCTTTTTGCATATTAAAATAATTAAAAAATAATATTTTAATAACGCAATAGCAAACTCCTTCGTAATAATCCCAGATCCATGCAAGAGAGATTGTCCGAGGTGTGGATAATTTTGAAAGAAAGGACCCCACTCCAATATCTCCATATCTCAAGGGTCCCACAAATTCTCAAACGATAATGACCGTCAAATATATCTAACTTAGATCTAGGAACGAAAAGGATGGCCAGAAATATTTATTACCTAAAACCTTTTTTTTTAAAGAAAAATGCCAGGACAGGACCCCACTATTCACGATAGAGAATACAAGTAAGATGCATGCTTTTTTTTTTTTATTTAAATATTTAATTATAAATTAATTGTTTTTTTAAACGCACCAGAAATGTTTCTTAGATCACAGGAAAAAAAACAATTTTATTTTTATCAGTCCACACAGCAAATTTTGTCGAATAAAAAAGCAATCGTGAAGATCTGCTACCGTAGACTAGAGAGTACTAGATTCTACCTGGGGTGTTCAATAAATAAAAAAGAGAGAGAGGGATGGGCCCCATCAAGCGATAAATAATGACCACTGTAGAAGACTGATTGATTGATTGATTGATCTCTCTCTCTCCTCTCTCTCTCTCTCTCTCCCCCACACACTCTCTCATAGTCTGAAGAGGTGAGCAAACACTTTTCCAGATAGAAAAAAGAAAAAAGCTCCTCCAAAAACTATCTCTGCTGTACTACATACGACTATACTGCCCTCTCTCTTTCTCTTAAAAAATAAAAAAGGGAAAAACACAAACCCTCACAAAAGCAAAAAGAAGTCCTTTTCAGTAGTGAGGTTCACTTGACTTGTCTCATTCATTGCTCTCCAGCAAGAATTTTTCATTTGCCAAAAGGGGGAGAGTTAGCTTATTTTTGTTTATGAGATCTGAAAGGAAAGTTAGGGTTTTTGTTTTCTGTGGAGGGAGAAATGTGGGAGGAAAAGTAGAAGATCTGAGAGGTACATGAAGCTAGTAAGGAGTGTTTTGTATTTGGCTCTGGAACTGGAAGTAGTTTTAGATGATAGTTGTTTCCAGGTTGAACAAGTATATTTTGGTTTTACTGGTGGCGGTGATGGTGGGAGGGAGGGTGGGTCTTTTCTTCTCTGGTTAAATAATAATTGAAATATATTATTATTAGTGTTTGGTTTCTGAGGCTGTTAATTGAAGACTGTACTTTTTAGTTTTTTTTTGAAGAATGAGACTTTCTTCTTCTTCTACTGGGTTTAATCAGCAGACTCAAGAAGGTAAAAAAGATTCAAACTCTGGCCTGCTAATGTATTTTTCACTTCTATTCCTACACTTGCATGCCAATTTTTACATGGGGTGCTTGCATCTTGTGCTTTAAATGAACTTCATGTTGCTTCTTTTTTTTTTAGAATATTTCAACTTTTTTATTGAACATTAAAAATTGCTCCATATTTGTATTCCTTGATTTCTTGCTATAATTGTTGATGTGCCATGCAAATTCACGCAATTGTGCGAAATGGTTTGTTTCTTTTGTAGGGGATAAAAAATGTTTGAATTCTGAGCTGTGGCATGCATGCGCGGGGCCTCTTGTGTCTCTGCCTCACGTTGGAAGCCGAGTTGTGTACTTTCCACAGGGTCATAGTGAACAGGTTAGTGAAATGACTTTGCATAATTACAGCCTTGATGTCTAAACGTAGCATTAGGAGAACACATATGTGCTATGTTTGACAACCTAACAGTGATATTAACTTGCTCATCAGTAAACATATCGGTGCTGGATATATGTGGTTGTTTACGAGTTATTTCATATTGATAGTTGCTGTAAAAGGAGAAGAGATATTTTATTTCGCAGACTAGCAACTTCCTTCATATGTAATCTTACTTTTGTCATGTTCATGCCCGGGCTTATTTTTTTGAAAATTGTGTTGTCATTTACTTCTTATTGTATGTATTAAGTTACATATTTGCTCTCTTTTTAGTGGAGAAATTGTGTCTTTTAACGTCATGTGCATTAAAACATGATGTAATTTCTACTTTTCACCATTCTATAGCAATTTAGGAGTTTTCCATTTTCTTTGTAGGTTGCTGCTTCAACCAACAAGGAAATTGATGCTCACATACCTAATTACCCAAACTTACCTCCACATCTTATCTGCCAGCTCCACAATGTTACTATGCATGTAAGCCATTTTGTTCTTAATCAACTCCTGATGGGCATAACGTGCTGACTGCCATTGAACTCAAATGTTTTAACTACAGGCTGATGTTGAGACAGACGAAGTTTATGCTCAAATGACCTTGCAGCCATTAAGTCTGGTATCTTAAATGCCTAGCTTGGATTTTGATCTTCCTTGTCTTGTGCTGCTTTTCATGCCTTGATGTACTTTTTTTTCAGGAAGATCAAAAGGATGCTTACCTATTGCCAGCTGAGCTAGGTACTGCCAGCAAACAGCCGACTAACTATTTCTGTAAAACATTGACTGCAAGTGATACTAGCACTCACGGAGGTTTTTCTGTTCCTCGACGAGCAGCTGAAAAAGTCTTTCCTCCTCTTGTAGGTCCCATTTTCTTATTCACATGTTTTCAATTTGCATGCATGACATTTTTGCAGGTTTTAAGCTAATTTTTATCAATCTTCTTTAATTAATTTAGTCTGTTCTATTTTGTTGTACTTGTAGGATTATTCCCATACACCTCCAGCTCAAGAACTGATTGCAAGAGATCTTCATGATAATGAATGGAAATTCAGACATATATTTAGGGGTGAGCCTTGTTTAATGTAACTGCTCAATATTGTGTTAACATATTTGGGATAATCATTTTTCGGTATTGTTTGCCCACTGCTCTGTGTTTGTGTTTTTTTCTATTAGTTCATTCTGATTTAGCTTGGATGTTCCAATATTTGTTTGACGTGACAAGGTTTGAGTTCGAAATTGCTTTCCTATCTCTAGATGCAAGCAGTGCGAGCAACACCTTTGATATTGTTGATTGTGCTTTGTGAGGACCAAACTCCTAACTGGCTATAAAATCTCAAATAAAGTAGCAATACAAACAAATTCCTGGATAGGAAGCTAGAGTCAAATGCTATAAATGGAAAAGTAGATTGGATTCTGAATTAAGACAATATTTAACAAGAAACAAAACTAAAACTCCTATTGTCAACTAAAAATCTCAATTAATCAAATAATACTAGATTCAGATATCAATCTCTGAAGTCTTGCTTGGTTCCCCGTTAAAAATTTAAAAGAGATGACGAGTTAATATAGCTCTCATTCACCAAGTAACAAATAATATTTATAATAGATTATAATTTCATAATATATTGAATTAAAAAAGGAAAAGTATGCTTGGCAAGTCTAAAGTTTATAGTTTTATCATCATTGAATATGAAGATATTAATGATCCTGAGATTGGGTGGAATCTGAGTTTCTCAATGTTTCAGACTTTTTTTGGTCAATATTGTTCTTTTCTTATAGAATTGGAAATTGAATAAGAATTCTGGCAGCAAAATAAAGTAGCATTCTTGCATTTAGTACCAGCTTACCAGATAATGGTAAAAAATTTGGTGAAAAGTCATATGAGGGTAGTGAATATTCTTGCCAAGGTGATGAGAAGAAACTGGCAAGATGTTCCAAGAGGTCAAATTCCTGCTTATAACAACTGTTTTATTTGCAAATTCTCAGGACAACCCAAGAGGCATCTTCTTACAACAGGATGGAGTGTGTTTGTTAGTGCGAAGAGGCTTGTAGCTGGTGATTCTGTCCTCTTCATTTGGTAGGATATTTCTCAACCATGATTGGATTATTTAACTTGTTTCTTACAAAATCTCTGCATGGACGGGTGTGTTGAGAGTCAATTTTTCCAAGGTAGGAATGAATCTATCCTGATGGTAGCTTAAGAAGCTTTCAGCTTTTACCTTTTTTTGTTAGAGGGGTTCAGCAATGCTATTTTGAATGCTTGTATGCACACTGCATGTGCAATGTAGCTTTGTGGCTAGCATCTTCCTTTTGGCTGTTCTCAAATCTATTGATACTGAAAGTTGAATGGCCCTCGGTTCTATTGATAATCAAATTTAATAGGCATTTTATCTTTCATCAGGAATGAGAAGAACCAATTACTCTTGGGTATTCGGCGAGCGAATCGTCCTCAAACTTTCATGCCTTCATCAGTTTTATCAAGTGATAGCATGCACATAGGACTTCTTGCTGCTGCAGCTCATGCTGCAGCCACTAATAGCCGTTTCACAATATTTTATAACCCCAGGTGAAATATCTTCTAGTGCAATTTTGAAAATATTTTAATATTGTAATCTAATCATTGTTTATTTATGTTTTTTGATTGCAGGGCTAGTCCTTCGGAATTTGTCATTCCCCTGGTAAAGTATATTAAAGCAGTATACCATACAAGGGTTTCTGTGGGCATGAGATTTAGGATGCTATTTGAGACAGAAGAGTCAAGTGTCCGTCGGTAAGTCTCTTAGTAGTTTTACATGGAATTGATTCTTTTGGACTAGGTCTTGTTTTGTCATTTTGTTGCTGGTAATTTGCTATTCTGTTGCAAGTAACTCTGTAATCTGAGGGATGTACTCAGCTTGCCCTGTTGAACCAATGATGCTTGGGAGAGCTTAATCCTAAAGTACCCTTGTTTCTTACTCATTGGCTTAGAGGTGCCTTAATTACACTCTCCTTTTACTCTTATAACCAATTCTGCAATTTGTTCTTTTGAAGAGATGGATTTGACAGACAATTTTTGGCCTGTGGTGCTATGTGTATAATGGGATGCCATATGGATTGGATGTGCGGCACGTCCTTCTCCATTGTGTGACATCTAATAATTCCCACCAAGTGATGCCTAGTAGTTCGAGTGCAATAGAGGCCTCTCTAACCATGGTCTATTTGCTACCATTTTTTTATTCCATCATTGTTAAGATTTGATGCCTATCTTTGGCCTTCACCTGGGAGTTTGTAGTTTTCATTTCAGTAGCTATTTAGGATGGTGATAGAGCCTCTTTGACCTCGTGTTCAGGAGTTCATATTGTGATAAATGCCCATGATTTATAAACTAATCCATGTTTCAATTCTGATAGGGTTTGACATGAAGGTGCATACTAACAAATATAGCCTGTCTTTGTCTTTCATCTAATAGTGGAAGGTTTTGGGCTGAGTGGTCATTGATATGTTTGAGCTATTTTCTTACTGCTGTGCCTTTTTGCATCTTTTTTTTATTGATTGTCAAGCCACCTAATCCATATTTAATAAGCCTTTTGATTGTCAAGCAACTGCCCAGATTGCTCATACATCATCTCAGGCATTAGTTTCCAATTTTACTTGGGCATAGGTTTCCATTTTTACTCCTAATTTCATTTTCTTTCATTCAACTTCGTTTGACTGGCTCATTTAATATATTTTATATATTTAACTTTTCTTTCCAAGTTTAATGCTGGGTCAGTACTTATCCTATAGAGTACATGAACTCAAAAGCTTGAGAATCATGTGATTATTGCTACATGATATGCTATTTTATGGTGAAAGTACAAAATGGATTGCTAGAACACTGCCTTCCAGGTTGGCCCAGAGATGGCAACCAGGGAAGGGTAGCCGATTCAGTTCAAACAAATTTGTGGTGCTGATGTGCTAAAACCAAAATTTTCTCACATTAAATTGAGGTGATAGATTGATGTGGATTGTATGAAGGATCAAAACGATGAGTGCATCATCTGTAGTGGGCAGCTACCCAAAAATTAAGGAACATGTATTTGTAGTCTCTCCAATGTTATAGCTGTTGGAAACATCTGGTACAAAACCATCCTTTCCGAACTCTTAAACTCTAGCTGTTTCTTGTTCCTTCTTCCTCATGCCAGGTATCAATTTATCACCAGTTTGTGATGCTAGCACTCTTTTGTCTGATTTCATATACTGTTGTCTCTCTTCTTTTTTGTTACTTCCTTTGGTCACATTCTCCAGAAGATATCTTCAAGTTTTATGTCTGACTGTATCATCTGTGGTCTCATCTGAAATAACTACAGTATAGTTACTTTTATGGTCTGTAGCAGTTTGGTATTTGGAATCTTCATTTTGATGGATTCATAAGCTCATAGCGTTATCTTTTTTATTTTTTTTCCATGTCTTTTTGTTATCTTATTTTTAAAATTTTCATTTCTTCAGTTGCATTTTTCTTTCCTGTCACCTTAAAAGATTCCTTTGATGTCTTACCTGTAAACATACCCAGTAGATAATCTCACTGACTAGTATGTTTGATTCCAGATACATGGGTACTATAACTGGTATTAGTGACTTAGATCCTGTTCGCTGGCCAAATTCACACTGGCGCTCCGTCAAGGTTTGTTGGAACTTCATTTTTTTGTACTTGTATTTGTGAAGTACTTTTGTTGATGATTTGTTCGTAGCTTGCTTTATTGTGCAATTTTAAATAACTTTTTTACTGCTAATTTAGGTTGGCTGGGATGAATCCACAACAGGGGAGAGGCAGCCAAGAGTATCTTTGTGGGAGATTGAGCCGTTAACAACATTCCCAATGTATCCATCTGCATTCCCTATGAGACTGAAAAGGCCATGGTCATCTGGGCTACCATCTTTCCATGGTATGTGTCATTTTTACTCAAGGTTAGGAAGAATGATGTTGTAATGAATCGAATATCAAGCTTGACACTTATGATCGCTCCCTCCTGAATCTGCAAAAACCAGGTCTGAAAGATGGTGATTTTGGAATTAATTCACCAATGATGTGGCTTCAAGGAGGGGTAGGAGATTTGGGAGTCCAGTCTTTGAACTTCCAGAGCTTTGGTGTTGCACCTTGGATCCAGCCAAGGTTTGATGCTTCTATGCCAGCTCTACAACCTGATGTGTACCAAACACTGGCAGCTGCTGCACTTCAGGAAATGCGGACAGTGGAATCTTCCAAACTAGGCTCCCAATCACTTTCGCAGTTCCAACAATCTCAAAATGTATCCAATGGGCCTGCTGCATTGATTCAGAGGCAGATGTTGCAGCAGTCGAATCTTCAGAACGCACTTCTTCAGAGCTTTCAAGAAAACCAGGCTTCAACCCAGGCCCAGCTTCTACAACAACAGTTGCAGCATCGTAATCAGTATACTGATCAGCAGCAGCAACAGCATCAACCACAGCCACAGCAAGTTCAACAGCCTAAACAACTGAATGAGTTGTCTGCCCAGCAGCAGATCCCAGATGTAATGTCATCTCTGCCTCATCTTACTTCAGTCGCCCAATCCCAGTCTCCATCTTTGCAGCCAATTTCCTCCCAGTGCCAGCAGCAGGCCTTTTCAGAACCACTTGGGATTGCAATGGCTGCATCTGATGTTTCTTCAATGCACAGTGTCATTGGTTCATTATCCCAGGATGGAGGATCCCACTTGCTTAATTCAAATGGATCCAACCCTGTCATCTCCTCTGCTTTATCATCAAAGCGAGCAGCAATTGATCCCCAGCTTTCTTCTGGTGCTGCTCATTGCGTGCTACCCCAGGTTGAACAGTTGCGAACTACACAATCAACCATGTCTGATCTTGCTACCTTGTTGACTCCCTTCTCTGGAAGAGAGTATTCTGCCTATCAAGGTGCTAATGATCCACAAAACAATCTGCTGTTTGGAGTTAACATGGATTCTTCAACATTCATGCTTCAGCATGGGATACAAAACCTGAGAAATATTGGCACTGAAAATGATCCATTGTCAATGCCATTTGCCACCTCCACTTTTACAAGTGCTACTGGAAATGATATTCCACTTAATTCAGACATGACAGCTTCTAGTTGTGTAGATGAATCAGGTTTCTTACAATCCTCTGAAAATGTGGATCAAGCAAACCCATCAACAAGAACCTTTGTGAAGGTAAATTTTTAAGCATACATGTCTGTCTGCATGTGTCAATGTGTACATAATCTGGCTATAGGTTTTCAACTTGCTAGTCTATCTTTTGTTAATGGACACATGGACAATATGAAAATTCAACGAGGCTGGTGTGAGTTCTTTCTTTTTGCAGCCATTTTGACTACTGTTTAAGTAATTTTTCTTGCTCTTGCCATATTTTATGTACTTTGCAATGGATATTCATGTATTTGAAAGTGCCCTAATTTTGAATAAGCTATATTGTACATGTATTGGTATTTGGTACATATCTAATTTGATAAGAGAGTTTTGTGATTTATGTGCTTAGTTTGCAACGGTTACTAGTAATTGTAGCGTGTTTGTGGTTCATGGCATGCAATCGTTTTTACAACTTATTCAAAGCACTGTAATTCTAACAGGTTCAAAAGTCAGGGTCCTATGGCCGATCACTAGATATTTCCAAGTTCAGCAGCTATGATGAGCTTCGCAGTGAACTTGCTCGCTTGTTTTGCCTAGAAGGCCAATTAGAGGACCCACGGAGATCAGGCTGGCAGCTTGTATTTGTTGACCGGGAGAATGATGTGCTTCTCCTTGGTGATGATCCTTGGCAGTAAGTCCTAAAATTCATTCCTAAATTGTTTTCTTTTAATAATTAGTTTTCCAAAATGATAATTTAGTGCAAACACTTGAAGCAATTCCAGCATAATACTTGTTAATTGAGAGTACAACAGTGACCAAACCTTTTGAGAGGCATATGCACTATATCTCTGGTTACCGGAGAGCCCTGTTTGCCAGTTGCTGTATTATGTTAAATCGGTTTACAATTCAATGCTGATGGATCTCTTTTTCCAGAGAATTTGTGAACAATGTCTGGTGTATCAGGATCCTATCACCACTTGAAGTGCAACAAATGGGCAAAGAAGGTCTCAGTCCTGCAGCTTCTGTCCCAAGCCAAAAGCTTTCTAATAGCAACAGCGATGGGCACATGAATAGGCATGATTTTAGAAACTCAAGCAATGGGATTGCATCCATGGGGTCTCTTGACTACCAAGGCAGATGCACATAACATGAAAATTAACTGAAAAGCACGTAACTATTTTGTGGTACTTATTATATATCCACCGAACGTTAATGTTATTTGAACCTTTTTATGGTGGGTAAAGTGTCGTGCATGGTCAAGTTGTCTAGCATTTTACTGTAAAGTGTAATTTACTAAAGGAGACTGTTTCTCATCATTATACTAGTAATGTCATGTAAGGTGAACCTGATATCTTAAAATATTGAGCATGGTCAGCCTTTTCATTTCAATTCATGATTCGTATATATTGTTAGGAACTCCAACCCAATTCCTTTTAGCGTTGGCGAGCACGTCCGAGGATATATGACTTTTTGAAATAATTTGTTCCGCTTTCTAGCAGGCTCGCTGGTTATCTACTAGGTTAGGTATCGATGGTTAATCTCTCGTATACGGTGGCAAAGTCTTCGTGTAGGTTGACGTTTTCTTCACCAAAAGAGTAGGTTCGCACAGAGTGACCACAGACGGTTTGAATCTCCTTTTCAGAAAACATATATCAAATTCTTATCCTCGTGATCTTTTTCTTCACAAAGAGGTAGAAAGACGAGAAGGATTCCTTTGATGAGGTCGCCAACTAGTAAAATCTGCCTTAATCAGCATGCTAAATGAGGCGCAGAAATACAGTTAATTACGCCTACCTGTATGTTAATTAAAGCTACGACCGTCAGGTGGTGAAGGGTTGATACGTGAGATATTTTTGGCCTTGGCAACTTCTGCATGATAAAGATTAGGTAAGTGCACGTGCTTTGACCAGCCACGTCTATGGCAAATAGACGGTCGATGAAAAATAAGGTGCCATGCTTGAAAATCGAAATGGGTTAGCTTCAGCTACTCTTCATCAAGAACGCCTGCTTTACTATAAGAACGACCGTCTATTTTTTTACCACTATATAATTAAAGCTGCAACGCTAATTACAAGTGAACTGGCAAACCCTTCTTTGACAAGCACCAAGCTACCAGAAATAACCATGGGTGAAGAGTCAGAGTATCGAGCATTGCTTCCAGAACTTGACTCTCATTCACGCATTCCAGATTTGTCTTCTGCTACAATTGAAGAATTCTTGGAGCACGGGCCTGTGGCTGCCCGATGGTGGCCACGTCTTGTTGCATGGGAATCGCGGCTCCTTTGGATCCTATCTGGCTCATCTATTATCGTTTCCGTGGCCACTTTCATGCTTAGTTTCGTGACCCAAGTGTTTTCGGGGCATTTGGGTGCATTAGAGCTTGCCGGGGCATCGATTGCCAACGTAGGAATTCAGGGTCTTGCTTATGGCATAATGGTAAGTCTCTACAATCCGGCAATTGCCTTTTTTCCTCGTTTCAGTGGGAGGCATAGGCCTCGAGTTACAAAATGTTGGTAGTCTTATCCGATTTATAAACTCTCATCTCATCCTTTTCAGGGTTTAAATTTAAGACCTTCAAATGAAAAACTCAAATCTAATCGTTGAAGTGCCCTTTTGAATCTGCTAATTGTTTCTGTCGCATGGACGTTAGTTTCATATCCTGATCAATTAATTAAGAATAAACCAAAAAGCTTGGTTGCCTCTATTAAATTGCTCTACAAGTTGGTATCATGCTTTATAATCTTCTAACTAAGATTATTTGATAATAAACAACAGCTGGGCATGGCCAGTGCGGTGCAAACTGTCTGTGGCCAAGCATACGGAGCCAAAAAGTACTCATCAATGGGCATCATTTGCCAAAGAGCAATTATTTTGCACCTGGGAGCAGCCTTCCTCCTCACATTCCTATATTGGTTTTCAGGGCCAGTTCTGCGAGCTATTGGGCAAACAGATAGCATAGCTCAGCAGGGCGAGATTTTCGCTCGTGGCCTGATACCTCAGCTATATGCATTTGCATTAAGCTGCCCTATGCAGAGGTTTCTCCAGGCTCAGAACATAGTAAACCCTCTAGCATACATGTCTGTTGCCGTATTGCTACTCCACATTCTTCTCTCATGGATTGCTGTTTATGTACTGGAATATGGTCTCCTGGGAGCAGCTCTCACACTGAGCTTCTCTTGGTGGGTGTTTGTCATCTTAAATGCCCTCTACATTGTCCTGAGCCCATCTTGCAAGGAAACCTGGACTGGCTTATCTACAAGTGCTTTCACAGGAATATGGCCTTATTTTAAGCTTACAGTCTCGTCCGCTGTCATGCTCTGGTATATAAAAAAAGATCTTCAACATTTAATGGTTTTGTACCAATTTCTACTTTCTGATTACTATTTAATATTTGATGCTTTAAATTAATAATGCAGTTTGGAGATATGGTACAGTCAAGGACTGGTACTTATATCAGGACTCCTCGCTGATCCAACAGTATCACTGGACTCCATTTCTATTTGGTATGCCAAAATCTAGCATCTCCATTCCCCACTTGCACAATGCCTTTGCTATTATTATGATTTTCTTTTCAGGTTCTAACTTGAAATTGAAACATTTCAGCATGAACTACTTGAACTGGGATATGCAATTTATGTTAGGCCTAAGCGCATCTACCAGGTATTCCAAGAACTTAAAACACTTGGACTGACATATAATCAAGGGATATTATCATTCAGTTGAACCTATTTATTTTGTTTTCATTAACTTGAGCTTCTTCTCGGTATTAAATACGAATATTATCATATCTATACCGATGGATTTTTGGGTTGAATCGCAGCGTTCGAGTAAGTAATGAACTAGGGGCAGGTCATGCAAAGGTAGCAAAATTGTCAGTGATGGTGGTGAATGGCACTAGCATCATAATTAGCATAATTTTCAGTGCAATAGTTTTGATTTTTCGAGTTGGATTAAGCAAACTCTTCACAAGCGATTATGAAGTTATAGAGGCAGTTTCTGATTTGACTCCTCTGCTCGCCATCTCTGTTCTCTTAAATGGTATTCAACCTATACTGTCAGGTAAGAAAGCTACATTTTACAAATCAAGATAAATTATAGGCTATAACTACAAGATATAGTAGAATAATCATTTCCTTGTTGAGTTTCAGGTGTGGCCATTGGGAGTGGATGGCAAGCTACTGTAGCTTATGTTAACCTGACCACTTATTATGTAATTGGTCTCCCAATTGGATGTGTCCTTGGGTTCAAAACCAGTTTAGGAGTTGCTGTAAGTGTATCTTCCATGCCTAACTTTTTACTGTAACCTTCTTTTCTCTGTATTAATTCGAGCCTGTGCTAGTTTGTCCTGCAACTTTGTTGATACAAAAGAATTCAGATGAACCAATATTGACTTTCTTTCAGGGGATTTGGTGGGGGATGGTCGCTGGAGTTCTCTTGCAAACAATAACTCTAATTATTCTTACTGCCAGAACAAATTGGGATTCTGAGGTAATTTAATCCATGTCATGTCACAAATTATGCCCCTTTTCTATTTTAGACCGAACTGGGATTCATTGTTAAAAAAAATACATCTGCAGGTTCTGAAAGCAGTTGAACGTGTGAAGAAATCAGCAAATGAAGATTTTTCTGACATGGTGGAGACTATATGAGGACATTTTAATAGATTCCCAGCTGTTCTATTTTACAATTAATGCTAGAGGCAGCTTGTTTTCGTTCAAGAGGGTTTTCCTTTTTCCATGGAAATATTCCACGTTTACTGAAAGATAGCCAAGAAAAGTTTTTGATGTCAAATATTCATGTAGGATTTTGATTGCTTTATCTATCAAAGCCCTTTCTCTTTTTGTCAAACATTCAGATAATATTGATTGTGTTTCAGTGCTGGTCTTTTTATAGCAGCCAAAGTACTTTAGTTATACCATGTTGCTCTTTCCTCATCACATGCTATTTATGCTGTTGTTCAAGGTAGTCAAAATCGAGATTTTGACACGAATCGGAAAGGGCTCCGAAAAATCGGATCGTAAGATCGGATCGTAAAATCGTAAGATCGTACCCGAATTTGTCCGTACAAAAATCATAAAATCACAGCTAAAATCGTGTGAGAAGAAAAATCGTAAAATTGTATGTAAAATATTTTTGAATACAAGATAGCATAATTATGGACATAAAACTTTAGTCCATCCTCAAAATACAAAAACAAACATTTAGTCAAAACTCGGGTGGCATGACTTTAGTCTTTCTTTATCCCTGTCACCATTTTCAAAAAACTATATATATATATATTTTACTTATGCAATTAATTATATAATTAATAGGAGTAAGTTATATAATTAAATAATTGCTTTTGAAAAACCCTCCAACAATAAAATTGTTTTTTAAAATTATATTTAAATTAAAAAATAAATTTAAATATAATTAAAAGACACACAATATTTGAGATTTGAAATTTAAACTACTTATTGTATGTTTTTCAAGTAATTGTATGTTTTTTTATGGTAGTTGTAATTGAAGTTAATTAATGTTATTTATTTTCTTAAATTAATAGTTTTTTTTTTAATTATTTTTTTATGCTAACTATTTTTTATGCTAATTAATAATAATAATAATAATAATAATTATTATTATTATTATTATTATTATTATTATTATAACCCCCCTAATAAACCTACTTTTTTAATTATTATTATTATTATTATTATTATAACACACATGACACAACCCCTGCCCCCCAAAAAAACACAGCAGTGATATTCCCCCCCCCAGAAACCTATTATTATTATTATTATTATTAGTTTATTACAAAAGCCCACAACCCTAATTCCCTTAACACATTTTTTTCCTTTGCCGCCGCTCATCTCCCTCTCTGGTGCTCATCTGCTCATCTCCCTCCCTCGTGCTCATGTGCTCATCTCCCTCAGTGCTCATCTGCTCATCTACTTCCCTTTCTTGTGCTCATCTCCATCCCTTTCTTGTGCTGCCGAACTGAGAGTTGGCGATTTGGGGGATTTTGTGCTGAGAAGAGAAGAGAAGATTTTGGGGGTGAGAGCTGATGATTTGGGGGATTTGGAAGAGCAGAGAAGATTTTGATTTTGAGTTGTAATTGACAGAATGAAAAATTGAAAATGAAAGCTGATGGCCGAATGTCTTGAACTCGTGAAATCGGACCGATCCGGTCCGATTTTACGAGTCAGACTGATTTTAAACGGGTTTGACCGAGTTTGACCGGATTCGAGTTTTCTTCCGGTCCAACCAGGTTTGCTGAGCCAACTCGCAAACTCGTACGAGTTTGCGAGTTGACTCGCGAGTTTGACTACCATGCTGTTGTTTTCATATCAAATTTATTTTTGAATAGTTTCTCTAAAAGAGCAATAAAAATTGAGACTTTGGTTAATTAATTCCGATGATTTTAATAATTTTGGTCAATTTTTTAATATAATTAAAAAGATAAATATTTAATGAAAAAAAATGAATGTTTTACATGATTATTAAATATATCTTCTAAAAATTTTGTAAATATCTCAAAGATCTTATTTGATTGCGAAACAAAAATTTAACAAAAACAAGATAGCTTTATAAAGAGAAAAATAAAATAAAATCTAAAACTCAATCACCAATCACTCAAATGTTGAAGGATGAACTGAAAAATAAAAAAAATAATTTTTTAAATCGATAAAAAACCTAATTTGAGCATGCTAAATTTGCAGTCTAGTTTTGAGAGCAAAATAACCTTGTATAGAAAATATTGAATAAAATAATGGAGATTGATTCTTGAGCAAAGTAAATGATGAAAGGTGAAACTAAAAAAAATCAATTTAAAATATAGAAACATGTTAGCACAAGTTAAATCAACTAACCCATGATCAAGGATATAAGATCAGAATAATTTCACATTGAAAAAACAAAAAAATCATGAAGCTCAATGACAATATCAAAGGATAAAGTTGAAAAACTCAATTTAAACAAACATATAAAAGATTTAATTTAATTTGAACTAGTTTTTGAAATTTATGATCTAAGTTATGAGATCAAGATTACCATACAAGAGATAGACATGAAAAAAGTTGCAAAATAAAAATGATTTTTGTTTATTTATTATAAAAATAAGAAAGGTTATTTTTGTTTATTTATTATTAAATGATTTCACAAATTCATATCCAATAATCCAACATCCCTCCTTCTCTCTCCTGACGTTGTCGTTGCTGTTGATTGACAACCGGTTTGTGTAGTCGTATCGGGTCACATTCGACCTCAATTCTCTCCTCGTTGCTCAAATTCACACGTCAGCACCTGTCCTCTTGACACGTATCCTGCACATATCTTTCGAACAAGCTTTAAGACCCCACATGAATGTTGCCGTGTGATGTTCTATTTCTGATAACTGTTGCAAGAACCCCTGAAGGGTGTGTTTTTGTCACTTATTTGAATGATTATGGATATAAATACCGATATTTTTGTTTTATTTTTATCTTTATTTTTATTTTTATTTTTATTATGAGAATATAATTTAATGGGTGTAGGGTGATAATGATTATTTTCAAAAAATATTTTATTTGAAATATTTTTTATTTTTTAAAATTATTCAAGTGGGTGGGCATGAGGGTCAGACACCATCTCGAGAGGTTTGGGCAAATGGGATTTGCATGAAAATATAAAGATCTTCATCGAAGACTTGCCGATTATAGAAAGTATATGAAACCCCCAAACACAGCAGGATTGAAACCCTAAAAAGCACAGTCATAGGAAACACACAAACTTGATTATAAAACATGAAGCGAAGGAGATCAAAGAGGCATTTAAAGAAAATTCAGTGGACAATAAACTAGATGTTCAGTCATGGATCAAAATTGAAAAAGAAACTTTAATTGAATCAATAAAAAAAATGGAGTCAAGGAAAGAGGAGAAAGTCACCTAGCTATTGATCTTGTTTGTAACTCTCATCAATTGAGCACAACCTTTATCTAAATTACTAGCTAATGCCCCGCATCTCGTTGTGGATGATATTATATTTTTTTCAATATAAAAATATATTAATTGTGTGAGATTTTTTATTATAATATAAATTTGGATAAAATAATAAATCTGTGTAGAAATCCTGTGAAGTATAAGTATTTTATAAAATATATGAATTTTAAATCGATATAAATTTATCTGTTTAATAGGTTTCAATTATTAAGTGGCATTGCCTCGTCGCGGTTGGAACCATATTTTCTTTAAAACAAAAAATATATTAATTGAGTGAGATTTTTTTATTATGATATAAATTTGAGCAAAATAATAAATCTGTGCAGAAATCCTGTGAAGTGCAAGTTTTCTGTAAAATATAAATTTTAAATGGATATAAATTTATTTGTTTAGTAGGTTTCAACGAAATAACCAGTTTAAAAGTATTATTATCATTAAAAAAGCAAGAAGATTCAGATACCTGAATTATTGAATTTACTGTATTAAGATAAGTTCATTCTATAACTCAATTTAAATTAAATATAACAAACAAAATATAAATTGTGAAAACACTTGAAATAATCAAATAACAAAAATAAATAGTTAACTTTCTATCTCCAAAAAGAAGAAAATATAAATTGAAAATTCATCCCTATATTACTGTAATTATTATTACTATAACAGTTAAAATTATTATCAATATTACTGCTCAAACAGTTAAAATCATTAAATTAGCTCAAAAAATAAAAAAAAAGCAAAATATTTTTACAAAAAATAAAAAATAAAAAACAACCATTAAAATTATTATTATCATTGTTATTTTACAAATAATAAAATCATATGATCCGAAAAACGAATAAAAATAATAGAAAACTTAAAAAAAAAAGAACAAAGAAAAAGGGAGAAATATTAGTTTTAGAATGATCCTCAACATTAATTAAATTTCAGAATTGAACCTAATAAAAATACAATCTCAATCAAAAATAAAATGATAAAAATTAAAAATAAAAACTAAAAGTATAAATGAATAAATATGAATAAAAAATAAACATTGTCCAAGAAAGACCGAAAATAAAAAAAATCAATACTAAATAAAAAAATTAAAAGAATAAGTGCCAAAATGAAAAACAATATATATAATTAATTTTAATTGAATGACAAAACTGCAGCAAATCAAAGCTGAAGACCAAAAAATAATAAAGAGATTGTTAAAAATAAAATGAAGTATAACCGACATAAATTAAAATTTCATAATAGAACCAAATAAAAATAAACCCCAACAAAATATAAAAAATAAAAAATAAAAATAAAAATACATAAATATGGATGGAAAATAAATATTGTCCAGGAAGGACTAGAAAACCAAAGGAATAAATACTAAATAAAAAACTAAGAGAATAAGTGCCAAAATAAAAAAATAAAATATATAATTAATTCCAAAAATGAAACAAATCAAAACTTTAGGATTTAAAAAACAATATAGTGCAATTGTTAAAAAAATTAAAAGAATAAGAACCAAAATAAAAAGTAGTATATATGACCAATTTTAATTGGAGAAAAAAATAGTTAGAGGACATGGAGGCACACTAGGTGACACGATGTAAGCTCAGTTTACATCGCCAGAAAACACTGCACGCGCTGCCTGAAAAACACGTGCGGGCGGAAGATTGCTGGGGCGTTCGTACGTTGGACTGTAATGTTCTGGAAAAAATAAAATAAAAAACCACTCAATTACCCATATACTCAGTGATATCTATGAAAAAACCGGAGGTGAAAATTCTGAAACACCCCCGGTTTTAGGAGTTATTTTGTCATTTTCGAGGGTTATTTTTAATAGTTTTACTGTGCAAAGAATATGAAAATCCATCCATGTCCTCTGAAAATTCCGGAAATACCCACCGAACCGGGGTTAAAAATTTTCAATCTTAGAGATAAAATAGTAATTTCAATGTAGCAATTTATAATAAACTATGTCTAAATAAACAATAAAGAATTACACAGTAAAAAAAGCTCACGGTTTATATTTTAGTTAATACAAAAAATTCCCATAATTAATTTACCACCTGCACTATTTGAGCAAACTAGCTAGGAAGCATAGTTTCTTCTCGTTTAATTCAATGGGCACTGCACTCAACTTGAGTTTGTTAATGGAAAAGAATAACACCGACTTGAATAGGATGACGGGTCATGGGGTGGATGAAGATCAGCAGTAAGAGAGGGAGAGAGGGTGTGATTAAATTGATATTTTTTTATTGTTTTTTAAATAGTTTTGATATGTAGTTTTGGTTTCTTTTGTAATTATAATAGCCAAATAAAATTAAGAAAAGATAAAGAAAATAACATGAAGGTTAAAAAAAGAAAGGCCGTATAAAAAAAGAAAGGCCGTACCTCTACGTAACTGAGGGCGATCACTGTTGAATAGTGATAGCTATTTTTGTTTTTGTTTTTTTTTGAAATTGGGAAATCTAATGAGAGATTTTGCTCAGTTACTTCTGCCTTTAAATTGGCCGGCAGAAAAACAAGTTTCTACGTCCGAATTGAGCCCGGATTTCTGGTTATAAAAAACAAATCGCTTTTGAAGAATGTTTGGGTGGACAGGGGCGTATGATTGACTAGAATCATTGTCTCTACGTGGAAAGTCTTCCACCTACTCGAATCTGACTCCGTCGGATAGGGTTTCTTAAGCGCTCTAGTTCAAACTCTGCTCGTCTTTTCTCTCTGGTGTGGTGGGGTTATTCTTGCATGCTTCGACCAAAAGGGAATGGGCTACGCCTTTCGTGGAAGCAAATCTTTCTCCAGCAAACCAAAGGGAAGTTCTGGTTGTTCTACCTTGTAAATTGCTGAAAATTTATTCTAAAACACGGAAAGAAAATGCTCCACTACGTAAGAGAGGAAGAAAAAGCCCCACTCACCTTCGTGTAGGTTGACGTGCTCTTCACCAGAAGAGTAGGTTCATAAAGATTGGCCAAAGACGTTTTGAATCTCCATTCCTTAAAACATATATCAAATGCTTATCCTTGTGATCTTTTTATCATGAGGAAGTAGAATGACGAGAAGGCTTCCCTTGATGAGGTCGCCAACTAGTAAGATCTGCCTTCATTAGTATGCTAAATGATGCCCAGAAATACAGTTAATTACTCCTACCCGTCAGGTGGTGAAGGGTTGATACATGAGATATCTCTGGCCTTCGCAATTTCTGTAGGATATATATTAGGTAGGAGCACGTGCTTTGACCAACCACGACGCAGGTCCATGAAAAATAAGGTGCCATGCTTGAAAATCGAAATGGGTTAGCTTCAGCTACTCTTCTCCAAGAACGCCTGCTTTACTATAAGAACTACCGTCTATTTATTTTTTTTACCATAATATATAATTAAAGCTGCAAGGCAAATTACAAGGAGCTGACAAACCCTTCTTCGACAAGCACCTAGCTTGTAGTGCTCGCGCAATAACCATGGGTGAAGAGTCAGAGTATTCCAGAGCATTGCTACCAGAACTTGACTCTCATTCACGTATTCCAGATTTGTCTTCTGCTACAATTGAAGAATTCTTGGAGCACGGGCCTGTGGCTGCCCGATGGTGGCCACGTCTTGTTGCATGGGAATCACGGCTCCTCTGGATCCTTTCTGGCTCATCTATTATAGTTTCCGTGACCACTTTCATGCTTAGTTTCGTGACCCAAGTGTTTTCGGGGCATTTGGGTGCATTAGAGCTTGCCGGGGCATCGATTGCCAACGTAGGAATTCAGGGTCTTGCTTATGGCATAATGGTAAGTCTCTACAATTTCCTTCCGGCAATTGCTTTTTTTCCTTGTTTCAGTGGGAGGCATAGGCCTCGAGTTGCAAAATGTTTTTGTCTTATCTGATTTATAAATTCTCATCTCATCCTTTGCAGGGTTTAAATTTAAGACCTTCAAATGAAAATCTCAAATCTAATCGTTGAAGTTTCCTTTTGAATCTGCTAATTGTTTCTGTCGCTTGGATGTTAGTTTCATATCCTGCTCAACTAATTAAGAGTAAACTAAAAGCTTGCTTGCCTCTTTTAAATTGCTCTACAAGTTGCTATCATGCTTTATAATCTTCTAACTTAAGATTATCTGATAATGAACAACAGCTGGGCATGGCCAGTGCGGTGCAAACTGTCTGTGGCCAAGCATATGGTGCCAAAAAGTACTCATCAATGGGCATTATTTGCCAAAGAGCAATTATTTTGCACCTGGGAGCAGCTTTCCTCCTCACATTCCTATATTGGTTTTCAGGGCCAGTTCTGCGAGCTATTGGGCAAACAGATAGCATAGCTCAGCAGGGCGAGATTTTCGCTCGTGGCCTGATACCACAGCTATATGCATTTGCATTAAGCTGTCCTATGCAGAGGTTTCTCCAGGCTCAGAACATAGTAAACCCTCTGGCATACATGTCGGTTTCCGTACTCCTACTCCACACTCTTCTCACATGGATTGCTGTTTATGTACTGGAATATGGTCTCCTGGGAGCAGCTCTCACACTGAGCTTCTCTTGGTGGGTGTTTGTCATCTTAATTGGCCTTTATATTGTCCTGAGCCCATCTTGCAAGGAAACTTGGACTGGCTTATCTGCCACTGCTTTCACAGGAATATGGCCTTATTTTAAGCTTACAGTCTCATCTGCTGTCATGCTCTGGTATATAAAAAAAGATCTACAACATTTAATGGTTTTGTAACAAGTTCTACATTCTGATTACTGTTTAATATGTGATGCTTTAAAATTATAATGCAGTCTGGAGATTTGGTACAGCCAAGGACTGGTACTTATAGCAGGACTCCTCGCTGATCCAACAGTATCACTAGACTCCATTTCTATTTGGTATGCCAAAATCTAGCATCTCCATTTCCCACTTGCACAATACCCTTGTTATTATTATGATTTTTTTCAGGTTCTAACTTGAAATTGGTGCATTTCAGCATGAACTACTTGAACTGGGACATGGAATTTATGTTAGGCCTAAGCGCATCTACCAGGTATGCCAGGAACTTTACACTCTTGGATTGACATATAATCAAGGGATATTATCATTTAGTTATGCCGGTGAATTTTTGGGTTGAATCGCAGCGTTCGAGTAGGTAATGAACTAGGGGCAGGTCATGCGAAGGTAGCAAAATTTTCAGTGATGGTGGTGACTGGCACTAGCACCATAATTAGCATAATTTTCAGTGCTATAGTTTTGAGTTTTCGAGTTGGATTAAGCAAACTCTTTACAAGCGATTATCAAGTTATAGAGGCAGTTTCTGACTTGACTCCTCTGCTCGCCATCTCTGTTTTCTTAAATGGTATCCAGCCTATACTGTCAGGTCAGAAAGCTATATTTTACACATCAAGATAAATTATACAACAAGATATAGTAGAATAATCATTTCCTTGTTGAGTTTCAGGTGTGGCCATTGGGAGTGGGTGGCAAGCTACTGTAGCTTATGTTAACCTGACCACTTATTATGTGATTGGTCTCCCAATTGGATGTGTCCTTGGGTTTAAAACCAGTTTAGGAGTTGCTGTAAGTTTATCTTTCATGCGTAACTTTTTACTGCAACCTTCTCTTCTCTGTATGAATTCGAGCCTGAGACCTTTCTGTTAAAAGAGAGAGAGAGAGAGAGAGGGTTGTGGACTAAGTGCTAGTTTGTACTGCAACTTTGTTGATACAATAGAATTCAGATGAACCAATATTTACTTTCTTTCAGGGGATTTGGTGGGGAATGGTCGCTGGAGTTCTCTTGCAAACAATAACTTTAATCATTCTTACTGCCAGAACAAACTGGGATTCTGAGGTAATTTAATCCATGTTGTGTCACAAATTGTGCCTTTTTTTTTTTTCTATTTTGGACCGAATTTGGATTCATTGTCATTATTATTAAAAAGAAAATATAATGCATCTGCAGGTTCTGAAAGCTGTTGAACGTTTGAAGAAATCAGCAAATGAAGGTTTTTCTGACATGGTGGAGACCATCTGAAGACATGTTAATAGATTCCCAACTGTTTTATTTTGTTTTACAGATGATCTGGGATTCTTGATATTTAAATTAATTTTGTAGTAATGCTAGAGGTATAGCTTGTTTTTCGTTCAAGAGGGTTTTCTTTCTTTCTTTAAATGGAAATATTCCACGTTTGTTGAAAGATTAGCGAGAACAGTTTTTTATGTTAAATATTTATGTAAATACTTCGATATTCCTCGATGTAAAATATTTATGCAATTAATACCTAGTTTCATTGCTTTATCTTCCCTTTTCTAAGACCAAAAAATAAACTATAAATAGCTCCTATGTTGCTCTTTTCTTGTCACATGCTATTTATGCTGCTGTTTTCATTTGAATTTTGTTTTTGAATTAAGGGCGATTTAATTAGTATTGTTAATTCGATTTATTTCACATGTATTTCAAGTAATATAATTAAATTCAATTATATAATTTAATATTTTATTCCAAACATAAAATACAAGATATTCTCAATTGAGTTCAAATCACGTGTAGATTCAACCAAGACTATAGCTGAATACATATGTTCTTGTTTTGTGGACCATGCTAATTTTTTCCTATGCCCACGTGATAATAGTTTTTCTAAAAGAGCAATATCAATTTGGGACTTGGGTTAATTAATTCCAATGATTTTAATAAATTTGGTTAATTTAATAATTAATAAAATAAAATAAAAATTGGAGTCACGGAAACATGAGAAAGTCAAGTAACTATTGATCTTGTTTGCAACTCTCATCGATTGAACACAGCCTATATATAAACTATATACAAAATTCCCATAATTAATTTACCACTTGGACTATTTGAGGTAGCTGGGTAGGAAGCAAAGTTTCTTCTTGTTTAATTTAATGGGCACTTCCCTCCCCTAGACCTGAGTTTTTTAATGGGAAAGAGTGACTCCGACATGAATTGGATGACAGGTTATGTGGTGGATGAAGATCATCAACAAGAGAGGGAGAGAGGGTGGATTAAATTGATATGTTTTTTAATAGTTTTGATTTTATTTTGTAATTATAATATCGAAATAAAATTAAGAAAATACAAAGAAAATAATAGTCATGAAGGTTAAAAAAGGAAGGCCTTACCTCTACCACGTAGCTAAGCCCAGATTTCTGGTTATAAAAACACATCGCTTTTGAAGAAAAGTTTGGGTGGACAAGAGCATACGATTGACTAGAATCATTGTCTCGAGCATACATGATTCCTTGTGTGTTCAGTTTTTTTCTTGAATAATTTATTTTCCCACAACAATTTTTACACAGCCAGATCGTTTGAGAATATAGCAGCTTCTTGAGAAATGGATTGTCAAGGGAGCAACGCCAAGTTGGCCACTCACTCTCCGGTCTCCATCCTCTTCAGTTAGATGCCTTCGATCGGGATTGCACACATGATAATGGTTATTGGACAGGGAATAATTATTAGGTACGCTTGGCATCATGGTCCACGAGGAGTGCAATTTCATGATATTGCTTTCCCTGTCCTCGCTTTACACTAACCAAGCAGTATCTTTCTTCCCTTCGCAGCCAGTGGAGGAGAAAAGACGGGTGAAAAGGGTTACGAATCTGGGAGGGGGGGGTTGAGATAAAACCAACTTTTATTTAAATAATTGTGCAAACTCGGTGCCCTTCCCACCTCGAAAGTGGGATGAACATGGAACAACATTCTCGTACAAATAACTTTTCCACAAGGCATGTGACCTTTTTGAGCGAGCACTGGACTAGATTCTTATTTTTTAGTGCTTGCCCAATAACAGAATGTATACATAGAAGGGGGCGACACGCCAATCAGACCAATCATGGATGACAGACTAATTTTCCACGACATTTCTGGCACAGCTCAATCGAAACAGTGATGATATGTTAGCCAGTTCCCGTTTGAACACATCTACATCTGAATCATTGCATCCACGAATGCGGGGAAGAAAAAAAGTTACATTCGGGAGATCAAGAGCGGGACCGAAACTGGTGCCTCCTCACCCATGACTGGCTGAAACAAGTCCACCTCTCCATAACGCTCCAGAACACGCATCCTGCAGTCTTCTGCGGCCATCAATCCAGTTGAGAAAGCACCATGCACTGACCCTGGGTAGCTCACACTTGTTGCCTCACCGGCAAAGAACAGGTTATCTACTGGGATCCTCAGCCTCTCATACAGATCATGGGGTTTGCCTACTGTATCATAGCTATAGGAACCAAGTGAGTTTATATCTGAGCCCCACCGAGAAACAAGATACTGAATCTGCATAAATTTTTAAAAAATAACATTACGTCATGAGTTCCATAGCAAGCCCAAGGCAGCTAGTTCAAATGCTCAAGAAGTGCAAGTATACCGGTGCAGAAGCATCGGGAAGGATCTTCTTGAGTTGCATAAAAGCAAAATTAACAGCAGCTTCATCAGACATTTTCTCAATGTCTCTGGCAAGCTTCCCAGCAGGCATATAAACAAGGACTGGGTGGCCAGTTGCCTTGTGAAGATTCAGGAAGTAGCTGCAGCCATATGATGTCTCTGCAACCACACCCAAGAACTCTACTTTTGGCCAGAACACCTGCTCAAAGTTCAACACAATCTTATTCTCAATTCCCACTCCAAGATCCTTGATGGCTTCTTCCTTCCAGTCTGGAAGTTTAGGTTCAAACATTATGGTCTTAGATTTCAGCACACCAAGAGGAATGGCAACAACAGCAGCATCGGCCATAAATGTTTTTCCACCGTCCACTGTTACCTTCACTCCATTATAATGCCTCACTATTTTTGACACCCTAAAAAATAACAGCAATGAACTGTAACTGCTAGACATAAACAAGAGGATGTTGTGCTCGCAAGCATGTACAAGCTCAAGCATAACACAGGAAAAGCAAGAAATAGAATACCTGTGGCCCAAGCGGATGTCAAGGCCTTTGGCAAGAGTGTTAATGACAGGAAGGTAGCCCCTGACCATAAGCCCATGCCCACCAGGGAGCAGTTCTTCCTACAAAAGATGATGCAACACTAGTGTGTCAAAACATGATAAGGGTAAACTCTATACCAGCAAATTAAAGATCATTTCTAATTCTAGCCTGGAAAGCAAATACTAGTGAAGATGCTTGGGACTCTGAATAATGACTTTGTTGATACGTGAAAACTTACCTGGTCCCAGCCTTTAAGTGATATTGTCTCAGAATCAGCAGCAAACCATCCTTCCATTCTGCATAAATACCACTGAAGCACCTTGTGGGCAAGACCCTCCAACCTGTACAAACAAAATCAACTTTATTAAACCAATTTTTTTGTTCACAAACACGCAAGTTACTATTTCAATATGTTATTATGAGAATATGACCTTAAATCTGGTCGTCTTTCAAAAACAATTGAGAAAGCACGGAGTATAGACATGTCTTCATTGTTTTCGAGTCTTACTTTATCTGTCTGCATTCAAGAAGAGGAACAGCAACTCAGAAACGCCCATGAAACAAACAGAACAGGCTTGTGTTGACGCGATGGAAATATTTTCACAATCGCAAAGAAAACCATCCTCTTCAAGGTTTCTAATGATAGAAAAACCTCAAAAGATCAATTAATTATGAAAACTCAAGATACAGTAGGCTTCAGTCAAAGAGAAAAGGAATGATTAACCTAACAAAATCTTGTGAAGTTATAATACTAGGAAGTGTAAAAAAGAAGAGGTATACAGAAAAAGAAGAGTGAGAATGCGTGCCTCCTTTAAAATTTTCTCAAATGCTTCGCCAACTTTGGTGACCAATTCTTGTGGAACTTGGTTCCCATCCATGTCAAAGAGTGCATAGCTGCACAGAAAAGATAGAATTTAGGCCAAAAAAAAAAAAATGAAGTTAACATGGTATTCAAAGTAGCGGCAACGAGAAAACTTGAGGAAAATGTTACTATAAATTGAGAAATTGTCCAAAAAGAAAGGAAAAAAATACAAACAAAGTTTGAAACTCAACCCAGCCATTGACTTCTCTTATTAGGATGCAGCCACAAACAAAAACCTCTAATCGCAGGTGGCCACTGGGAGATACATAACACCTAAATTATCTTTCCACACCACAAATTTAAAGAGATAAAGAGATCATGATTCAAGACCAAATCATGATCTAGAGTTACGATCTTGCATGCTGTTTTAGCTAATGAAAGTAACTTTAGAAACATCCTACACAACAAATGCAACATTAAAGCAGCAAATACATGTTTAAATCAATCATTTAAATACCTTTCAAGATCATGGTCATACAAGACGGAGTTATCACCACTAGTACGGTACAAGGGCAGTCCTAACCTCCCAATCAATGGTGCCAAAGGATTCTCTTTGCACACCCCATGCAACCTGGAACCACAATCATCCCCATTTTTTAATTTCTGAATATTAAAATTTTAAAAAAATAAAATAAAAATATTATTACCATGATGCACCAAGGTCGACAGGAAAACCAAATGAGAAATCAGTATGAACACGACCACCAAGCCTGTCTCTTGATTCTAACAAGACAACCTGGAATGAAGCATCATACAAAGCACGCGCTGCCGCCACTCCGGCAATTCCACCGCCTATCACTATAACTGAAGGTGATCTTGCTTGCCCACTCCCCTCATTCGAATAACACAGACCTGTTCCCATTACATTACATTAATCCAAAAAATATAAAATTAATCATTCCTCCCATGTTATTAGTACTTAATCATTGCTACAGTAATAAGTAAAGCTCATTAATTAACAAAGCAAGGAATGCCACAACTACCAAGTGATAAGCAATCTAAATCATGCATCCCAGACACATGCAAGTGCAAAATAAAGCACGTGAACTTCTAAATATGCGGGGCCCACTAGGGTTACTGTGCTGTCACTTTCCAAAAATTAGGACCATAAGAAAATATTGCAAGGGGAAAGAAAAACACCAACACCAACACCGGCACCGACAAATTTTTAGCTGACCATAATAAAGAAAAGGAAAAAAGAAAAGAAAAGAAGGTGAAAAATGGAAGGACGAACCTCTACGTAACTGAGGGCGATCACTCTTCAATCCCGAAACCATGATCGTTAAAAGATGATGATGATGGGAGTTTGGAATTAAAATTAGAATTGACGGGATTTAAAATGAGAAAATTAAGATTAATACTTAAAAGGGGGTGTGATAACAAAGGTTCACTGGATTTGTTATGGAAACTAAAAAGGGAAGGAGATGCTTGAGGTGAATAATGGAGAATAAATATCAAAAGACACGTAATGAAATGGTTGGAATTGGACGACGCGAAATAATAACCCAGCTTTCCCAACCAGCTCATGCAGAATCCCTTTTCCGATTATACCCCTCTTCCGATTCCCTGCCTTTCTTGCAGAAATTGATCGGCAGAAACTGATCGACAGAAATTGAGGGAGATTTCAGAGACCCACTCTTATGATTCTGTAATGAACAGATCGAGAAAGCCAAAAAGGAGGAAATCTAGAGAGAGTACGAGAGAGATATAGAGAGAGAGGGAAGATATTTTTTAGAGAGAGGAGGTGTTTGTTGGGTTTGTGTTTTGGATGAATCTGGGGGGGGGGTTGGATTTCAGACTTTATAGACTTGTGCCCAGACCTTGATACGCGCTCGTGTATAAAAAGATTGCTATTCGCTAATGATTTACTGACACGTGTTTTTAATCGATCAAATCGGGCAGTTATGCTCTGCAGTTGCCATATCTAGAGTGCGGTAGAATTTTTAATTTTTTTACATTTATTTGTAATATTAACATAATAAAATAATTTTTAAGACATAAAGCTAACCTATAATGTCAATCACCGCCCGCCTAAAAGGTGTGAGGAGTGATTGCTTATTATTATTATTATTATTATTATTATTATTGATGGACAGGTTGATGGCATGTGATGTGTCACTTCAATTTTGAAAAAATGAAAACATTTTTATTGTTTTTTTTTCTTTGGTTTGAAAAATGAAATGGCAGGCTACGTATCGGATAAGCACACATGTTGCTCTCCTCAATGTATCACCATTGACTGTCTCTTTCTGACGTTAATGTGGGCCACACCGGAGTGTTTTTCTTAATGTAGCATTTAATACTTTTTATTTATTAAGAATATATTAAAATAGTTTTTTATTGTTAATAATAAATTAAAATGATTAAGAAATATATGAATACATCAATTTTGTATTTTTTTAAAAATAAAAAATAATTTGAACCAAGAAAATACACACTGAAGTGTGAAGAATGAGCTTGGAGATTAAAACCTACTTTACAGGTTGGAGCTAATTAATCAGGTTGAATTTGTTTATTTATTTATAAGATTTTTTATTCTAATAATTTAATTTGAGGCTTGAATCTAAGTAATTAAATAATAAAATATATTTTTAATTCATTATTCAGGTGCACATCTCAAAACAATTATTTTCATATATTTATATTTAGTGGGTTGATTTTTCAAAAAGAGATTTCAATTGTATTGGACCTGAATAAAAATCATATATATATATATATATATATATATATATATATATATATATATATATATATATAGTTAAAAATATTTTTGACATTGTCATATCATGCCAAAAAAATTTCATTGAAAATAAAAAATTTTATTTTTATTTAAAAAAAATTGAAACGCATACACAGGCATTATCAAATATTGAAAATCAAGTGAGCGATTCAAATACATATACATATATATATATATATATATATATATATATTAAACACTAATTTTAAACCAAAAAAATAAATGACCAGCTCTCTAAAATGAGGCTAAAGTCCACTCATTAATTAAACGGGCCCATGGCCCAATAAGCAAGGACTACCTGAAGCAAACTCTAGGCCAGCCGATTTCCACTAAAATCAACCCACATCCTGTGAGGGGTGGAAGTCTGCACCTTGTTGTAATTTTTTATTAGCCCTTTGGTCCATTCTTCTTCTACATAGATATTGATTTTTTAATGTTAAGTTTTTATTTAATTTTATCCTTTAATATTTATATTTTTTTTCATTACTAGAATTTAATAAAATATTTTTATTTAATTTTATTTTTATTATTGAGCTGATTAAATCTTGATTTATATATTTTTTTTATCAGATAATAAAGTGGAATAAAATTAATTTGATCTAGTGAAGTCAATAATTTGGGTCATGTTTAGTCAGGCATCGGCGCAAATTATTTACTCAATTTTCAATCAATATAATATACAATGAAAAAAAAAACTCTAGTCAACCATGTTTAATATATCCTTTGACTCGAAACCTCACATTATATTATTATAAATATAATTAAAAGAGATTAGATATTCATTCTAGATTGTGAGTAAAAATATTGTGGATTGTAATGGTGTATTTTTGGGTCGGTTCGCTTCTCGGTTCTTTTGGTTCGGTTGGTTTCCCGGTTTTCCGATTTTTTTTATCATTATTTGCACAATAAAATAGCGTTTCTAGCTCTCAAAAAAGACAAAAAAAACAGTTTATGGGTGGAGGGGCTCTGCAATAATTGCACAATTTTGGACTAGACCAGTCCGGTCCGCCTACGTTTTTATTATTCTATATTTTTTGAAAATGGATAATTACGGATATAAACCGTAATAAGACAAAATTATTGACTTAAGCATAGAGATATACCGATAATTGCCCATTATTTATTATTATTATTTTCTTTATATTGTCGGTGTGTGTCTCACACGCGACCGACAATATTCCGCCTCACGCCATGTTTAGGTGACACGTGAGGGCTGTTCCTGTGACCGGAGATGAGCTATCAGCGTCTTTATCGGTGTGCCTCCACGTGGTCTTCCTCCTGGTACAGTGTGTTTTGTCCTCCGACGGCCGAGGATACGGCTGTGGCTGGTTAAAGCCACTGCAGTCGTTTCTCTCTCTTCTGCACGTCAAAGTGCAGGCTAGCCCCCCGGGTTTGGTGATGTTTCACTTCGGTCCCTGTACTTTTAATTTTGTTTATGTTCCTGATTTTTTTATATAAGTTTTTATTTAGTTCAATTCGGTCCTTCGATTAAAATTAATTCAATGTCAATGTTTCACTTCGGTCCTTCTTTTAATTTTCGGATTGAGTTTAAAAAGATTAATTACATTCGGCACAACAGTTTTAATTTTTTCAATTTATTTATTTGATTGAAATTGATACTATATTTAATTTTCATTTCGGCCCTTATACTTTTAATTTTTTTATTTTAATCCCTTTATTTCTTTATTTTTCTAGAATAATCCTTACTTTTGTCCATGTATATATAAGCGTGCTCTTAGTTTTGATTTTTTTATTTTTGTTATTTTCTTATTTGTTGAGGTGATATTTTTTTCAAAAAAATTAGCTCTTAAATTTTATTTTGGATTTATGATTTAAAAACTGATATTTCTATTTTTTTTTCTCCCTTTGTTATTTCTTTTAGTTTTTTTTATTTTTATTTTCAAGTCAAATAACTTTTTTTACCAAATAATTTTTTTTTTTTTTTATCTTTTGTTAAAGTTTTTAAGATTTTTTTAGTCTTTCATTTATTTTATTTTTTTCATTATTAACACAACAACAACAACAACAACAATAATTTAATTGTGTTTTCTTGCTTACTCTTTTATTAATTTTTTTTAGTTTTTTTCACATGGGATAATTTGATAATTTTTATTGTTGTGACAATAATAATAATGATAATTGTTATTTTTATTTTATTTTTTTGTTTGATCTTTTGTTAAAGTTTTTATGATTTTTTTAATCTTTATTTTTCTTCTTTCATTATTAACACAAATATAATAATGATAATGATAATGATAATGATAATTTAATTGTTTTTCTTGCTTACTATTTTGTTAATGTTTTTTTTCTCGGAATAATTTGATAATTTTTATTATTTTGATAGTAATAAAAATGATAATTTTATATGTTATGACTCCGATGTTACTATTGTTATTGATGCGGATCATCCCAACACCAAGCGTAATCATGCCAACGATTCATTGGAGGTGCCAATTGGGCCAATCACAAGAGCTAGGGCAAAGAAGCTAAACCACCATCACCAATATCATCAATAGCCTCCTCAAAATCCTCATAATCAGCCCACGTTGCCCTTTCGGCCCTACTGCCACTGTTTGCTTTCGGTTCAGCCCCAAGCTTCCTCATATTTTTGGTGCTTGTACCTGTAACTAGCGTAAAATTCATAACCGTATAAGTGTACTGATCGGGATAATTATATTCGTACGTATGTATATAGTATATAGGGTACGTACGTGACAATCTGTAACCAGGTAAAAATATGTACTAGAATATATGGTATGTACGTAATTGGTGTTTATGTACGTGAATGTTGGGATTAAATAATGTACGTAAAAAAAAAAAAATTTAGGAAAAAAAAAATAATTTTAGATGAATTAATTAGTAAATCCTTTGTATATGTAATAAGTATAAATTATAGTATGTAAAATGATGATAGCCAAAAATAACAATAATAATAATAATAATAAAACAATATATATACCTAAATGAATTGCCTTGAAATTCATCATAATTTAAGCCTAATTTAACTTGCATTTCACCATAACTCATTGACACATGGCATAAGCATGAAATGTAAAAGATATTTAAATAAGGCAAATATGTGGGAGAAGGAGACATTTTTTGTTATCTCCCGTAACCCTACAAGAAAGAAAAAAAAAAGAGTGAAAGAGAAGGGAAAAAGGGAAGAAGAAGAAAGGAAAAGCTAAAAAGATTTTGGGGAAAACTTAATCTATGTAAGTAGGTTTCATTTATTTTTGTTTGTATATGCTTTCCATTTTTTTTTGTGAGTTGTTTAATTAATTTCAAATGTGATTATGATGGTTTTGTAATGAGTTTGACTCTTGATGTTGATGATGGATGGTTAAGCATGCATGATGAAAAGTGTGCTTGGTGTGAAAATTCTGAATTTCTTTTAGGGATGGAAAAACCCGAATTTGAGGTGAATTATTTCGGGATCTTGGAGTGAGTTTTAGGAAAAATGAAAAGCATGAAAGTTGTGGATATATATGTCTACTACATCCCTGTGAAATTTCATAATTTTTAGAAAAATATACAGGTAGTTATGACTGATATGGCGTGGGTTGCTCAAATGGATACCTGCTGGAAAAATATTTCCTGTCCGAAATTTTGTGTGAATTATTTCGGGATCTTGGAGTGAGTTTTAGGAAAATTTCAAAGAATGAAAGTTGTGTATATATATGTCTACTACATCCCTGTGAAATTTCATAATTTTTAGAAAAATATACATGTAGTTATGACTGATATGGAGTGGGTTGCTCAAATGGATACCTGCTGGAAAAATATTTCTGTCCGAAATTTTGTGTGAATTATTTCGGGATCTTGGAGTGAGTTTTAGGAAAATTTCAAACAATGAAAGTTGTGTATATATATGTCTACTACATTCCTGTGAAATTTAGTAATTTTTAGAAAAATATACATGGAGTTATGACTGATATAACGTGGGTTGCTCAAATGGATACCTGCTGGAAAAAATATTTTCCATCCGAAATTGTGTGTGAGTTATTTCGAGATCTTAGAGTGATTGTTAGGAAAAATACAAAGAAGAAAAGTTGTTGACCTATATGTCTACTATTTCTCCTTAAAATTTCGTAATTTTTAGATATATATTTATAAAATTAAGTGGGCTTAGATTTAGATGAATGTGGGCATGAAATAAACCCATGGACTTAACCTAAAACATATGGGCTTGAAGAAAAAAAAAAATGTGTGGATTCTATTAAATGGACTTAAGTTAAAACAAGATGGACTTAAACTTATAACTAAGGTGGACTTAGATCAAAACAAATGGATTTGGGCTTGGGTTAAAAGAAATGAGTTTAAACTAAGATAAAGTTAATAAACTTGGATCAAGCTAATGGGCCTAGAATAAACTAAATGGACTTGGGCTACAAGTAAAAAGCTTGGTTTGAAAAATAGATGGGCTAAGATTAAAAGAAATGAGCTTTGACAAAATAAATAAATAAATTTATTCTTTTAATAAGGGAAATATTTAAATCTTAATATTAATGGAATTAATGAACAATATTAATGAGCGGAGGTTGTGTTCCCGCTATGAGTACCATGATTGGTATGTGAACGATGGATGAATCCCGAGTGTGAGTTGGACCGTGAGAATGGTTTGAGAAATACGAATTGGTACCTGAGTTGTTTGAATGTGATTAAACATGTCATCACGTGCATCACGTGCATTGGGGGGAATTAATTTGAGAGAAATCATTGAGTCTTGAATTGACACGGTTTGATAACCGAATTGAGTGGAATGGGTAATAGCAAGGAATCCATAGTGCGAGCTCTATTTACTAACACCGTTAAGCGAGGGATAATTCCGCTAACCGTGTGCTACAACGAGGGATAATGCCGTTGCGAGCAGTAGGTGATATTGAGATCACTGAGAGAAAGTAATAGAGCAGTAGGTGATAACATGATCACCGAGTGATAGTGCGCACGGACTTGCATATACCTAGGGTACCCGGATTAAAATAGATGAAAATGTGGGAAACACAAAAGCATTGCATATCACGTGCATCACCCTACTTACTGAGCTTTGGCTCATTCTGTTATTGTATTTGTGTGTTGTTCAGGCAAGGGTAAGGTTAAGCTGATCGGGGATGCTACCGGTTCTCGCTAAAAGAGGCTCATGTGTCACTGATAAAAATTAGGAATATCTTTTGTGGAAAAAAAAAGTACGAGCCTAATTTGTAAATTAAATATCTAGGCATTTTGAGTATTTTGTAAATTATAGAATTGTTCTAAGGATGTTGTAAATTATCCCGTACGTTTTCAACAGTGTAGTTATCTATGTATTTTGTTGTTTATGATGGAGGAAATAGGGGACTTAGTCCCAACAGTGTGGCGAACCTGGTCACGCCAGTTAGGTAACTAGCAAGGGAGCTGGGGGCGTCACATTTAGTGGTATCAGAGCTTAGGTTTAGTAAGTTGGGTAGAGTCCTAAGTGTCACATGAGCCCGAGAACCAGTACACTCTTCGACGATAAATAAATAAATAAATTTCTGATTTATTCCCTGTTTGGTTCAATAACTGTATATGATTGTTGTGTATGTTCTGTGTTGTTATACAATTATACACCGTAAAATAATGACGATTATAAATATTCGCGTTGTAGATGCCGTATATACGACGCGTACCCCAAGTTGCGAGGACCCGTAGGCAGAGGGTCACTCTAGCTGCTTATTGGTGGAACTAAATAACCTTGTTATGACACCGGATCAGGACATAGTTACTCACGTGACTAGAGTACATAATTTGATTCAGCAGATAGTATTTGCTGATGCCAGTTTTACCCAGTACCGCAACCAGGATTATATGCGGATGACTTTACGCAGGACTCTCCTACCCAGGGATCAGCAGTTGTTGGATGAGGTATGGGAGGGTCAAATCAACCAAAATTGTTATCGGGACATAATCCGAGCCTTCTTACCAATCCAGATTAGACGGACCCTCATTAGGATGATGTATAATTGGGGTCTACCTGTGGAGATTGCTCGTGAGATCGGACATATTGCATCAGTTGATGCTATCGATTGGTGGAGGGTAGAGGGCGCCCTTCCACGACGCGTCCGATACATGTTCTGATCTATGAGCCGCACTACTAAGAAATAGTACGATGTAGTAGCTTCCGTACCCTTTTGATATGATTAGGAATACTCTTTTTGGTTATAATTATGGTACAAAAACCCTTAGGAGTTGATGTGCTTATAGAAGCCGATTTTGTATGAAATGCTTAATATATATATGAAAAATTTATAAATTTTCGTATATATATATCTGAATGACTTTTGTTATATATTGCATATGATATGAAAGGTTATCGATATCATAACTAACCTAGATATAACATGACATGTATAAAGCTAAACCATGCCGCCAAGAAGGAACCCGGTGCGAAAAGGAGGAGAAGGAATCTCCAATGATAACAATGTAAACCAACAAGATATATTGAATCGTATGTTGGACATACTGCAGCAACAACAACAGGCAATGCAACAACAACAACAAACTCATACGGAACAAATGGAACAACTTCTGGCTATGCGCCAACAACCTCCACCTCCGTCGCCTCAGCATAGGAATGACGCCGTGGAGAGATTCCGCAAAATGAATCCTCAAGAATTCTCTGGAGGTGTTAACCCAATGAAAGCGGAAGAGTGGATTAAATCCTTGGAGGCGATATTTGAATATCTACACTTCAATGATAACGAAAGAGTGTCGTGTGCTATCTTCATGCTAACCACAGATGCCCGCACCTGGTGGGAAAGTGCACGAGTAACAGTTAATGTACCCACTTTAACCGGGAGAAGTTTAAGGAAATGTTTTACAACAAGTATTTCACTGCTGATGTAAAGGCTAGGAAGATTCAGGACTTTCTAGAATTGAAGCAAAATGGAATGTCGGTAGGAGAATATGTACGAAGATTTGAACAAGGGTGTCGATTTGTTCCATTCATTGCCGAGGATGAAAACTTGAAAAAGAATCGGTTTTTAATAGGACTGAACCCGAGAGTCCGGAGTATGGTACGGATGTCTGCTGCTAATACTTTTTCAGAAATGGTAGACAAAGCTCTGCTAGCAGACGAGGATCAGAAAGAGATTTCAAAGGAGATACAACAGAAAAGGCAAACATTTAAATCTAGAACTTCTTCCTCTGGGCCATTAAGACAAGCCTTGCCAAGAAACTTCAACCGAAGCGGTGGTCCAGGAAGTGCACGAGCTGTCAGACCAACACCATATACCCCAAGGTTACTACTAGGTAGTCAACCAAGACCAATGTTGGGTAACCAACCTCGGTGCAATAAATGTGGGAGGTTTCACACTAGGGAGTGTCCACCGGATATGAGAACTTGCTTTATCTGTCACAAGCAAGGGCACATAGCCTCTAACTGTCCCCAAGTACAGAAACGAGGACCGGGAAGAGTACCTGCCCGGGTGTATACGATGACTCAAGAGGAGGCTGACCGGAAGGACTCGACAGTGATTTGTGGTAATGTCTCACTCCTTGGCTTGATTACTTATGTTTTGATTGATTCTGGTGCTACTCATTCATTCATATCAAAAACATTGGTAGAAAGCCTAGGTATTAAACCCGAAACATTGGCAGTAGGATATCTGATAGTAGTCCCTTCTGGAGAGTATATGGAGTCGACAAGCCTAGTAAAACAGTGTCCAATACAGATTGAGGATAGGAGTTTGGAGGCAGATTTGATAGTACTGGACCTTCAAGATTTTGACTTGATTCTAGGAATGGATTGGTTATCGAAGTACGGTGCCCATATCGATTGTCGGGGTAAGAGAGTAGTTTTTAATCTACTTGGAGGTGAGCAGTTAGAATTTAAGGCTGATATGAAGTTTCAACCAATACCGATCATCTCAGCTGTAAAAGCTCGGAAGATGCTAGGAAAAGGGTGTATAGGGTACCTAGCACATGTGCTGGATAGTCAGGTAGAGCAAGAGTCGAAGCCGGAAGATATAGAGGTTGTACAGGAGTATTTAGATGTGTTCCCAGAAAGTTTGACTACGTTGCCACCAGAGAGAGAGGTGGAATTTGAGATTGAATTAAAGCCGGGAACGACTCCAATTTCTAAGACTCCCTACAGGATGGCCCCAGCAGAGTTGAAGGAGCTAAAGGTGCAACTACAAGATTTATTGGATAAGGGATTCATACGCCCTAGTTCCTCGCCATGGGGAGCTCCAGTACTATTCGTGAAGAAGAAAGATGATAGTTTGCGGTTATGCATTGACTATCGAGAGTTGAACCGGGTGACAATTAAAAATAAGTATCCGTTGCCCCGAATTGATGACTTATTCGACCAATTGCAAGGTGCGATGGTGTTCTCCAAGATAGATCTGCAATCAGGATATCACCAGTTGAGAGTAAGATCGGAGGATGTGAAGAAGACAGCTTTCAGAACGAGATACGGCCACTACGAATTCCTAGTAATGCCGTTTGGATTGACTAATGCTCCAGCCGCCTTTATGGACTTGATGAATCGAGTCTTTAAAGGATTCTTGGATAAATTTATCATTATATTCATCGATGATATTCTGGTTTATTCTCGAAGCCATGAGGAGCATAGGGAACATTTAAGAGCTACCTTACATCTATTAAGGGAGCAACAATTGTACGCCAAATTCAAGAAATGCGAATTTTGGCTAAAGCAAGTTGCTTTTCTTGGCCATGTGGTGACAAAAGAGGGTATAGCAGTAGATCCAAGAAAAGTAGAGGCTATCCAAAACTGGCCTACCCTAAAGAACGTGAAAGAGGTACGAAGTTTCTTAGGGCTAGCTGGTTACTATCGAAGATTTGTGGAGGGCTTCTCTAAGATAGCCAGACCTCTTACTAACTTGATGAAAAAGAATGCCAAGTTTCAGTGGACGGATGCTTGTGAGGAGAGTTTTCAAGAATTAAAGCAAAGACTAGTCACCGCCCCAGTGCTAACCATTCCGTCTGAAAGTGGAAACTTCGTGGTATATAGCGATGCTTCTAAAAATGGGCTAGGAGCGGTGTTGATGCAGAATGGAAGAGTAATAGCCTATGCATCGCGGCAGCTAAAAGAATACGAATGGAATTATCCAACACATGATCTGGAATTAGCGGCGGTAGTATTTGCCTTAAAAATATGGAGACATTACTTATACGGAGAAAAGTGTGAAATATATACGGATCACAAAAGCTTACGATATATCTTCACACAAAAGGAGCTGAATATGAGGCAAAGAAGGTGGTTAGAGCTAGTAAAGGACTATGACTGTACAATCAACTACCACCCGGGAAAAGCCAACGTTGTTGCCGATGCTTTAAGCAGAAAATCGATGGCACCGATGCGATTAATTCAACAGCCGATAGCGAGGGACTTTCAAAGGCTAGAACTGGAAGTGATTCCTATGGGCCACAAGAATATTATATCAGCTTTGATAGTCCAACCGACTCTGCAGGAGAGAATCAAGATAGAGCAACAGAAGGATGTAAAGCTGACTGAAATAAAACAGAGTATAGAGGCTGGGAAAGAGTCTAATTTTACGATGGATGAAAAAGACGTAATCAAATTTAAGGGAAGGTTGTGTGTTCCCTCGGTAAAGGACTTGAAGGAAGAGATATTAAGGGAAGCACATGCAACTCCATACTCGATACACCCAGGAAGCACAAAAATGTATCGGGATTTACGAAAATGTTATTGGTGGCCTGGAATGAAGAAAGACGTGGCAAATCATGTAGCAAGATGTCAGATTTGTCAACAAGTGAAAGCGGAGCACCAAAGACCTTCAGGAACGTTAAAACCACTAGCAATTCCAGAATGGAAATGGGAGCATGTAACTATGGATTTTGTCATGGGATTGCCAAGGTCAGAGAAGGGGTCTGATGCTATTTGGGTGATTGTGGATAGGTTAACCAAGTCAGCCCATTTTCTTCCAGTTAAGACCACCTATAATCTGAACCAGTTTGCCCAGTTATACATTGATGAGATTGTAAGATTACATGGGATTCCAATCTCAATTGTATCTGATCGAGATCCAAGGTTCACTTCTGTATTTTGGAAGAGTCTGCATAAAGCCTTGGGCACAAAGCTAAACTTCAGCACAGCTTATCATCCGCAAACTGACGGGCAATCCGAACGAGTAATTCAGATTTTAGAAGACATGTTGCGAGCATGTGTTCTAGATTGGTCGGGAAAATGGGAGAAATATGTACGCTTAGCTGAATTTGCGTATAACAATAGCTACCAAGCTTCAATTGGAATGGCTCCGTATGAAGCTTTATATGGACGCCGATGTAGATCTCCCGTGCATTGGGATGAAGTAGGAGAAAGAAAGTTGCTGGGACGAGTTGGTGCAACAAACAGTGAAGCAATGGATAAAATCCGTCAACGATTAAAAACAGCTCAAAGCAGACAGAAAAGCTACGCCGACAGGAGACGAAGGGATCTAGAATTTGAAATCGGTGACTATGTGTTCCTAAGGGTTTCACCGATGAAAGGTGTGCTGCGATTCGGAAAGAAAGGAAAGCTGAGTCCCCGATACATTGGGCCATTCGAGATACTGGATCGAGTAGGCGATAAGGCATATCGCCTGTTGCTACCATCATCCTTAGCGGGTGTGCATAATGTGTTTCATGTATCTATGCTAAGGAAGTGCATTGGAGAGCCTAGCCAAATTTTGGAGACAGACATACCAAACCTTACTCCTGACTTGACATATGAAGAGAGACCAGTCCAGATTTTGGATAGTCAAGTCAAACAGTTAAAGCACAAGGAGATTAGGCTAGTTAAAGTTATGTGGGAGAATCACGATCGCGAAGAAATGACTTGGGAGCTGGAGGATGAGATGAGAGAAAAATACCCGATATTATTCGAATAGGTCAATTTCGAGGACGAAATTTCTTTTAAGGAGGGGAGAAATGTAACTAGCGTAAAATTCATAACCGTATAAGTGTACTGATCGGGATAATTATATTCGCACGTATGTATATAGTATATAGGGTACGTACGTGACAATCTGTAACCAGGTAAAAATATGTACTAGAATATATGGTATGTACGTAATTGGTGTTTATGTACGTGAATGTTGGGATTAAATAATGTACGTAAAAAAAAAAATTTAGGAAAAAAAATAATTTTAGATGAATTAATTAGTAAATCCTTTGTATATGTAATAAGTATAAATTATAGTATGTAAAATGATGATAGCCAAAAATAACAATAATAATAATAATAATAAAACAATATATATACCTAAATGAATTGCCTTGAAATTCATCATAATTTAAGCCTAATTTAACTTGCATTTCACCATAACTCATTGACACATGGCATAAGCATGAAATGTAAAAGATATTTAAATAAGGCAAATATGTGGGAGAAGGAGACATTTTTGTTATCTCCCGTAACCCTACAAGAAAGAAAAAAAAAAGAGTGAAAGAGAAGGGAAAAAGGGAAGAAGAAGAAAGGAAAAGCTAAAAAGATTTTGGGGAAAACTTAATCTATGTAAGTAGGTTTCATTTATTTTTGTTTGTATATGCTTTCCATTTTTTTGTGAGTTGTTTAATTAATTTCAAATGTGATTATGATGGTTTTGTAATGAGTTTGACTCTTGATGTTGATGATGGATGGTTAAGCATGCATGATGAAAAGTGTGCTTGGTGTGAAAATTCTGAATTTCTTTTAGGGATGGAAAAACCCGAATTTGAGGTGAATTATTTCGGGATCTTGGAGTGAGTTTTAGGAAAAATGAAAAGCATGAAAGTTGTGGATATATATGTCTACTACATCCCTGTGAAATTTCATAATTTTTAGAAAAATATACAGGTAGTTATGACTGATATGGCGTGGGTTGCTCAAATGGATACCTGCTGGAAAAATATTTCCTGTCCGAAATTTTGTGTGAATTATTTCGGGATCTTGGAGTGAGTTTTAGGAAAATTTCAAAGAATGAAAGTTGTGTATATATATGTCTACTACATCCCTGTGAAATTTCATAATTTTTAGAAAAATATACATGTAGTTATGACTGATATGGAGTGGGTTGCTCAAATGGATACCTGCTGGAAAAATATTTCTGTCCGAAATTTTGTGTGAATTATTTCGGGATCTTGGAGTGAGTTTTAGGAAAATTTCAAACAATGAAAGTTGTGTATATATATGTCTACTACATTCCTGTGAAATTTAGTAATTTTTAGAAAAATATACATGGAGTTATGACTGATATAACGTGGGTTGCTCAAATGGATACCTGCTGGAAAAAATATTTTCCATCCGAAATTGTGTGTGAGTTATTTCGAGATCTTAGAGTGATTGTTAGGAAAAATACAAAGAAGAAAAGTTGTTGACCTATATGTCTACTATTTCTCCTTAAAATTTCGTAATTTTTAGATATATATTTATAAAATTAAGTGGGCTTAGATTTAGATGAATGTGGGCATGAAATAAACCCATGGACTTAACCTAAAACATATGGGCTTGAAGAAAAAAAAATGTGTGGATTCTATTAAATGGACTTAAGTTAAAACAAGATGGACTTAAACTTATAACTAAGGTGGACTTAGATCAAAACAAATGGATTTGGGCTTGGGTTAAAAGAAATGAGTTTAAACTAAGATAAAGTTAATAAACTTGGATCAAGCTAATGGGCCTAGAATAAACTAAATGGACTTGGGCTACAAGTAAAAAGCTTGGTTTGAAAAATAGATGGGCTAAGATTAAAAGAAATGAGCTTTGACAAAATAAATAAATAAATTTATTCTTTTAATAAGGGAAATATTTAAATCTTAATATTAATGGAATTAATGAACAATATTAATGAGCGGAGGTTGTGTTCCCGCTATGAGTACCATGATTGGTATGTGAACGATGGATGAATCCCGAGTGTGAGTTGGACCGTGAGAATGGTTTGAGAAATACGAATTGGTACCTGAGTTGTTTGAATGTGATTAAACATGTCATCACGTGCATCACGTGCATTGGGGGGGAATTAATTTGAGAGAAATCATTGAGTCTTGAATTGACACGGTTTGATAACCGAATTGAGTGGAATGGGTAATAGCAAGGAATCCATAGTGCGAGCTCTATTTACTAACACCGTTAAGCGAGGGATAATTCCGCTAACCGTGTGCTACAACGAGGGATAATGCCGTTGCGAGCAGTAGGTGATATTGAGATCACTGAGAGAAAGTAATAGAGCAGTAGGTGATAACATGATCACCGAGTGATAGTGCGCACGGACTTGCATATACCTAGGGTACCCGGATTAAAATAGATGAAAATGTGGGAAACACAAAAGCATTGCATATCACGTGCATCACCCTACTTACTGAGCTTTGGCTCATTCTGTTATTGTATTTGTGTGTTGTTCAGGCAAGGGTAAGGTTAAGCTGATCGGGGATGCTACCGGTTCTCGCTAAAAGAGGCTCATGTGTCACTGATAAAAATTAGGAATATCTTTTGTGGAAAAAAAAAAGTACGAGCCTAATTTGTAAATTAAATATCTAGGCATTTTGAGTATTTTGTAAATTATAGAATTGTTCTAAGGATGTTGTAAATTATCCCGTACGTTTTCAACAGTGTAGTTATCTATGTATTTTGTTGTTTATGATGGAGGAAATAGGGGACTTAGTCCCAACAGTGTGGCGAACCTGGTCACGCCAGTTAGGTAACTAGCAAGGGAGCTGGGGGCGTCACAGTACCAGCCTCATTACCACGTTTCTCCACCTTATCAAGTCTGTCACACACGTTTCCCATCACAAAATTCATCCTCTCAATCATCTGTGTCATGGCTTGCATTTGGAACATAAGTTCTCCCTCGGGATGGGGTGGTGTGTTGTTTATCTATATTCGTTGGGTGGGGGTTTTCGTTTCCAATAGTGCTGGTGCCTAGGTACAAGTTATCTTTGTGTCACATTCCTATCAAACCTGATTTACTTGGCTTTTCCGGAAATTGGTGTCTTTGCGTGTGGGTTGCGTGACCACGTGATCACGAAGTTCGCATCAGTTATAATAGGGTGTGTTGATCTATTTCATTATATTAAAGTTTGTTTATATAAATATTATATTTTAATTTTGATCCAGTAAATCTTATAAAAATTGTTTGCTCAGCCCGCAAAGTAGAACAAATATTTTTTAAAATTTTCAAGTTAAATGATTTTTTTCAGCTACTAATTTTTATTTTTATTTTATCATCTATTATATTTTTTTATTTTCTCTTTTATTAAAGTTTTTATGCTCTTTTTGGTCTCTGATTTAATTTTGCTTTTTTTCATTATTAGAGAAATAATAATAATAATAATAATAATAATAATAATAATTTTTATTCTTATTCTTATTTTTTTTTCTGTTAATTTTTTTGTATTTTTTTCTCTAGGTAATTTATTGATTTTATTATTTTGGCAATGATAGTGATGATAATTTCAAATGTTAAAACTTCAATGTTACTTTTATTAAAGTTTTTATGTTTTTTTGGTCTTTGATTTAATTTTGCTTTTTTCATTATTAGAACAACAAAAACAACAACAACAACAACAACAACAATAATAATTTTTATTTTTATTTTTATTTGTTTTTCTGTTAATTTTTTTTGTATTTTTTCCTATGGGTAATTTATTGATTTTATTATTTTGACAGTGATGGTGATGATAATTTTAAATGTTAAAACTTCAATGTTACTGTTGTTATAATAAAGTATGTTCATGTGTTTCATTATATCAAACTTTACATGTATAAATATTCTATTTTAATTTCAACAGTTATAAAAATTGCTTACTCGACCTCCGACGTAGTGTAAATTGACAACATTACAAAGATTGATGTAAATGTTGAAAAAAAACTATGTTTTCCCTTTTTTTTTTTGTTGAAAAACTTTTGAGTCAATTACCTATTTCCGTCTCTTTGATGTTAAAGCCTCGATATTATTATTGCGGTAAGGTGTATTGATAAGTTGTATCATATCAAACTTTACATGTATAAATATTTTATTTTATTTTTAAATTTGTAAAATTTATAAATTACTTCAAATCCAACTATTATAAAAATTATATATTGCCCGCAACGTAGTGCAGTCAATCTAACTAGTAAAACCTAAATTAACTCAGATAAGTTATAAAATTTATAACTCGAGTCATAAAATTAAAATAATATCATGAAAATAAATTGAAAAAAACTAATAAAACTCTCCCTCAAATAAAATTAACATTAGAAAATAAAAATAAAACAAAGTACAGTAACAAAGGAAGAGGGGAATGATGGTTTAGTACTTGTTAACTCCGACCAGTATATAATTAAAATAAACAAAAAACACAATAGAGGCGAGTCTGCAAAGGCCGGCAGGACCAAAATGATACAGCAATCATTTTGCACCTTTCACCATCAAGAAAAAGATAGGGACCAGGTATATAAAATAAAATAAAATGAAGGCGTTCAGTCCACGCCATCATCTTTGAATGGCTTCTCTTAACTGGTAAGATCTTCTGGTGGTATCCCATGCATCTTCTCCTGCCTTCTCCATCTCCCCCATCTTTCTGATTACCTATTTGTTGCTGTGTTTTATTTTTTATTTTTTTCAAATCATAACATGTTTAGAACCAGAAATCCACTCTCTTTTTGCAACACCAAGGAAAGAACAGGTGAAAAGGTTGTAAAAAGGTAGGCTGAGTGAGCATCTCCAAGGAAAAGGATCACAGTAGTGGTCTTGGAGATAAAATCATGACAGCGAAGACACATCCTGGTAGATTCTGAACACATGTTCGTGTGTGTGTGTGTGTGTGTGTGTAGCAGAAAGGAACAGAAATAGTGCTGTCTCCATCCTGTTAGCAGCGACACGCGAACAATTACATTCAATAAAAACTGGTTGAGGAACAACTATGGAGAAATTTAACCCTTGTAGCGTAATAACTATTTCAGGATAGGAAAAAAGAAAAAAAGATGGCGTCTATTTCAGTGGGCAGATTATTGGCAAGATATTAAATGCTTCACGTATCCAAAGGAAGTTGCTTCCACCGCCTGCAATGGTCCTGATTTATGCATCCAGGGGTCCATGAACACCTGATCAGAAAGAATATTCACCGATTAACCTGTTCACATCAGAAAAATGCTGTCAGATCGATTTCAAATGGGCACACACGTGACATCTGATTTTTTTCCGCGTTCAGATATTTGGGAAGCGTTTTGGATCTTGAGCCACTGAGGATGGCGCTTCCTCATCTCCGGTGCGGGAGAGATTTTGGAGGCAGATCACATGGAAGACGCCAAATGAAATGACTTGACGAGCTAATAAGCTTAGCAGTATCTACTCGCATCAACAAGTTGAACAAGAAAACATGCAATAGCAATAACAAAAATGCAAAATAAAAACGTGATAAGGGACCGTGCTATATAAAGGGAACAGTTTTGTCCTGGGGCCATGGACGGCTAGAAAGGGAAATTGGTGGAAGCCATGAATAACGATACTAAATACGGTGCATATTTAGGCCGGCACATGACTTTAAGTAGGGTAGACTGAGAGAAAAAAAGATTTTTGCGGCTAACCCCGACAAGATGGTTTCAGACCATTCGTTGTTTGGAAGGATGACAATTAAAGATAAGCAGGTAACTGGCTGCATTTGCTTCTTTCAAATATAATAAATGCCCTCAAGTTGGATCACTAGCAACCACTAGGGAAGACGAATATGCCCGAACAATTAAACTATATTGGGTGGTGTCGATGGAATTCATCATCTAAAAATTCAAAAGTTTGGGATGTTATAGAAAATACAGAAGAGATTTTCCAGGGAAGGTAAAGAGAATGGAAAGATTTACCCATCTTGCCACTTAGAGGAGCATCACTGACTGCGCTTCCAGCACTCAAGGGTCTGCCACCACTGCTTGTTGGTGCCACCATTTGATTCTGCTGTCCTGTTTGCGAGCCAAACCCGAACATGTTCATGGGCTGCAAGACCAAACCCATGCAGAAACAACATTATCACTAAATTATTGTCTAATCAAGAGATCATACAGCAATTTACATTACTGAAAAGCCATAGAGCAAAAATTATGTCTCGTGAAACGTGGAGTAACATAGAACCTGAAAAGCGGATTGCATAGGAAAGCCCATGTAACGTGCATACTGGTTAGGGAAAGCCGGATTTTGCATCTGATTTTGAAAATTAACTGGATTCAACACCGGAGTTTGGCACATCACTCCCTGGTTCTGTGTCGGAGCCATAGAAATGGATTGATCAATGAGTGGGACCCTAGGCAAATGCATAGGATTTTGCATAGAAGGCAGAGGGGGGACCATTCCCATTCCCATGCGAGACATGAAATGCTGCACTCCTGGAAACATCATAGGGGCCATCCCACTGCCCATCCACATTACCTGAAACACCTAGAAAAAGTCATCAATGGCTTGAATTGAGTTAACGGGGATGATAAGGCCCAAACTATGATTTTACAAGATTCGACGCCAGACCTGAAGCTGTAACTGAAGTGACTTCAAGTACTCAATTGCCTCATCCAGCATTGATGCTTTATCTGTCTGCAACATTAGGACTAGCTTAACTTCATAGGAGGAGGAACATTCTGGAAGTAAGAGAATAAAAGTCCGGAGCAAAACTCCTGTTATGCTATAATTCAACTTAAAGTGCTCGATTCAACTCCACTATTATTTAGGCTAAACACCAAGGAAATTCTGGACAACAATTATGCCTCTATCTTTGGTCATATATTCTCAAAAGGCCAAGGTGATCATTCCCTTTTTTCACATCGTGGACTTGCTCTTATCTAAACCTACTTTTCCCCAATTGCTCATTTCCAAATCTATCCTTTATTCACTTGCCACAAATACAGCTTAAACTTCGTTTCTTTATCCAATTATTCAATCATAATTTCATAAACATGCTAGGCCTTTTCTTTGGAAAACAGCAAACAGAGGTAAAGTTTTGAGCTAACCACAGGTGATTAGATAGAAAAAGTATCTTAGGCATGCAAAGTCAAGAGTAGCAGAGAAAGATAGCTAAACTTCAACTAAAAAGTTTAGAAAAGAAGACCTTGTAGCAGTGAGGTATGAGCTCTTGCAATGCTCTCATCTTCTCATTAATTCTATCCCTCCGTCTCTGCATGCAAGTGGACAATAGTTGAGTAACTAACAGTACAATCTTTGAATCTTGAAACGTGATGAGATCAAGTATCCCTACCCTTTCCGAGAGGTTATGCACTTCAGCTGCGCGACTCCTGCGGGTAGATCCTGATCGTTTGGCTGGATTGTTTCCTGCCATTGAATCGATATCCGCATCCTGTATCATTCACAACTAATGTTCGTCATACAAAGTTTAACAAATTTACAAGTAGATGAAGAGAGTTTGTGTTTTCACCTCACTTTGGTACTCAGAATCCCCTGTGTCTATAGTTTTTCTTTTCTGGCTACTATTAGGTCCTGCAGATTGCTTACATGTTCTACCAAAACTACTACCTGATCCACCTGAGGATGAAGTAAGAGTAGCCTCAAGTGTCTCAGTTTTGCCTCTCTCACTCTGGGAGACTATTTTTCGTGAATCATCCATGGAGGGTCCAGTAGAAAAGCCAGTACTAGTCCCAATAGCATTACTAGAAGCACGGCTCATATCAAGATCATGTGGAATTTGGTTGCTTGACCCTACTGTTACCACCGAACACTCCCTGACTTCTCCTTGTGGGGAATTTCCAGATCCCTGCCCTCCAAATTGCGAAGTTCTAAAATCACCTCCTTTAAAGGGGGCGAAGAACTGAGAAAAGTTAGCATTAACAGCTTTATCAAATCCTCCTACACCAGTATGATTTTTCTCCAGGACTTGAGTTCTTGGAGGAAGCATTTGATTTCCTAAGAACTCAGAAACCAGAGGAGGTTTATTGTTGTTGAGTTGTAGCTGATGCTGTTGTTGTGAAGGTGCCGAGGCATCAAATTTAGCCGACTTTTCTTCCAAAATTTGATCAGAAAGTGGTGGTGGCAATTCCGAGAAAAAATTGGAACAGAACTCCTTTTCAAAGGAATCTTCAAGAGGGTATTGAATCCAAGACACCGTCTCATCATCTTGAATCAAATGACTTGAATTCAGGATTGATCCACTGCCCTTTACGGTCGGTGAATCATGTTTTTGTACATGAGGATTTGGTTTTCTTAGTGCTTGGCTATGTAAAACTACCTGCCCATTACGCCATAGCAGCTCTACTAGGTCATTGTTTGGCCTGCATGAGGTAAAAGATGGGGAAACCAAAATCAACAACCTTTAAAAAGATAGATGCTTTGAAGATGAAAAAAACAAAATTTAGAGAAAGTACAGACTCTGTGGGCTGCTTCTGATTGGATACAGGAAGACCACCCTCAAAATTCCAATCAGGAATACAATGATTCATGGCTGAGTAGACGCAGATATCCTGTTAAACACCATGAAGTTTAAAATATTTGAAAAAACAAGTATTAACAATTATTATCAGTCATAACAAAGATAACACTTTGTGTCATTATCCGTGTCTTATAAAATAGTCAGAGACAAAAACACACGAGGATAAACCATTTAACACATAATTAGTAAATTAATTGACTTGTTAATAAAATAACAATGAAATGGAATTAAATAATATCAATATTGTATCTCATAAAGACAGGGTGAAAGGGAAGAAAAGGCAACAATATGAAGCCCCCTACTTGAAAGAAGAAGAAGAGGAAGAAAACAAGATCAGCACCGATTAAAGACTGAAGATTTTGAAATCAAAACTCACTGGAAAGTCCTCAAGAAAACAAAAGGAGGCAGTCTTTTGAAGAGTTTTCAAAGAAACCAATTACTTTCTCAAAAACTAAAAATCCCACAAAAGTTTTGTAAGGAAAAAAGAAACTTGGCAGAGAAGAAGATAAGGAAAAAAGAAAAAAACATTCTGCTGGCCTGCAAAAAAGAATCAAACAAAGTGGGACTTTAAAAAGTACTCCACTCCCACCAGTGGGAAAGACAAGGGAAATGAAATCAAAGCACTCCTGACCTCACCAAATTTCCCCTGTACAACAGACTGAACTTCTTCAACTTCCAATATAATCCCCTCTCCCTCTCTCTCTCTCTCTCTGAAACGCTGTGAAATGGGTGTAATGAGAAATTTGAGAATGGACAGGACCCAGAGAGAGAAAGTGGAGATAAATGAAGAGTGTCTGTTCTTAACTCTCAGTTACAAAGACATGGACATGACACAGACTCTTACTCTTAGAGTGTTGAGACCTGAGGGAAAGATTCTGTAGTCACCCAACTCATTTTTTTTAGTCTGCAGTTACTCACACTGTCGTCCACGTGCCAGACGATCAGCGAGTTAGTTTCTTTTGTGTGGGCCAGGTTGGTGAAATTGGGAAGGGTTAGGAAATCAAGGAGGAGGAAGCAGGAGAGGGTGGAAAATCTGAAATGTCTAGAGAAGAAATGCCACTTGGTGTGGAGTTATTTGTTTATGAGGGACCAATACTGTCAGAAACACCGTTTATGACAACTCATCCATATAGTGGCCGGTTGGGTTTGGATTAGATTTGCTTTGATACTGGCCCAGTTGGATTTTATTGACTTTCTTCTTCAGCCATAAATTTGGAAGTAGATTCTTTATTTTTATGATTTTTCAAAATTCTACATATCACTTTCATGTTCTTTTAATTTGCTGGTTTAAATGTTAATAAATGAAAAAAAAAGTATACATTACTTGTTCGACCATGTAAGAAATGGGAAATTAGTTGTCTCACACTCAAATCGTGATCTGGTTTAAAAAAATATATATAATTGTCTTGTTTAACCTTAGCTTATATGTAAAAATAAAATACTGTCAAGAAACTAAAAAAAAAATAAGGAAGTGAAATGAAAAGACGATAAAATTAGAGATGTTTTTTTCCTTTTACGAGTTAGAAATTTTTTTCTAATAAGTCAAAGATATGTTTTTTTCTTTGACACATAAGAGGTTTGAAAGCTATTAGAAAAAGAAAGACTTTTTATTTCTTTTTTCCATCAAAAGGTAAAAAGGATGAACTATAAAGACTCATTGCATTCTTGAAAGAAAGGGCTTTCAACCATTCTTTAATGTATCTTTATTTCTAGAGTATTTCTTTAAATACCATTGTCTATTATTTATATATAAAAAAAATCCTTGCTTAAGCATCAAATAGTCCCTGAATTCACTAAAAAAACATTTTGCAGTATCAAACATTAGTCATCAATCACTTTGGCCATGAATAATTTATCATATTACTAAAACTAAGAGATTAATCGATTATCCAAGACATAAATTATCTCCTAAACTACTTGAAATTTTGAGGACATCAATAATAGAGTTGTTTATGGAAGCCTAATAAAAGTCATTAATAACTCTTTCAAAACTGGTTTATTGACATCCTCAACCACTGTAAAAAAAAAAAAAAGATAATCAAAATACTCATGAAAATGGGATGTGTCATGGAATTTCCTAGAGTTGTTGATATATTTACTTCATTAGAGATTGTACAACACTTCAATAAGGAGTATGAAAGGCTATGCCACAATTTGATCGCTCTAAAATAGTAGTTTTCCTTCTTGCCCATGGACTTAATGAGATAAGAAAATTTAGGTAGGTATTTTCTAACTTCATGAATATAGTTAAAGCCTCAAGATTTTATAAAACTTTCAACAAGTATAAGTGGAATGTTGGTTCAAACTATAAAACATATGAATTATATTTTTAACCATTTAGAAGGCATCTATCGTAAAGACTTTATTATATACTTCATTAGAACTTAAATCATGACCTCAATATAGATGTCATCAAACTAATTATACTTTAAAAGGTGATAAAAATGTATCATAATTAATTACTAAGAATACAAGTTTCTTATAACAACAATTTTTTTCCTCTCTAGGTGATATCGAAGGCGACAAACCCATAACATTCCAAGTATATGATGAACCTAGTCTTTTTGGTGCCATTATATAATTTATCTTGAAAGGAATCAAAATCCTTCTAATGTGATTGCACAATTTACCTTAGAAGAGATTGATATGGTTTCCTTAATGCAACTAAATATTTCCTTAAGGATGAGAATGACATGACATCTCTCTATTGATTTGATTTCTCACTTTAAGGTATTTATTTATAGATGGTCTGAAGTAGTTTGTCTTTGGATCCTAAGTAAATAACATCATCTTGTATTTGTTCATTGAGAGATGAATAAGCTACTTTGAGTCCACACTTAGTTTGACCTCCATAACAATTGTTTCCTTCTTAAGTCACTAGTACACAACCTAATTTGCTTTATTTAATGATCTGTTTTATATGATTTCTCTAAACCACCCAACACCTCTTGGAATGGGCGCTCATCATGGAAGTTTGTCAAGAACAAGTATTAACAATAACAGTATAAATAACCAAACAAAATATGAGATGAGAAAGTTCATTACATTAAAGGTCATTTAACTAGTCAAAGCTAAATGATGGTTATAGCTCTCATTAGACATGATTATGATGTTTGATAGGATGGTTAAGTTTCTCTTAAATGATTTTTTTCTTACTTTTAAGGCATTATAAATGAGATTAATAGAGTAAAACACATAAACATAAGAACTATGAGTGGTTAATAAGAGAAGAAAAGCAAGGTTTTAGTGGGAAAAAAAATTAGGAAAGAAAGAAGAAAAAAGAAAAGGATTATTGAAAACTCAACCGGTTAGCGTTTGAACTTCATATAATCAATCAATAAGATTTCATATAATCATTCAGTAAGGTGTTTTAAATCCATTATTCAAGTTTAAGGGAAGTATAAATGGTTTTGATGAAAAAAATCTCAAAATTTAGTTAGAGTTGATTTTTAAAATTTAGGGGAATTGTAAAATTAAAAATAATTAAAGCAATTAGGATGTAATACGTTGTTATGTATACAAAATAATAGAAGAATAAAATTGAAATCATAGTGGTAATGAAAGGCAAGAGGCTGGCCATAATTGCTGTAAATATTATAATTTATTTGTTTGAGCTAAGTGTTCAGAAACTGCATGAAATTAAGGTGTATGTTTTAACAATGATGCTTAGAAATGTATTAAATTACCTCACAAGATTTTAAAGGGTTTTTAGGAGATTGTGAATTTGAGTATATACGTGATAGTGGGGGGAAATTGTGTTATTGATTTATAATTTATAGATTTAATTGAAATATTTTAGCAGTAAATAGCAATGGCTTGACCTGAATACGAATGAGTTGATTTGGGAGATTTATAATGACTTGGGATAATATATTTTTAAAATCAGGAGAATTATGGAGAGTTGGGGCAAACCCTAGCTGTTAATTACCTGCACCTGGGAGCAATTTGATCAAATCTCATGCCTTCGTAGAAACAATAAAATTATTTTTGTTCGATCGCTGTTAATTTTTCTTTCTTTAAAACGGACTCCATATTAATCATGGATTTGAACATGCAGAAATTATATTAAGTTTATCCTGAAGATTACGATTTACAGATAACAGTTGACACAGAGAGGTCTACTTTTACAGTTAATGGGGGGACTTTTGAGACGTGATTTTATTTCCCTATTGTTTGAGCAAAACCTAGAGGAATTATATCCTTTGCCAAGGAACGCAGCTCATTGATCTCTTCACTAGTGAGTCTCCAACCGAGTGCACCAGCAAATTCCTCGGCCTGTTGGGCATTTTTGGCTCCTGGGATTGGAAGGACATTTTCTTGTGCAAGCAGCCAGTTCAAGATTACCTATACAGATCAAGACCTCGCTTAAATTAAAGAGTTATAATTGGAGATGGTCATGCTGCAGCAAAAAAGCTTAGAAAAAGAATTAGAGAACCAGGATGAACCTGTGTGTTAGTTTTACTGTAGCTCTGTCCTATTTCTTGGATTCTTTTTCGCAGAGGTTGAAGCTACAGAACGCAAGAACGCTTCAGCTTTATAGATGGAAATTTAATGATCACAGTAAATATTAAGTTCTCAATTCCTACCCTTGTTAGAAACTCGGGGGTGTAAATCTTGCCTCGAGGACCCGTTGGTGGATTTTCTGGTGTATACTTTCCTGTTAGAACACCTGCATGAACTCGAAAAAGATAATTTACCACTCCTCTCTAAAACACAATAAACAACGGTAGTTAGATACAATATTTTCTAATAACCTTGAGCCATAGGGGAGTAGGCAATCAAAGTGATCCCGAGTTCGTCACAGGCAGCCTTGACACCGTTTTCCTCAGGCTGCCTGTATATAAGGCTGTAATTTACTTGGTTCGCAGCCAGAGGAATACCTCTTTCCTTGAGCTTCTTGTAAGCATTACGAAGTCTGCTCTCTGAATTTAGGAATTAATAATATCTCATCATATTTAAAAGTAAAAAGAGGAGAAACCCAAAACTCTTCCATTTCATGTTCAATTAATTAGACACTGACTGCATGTTGTGTGCTCGTGATCTTTTATGTAGTTTGAACTGCTGGAGTTAGAAAATTACCATCGTAGTTTGAAACACCTACAGCCTTCACTAGTCCCTGTTCAACAGCATCTCCAATACCATCAATATACCCTGAAAAAAAACGAGTTGATTTCATTGAGGTAAGCTTCTTCTGAGTCCAAATAATTGAGACTGAGTTCTATAAGAATTCAATTCTATTGTATCTATCTATATGCAGTCAGGAACAAGGTTTAGTTGGTTTTGAGCGTGGTCAGATAAATGCAATCATTTGCTCGATGAACAATGGTGCAATAAATGAGCCACCTTCATTCCCCCATATTCCAGGCCTGAAGACCAGCACAAAAAACTTGATCAGCAAAATGTCTTGCCATGGAGCTGCAGACTCAAATTAACAGATAGCCATGTTAAGAACAGCATACCAATGCAGCTGGTAGAGTTCTACAGAAGAAAGTCCGAGGCGAGAGAGAGAATCTTTCAGCGCTTTTACTACACTCTGACGTCCCAGCCTCCAAGGCAAAGCTGCAAACTTGGTTGCCACAGCTACCTCCACTTCAGAATCCTTTTGTTTCCTTTCCTTGATGAAACTATAACAAACCATTTAAGTCAGACATAAAAACAATAAACTGAAAACCATTTGCAATGAAGGGTTATAATTAAAATTCAGCAGTGTACCTTCCTAGAAGAGTTTCAGAGTTTACAGCACCATTTAAGAGCTGCAAGCACAATAACGATAACATTTTCAGATCCAAAAGTTTTTTTTTAATATCAGTCCTGTGATAAACAGTAAAACTGAATAACATGGACGCCTCACCCAAGAGCCATAAACTTCAGCCGTATCAAACAGAGTTATACCTCCATCAATACTGACATCAAAAGCCGACTTAGCAGCCTTCGTTTTCGTATCTGCCATCATTGCAAAGCGGAAGAGAATTCTTAACGTGCTTCAGCCGGAGTAAAGAAAAGGAAAACAAAATTGATTCTGTAAGTTATAAATAAAAGCAGGCGTCATGTATAAGATATCAAACCGGGATCATCAGTTTGAAATCGAATAATAAATTAAAACAAAGAATTTCTATATGTTTCTTTAACTTGAATGAACACAAAGCCATCGTTTTGCTAACAGAAACCAGCACAGTAATACTTCCATAATGTTTTCTACAGGGACAGAATTTGTTGTTAGATATAGTAATCAGTAATTATCTCAAAAAAAAAAAAAAAGGTACTGTAAAGTTCTGTCTTACAAGCCGATCAAATACAAAATTTTAAGCAACAGATTGAATTTCTTATTTCATCTAACTTGTAATAATTACCGTCCCACTCAGAGTTGTTCCAGTAGCCGGTGTCACCCCAAGACCAAGCACCAAGTCCAAGCCTTGAGACCTTCAAATCAGATCCACCCAACTTCACCTTGTCTTCCTCTATTTTTGAAACGGCAAGATTCTCAGAAGCAAAAACCTTCACGCCATGAACTGATCTCATGTTACTTCCAAGATAGAAACATGCACTGGTCACATTCATTGCAGCCATAATTGTGGGTTTTCTCCAATATTCAAGACACTAGAATTTGAAGTTAATTAGCATTGAAAAATTCAGACTAGGCAAGCACTAGCAGAGGGTAGAAGACAAGCGAAAACTACACGACGTGACAGTGCATGATTGATGTTTTCTGGGCCTGGCTAATAATTTCGTGGAGGAGAGCATCGTAATATAAACATGGTCCTAACTACTTTACTCGTTAAGACATAATACCATAAGTACAATAATTACCTGGCATCAAAAAATCGTTCCAAATGGTTTGATTGGCTAGTGCTGGATTGATAAAGGATATGATCGACAAGTTTGGATTTTCGAGGAGGGCACCTTATTTGCACATGCTATTACTCTCTCTGCTTGTGTGCTTGGACTTGGGACTACTCTCTCTCCCGTCTAGTTTATAGCAAGAAAGAAAAACAAATTGTTGGCTAGATTGAGATATTAGAGAGATCATTATAGATGTTTATAATCATACAATACATAAAATTATGGTAAATTATACAATAATTTATGTACTTAGTCCATATAAAAATATAAAATTTTATATTTTAGATCAAGACTTATTTGGGAGTGTTTCCAATATTTACTCTTTGGTGGCTAAAATAAGGAAGAAAAAAAAGAGAGTTTTGGTTTACCTTAGGATTATGGGTAAGAGATAAATTTCTTTGAACCATGCAAGTTCCATATGTGCTTTTATGTGATTGGTTGTATTTATCGACTTGCCAATTAATTTGAGGTTTTAAGGTTATTTCCACTACAATAAGCCTCTTAGGATTTCTTCAGCAACGCCTTGTTTAGATGCACTTGTAAACAAGGTCCAATAAACAAAAAAAAAATTATTTGGATTCTCTTTGTAAGAACTTAACATTAGTTTTAGATTATGAAGAAGATTAACACAAAAAATGGTGTTTCAAAACCAAAAAAGCTAAGCTGAAAGATAGGTGAAGAACGATGAAAACATTTAGCGAATTTTATGCAAAAAAATCAACACTAAAACACTTTTCTTCAACATCTTTTATATTGAATTTTAGAAATCAAGACCAATTGAATTCCCTTTATTATATATTTTGATTACCTTCTATAGAATTAGATTTAAACCTATATATTTTAGCTTTAAATCATGTCTTCTGAGCTAAAAAAAAATTGTTTAGGTTTATAGAAAATTCTTTTGAAAGAAAATTGATAAAACTCTATTATCTGTGTGCTAGACTAAATAAAATAATGGGTTTAGCAATAAATATTTATGGATCAAGCCCAGGTTCAAATTTAAATTGGTAAAAAATAATCTTTCGTGGTAGAAAAGGTGTTTTTTACTTAAACTCAGGCTTGAAACCTAAGCAGAGTATACACATTTGAGTTTAAGCTCAAAATTCATTTTACTTAAATATTCTCCTTTCCAAAAACTTTGGGTATTCTTTAATTCCCATTTTAAATTCTTATATTCTCACTAAATAATTTAAAAAAAAAATAATGTGAGATACAAAAATATATGTTGATTTTTCAAAAGAAAAAAATGAATGTTGTTAACAATTTGGGTGGATCGACACATGTTTTGTCTTTTTTTTTCTTTTTCTTTACTGTAGAGGATGATTTGCAGAAGAAATCAACTCACTCAGAAGTCTTTTTTTGTTAAAACTAAAAAGTTAATTATTCCAACATTTTACATCCATGACATGTTTATGATTACATATTTTACATTTGCGTGTCAAGGAACCATTGCACCTAAAAGTTTAAACTTGTAGGTAAGGCTCCAGTAAATGATATATATTATTCTATAACACACCCCCTCAAGTAAAAGTTATTTTGGCTTGAAACTTGCACAGATCCACATTACCTCGTGTTTGATTTTAATCAAATAGAATGGGGAGATGAGATTTAAACTCGTGACCGTTGGGTCAACAAGGCTCTAATACCATATTAAAGAACCATATCACCTAAAACTTAAGCTTATAGGTAAGGCTCCGGAATATTATTATTATTCTCTAACATCACGATGATGTCTTTAATTATTGGTCATATATTTAAAAGGATTTTTTTTTAGTTTAAAGGAAAGTAGATAATCTATATTAATTTTTAAAAACTTATAAATTTTTTTTATATTAATGAGTCTTAAAATGTTACATTCAAAAAAATATCACATCAACAATTATCTTAACTATATTACTAATTTCACCCAAACTAGTTTACTAATTTCACCCATGAAGACTGGACATGTTTAGTACGGAGCTCACTAGTCATTTTATTGTTTAGAAACTCAATTTTTAAAAATTTATAGTAAAATAATTCTCATGAATGCATAAAAATATGAATATGGATGATTTACTTAAAATTTAAATGAAAAGAAATTTAATTTTGATGTGTAAAAATTGACTTCACAAATTTTTACTACCAGGAAAAATTATAAAAAAAATTTCCCATCCTTACCATAAAAAGGAAGAAAATCTTAGGATATTTATATAAAAAGAAGAAATAAATAAATAAAATTATGAGGGGGGAATAAGAATAAAATAAACTTCTTTTGCAATGGTATAAAAAAATATGAAACACCACCAGCATCACCACACGTTTTCTTTTAGAATGGGACAGAAGTAATTAATCATAACAAGATGTACAAGTTAGGACCAAAAAGCTAGGAGCTACAGCCTACGAGGACAGTAACCAGTAACCAAAGACCAGGACAAGATTTGGGGGCCCACCATCAATGATCAATCATAAAATCGGTGACAAATCAAACCATGTAGAACGTTGTCCAAACATGATGACAGGTACCTTACACATGGACATCACAGAAATGAGTGCACCACTGATATCCACAAATCCCATATAAGCATTTTCCCGCCAATCGGAAGGCGTTCCTGTATTCTGGGAAAAAAATATTCAAGTGATAGATACCATTTTAACTGGGTTATAGTGGTTAAAAAAATAATATATTTTAGGTTTTAAATATTTTTGATAAAATGAATTCTTTAAAGTTTTTGTGAGCTAATGGTTATAAGTTTGAATTTTATAATTTTTATTTTATTTGAAAAAAATTAAACACAAAATAATATGAGTGTGTAAGTTTCAAACCTAAAATTTTTTTCACTTGAGATAATGTATTAAAAAATAATATAAATTATATTCTGGGATTCCGCATTGAAACTTAACCTTCCAGGTGAGATGATTATTAAAAAATAAATTAATATTATATATAACCATCTTAATTTTACAGCTTTCTAGGTAGTGTTTGTTTATGGATTGAAACATGTTTTTGAATTTTTTTAGTTTTGAATTAATTTTTTAAATTTGTTTTAATATGTTAATATTAATATATATAAATATTATTTTGAAGTATTTTCAAACAAAAAAATATTTTAATAAACAAACATTTACTATAATCATATGCACACTCTTAATCAATAATTTTTCATGACAATAACAGACAACTTGAAATTCAAATCTCGCAGCTAATAAAAAATTTGAGTTACACGTTGAAATATAAAATTTCATGATCAAACGTGAGTGGCTAAGAAATACAGGCTCTTGGTAGAAGACCACCTGGAAGCCCTGACACAAAGACCTGTTTTGCTTACAATTATCAAACCTGTGAAATAAACAAAGAGTACCCTCATGTCCAGGATTATCCAGTAGGCGCCATCAGCTCATTTATTTTGAAAATCGTAGTGCTAGCAGTGGAAATGTATTTCTTCAGAGTTGTAACTTCTTGTTGTATCTGATCTGATTTTACTTTTCCTAATACCTGTGGGAGATTACAGCTTTTCAACAGGGAAACCGGTTACAGGTTTTATCTCCATCGCCAAGGAGCGCAGCTCATCAATCTCTTCATTGGTAAGTCTCCAGCCAATTGCACCAGCAAATTCCTCCGCCTGTACAGCATTCTTCGCCCCCGGGATCGGAATGACATTCTCCTGGGCTACTAGCCAGTTCAATACCACCTAATACAGATTGAAACCTTACTTGAAAATTTAAGCACCGATGAGTTATGACTAACAAGAATCAAATAGCTTCTACTGCACAAGATTCAAAGAAAAAGGAACCGGTTAAAAGATTAAAAGAGCAAGGGTGGACCTGTGTGTTAGTTTTACCGTAGCTCTCTCCTATCTCTTTGATTCTGTTCAACAGAGGTTGGAGCTGCAGAACACAAGGAACTTCAGCCATAGAGTAGGATTTAATGATGATACATATCTAAAATTTCAAGTCTCCACCTTTGTTAAAATCTCGGGAGTGTAAATCTGGCCTCGAGGACCAGTTGGTGGATTTTCTGGTGTATACTTTCCTGTAAGAGCCCCTGCATAGGTTCCAACGATTTATTACCTCTCTCTGAAAACAATATAACAGAAACAATGGTCTAGAAATCGTGACCAAGCAGCTGAATTGTTTCAATGATGAATGAGGATTTTTTGGGCTCTTCTAAGCATTTCAGCCTTGATATACATGATCTTGTGAACTAGCAACCAAAAATCAAATTAGTTCACTTTTGAATTTTTTTTTTAAAACCTGAAATGATTATCTTTCAAGCATAACACGCAGTTTAGGTGGATGATTGCCTTGTCCAGTGGAACAAAGCACTTTTAGTGACTAGCAGCACAACAATGGCTTCAGCTAACTTGCACTTCGACCAATGGATATGCATTTATATAGAAGGATTTCCTTCTATACCTGACACAATGGATTTGATCTAAGAACAGTCAAACAAAATATAGCACTCACACAATCAGAAAGTTCATCTGCTTATACACTGACTGACAATTCTATTCTGAAACTAAAAGTCAATTGCTTTAATAGACAAGTGAGAGCATCGAGCAATGTGATTACAAACCTGGGGTCAGCATCAGAAAAAACAAATTCTTTTTTTAACATTAGCACTGCCTGGGTCTTAATTAGTGTTGAGTGGCTACGCAGGAAAGTAAGAAAAAACAGTTTAAAAATGAATTAGTGTTGAACGTTTAAATTTGCATAGTTCTTAATTATGTCACCTTTGAACCTTTTATGGCTTTTCTTAGGTTTTGAACCTGCAACTTTTTAGTCCTTGCCAGATGTCCCGAAAACTCTCACGATTGTATATATAGCACCCGGACAAAAATTATCGAACATGAAGCAACTATAAGAACCTCACCTTGAGCAATAGGAGAATATGCAATCAAAGTGACCCCGAGTTCATCACAGGCTGCCTTCACACCATTCTCCTCAGGTGCCCTGTATATGAGGCTGTAATTCACTTGATTTGAAGCCAGTGGAATACCTCTTTTCTTAAGCTTCTTGTAAGCATCACGAAGTCGGCTCTCTGAATTAAGGGATCAAAACCTCATCATATATAAGTTAAGGAGGAGTAATCTATGACTGCAAACCATGATATTCAATTAAAGATGGGCTGTATAGTAAGTTCCTTCAATGCTTCTTGCAAATGGAGTGATGAGGAGAGGATGGAGGGGAAAAAAGACAATAGTAAATAGTCAAACCTATCAAACTCAAAAATTCCTTTTCACAGTTCAAACTGCTGGAATTAATAACTTACCACTGTAATTTGAAACACCAACAGCCTTCACAAGACCCTGCTCAACAGCATCCCCAAGACCATCAATGTATCCTGAAAATTAACTTCCACTGAACTAAGTTTCTTCTGAATCAGAAAGAGTTCTATAAAAATTCAGTTATACTAGCTATATGCAGTCAAGAATGAGGTTTAGTTGAGTTGAATTTGAGTGTGATTAGCTAAATGCAGTCAAGTGCTCAATGAAACAATAGTGTAACAGATGAGCCACCTTCATTCCCCCATATTCCAGGCCTGGCAATCAGCACAAAAACTTTATGAGTGGCATTGTTTTGTCAAAAGAAGTTGCACCATGAAATCACAAAGCCTGGTAAAGTGCCTACCAATGGAGTTGATATAGCTCAACCGAAGAAAGTCCAAGGCGATTGAGGGAATCTTTAAGGGCAGTTAGAACACTCTGACGTCCCAGCCTCCATGGCAATGCTGCATATTTGGTTGCAACAGCTATCTCCACTTCAGGATCTTTTACTTTCCTTTCCTTGATAAATCTTTAAGCAACCAATGTAGTTTAGATGATAAGATAAACTAAGCTAAAAATCAATGATACTGATGTTACAGCAGATGGACATCATAACTCGATTTCAATAATATACCTTCCCAGAAGAGTTTCGGAATTTATGGCACCAAATGAGAACTGTCAAATACACACTGATGTCTGTAAGTTTCCCATTGCTGTTTAGTGAGAAGAAATTGAAAATATTATCTACTTCTCACCCTAGATCCATAAACTTCGGCAGTATCAAAGAAAGTTATGCCGCAATCAACACTTGTATCAAAAGCTGCTTTAGCAGCCTTCATTTTCCTATCTGCCGTCATTGCAAAGCAGGGGAAACGTTTAACAAATTTCATGGAGAAGAAATTCAGACAGCATTTAGTTACAAAGACAAAACATAGAGAGCACCTGTGGATGAGATAAATAAAACAGCAGGCCATAAATTTAACAAGCATTATCTGTAAGAATTAGGATGTCAAAATGAGGTTGGTACTAAAGTTGGGGACATCAGCAAATGTAAACAGATGGGAATTCTGGATGTATCCATGAGTTCAATGAGCAGCAAACAATGCCAACATTTCATCAACAAACTCCAGCATAAAACCTGCATAATTTCTTACTAAAATGAACATGGCAATTCTCAGCGACTACATATATTTAAGCAAAAAAAATACAAAAGGTTGCATTACAAGTAAGAAGTGGAGTCCAATGCAAACCAATATGCATAACAAATTTAAATTCTTTTATTGATATGTGAGGACATAAAACTGAACAAAGCATTCATTAAAAAAAGAAAGAGCAAAAGAAAGAACGAAAGCATAATCCAAAAGTCATGATTAATTCTACCATATCATCTTCTTTAAAAAGAATTGATTAGTAATTTAAAATTTGCAGCAGAAGCATTTAGCACGTACCATCCCATTCAAAATTGTTCCAGTAGCTGGTATCACCCCAAGACCAAGCACCAATTCCAAGCCTTGTAACCTCCAAATCAGACCCCCCTAACTTCACCTTATCATCCTTTATTTTCGAAGCTACAAGATCCTCAGAGGCAACAGCTCTCGGTCTATTACCTGATGCTCTATTACCTGCAACACAAAAACATGAACTGCTGACATTCATAGCCATAGCCATAGCCATGATGATGGTTTCCCTTTGATTCTGGAACTCGTATGGCCTTTTTCTCTCCTCTCTCTCTTTTACTTCTGAACTTGGACAGAGCTGTATCTGCAAAGATTACAGAACAGTATCTGGGTCCTAAAACTTTCCACGTTCGACAGGTATGTGCCACCTACCAATACGGACCTTTGGCAGATATGGAATCGTTCCACTTATTAAATATCCTCGTTTATGGGCTGGGTTTCTCTTGAGTGGGGTTGGACTGCTTCGGTTAAAGTTCTTACAGGCCTGGGCCCAGATCATGCAACTCCTTGGAGCTTTAGGAGGTGTTTGGGAGTGTGGTTGTTTTTACTTTTCAAAATGCTTTTCGTGCCGAAATGCATCAAAATAATATTTTTTTATTTTTTAAAAATTATTTTTGACATCAGCACATCAAAATGATCTAAAAACACTAAACCGCCGGTTTTAAAAATGAAAAAAAAAAATGACAAAAAGTAGCAAAAAGCAGATTGAATCGCAATGCCAAACGGGGCCTTAGTGTCATGCGTTTTTAAAATGTTTTTTATTTAAAAATAAAAATAATATTTTTTAAAAAAAATTTATATTAACACATCAAAATAATAAAAAAAATAATTAAAAAATTATCAATTTTATATTTTTTTAATAAAAGATATTTTTAAAACCACAATTTCATATACTTACTTCTTCATTTTAATAAAAGACAATGATTCGTAAATTTGTTTCGTATGTACTGCATATTCCCATAATTTATGCTTGTTCTCTATCTGATTTAATAATAATAATAATAAAAAAAAAAGTTTTTATCATGTTGATAGTAAATGATTATGATGTTTTCTTGATTGTATTTTTGCTGTAATTTCTTAAATATTTTCTTTAAATTTTATGGTTAAATTAATTTCAATCTCTATCCTTTTTTTTTTATTAAAGTTCACATATTTTAAGATTATTTTGGTTTCCATAAATTTTCTCTTATCAAATTCACCTAGTATTAGAAAAGGATATCTTGATAGTTTTACTTTCATAATTATATAGTTTAAATTTTGATAGTTAATATGGAAGAATACCTTTTTACTTGTTGGGAAAATATCGTTCTAAGTTAAAGTTATATGTATCAACATTTATTTTATTTTAAATTCGTGGTATATTTTCTTATTGAGAAAAGAAGTTTTTTTCCCATAATTTTTAGAAATTATTATTTGATTTGAAGAACAAATAAAAATAATTAAGGACAAAAGCAAAATTTGTATGATTACTATTATGAATATAATTATTATAATCACTTGGATTATAATAAAATTTGTTGTTTAATATTTTTTGTTTGATACTAATATTAAGTCATGTAATTTTAAAGAAATAAGATTAAAAAAAAGTAATATTGAGCCATAAATTTTTTTTATATCATTAATCCAGAATATTAAATTTGATACATTATATGTAGAGAAATTGTAAAATTTAATTCTTGATAAATACAACATTGAATGATAAATTACTTGAATTATTATTCTCATTGTTATTATTATAATTAAAAGTAAAATAAAAAAAACAATACTAGTAGCATTGAAATTTTTTTTTGATATAAAGTGAAAATATTTGAGAAAAAAAATTAAAGGAAAAAAGCAAAATTAGTATTATTATTATTATGAGACATTACCAAACTTGGAATACAATCTAAGTTAATTTGTTATTTTCTTTTCTATTGGCCTGAAAAACTTTCAGTTATTTAGTTTTTTATATATTCATTTTATTATAGATAAGATGTTGAAAATAATGATAACAATTATTTTTAAGGTATTTTTTTAAATTATGTTATGCTAATTATATATTCTCATGTTTATTTAATATTAACGTATTAAAATATAAAAAAATAAACTAAGATTTTATTTTAATATCAGATTAATTCAATCTTGGTATTCTGAAATACTTTTAATATAATAATATCAAGAGTAAATCTTTAAAAAAATTATAAAAATATAATAATAGTTTTTTAAAATAAAAATTATTTTAAACTAAAAATATATCAAGTCACACGCAAACAAAACAGATAAAAAAAAATATAAAGATGACATATCACTAATAACAGAACTTTCACTAGACGTGAATAAGAGAAAGTTTCATTCTCATTTCATGTCATCCAACTTAAATTTACTATAATTTTTAACATAAGCTGTATTTAATACAAAGATAAATAGTAATAAAAATTAAAAATCAAAATTAAAAATATAGATATATAAATATAAATAAAAAAATAAAAATTATTCTAGAATGATAAAAAAAATATTTAAAATTAAACTAAAAAATAAAAAAATAAGGACCGAAATATAAAATAAAAAATAATATATGATGAAGCAAGATTAAAAAAATTCTTCATACAGCGGGGCAAATTTTTCCTTGATATATATATATATATACTAGCCAAATCTCCCGCGCGTTGCCGCGGGTATTTTTGTGTATATAATTTAACATAATTAAATTAACAATGATAAATTTATATGATATAATAAAATAAAAGTTATAGATTGGGAGATAAAATGTATAAAAATTTAAGTAGAGTTTGTTATGCAAGCATAGATTATATCTTTTAGAATGTAGGTATTGCGTCATAAAAGATCACAAAAGAGCGCAAACTAACATTAAAAAAAAAAGAGCAAAATATTTTGATAAGAAAAAAAAATTAATCATTTAATACAAAGAGGAAATAAAAATAATAAAAAAAAATAAAGGGGAAAAGGAAACAATATTAATTTAAAATATTATAACAACAGCAATATCGAAGTCTTAACATCTGAAATTATTGTTGTTGTGACTATCAAAACAATAAAAACTATAAAATTATACCGAGGGAAAAAAATTAAAAAGCATGAACAAAATAGCAAGCAAGAAAAATGATTAAAATATTATTATTATTATTATTATTATTATTATTATTATTATTATCATCATCATCATGAAAGATTAAATAAATAAATGAAAGATTAAAAAAATTGTAAAAAAAAAAATATCAAACAAAAAAATACAATAAAAATCCAAAATTATCATTGTTGTCACTGTTAACATCATAAAAACTATCAAATTGTTCTAATGGAAAAAAAACCTTAAAAAACATTAACAAAAGAGTAAGCAAGAAAAACAATTAAATTATTATTATTATTATTATTATTGTTATTATTATTATTATTATTTTCATTTACATGTTTTATTTTTGTCTTAATAATGAAAGGAAAAAAATGGAAGAATAAAAAATCTTAAGAACTTCAAGAAAACATAAAACAAAAGAAAAAAAAAAAACCATCGTTGCTATTATTGTGAAAGAAAAAAAAGTTATCAAATTATGCCAAGAAAAAAAACCCTCAAAAACATTGACAATAGAGTAAGCAAGGAAAAATATTAAATTATTATTATTATTATTATTACTATCATTATCATTATTATTATTATTATTTATTTTATTTTTTTGTTGATAATGAAAGGGAAAAAATGGAAGGGAAAAAAAATTCTAAAAACTTCAACAGAAGATCATACAAAAGAATAATAAAAAAATAAAAACTATCATTGCTATCACTGCTATAACAATAATTGTGTGTAATTTTTTTATTATAATATAAATTCAGCTAAAATAATAAATTTGTGCAGAATTCATGTAAAGTGCAAGTTTTCTACAAAATATATAAATTTAAAATCAATATAAATTTATCTGTTTTGTAGTTTCAAATGAAATAACCAGCATAAATTTATCATCATTATTAAAAAAGTAAGAAAACTCGGATATCTGAATTATCAAGTTCACTGTATTAAGATTAGTTTATTTTATAATTCAATTTAAATTAAACAAAAATAAAATATAAATTGTGAAAATACCTACAATAATCAAATAAAAAAAAATTGTTCATTTCCTATCAACAAAAAGACGAAAACATAGATTGGAAATTAATCCTGACGTTATTGCCATTATTATTGCTATAAAAGCTAAAATTATTACTAACATTACAGCCAAAACAATTAAAATAATTAAATTGCCATGAAAAATACAAAATAAAAAAGAAAAAGATTTTTTTAAAAAAAATAATAAAAAATAATAACTAAAATTATCAATATTATTGCATAAATAATAAAATAATAAAAATAATATAATCTAAAGAACAAATAAAGAAAAAGAAAAAAAAATGAATAAGGGGAAAAATAGAGTAATATTACTTTTAAAATGATCACCGATATAAATTAAAAATTCAGGAAAATCTTTAAAAAAAAATCGAAAGATTTTATAAAAAAATAATCACTAAAATTATCATTATTATTGCGTAAATAATAAAACTATGAAAATCATCTAATCCAAAGAACAAATAAAAATAAAAGAAAACATCTAGCCATGGCACCCGCTCCTCATCGCGGGTGGAATCATATTTTTTTCAACGTAAAAAAATATTTATTATGTATGATTTTTTTTTATCATAGGATAAATTTAGATAAAAGAATCAATTTGTATATAATTTTTATGAAGCGCAAGTTTTGTATAAAATATATAAATTTTAAATGAACATAAATTTATTTGTTTAGTAGGTTTCAATGAAATAACCAGTATAAAATAAGTTGTAATTTTCTATCAATAATAAGTTGTATTGTGGATTGCAATAGTCTTTTTTTCGTCTTATTTGAGGATATTATTATTATTGTACTATGCACATAAATGAAAGAAATTGAAAATATCTCTAATATCATGATATTATTTAAAACACATTCTACATAATAAAATGAATATATAAAAAACTAATATACATTTTTAGAAGTTCTACGCTGCACGCGCTATCCAAAATGTGGTTAAGAGAAAGCATTGTAGCAATCCATATTGTTTGTAAAAAAATTTAGCTCAAGAATTAGTCGTGGTGTGCTTACGTTGGTCGGAGACCCCGATCATAAAAAAAAATGTATAAGTGAATAAAACAAAAGTATAAAACAAAGAAAAAAAAATGTACCAGCAGGAAAGCACTTAAGAAAAAAATGTGGGTCCGCAATGTGCACAGTGTAATCATGAATCAACCCTTTGAAAATGATAAAATAATTATTAAATTATCTTGGAAAAAAAAACTCAAAAACATTGACAAAAGAATAAGTAAGAGAAACAATTAAATTATTATTATTATTATTATTATGTTAATAAGGAAAGAAACAAAAATAAATGAAACACTAAAAATATCTTAGAAACTTTAAAAAAAGATAAAAAAAAACAATTATTGCTATTACTGTAAAAAAAAAATATCAAATTATCTGGAGGGGAAAAAAAACATTAAAGAAAGAGCAAGAACGAAAAACAATTTAATTATTATTATCATTACTATTATTATTGTTATTATGTTAATAATGAAAGGGAAAAAAAAACGAAAGACTAAAAACATGCAAGAAATTTTAACAAAATATTAAAACAAAAACAATTATTGTTGCTATCACCGGCAAAAAAAAAATATTATCAAATTATTGGGAGAAAGAAAAAAAACGCAGAAGAGTAAGAACAAAAAATAATTAAGTCATTGTTATTATTATTATTACTATTACTATTACTATTACTATTATTATTATTATCGTGTTAAATACACTTATATATAAATGGGCAAAAGTAGGGATTATTCTAGAAAGAAAAAAAAATAAAAGTATAAGGATTTAAATGAAAATCAAATATAAAGGGCTTAAATTAAAAAATTAGAAGTCAAAGGGCTGAAATGCAAATTACATTTATTCTCAATTGAAATCAGAGGACAAAACTGCAAAAATCGGAACTTGTGTACCGAATTAATTGATTTATATACAGCCAATCCGGAAATTGAAAGTAACAGGACCGAATTGAAACTTTGACATTCAATTAATTAAAATCGGAGGACCCAATCAAACAAAATCAAAAATTATAAAACAGAAATGAGGACCCAAAACAAAATTAAAAGTTGAGGGACCTAAGTGAAATGTTAACAAATATGGGGGACTCTCCTGCACATTGACGTGCAGGAGAGAGAGAAAGTTGGCCGGCGGCTTGAACCGGCCTCCGCCGCGTCCACGGACGCACCGGAATAGCCTCCGGTAGACAATTTTCGGACACCGTAGGAGGCCGCACGCGCCACCTGAACTGAGCGGGAGGCGGAAAACGCTTGGCGCGTGCGGATCACGCCCTGACAGACGCCGATTAAAAAATTCGAGAAATAGGGACAATTACCGTTATAGCCCTGAAGTCAATTCAATGTTTTTGTCTTATTAGGGGCTATAACCGTATTTAGCCATTTCCGAAAATTAAAAAAAAATAAAAAGTTGCGGCGGACCGGACCGGACCGGGCCGGTCGGACGATTATTTTTTTTAAAAAAAAGGAAAAACCGAAAGAAAAAGAAGGAAAAACCGAAATTGGCCCCGTTTCACAGCCACCTTTGTCGCGCGCCCGAGGGCCATTTTCGCCCCTACACTGCTCGAATCCACAGTCAACTGAGTCTTGCGCTACAGTGAAAACTCAACGCCATTTATATTTTTTGTAATATATATATATATAAAGCTGCCTTTACTCATCAACGAGTAATTTATATATATATATATATATATATATATATATATATATATATATATATATATATATAGCTGCCTTTACTCATCAACGAGGAAAATTACTTTGGAGAAAATTGTGGAGTAGAAGTTTAGGTTTCCTCCAGTGGCCAAGTACAAGTCTACCGACTCCCACCATTAATTCCAAAAGAACCCTAGTACCTTTCCAAAATTCACAGGGTGTATTTTCTTCACTTGAGAAAAAAAAAAACCATGGTTTTTAGGGGAATGGAAGAGCTTAAATATATGATCAGTACCTCATCGCCTTGACAAGCTAGCTATATGAGCAAGCATCTTCATGGATTCTATGCTGATAACCGTGCGTGTGAGAGAGAGGGAGGGAGGGGGTGAGGAAGAGATAATGTAGCAATATGTATAATAATATAAAGCTGATTATAATGTCATTAATTTCCTTGAAAAAACTCAGCACTACAATGTTATTATTCGGCATTTGATACTGGTACAAACTACAAAGCTAAACTCAGGATGTTCATATACATGTCACATGCACATCCTAAAACACCAAAGATTTTCCTCATCGATTGATGAGCTCAAAAAGCCTCTCATATTCATGATCCCAATTATATAGGTAGGTAATTATGCAGCAGGTGCTACATCCACACCGTCGTCGTCGTCGTCGTCGTCGTCCCCCTCACGTTGCTCACAAGCATAGTGACTGATGACAGGCTGGTTCAGGGGGATAACCAGCTTGAAAACACGAGGTTTCTTGTTATCAACAATCACCATTGGAGAATATCGAGATATTGAAGAAAGAACCACAGGGAATTTGGTAGTGCTGGAAAAAAAGGTAGAAGAAATTTTGCGACCTATAAAGCTAGTGTGCAGTGCACTGTCTTATTTATAGCCTGGAATGGAGCCACTATCGTCAAGAAATCTTGTCCTTGTTTTCTTTGTCCTTTCCCCTTGTATATACTGCAAAGCGAAAAAGGAGTGACCTGGTTAACTTGGATTCCATTCATTTTGCCTAAATGGCGTGTAGGGCCCTGTTACCTGAGCTCTACTTACGTCTTTCACGACCTGCACGTGGTTGACAAGAGTCATGGCACGCTCTGAAGCTCTGTGGTCTCGTGTTTTCATCTGCCATGCTGGCTTTGAATGGTCATCAGGAATATCAGACCTCCTGGCCCCAGAGGATCGAGTTTGCATTGTTCACGCTCAAAACTCTTCCTGTCTTCGGATCGATCAAGCGGAGATGGTTAGCCGTATTCACCAAAATGATTGGTCGTTCTTCCATATTTTCCGGCAAGAGACAGAAATTTTAATCCGGCGATCTTGATCAGCTATATTTTGATTCGAGCCCCGTGTATGTGTGTGTGTGATATATACAAGTGACAAGAACAGCAGTTTGAAAGCCAGAGTGGCGAAAAAGAGCATGTGAATTGAAGCTGCCACAGCAAAAGCGGCAGCAAAAGAGACAGCAAAATCATATTATAAGCCAAAAGAGAACCATGAGGAAAGAAAAACGGTGGGCACACTGCCTAAGAAAACATCAAATGAACTGGATATAGCGCATACGGGAAGCGAAAGTCACCACGATCATTAGCAGAGAAAAACCGGCCAGAGCTGGAGAGAGATGGAAGAGTGAAGCTCCGTTATCATCCTGTGTATAATATTATCAGCGCCTCGCTTGCGTGTAAGATATTATATATTTGTAGCAAGGAACAAATTGTTTTTAAAAATATTTTAAATAAAATTTATTTTTAATATTATTGAAATGATTTAAAAAAAAATTCAAAAAAAGTTTAGACCGCAATACTAAAATAAAAAAGATTTTCAAGGCATGTGATTGACTCATTACCAATGAGTTCCAAGCCAACCCACTAATTAATTAATTAAGAATCTGGTTGTATTAATGAAAAACATATTCATATAGATTATTTATTTATAAAAATTTTCTTGCCTATTATCTATGAATTGAACCTAAAATATTAATTTAATATATAAATCCAATTATCAAGGGGGTAATTAGCAATGGATTATAGTGATGAAATTATTATTTTTGCTGATATTACAATGGACTAGCATTAGAATATGTTTAACATTGAATTTTTCATTGTTGAACAATTTAAAAAGAATATTTATCATATTTAAAAATAAATTTGTAGTTTAAATCCGTTGAGATTAAAAACATTTACAATGGATAATTCGTTGCAATTCCATTGCTATTTTATCTGTAATGGATAATCTATTGCAAATAAATTAACAACTATAAATTTATATTAGATAATTTTCAATGCAAATTCTATTACCAATATTGTTAGCAATGGATTCCTTCATAAATTAATGTGTTACTAATAACCTATTTTTTAGTGCCATCAGAGTCAACAAGTTAAAGATGTCTAAATATTGTCCCATCGATTCTCATAAATAAGATTATACTCTTAGAATGTGGAATTAAAATTTATATTCTTATTTTTATGCTAAAATGAGTATTTTTCGCTCCTGCTTGTGCATTTCACTAGGATACTAATATAGTGTTTCATATGGTAGTGATCATTATTTTTTAAAATATATATATAATTTTTTTATTTTAAAAAAAATTATTCTTAACACATTAAAATATTTTTATAAACAACAAGAATCTTAATTTTATTATTGTTTTTAATATATATATATTCTCGAAATCACGTTGCATCTCAAAAACTGGCAGCTCTAACTAATAACGGGTATCTTTCATTTTTATTATTAATTAAGGTCCTAATTGTATATTTGAAAGTACAAGAAGGACCAAATTGTATTTAAAGCATACGTAAATATCTAAAGACGGCAAGGGCAAAACTGCAATAAAAAGATATGCTGGTGGTACCAAGTTACATAATGTAAAGTGTGGTTAAACCTAAGCATAGGGTTTTCCGAATAATTTACTATCAATTTTATGAGATATCGAGAGAGAAAGTGAGGTATAATCAAGTACTATTTTAACATTTATCTTCAAAAATGCTGCACAGATAAATGCACCTTTAGTATATTTGATATATTGTTTCAAAAGTATTTCTAAAAAACAAATAAAAAAATATTTTAAATTATTTTTTTAGTATTTTCTTTTATTATTTTAATGTACTAATATCAAAAATTATTTATAAAAATTAAAAATATTATTTTAATATATTTCAAAATAAAAAATATTTTGAAAAATAATTTTGACTATATTTCCAAATAAACTATATATATAGATACATAACTACAGGTACACAATCTATTGCTAGTATATAATTTAAATTATAGTTATTAAACCTAATTTATTGATCAACTTGGTACAAGTCTTGATATGTTGATACGAATTAACTAAAAAAATTAAAAATTCAAAACAATATTTAAAAAAAAAAATGTTTTGACCAAATTGATAATACTTCTGATTTTTAACCAGATCACAGGATCGATTCCCACCATTTTTGTTGAAACATAACCTAGCCACCTCCCAGATTAACCAGGTCACAGGTCAACACACTAGACCGATACAGTTTTCCTGGCAGTGATTTGAATTACTTTCCTGCGTTCGCTTAACTAAATTTAGCTGGAATATAGAACAGCTCACATTTTTGTATCTGTATCCACCAAAAGAGTGCTATAAAGCCTCTGTCCAAGCTTGGTGCTTCAGGTATCTGCTTGGCCAAATTATACTCCTTTAAAACACCATGAATTCACACTGACCTTATCATCATTCTCTGGCAGAGTTGAGTTAATAAAATGGCATACTACAGAAGTGAATTACTCTATATCCAGCATGTAAATTAGCTAGGTCAGCTACAGCTACCAAATTCACTGATACATCACCAAGTGAATCTATTCATACTTCTTTGCCTTGAAATTTCCTTTGGGGATCTTACTGAGGAAACCAGTGTCAAGCTTACGGTAGTTATGTTGGAGCTGGTCCAACGACTTGTGCACGAAGTCGTCGACTTCATTGTCATATCTCTCATACAGGACTGGCAATGTATGGGCAGCGACAAAACCTTGAGAAGAACAATAGAGTTTTCAAAAGCATACATATCATAAGACTCATTCATCATCTGTTATTTGCAAAGGAAAGAAAGTAAAATGCACGAGATAAACTGAAAAGGGAAACAGAACTCAAATGAAGCTTGTTATGGACAAAAGCATGCGAAAGTAATCAAACAACTTTCTTTCTTTATCCCCCCCCACCCCCACAAAGAATTTAAAGAAATATTTGTCCTGAGCAGCAGAGACGATTATATAGTTTGTCTTCCACCCTTTTTATTTAAGGAATATAAACATTTAAATAAAAAATGAGACAAAATTCATCATTGATCACAGCTGCAAAACTTGGAATTGTCAACAGTAGATGGCAATTGGAAACTCACCAACATATACAACGGTCAGAAAGTTGCACCAGCTCCCAATAATTGCAGCAACCAACAAACTTGCTACAACCTGCAAGAATTTTGTGACCCAAAAAATCCTCTTATTAGAATGGCAGATGCATAGTAAAATCATTATTCAATCATCACTGAGATATCACAACTTAGCAAAACCATATCCTTTGGATCACACAGTTCCACGTCTTTTCCATGATTTGACCAGAAGTTTTGCAAAAAAATGCATTTTTTCCCACTTGAACTCCTAACACTGGCATAATACTATTTTAAGCACAAAGAATATCTTCAAATAAGGATCTCCAGAACTAATATAAACAATTGGCAACTAAAAAATATAAATTGAAAAAAGACTATATATTTTGTTAAATGCATCATCATGGAAGAGAAGTCTTGCCTAAAATAAAGAATGGAGAGAATGCGATTGAAAAAAAAGTTGTTAAGTAAAGCAATCAAAACCTTAACTCGTCCTCTGTTTTTGAGTTTCGGGCAACATGTGATGGAATGGTTATATGAATAATATGAGGAAAATTTCGGCCTTGATGGAAAATGTTAACAAAATATTCCAAATGATGATCAGCATAACAGATTGTTTGGATTTGAAAAACCACTGAAATTATACTGCAGACTTCCTGATTCACGTCACCATCTGCATAAGATTTTAAATTTTTCAATGCTTGTTAGTTGGTTCACAGTGAGAATGTTCTTTGTTTTACCCAGCAAATTAATAAAGTGACATTAATTATTGACAGCCATTAAGTTTACAGCATATAAGGAACCGGATGAAGATTATCACTGAATTTAAAATCCAAAATGCAATTGCAGAAAAGCTTTTAAGCCATTTTATAGAGTTCATAACAGTTAGGACACATCTCCTGGTTACTGATTGACATCCCAAATCCCTGACAGTGTTATGAAACAGTGAAGCCTGAAAAATAAACACAATCCATCTCTAAGTGCTTGTATCACATGGATTGTAATGATATTAATAAGTGCTACAAAAGTTTAATGGTTGAAGAATCACGAACTGTTGTTTGGTTTGCAATAAGCAATGAAGGAAACACTAAAAATACACAGTTAAGACCTACCAAAACAAACTGTTTCAAGTTTCCTCCACATGACACATCCTGAAGAAACTTCAAATCACGGTTAACCTCAGCACCAATTGATCTGCCGATGCTGACAAATACATCTTTAGGTAGTACAAGGCGGGGGACCTGAGATGGAGCCCTGTGACAAAGAAAAATCATTATGAAACAGAAATTATAATCACATTACTGGCATTAACACAGCAAGCAGCAAGATAAGAAAACACGCAACTTGCCTGTTGATTAGGCTTGAAGCATTTGTCCAAACAAATTGAGCAAGCATACCGAGAACCACAGCATAGCATACAAGAGACAAGAAATTGTAATTAAGCCATTCAAAGAGCACCCAGATGGCTGTTGCCCCAGTTAAAACACCAGCTGAGATCTTCTTGTTCCTCCATAAGAGAACATCAGCAGCTGCATGATTCAAGGTTGAAAGTGAAAAATTGAGCACCAAAGCAAGGATTTATTGAACACAAACACAGAGAAACAGGGAGGGCCAGACTTACATTTTCCACCTCCCAAAAGATGGTGGATAGGCTTCTGTCGCCCAAATAAACGATTGAAATGAGAAGTGACAGGTTTTTTTTCTTCCTCAAAAAATGACACAGATTTCTTCTTTGGAACACTATCAGCAATAGTTTCTACTAGATTGTTGATAAATTTTTCCGCTGTTATTTTCTCAGGCATGGTTGCAATCTTCAAGAGAAATACAAATTATAGCAAAATAAATGAATAGCAAAAAGGATACTTCGTAACACATTCAAGGAGCATGTAATAAAAAAAAAGCCACGGTAATTCAGTTACAAGTAAGAGCATCATAAAGACTTGTGGATAAATTGTTTGAAGGGGAGGCCACATATTGTCATCAAACAAGCACATACCTACTAAGAGTCTTGTTTATAATTGCAGTAGATGTTATCTTTCAAAGTGATTTTCACTTAGAAATATATTTAAAAAATAATTTATTTTTGACACCAGTGTATTAAAACAATACAAAAACACCCAAAAAAAATAATTTAAAAAAAACAAATTCAATTTTGTTCAGAATCACATGACCGCACTTCCAAACACACCCTGAAAAACAAATTGAGTCTTATTCCAAGTTCAAGAGCAACATTCTAAGCACAAGAACAAAAATGAAAGAAGCACCTGCCTCTGTGTGCGCGCGTGTAAAACTCAACCCAGTTGATAGAATATCAGTAGTAAAGTTCAAGATCAGTAGTAAAGTCAGTAAGAATCTAGAAGATAGCTACAAATTATGAAAGTGTGTTTCAATTAAAAATACATTAAAAAAAATTGATAGCAGCATGTTAGAATGATAAAAAATAAAGAAAAAAAAATCAGAATCACACACTTTAAAAAATAAATTTGAGTCTTCTTCAAGGTTGAGGAGCAACATTCCAAGCCCAAAACAAAAATGAAATAAGCACTTGCCTCTGTGTGTGTGTGTGTAAAACTCAACCCGTTGATAGAAGATCGGTAGTGAAGTTCAAGTCCAGTAGCCAAGTCAGCTAAGAACCAGTATCATCCAAAAAATGGCATGTCAGACATGGATCCTCAATTTTATTGCAGGTAAATGCCATTAAAACTCATTTTTCAAACTTGAGTACACCCGGTTAATATATATTCAGAGATAAACACGAATTTCTCAAACAAGCATTCCAAACAAGCAGTCCAAAAAAGGAGAAGTAATTACAAGTCAAAGAACAGCCCAGTTGAAAAGAAAGAAATCTAATACCATTACAAGTTAGCAAGAACATCAACAGGCTGTAAAACCATAAAAGAAATGATCAGATTTGGAGAATCTAAGAAAGAACACTGACCAGAGTCTGGATTTCTTGTAGAGTTTAGACAGGAAAGATAAGAGCAGCACTCAACGACGAATGGGTTTTTTACTTTTTATTTATGTAATTGTTACTGCGTACGGGAGATTGGAATTAGTAACAGGTCAGCCTCTCCAGCCCGTCTCTCTGATTGAATATGGCGATCAGTGGTAGTATTATTATAATTCTGCTTCTGATCTTTGCTTGTTTAGTTTAGAGAAAACGGGAGTAGAGGGTGGGGGGGCGTATGGCGCTCAACTGGCTGACAGCCAGCTAGCCTTGCTGGGGAAAGGTTACTGCCTTGTCTTTTTCTTGCTTTCTGTTTTGATTTTATTTTAGTAGACTTTTTAAATCGGTTGGTTGGTAGCTAGCCACCAAAATTATTATTTTCTTCCCAGAAAAACTTACAGCATCCTCCTACCGATGCTTTTCTTTAATATTTTTTTTATATATACATACATTAATTATTAATTAACAAAAAGCTAAATTGTGTGGGGAAATTACTGTTGCTCCCCACACAAAGCATTGTGGATAGCAACAATGATTTTTTTTTAAAATTTTTTAATTATATTTTTTTTCTTTTTTCTTTTTCATTTATTCCGTTTCTAACTTTTTTTTCTTGTTATAAAATAAAAGCTGTCGATGTTTTCCTGTTTCAGCCACTGTGCATTGTGAGTTAATGCACTGTGGATTGTGGCAGTGTGCTGCCTTTTTTGGCCTTGATCTCGCGTGCTCTTCTGTTTTCTTTTGAGGGTTTTTTTTGGTTTTTCAATCACATTTATTTTTCTCTTCACTGTCGTTTGGGGGCCGGGTGAACTGAAGTTAATTGCTTTGGAGAAAATATAAGCTGAGGAGAAAGAAAGAAGAGACAGACCATTTTTGCGAGCTTTGAGGCGAGCAGAAACAGCAAGCCAAACTCTTCTAACAGGGAAGATCATCTTATGCCACAAATCCATCAACTCATCCTCAACTTTAATTTTCTTCGTCTTGGCTTTCCTTCTCCTATCGAACCCACCAACAACTCTCACAGCGATGCTCTTTAACCCGGCCAGACCTTCACTTTCCCTCTCCTCTTCTCACTTTTTTTGTTGTTGCGGGATTTTCAATGTAATCCACAAACACACAGCATACCGTATTTCTAAAGAGAAAGGCAGAGGGTTCAGGGTTGGGAGACCTGCATCCTTTTTAACAATCAAGAATTTGTTTTTTTCATACCATGGCCAGCCCCGCTCGGCCCGGAGGCTCGATCTGATGATCCAAAACCCGATAATCTCATAAAAGCTGAGGACCGAAAAATGGGGCTGGACATTTTTCATCTTCTCTCATTTCACAGTGCAGCCCCCGAATCTCCCCAGACAAAGGAGCTGAGTCTTCCATTCAAATTCAATCTTCAATGCCTACAATAGCTAGACAGGCTCGCCAGGTAAGAGAGCACATTTATAGGTCTGAATGAAATGGGTTTTTGTTCTTGGTCTTTTAATTGCAGGATGAGGCCAGAAATTCACAAATTTGACGTTTGTTTCCTGAGGAAAGCAGTGTTGTTCTTTGGCTGGGTTTGGGTAATTTTTAACCTTTTTTTTAATTGTTTCAAGCTTTCTCTCAAATATGAATTCCAAGGAACCAGCAAGTCACTTCTATCACCTCTAATTTCCTTCTCATTGATGGTTTTTATTTTTTTAAAAAAATAATCAGGCACGGAAAGTCATTAACACCGAGGCCCCATTCCCATTCAGCAATTGGTTCTCGGTGCTCTTTCAATATTGCAGCTGCTCTGTGAAGTAATTCTGCTCTTTTCCACAGTGGAGTCTTGGCCCATGATTTTTGAGCTGTTTTTGCTGCTTCTATATATATATATATATAAACTCTTTTTGTCATACCAAAAGTAATTGTTTTATATATAACGAAGAAAGGTAAAAACTCTTACAACGTGAGACTCTTTAAACATTGTTTTAAAACCCAAATAACATTGATGATTGATCATGACGCTGCCGGTCCAAGGTTTGAATTGAATTTTATTTTTTAATATTAGTATATTAAAATAATTTAAAAATATAAAAAAAATTATTTTTAAAATACAATGTCAAATAAACATTTAATCTAATAAAAAATCAATTATCAAATTATTGATATTTTTTTATCAAAATAAAATTATTTTTAAAAAAGAGTTAACAGTCTATATATAACCTACTATTATCGTGAACTTAGTTTTTAAATTATGATAAATGGAATAAAGGCGATGCAATTAAAAAATATATATTTGCAATAAAAACACCCAATAATATATTTATAAATATGGTGTGATGATAAATAATTTAAAATCTACATAGTTAAACTTGAATTCAAGTTAGAACATGTATTCTTATTAAAAATTAATGATAACCATGGTTTTATTTATTTATTTATATATACAAGATATATTTTCAGTAAATAAATGTCTTGCATGGAAAAAACAGGTCATAGCTTTGATAGATCACATCAATTAAATCCAACACGCTTAGAATTCTATAGATGACACAGAATTTAGAATCTATTCATCAATCGCATGAGAAATCAAATCAATTATTTTTATTATGACAAGAAACTCAAGCCACATTCTTTAAATATATATATATATATATATATATATATATATATATATATATATATATATATATATTAACTAAACAATAAACGGTGTGGCTGTTTTACTGTAGATTTAGGTACTGTAAAATGTGAGTGTATTAACTGCGGATTGTAATAGTGTTTTTTTGGATCGGTTCGGTTCACTCGGTTCGGTTGGTTACCCGGTTTTCAGATTTTTTTTATCATTTTTGCACAGTGAAATCACGCTTTTAGCCCTCTAAAAAGACAAAAAAACACTTCCGGGTAGAGGGGCTCAGAGGTAATTGCCCCATTCGGACCGGTCCGCCTACCTTTTCATTATTTAATATTTTCTGGAAAATAGCCACACCGGTAATTGGCCATTCTTTTTTTTTCTTTTAACTGTCGGCGCGTTCGTCACACGCTGCCGACAGTCTTCCGCCCCACGCCCTCTTTGAGAAGCGCGTGCGGAGTTATGGAGTAGTCGGAGATGGGCTACCGGCGTCTAGACCGATGCGCCTCCTCCTGATCTTCCTCCCGATGTGGCGCGTTTCTCTCTCCCTCTCGTCTGTGGAAGCGGCAGTGGCCGATTAAAAGGCTGATTTTCTTTCTCTCTCTTGCAAATGCAAGAGGGAGAGTCCCCCGATTTTTATTGTTTTTCATTTCAGTTCCTTAACTGTTAATTTTATTTATCTTCCTCATTTTTGTTATATAAGTTTTGATTTAGTGCGATTGGGTCCTTCAATTGCAATTAATTGAATGTGCAATGTTCACTTCGATCCCCCTTCTTTTAATTTCCGGATGTAGTTTAAAACACTTAATGCAATTCGGTACAGAATTTTTATTTTGTTTAATTTTGTCCTTTGATTGAAATAGATAATATATTTAATTTTCATTTCAGCCCTTAAACATTTAATTTTCTATTTAATCCTTTGATATTTCATTTTTATTTCAGCCCTTATACTTTTAATTTTTTTATTTTAATCCCTTTATTTCTTTATATTTCTAGAATATTCTTTACTTTTGTCCATGTATATACAAGTTTGCTCTTGGCTTTTATTTTTAATTATTTTTTATTTTCTTATTTGTTGAGTTGATATTTTTTTCAAAAAAATTAGCTCTTGAATTTTTTTTTAATTATAATTTGAGAATTGATATTTCTATTTTTTTTTATCTCTCTTTGTTCTTTCTTTTAGTTTTTTCATTTGTTCCTTTATTTTTATTTTCAAGTCAAATTACTTTTTTTACCAAATAATTTTTATTTTATTTTTTGGTTTGATCTTTTATTAAAGTTTTTAAGATTTTTTTACTCTTTCATTTTTTTTTTTATTTTATCCATTATTAACATAATAATAATGATGATGATGTTAATAGTTATAAAAATAAAAATAATAATTTAATTGTTTTTCTTCATTCCTCTTTTGTTAATATTTTTTAGGGTTTTTTCCTTTCGGAATAATTTTATAATTTTTATTGTTGTGACAGTAATAATAATGATATTTTTTTTTTGATCTTTTGTTAAAGTTTTTAGGATTTTTTTTAGTCTTTCATTTTTTTTCTTTCATTATTAACACAAATAATAATAATAATAATAATAATAATAATAATAATAATAATAATAATAATAATAATAATAATATTTTAATTGTTTTTTGATCTTACTCTTTTATTGATGTTTTTTAGGTTTTTTTTTCTCTCGGAATAATTTGATAATTTTTGTTGTTGTTGCAGTAATAATAATGATACTTTTTATTTTTCTTTTATGTTTTTTGTTTAATCTTTTGTTAAAGTTTTTAGGATTTTTTTTAGTCTTTCATTTTTTTTTCCTTTCATTATTAGCCCAAATATAATAATAATAATAATAATAATTTTTTTTTCTTGCTTACTCTTCTGTTAATCTTTTTTATAGTTTTGACAATAATATTAATAATAATTTTAATTGCTATAACAATGATAATAACGATAACGTGAGAATAGATTTTCAATGTATGTTTTCATGTTTTTTATCAATAAAAAATTAACTATTTATATTTGTTATTTGATTATTGCAAATTTTTATTTTGTGTTAATTCATTTAGTTTTTTTTTTTTTAAAAAAAATACTTTGATAATGTTTATTCTTTACGTTTATATGCATCTATGCTTTTAATTTTTATTTTTTTGTTGGAGTTTTATTTTTAATTGGTTCAGACCTGAAAATCTTATTTATATTGGTAGTCATTTTAAAATTAATATTACTCTCTGTTTCCCTTTATTTATTTTTCCCCCTGTTTTCTCTTATTTTTATTTGTTACTTGGATTATATAATTTTTTATTTTACTATTTACGCAATGATAATGATAATTTTTGTCATTTTTTAATTGTTTTTGTATTAAAATATTTTGTTTATTTTTTAATATGTATCCAGGGATTTTATTTATTTTAATTGTTTTGATAATAATATTGATAATAATTTTAATTGTTATAGCAATGATAATGAAAATAACGTGGGGATAAATTTTCAATTTATGTTTTTGAATTTTTGTACATAAAAAATTAACTATTTATTTTTGTTATTTGATTATTACAACTATTTTCACCATTTATATTTTGTTTGGTTTAAATTAGATTATAAAATAAATTAATCTTAATGCAATAAATTTAATAATTCAAATATCCGAATCTTCATGCTTTCTTGATGATGATAATAAATTAATACTGGTTATTTCGTTAAAAATTGCAAAATAAATAAATTTATAATGATTTAAAATTCATATATTTTAGGAAAAAAATATTCAAATAAATTTATCATTTTGACTAAATTTACAATTCGCATCATGGATCATCCTCGCCAATTTTTTTCTTCAATATTAACTATATTTTCTATTGATTCACATCAATTTTTTCTTTCATTTCATTTAATAGCTTATGATGTTTTTTTAAATAAGAGAATTAGCAGGGATATTAAATGTCTCATTTTGAAGAAGGTTTTGACTTCGTTCTTCATGTCAATATGCCTTTTTTTTGCAATACTTCGCAAGTTATATAGTTCGCGTTTTTTTGTGATATTTTATGACGCAGTGTCTACATTCTAAAAGATATAATCTATGCTTGCGCAATAAATTCTATTTAAAAATTTGTACATTTTATGGCCTAATCTATAATTTTTATTTTATGATATCATATTAATTTATTATCATAAATTTAATCATGTTAAATTATATACACAAAAATACCCGCGGCAACGCGCGGGCAATATGGCTAGTATAATATAAAAAGTGTTTTCTTTTTTACAAAATAATAATTGCATCAATAAAACTCTTTTAGAAGTGTACTGTGTCCAGCATTAAGATTGCATTATTTTGTGTTATAAAAGTATTTTTTTAAAATAATTATTATATTTTGATTTTATGTGTTGATGTTAAAAACTAATTAATGTAGTATTTTTATGTAATTCTAAGAAAATATACTTTGAAAAGCAATCACTAGCTTCAAACATGCCATTTGATTTCTCATAATGAGCATATAGTTATGGTTTTTTGATTAATTGTTGATATTCTTTAGTATATGGTTCAACCTTAGGTTTATCATTGTAGATTTTTACCTAGAAATGTATTTTGTCAAGTTAAGATTTTTATGGATAATGAGTTTGACTAATGTTTTTAGTAGGTAATTCAATCATGTCAGGTCAGATTATGCATAAGATATTCTAGGGCAATAAAAAAAAATTATTTAGAGTGTGTTTTTTAGTATGATTTTGTTCATATTGATGGATATGAGTTTGAGTTACATGAGGTTCAAGATTGATTTTGATTAATTAAAATGCTAGGATCATAACAAATTTTCTAGTTTATTAACGACGTTTTAGATATAACAAATTTGATTATAACACAAACAAGATTTTAATTTTATGATTTTTTTTTTGTTTTTGTTTTTGGGTTATTATGTCTAATTTAAATCAATTTTAAATGTAGACTCGAATCAATCCATACACGGGAATCTATTAAAGCTACTTCAATCATTGTGTAAATTTTGTATGATGCAACACGATTTCTTTGTTAGGACAGAGATTAAATATGACTTCTCAAGGTATAATTAATCTTGTAGCATCATTTAAGTTAATTTTAATAGTATTGGTGTTTTGAGATGAATTTTCACTGTATCACATGTTTTAAATCTTATTTTTTGCTTTCTCGGAGAAATATTTTCTTTGTTAGAGTTTATTTAACCACATGATCAAAAAAATTGCATTTGAGTGTCTAAGAATATAAAATCAATTGTGTTTTAAAATAATTTTCTCATTGTAAATACATTAAAATAATATTTTATTTTTAAAAAATATTTTCAATATCAATACATTAAAAATCATATAAAAACTATAAAAATTAATTTTAAATAAAAATTAAAAACATAAAATATTTTCCAGATACAATTCCAAAACGGCTAAGGGAATAAACCCTGACAAATCCTAGTAAAAGCACTAGTCAAATGCCCGCACTACGTTGTGGGCATAGTGCGGGCGGAACAAATAATCTTTATAACTGTTGAGATTAAAATATAATATTTCAGTATGTAAAATTTGATATAATGAAAAATATCAACATCCTCTATCATAATAACAATAACATCGAAGTTTTAACTTCTTAAATTATCATCACTATTACTGTTAAAACGATAAACATTATTCAACAAATCTGAAAGGGATCCAAAAACAAATATTAATGAAAAAGCACGTAAGAACAAAAACTAAAATTATTATTATTATTATTAATATTAATATTATTATTGCTTTAATAACGGGAAGGAAACGAAATTAAATCAAAGGCTTAAAAAAAACCTAAAAACATTAACAAAAGAGCAAATGTAAAAATAAAATGAATGAAAAAAAAATAAAAATTATTGATTGGGAAAAAAAACTTACTTGAACTGAAAATTAAAAAAAATTACCCCACTACGTTGCGGGCCGCGTAAAAAAAATTTATAATTGTTGAGATGAAAGAAATTAATAGGATATGCTGGTCCAAAATTAAAATATAATATTTAAATATGTAAAATTTAATATAATAAAAAATATCACCACACTTTATTCTAAAAATAGAAACATCGAAGTTTTAACATCTAGAACTATCATTGCAGATATTGGCAAAACAATAAAAAGTATCAAATTATCCCTAGAGAAAAAAAATGAAAAACATTAACAAAAGAGTACATAAGAAAAATAACTAATTTTTTTTTCTTCTTCTTGTTCTTCTTCTTGTTCTTCTTCTTCTTATTATTATTATTATTATCATTGTGTTAATAATGAAAAAAAGAAAGAAAGACAAAAAAAAATGATAACTTTAACAAAATATCAAACAAAAAAATAAAATAAAAATTATGAGGTAAAAAAATTTGATTTGACTTGAAAATAATAATAATAAAATAAATAACAGAAAGAAAAAATAAAATAAATGACAAAACAAAAAGAAAAATTATTAACTGGAAAAAATATCATTTGACTTGAAAATTAAAAAAATAGATTGTACTACATTGCGGGCTAAGCAAACAATTTTAAGAATTGTTGGATTTGAAGTAATTTATAGATTTCACTAATTTAAAAATAAAATATAATATCTACACATGTAGAGTTTGATATGTTACAACATATCAATATACAATATCGTAACAATAATATCTAAGCTTTGACATCAAAGACACGAAAATAGGTAATTACCTCGAAAGTTTTTCAAAAAAAAATATTGGAAAATAAAGTTTTTTTTCAACATGTACATTAACCTTTGTGATGTTGTCGGTTTGCACTACGTCACGGGTTGAATATATAATTTTTATAACTGTTGATATTAAAAGTTTGATATAATAAAACAAAAGAGCATACTTTATTATAATAACAATAATATCGAGGTCTTAATATCTAAAATTATCATAACTATTATGGCCAAATAGTAAAAATTATTAAATTACCCCGAAAGAAAGAAAAAAATTATCAGAAAAGCAAATAAGAACAAAAATGAAAATTATTATTATTATGATTATTAATATTATTATTGCGCTAATAATGAAAAAAAAAAGACAAAAAAAAAACTTTAATAAAAAAGTAAATAAAAAATATAATATATGATAAAATAAAAATAAAAATTATTAGCTGGAAAAAATCATTTTACTTGAAATTAAAAAAATTATCCACCCTAAATTGCGGGCTAAGAAAATAATTTTTATAAGATTTGCTGGATCAAAATTAAAATATAATATTTATATATGCAAACTTTAATGTAATGAAATAGATTAACATGCCCTATTATAACAATAGCAAAATCGGAGTCTTAACATCTAAAACTTATTATTGCTATTATTATTAAAATAATAGAAATTATCAAATTATACCGAGAAAAAAAAACATAAATAAAATAGTAAGCAAGAAAAACATTAAAACATTATTATTATTATTATTATTATTATTATTATGAATAAATAAATAAATAAATGAAAGATTAAAAAAATCATAAAAACTTCAACAAAAGATCAAACAAAAAAATAAAATAAAAATTATCATGAAAAAAAACCCTAAAAAACATTAACAAAGGCGTAAGCTAGAAAAATAATTAAATTATTATTATTATTATTATTATTATTATTATTTTGTGTGTGTTAATAATGAAATGAAAAGAAATGAAAGACTAAAAAAATCCTAAAAACTTCAATAAAACATCCAACAAAAAAATAAAATGAAAATAAAAATTATCATTGTTATAATTGTTTAAAGAATAAAAATTATCAAATTATCCCAAGAGGACCAATGATAGTTTTAGATGTTAAAACTTTGATGTTCCTATTTTTAGAATAAAATGTGGTGATCTTTTTTATTATATTAAATTTTACATATTTAAATATTATATTTTAATTTTGGACCCGCATATCCTATTAATTTCTTTCATCTCAACAATTATAAAAAAATTTTACTCAGCCTGCAACGTAGTGTGGTAATTTTTTTGAATTTTCGGTTCAACTAAGTTTTTTTCCCAGTCAATAATTTTTATTTTTTTTCATTTATTTTATTTTTACATTTGCTCTTTTGTTAATGTTTTTAGGTTTTTTTTAAGCCTTTGATTTAAATTTTTTTCCTTCCCGTTATTAAAGCAATAATAATAATAATAATAATAATAATAATAATAATAATTTTAGTTTTTGTTCTTACATGCTTTTTCATTAATATTTGTTTTTATTTCCCTATCAGATTTGTTGAATAATATTTATTGTTTTAACAGTAATAGTGATGATAATTTAAGAAGTTAAGATTTCGATGTTATTGTTATTATGATAGAGGATGTTGATCTTTTTTATTATATCAAATTTACATAATGAAATATTATATTTTAATCTCAACAGCTAAAAAAAATCATTTGACATGAAAATTAAAAAAAAAACTAATAAAAAAAGCAAAAAAAAAAGGGAAAACAAATAAGAAATGTCAATTTTTAAATGCTCATAAACACAAACTAAAATTTAAGAACAAAATTTTCTGAAAAAAATATTATCTCAACAAAAGAGAAAATAATAAAAATTAAAAACCAAAACTAAAGGTACATATATATAAACATTGATAAAAATAAGAACTATATAAGAACTACAAAAAAATAAAGGAATCAAAATAAAAAATCAAAAGTATAATGCCTGAAATCAAAACCAAATATATTATCAAATTCAATGAAATGAAAAAAATAAAAAAATCAAATAAATTATAATATCTATACATGCAAGTTTTGATACAATGAAACACATTAATACATCCTATTATAACAACAAGAACATCGAAGCCTTAACATCTAAGAATATCATTACTATTATTGCTAAAATAATAAAAATTATTAAATTACCTCGATAAAAAATAAAAAAAATATTATTATTCGTATTGTATTAATAATAGGAAAAAAAATTCAACCAAAAAAATTCCATAACTTTAACAAAAAAAAAACAAACCAAATTGAAAAAAAAAAATAAGCAAAAAAAATATGACGTCAAAATAATAAAAAGAAAGAAAAATGAAAAAAAAAACATAAGTGAAATAAAAAAAAAAGCAAACAGAAAATGAAAAAAAAAAGAACAAAAATTTCATAGAAAGCGCGCTGGCAGGGGTCGAACCCATGCCCTCCAGCGCGCTGTCAGCTGCCCCATATCCATTGATCTAAAGGTGTATTTTTTATTCAATTTCCGAAACGATTCCTAAATATAAAATATCGGGCGAACCAAATGACCCGGACCAACCCGAACCGAAACCGAAAACTGAGCAACACTATTACAATCCACAGTGATTTGTCTCACAATAAACAGTAACCGAACCCTGATCTCTTTTAGTATATTAGATAATAATATAGTACCGAGACACAAATAAAATAAAATACACAAGCTAATGAAAATTTGTGATTGACTTGCAAACTTGCATATCCCCTTAGAATGAACTTGGTTTTTTCAAGCGATTTTTTTGTAGGAATATATTAATTCTTTTTTTTTTCTAAGTTTGTTAACCTTGATCATAAGTGCAGGTGAATTAAGCAAAGTAAGATTATTTGAAATATTGAGAGATTGATTATATTTATTTTGTCCTAAACTCCTATAAAGAGTATATGTTATAACTCGAATTTAAGATATATTGTATATATTACAAGTTTTCTGTCATCACGTCATTTTCTCGAAGACATTTTTCATACATATTTTGTTTATAAACTGAAAATTTAATCCTTAAACTTATTCTAAATCTCATGTTCATGCTAATTTTACTAATTTTAATTAATCAAAAGTTGGTTACTTTTATATCCATGCAATTTAATTCTAGTTAAGCTAAACATAATCTTTGAGAGAATCCAGGTAACATAAGTTAGTAAATAAATATCAACTTTTTAAATGGGTAAAAAAAGTAAGTGGGGTATTTCAATTTTAATCCTCCTTTAATAAAAAAAATTAAAAAAATATCTCCTGGCAGAATTATAATAGATAATTACACAGGTATTTACTAATTAATTTCTGATTTATTTCAACAATATTTAATAATTTTAAACAATCCCAGACTTTTATGCAAAGATAAGATCTTCCACGTCATTGCTTCCCCCCCCTCCCCTTTATACAAAGTAGAAAACAAAGTGCAATTATCTATCTATTCTTATCTAGTTTCATTCTTTGTTATCCTCTTCTTTCTTCTCTACTTTGCTGCATGAATATTATTATATTTTATCTTTATCTTAAAGAAAAATAAAATAAAATCTATAAGTCGGTTACCAATACCTTATGCAAAAATATTTAGCTAATATTCTGTTTATTTTTGCTATTGAAAAATATTTTTATATAAAATATATTTTTTAAAATTTTCATTTGTTTTTAAATTATTTTAATATGTCGATACAAAAAATATTATTTTAATATATTTTCAAGTAAAATGCATTTTTTTTTAATAGCTACCCTAATATATAATATTAAACGGGCTTTATCTCCTCCAACACCTATTTTTTAAAGGACAAAAACAGCAATCCACTTTATGTAAGTGTGTTAGATAATTTGATATAAGATGTTATTTAAAAACATTTTTAATTTAAAATATATCAAAATAATAAAGTTTTTTTGTTTTTGTTTTTAATATTTACATATTAAAATTATTTAAAAAATATTAATTTAATATTTTTCAAGATAAAATACAGAAGTTATCACATAGAATTATATGTATGAATGTAAATGATCTTGACAAAACCGGCTTCTTGCGCTATCTTTTGTCCCAAATAGTCAAATGGTGCTGAAATCAATAAAATTGGTCAACTGGTCACGGTCAACAAATATCATCAAATAAGCAGGTACTAATCTGAACCTTCTAAAAATATTAGCACCTAGTTGAACTATTTTGAAACATTCTGTCTCCATTCATTGGCTTATCAGTCGCTCGCTCACCGTGATTCCTGCCCCCGAATCACATTGATGGTGACCGAACGGCGAAATCCCGACAATGAGGTCGCTAAAATTGACAGAACAGTTCAATCCAGTCCCTGTTTTCTTCGAGAATGCAAATCAAACCATTTTCAACGACCTAATTCATATGCGGTTGCTGTAGGGACCGATGGACATCGTTTTATTCAGGGCACCACTCTCTCGAGATGCTTTAGGAATTTTTACTTTCCATACTTTAAATTGTGGGGGCGTTGCTTGATCTGGAAGAGAAGCAAGTCGGACACGGACAAACTACAAACGAAAGGCACTTTTTTTCTATCCACGTGTGCTGTCTCTAATGGGGGTCGGGTGGGCCGACATTATCCACGCTATAAATAAACAAGTTAGAGCTAACGGTCAAAAGTCAAAGCCACAAAGTCGAGCAAGGGAGAGGGATGGCATTGTCAGGTGTTTATGCTTCGAAACGACAATAACCATTGCGTATCATGAACCCTTTGTCCAACATTAATTATTCATCGCATTACATTATGGGGTTGTTTTACATGGAATAACAGAACTTAGCTGTATAAAGTAAAATAAAAATCTGTAAAAAATAATTATAAAACAATTTTTTTTTATAAAACTCGTGGCCTAATTGATACAGAATGAATAAAAAATGGAAGTAACAACACGATCATTTTTTGAGAAAAAAAATATAAAATAATAAATCATAAATAAATTGAGAGAAAAAAAGGTCAATGATGAAACCAAGTCATCCAAAATACAAGCATTGAAATTGAAAAATAAAAAATAAAAAATAAAAGATGATAAACATGTACCTAGAACGAGGAAAAAGGTATAAAAAGATATAAAATTATTTTTGACATCGGTATATGAAAATAATTTAAATATATTAAATTCTTTTAATATAAAATAAATAAAATTTAAATATTTTTTAAAATATTTTTGAAATGTCAAAATTTAAATTGAAATAAAAATAATATTATTTTATTTTATTTTTCACTGGTATAAAATATTTTTACTATTTCAATCAAAATGAAACCGAATAAAATTTACAACTATGCAAATAACTTTTTTTGCACAGGCTACTTCTGTCGTGGAATATCTGTAGAGGCAACAGGGATACAAGGCCTCCTTCTGTATATGGGCCTTTAGCCCAACATTACTTGCATGCTAGAATACTAATTAGTATCAAGCCACTGTTCGATAGAAGGTATAGATTACACTATCTCGATGGGCTTAGCCCGGTATTAGAAAAGATTCATGAACTATCTAGAAGACCTAAGTGTAGTCAAAATCTAATAAATATTTACATTTTTTATTTGATAAATAATAAGTAAAAATACAAGTATATAAAACAATATTCAATCCACGACTGCTCGTCGTTAGTGGACCCAACGCAAGAGGGAGATCAAAAAGTTAAAGTTTGAGCGTTGATTCCAGGTGGCACCAGTCAGACCACAACAACCTTATCCCACATCGAAAATCTGATCTCTTCTCATCATCCAGTATCCAAAACCATCCAATGCCCTTCGCGCACGGCTAGCATGAACAGCCAAACCCGTTTTCTAGACACCACAAAGCCCGACAAACAGAAGTTAATGCACGAAACAAGCATCCCTACTAAGGTTTTCAGGGAGTGAAGTAAAACGATCATGGCCTCCACTTCATGCTTCTTGCACCACCACGCCATTACCACTCCTGCTAGATCAACCCTATCACCACAACGCCAAGCGGCTAACCTCAAGCCCACCCAATTGGTTTGCAGGGCCCAAAAACAGGCAGTACAGGAGGAGGATAATGGTGCTGTGTCTCGCAGATTGGCTCTCACAGTGCTCATTGGTGCTGCTGCCGTTGGCTCCAAGGTAGCTCCTGCTGATGCTGCCTACGGTGAATCTGGTAACTATTTATTTTGTTGCATAACTCTGTTTGTCCTAATTGCTAGTCGTCTTAATTGAAGTAGAGCTCTATGGGTGTTCCTGCTTGATATATGCCATGATTCTTCTCTTTTTCTCTGGGGACAATAACAGCAAGAATTGATCAGATTTTGTCTAACTGATAAGTTGATACGGTCATTTGCAGCCAATATTTTCGGGAAGCCAAAGACAGACACAGATTTCTTGCCCTACAATGGAGATGGATTCAAGCTGTCAATTCCATCAAAATGGAATCCAAGCAAAGAGAGAGAGTTCCCTGGTCAGGTTCTTAGATACGAGGACAACTTCGATGCCACCAGCAACGTTTCTGTCATGGTCATCCCGACCGATAAGAAATCCATCACCGACTACGGTTCCCCTGAGGACTTCCTCTCCAAGGTAATGTATAACCCCTTTTCCTAATCTTAATCCAGTAGATTTATATAGAGGTTCAAATCTACGTTGAAGATTTTTCTAATTAATATCAACCTTTCTTTCAAAACCTTAATTATTTTGGAAAGATTACTGACAAATGTTTTGCTTTGGTCACCGCAGGTGGATTTCTTGCTTGGAAAGCAATCCTCCTTGTTTGCAACCGCATCTGAGGTACTGTGGAAACAACCAAGGGAGAGAGAGAGCATTTCTTGATAGCGTTGCCTTATGATTCAATTGTTTTTTCATGCTGTTTATATGAAATGCTACAAAAATTCTCTAGCAGGATAGCAACGGATGCAATTTTCACACGTCGAACTATATATATATATGTTCTTTTCCACAGTGGCAGTGTAAATGCGTTCTTATTTCGTGTAATAAATCTGAACTGATCATGCAGGGTGGTTTCGACCCCGATACCGTGGCAACAGCAAACATATTGGAGACATCAACTCCATCGATTGGTGGGAAGCAATATTACTTCTTGTCAGTGCTGACAAGGACTGCTGATGGAGATGAAGGTGGCAAGCACCAATTGATCACAGCCACCGTGAAAGATGGGAAGCTTTACATATGCAAGGCACAGGCTGGAGACAAGAGGTGGTTCAAGGGAGCCAGAAAGTTCGTGGAGAGCACCGCAAGTTCTTTCAGTGTTGCTTAAGAGCCTTAACTAAGGAATTGTATGTAAATCAAATTTTAATCTATGACGTTTGTTTTGAGTTATTGTCTAGCTCTCTTTTCGCTAAAATTTCAAGAGTTTGCTGATTAAACTGTCCGTTTGGAGCTGCAGTTAAACTTGCGTTTCATATATCTGATTTTTTTTTCAAATGTTTTTTTATGTGGTTCAACTTGCTTTTAATAAAAACTTGACTTTTTTTTTTCTTTTTTGTATTTTAAATTATTTTAATATACTAATATCTAAAATAAAATTTAAAAATAATAATAATATATTTAAAAATAAAAAATACTTTAAAATATAATTTCTAGTACTCTACTGAAAAAAGTTGGGCGAAGGATGATTGTGGTTACCTTTTGTGTTAAAAGCATAAAAAATACTGCCCCAGTTTATAAAATGCAGAATATTTACTAGTGTTAGTGTTTGATATGGTAACAACATTTGCTTTTTAAAATAATGCTTTTATTTTTAAAATTTATATTTAATATCATTATATCAAAACAATTTTAAAACATAAAAAATAATAACTTCTATAATTTTTTAATTTTATTTTTGATATTAATATATCAATTTGAAAACATAAAAAATAATAATATAAAGATTTTGTTTTTAATTTATTTCAAAAGCACTTTTAACACGAAAATAAACAGCAAAAACATCAAAGAGTCTAGAAGTTTTCTTCTAACAAAATACATCGAGTCATTTCCTGGGAAAAAAAATACCCCCACCAATTGACAGGTTTTGTCCAAAAGTTTTCTTTTTCATCCAGGGAAAAATATGACCCAGCCTTCTAATGCACGATAACGTCAGGGCGGTTTGATGGATGCCCTTGGGAGCCAAGAACTACATTCCTTTAAGGTGGCCGTCTACATTATAACATCAAAGGCATGGATGGTGCCATTAGATATCATCCCAAATGAACTTGAAAACCAATGCAATAATAAGCTTGAAAATCAGTGCAAATTTCTCGCAACAATTTTGGCCAACGAACTAGAATTTCAGGCACAAGGGAAACTGTATGGAATCACACAGGTACATCACCCCAACATATAAACAAATAAGTCAGCAACAGTATTATTTTCTTAGCCTTGTAATAATTAAGGAAAGAAATCATCCAAAGTTAAAAATGATGAGATTTATTATCAGAAAGTCGCTGTAGAGTTCACATATGCTTGTTTGATATGAATGTCTGCTGGAAACAAATTAAAGTATATACATGAAAGCAATGGCCAAGGAAAAGAAGTATTTTTCTGAAAATACCATGCTTGGGTATCTTTCACGTTCCTCCATTGCAATAGTGGATGCCATTGCAGTGAGCACTCTTGTGCTTCATGTGCAAGGCATTTACACCCCATATTCGAATTGTGTGATCATCACTACCAGATGCTAACATGTGTGGATTTTCTGGATTCCAGCTCACACAGTTAACTGCTCCCGAGTGACCGGACAATGCCTCTACAAGCTCTCCTGAACGTCTATGCCACAAGTATACCTGCAGAAATGGAAAATTTGCACTTCAATAAGAAATGATAGCAGCAATTCAGAATGTCACTTGAAGGTAAAATTAAATATCCAAAACCAATGAGTTTCATCTACTCTTGGAATAAACATTCAAGAATGACCATAACATGACAAGTGAAGGCTCTTTTACTAGAAGAGATCCCAGAATGTTCCAACCGTTTCTTGCATGTGTAATTTTAGTACAATACAGTGAAAGCAGTACAGCCGATGTGGAAACAAATTCACGATACAAAAGAGAACATGGGTCAGAAATTTCAAAGATTCCTAGAATTTATATTGTGATGTGTTAACACTTCGCATATGGGGCTAGATATTTTAAGACTCTTGATTTCTTACTCTAATTTCCACAGAGCAATTACCAATCAAATAATAAGTACTATTATTAAAAGCATAGTAACAAGAACTCATGCAAAAAGAGGGAGGCCTAATGTCCCCTTATCGACAAGTCTAACAATTCCCGGAGTGTTTGTCCCTCGGTTATTCATATGAGAACTAGTCAGATTCTTGATATAATAATAGTCAGTATCCATTAGAACTATTCAGTATCCATTATGATTTTTATGCATGGTAAGGGGACTGGATAAATAATTTCAGTGTCATACAAATTTAAAAGAAACTACAGCATGGGCAATCCTATGGCTGTGATCTACAGGAGATCTCAACTGCTTAGTAAACGATCAGTTACCTAGGAAATGTACCAAAAAAAATGACTTTCTTGAAAAAGGCAAGAGCTAACATGGTACATTTGATTCAAACGATGCCCTTTTCTTGAATAACCTAGCCAGATCATTAACAAACCCCTTTCAAGATAAAATGGGTTAAAGTAGAGCAGAAAAGGAAATATCCCCACACAGAAGTTTATGGTTTACACACAAATAGATGAACAAAACATCTGAATTTCTTGTATACCTTTTGAACTGGAAGAAAAAGATACACAAGGAAAAGCAATCAAATAGATGAACAAAACCTCTGAATTTCTTGTACACCTTTGAACCTAAAGAAAAAGAAAGCTATCATAAAATCCATACCTTAGAGTCCTCACTACCACTGGCAATAAAAGCTTCTTCGTGTCCCCCAAAACACGATCTAATAACAAACCGGCTACGCTTATGGCCTTTGTACATGGCAACAAGCCTGACATCACCATCTATGCTCCAAAGATGAATTTCTTGGTCCAGAAGACTAACCAGCAAGAACCTATTATCTCTTGATAATGAGAATGAAGTTATTGTTTGATTCTCTTCAATCACTCTCTCAACTTTAGCTTCTTTATCAAGTAATAATAGTGCATTTTCTCTACATTTACTTATAATCTGCTTCCCATCACTTGTTATCTCTAAATCAGAAATCTTAAGAGTTCGCTGCCCTTTACAACATTCTACCTCTTTCCCGTTCAATTCCCACATGCAGATGCTCTTATCATTGACGCCAGAAAATACCCATTTTCCATCTGGAAACCATCCACATGACACCAGGCCAAGGCCCACTTTCTCGTAAATCTGGAGGCATTCACCAGAAGAAACATCCCAGCGCCTGACAACCTCCTCCACCCCACAAGTGAGAAGCTGATGGTCATCAGGACTCCAAGAAACAGAGGAGACAGGTTTTTGGTGACCAGATAATCTATGCTTCAAAGAAACTCCACCATTTACATCAATCTGGAACGCATGACAAATTAATTGGCACACAAGTTATATATATAATTGTTTCACAAGCAGAACAACACAAAACACAAATGCATATGAGCCTTTAGCAGTCACTTGTTCTTTGGATAAATCTTTGGTTGTTATGAGAGATGCACATTGTATACAAGGTATACCCTGTGAAGCTTAGAAATAGTAATGGGAATTAATATTTGATTATTTAAGAATTTTAATGGTGTGATTATTATGGATACATAAACAGAGAGATTGGTTTTTTCAGACACCATATGGGAAACCTTTTCCTGAATATCCCAGGCAGAATGTTGCAAACAAAACCAAATAAACTATGGGAAAAGGGACATGAAAATAAAATCAAATAACAGCATAAAATACTAAAAAATAAACGATTATACCTCCCATATGATTGCTGATTGATCGTTAGAGGATGAAGCTAAGTATTTCCCATTATGTGAAAATTGTAAGAACCAGACTTCATCTGAATGTGCTTTTAATATCTGTTCCAGTGAGAATAAAAGAAAGACTCAATCTGGTGCTGCCAGTAATACATAGAAAGCAAATTGAATGCAAATGAAAATGAAAAGGTGTGGTCTGCCCAACAAAATAAAATCCAAAGCAAAAGCAAAACAGGAGGAATATAGAATAAGAGAAATCATCAGTTCACGATCCTTATGAGCATATAAGCATGCTCTTCGTTCACAAAACAAATTGCCCTTAGGCTAACATTTTAATGCTATTAGACTAGTATAGGGTACATCATCCTCTACACACTGAGGATACCACATATATTATGCCATCAAAACCCAGAAGTAAAATAAAATAAGTTAAAAAAGGTGGAAGAACAAAAGAACTATGAAAGAAAAATCAGGCAGGTGTAAGTACAAAAGCATGAAGAGTAGACCAAGGACAGAGGCATTCAAAACCCTTTCAAAACAAAATCTAACATAGGGACTGAATCAAGGAATCCCTACACGTTATCTTATTAAATCCTTGTAGAACTCAAAGACAGGGGGGAGGGGGGGACATAAAATGAACTTCATGAAAGATAGAAGTTCAAGAATCTTCCTTGCAGAATTCCCCTCAAAATAACTTTTCAAACTTACTAGGAAGCACTTTTTTTCTCTATGCTAATCAGGGATTAGTTAGATCGATGAACAAATTATTAAAAATCCAGACACTCCTCATGCAACTCAAAGAAAATGACAATTGAATTTTCAGAATTTTCTGTTCCACAAAAATATTTTGTTTTTTAAAAATGTCACAAAAAATAAGTTTTAAATCTAACAAGGAAGCACTTGTTTCAAACTTGAATAAGATTACTAAAAATATACCAATTAATCACATTCATCAAACTATCCCTTAACTTTCCCAATAAAAAAATGAATTGATTACTCTCCTGACACCAAATTTTTTTTGCAGTTTGACATTAAAAAGATAATAGCTCCGCATAACTAAAATTTGGTCAAACCACAAAAAAACTAACAGTTTAATGAAGAAAAACTCTGCAGCATGGAATACAATTAAGCCAAAGAATGAAATAGCAAAAGACCTCCATATAAAGCTACTGTTGCCAATCATGAGAATATGCCTTAACCTGCAAAGTTCGAGAAGGAATCAGATCTTTTCCACAATGATGATCCGAGTATAAGGACATTTCTTTATCCAATGAGTTGTGATAGATGCAAGCATCTCGTTGTAAGGTAAGAACCTGTTCAACTAAATGTTCCAATCTGTTTTCAGGTATTATAACTGCTGGGGGAAGCACTTTTTGCACTTCCTCCAGCAGCTTGGCCCGAGACTTTGTCCTTCCATAGCCCAGATCCGAAGACCCAACTGAATCACAATGTGTAGGAGATACAATGCAGGAGGAAAGCTCCTGAACTCGACAATAGTGAATGGAGAGAGGAGTAATCTCAGTCCTCAAGGTCTTCAAAGCTTCCATAGTTTTGTCCCCATCTAAAAGTTCAAAAAACTTCTGCTCCAATATCAGAAAAGTTGCTGACTTGACAATGCTTTCATCCTCTAGACCAATGTTATGTAATGTGGCTACACTTTCATCCCAACTGCCATCGAGAATTTGCTGTGTAAATATATCTACTGCAGATGAATGCAATGGTATCCCAGACTCTTCCTCTAAATGCGCATAACTCTTCTTATATCCAAGAGAATACAATGCCTCAGCTATTATCCTGACAAATTCAACTTTTTTAATAACTCCTTTCAAACCAATAACCTCTTTGTCCCCTTCAGATTGTAGGGGGCGAGCCATCAAATCCCTAGAAGATCCAACTATGGGCTCTGTTAAAGATGAACCGTTGGAAAGAACTGTCAAATTTCCGGAGGCTAATTTCAGGCGTTTCAAGGCTGGTTCATCATCGTCTACACCTCCCATGAAATGTACACCTCAGCCCATATATTAAAGCAGTGGTAGCTCAACAACTAAGGAATATAATCTAAAAAGCCTCCAATGTATCACAATAAATATTTTCCTGCATAGCATAGCCAAGCAAGATTGGTTAAATTGGGAGCAAGGATGAAGCATAGTCATAAAAAAGCTCTCCCCTTGAGGATCTGATCTTACAGGCAATAACAACAAGCTCTTCAAGTCATTCTATGGGTCAGCTTTTCTTGAAGATATCTTTGACAACTCATCTCATGGTTTTGTTGCTTAAACTTCACTAATTATCACTCCTACTGACACTGCCATGTGATTTAGAAAAATCTAACTATTCAGATAAAATTTAAAGGCTTCTGTTCAAGAGAAAAATTGGTGAATCAAGTATAACTTCAGCAGAGCATCCATCAATAAACCTAACTGTCAAAGAATAAGAATGGCATAATTTTTAAATGAATGGTAACTTCTTCTGGTTCACAGTATTAAATTGGCAGGAGAACTGATTTCTATACCATTTTGGATGGGAAAACTAAAGTGCAAAGATGAAGAAGTGGACCTTGAGAATAAGTTCAGAATAACTATGATGCTTGAAGGAAGAACAGCACCTCAAATGAACTCCACTGATGTTTCACTTTTCGTTATCTGAATCAAGCCAAAAGTGAAGGAATAAGAATTTCCAGAGTAACAAATATTGAAGATGGACTTAATTGTTTCTTTTTTCTTGCGACTTTAGGTTTAGTATATTAGAACTTTCACTTTCTAGCATCAATAGCAAGCCTTGCTGATTTGAGTTCTGCAAAAACGAACTTGGAAATATGTTGTTATGATGGTTTAGAAGGTAGCTAGCCACATCAATTAGAGAGTATGTTATCATCTAAACATGGTATGCAATGGAAGACAGGATAATAGCTGGCTTTAAGAACAAGGCCATCTATTGGAATCAGATAATATAGGCAGATAGCTGCTCATTACCAGATTACTATTCTTTTATCTCTATCAAGTTACACTCTAATCTGTCATGGTGCAGAATATGATAATACATTGACTCCAAAGTAATAGAAATTCAATAACTCATCATGCTGCACTTGTATCCATTGTTTGAGTCAAATAACACAGCATGCCCCCCAGGCCCCACAAAACCCCCACTTGAAGAACTGAGTCCTTGAAATACATTTGATTTTAAAGTTTTGAAAAGTGATTATTTTCTTAAAAGTTGTCAATCTTTTCCTATAATAATTTTTAAGGAATGAATTATCACACTTCCAGTAACTTCAAAAATCCACTCCACACACCGCATTTAAAGACAGACATTTGATGTGTCAGCTTTAAACTTCCACCTGATATGGCAAATTCTTAAGAGACTAGGTAATCCAAAACTTGGAACTTGAATCTTCATTGAGGCAAACAAATGCCAAGGAGCAATATTTATCCCGGAAAAAAGTTTTGATTCAGTCATGGAACATGTTAAACAATATCCAAGGACAACTAACTTTTTTCCTAAAGTACCACCGAGACCACAGACATTCATGAAAAAAATCACCAAAGTAAGTCAACACTAATGACCAAGCAGTGTCTTTATCAGCACTAATTCCTGACAATGTATGCTAAAAAAAAATAGATTTCAGCAAATCAAATTGACATGTTCATCAATTAGAACCAGAAAAGCTCACTTGGTTCCTTGACAAGCAACCAAACTGAAAAATTCGAAACTTTCATGATCAACAAACGCCTTGAAACAAAAATATTAACGAGTAACCACACTACGTGCACAAGAAACACAAAATAAAAATTGAACCAACACATTACAGTGATGATATACAACAAATATTCAAAACCCATATGAAAAAGCAATTATCTTTCCAGGAAAAAAAATTACTAAATCATTTTAATCTCATTTCATATGCAAGGAAGAACTTAAAACCCAGATCCGAAACAACCAATGACTAGATAATCCATCATCATCAATCACTTAATAACAAAAAAGACCAAATCTACCCCGAAAACTAATCACCCAAATCACAAACCATCACAAACAACGAGAGATGAAAGCAAACAAAAAATATAGCAAAGTCAGGCAAAAATTAAATGCAAATTAAGATATAAAGAGCAAAAATCTGAAATACCCAGAAATCGAAATCAAGTTCGGTAGCCGATTCGGATCGTGAGAGAAAGAAGCCGATTGAGAGAACCCAATATAAAATAATCAGAAATGGGTAAAAGTAAAAGATAGTTTCCTGTTTGTTTCTTTGTCGGTTACATTAACAGTAGTATATAGAAGCCCGCACTTGATTAAACCCAAAAATAAATACGAACTTAAAGATACTTGTTAGTGATTATAAGCAAATAGTGATATTATTTTTTATTTTGTGAAAAAAAAAAAAGGTGTACTGGTTGATACCTTTGCTTTGTATATTAAAGACAGACGAGAAGGATAAAGAGAAGGGGAGGAAGAGAGAGAGAGAGAGAGGGGAGGGGTTTGGTTTACTCTTTGCGTGGAGGAAACCAACTGAACGGGGTTATGGAGAGACGTAGAGGGGATTGGATATATATATATATAGAGAGAGAGAGAGAGAGAGGGGGGGGGGGGAGATCTGCAAATCCTGCTTTCACATGGACTCTTAGCCCTTTTATGGCCCTGCTACGAAATTGGCCTGTTTGCATGAAATTGCTTGTGAGAGTGGCCCATTTTCTTATCATGGCTGGACTGGAGTGGGATTAGAACTAACCAGTAACTAGGGCTTCGTTTCTTAAGCATTAAGTATGTTTTCAATGTCAAAACCTAATTTACTGTAATTCGAAAAGCTAATCTAGAGAAGAAAAGAAAACTCACCCTACCTCTACCTGTATTAATTAGAGGGGTGGGTGGGTGGGAGGGAAACCCCAAAGAAAGAAGAAGGTACCCTAAAAACGAAGAGACGGTGCAGCCCTACAAACAACAACGTAAGAAAAGAAACGACAAAGAACCCTCAAAGTATATCCCTGTTCCGTTCTTCTTTGCGATACTGTGTGAACGTATATAAGAAAGACCACTGTCACATACCTAGTCCTTCATTATTTTGACAGCAGAAAAAAAAAGTAATAATCAAGAAACCAAAGCACAGAAAGAAAAAATGGGAAGGAAGCACAAGATGAAAGCAGCCCAGCAGCAGAACCCTATAGTTGCAGAAGCTACTCGCATTCGAATTTCGGATATTCTTGAGAGTTTCCGTGCTGCCCCCGATCAAGGTACCACAAACCTCCTGAACATGTCTCGGTCTCTCCCTTGATTTGTTTTCTCTTTCACTTATTTTATCTGGTCAGTGGGAATTGTTTAAACTGAAGATTTTCACATGGGCTCTGCTTTGTTCTTTATTTGAAGTAATGAAAATGGTGGAATTATTCATTTTTTCTACTATAAAGAAAACATGAAATTTAATTGTCACTTGTGTAATGATGAATGCTGCTCTTTAATTCTAGAAAGAAAAACAAATACGGTTTACTTGGTTGCTATATATCAGCTGGGTGTTCTGTTTTTTTCCTGTTTCCATGTAAATGTGTTGTTTAATTTGAGGAAGCTAATGTAATAAAGCTTGGTATTATTTGTTCACCGAGTATTTCTATTAATCAGGAAGCTAGTATTATTAAACTTTGTAGTATTTGTGTGATGAAAGATTTTTTTTTTCTTTTTTCAATCTGTTGTGAAGCGTTCTTTCTTCTTTTTCATTATTGTTTTAGAAGAAGGAAATTATCATGCAGACTTTGTCTAGTTCTATATGCTTCTATTTGATCCTTGATTAATTAGAAGAACATTAACTTTATCATTATGAGGAAGAACATAATGAATGGTCTTTACTATCCTTATATTGCAAAATGCGGTTATTTGATATCGACCACTTAGGAATATAGTTTAGAAGATCAGTTTATTGACGTTTGGATGCTGCATGCAGTTTACACATTCGAAGCTAACCTGTCAAGCTTTGACCGTGCTGTGGTACATGAGGTGTGCAAGAAAATGGGTATGATGTCCAAGAGTTCCGGGTGAGTGCTTATTTATGTCAATGCATTATTTGACAATGAATAGTGTAAATATATGCCTGTAGAAATTCTTGTCTTTAACTTGGTTGTAGTGATTTCTTCTGATTCCAATATAGTTTCTAACGAACTTGAAATATGTATAGGCGTGGGAGCCAGCGATGTGTTTCTGTTTACAAGAATACAAAGAAGTTAGATGATGTAAAGGGGAAGGAAAACCTCACTCATTTGACATTTTCAGGAGAATCAAAAATGGCTTTGGGAGAACTATTTTCAAACTACCCTCCTGCAGAAGGAGGGTTTGGAACAGAGCTAGATGGAAAGCATAGTGGAACTGCTGGTAAAACACGAGAGAAGAAAGATGATATCTTTTCTAAACCTTTCAGAAAAAAAGAAGAGATCGCAAAGAAAGTTGAATCATTTGCTTCTAGAATAGAAAAGGATGTAAAGTTAAAACAGGTTATACAACTTAACTCACAGATTTAGAATTTGGATGCTGTGTCTTTATTACTGTCCTCTTACTAGCAGAGTTCAAAGATCTATGCATTGCAGTGATGGTCACTGGTGAAGCTCCATTTTCCGTTCCCTTTTAAAGATCTTATAACTTTTGCAAAGAAGTTGTCTGACAGTAACTGATTTCTGAGATTCCATCATATTTGTGCAGATTGTTGAAGGGAGGTCTAAGCTTCCAATTGCATCCTTTAGGGATGTCATTACATCTACTATAGAATCTCACCAGGTAATGCCAAAGGCTCTAGAATTGATGAAGTCTGCTTGGCTTCTCATTTGAAATAGCGTTAGACATAACTTTATTATTGACATTTCCTTATGTCTATCAATATCGAAGGTTGATTAGTTGGATTAAGGCATTGTTTCTAAAAACTGATTCCATGATTGCTTGTTTGAGTTATAGCTTATTTTCCAAAACTTAATGGTTGATCAATGTGTTTATGCAGGTTGTTCTCATTTCTGGTGAGACTGGGTGTGGAAAGACCACACAGGTTACCAATTCTCTGCTCTGTCTTCTTTATGGTACATCTAATATGGCTTGTAGAAACTGTGTTTCAGAAATAGCTTTTCTTGTTTTTTTATTGTTGTCAGCACATAGATAATTGCATGTGTAATGAACATGATATGCAATCAAGTTTCCTTTGGTTATGTTTTGCTACTGGTCTTTTGTATATCTGAGTCCCATTTTATTTTAATGGTCTAATGATTTTTGTTAATGTTACATCTATGTTTGATTGCATCATTCAACTTTAGGAAGTTGGATAGGCTCTTGAGCTGACTTTGTTTTTTGCTCTGCATCAGTCCAGCTTAAAATATTGCAAAACATTTTGTAAGAATTGAGATTGACAAACGCACATTAAAACAAGGTTGAAGTCTGCCTCAAGGAAAAAGAACACACACACACACAAAGAGTGGCTCCCTAAGAGCTTCAATATCCCTCTAAAATTTTGTATCTCTCACCAATCAATATCTCTCCCTCTTGAGCTTGGGGGGTGCCTCTGGTCAGCTACTGTGTTATTTTTAGCAACCAAAATGAGCTACAGAGGAATAGTCATAGCCTAGATCATTGGTGGATACAATCATCATCCAGAAGGGGCATTTTTTTGGCTTCTAATTTAATGAAGTTTACAAAGATAGTTCTGTTTTAATTAAAAATCAGCGTTGAAGATTTTGTCAGAATCTCACTGTTACAGATTTGATATCATGCATAATCTGTCACCTGTCACATCCTGTTGTTACAGGTGTACAACATTAATATGAGCTTTCTGCCATATGTCATTGTGATGTGGAAACAACCAAATTTGTGAATTTGAAATTCTCAATTGAGCATTTTATAAATTGAAAGTTCACAAATGAGCATTTAGTTCCCTCATCAAATCATCTGTAGCTATTGAGTGGAAGAAGAGTACAAGTTTTAGTAGTGCAGGGAAAATCTTGAGATATGCCAATTATACCTACTTTGTAGGATAGGTTAGGCAAATATGTATTTAAATTGCTTGGCTGAAAAAGTTGGTTATAGGTTTACAACTTAGAATGTTGTCTATAAAGAAGATGTAGGACAACTTTAGATTAGTATCCCACAAAGGATTCATGGAGAGCTAGCTATGGAGAAATAGAGATTTAGGTGGGAATCAGGGAGTTTGAAGCGTGTGGAATTGATATCCACTTAGGATGTGTTATAGCTGGAATTGGGATTGTTACTATTTAGCAAATGACAAAATGAAGAAAAAGGAAGAAGAAAAAAACACTTAGAGAAAAGAGAATAGGAGGAAAAAACACAAGGCCACCCCTTAAACTAAATAAAAAATACTCATAATTCCATTATTCCGATTAAGTGGTCATTCAAAAGCTTGAAGAAGAAAAGAAAATGCTTTGGCAGTCACATGCATACTAAAGTGATCTTAGGTTCTTAAAAACCCTCAAACACCGTTTTTTGTTTGGTATATTTTGCTCTCTGATTACATAGAATAGGTGCTCTTTTTATAAGCACGTGACGAGACATTCATTCCCTTGAATAAGCACATGTTTATTTTCATTTTCATTGAGTTTTGTACATGTTAAACATGATGCAGGTGCCGCAATTTCTTTTGGACCACAAGTGGGGAAAGGGCGAAGCATGTAAAATAGTTTGTACACAACCTCGACGGATCTCTGCAATATCAGGTTTGTGCCACCTGTGAAGCATGTGAAGTTCTGGCTTTAATACTTTTCCAACATATTTACACCTTGCTATATGCCAAAACTTTATGCTCTTGATTATTCTTTTGTCTAGTTGCTGAGAGAATTTCTTATGAAAGAGGAGAAAGTGTTGGAGATAGCGTTGGATACAAGGTACTTCTCACAAATTCTTGATGACCGTCACAACCTTGAACTAGGTGATTTGAATAATGAGACGATAAAAATAATCTCTTAGCTGTTAACACTTCATAAAACTTTTCAACAAGGTTGGAAATCATTAGGAGACAATGTCTTTAACGGAAGGACTCTAGTTTCAGGGATTGGAAATGAAGTTTTCCTTCCAACTTTAGGTGTTTGGTAGTGAACACTGATAGAAAGGGAATGCAAATTTGGTATTGCAAGGCATGAAAATTTAATATATTTTCATTCTTGTAGGGGAGGGGCTGTGGGTGTGAGGAGAATAGGAATGAAAACCACATTGCAAGGCATGAAAATTTAATATATTTTCATTCTTGTAGGGGAGGGGTTGTGGGTGTGAGGAGAATAGGAATGAAAACCACATTGCAAGGCATGAAAGTTTAATATATTTTTGTTCTTGTAGGGGAGGGGTTGTGGGTGTGAGGAGAATAGGAATGAAAACCACCCTAAATGACCATACCATTACTATCATAGCTACCCACACAAAACCTCAACTTGCCACCACCACTCTGATATTCTCCCCTACCATCATACCAAACACCCTTCCCATACCATACCACCATCCTGCTATGTCTACATCATGTCCCTTTCCTCACTAGCACTAACATCTACTCCACATTGTCATACCACTAGCACAAGCACTCTTTCTTTATTGCCTATCTTTACCTGTACCACCATGGTTTTGCTATCAAGTCCTTATGGTTTTGAGCTATATGTACCAGATGTAGTAATGAGATTTAATTTGTTTTTTCTATTCCCTGTTGTTTCTGTTATTTATTCCTGGAAACTAAATGGCCATCAGGAGTGGTACCGGGTACCTCAAGCTGTTTGATCCAAGTTAAATCATGTCGAAAGTTAAGATTGTAGATTTCCCACTGTTAGGTATTTCTTGGTTTGGTTATATTCATTTGTCACCAGAATTACCCCTGGTATTGTTTAGCAACATGCAAAGTAATGTCTTTGGTTAAGCTGCTTTAGTTATTACTGATTTCAAGGGAAAGTTGTACAATAAGTTTGTGGATGTCTCATCATGAACTATAAATTTATCTTGGGGTCTGTGCAACACTAAATTTGGAAAATAGAATATTGTATCCATTAAATCTTGCCCACAGGTTCATGCAAAACAACCATTAACAAACTTCACCTAGGATCCTAAATTCTTCATTTGTCATCTTATTTTTTGAATGGAATTGGTTCCACTTTCATAAACTGTACTGCTGCTGACTTAATTTTTAAATATTAGATTCGTTTGGAAAGTAAAGGTGGGAAGCACTCGTCAATTGTGTTCTGTACAAACGGGGTTCTGTTGAGGATGCTGGTTTCCAAGGGCATTAGTGGGTCACAGAATGAAGCGAAGACAGCAGCCGAGGAAAATATTTCCGACTTAACTCACATTATTGTGGTATTTAGCTAGTCTTCCTAATCCTAATTGTTTTCTTCCTGCTTTTCCTTTTCAATTTCATTATCTCTTACATGATTACGATGATGTTATATTTGTTTCGGGTGACATTGTTTGATTTGCATTTTCTTTTTGATGGTTTTATATCTTGGCAATAGTTGTGAATTGTTGTAGTCTAGTATGTGTGTGTGTGTAAATAGTAGACAGTACAATGAAACAGCACTCAGCAGAATCTGATTTCAGGATTGCCTTTTCCAGAATAATTCCTTGAACTTGGATGGTTCTTCTGATCCCCATTTTTTCAACTTTCTTCATAAATACATCTTCTATATGCAATAGGTTGCTCTCCACTGACCCAATTTTTGCTGTACAGGATGAAATTCATGAAAGGGATCGCTTCTCTGATTTCATGTTGGCAATTATCAGGTACTGAATACATTATTTTAAAATTTCAAGCTTTTTATCTTGCTTTAATTTAATATCCTTGACAATAATTGAGCCTAAACTCAAATCTTTTCAATTGAGGAAAATTTGCTGCATTGGATATAACTCTGAGATACTTGGAAACAAGACTGCATGTTTGATCACTTTTGTGTGTAATTCTTGTATAATTTCCATGATTGGATTATTTTATTTGAAATTCCTTCCTTATGTGCAGGGACATACTTCCATCACATTCTCATCTTCGGCTGGTTAGTTTAAATATTAATGTTCTATTCTAAAAGGATCCGTCAATGCTGTTACGATTGTTTCCTTATCTTTAACAATTTTGATTAGCAGTTAATTTTTGCATTCTTATAATCAAACATGCAGATATTGATGAGTGCAACTCTTGATGCTGAGCGATTTTCACAATATTTTGGTGGCTGCCCAATTATCCGTGTTCCTGGGTTCACTTATCCTGTAAAAAATCATTTCCAAGTCAGTTAAAATTGTTAATCCTTGTTAATCTCATCATTAATTGTTTTTTTTTTTTTAATATTATTCAGGTCAAAGCATTCCATTTGGAGGATGTGCTTTCTATCTTAAATTCCAGAGATGATAATCATCTTGATTCTGCTATACCAAATGTCCGGGATGAAGGTCATGAATTAACAGAGGAAGATAAAGCTGCTTTAGATGAAGCTATTAACTTGGCTTGGTCAAATGATGAATTCGATTCCCTCCTAGATTTGGTTTCTTCTGAAGGAACCCCAAAGGTGTACAATTATCAGCATTCTACGAGTGGATTGACACCACTAATGGTCTTTGCTGGAAAGGGTAGGGTTGGTGATGTTTGCCTGCTCCTCTCTTTGGGTGCAAACTGCAATTTACAGGAAAAGTTTGGATTAACAGCACTGAAATGGGCTGAACGAGAAAACCAGGAAGAAGCTGCTGAAGTAATAAGGAAACATGCTCAGAATGCCTTGGCTGATTCCTCGGAACAACAGCAACTTCTTGATAAATATATGGCAACAATCAATCCTGAATTTGTTGATGTGATTCTTATAGAACAGTTATTAAAGAAAATATGTGTTGATTCGAAAGATGGCGCTATCCTTGTTTTTCTTCCAGGGTGGGATGATATAAATAGAACAAGGGAGAGATTACTTGTGAACCCGTTTTTTAAAGATGGTTCCAAGTTTATTATAATCTCTCTCCATTCTATGGTTCCATCTATGGAGCAAAAGAAGGTATTCAAACGCCCACCTCAGGGTTGCAGAAAAATAATTCTTTCAACTAATATTTCTGAAAGTGCCATTACTATTGATGATGTGGTATATGTCATAGATAGTGGACGTATGAAAGAAAAAAGTTATGATCCTTATAACAATGTATCAACTCTTCAATCATCCTGGGTATCTAAAGCAAGTGCAAAGCAACGAGAGGGGCGTGCAGGCCGCTGTCAGCCTGGAATATGCTATCATCTATATTCAAAACTCAGAGAAACTTCTTTGCCAGATTTCCAGGTTCCTGAAATCAAGAGAATGCCAATTGAGGAACTCTGTTTACAGGTAGTTTTTAAATAAATTCTCTTTAAATTTAGGCATGGGCTGTGAAAGCTTTTAGGATTGCTTATTTTCTCCTAACTTCTGTCCTCATTACAGGTGAAGTTGCTTGATCCCCATTGCAAGATAGAAGATTTCTTGCAAAAGACATTGGACCCTCCGGTTCCAGAAACCATAAACAATGCAGTTGCTGTTCTTGTAGATATTGGGGCTTTATCAGTGGATGAAACATTGACAGACCTTGGAGAGAAGATCGGTTGCCTGCCTGTTCATCCATTGACAAGCAAGATGCTTTTCTTTGCCATATTGATGAATTGTCTAGACCCAGCTTTGACACTGGCATGTGCATCTGATTATAGAGATCCATTTACCCTTCCTATGCTGCCTAATGAAAAGAAGAGAGCTGCTGCCGCTAAGTTTGAGCTTGCTTCATTGTATGGTGGGCACAGTGATCAGCTAGCAGTTATGGCAGCTTTCGAGTGCTGGAAGAAAGCGAAGAATAGGGGTCAAGAAGCATCATTTTGTTCACAATACTTCATCTCTTCAAGCACCATGAATATGCTGGAAGCCATGCGTAAACAGCTCCAGAGAGAACTAGTTCGCAAGGGGTTTATTCCAGAAAACGTCTCTAGTTGTAATACAAATGCGCATGTCCCGGGTATAGTCCATGCTGTCCTTGTGGCTGGTTTGTATCCAATGGTGGGGAGGTTCCTTCCACCTAAACATGGAAAGCGTGTTGTGGAGACTACTAGCGGTGCTAAAGTCCGGTTGCACCCTCAGTCCCTTAATTTTAAATTATCATTTTGGAAATCTAACGACTACCCATTAGTTATATATGATGAGATAACCCGTGGAGATGGGGGTATGCACATACGGAACTGCACTGTCATTGGTCCACTACCATTATTACTTCTCGCAACAGAGATTGTAGTCGCTCCTGCAGAGAACGACGATGACGACGATGACGACTATGATAGTGCAGATGGAGCTGAAAGTGATGAAGATGGAATGGAGATAGATGGCAAATTAGGCACTCAACAGGGTGAGAGGATCATGTCTTCTCCCGATAATTTAGTTATGGTTGTTGTGGATCGGTGGCTTTATTTTGGAGCAACAGCCCTTGATGTTGCTCAAATATACTGCTTGAGAGAGCAATTATCTGCAGCAATCTTATTCAAAGTATGTACTTCAGTTCTCTTCTTTTTTTCTGAGTTTGAATAGGATTCGTTCCAATACACACTGATATACGATGTCTTCTCCTTCATCAAACCTTATCGTTTGCCTTAATATTTGACATCGTCACCCTTTATTTTTAGGTGACACATCCTCACAAAGAACTTCCTCCTGCTCTTGGGGCCTATGCATATACCACGGCTTGTATTCTGTCCAATGATGGGCTGTCTGGGATCTCATTACCCGGAGAATCTGTGGAGTCGCTGACTTCAATGGTTCATGCAACTGAGATTGACAAGTCCACTTCAGGAAGGAGAGGGGCCAGTCAGAATCCAAATAGCTTCCTTAGCTTGCTGATGAACGACAAACAGCAGACTGGTCCTCGTTATCACAACGCTAGGAATCCTAATCAAAGGCCTCCATTGCAAGGCTCCACTTCAGTAGGGCACAGTTCTGGCATGCAAGGGACATCAGGTCTGAGGGGAGATTACTCTAAGCGGCAGCGTGGAAATGCAACCAAACAGCACGTAAACTATTTGTAGGGATTCAGCTTGTTTTATAGAAAGTTCATGACAGTGATATGGACTTGTTCACATGGCGTTGTCCCGGCATTATTCTAGTATAACAGTCCCTTGTTTTTTTGGTTGGGCTAATGAACAAGTTGCCTAGCTGTTACTCATTATTATTAATGACTTAGTGCTGTCCCTGCATTTCATTTGGGTCGATTAAATTTCTCGACTCGTTTAAGTGTTTTTGTGTTTTTTTGGGTGCCAAACTGATAAATTTCCCTTCATAGTCTCCACTATGGAAACCATGTTATCGAGAACCCTCGTATTCAAAAAACGTAATAATGATATCAAGTGTTCTACTAACAAAACAAAATGGAGTCCGTTTGTAAATCAAACAGTTCCCTTCCACCATTTTATCATCGGGGAGGAATCTGTTCAGAGAAACCAACGACAAAACCCATCAGTAACGATGGCTTCAGCCTCAAAAGGGCACTATAGTTTCACAGGCCCTATATTTTCTGCTTTAGTTCTCCTCTCCATTGTCATCCTCTCAAAAAAAAGCCTATACATCCCTCTATATTGTACCATACAAGGTTTTTTTTTCTTTATTTTTTACGTAGAGAATGGTTTGCAGAACCGACAACTTGAAAGGCAGCAGAAGCCAATAAAGGAAGCAGCATCGCGCTTCACTCACTGAATACCAGATAGAATCAGAACGTGGAAAATGAAGTCCAAAAGCAGAGTGGAGTAGATAGACCTATAATATTTCCCATGGTAAACATAATTATCTTGAGACACATGTTTGAAGAGATCTCCACCTCATCCATATCAAAATCACAAGGACTAGCGTAATTTCATGCTGTTGTATTTGCGTTACAAAAATATTTTTGAAACTTTTATTATTTTTTTTAATTTTAAATCGTTTTAATACATTAATATTAAAATTAAAAAAATATAAACTAAGTATTTTTAAACAAAAAATTAAGTTCAAAATCAATCTATTTTATTGAGAGTCAGAGGATTCGATTAAAAATATCGTTATTTTTAAGAAATCAATGATGAGATTCTCTATTCTGAGAACAATATTGTAACAAAAGAATTGAAATGCTGTAGAGGGTTGAAAACAATGGTAGATAATTTAATTTTGAGTAAAAAACTTTCCGTGCGTAGTGGTGCCTGTTGCATGTAAGAACCCGTAAAGAAGTGCCATTGGCCATCTCAGAAACCTGCTACTTAGAGCTGACAAGTAAACGAATTTGGAGTAAAAAACTTTCCGTGCGTGGTGGTGCCTGTTGCATGTAAGAACCCGTAAAGAAGTGCCATTGGCCATCTCAGAAACCTGCTACTTGAGCTGACAAGTAAGTAAACGCGCAGATTGCGGAAGCGCTTAAACCTAAAAGCAAGATCTGCAAAGAAACCGCAAACCCATCTCCGCCGATGCATTCGACCAACTCCGACACATCACAATGGGATTGCGATATGTTCGAGTTAAAAGGGTGCAGACACTAGCTAGGAAAGGTTTCACAGACCATTTATATTCTGCTTTGGTTCGAGATGGAATCCACATATTTAAAGATAACAGTGAGATCAATAGTGGTTAAGAAATTGGACCCGAGTGTTTTCAAGCAATTCAGAAGTCGAGGTTTTCTATTGCCATTCTCTCAAAAAGGCCATGCATCCTCCTCTTGGTGTCTTGATGAGCTTGTGCACATCCTCGAATGGAGAAAATAATTAGGGCATGCTGTTTGAACTGTCTTTTATGACAATGATCCAGTCGATGTTGAAGAGCTGAAAGGAAGTTTTGAAGAAGCTTTTCCTGTACATGAAAAGAGTTTCAAGGATGACATGGATAAAGTGGAGAAATGGAAAGATGCTCTCAGAGAAGTTGCTCACCTCAAGGGTCTGGATCTACAAAAAACATTTAGACGGGTAAGTAGCAATCAACTATATGATGCCATTGTTGATGTCTAACAAAAACGACTTGAGATTTCATGCAATTACATTGATCAATCATTCTCTTTTGAAATTACAGCAATTACTTTCATTTTGTGCTGGAAAAAAAAATCCATTGAATTTAAACCTCAGGAGTTAATTGCATAAGATATATTTATGACAACAAAATTTTATGCCTGCTCTTCACTATTCGTATTTCACCCATTATTTTTCTTTCTTGTTCCTTAGCCCATGCTTGTTCCAAAAAAAAAGATTCACCAAACTTCTACCTCTGCTCACTCTCTCCTTCCCATGCCGTCTCCCTCCCTCTCTTGCCGATTTTCTCCAGGTTCTGTGCCCCTTCCCCCTGCCCATTAGTTTTTGCTAGTTAAGAATCCACGTCTCCAGCATGCACATAGGGTAAAGATTAAAGCCACCAATCTGCTGCAGAATGGTGTTCTGGTTTAAATGTGGTGATTGAATACAATATAATTCTGTCACGTAGCGAAGTGTATTATAAGCTTATTGATTCATGCCGCTATGTCGTGTCATGTGTATATTCTTACGCCTTCGATTTATCGCCTTGCTAGCTGCTTTCGTTGATCGTACTGTTTCCATTGACACTTTGGATGCATGCACCTGCAGATATCCTCTACTTCTCACTTCATTCATAAAATTGCAGGCATGAATGAAGCAAACAAATTGCAGCACGTTCCTTTAGGTTAATCATTGTTTCACTAATAGAGATGTGCATTCCGTCTATGTATAGAACTGGATTTTTTGCTGGGATGGAAGAGATGAGACACCTGACTTCTAAAGCAAAGATCCTTTTTTTTTTGCGCGGCTCAGGTTAGAAAATTCTGGGCGAAAACATTGCCTGTTGAAATCAATAAAGACAATTAATATCACACTATAGTAATATTTAGTAAAGTGAACGATGAAGTGCTTTGATTCTGTCACTCTAGATATTTAGCATCCCATTCTAAGTAAAAACTTGGCATCTCTAGTACAATTAACACTTAACCAAGCAGAGGCTGAAAATATTGTGAAGGTGAAAAACATCATGATATTTTTTGATATACTGCAATGGATTATGTTTAAACTACAACGACAAAGAAAAACAAAATACACTCAAAATTCCTTAAAAGACTCCGGGAAAATCCAAAAGGATCAGATCCATAATGACTTAGTTAGCTTTGACATGCTGTTGGACAACATTAAGAGCTTCACTGTCCTCTCCAAAATCCTGCAATCCAGACAGTAAAAGAAGATGAATCCCTTTTGAAAGACAATCAGTCAAATAAAAATGAGATGCAGTGCTCAAAACTGATTTTTACTACCTTCACAACAATGCAAGAGCAACCAACTACTTTCCTGGCCTTCCCCTCTGAATCAATCTTGCACAACTGGATACCAAGAACCCATATTAGACAGACCAGTACTACTATAGAAGGAGGAGAAACACAGCACATTTTCACAAGAGAAAGCAAAATGACCCATCAATCCAAATGCCATTTCCCCCCTTACACACCATGACACAATACTGAGTTGAAACCTGAACGTGTCTAAAATTTGAGTACCAATATCAACAAATAAGTTTGAGGTCTTAAAGAACATTCTACAGACCATTACACTAATGGACTTCACCTCATTAGAATTAAGCAAACAAACAGAGCAAATACTGTTCCTTTGGAGGTCCAAATGAAGAAAATTGAATAAACATAATGTAGCACACAAAGGATCTTGTACAACCTATCATCTGACCATTTAATTTCAGACAGTAATCACACAAACCATTAATGCTTCCTTTCCTCGATTTTAACCTCCTCTTTGCAAGAAACTTACATTTTCATCTCTAACATTTCAGATAGTGATTTCTACTCTCGAGTTGAAGTATTACAACTATGACTTCAAGTAATAAAAACTAACATTAAGAACAGTGATCTCAATGCATAGGTTGCAGACATGTTAGTTAATCAAAAGAAAGGTTCGATTAAAAACAGAAAGCGGAAGAGATACTCACACCAGCCCACTCTCCTAGGGTCTTTGCACTTGGAACGGAGAGCAAGTTCACTTTGTGGTCAGCACATAGTGCCTTAACAAGTTTGACATAGTCAGGTTGGTTACAATCCTCGGCCAAGACACAAAGTTGAGCAGTATGCTTCTCAATCACTTTGGCCCCTTCATGAAGTCCTCGAGAAAGCCCGCCATGAGCAAGTGATTTTCTCAGAACAAGCTGCAATGCTGTCATCAAGTCCATTGGCTCACCTAGAGGAGCATCAGCAACAGCTGGAGTCTCATTTTGAGGAACAGCACCTTCTTCACTGAAAACAAATGCAGCAGATTGAAAATAGTGATTCGGATTCTGTAAAGACTCTAATATGCCAAAAATCCAAAACCCTTAACGCCATTGCACTTTCTTTAAAGAAAAACCATACCCTGACATGTTGACGGTTCTTTTTAAATCTGGAGACTTAAATTAGTCTTAAGCTGTATAAGAAGAAGAAGAAAAAATGAGAGTTCAGATTCCAAAATAATGAAAAAAAATGTTCTAATATTGAAAAAAAATGATGCTTAAGAGAACGCTAGTGTAAGAGAAGAGGTAACTTGCCGGCAAGAAGCGATGGAGGCTCCGTGAGAATTTGCGAAGTAAATGTTCCGGGGAAATAGCAAAATGAGTTCTTATATCAGGGCGTTAAACCCTATTTCTTGAGCTGAATTACAATACTGCCCCTTACTCTGGACTTCTTTTCAGAGTAATGAAACCGGCCCGGGCCATGACCGGGCTCAAAATTCGGGTAAATTTTGAACGGACCAATCTAATTCAGTCAAAAATAGATTATTTAAAAATAATAATAATAATATTATGTCAGGTTTGACCGAGCCTTGGTTTATTAGCCGAGTCGATCGAGATCGAGTTATAGGGTATCAACTCTTAAATGTTTTTTTAAACCCAATTTAAAGCAAGCCTCGAGTCGATGAGATCTTAAAATAACCCGTTATGCTAATCCGGGTTGAATAACTTTCTTTTTCTTTATAAAATTGTGGACATGGAGTTGGATTTTGTTTATTGGAAGGGAGCTCAACTTTTATCCTTGATTTTTTAATTAAATTGACTATCCAGGTGCTGTTAGCATTCATAAGTTAGGTTACTTAGGGGAAGTACAACGCTGAACCTCTATGAATAGCCAGAGTTAAAAATTTATTCTTTTAATTTTTTATGTCAAATTTTTCATCTCCAAGATACCTGAGTAGCTAAAATAATTATTTTTATAATGGGTAGTCTTTTCTACATGTATTAACCAAAGGGTCAAACAATAAAATAATATTTAATAAATAAAATAATGTTTTGCTTCTTTTTCTATCGTTACGAGCTTGAGCTCTCTGATGAACTTTCTCTCTTAGATTCCTGCGTGAAAAATGAATTAAAAAAAAATAAAATAAAAAAAATAAAATTGCAAAAATTGAGAGATCTATAATTAGCAGAGAAAAAATAAAAAATGATATGAGTCATTGTTGTTGCTGTCGAGAAGAGATGTAGAGAATCTGTTTTGTCATTTGCTGGAGAGGAAAAAAAAGAGAGACTTAGAGGGTGTTTGGAAGAGCTGTTGCTGTAGCTTTTGAAAGTGTGTTTCGTGTCGAAATACATTAAAATGATATTTTTTTTATTTTTTAAAAACCATGATTTATTCAAGAGAATGGGAAGGAAACCATGTATGTTTGGTTTTTCTTTTTTTAGAGGTGGGGAGGGGCGTAGAAGATGAAGATATGAATGGGAGTGAGAATGAGAATGGGTAAGGTTTTAATTGGGTGGGTGTGAGGGTTAAATATAATTAAACATAATATAATTATAATGAGGTGGGGGCTTAAATATAATTAAAAATAATATAATTATATTGTATAATTATGCTATTATTTTAATTTTTTTTAATTTAAATATAATTAAAAAATAATTTTATTGGTAGAGAGTTTTTTAAAAGTAATTATTTAATTATATAACCTACTCCTATTAATTAATTAATTGCATAACTAAACTATATACAAAATAATTGCACTATATTTAAATAATATAAAACAATAGCTCTCCAAAATGACTTTATCATTGGAGCACACATCAGCAAAAAAAACCATATACACATTATTCAAAGAGTCATTTTAAGAATTTGGCTCTTAAAAATAGTTTTTGTCATTGGATTTGCCTTTATGATTCAGGTTGTATTTTAAACTTAAAGTTATTTTTGCTTAAAAATATATTAAAATAATATTTTTTTTATTATCAATGTATAAAAAATATCTAAAAATATTAAAAATAAAAATTTAAAATATAAAATAAAAATAATTTATTTTCAAGAATATTTTTGAAATGAAATGTCAAACAAGATTTATATATTATTAGGATTGTGGTATTTATTTTTTTTTTAAATTATTTATTTTATTTTAAAACATATCAAAATAAATATTTTTATTTGATTTTATCATATTAGAATAATAAAAATATATAATTTTTTTTTTTTAAAAAAAAGATCACCTTAGATAAACTATATGATCCTCATTTTTTATATTATTTTTCTATTCTTTTGATTTTTTATTTTTATCTCATGAAAGGAATTTTTTCTCATTTTTTATTGTTATTTATTTTATCTAAAATACTTTTTTTATTTCATTTAATTTTTTATTTGTCAAATTTAGTCTTTATTTTTTTGATAAACTTGAAAAATAAAACACTAATAAGTTATTTTTCAATTTATTTACTTGCCACAACTAAATACTATAAAAATATTTATTTTTTAAATTATTTTATACATAAGAAAATGAATATCACAAGCTATAAGTTAAATTTAAACGGTAATGGTTTGAAAATAAGATAAAATAAGATAAACTTCGACCAAGTCATCATCATTCAAGCCCATTTGCAGTCTTTTCACCCTATGGGAAGCCCGGTCATTATGCCATACATTTAATTCACACTCTCGTGCTCTTCCCAACCTCATTTAATTCTAACGTGCATTTTTTTTCCAGAATAAATAATTCAGTAGGCAAGTTTTCTTGTTCAATAATGGTGCAGAGTATTTAAAAAAATATATATATTTGAAATTAAAATCAACTTAAAATATCTTAAAATTATATAATGTATAGACACACACACACATATATCATAGTACATATCATAATTTGAATTATATAGACCGATTGCTAAAATAATATCATCAATAAAAATATCCCTTTTTCTATTTTTTATAAATAGCTTAAGGGTTAATTTTAATTTATCCTTAAAAATATATGGTATTTATTAAAAAAATTATTCTCTATTAATGCTCTTCTAACATTATATTTATCTATTAACAAAGTTATTTATGAAGTGTAATAAAACTAATCACCTCAAAGAGGTACTGATAAAAAAAAACTAATAAACTCATAAATTAAAAGATAAAATGAAATTAATCTTCAGTTTGTGAAACTTTATAGGGAGCAGTAATTATCAGTGAACGCATAAAAATCACGAATCTTTGCTCTCGTTATGTAATCTCGGACAAATATAAAGTAATTAAAATTCAGATAAAAGTTAAATAAAAACTCAAAAAGCAAAATATAAATTGATCTATCTGCCCCTTAATAATGCTTTCTCTGCAGTGTCCATCTCTTCGAGAATTCTGGCCTTTCTCTTGGATGGGATGGGAGCTGTCGGTCCAAAGCTGATGTAATGCCCCGAAACAGCATTCAAAGCCGAATACATTTCACGAAAAGAAGCACGGCCGAGTAAAGCTTTCTCTCTTCTATACTTAGCCACCCAGGAGTTGGAAGTTTCTCTCAGAACAGCAACTGAATCAGCTACGTTAGGATCGCTCTTGTCCATGCTTATGGTGGTCCTGACCTTGTCGATCACTTCTTCTGTATCTTTCACGTACTCTTCATCCGACGCTGCAAAAGCTGGAGTGACCGGGAGGAGCAACGGGGAAGTCAGAATGGCGGTTGCCAGGGACAAGAAGTGGCGGCGGAGATGGTGGTTTTGAATTTGTTGTTGTGGTGGTGCCGGTGGTGGGAGGGCGGTGGTGGGAGTGGGCTTGGGTTTGGTGGGAGAGAGGGCTTTGAGTCTGGAGGTTGGGGTTAGGAGCGTTGGTGAAGCCATGGATTTTATTTTTTTTGTGAGGAGGGAGGGGAGAGGAGCATAGAGATGCTGTTTTCTACCGAGGAGTTGTGAGGAGGGGACTGGGTTTTTGCCACGTAGGCTTATCACCTTATCCATATTGTTGCTTCTGTGGATGAGACCATACCCAATCACAGTGCATTAACAGGCCAGCCAATATGACGCGTAGGTAATTTTTTTATAGTGATTTTATATCATTAATTTAAATTAATTTTTTTTAATGTTTTTATATATTTTAATAAAAATGATTTTTAAAAACATTTGTCCGCAATTTGTTTTTTTCACCGGCACGAGGAATTCATCCATTATTTTCCCGAGCCAGTTCAGAGGAGAAACAGATGCTGGCAAGAACCCCCCTGCCCCGGATTGTAAACATCAGCTCCCAAAGCAACACGGCCAAAAAGATATCCTTCACCACATGAAGTAAGGAATCAATAATATGATCATTTAATGTGAAAATCCTTATCAGGGTATAATTGAAAAATGAATCAAATCACTTTGGTTTCAAACACGAATCAGCAAATCTCACATGAAATCAAGAGAATCAGATAAAGCTCTCAACTTCCCTTTGTTCTCGGAAAGTCTCTTTGTTTTTGTTCAAAGTACGGTCACAGAGTATGAAGTTTAATGTGATTCCCCACCATCTGATGAGATTACTCTTTCTAATCCCTATAGAAAATGGACGGTAGTCTTGCTCTTGCACCGCCACAGCCACTTCATCCTCCTCCGTGAGAAAAAATCTTGTTTCCTTCACCATCAGGTGGAGTAAGAACAACAAGTAGAAGAAAAGAGATATGGTTTCCTGGGGAAAATGGGTTCTTGGTTTTGGCAGCAAAAGAAGCAGGACAGCCAAAGCTAGACCAGTGGGATCAAATGGAGCTCAAGTTTGGTAATTTACCAGTTGATGATTCAAACTTACTCTTGCTAAGATAATTAGTGTATTAGGTTTTCAAGGAAGGCATGATTATGCTTATTTTAGCTAAAATTCTCATATACAGTTCAATAATTCAAGTGAAAGCACGTCTCTCTGTTTTTTTTGGAGGAACCCTTCAAAGTTTTGTTTTAAAGGGTACCAAAACTACGAAGAGTAGGTTTGAAGAGTCTACAGAAACCGTAGATGCCTCATGTAGGGAGGAGCAAGAAGTAGAAGATAACTGCATATCAGGCAATAAACGTTTTAAAGGGGAGTAAGGTGATGGCATAGAACATGTATTCTATATAAAAACCTAAAAAATTGAGATTTTACTTGATTGGTTAAACCTACAAAGTACACTTTATGTTAATGGAGTTTAGTCTGCATTCAAAAAAAAAAAAAAAACTCTGCTTGCAGCAATCCTTTCATTGTATGAATTGAATCTTTTTGGTTTCGTGTTGCTATTTTGTGGGGCTGCTTTTATTCGTTCTATTTCCTTTCTAATGTACAGTAAGATTCAAATATATATACAGGTGATCTGATCAGCATCATCGGAACCCACCTTATAGCTTGTGAGTTGAGGCACATTTCAGTTGCTTTTTACTTGAACTTGTTAATTTCATTTTGCTTCAGTTGAAGTTTTTATCTTGTTTAAAATTTTGATATGTTCTAGAAATTTCACCTAAATTTAGCTAGAATGTTCTAGTTTTGTTCTGCTCATTTCGTTTATGCCAAATAATATTTTTTAAAATAATAAATAATTTAACAATATCAATTATATCTATTTTAACTGAGGTGAAATTTTACGAGGAGTATTTTGATATATTTATATATATTATGTTAAAATTTTATAAAATCATGATTTGATTTTTAAGCCGCCGGAAAAGAGCAGCATTGAGTTCACCGGAGAGGAAGTTACCCTGCCTCGACCATCTGATAACAACTTAGTTGATTCTGCTAAGTTCATTTTAAAAAAAACCAGTTAATGCAAACTTAATAAGAAGAAAACATTAAACAATCCATGTCCTAATCAAATCCTATTTGCCAGCCTGTTATGATAAGGTTATATGACTCACACATGAAATTAAACCAGAAAAGGTCATCTCAAATGCAGGGGCATACATGGTCCAACACATATGGCATTCATACGTACGTTCCTTCATTAAAAAAAGGAGCAAATCATGACCATGAAATACCATCATGACATTAATTTACGCATGAAAGCATATACTTACACTCCTGACATTTACATAAAGATCAAAGCATCCAAAGTCGCAATATACTTGTTTTGAATTTGAGATAAGATTGTTTTTTAAAGTATTTTTTATTTTAAAATATATTAAAATAATATTTTTTATATGATATCAATATATTAAAATAATTTAAAATAAAAAATAAAAAAATATTTATTTTATTTTCAAAATCATTTTTGAAACAAGGTGAGAGACAAACATGACATGTATATTTCTTGACTTAATAAAACACATCAAATCATGCATGACATGTACATTTCTTGACACTATGACAAGAAAATCCCCATCAGATGACATTTTTCTTTAAAAAAGAAAAACACTGTGGTATTTTGAAGATAAAATAATAATTCTAATCGAGGGAATCATTGGCTTTGTGTATGGAGCATATATACGCCGTGTGTGCTGAAAATATTTTAGGGTTTCCAGGCTCATGTTGAAAATGTACTAGACACAGTTTTTTCTTATAATTATCATAGAATTAAATTTCTACGTAAAAAAAGAGAGAGTCTGGAGGGTGATGTCCCGTCGTATCTCTATGAACGTCCATGTAAGTAGGCAAAAATCAGATACAAATCTGCTCCTCCTTTTGAGAGCAACTTTATAGTTTTGTAGATAATGGAAGAGAGAAAGCAAAGGCAGCAAGGAATTTTTTTTGGCAGTGGAGCATAAAGAATTTTACTCAGCAGGCACCTTGCGTACGGGGGAAGTCCAAAAGAAAAGGAAAAGAAAATAGCGAGGCAACCGACGTACTTTTGTTCTGTTTTTGATCTGTGTGTATAGCTTCCAAACTTTAGATTTCATGAAATCAATGGATCCATATCTGATAATAAGTACAAAGATCGCTACGAAACACAGGGATTTACCCGATGAACCTGCAAGCAAATTGGCAATTCAACTTCAAGCTCTCCGATAACCTCTGTTGTCCACAGTTCTTCATCCCGATCTGTTCTTTCATCGCTTCTCAAATGAAACAGCGTTTGTTTCCTTCCCTTTTTGCGTTTTGATTTTTCCTTCGAGTATCTGCTCTTTCAGGGCCTGGCTTAGCTTCTTTTTGATGTTTTGGCGCCGGTTTTGAGTTTTTTCGAGTGAAGTGACGTTGTGTAATTATGGAAAATGCCACTGCAATGTCGTCTCCTTTAACCTTCTCTTCATCTTCTTATTTATCAAATGAGTCTAGCAGCCACCACGTATCAACCCCAAATGTTCCCGAGCCTGGCGTAAATCTTGAAATCTTGAGCTTAAGCAAGCTTAGTTGTCATCTTGAAAGGCTATTACTTGATGGGGAATATGATTACAGCGATGCAGAAATTGTTGTTGAGGGCATCTCTGTCGGTGTCCATAGGTGTATATTGGCTGCTCGTAGTCAGTTCTTTCATGAGCTTTTTAAGAAGGTAGATGGTGACTCGACAAGTGGAGGTAAACCAAGCTACCTGATGTCTGATTTGGTGCCTTACGGTTGGGTTGGATATGAAGCCTTCAATGTTTTATTGCATTATTTCTATACCGGAAAGCTTAAGCCGTCTCCGCCAGAAGTGTCGCAGTGTGTTGACGACGCTTGTGCCCATGATGCTTGCCGCCCTGCTATTAATTATGCAGTGGAGTTGATGCATGCCTGTGCCACTTTTCAGATGAAAGAGCTTGTTATGCTTTTTCAGGTGAGCTGTGATTCCATTTATTGTTAAGGTTATTTTTTTCTTGGATAAATTATTTGGTTTTCCTACGTATCCTAGCCTGCTGTGATTCATGAATAGGGGATAGTTGACAGCTCACTGAATTGCCAGATCAAATTCTTTTATTTTCATGAATATTCAGTAATATTACTCAACATATAAATTACCCTTGCAGCGGCGTCTCCTGAGTTTTATCAACAAGGCTCTTGTTGAAGATCTGATCCCAATTGTTATGGCTGCCTCCCACTGCCAGCTAGACCAGCTTCTCTCTCACTGCATCGAAAGGCTTGTAAGGTCAGATCTTGACAGTGTGTGCATCGACAAGGAGCTCCCTCATGAAATTTCAAGTAAGATTAAATTACTTCGCAAAAAATATTCGGAAGAAGCTGGTGTTGAAGAGGTAGACCCCAAGCGTGAAAATAGAATGAGTAAAATCCACAGGGCTTTGGATTCAGATGATGTTGAACTGGTGCGGCTTCTCTTGAGGGAATCTAATTTTACCTTGGATAAGGCGTATGCTCTCCATTACGCTGTTTCCTACTGCGATCCTAAGGTTGTCAAGGAAGTTCTTGCTTTAGGCTCGGCTGATCTCAATCTTAGGAACTCCAGAGGATATACAGTACTTCACGTTGCTGCAAGGCGCAAGGAGTCATTGATCCTTGCGGCACTAATAGCTAATGGTGCCCGTGCATCAGAAACTACAACGGATGGACGAAATGCAGTTTCGATCTGGCGTAGTTTGACTAGGCCAAAGGATTATAATGCAAACACCAAGCAAGGCCAGGAACGTAACAAAGACAGGATATGCATTGATTTCTTGGAGAGAGAGATGCGCAGGACTTCAATGTCTGCAAACATGTCGCTGACATCGCCAGATTTGAACATGAACCCGGACGACCTGGAAAATAGAGGTGATAAACCTTTATCTGTATCATCTAATTTTCTGTCGCCAGTGCTGAAGATAACATACATTCACTTTTTTGCACCACAGATTTGGGTAATTAGTACTAGTTACTTTGCATCTTCGTAATAGTTTGAAATGAATCTCTGCAGCAGCTAGCATGTTTTTATAATTTGTTGAACACTTTTCAGCCAAAACATAGTTTTAGTTTCAATTGTTAAGATATTGTCTACTTTTACTGATCCTGATTCATTCTTTTACGTTCCAGCATCCTTTTATTTATTTTTTCAATTTACTGCTCAAAAGTACAAGTTCACTTCCAATCAAGAAAGAACACAACTGTGAATTTTTGTAAAGATACCATGTGCAATTCATCTACAATGGTAAAGTTTCCATATACTCTTTACATGATAGTCCATATTGACCATTATCATTTGGCACCACAGCTTTTACTTGTAATGGTCGTTATCGCTGCTATAATTGTGAATCTGAAGTCAAAATAAAGGGGTGTGACAAAACTGGATGTGAAACCCCTTTATGTGATGTAGTGGTCACTATTTGCGGTTCTGAAACTACAGGGCAAGGCATGGGCACACTAGCATCTGTTATCTGCTACTGCTTAAAGAAAAATGCACTTTAAATCTTTGATTGCTGTCGTCAAAGTAAGCGCTTAGCCACAGCTCTGTCATCTGTTACTGCTTAAAGAAAAATGCACTTTAAATCTTTAGTTGATGTTGTCAAAGTAAGTGCTAAATGCCAATCTAATGTGTGACAGTGACGTTTGCACAATTGTGGTTTCCTGCTGAGGCGCAGCTAGCTAAGGACATGGCAAATGCAGATTCAACCTGGATGTACACTGACCTACCAGCGTCAAAATCAAAAGGCTCAAGTGGGGACTTAAGGGAGGATGATTTGAACGAGACACCTTCTGTTCAAGCCGAAAGATCCCAGCCGAGACAACAAGAACTGCGTAAAATAGGTATAATTCACTGTCATTGTCAGAAACTCCAATTTTGTTTTCCGGTAAAGTCTACAGTATGTGACTCCCAGTTTAGAGGTCAAGCTATGAGATTTTCCATGTGCATAGTTTTCATACCTTAAATATCTCCAGACGAGAATTTCAGAGAAATCGGTTACGGATCCTGCCATACTCACCTGAATTTGCGGGCCCATCTTTCTAGTTAGAGTCTTCAGGTATCACATCTGCAGTGCCGAGTTTCTATAATAATCCTATAAGGAATCCATGAAGTGGATGAGTGCTGGGTCTAAACATGGAGCATAATAAAGAGTCACCTTTGCGAATAAGAAAAATGGTTTTAAATATGCTCTCGTGAAGACAACATGAACGGTAATCAGAAAGCTTTTTGGGAAATTTTAGTTTCCAGAAGACATTTGTGAAATCGAAACTTCAGGGGATTACTGAAAAAAGATGTTTCAAGGGCAATGATTATGGATTAAATCCTTAAAATCGGTCGAGATGAGCACTACGACCCTAATAATCAAATGAAACTTGCAGTAGATAGGCTTAATTAAGTGAGTATTTGTATGCCGCGTTCCCTGATTTTTCTCTGATGGCAGTGGAGATGGGCCGGCTCTATTTCCCGCACTGCGCAGAAGTTCTTGACAAGTTTCTGGATGACGATGTGCCTGATGCTCTCTTCCTCGACAAGGGTACTCCTGAAGAGCAGAAAATCAAGAAGATGCGTTTCCTGGAACTTAAAGAGGATGTACAGATGGCATTGAACAAAGACATACAGAAAAATATATCAGTCCTCTCATCATCTTCTTCCTTCTCAGCTTCTCCAAAAAGTGGTGCAACACACAGGGCTAGGAGGAAGCGCTAAAACTTGTGCTCGCCCTTGACTTTCTCGAGTTTTCTTCTTCTTCTTCTTTGAATGGCGTTCCTCATCAATATCGTTAACAGCAAACTTTCTAGGTTTTCTGTATATTAGCATGAACTTCGTAGCAGATATCGTAGTGGCTTGGAATATCAACGTAAGAACTTAAGATTTTTGTGAGCAATAGCTCTTGTAATTTTCCACTCTCTTAATTTTATCTTCTTAACTGACAGGCTAGCATTGCATTTACATCAAGAACATATTATTTGCTACGAGACTTTTTCTTAGTGTGGGGCGAATCTTTTCGGAGCAGAGGACTTCTTGTGTTTCTTTATCGTCTAAATTTGGCCCAGATTTTAAGTAGGGAAGTTATACGTAAATTTGATTTATTACTACTGATAGGGCACAAAGTAAGTAAGGTGATTCAACGGTGTCTAGGGTTGCGGTGTTATTTTATTTTTTTTAATTTTATATTTTTGTATAGTTTTAATATGATGATGTTAAAAAATAAAATAATTTATTATTTTAATGTAATTTTAAATAAAAATTAAAATTAAAATTAAAAACAATCATTATTATACTTTTAAATAGCATCCGAACACAGAGATGGGCTTGAAAAGGCCCAAGATTGAGTGACATTTACCGTGCCAGTGCATTCCCAATTGCCCATCAATTTGTTACGTGTCCTTCCACATCAGCCTCTTACATTTGCTTTTGTTTTTCCTGGAAGATATAAATTTCATTCAATCAAAAATGAAAAAAATTAAAATCTTACATCTAAACTCAAAACTAATCAATATGCAAAATTATTTTCTAAATAAATATAAAAAATGAAATGAGTTTAAATGCATGTTTGAGAATGTGGTTGCTACTACTTTTAAAAGTATTTTTCGTTCAGAAATATATCAATAATATATTTTTTTTATTTTTTTAAATATTATTTTTGACATTAGAACATGAAAATAATTTTACAATATTTAATTTAAAATAAAAAATAAAAACATTTTTTTATTTTTTAAACTATTTTTGAAATACAGTACTAAACAATACTTAAATAACATTTTCACCCTAAGTAATCCACCAGTAATTACATTACCTTAATCTTTCATTTGATATTTTTTTTTAAACTTGAAAGCTGATTTATACATCAATAACCTTGAATATTTTGACTTTTTTTCCAACATATTTTCAAAAATATTTTTTAAAAAAATAGAGAGTAAAGTGCAAAAAATATTAAAAAAAATACGAGTTTAAGAAAAAATGAAGTGATAAGAAAAAAAGAGAAAGGAAAAGATAGGAACAAATGGCTTTAAATAAATACATAAAAGAATTGAGTCGTGAAAAATGCATATTTTGTATTCATCTTATTAAAACATAAACAATATTTTATATTTTTTGAGTTAAAAATTATAATAATATCCAAAAAAAATATTAATGTTAAGAATTATTCAAAGTAGAATATAATTTTTTTAAAAAAATATTTATAATATCAATATGTTAAAATAATTTTAAAATAAAATAAAAATATTTTTTTTGCAAAAATAATCTTAAAATACAAGCCATGAACGTACAAGTCGCTATTATAAGATTGCGGCGTTCATTCGTTATCTTTCTATCAGAAAGCCATGGCTTCTACACATCTGGGCCACCATTTTTTTTTGTTTTTTTCTTCCATTTTTGTGGCCCAAAGATAAAATTCCAAGAAACCCTACTGCTACAGACGGACACGTGACATAATTTTGGTACTCCCAGTCTGGCCACGTCTATCTTCTTGTCCTTTTTTCTTTCTCTAATATATAAACTAATAAATTAAAATATATATATTATTATTATTTCTAATTAAACACTAGCTTGAAAAACTAATTTTACAAGTAAAAATAAATAAAAGTTATATGCTCATGCAAGCATTTAATTCTGATTATTTTTATTTTATTTTAAATGTTTTTAATTATTTTATCTTAGAAGTAATTAAAATTTTAAAAAATAGTATTATAAATTACTCATAGAAATGTAAAATATTTACATTTCAAAGTTTTGTTTTATTTTGATTTATTTATATATATTTCTAGATTGTTTTAATGCAGGAAGATAATAAATAAATAAATAAACTATTATTTTAATATATTTTTAAGAAAACAGCATGTTATTATATCGAAACATAAAATCCCAAATGGTCCTTTCCCTCATTTTTCTGAACAGGTATCCTTTTCCGGAACCCACACAGTCCTTCAATAATAAATAATTTACTCTTCTAAATTAAAACAAATATATTACTGCAAATTAATTCAATAAGAAAAAAAAAAATAATAACAACAGCACGAAACGAAACTCAATAATCGCTCTCCCTCTCTGTTTCCCAGTGGCTTGCGGATAAAACGGTTCGACAAAAGTCCACCCGCAACATCCGGCGATATTTTCCGATTCAGGTAAAAATATCAACAACACAAAGGCCAGTCGTCCTTTCTTGTTCTTCTCTTCTCTTTATTTTCACAAACACCTGTCCTTTTCTGTTCTTTATTCAACACACTCGTGTCTGTGTGATGATCATTTTCCGTGCTGTGTTTGGAGTGATTGAGGAGGAGGTTTTCAACTATTATTTACAGAAAAATTAAGAACAAGTGATCAATGACAAGCAGCAGTATTAGCGAGACAACAATAGGATTACTCTGTCTTGTCTTTTTTGTGTTTGTTTTTAATCATTAATAATTAGACTGGACAAGAAATCTCCTGCTGCTATAATATAACGTGTTGACTATTTTTTACTTGTCTTAGGTGTATGATTCACGAATTTCGTGTTTTTGCTGTCTGGATAATGTAATGTTTTTTTATATATATAATTAATTTCTAATGTTAATTAGTGTTTTAGGCGGAGGAAGTGAAATTACGTAAAGGATTTTGCTTTGATTCTGGTGCTGGGATAATTTGATTGTCATGGCGATGAAATCATTCCAAATTGACGCGGAGCTGCTGCTGAAGGAATATTTACTAGCCGATCCTTTGATTCCATACACTTCTATCACTGGTGGCATTTTTGCTTGCAAGATGGTATGTTTTAATTAATCATGAATTCGTTTTCTCTATCAAAAATTACTTCTTCCTAGTATTGGTCTTGTCCCCTTCAGTTTGTATCTTTATTTGTTTGCCGTTTGCTCCTTTTTAGGTCTATGATCTAACCAACTTGTTCAGTGCTTTTTACTTCAAGACCTATTCCAACCTCACCAAATTGCAACGTATTGAATGGAACAACCGGTGATTGAATCTTTTTGATTAGTGTTAATGTTTTTATTGCCATTTGTTTTGGATTTTTATTTATTTATTTTGTTTCAACTATCAATGCAGTGCTATATCCACTTTCCATGCTGTTTTCATTACAATGATGTCATTATACTTTGTATTTTGCTCTGATCTCTTCTCTGATCAACCTCATGCTGGCCTTGTTGCATTTCGGAGATCTGCACTGTCTACATTTGCATTGGGGGTAAGGATGCTCCAGTTTTCTTTTATTTATCCTTGGCATCAATTATATTAGCACATTTACGCTTTAAACTGCGTTGATATTAGGACATGTTGAGGGATGTCGGTGATGTGTCATCTCTGCAATGGTATTCACAAGTCAAAATGAGATTTCCTTCTCGCACATTAGGGCCAGATTTTCCTTATTGTAGACCTACTAGCTCAGGTGTGTTAAACATCTTAGTTACCATTGAAAATAACACAGCAATGTCTTGTGGGAAACCACAAATAGATGGGAAAGACTGAACTGCAGTGCCTTGAAGGTGATATTATATAATTTGTGTTGATGGCACTGCAATCGATTGACAGAAAAGAGAGTTGATTTAAAACACTATAGTCTGAACAACTTTTTGAAATTGCTGGGAAATTGTTCCGCGGATACTGTTTGATGTTGTGAAATGAAGAAATTGATGGTTATATTGACATACTTCTTGAAAGATTACAAAACACTCCTCTACCTCAGATCCTTGTTTGACCATGGAGTTCTCCAGAATACCCAGTTGAGCCCCCCATTCCCTCGGTTTGCTTTGATTTAAGACAAAGTGGTTCTGCTTTGGAAAATTTGTTAGTTTCTGCACTTGAATATTTACCATACTTAACAATAGGAAAATATCCAGTCCCTTTTAGCTACCTAGCTTCTGAATGGAGAACAAAGCAACTGTTTGAAGTTATTGGTTACTGCAAATTATTATAGAATAGATTATATATCAACTTTTAAACACATAATTGGATTCAAAAAATCAACCAGGCTAATTGGTTTATCGTACAAGTTATCACTTTGAAGTCTATCCTTGTCAAAGATTTTCCATGCTCTCTTGAATTTGATTCTGTAAACATGGATTTTACTGCATAAGAATAAGTCTTAAAGCATCTCTGTAACTTCTTTCATCTGCATTATGGTACACATGCAAGGAAGTGATGGCATAGCTATGAAACTTAAATTACATTCTTATACATTTCTTATATTGTTGATGGAGGAATTTCATTGGTTGCAAAAAACTTCTTGATGGCCATACCCGTGGCTTAAAGCAGAACATATGTGCTATGCGTGGGTGGGGCTATTTTTACCCAATAGATTAGCCTAGCCAAAAGTCTGGATGTGCATGTCATAGAAATGATTTCTACAGTTTCAACTTTCAACTAGACTTGACACTTTTTGTTTGCCTAATATTATCATTTTCTGCTGTGTCCTGTTTCCTTCATCTCATTCTCTGATGTGATATTGACAGGTTTCTGTTGGTTATTTCATTGCTGACCTTGGGATGATTATTTGGTTTTATCCTTCTCTGGGTGGGATGGAATATGTAAGTGATTATTTTGCGCCAAGATTAATTGAACCCATTACTTTCTGTTTCCTCACTCCTCAAGCTTTGTTTGATTATTCCTTTGCAAGCACAACCTGGTTGACAAGACATGTCAGCCAGGAAGTTCTTACTAAACTCGGAATTGATCATGGATACGATGATAATATCATTATTCCAGGTGATTCATCATTTTCTTTCCCTGATTGCTGTGGCATATTCTATGTTGACTGGGGAGGGGCAACTTTACACCTACATGGTTCTTATCTCCGAGACAACTACTCCTGGAATCAATTTGAGATGGTAATTTTGTATTTTACAATGATTCAATGACCAACCATTGTGATTTTGGTACGGATTGTGATAATCAGCTTGGTTTTGTGAAGGTATCTTGACACATCTGGAATGAAGAAGTCTAAAGCATATCTCTTAAACGGGGTTGTGATATTCTTTGCTTGGTTTGTAAGTGAATTGTGAATTGAAATAAACTCCCATTTCACATTATTAACTCATAAACATGCTTATTTAACAATAAAACTATGTGCAGGTTGCTAGGATACTCTTGTTTATCTACCTGTTTTACCATGTCTTCCTGCACCAATATCAGGTAATAACTATACCTGCAAAACTTCTCCGTATTATGTTTCTTACCGTGATGCAGAATTGGGAAGCATAACCGATAACAATTTAAAATCTCATATTTAAAACATGACTAGTTGAATTTAATTTTTAATATAAGATCAGAACTCAAAAGATTGATCATATGCAAGGCTGTCTTTTGCAATATGACTAATGAAAAAAAGGTTGCTTGCAATGTGATGCAAATGGATTGCATTCATCAGCTAGTTTCTCGACGGGTGAATGATTCCATGTTGACTAAAACTTGCACGCTGATTGCTATTTTGTTCCCTCCCCACAGGTCAAGCAAATGCACTCCTTTGGACAACTCTTGGTGCTAGTAGTGCCGGTGGTGCTATCTGTCATGAATTTGATGTGGTTTTGGAAGATTTTCAAAGGAATGAAAAAAACATTAGCAAAGCGGGACTGAATAACAACATATTTAAACTGTAGATGTGCAAACAAGGAAGAAGGCTTCTGCATATACATCAACTCATGCTTCTTATCTGGTGTGTTTATTTTGCTCATTGTCACTCCCGTTATTGTGCACATGCACACTTGTAAATGGTTTTTCCACGATAGAAAGCGTTTTTTAGAAAAAAAGTATATATTTTCATTTTGTTTACCGTTGAATGTAGAACTTGAGTGCACGAAACTGTGAGATGAGGCATGAGGACGGCAAATCTGTGCATGTCATAGTATAATGGCTGAACTTTGGCAATAAAATATTAAATACAGGATCAGAGTAGCTTGAACCTTGAAGCAATAATGCTTTTAAATCATGAAGTTTTTATTCAAAAAACCATGCTTTTAATAAAAATGAAAAATGTTTTCATTGAAAAGAAAGAAATATATGAATAATAAAAGACAGTTTTGAGTAAAGAAATGTAGTTTTATCCTTTATTCATTTAAATCGTAAGAATTCTCACTAAATATTTATTTTAATTGTCTTGAATTTTTATTAAAAAATCATGCATTTGATTAAAAACAAGACATGCTCTTATAAAAAAAACATGACTGAAAAAGGGGTTATAATTAAAAAAAAAATTTGTAGAGTTTAAATTGTATAATTTCTTGTGTATATTTATTTTAATTATTATAAAAGTCAGTAATTATTTTTAAAAAAAAGAGAGAGAGAAGAAGAATCACGGGACATCCAAAATCACTAGTTTATTCCTTATCATGGGTTCGCATTACGCTCTCGTACATTTAGAAATCCTTACAATAAGATTGTTTTGTTGCCTTACGCTCTCTTTCGAACACTTCTCGCCCCTAGGAAGAACGGTGGTATCTCTTTACATATGTAGGGGGTGTTTGGGAGAGCTGTTGCTGTAGCTTTTGAAAGTGTGTTTCGTGCCGAAATACATTACACTCACACGCTAACTATAAAATAAACTGTGCCCCTCTTTTATTGTATACTTTGTAAATTCATTATGGATTGTTACAGCAAAATAATTATTGTATTTCTAGTATTAAATTTTTTTAACCCCTAGGACCGGGTGTATTATCTGATTTTTTAGGGAATATGAATAGTATTTTTAGATTTATTACATAGTAAAATGATGAAATTAACCCTCCTAAACAAAAAAACAATATCCTCTGAAACCGAGGGTAGTGCAGTACTTTCACCCCAATTTTTTTGTAGATATCGTCGGGTTCAGGGCTTTATGAGTAATTGATCACTTTTTTATTTTTATTTTTTTCAGGTACAACGCACCAACAATGTTCCACCTGCACGTATCTTTCAGGCCGCGCATGTAGTGTCCTTAGATGGTTAAAACTTTGTTTCCACTGTGTACCCTAGTTCAACGCCATGCACTCTAACTCCATACGCATCGCGTCTCATTCAAATGTGATCATGTAAACATCGATGAATGATTTTTCTTTCCCTCCATCTTTTCTCTCTCCTCCTACCAGAAAGTACGAGGCAATTCCTAATATTGATATGAATTTCATTTTAGTCCCTAAGCTTTTGATTTCATTTTGTTTAGTGAATTTTCAATAGAATTTTCTACTATTTTCAATTATACCCTTCAATTGAAATTGATTATATACGGTAAGGTTCATTTCGGTCCTTTATCTTTTGATTTTTGATTTGTTTTTGGTTCCTTTAATACTTTTGGTATGCAAGTTTAAATTTATTCTAATTTTTTTCTCCAATTAAAATTGGTCATATATACTACTTTTCATTTCGATCTTTATTCTTTTAATTTGTTCAACAATTACACTGTATTGATCTTTTAAAATTCCTTTATTGTTTTTTGGTCAAAAAGTTTTGATTTGTTTCATTTTATCCTTCAATTGGAATTAATTATATATTTTATTTTTCATTATGACACTTATTCTTTTAATTTTTATTTTCTTAATTCCTTTGGTTTTTTTGTCCTTCTTGATAATATTTATTTTTTATCTATATTTATGCATTTGTGCTCTTAGATTTTGATTTTATTTTTTATCGGAATTTTATTTTTGTTACATTCCGTTCTGAAATTTTAATTTATGTTGGTTACACTGTATTTTTTAAAATTCCTTTATTTTTTTGCGGTCCAAGGTTTTGATTTGTTATATTTTTGTCATTCAATTAGAATTAATAATATATATTTTATTTTTTATTTTAGAACTTATTCTTTTAATTTTTTATTTAGTATTGATTCCTTTTTTTTTTTTTATCTTTCTTGTATAATATTTATTTTTTATCCGTATTCATTCATTTATACTTTTGGTTTGAATTTTTATCATTTTATTTTTTATTGGGGTTTTATTTTTATTCGGTTCAGTTATGAGATTTTAATTTATGTTGGTAATCATTTTAAAATTAATGTTTTTCATTTGTTTTCCTTTTGTTCTTTTTTCTTAGTTTTTTTTTTTATTTTTATCTAGAATTTTGGATTAGATGATTTTATGATTTTATTGTTTTTACAATAATAATGATAATTTTAGTTATTATTTTTTTTATTGATTTTTGTACTAAATACTTTACTTTTTTTAATTATTCAACGCAATTTAATGATTTTCACTGTTTGGGGAGTAATGTTGATAATAATTTTAAATGCTGTAGTAATAATAATGACAATAATATGGGGATGTATTTTCAATTTATATTTTCATCTTTTTAGAGATAGAAAATTAACTATTTATTTTTGTTATTTGACTAATGCAAGTTTGTTCACAATTTTTTTTTGTTTAATTTAAATTTAATTATAAAATAAACTAATCTTAATACAATGTATTCAATAATTTAGATATTTAAATCTTCTTGCTTTTTTAAATGATAATTATAATTTTATACTGATTATTTCATTGAAATCTACTAAACAGATAAATTTATATCTATTTAAAATTCATATATTTTATAGAAAACATGAACTTTAAAAGATTTTTATACAGAATTATTATTTTGCCCAAATTTATATTATAATAAAAAATCTCACACAATTATTTTTTTATGTTGAAAAAAATACAGTTCCGGCCATGACGAGGCGATGGTACCATAGCGCATACACATGTTGATAATTTATTGTAACTATGTACACAAGTTATTGTAGCTATATGCATTCACTGTGAGTTGTAACAATATAATTACTATCATATCCTTCACTTTATAAAAATTAATTTTTAGGTTTCGATCTATTTTCTTTTTTTTCCCATCCATCTTTTGTCATTAAATAATTGTTTGGGGTTGTATGTGTCTTTTTATTTTTGTAACATTAAAAAGACACTTTTGCCCCTGAAATAAAAAATTGTTTGACGGAAAGGGTATTTTAGGCATTTTAATTTTTAATGAACAATTATAAAATGATTTTACCCTTGAATGAGATAATAATAATAATAATAATAATAATAATAAAAGAATGGTTGGCAAAGTTATTTTTGGTGTTTCCATTCTTTATGAATAGTGAAAACACAATTTACCATTGGAAAAGACAATAATAAAGAGTTTGCCCTAAGGGTATTTTGGTATTTTTACATGTTTTTTTTGTTATTAGGACGAGCTTTAGGGGGTGTTTTGGTATTTTTTATATTTTTATATTATTTTTATTAGAAAAGCTGGTGGTGCGTGTGCCTAAGGCTCCAGCAGTTTTGAGTTGTCTGCACCATACATGCAACGCGTGATGTTTTATGTAGTGGTTAAAAATGGTTAATTATCATCTCATAGGATGTGCTGCAATATTCTCTTTTCCATTGTAGTGCACATGTTGACCCATGATGGTCAGAAAGTTGTTGGTGATCATTTTTTTTCTTTTTTTTCCTCTCTTTTAAAACCGAATATGCATATCAATTTGTATATTTTAGTCCTTGGTAATTTAATTTCTTATTTCATCTTCATTTCTTTTATAGATGTTTTAATTTGTTTTAATTTTATCATTCAATTGAAATTAATCATATGTTTTGTTTTACATTAAAGCTTTTATTCTTCTAACTTGATTTTAATTCCTTTAATTGTTTTACTCCTTTTAAATGAGTCCCTATTTTTTTTTATCATATTTATGTGTTCATCTTCTTAGTTTTGATTTTTAATTTTTATCCTTTTCTCTTTTATTGAAATTTTATTGTTTTTCAATTTAGTCCTTCAATTTTAATTTGTGTAGATGATTTTTTTTTTTAAATGATACTTCTTCTTTTCATTTCTTATTTTTTTTCCTTTGTTATTTTTTTTATTTTGATTTTGATTTTTGTTTTGAAATCAAATGGTTTTTTTTAATACATATAATATTTATTTTGTTTATCATTTTATTTTTAGTTTTTGCTTGTTCTTTTGTTCAAAATTTATTGTTTTTTATTTTATTATTTAAAATAATTTTATGATTTTTATTTTTAGGCAATAATAACAATAATAATTTTAAATGTTGTAATCATGATAATAATAGTAATATTATAGTGATTATAATATTAATAATTGTGGCAATGATCATAATAATAACAATAATTTATAAAATAATATTAAGATTATCAATATTAATAAAAAACAATTACATGAGTAATAATAGTAATATCAATAATAATAAGGATATCAATTATTTACAATAGAGGTAATAATGATAATGATAATTTAACAATCATAATAATAATAATGAGAATAATATTATAATAATAATTCATCATTCAATGTTATATTTATTAAGAATTGAGTTTTACAACTTCTCTATGTATAGTATTTCAGATCTAATATTTGGATTAATAGTGTGAATTTTTGTTTTGGCTCAATATTCTCTTTAATTTTTTACTTATTTTTTTTTAAATTATTGTTTAACATTAGTTTTTTTTTTAAATCATTCAGATTTCGTTTAAACCTATTAAAAAATAAATTTATATCGATTTAAAATTATATATTTTATTAGAAATTCACGCTTGACAGAAATTCAGAATAAAAAATTATATATTTACCATCTAAACTAGATTTAAAGCTTTATGAAAGGAAAAAAAATTCACACTTCTAAGATTTTTTTTATATTTTAAAAAATATTTTCTGATTGTGGTGAAGCACATTAGAATTGACTAGTATAAACTAAAAGGCTTGCAGTGTTTTATAAGTGTATACCCTAACATTTCACCATGAAATGTAACATTCACCTAGCCCGCTTGCATTTTATTTATTTATTGATTGATTTGCTCATGATTTTTTTTTTTTTATGTGCTTGACTGATTTTGAAGTGATCTTTATGATATATTTTTATTTGGTTTATATGAGATTATTGTGATTTTGAATGGAAACTAATATATGATTGATATTTAACGTTATGAGTATTTTGTTGTTGTTGTATAATTAAATAAAAAAATAATTTTAGAAACAATTATTAAACCTAGTGAGATGCATGATTTGAATTGCAAGTTTGACAAATTGACCTAGATTTTTTTTAGTTGTTTTTAACATTTTTTTTTCAATTTTGTCTTTAAATAATGTGACAATTAGTAATTGAGTTTTATAACGTATTTGAATATATTTTTTATGAGATTATCATGTTCTCATGATCGAGTTATGGATTTAGCTGATAACTCAAATCATCTCAATTCAATCAAATATACTAATGTATAATTATTATTTTTTTACTAGAAAATACATAAAACAAAACTTGATTTCGACGGCGTGTATCAATCAAATATTGTTTGTGTTGATTTGTTATGAAATACCTGTTTAGATAGATAGATAGATAGATAGATAGTAGCAGTAATTACCCCTAGAACAAGAAAAGAAAGCAACTTAATTTTAAAAGAAGAGTATGAAGAGGAAATTCAAACAAAAAGATAAGACGACGAGCCATCGACTAAATAAACAAATAATTAACAACTGAACATTTACTTGATAAGAAATGAAAAATCTTCTTTCACACATAAGCACTCAGTCGCTGACCAGCATTCGATCGCTTCTTTTGAAGTTCAGCTTCATTAATAATATCTCTATATATACTATGCTGCTGCCACTTTGAGCTACAAACTACTTCTACTAATTTATTAATATATAACGGGGGGTCCTGTTCAGATGGTTAGGTCTAAGTTTACGTGATGACTCCCAAACTCGAACTCTGGGATGCTTATGAAATTAGTTTTTGAGCTATACTCACGTTGCCGATCGTCTGTTGTTGGCCATAGCTCTCTTTCTTCAGCAGTGCAGCTCGACATTGATGGGGTGAAAGACAGTGAGAGCTCACAGGTTTCAGCTGGTAGCCTGTCAATATTTTCTTCCACGGACATTCTACCAGCAAAGCTTGTGCCTGAATCCTGCGAAGATGACACCAGCTTTATAATTAATAATGGAGGAATATCGTTGGGGGTTAAACTTGGGGTTATTAAGCATGGAAAGATAATTATCAAAAAAGGATAAAACCATCTGGGGGTAATTATGATAGATTAATTAAGCTCTAAACATGATTTCGTATTTTAAGTTTGGAGATGGAAAGGATAGCCTTTATCTCGAATCCCATCAGTTTCTGAGATCTTTGACCTAATCAGGTGAGCAAACACTTCCCTAACCGCTATTATTTTCATTTGTAGTATATCTATGATATTCGAAAAGGTTTAGTTTAAGAACTCCTTAACTCAAGACAACACCACACACACACACACACACACACACACACACACACAAGTATTAATTTGGATCAGAACATGTTCTCTTATAGTTTAATTTATTCAAGCATGTTGTCCTATTATTAACAAACTAATTAGCTGATCAATTATACATTTTTAGATATTTGAAAATGCTGAAATTTAGAAACGATCGGATCAGATGTAACATAAAATTATCATCTCACTTCAAAATTTAAAACTTTAAATAAAACTTAAATGTATAATTTATATTATTTTATATTCATATTATTTTATAACATTTAAAATTAACATTAACATTATAGGCCACCGTCTTCTTTTGTGTGTGTGTGTGTGTGTGTGTGTGTGTGTGTGTGTGTATGTACCTGTTGCTCCGGGTCACCACCGTCTTCTTTTGTTAGCTGGAGTCCATTGCTTTCATCAAAAAATATATCATATTTAGAATCAGACCTCTCACATTCCAATTGCATTAAGTACTCGCCTTGTAGTAGCCTGCAATATATAAACAAATAGCATGAGCAGAAACAAACAGAACCCAATCAATCCATATATATACATATATATATAAATAAAAATACAAATGGTGATCAGTACTCCTTGATGAAGATACTGGGAAATTTCGTTGTTTAAAGTTCTGTTTGCATCTCATTGGTCACGCCGTCCAGTGCCACAGTATATGTTATAAATTCTACACAAAATCGAGTTTAACTGGCAACTTATTTAAATGTGCTCATTTTTTTATTTAACAATCAAGAACACGACAAATTAAGCATATATATATATATACACCTCTGAGAGGAGAAAATTGAGGAGATTTCCATGTCATCAAGTTGTGATCTTTCTGCTTGCAGATGCTTGTTCATGGGTATTAAGACATTGATGTTTTGGGGACCCTTCATGCTTCTGTACATCTGTCAAAACCAGAGTTCAAAGATAAAGGGAAGTGCTGCTATATTCACAATCAGTGTGTTATGCGGTTTTGTCTGCATATTTCCTCTTGTCCTAATCTGTTTAGCATCTAGTCATGCATGTTCTTTTTTTCCCCGTGTGCTACCACATGCCTCTACTTATTTAAGATTATCCACACATAAAGAACAAAAATTAAATCTATCATGCTATCACATGCATTTACTATAAACCAGGTGGCATGAATCTTGTATTCCTATCCATGTACATGCATGTGAATTAACTATTTATATATACATATATAGTTCAGAAAAATAATGGGTCGCAGATTTTTTTGAAAAAAAAATCCCCTTTGCGGTGAAATTCGGCAGATAAAGTGATAAAGCTGATCGTATATGAACGTCATTTCATGCACCATTAAAGATGTGTGCGTGGCCTATTTTGAATTGAGCACCTAGCTCCTTTTGCTTTAGAGATGGCAATATATACAGCCAGTCCAATCTCCAAAAATGAACTATTTTTGTGTAGAAATCATACTTGAGATAGGGGAATATCACAGAAACAGCTTTAACATTTAGCTTTTAATAATAATATTTAGTTACTAAACCGCACTAATAATTTGCTTGAATGGACTGATGAGACCCTAGTTTTAACCAGCTCAGAAGGAAGACCTTCTTCAATTTTAGGGTTCTCATGTTCATCATATTGAGTGTCTCCATTAATTTGAATTAGATTCCCAGGAGTTTTACCAAACCCAGTTCCTGTATCATGAACATGGAACAGGCGTGAAGAGTATAGATTCCCTAGATCTTCTTCGAATAAAAACCTAGCTATCTTTATATACTATATAAATATCCCATATGCTGTATATATAAGCGTAATCAATCAATTCATATTAATCCGAAAATTAACTTAAACATTCTATGGGACCAATGTCCAAAAACATTGACCAGAAATTTAAAAGACAAATAGCAGTGTCTTAGTAATAGGATATTAATTGTATATTGGTGCTGGACGAATCTGTTTGTGCAGTGAACATACACCATCAAATTAGGTCTATGGTCTGATTAAATTTTTGTAATGAGAGCTGATTAATTCCAAAAAACAAATGACAAAGAAGAAAACAGAGAGAGAATCGCCATTACTTTATCAAATTAATGAAGTACTTAGCTAGGTTTGCCTATATGATAGCAGAAGGACCATCCTTAATTCTAATCATGTCGCTGGGATGGGGACCTCAATAATAGCATCGCAAGCCACCATGTGCAATGCAACCACGTAGAATCATATATAAAATGTCTACAGTAATCCCAAATCCGATGCAGTTAATCCATGATGTTTTAATTCATGAAATTCTTCAGCTAAGAAGGTCTTGCTGTTTAATGATCTGCTCGTAATTTTGTTCCCTTTTAGCTGAAATGAGAGAGTCATACCTGAAGATGGCTTTTAATATGAGAAATCTTCAGTTCATTCACGCCCATCATCTGCAGAATCCGCCTAGGCGTTGCCTCTGTGCAGAATCATCAAAAAAGATATCAGTATACTAGAGAAAAAGTACAGATCGATGCTTAACTGAGTATGCATGATCCTGCCAGAATCAGTTTTTAGGGCAAGCAGATTTAGGGCACCATAAAAAAAAGGGTTGACCATAATTTAAATGGTCTTTTTAGAATCAAAATGGTGCGAAGAACCCTTTGATCTTCCTCTGCAATTGTGTTCTAAGAAAACTAAGCAGTTATGTCATCTTCATGGCTTTAAGAAGCCTTAGAGACACCACAGACCAAAAAAGCTTACTGTATTTTCCACCGAGGCACTCTACAGTTTCAAGAAAATGTTCATGGAGCTCAGGAGTCCACCGGAGACGGGGGTGTTCAGATTTGTTGTATTGCCTTACTCCATTTTTCCGTGATAGTTTCATGGCTAGCTATGGCTTCTATATGGTTCAGTGTCTTTTTTTTTTAGAAGTCTATCTGATATATACAATTATGTAGCCGGATAACCTCTTAACCTCTACCCTTGAATGTGAACGCCTATCTGCCTCGCAACCATAAAAAAAAAAAAGAATTTGTCAGTCTTGGACCAAAGACTTTTTTAAGCATATAATTAAGTTCCTGTTCAAACATGTTTTCCCTTTATTTATAGTAGTAGCAGTGAACTCAATATAGTTTGGTAAGTTGAGCCCCCACACCCCTCGCAAGCATATATACATACATATATATAGAGAGAGAGAGACTGAACTAATTAATTGCTACAATATTTGAGAACAGAAAAAAAGAAGCATACACACACACACACACACACACACACACACACACACACTACACATCATCATATATAATTTCATTTCATACAAGTAAACAAAACCATCCCTTTCCTTCCAAATTTCAAAGCTTAATAACTTAATTATTGATACGAAACTTTCTAAAATCAATTGGTTGCAGTCTTGTCAATTAATTTTTTTATTGGATTATAAGAGAAACAGTCGTATAACCTTAAATGAGTCATATTAACTATAGTATTATGCTTTTAGCAAGTAATTTATCAAATGATCCATCCACATTGTGCTCGTCCAATTGCAGTCAGGTGTTCATTCTGTGACAGAATGCAGAATTGTTTTAAGAGTCCCAATCCATGAAACTACGCCGGGTGAATTAATTGAATAAGAGAAGAAAGTCAACAAAAATTAAATGTCATCCTACCTAAATGATTTGCTAAGGCCAAAGACTTTAGATTCTTTAATTCGCCTTTGATAAATTAATACATCAAAAGCTTACAGCGAATTAAAATAATGATGAAAAGGGCTGAGAGAGCTGACAAAAATGGAACCCAGTTCAGTTCTAGCTAACACCCAAAGCAACCTAACGTCAGCTACAGGCTCCAAAGTATAAAATTCCCAGCCTAAATGGAGTTTACCTTCCCAAGCATAACCACAAAAAATCATAGAATTTCCTTTGTTTTTTTTGTTTTTTTTATCACAACCTAGGACATGCATCTATGGAATTTCCCTCCTCTCTTTTCAGTCTGGGTACCTTTTGGATAAAAAAAACCCCTCGATAATGGCAGAGCAGGGAGCAAAGTCAAGGCCATGACCTTAAACCTATCAACTTCATGTGTCAATAAAAGACGGTGCCTACTTTTGGACCCATTCGATTCGTTTCATGGCTGCCGTGTTCAACATCACTCTCTCTCTCTCTCTCTCTCTCATTTCAATATGCAAGAAAAAAAGGAGCAAGCTAGCTAACCCCTAGAATTAATTTCCCGAAAGCTGGTTCTTCGTATGGTTGAAAACATTCCTGTGCACTGAAGATCCATGGCATGCAATGAACCATCCTTGTAATCCACATGTGGGCTCTCTTGCGGCAAGATTTTGACCGCTTGATTAATAGATGCGGGTGGGTGAAGCAAGCTTCCATGCACGTAATATCACACCAAAAAGGATCTGAATCTGCAAACAGATAGGAAAGGATTTAGGTCACGTTTTCCTCCCTTTATATCTATATTCTATTGCTGCGTTTTGTGTGTGTATGCTTTGGAAGATAGCTTTAACTTTTGGCCAGAAGATCAATGCACATAAAGAAATCCAAGAAGTGGAAAATTTTCATTCCTTGAAAGTGACGGGGGTGACTTTTATTTCATCAATTTACTCGTTAAATTCTGTAGATAAATGCAGCCACCATAGCTGATGCAGAGACCACAGTTGGGTACCCTAATACTGCTGATACACTTTTTTTTAGTCTGATGGAATCTGTGAAAGCTCCTCTCTGTTATGCTCCTTATCCAATTATCCTTTTAATAAAGACAACATGGTGCTGGCCCCCTGTATTATCACGACTGGGTTTTCGTATATTGCCCACAAATTAATCTTTCAGTGTTTAAACATTGATTTTGCTGAAAATACTCTTACCGATTAAATCATGTGTGATTACTGTTTTTTTTTTATATATAAATATTATTGGTGATTGCAAGTTTAGTAGTCATTCCATTGGTAACACAATCACCAATGAATGAAATTATAGACGAACAAAGTGCGAAATTATCTTCAAAATCCTAAAATATAAAAAAAAACCTCTCAATTTCTAAATTAAAGAAGAACCCTAAAAATTTCTTCAAAATCCTAAAACAAAATTTAAACAAATTAATTAAGCATTACTAAAACAATGTCAAGAAAAATGTTGAACTTATTCCAATACCAAGTTTGTTGAATTAAAATGAAAACAATGAATATAGCAGAATTATTCGTGGCATATACCCGGGTATGCCTCAAGACTGTAAAAGTATCATCATTCACTAAGATATGTTTTCAATGATAATTTTTTTAAAATGTATTTCAATAAAATACAATAAAAATAAACTATGTATACTAGGTCAAAACAAGCAAACAAACTACATATACTACGTCAAAATACCATAAAAAAGAACATTTTAAAAATAAATTAAAACAAAAAAGAATAGTTTTGTTTACTTGATATTGACATGACAAGTGTTGGGGTGACTAGAGTTATGGTGATAAAGAGCTTGATTTACCGATACGTTTACCAATGATTATTCGTGTGATAAGTTTATTATGTCAGTAATTCTATTTGTAATGATAAAATGCTATTTTTTTTTTTATCATTTATTTTTTTCATTGAAATATTACCGATGAATATTAGCAAAAAAAAATATTTTATTGGTAATACCATTTATTACAGTAACTTGTTATTTTGTTTCATTATTTCTTTTCTCATTGTAATTATATGTCAATGAATATCGGGGGACATACAAGTACATATTTCGTTACTAAATTTCGTCGCAATTTACTCGAAAACAATGTTAAATACTATAGATAAATGCGCAGCCACCATAGATGATGCAGATAGAGACCACAGTTAGGTGTCATAACATTGCTAATTCACTTTTTCTATGTCACTTTTTCTATGCTTCTTGTCCAGTAATCCCTTTGAGATACTCAACTTGGTACTAGCCCCTGTATTATAATATATATATATACACATAGCAGTAAATATATTTTTTATCCTGCTTAATTTGAAACATTCAACTTAAATATGCTAGCTAGAAATCCTGCTTAACATGTGTGGTTATCCGTAATTCAGCGGCTTTAGATTTGAAAGAAAATATGTGTGTGAAACTGCTGCTGCTGCTGCTGCTGCTTTATCAGTTTATATAACTGAGGCTAGCTGTGCAAGGGAAATTAGGGGGACAGTACTACTGTTGTGCTTACATTTATATATGCTTAGATGATCATCGAGGAATGATTATGGTTATTTATAGTCTGCCTCTATTATGATTTAAAACTGACAATCGTCAAACGTGCTTATGATATTTGATCAAACTCACTTTGAATTTTAAACCCTTTTGGCATCTGGTGCAGATCTTGTAACTAATATTCCCTTCTTTCCTCATCATTGTTGATCGAGAATGTTTTCATTCTTCGAATGATGCGCCTCTTATTTGCTGATCCTGCATTTCCACAATTTTATCATTGAAAAGATGCCAACCTCAGGCGTGCAGGCAGCCAAATTTAGCTATCATAATCTTTTGACAAAACCATATTTCTACCATTCAATCAAACCTAGCCCAAATTTCTAAAGCTGCGACTGGAGGCTTCTGTAGGGCAGAAATATTACATGAGCAAAGAAAATTTACCTGGAATATATTGGGCGTGTGTGTTTGGTTGCAGCCCTAGGTGTAATTTTATTTTTTTAGGGGGGGGGCGCTTTTATAAGACTTTTGGGGGTATAATAGTTTTTTTCAAAAAATATATATAAAGTAAAAATATATTTTTACCTTCAAAGTTAACAAAATCTACAGTTATTGACCTAGGGTTTTTGATGATTTTTCATAGACTTTTTACATGGTAAAGATACTTATTTACCTCATTATATATATATATATATATATAAAAATCAGACTATTAGTCAAAGGTTTTCTTAGTATTTTTCTTCATATATAGTTAAAATATGTTGTTGACATTGGACAAGATACATTAATAAGGTTTGCATTTGGGGTTACTTGTGTATTTTCACACTTTTTAAATATAATTACCATGTTAATCATGGTGTTTTGGTATTTTCATATTTGCTTTTAATTTTTTATTTAAGAAAATTGTTGGCGTGTGCTAATTATACTCCCATAAATTGATAATATCCATGTCATGTAGACAACACATGCAACACAACCTAAAGCTCAAGCATGATCTTTTGTAAGGTTTTTGAGAGCGTTACCATGTTTTTTGTCTCATGGTGTGATATGTGATGGTGTATGATGGTTAAATTGTTAATATTGGTTATGTTTTATCTTTTTGTCTCTCTTCTATCAGATAAAATGCATGATTGTTATTTTTTTTGCTTTTATTTTTATTTTAGTCCTCATTCTTTTGACTTCTTATGTTATTTATTTTTATATAAAAATTTATTTGTTTTCAATTTAATCCTTCAATTATGATTTCTTGCATGTGCTTTTTTCATATCGGTCATATTCTTTTAATTTTTAATTTATTTCCTTGGTCAAAATTTTATTGACTTTAAATTTCATCATTCAATCAAAGTTCTTTGTTTCTTCTTTTTTCATTTCAATCCCCATTCTTTTGATTTCTTAATTTGTTTATAAAATTTTTATTTGTTTTCAATTTAATCCTTTAATTACAATCTCTCATTTATTTATTTTTATTTTGATTCTTATTCTTTTAATTTTTTATAATTAATTGACCCTTTTGTTAAAGTTTTATTTACTTATAATTTTATACTTCAATCAAAGTTTATGTTGTTTTATTTTTTCTAATTTGACCCTGATTCTTTTCATTTATTTTTTTCTTTTGTAAAACCATTTTTCAATTCAATTTAACCCTCCAATAGAAAAAAAAAATTATTTTCCCTCTAATGTTTTTAATTCACCCTTGTTATTTTAATTTTAGAAAATTCTTAGATCCTTTTGTGTACATATTCTTTTTTACTAATTCTATTTTTTGAAATTTTATTTTTTTGAGATTAGGTTTTGTATTTTTTTTCCCTTTTGTAGAGTTTTCGATCTAAAGACTTTGATTATGAGTTTGAAAGTTGATGTCATTTGACATCATTTTATGTTTGCTCATTCTCTTTTATGATCTTATCACTCTATATTGATTTTTTTAATATTGGTCTTGTGATTATCTTTAATTTGGATTTATCTTAGCCTCATGACCTATGTCATGAGTTTTACGTGTTTTTTTAGATAATTTGTTTTTAAAATTTATCTATTTATGTTTGTTTCTTAAGATATTATTTTAGTTCATCTATATTTTTTCATCTTATACAAATTAATTTAAAACTACAGGTCGTTTGGGTCACATATATCATAGAACATTTAGGATTTTTGCTGGCTAATAGCTCTTTCTCTCTAGCATATATACACATTTTATCCCCCCCCCCCCCCTCTTTGTTTTTCATTGGCACATGCCTCAATACATTTTTTAATTTCCATGACTAACACACAAATTCTCCATGCGAAATCAAACATATTGGCACCATCAATGGCATTGCCCATCACCCAAGCTTCTATTAATGTCACGCATGACATCACAAACAACAAATTTCAAATAAAATACCATCACTAACATAACATGTGACAAGCACAACACAACACCTAATAACTCAACTTTCTAGAAATATTTTCCTTCTCCTAAAAGTAAATGGGGTGTATAAATACACTCGGTATAGATAAGTAGCTCAGTTGAGGCAGGGAACTTAAATCATATATAGGCTACATTTATTTTTTCTTCTTCTTTTTCTATATGATTTCATATCTTTTATCTTCATTTACTGTACAGTCATCTATATATGGAGTGTGAAGATATGTCCCTAATCATTATCAACACCGGGATCAAGAATCACTTTCATTCGCACTGCCACATGATCGATGAGCTAAACAACTAAATTTATGTACTGACCGTCAAAACGGGGTTGATGGAGAAACTTGCCTCCATCATGGATGAAGATGGCGAGAAAATTCCATCATAATTCAATAGGTACAACTCGGAGTAAATTGATAGGTGGAGAGTGAATTGTTTTCTTAAAAGCCAATGATAGGCAGCACGACATATTGGTAGCTGTGGTGCACGAGCTCGCAAGGTAATTATAATGTAGCTGAGAAATGACACCAAAAGCATGCTAGGAAAGAGTACCAATGGGTCTCTAACTTAACTGGGAACCCACGGTTGTAGCTTTCGAAGAGGAATAGTGAGCCTAAATTCTTGAACGCCACAAAAAAGAGAGCCGCGTGCAAATTGCAAAAGTAATTTTCCATCATTTACAGCCGGCATTTTTTGCACCCTTCAAAGTTAATGGCTGAAAGCAACTAGTCTTAGCTCAACAAACACCCCAAGTATTACAAGGGAACACAAATTTCGTCGAATTCTTTTGGACAGACTGAGCAGGCTTTTCCAATGTTGAAATCAAATCAAGAAAGGAGATCACGAGGAAATGTTAATGAATACAAGGGAATGTGAAGTCAAATTTTAATCGTGGAGATGTAGACATGTATAGTTTGACCAAGAAATCAAATAATCACATCAAGAATTAATGAGCCGTACGGGTTCTACTTGCTTGTGTTTGTGGGAGATACGAGGGAGGACCTATTGATCAGTATTTTACTCTCTACTTGCTAAAGAAGACTGCACCTCCTCCTGTGCAACAGCAGGAGGCCATGGGGTAGAGTACAAAATCACAAAAACGTCAGAAAATTTCATCGTAACATATATTTTGCATGTTCGCATGGTATTTGCCCACTCATGGCCACCGGTTCGTCCAGAAAGAAGAAACAAGTCAAAATATTGAAAACATGAAGCCCCGTCGATGGTTTGAACCCAATCTGGATCCAAACTCTGATCGAAGTGCTTCAGTGTTCAAAGTTCAGACATGAACCCTGTTAACTGGACACGAAAAAAAATGAGCAGAAATTTGGAGTGATCTATCACCAAGCCTCGGACTGTTGGACAGAAATACGCAGCCTGGCCCATTAAAATAGCAACAAGATGAAACCCAATTCAATCTCAAAAATGAGAAGAACGAAAGCACTTCACGTGCCTAGGGGTAGCAAAAATAGAAAATATTTATGCACACATGATATGCAAATTGTGTAATTGACATGGATATGAGCGGTTGGTGGTGGTGACAGAGCAACAAGAGGCAACTGGCTTGATCTGTGGAGAAATCTTGAGATTTGGCGGGGGAGGGATTGATCTTTTCTTTTTCTTGGTCTTGCTGTTGTGATATATATAGACTGACAATCAATTATGAATTTTTATTAATTCCACTTTTGAAATAAGCAGGGAATTTACAGACTTTGAACTTTTTTTTTGGGGGGTGGGGGGGGAGTGGGGTTGATATAACATGTAAATTCCAAGGAACAAAATTGAATGATCAACTTCTTGCTGGCTCGGCGAATTTAGAAGAACCATGCATGAGCGCTCTACCATAGGCTATAGGCAACGATGCAAATTTCTTTACTTTTCCCACATAAGCTCTCTTGGTAAAGTTATCGTAGTCGTTTACTTCAATAGAATCCAATATCTGCTTATATAGCAACAAAGATGCCCAAACCGGCCATCTGCTAGCAGCATTGAGTTCTGCAACACCCTTCTCGGCCTCATCGAAGAACATTCTTGCACGCCTTATTTGTCCCTTCATGAAACTCCTCCATTTGTCTGTCACTTTCCCTTTAAATATGTCTTCATCGGACAAGCCAGCTTGAGCTAGTTCATCTTGTGGGAGATATATTCTTCCCCTCCTAGCACTGTCAATAACCAACCAGCCAACATTTTTATAAGATGTTCACTCTTTTCTTAATAAGAAATCAAATTTGTAATTTGAATCCGGATTATAATTAAGCTTACTCTTCTCCAACATCTCTGAGTATGTTTGTGAGTTGATTAGCTATTCCAAGGGCTAAAGCTGCATTGTATACACTTTCTGTTGACGCCTTTGATTCTGGTGCTATTCCCATTACTGGAACGCTCATTAGCCCCACTGTTCCAGCAACGTAATAGCAGTACAGGTAAAGCTCATCAAAGTCCTTATATCTGGACTTTTTCAAGTCCATTCTCATTCCTTTTATCATGTCCTTGAAGGGCTGTCCAAGAAGAGGAATTTTGATCAATTGGCTAATAATTTCTTGAACAAATAGACAGTTCAGTAAATAAACAAGTGAAGCATGCTAGGCATTTACTAGAGTATTGAGCATTGCGAAGTATTACCTGTATATCAACAGGGTACTTTGAGACAGTATCAGATAGAGCCGCATCATACAAATCATACGGGAGACCTTTGAAAAGGTCATTCAACTTCTGCTCCCATCTGTCAAGAGCCTTGGGTGTGATATGTGAAGCATTCGGTCCATCCACAAGCTCGTCAGTCCTCCTGCACCACACTTCAGAACAGAAAAAAAGAAAGTAAATAGACTAGTTTTTCCAGTATTTTTACATAAAAATATTTTGCAGCCATTATGGTTGCAAGCTGAGAATTCTGCAATGGCTCCTACACATGGTGATGGGATAAGAATGTGAGAAACATCCCTTTTCGCAAATATGTATGTATGCATGTATCAGTGATATGAAAAAACACAATTGGGGTCATATAAAGATAGGTGGCTCCTACAAATGGTGATGGGATAAGAATGTGAGAAACATCCCTTTTCGCAAATATGCATGTATGCATGTATCAGTGATATGAAAAAACACAATTGGGGTCATATAAAGATAGGGTTCATTCACAGCCATGGAATGTCCAAATGACCCATAAAGTATGCAGATCATACCCATCTCAAATACTGAAAGCCAAAATGAAATGGTGTACAGGGAGCATAAATGCAATGGAATAAAATGAACTGGCATGTTAAAGAAAGCCAAAGCATACACACCATAAATTGCCCAGACAGCTCTTCGCCGCTCTGGAGTCATAAGTAATGTGCCTGAAATTGAAAGTTGCAGGAAGCAATTTGATTATAATCAGCATAAAAATAAAAGCTTATACAATTTGATTTTTTTCCAGCATTTTTTCATTCAGAACCATCAGAAACATTCACTTCCATTCATGCAAATGAAAAAATCGTGTGTTTGTATGTGTATTCATCGAAACAAAAGTAGAAAAACTGTGAAGAAGCTACTAAAGTAGTAGCTGATATGAGGTTGAGAGCTTGAACAGAGAGATTTACAGTGACAATGCTCACTTTTATTTGCATATATGTAATAGAATCCTCTGTGTTAAAACTTGAAACCATTATCTCTAGCATAATGCCACAACAATTTGGTCACTCTATATAGCCTTTTTCAATCTTCTTTATTTTTATGTGATGAGCCTTTTCAATAGTTTCCACGGTAATAGAAAGGGACACGGAAGAAAACAAAAGCAATTTAACTTTTCTTTCTTTTCCGTCCCTTATCTCTTAGCAAGTAGCAACAAAAGGGCTTGGCTACAAGGAAATAGAAAATTCAATTACGATCTGGAGGATAAGTAATTAAATAAATAAAATGGGTGATATTATAATCGTTAGTTGATCCCTTGCCCGCGTGCTAATTTCAAAGTTTTGAGAGGCTAACATGATCAATTCTATCTGTAGACAGTAACCTCCATGTTTGACAAGAATATTTATATTCCTAGGACAAGTTAACTTTAGCTTTTAAGATCAATACTTAATAGCAAAACAATAAGCTAATCCTCATATAATTATTAAGTGTTGTAGTAAACAAAAACAAGAAACAGAGAAAGAGAGCAAATACCCAGGTAAAAGGTCTTGGCATACTCAGCACAGACCTCGCCACACCTATTATATGCCCCATTTAGCAGATCCCCACGACTCATACTCTCAGCTTGATCATTTCCGGTTATGACATCCAAAATTCTCTCTTTTTTCTGTTCTTTCAATAAAGCAGCTTGCTTTAGAACCACCTCGTACACCTTCTTCTCTGAAGATCTTGGTGGGTTTGCCACTGCACCAGAAAGAGAAGCGGCAGCAAAAACCCCTGTTGAGAATTTGAGTGTTGAACACCCTTTAGAGTACCCTCTTACTTGTAAGCCATTGTTTGGGACTAAACTGAACAGGGTTGATGCAGCAAAACTAGCATTCTCTGTTGGACAAATCACCCTAAGCAGAACACCAGCCATCTCAATAACTCTCTATACTCAGTGTTCTATAATTCACTCGCCAGGTTTCTTTTCTTCCCTCTTCTTTCTTGGGGTTATGTATTTGTTTTTCTGGCTTTTCAAGGCCTGGTGGCTACTTTTTTGTAATGAGAGTTTCTTCGAGGGAGGAGTTCAGGTACGAGTGGAAGAGGTTTTATTTCTTTGCTTTCATGGATTGCCTGATCACCCGTAGTTTTTTTTTTCGAGTCTCTTACTTGCCTTTACACTTTTTATCGTTGAAGTGATGCAAGGATCTCCTTCTCTTCGTGACCATATATGATACTCTACCGCAAAGCCAATCCCTAGGAATATGCGACCCCCCTCCAGCATCTCACACGTTGGATTGTGTGGACGCTATTTATTTAACTCTTGCACTGCACTTTCCAAAATTAATATATATATATATATATATATATAGATATAGATATAAATAGTATATATATATATATATATATATATAGCTTTGTATCACTTTTTTTATTGGAGGAAGTTTTATTTGGTTAGATATTTTTTATGGGTCTAAATTAAATAATTAAAATTTTAATTATAAAAAAACATATCCTAACTCGAATTAAAAATTTTAATATCAATTTTTTTATTGCAGGCATTGAGGGAAATTGCTTTTGTATAACCATATAAGAGAATTGATCTAAGTTAGTTGGTGGATTTATATACGCTTGAATTTATTGGAGAGATTTTTAGAAAATATTTGGTATGAATACATGTATTCAAATTCAAATAACCGATCCAAAAATAATTATATTCTTTCTTTTATATACATATATATATGCTATTTTGAAAATAACGAGAGGGAAAATATTATCAATGAATCGTAAAATGAAAATGAGATTTGACCAATGACGAGATTTAGGGAAAATCTAAAAAACCTTTTCGCGATATTGGAAAAGTACTGAGATGTTTAAAACCAAGGGAAAATTTGCATTTTAATATTTTGTCCAGTTCTAGGAGGAAATCTCGAGTAAGAAAGGCGTATAAAACACGTAGGAATACATCAGCACATGATATAAAACATTTTAATCTTATGTTTTGATATAAGAAATAAATTTTAAAAAGTATTATTATAATATTTTTTACCATTTAAAAAACGTTTTAAAATGTATAAAATTTAAGTAGAGAATTCTAACTTGCCTGTAATTTCCCTTCACGTTGATTGGCCGCTGCTTTATTTATTTGTTTGTTTTGAGTCAATTCTCTTTCCTCTTCTCTTTGCAGTCTTTCTTGGATTTCTAAAATGTAATCTTTAATATAAGAATGGGTATTTCCGTTTATTTTTTCAAGTATTTTTTATTTATAAATATATTAATTTAAAAATAATTATCATCAGTTACATTTTTCTAAGGGATTGTGATGCAAATTTGCCTATTTATCATACATATATAATCATTAATCGCTCTATAAAACAAAAAAAGATTCATTAAATTGTTTGAACTATCATTAGTTACATTTTTCTGAGGGATTGTGATTGGTTGGAAGAACAATTTGTGCCTCCCATCATGGACTTCTTCTTGTGCCCGTCGCTGACGTGGCCATTGCTCTATTATGTGCTTGGTCATTTACAGTAGAAAATGGTATCAGGCTCAACGCGGTTATGGCCACTAGCTCACCTGGGCCCGGGAACTCCCCACTTCCTTTCTCGAGCCTTCTAAACAAAGAGCCGATGGTGATGCTCGCCGCCCAGTCACAACATGAATTGATGACGTTATTGATATTCTTAGGATACACGCGTACCATTCAAAACATGCAGCCTGTTGTTTGAGAAGTAATGGAAATATATTTTAAAAAAATTTATTTTTTTTTTCTTTTTGATAAAAAAATAATATTTAAAAATTATTTTCATTTACTGATAAAAAATAAAAATATATATTAACCCGCCGCGGGTTCCGTACTTAAAATCTCTCCGGCCATGGCCCCAACTCTGAAAAAGCTCTCTTGAATAGACTTGTGCCCACCCCATTCAGACAGGATATACGTTAACTCAGTCCCTTCTCAGTGCCCGTCTGTCTGTGACCGTGGTGTCCCGCACCGTGAAAATTATTGTTTTTGGTGCGATGCAGGTATATTTGAGAGAGTATTGGAGGTTATTTTTTAAATTATTTTTTATTTTAAATTTATTTTTTATATTAGAATATTAAAATAATATTAAAAATATTAAAATTTTAATTTAAAATAAAAAATAAAAATAATTTAAAAAAAAGCTTTCAGAATGAAATCACAAACACCCCACAATCTATTATCCCGTTTATTTTTATCGGTTGAAAAGATTTTTTTTTAATTCTAATTTTTTTTAAAAGAAAATATTTTTTTTATATTTCTAGATTGTTTAGATGTCAAAAATATTCTATAAGAAATAAAATAGAATATTATTTTTATATAGAAACAAAACTTCATGACTCGTCTGAAGAATTTTCATAATTTCTTAATCCAATTAATAATATTATAATTGTAGCCACATATTTGAACTAGTAGGCAAGTATTTGGCTCTGACAGCTTCTTGACGTGAAGAGAGAGGCAAGTGGTGGTGTGGTCTGAAGCGGTGTGCATGCCCACATTAGCGATGCCTAGACAAAACAGAACAGATGCTGTTATTTGTCGCTGACTCGGCATATTGTCGCCATTAATATTGTTTGGTCAATGATGATTTTGAAATAATTTTTTATTTAAAAATATATTACAATTATTTTTTTAAAATTATTTTTATGTCATAAAATCATAAAAAAAAATCTAAAATAAAATAATAAATTATTTTTTAAAAATATTTTTAAAATATAATATCAAATAATAATTAAATATCTTCAGGATCTTTCTCCAGACTATATTATTGTTTGAAAAAAATATATCAATTTTTTTTTATATTAACGTATAAAAATAATTAATAATTTTTCAAAAATACACTTATTTAAAACGCAATGCAAAAAACGCTTTGGAGATCTGCACACAGTTAGCATGTGAATCTCACCCTCTTTTTATTGGTTGCAATTGCATGTTCGACCTACTATACGGTGAAATCAAACCCGTCGATTCAGTGGAAATTAAACTAAATGGACGGCTTCGATTCTTGGTTTGCTTGATATATATATTTGAAATTGAAACGCCGAAACACTCTTTTATAATTAAATGGAATTTAATTTATTATCAGTCGAGGGTCTATCTAATTCTGTCATGCTTATAAATAAAAAATAACTAATTATAAAATTAAAATAAATAAAACCAATCTTTTTTTTTTCTTTCAATCATATGATATATCTTATTTTTTCTACAAACCATTTTTTTTCAAAAGATTTAAAATTTAAAATAATGGACCAAATATAATCAAAAGGAATGATGTTTTGGTCACCTCCGAAATTACAATAATTGTATTGCTATTGGATTAAATGTGTGTTTAGTACTTTTAGTAAAATATTTTTATTTAAAAATATTTTAAGCTGCTTTTTTTAATATCAGTATATTAAAATTATTGAGATCTAAAAACAGAAATTTCAGCATTTCTAAACACCCCTAAATCTAAATCAGGCTGAGCTGAATTCTGTTTATGGAAAGCGTTAAAAATGGGACATGCAGACAGAATGATCTCCGTCCTGAATAATCACGCGAAGATTTTTTGTATTTTAAAATTAATAAATAAATAATTTTTATATATGAATTTTAGAAAATAAATTTCAGAATATAAAATAATATTATTTTAATAAAAAAATGAAAAATCAATTTAAAAATAATATTAAAATAATTGACCATACAGCGCCGCTGAGTTTGACTTTGACCTTGTGTGTAGCCTTAGCACGCCGGCGTTTTTTCTTAGGCTTTGAGCTCTGTAACAGGAAGAGTCCCTGCCCATTCAATACTGTCATGCAGGGTTTTTTGACCAATAAAATTGTTTCATTGCTGGCTTAAGAAAAAGAAATCGAGAATTGACCTCTTATCACTCCGAAATATTATTATTATTTAAGAGAAAAAAACTAATTGGAAAATCCGTGATGAGTTCTCAAATGGAAAATATGATGGGAAATAAATGCCCTCTAGATTCGTGATCTCTTTTTTCACCTTATATAGAAATGCTTAATTTTAAAATAATGTTATATTTAATCAATGATAATTGAGGATATAATTAAAAAGAATTTTGTGCTTTTATTTAAGAATAAAATCACAGATTACGAGACATCTCAAACAAAAATAAACATTGAGATAGAGGAGCTTTTATTTAAGAATCAAAATAATAATATTTTTAATTTATTTTTATATAATGATATTACAAATAATTTTTAAAAAATAAAAACAAAATTATTTTCAATAGTCTATTTAACTTAATATTTTAAATAAGATCCAGCGATAGATTCTTTCACGTGCTTTTGGTTTGGAAAGTTGGCATTTCTGTTAGTCCTTTTTGTCAGGATGCAGGCAGGTATACATGTGGTCGGTCCTTTAAGGTCGCATGGACCCACTGATTATGTGGCCTTTCTCGCATCCACGTCAGTGAAGAATGACGATGCATGGTTGGCTAGCTACTGTTTCATAGGAATGAAAAATGACTTCAACTTTTAAACTTTAACAACGTAATTGTTTGATGCGATACTTACTTGGTGGGTAGCAAACGTACAAGGATTCTTTTTTCTTAATTTCTCGTTTTGTTTTTTTGCTCAACGCTTGAAAAAAGGTGGGTAAAATAGGAATTGAGAGATCATGATCTTGTGATTCCCCAGAACATTTCTAAATATATATTGGGTTTTCATACATAAAAAATATTAATTAATTGTAGGGAATTTATGATTTATTTATTTATCAAAATAATACCAACTGGAATACATAATTCTTGATTAGTTTTAAAACAATGTAAGAATTAAAATAGAAAAAATAAAAATTACAAAGAAATGATTTGTGAGCGCGGATTGGGTTGTTGCAGGCGCTTTCCTTGCTTTTCCATGTCATCGCAATTTCCAGCCGATTTTTTTTATCTATTATTGTTTTTATAATATTTTTGTATTTAAAAATATATTAAAATAATATTTTTTTTGTTTTTAAAAGTTATTTTGAAATTAATATATTTGAATAATTCAAAAACACTGAAAACTAATTAATTTAAGTAAAATAATATTTAATTTCAACAAAAAACAAATAGCAAACGGTGACTTAATCAAAATAATAACATCTGCTCTCGCAAACTTGAAGACCCTACTTGTGTGTTTCGAAAGCTCTATTTAAAAAAAATAGATTTTTTTATTTTAAATGAAATATTTTGATGTGAAAACATTTAAAAAAAATAAAAATATACTATTTTTAAATATAAATTAGTTTTAAAATTACGAGACTGGCCCGAAGGCTATATAAGGTTATGAAAGAAGGGGTTATATTTCCAATGAAGAGGATAGAACACGTGGAGAATTATTCAGAGCTAATAGTTCATGCTACACATTCAATGTCGTGCATCAAATCTAGCCTCGAGCATGGTTATCTTCTCGAGAATACTTTTCCTTTGCTGTCCGATTTGTAGCCCTGGAACGGGACGTGCTAGAGGACACTTTTGGTATCGTCAATTGATTGTTCACGGGTTGGATCTTTCCGTGCTAGAGAAACTTGTCACGCCTCCCTCCCCTAAATTATGAAAAATACACTCATCACGCTCGAAATTATATTTTGTTACAAAAATATCTTAAATTATTAACTAACTAAATCTAATCTACTATACCAGAAAACCTAACTTCTTAATCAAATAAAATCAAATTTATCTTATTATTAAATATTTTAGTCTTAAACACCAACTATAAATTTATGAAGCAACAACCTTATATTTTAAAACTTATTTGGAATAAATAAATAGGATATAAGTGTCACGCACTCGATAAATAATAATTTATATTCTTAATTGTAGCTTTTATTATATAACTTAAAATTAGGCCATTCATTATACTAATATATTAGTAGCATCAAATATTCAAAAGTATAAAATTATATATATAAATCACTCATGATGATCCAAATCAATCACTTTAAACATAAACGGATTTGTACACTCGTACTCGAAGTTAAAATCAGAGTCAAATGATTATGGTTACTCTAATTATGTCAACAATAAGTTAATTTTATCATCAAATTTTAAATGGACATGTATTTAAATTTCAATATTTAACCCCTAAAGACCTTGTCCAAAACATAGACAATCAAATTCATATTTATTCCACAATTTTTTTTAAAAATATTATTCAAAATACTTTTGTAATCATATGCATACTTTCACAGTCATAAATAATTTAGTTCTCTGAGGGACTGTTAGCTTCTTGACAAATTTCCTAATCTTCTCATGGACTAGCTCTCTTGCATTTGATTGGCTAAGAAAAGTTGCCGAGAAATGGAATAAAAAAATAATGTAGTTTAAATTCCTCAGGAATTCTCTCAAAGGCTGGGCCACGAGAAGGTGGATGTGGGCCTGCGGCCTGCAATTTCAATCCTATTGTATTTGCATAAATCTGGGCCCGAGGACTGCCATTTAGCTGTTGTTTTGCTTTCTTGAAAACAATGGCGCATCATTTCAAGATGGACTGGTCCACAAAACAATTAAAATCTTTGAAAAATGAATTCCAAATAAATTAGTGGAGATTAATTAAGAGCCTAAAATAGACGTTATTCCTCGAAAGGAATTAAACCTGCAACAAAACACATTGCCATCCTTGAAATCATACCCTTTGACTTCCACCTTACAGACAAGACTCGCTCTTCTCTCGTTGAAAGAGTCCTTCTCAGGGACAACCCCGTAATTGCATCATCCAAAATATCTAAATCCACCAACGTGTCATAATGATAAAGCGAGTAGCTCATCATTTGCTCACCTTCAAGTAGGGGAAGCAGTCGAAACGTTTTCATTCCAAGGGTGCAAAATCTTTCCCTCGTCTGAGTAGTTTCAAAATTCAAAAACGACCCAGCAACTCTCTCCCTCTGTCTCTCTCTGTCTCTCTCTCTCTCTCACGCACACTGATCAAACCCCTCAAGAAAGAAAGAAAAATAAATAAAACCAAAGGGTTTTTGCATAAATAAAGATAAAACATATATAGAGAACAGTGGCGAGATATGTGTGCGTTGCTGAAGAGTGTAATTGGATTTGATTTTGAGATCGGTTTTGCGGTTTCATGATAAATCGTTTTTTATTCAGAGCTATGGGTTGTCTCTTTACCTGCTTGCGTCCCAAAGACGATCGCTCCAATCGATCTCGACCTAACGTCATCTCCTCAGATTCTCTTCGATCCAAACCTGCTCTTGTATTCTTTCTTTTCTTCCACTTTCTGTTTGATTGATCAGAATTTTATGGTTTTTTGTTAACTGGAAACGAAACTGAGTTTTAAGAAAGGAAGCGAAGCTTGATTTGCACTCTTTCTTCTTAGTCTGGTTTTTAGGATTTCCTGTTTTTTTTTAGTTTGATATCTGTTTGGCTGGCTAGAAAACGAAGCACAATAACTGAAAAGAAGTGGGAAAGGTTGCGAGTGGACTAATGAATGTTTAATTTCTTGGCATTAGTGATTTTTATGAGATTAAACAGAGGATTATTGAATTATTTGGTATTTGCTTCTTTAAAAAAAAATTGGAAACGAAAAGGTCCTTTTCTCTATCTTTCGAAACTGAATTCTAGGAAAAGAAGAGATTTTTTATAGTCTTCAATTTACTTTTATTCATATATGTTTTGGTTGGATAAAAAATGATGCAAACTAAGTGGAAATGGCTGTTTGATTTATTGGTGTTAATGTTTTCTAGAGATTAAACAGAGGATTATTCAGTTATAAGCTTCCTTTTCCTTTTTTTTCTTTTAATGGGAAGCAGGAAGCTGGGGTATCTAAAAATCGTTTATCGTCTCTATTTTTGTCTGAAGGTAAATAATTGTTGTTTATCTTTAGCTCTAATTTTTGCACTTTTTCTTTTGTTTCTGACTTGTTTTTAATTCCATCTGTTCCTTCGACAGAGAGAGAAGATTCTCTGCGTGGTAATATTGAGAATACCTGCTTAGGGTCTCCACAGATCAGCAAGGGACTCAGGGATGAGGTGTGTATTTAATGTATTTATTAATGAGCTGCTTGAAAAGGAAAAATCAAGTTTCTTTGCAGTACTCACAATTTCACGAATTTGCAAAAATGATTGTGGTATTCTTGCTACTGCCAAGCTGAAGTTCGCGTAATTCAAGCTCTAGTTTTAAACATTTATTATTGATGGGGTGCATGTTATTTGTGATGATTGTGTTGCTACATTACATTTTTTAGGAAGTTGTTCTGGACCGTAGGGATTTTACCACCAGGTAGTAACGAAGAAAAGGATCAGACCATGAATAGGTTTGGAAAATATTACTGTGAAGAGCGCATCATCCTCCTTTTCCGATTAGTTGGGATTTGTATAGATTGAACTACGAATCGAAGTTGCATTCAATTATTAGGATCTGAATTAATTTATCGACCACGATGCAGTCTATGTTATTTGGATTGAATTTGAATTGGTATTTGTGATGATTGTGTTGCTACATTACATTTTTTAGGAAGTTGTTCTGGACCGTAGGGATTTTACCACCAGGTAGTAACGAAGAAAAGGATCAGACCATGAATAGGTTTGGAAAATATTACTGTGAAGAGCGCATCATCCTCCTTTTCCGATTAGTTGGGATTTGTATAGATTGAACTACGAATCGAAGTTGCATTCAATTATTAGGATCTGAATTAATTTATCGACCACGATGCAGTCTATGTTATTTGGATTGAATTTGAATTGGTATTTAACAGTTGTTGCAGAATCTTCAACCAGATTTTTTTACCTTTTCTAAAATGCCTCTTTTGTCACTTCCGAATTATCATTCCTAGTATTGTACTTCTCTTACCGATGAAATGAACACGCAAGTTCAATGCCAGAATGATTTATGATGTCGTCTGGTCGTAGATGGTTGGACCTCTTAGAAGACTATAGGTGGACATATGGTTTGACCTTTAAGAGGTGGACATTCTATGGTAGATCCCATGACAAGGTGATGATACAGATTACATCAATATACATCTCCCTGAAATACTATCATTAATGTTAAAATATCTAAATGAAGAGTCGATCGATCTCTTCATATATTGTTTTTTTCTGGATTTATTTTCCCCTCTTATGCGCTTCAATTAATTGAATCATCCTTACTTATTCTATTGCTTGATTTCATCGATTAATTTTTTTTTTTTGGCTGTTTACTTCTCTCTACAGGCTAAATTTCTTAAAGCTTGTGGTACTTTGCCAGAGACTCCAATTGAAATTCGGAAAGGTTGCGAAAAGTTTAAAGGTTCACCTGCTCTTGATAAGGATTCAGAAACTTCAAAATCTCATTCATGGCTTCCCAACACATCGATCAAAAAACTTCAATTGGATAATCAAACTGATCAGCCTTCTACTCCAGTTAAACTTTATGAAGAGTGGGGAAAGGGTTCAGTTTCTTCTGAGCAGACACCTAGCAGGTTGAACCACTAACTACCACGACTGACACGTTTAGCTTCTCTGTGGGTTCATGTGACCTGGAAAATAATTGTCATTTGTTTCATTTTTCAAGCATTAGAATCGCTTTACAATTCGTTTGAAAACTATTTGGCTATCCAAATTTCGTATTCCTTTCTGATGTCCTGAGAAGTAACTCTTCTGCCCTGTTAAAGGATCTGCACCTAACGATTGTATTTTATTACCATTTGTTTCTGGGCACGATGAGATCTATTGGAGGCTCATCAAGTCATGCAGTTTGTTCCTTTATTGTTTGTTTGCATAACTTTAGAAGTACTCATCTAAGTCTTAGGCTGGCTAACATTTCATGTTTTCTTTTCTGTAGCTGTATTACAAATGTGCACACCAGTGAAGACAGCGAATCAGGGAGTCATGAAATAGTGATCAAGGTTCAAGCAAATAAGAATGATAACGTTCCTCCTTGGCTCTCAGCTACGATTGTTCAGAGCAGGAACAAGTCTGTTCGCTTTGAATGCAATTTTGATACATCTTCCCCCAAAGGGTCTTCATCTGAAAATAGTTGCCAAGATCCTAGGAAATATGAATCCCCAGGGAATCTGAGTGTCTCGAAGTCTTCTCCTAAACCAACCCCGTTAAAACTTTTGGACGATATGCAAACACCCGGTACTGTTTTCCCAGCAAACCTAGAAACTTCAGCCAATGGAAAGACCAGGATCATGTCCCAATATGTTCATTCAGTCCTGAACCCGGTTGAAAGTGCCTCTCAGTGGAAGTTATTGAAGGAAGATGATTTCAACTCACTTCAACTGTCAAGTGAGCCGAGTGAATCTCTGGAACAGTCTGAAATTGCAACTCCTAAACCACAAAGGGAAGTAAAAGAATCTTCCTTCGGGAAAGATTTGGAGGTAGAAGCGAGCTTGTCTTCTTGGCTCAAACCACCACAGTCCACACTTGGTGGAGATAATCCAAATATTGGTACTGCTTCCAGCAAAAATTTTCGTTTTGGTAGAACTATCGGGGACAGGCCTATCATTGGAATGGTTGCTGCGCATTGGAATGAAAATGAAACTTCTCAAATCTCCCCGAAGTGGTGGGATGGAAATGGGATTCCAAATTCGACAAACAAATATAAGGAGGTACGTCATACAACTGTACTCATTCTCTTTTCATTGCTTGCATTATTAGATGCATTCAAGAAACCATCGTTTTGTTTTCAGGACCAGAAAGTAAGTTGGCATGCAACACCATTTGAGGAGAGGTTAGAGAAGGCGTTGTCCGAAGAGAGTGTAATCTCACAAAGGTAGCTTCCTTCTTTTATGGCATTGTGGTTCCGATCTGTGTTTTTGACTATTTAATGGTCATGGAGTAACTTTGTGTCTATTCCCAATTCAGAACCTCTTCTTTCTACAAAGCAAGCAAGTTTTATTACTAGCTAACTTTGTTTCCTCCCCAGTAGAACACTGATTTGGCCACCGTGTCAGATTGAGGACACATCTTTTAACATTAATCAGCTCCGCATTTGGATTCTGTAGTCCCACAATATGGTTATCTTACATATTTAGTAAGATTTGCCTTGTACCCCTTCCGATGCCCCTCCTACAAGGGAAAAAACCATAAATTTGAACCCATAATCACTGTTGAGTTCTGATATTTGTACTTTTCCGATTGGAACTTAAACAAGGAGGAATTAGGGCAGAGACCAATTTCACCAAGGATGGACCAAAAAACTAACAGCTTTTAAGGGGTTATTCAGATACAGTCATATTCTACCTTTTGCCACTTGCAAACAGCTATTGTTAATATTTCGTTAATTATGATTCAAAATTTTAGTGCAAGTATCCTTTCATATAAATTCTGATTGGTTGTCTGGTCAACAGGAAGCCAATTAGCGGGAGACCCGTTGTTTTTGGCGAATGCGAGGAAAGTGATACTGCTCTGTCTCGAATGCAAACTTCAACACAATCCAAGTCAGTTGTTTCGTTCTGATGCGTGGTGTCTGACTGGTAGTTTTGTCTAGCTACGATCTGATGGCTTGCATCTGATATATTGTGAATGTCAAAGTAGTTCTCAAACCTGAGACACTCTTTACACCATTCTTCGTTTGTATTGCGATATTGAACAATCTTGATTGTCTTGTCATCAACTCAAACTGCTTGTAATGTACATTAGTCGCGATGAATATCAGTGGCGATGGCAATGAATATTAGTATCGTCTGTTGGATTAACGGGATGTCTAACTCGGCTTTTGTTTTTATTGTTAGGTGTCTTTTAAAAATATTTTTGGCTTGAAAAAACAATAAATTGTTGTTTTTTTTTTATTGTTTTTAATGTACTGATATAAAAATAAAATAAAATAATCTATTATTTATTTATTTATTTTCAAGCAAAATGTTATTTTGAAAATTAGTTCGCATTACCATCCTTGACAGTTTCTAAATATGCGGTAGCTTTTGTTATGGTTCGAAAATAGATAATTTATAAAAATTCTTCAAAAGCCACATGTTTTGCAATATGACTTGAAAATACTTGCCATCTTATGCTTTTTTACCAACGTAGTTATCTAAAGTTATTATGGCCACTTACAATATCAACTTGCATATTGTAAGGTTAGCACACATGTTTTGCAAAAAATTCTTTTTTTTTTCCACACTCCATAAATATGTTCTATCACATAATATATTAACAAGTGTGCACAATTGTTACCTTCCAAAAAAAAAAGTTATAAATTTTGATTTTAACGAGTTAATTGTAATTGTAGGAGCCTCAATTGAAGAATGAATTGTAAAGAAAGATGATTTTTAGAGAACTTGGAAGTCAATTGTAAAGAAAGATGATTTTTAGAGAACTTGAATGTTAATTGAAAAGAAAATCAAAGTTTGAGGATCAAAATTAGACTTGGGAAAGCTAAATTGGTGATATTATGAGCATAATTGGATAAAATTCAAAGTTTGATGAGCAATTAAAAATTTAATTAAACAAATTTGAGACCAACGATCAATCTATAAAAGGTATGTGACTTCATGGACTAAAATCAATAAAATAAAGTACTTTATTGAATAATCAAGGACTTAATTGAATAAATTAAAAACTAAGGACTAAAGTGAAAAGTGGCACTCAAATCTAGGGTCGGAAATTAAATTTAGCAAGGGATGAAATTGCACATAATTAAGATTTTAAGAGTAGTTAGAGATATTATTAAAAAAATAACAGACTAAATTGAAGATTGACAAATCCCAAATTTAAAAAAAATACTAATTTCTAGGTATTAGTCAAAACAAAGCCGTTTGGTAACAATATAAACCTTCTTTGAATGTTGGCTTATTGTGAAAATATATTCAAGTGTTCCAATGCGATGGTTTGTACCATTTCTAAAGTTGAAACCACTACTATTGAACTCACAAACATTATATTTACAAACTCATTACTTGACATCAAATGTGTATGTATCATGTTCTTTATTAATTGTCTCAATATTTTACCCGTGATCAACTTTCACTGCATGTTCAAATGAAAAAATGATTAGGATGATACTTTTAAATAAATATATAAAGAACTACAAACCTCCAAATCAAGTAAGAAATTGTCCAATGAAAAAGTATGCACTCTCTCTATCAATCTCAAGTGATCTCGGGCAATGATGAAATCAGAGTTGTTCCGATGAAATCATGAAAATAATCCATTCATTCAATTTTGGCTTAAACATCCAATGGTGAAATCATGAAAATAATCCATTCATTCAATTTTGGCTTAAACATCCAATTGCAGAAAACCATCCAACTCCTCTTTATATTCGTACTTAAAAACCCTATAGAAGCCCTTATCAATGGTTTAAAAACAATTCTTTAAAGATCAAAAAGTTGAAAAAACTTCTTCCATTTATTCGAAGTTGTTACAAAATCATTTGAATTCAAAACAATAAATTTATGTTAAAACCAGCAAGATTTTAGTTTGTACTCGTCTACAATTTCTGATCTAGCCCCTAAATAGGAGAGATAATCGACCAGGAGGGGACACGAAAATAAGAGGGAGATAATTGTGGTTAAGTGTTGATTTTTGGAAAGGAAGAAAACTTGACGGGCTCAGGATGAATTACTCCACCTTGTACCTACCCCCGTATATGTTGGGGGTAAAATTAAAAGATGAGAAGAAAACCGAAAATCCCAGAACCCTAACGATATAAAGAAGACAAGCTCGGTCTTGATCACCTGATAGATAATAAAGGGAGCGACAGGTGCGTTGGGCGAGAGAGATGATATGCAAGAAGACTGAACCTTCTTTTGAACCTTGTGATGATTACAGATCTGAAGGCTTACTAATTCATCAGAGCTTACTTTTTTTCACAAAGCTCAGAAACATGTTCTGTCCACACCAATCTCCCACAGGTCTATGAATGCCAGAAAGCTGAAGAGTAGTGAATCATATGATCCCTCTTACTCATTTCACAGCCTTCATTGTTCCTCCCCAGTTTTAACAACTGTGGCCGTGAGGTAATTGATATTTCACTGGTATTCTTTTGTTCCCAATCCAATTTTCCTCGAACCCTTGCCTTCCTTTTTCCATTTTGGTGGCAGCATCTGTGTTATCGTGCTTGTGCATGAGCTGTATTCGGAGCGGCTTGAAATTCCAAGTGGCTAGAAATACATGGCTGGAGGTAAACATTAAGCTAAGGTTGGTATCGTGGTCATAGAAATGATCTTGCTTGACCATCAGGTTTTAACAGAACTGAAAAGTAAAACTCCCAGAGAAACAGAGAAACCCATAAAAGAACTATTCCAAGGGTTCGTTTCTCCAAGGAGGAGTTGGGAATACCCATGTGGGGGGTGGTTTCAAAAGTCAAAACTCGACAGAGCAATGTGAAATTAACAAGCTACACTAAATACGGATGTCGCAACTCTTTTATGACAAACTAAACCATATCTCAAACAAGCATCATGAGATATTACAAATTTACTTGAGGGTTAAGACATTCTACTCCGACACTATAGTTCGGAGAGGCAGAGAACTTTCAACTTCCTTGGCATCAGCACTCCTATCAGCAACAGTCTTTGAAATTCCGAACATCTGAAAATAAACCAAGTGTTATGCCAGCTACACAATAAATTTGTCGGTTGGTCCTTGGCAATTAGCAATTAAACATTCGACTTAAAAGCGGGAATTAACCTTCTTCATTGTCTTCGTAAAACAAGACTTGTGCTCTTCCATAGACGCATGAATGAACTCATCGATGTGATCCTTTACATCCTCTAAAAAAGTGGCGTCATCCCTCTTCTTCCTTCGACAAGATGTGACAGCAGGATCCAGGGATGCCGGTGATTGCTGTTTTTCTGGTTGACTTTTCTGTGTCTCCATTTGAAATATTTCTGTTACACATGATATTGGTTTGTAACACCATAACAAAACAAGAAATTTACAAGAGAGTTTAAGAGCTTTTATTAATAAATAATTCCAGCATTATCTTGGAACTCACAACGCTTAATCATCATTAAGTATCCGGTGAACTCCTTTAATTTCCCTTCCTTTTTACACAACATATTAATCATCATAAAGGAGTTATGATAGGTAAACAGTTTTTATAAAATGCTACTGAAGAGAGTGGATTTTAGTCTAACTAATTGGATTTTTTTCTATATAAAAAAAGACATGAGATGTTCAAGGTTCCAGCCCAATCCCGGTCTAAATATATTCCACAGCCATTTTTTTAATTGTTTTCTGGAATATAAATTGGAGTTGTCGTACATTTCTAATGGAAAATATCAACTATTTAACAGATTCTTGATTTGGAGAGGGGTAACTTGATTAGTGGACTGTGCAGATAATCATTTACTAGTACTCTCAATCCTTTCTCCTTGAACCCGTGAGTGGCAACTATACATCTCACGTTAACATTTTTATGAATTAGAAATGCATCAATATGCAGACCTCATTTTCATTCCTTAGAACTCAGCAAAAGCACACTAACATTCCACATTTATTTTCAAATAGCATGGCAGCCACATTTGTTTTACAGATAAAAACGAGCAATTTTTGGACCAAACTCAATCATAGACAAAAGGGAAAATGGAGGCAGAACCTATTTTGTCCAAAAATCAATCAAAACGCAAATCTTTAGCCCAAACATTCTCAAAATCATCAAACACAAGTGAAGAACCCATTTTTGTATCAAGAAGCAAATCAATACATGCCTGAACCTGTCACCAGATTGATCATTGTCGGCCTCAAGTCTTGACTCTGAGAAAACTCATGTCACATCATGAAAAAATCTCAAAAACTACGCAATATCACTACAGATCAAACCTGAAATTTTATTCCGGATCCAAATCCAAGTTCTTAAAATTTCAGCACGGGTTATCGAATTAAAATCACTCCAATCCATGAAATAAAACAATGTTATGAGAAACATGAAGTAGTTATTGATGAATATTGCAGTAGTAGAGAAATTAGAATACCACAAGATTTAACATGGTTCGGCAATTTGCCCACATCCACAGCAGCGAGAAGCCTTTTATTTTCACTAAATCAAAATAGAGTTATATGATATGATATGTATTTATAGTAGACCCTGAACCACCCAAGAAATTCTAGCCACCCAAGAAATATTAATATTTGTTTCTAATACCGGCACATTGTCCCGCACCCCCAACCTATTATCATCCCCGGCAACGAAACAGAAAATAAACATGTCTATGAGCCACAAGCTAAAACAAACAAGCAATTGAAATCCTCTCAAGGGCCCAACTCTCATTTGGCATCATCGTCGACTAATTTAACACACACACACAAACAAGCATTTTTCCTTTCCCCACCAAATATCAAAACAGACGAGGCAAGACAATGAAAAATCAAAACCAGGCCAGATGTGAACAGAAACAAAACAGCAACTTCTAGCCTAAATTATTATTAACTCCAAGTTCCAAGCTTTAACTTATGTATTTGCACCCAAAAACTCGAGCATTCAGCACAAGACCCTCACACCGATTCGCACTTAGCCTTGAACCTCAGCAGACTCATTTCTGTATGTCAAACCTCAAGCAGAAGTTTTTTTCTTTCTTTTTTTTGTCTATTTTAACGGGTATGAACACTCAGAGGCACATGATTGTAATCTCCATAAGGTTACGGTAATGAAATTCATTAATATGCATTTAATTTCAAGCACCCGACCAGTGAAGGATAAAGGATTTGGGACTATGATACGATACCTTTGAGACAATAATAAGTTAAGGATTTGGGACCCTTTTATCTTCAATTGCCTTCTATCCCTTCAAAATCTTACAGATTTCTCGCTCAACCGTTAACGGTGGCTGGTGTGGTGGAGCTAGCCAGGGTAGCGTGAGGGTTGTTGCTGTAGGAGGATGACGGCGCTGTGAAGACCACTATCCGTACAGTTACCTGTTGGCGGCGCTTGTGTTCTGAAATTGCCGCTGCAGTAGCTCGTGAACTTATGCTGTCAGGGGTGGTGGCGCGGTGGAAGAGGAGCGAAGGGGTTGCGAGTGCGTTAAGCTGATGATAATTACAGATGATATATCGGCAGTCGAGGGAACCTAACTCAGTGTTGTTTAAAGAGAGATATAAATTGTTTTTTTTTTTTTAATTTTTATTTTATTTTAGAATATATTAGTTAATTGTCCACATTATTTTGCGAGTCGAACAAATAATTTTTATAACTGTTAAAATTAAAATATAATATTTATACGTATAGAGTTTGATAAAATAAAATAAATCAACATATCCTATTATAACAACAACAATATCAAAGTATTAATATCTAAAATTATTATTATTATTATTATTATAGCTGCCAAAACAATACAAATTATTAAATTATCTTGAGAAAAAAAACATAAAAAATTAACAAATGAGGGAGTAAGAACAGAAAATAAAATTATTGATGTTGTTGTTGTTGTTGTTGTTCTTCTTATTATTATTATTGCGTTAATAATGAAAAAAAACAAAATTAAATCAAACTTCAAAAAAACCTAAAAACTTAAGAAAATAATAATAAAAAAAATAAAAATTATTAACTGAAAAAAATCATTTGACTTAAAAATAAAATAAAAACTAATAAAAAAACTGAAAGAAATAACAAAGAGAAAAGAGAGAGACAGAGAGATCAATTTTCAAATGATAATAAACACAACCTAAAATTTGAGAAATAAATTTTTCAAAAAAATACTACCTCTATATAAAAGAAAATAATAAAAATTATTCGATTATCCTGTGAAAAAAAAACTCAACAACATTAACAAAAAAGTAAGCACGAAAAAAAGCCTAAAATTATTATTATTATTATTATTATTATTGCTGCTGTTGTTGTTATTTTTATTGCGTTGATAATGAAAAAAATTAAATTAAAAACTAAAAAATCCTAAGAACTTTAACAAAAGAAAAAATAAAATAAATAAATAATAAAAAAAATTATTAGCTGAAAAAAAATCATATGACTTGAAAATTCAAAAAAATTATCAGCACTACATTGCGGGCTGAACAAATAATTTTTATAATTATTGAAATTAAATAATTTTATTAGAATTTGCTAGTTTGAAAATAAAATATAATATTTATATATGCAAAAGTTAATATAACAAAACAGATCAACAAACACTATTATAATAACAACAACATCGAAGTCCTGACATCTAAAATTATCATTACTATTACTTCCAAAACAATAAAAATTATCAAATTATTCCAAGAGAAAAAAACTCAAAAACATTAACAAAAGAGTGAGAAAGAAAAAAAAATTACTACTACTACGTGTTAATAATGAAAAAAAAAAATAGAAGACTGAAAAAATTCTAAAAACTTTAACAAAAGATCAGTCAAAAAATAAAAGAAATGATAAAATAAAACTAGAAATTATCAAGTGAAAAAAATTGAATCAATTTGAAAATAAAAAAAAATAAAGGGATTAAAATAAAAAATTAAAAGTATCAAGGGCCAGAATGAAAATCAATATATTATCAATTTAAATTAAATGATAAAATTGAAAATATCAAAACTTCTATACCTAATATCTTAAGGTATTTAAACCCAATCCGAAAACCAAAAGATGGAGGACCGAATCAGAATCTAAATATATAATTAATTTCAATCAAAGTACCTTATTGAAATAAAGCAAAACCTATTTAAAAGAAATCAAGACCATACGGAAAATTAAAAGAGCAGGGGCCAAAATGAATAATAAAGAAAACAGGGGGCCTCTCTTGCACTTTTGTGTCCGGGAGAGAGAAAATGAAAAAACAAAGTTCATCCCGCCACCACAATGATTCTAGCCACCATTGTACAAAACACGTCACTCCATAAGGAAGACCATATGGCGTCGCACCAGAGGAGACCCCAGAAGCGTATTTTTGGGTGACACAGGACGCCGCACGTATCACTCGAAGAGGGCCTGGACCTCATCTGCCGATAAACAAATGATGGTCAATTACCGGAACACTCTTACCTACAATTATTCAATTTTATCTTATTATGGGGTTATATTAGTATTTAGCCATTTTCAAAAATTGAAAATACCTGAGGTACACCTACCCTACTAGAAACTTTTTTTGGTCTTTTATGGGGGCAAAATAGTATTTAGTCATTTTCAAAAAGTATGTGATTCTCGTGAAGCCCCTCAGTGTTAAACCTTTTTTTTTAATCTTTTTTTAGGGTTAAAATCGTTAATTTACTGTGTAAATAATGATAAAAAAATTGAAAAACTAGCAAACCAACCGAACCGAATGAACCAAAAACTGAACTGACCAAAAAATATACTATTACAATCCACAGTGTTTTTACTCACAGGCTATAGTGAATTCCTGATCTCTTTTAGTTTATTTTATAATTAAAATAATATGTGTGTTCTTTACTTATAAAAAAACAAATTTTAAATTAATATAGTAAAAAATAACTTAGACAAAATAAATGTTTTTTTTTAGAAAAAAAAAGCTCTAGCGCTTAGTATATAGCTTTATAAGTATGCAACCTTTTGATTTTAATAAATTTTCTCTAAATATTTTTTTTTTATCGACGGAAGAGATTGCATGTATTTCAATTAATTTTATAAATTTTAAAATTAATAATTATATAAGTCTTGAATAATAATCATATTAACACAGCTTGAAACTAAAACAAAAAAATCATTTAATTTGAAACTCTTACTGCTTAAAATTAAACATATTCATCCCCTCCATTGTTAGGGATGATCAAAAACTTCTCCAATTTACACGTGAACTGTTTTGTTTTCTCAAGCTATAAAAAAAAGTCTCAATTTATTCCAAACAATAATGTTAGCATAAATTTCTACGAGGTGCTTGTGTAATCCGAGTCTCATGAAATTTTAAATCTTTTAAAATTAATATTTTAGTATTTATTGACTGTTTTGATGTTCTAACAGTGATTTTTATAAAATATATATTATATTTAAAATATATATTATTTTAATATATTTTCAAACAAGAATCAATATAAAATCTAGTTGCTATCATTTTGAAAAGTTATTAATTTGAATATAGAAAAGTCATGAAATAACTAAAGAGCTTTTAAATGAGTAAGAAATTAAATATTATATAAATAGATAGATTACTCTTATTCAGACATTAAAATCTATGATGTTTCTCAAAGAAATAATTTTTTTTTTGCCTTTCGTTTTCCTTTAATTTTTCGGCTGATTTCCATGCAAGCGTAGATTCCGATGAGATTAAAATATATTAAATTGATGTTTTTTTATTTTTAAATTATTTTAATATTAATATTCAAAAATAATAAAATAAAATATTTTTAATTTTAAAGAAATATCTTTGAATCACAAAAACAAATAATACCTTAGCAATCACTTCAGCTGAACTTTTCCTTCCGAATTAAACAAGTTAGGTTTCTCGTCAAAGTGGAAGGAAGATTTAATGCAATAGTTCTCTCCAACACGTTTGTGATTTGTTTTTATCCGGTATGAATCGCTCTCAAGATTGTGTATCCGACGGAGCTTGTTTCGCTGAAAATTCATTTTCCGTCCGTTCACGTAACGGAGAAAAACAAAAACGTTGTCATTGAAGTGGTCTAGCCCTCCAAGTAAACTCAAGACTTGATTAAGTTCAAAAAAATCAATCTATATTTTGTCTTATTTGACATAATTGACTAATTTATTAGTCTTAATTAACTTGTTAAACTTATATTTTCTTTCAATTTAATTAAAAACTCTCTCCAGTTAAACCGTTAAATCATGGATTATTAGGTCGTCCAATTAAAGTTGGGTTAAATTTAATAGAAGAGATTTAAGGTTTCTTTGGTATTGCAGTTGTTGTTGTGATTGAGATTTAAAAATTTATGAAATTACTTTAAAGGGCGCGTTTGTGCACATATACATATATTATTTTTCAAATATTGTAGATTTAATAATCATAGTATAATTGATAATTCAAGTAAATTGAATATTTTTTTTATTCTTCCAGCAAACTACTTGCAATACCTTTACGAACAAGATTCATACTTGAACGTCTCTACAATCTCTAACTATTTGCACGAGCTACAATATCTGGTCAAAAATAATTAAGGATATAATTAGGATTATGATCATATTAAAATAATATTTTATTTTTCATTTTTTAAAAATTATTTATGAGCTTAATATATCAAAATAATTTAAAATAAAAAATAATTTTAAAATATAGTGTCAAACAATTACTAACTTTACAAGTTTTTAAAGAAACAATTTAATTTATTTTCATTTAAATTTAACTATTTTTCTTTTAATTAGTTAATTTAAATTAATTTTTTTATTTAATTATCTTTTAATTTCGTTTCCTCTTAAGTTTTATCCTAATTTGTTTTATTTAAAATAATTTTTAAAATCAAAATTTTCTTATAAATTCTTTCTCTTTAATGTTTTCAATGTCAAATTAGATTGTTATTTTTTGAATTTGTAAGTTTATTAAATTGATTTTTCTTTATAATTTTATATATTAAACATGAAATTAGTTGAAAATTATTTTTTTTATTAAATCTAGGTCTAAAATTTTAAAGATTATAAGTTTATAAAATTAATCAAAGTTTAGAAATCTTGTTTGATTTATTGGCAAAAAAAATTGAATTAATATTAATTCAAACTCATTAAAAACAATCAAATTAATTACTCAAATCTTATATTTTTCTTTTTTATTTGAAAATAATTGGCCCCGTAAAGGTAGGTTATTTGCTAATATAACGATGCAATAACACAGAGACAACTGATTTTTTTTACCTTGCTTTTATTATGCCTCGATAAAAATCCAGCCAAAACATAAAATGAAAAGCCAAGAAAGGTGCTGGAAAAAAAAAAAAGAAACAACCCTCGGCTAGATTAATTAACAACGACAAAAGAAGCCAGCTGTACAAAAACTGACAAAATAAGTTAGTTGCACAACCCTCGGCTTCTGAGTGCGTTTGCGGGTGAGAAGCAATTAAATACACCCAATAGCTGCTTCTTCTCAACCGTGATTTAGAGATTTTAATTTGTGGGCTCCATATAATTATTGCAGAATTTAATACATAAGCATACACAAAATTATTAGTTTTTTTTTTACATCAAAATAATTTAAAATAAAAAATAAAATATATATTTTTTTAATTTTTTAAAAAATATTTTTGAAATGCAGTTTTAAACGAGGGCTTAATATGTTATGGTCGAAATTATTTTTAAGAATGATATTTATTCATAAATAAATTAAAATGATTTAAAAAAAACTTTTTAACATTAATATATAAAAATAATCTTAAAACACGTCGAATAAAAACTTAATGACATATTAATGGTTGTTTTTGTCGGTCTCGGGTATATTACTTCGACACACATTACTATTACGGGCCATATTAGTTTTTAATTTTTTAAAATCCATCCTAGACCGTATTATTCAAATTAGGGTTTTTATTAGTTATTTTTAAAGGATTAATTTAGAGGTTAAAACTTAAAAGGGTTCGTTCTCCTTTTCTTTTCTTCTTTTTTTAATTTTTTAGATTTTTTTTAAAATATTAAATTATATTAAATACTTCTCACCATCAATGTGATAGTTACATCTTTAAATGTTTGGAAAAATAAAAGAGATCGGTGTAATAAACTTAATTATTTCCTTGCACTAGATTTTCTTGAATTCAAGGATAATAGTCACTCAGTCAGTGACTCGGCCCGTTCTCATATTTTTTTTAGTGGTCAACTTTAGCACGCCACTTAGATTAATCAGTCGCAATAGTTGACTCTTTTTTTTTATTTATATAGATGTTCGGTTTAGTATATCTTAATTAATTTTATAATTTTAAAGTTAATAATTACATAAGATTTCAGTAACCGATATATTAACGACTACATAATACAAACTTGAAATAAATAAATAAAAACTTTTAGTTACCATTTTTTATCACCTCATCACCTAGTCAACTGTTTTGACCCCCTCTTAATTGTTTGACTCCCTCTAAATTGAGAGATATTTGACTGGCTAGCTTTACTTGAAACTCTAACTGGGGTAGCAGGTCAACAAATTCAGCTGCGAAAATTAACAAGTGGAGGTGGAGCTATCTTGAATTATTATTTTTATTTTTTATTATTATGGTTTAATGTGCAATGCCATAATACTCTCCAACCGAATGCCAATAATTTAGCCTGTGATTCATGACAGATCTGATAATTAATTCGTGTCTGTGTATTTGAGAGATAATGCAAGCCCCCGTTTGTGAAAATATTTTGGACCGGAGTGGAGAAAATGGTAAATACACGTAAATGAAAGGGTTAACTTGCTTCATTTCATTGCACACGACTCCATTATGCCGAGGATAGCTTCATGCACCCACGACGATTTCAAACTTGAAAGCCGGACCGGGTAAAAATTTGACCAGATGAGATAGTCAACTAGCTAGCCTCCCTTGATAATTTATGTTCATTTTCGAACAACGAAATTAAAATATTGACTGCCGTGGGACAGCATTTTCTACAATTCTATTGCCCCGAATTTTACCACGAACCACACACGCACACGTATACACAAGAAAAAAACTTTTAAAAAATAAAAACAATGATATAAGGGATAAAGTCAATCACATTTGAATCAATTCATAAATTTAATTAGGTTTAATATTTTAAAAAAATAATTTTTACTTGAATTATATGATTGAAACTAGATGCTCAAGACTTTGACTAAGATATTATTTTATTTTTTTTATTGAATCAATTATAGTTTAAAGTCTGAAAGTCAGCAAGCTATCATTTTCTCTTCTTTCATTTTCCGTTTCCGTATTAATTTTGAAAAGAAAGATTAATTTTAAAAATACTTTTTTAAGAAATAAACAAACAAATCAAATTTGAATTTGATTTCTTTTCCCAACATTTTTAGAAAGTCAAACAGTCTTCAATAAACTTTTTTTTTTATTAAAATCAATTTGTTAGCATCAATATATATATATATATATATAACCTTCTTCTTTTTTTTTGACAAATTTTCTTGTCTCGGATGTCAAGGGTTGAAATGTAAACAATTGAGGTGTGATGACTAAAAGAGACCCAATTGTAAAAGACAAGAACCATGAAAAATAAGAAACTATACTTTCTTAAAGGAAAAGTTAACTTTATGAGTTTATGATTATACTTTTCCTCTCATATTTGAAAAATTATATATATATATATATATATATATATATATATATATTGAGTTTGCATGTTCTTAATTCAATATATATATATATATATATATATATATATATATATATATATATATATGGGGATCTTTTATTATTTTAATTTTTATACGATACACGATCTGTGTCTTTTAATTTTATCAAATTTATTGGTATATATTTGAAACTAGCAATATCACGCTGATCAAATCCTAAGAAAAAGATCTTCGATTAGAGATCGGCACTCAAGATCAACACGGCAAAGCTGTTAAAGAGTTCTTTTATCTGCAAGACAAGCTACGCTCTGATAAACCTAACAACACAGTTGCATTGTTGATCATACAGGCAAGGACTGAAACCAAGATACTATACATTGGCTCCCCCATATGAATCACGGCGGCGGTGCTGAGTGCATCGATCTTCTACTTCCGAGCACCGTGAAGTGCTGTTAGAATCAATATCGACACTGCCATGGCCGGATCACAAGACTCATTCTAATAGAGTAAAGAAATTGATAACTTTTTGATATGAAGAAAGATTTATTGCTGAGATTACAGCAATGTTGTAATATCTGTCGTAAAAACTATGTGTTGTACAGTGATGATTTTATATACAATGGAACCTTAATGAATTGACAAAAGAGAAGGAACAAAAAACAGCTACTAACGGTATTATTCCCGTTAGAATTAATGACAATAATTAAGGAGCACATTAACCAATTACTGTGCACATTCTCTAAGGCAGAATGTGCATAGCCTTCAATTCTGCAATTTAAGGCTGCAATCTCCAACACTCCCCCTCAAGCTGGATCAAGAGGGTTTATGGATCCAAGCTTGCAAAGAAGACGATGAAACTGGGAGGATGGCACGGCTTTGATAAACACATCGGCAAGTTGATCACTGGTCCGCACATAATGCGTAGTGATGTTGTTTGATTGAACTTGCTAACGGATAAAATGACAATCAACTTCGATGTGTTTAGTTCTTTCGTGAAACACAGGGTTCTTATTCATGGCAGCTTGATTGTCATAAAAAAGGCTCATTGGAGTGACCGATACACAACTCATATCTGTTAGAAGGCTCTGGAGCCACACAAGTTCACAAGCCGCAACCGTTATTGCATGGTATTCTGCTTCGGCACTGGAGCGAGCTACAACATGTTGTTTCTTGCTCTTCCATGACACAAGATTACCTCCAACAAACATACAATATCCTGTAGTCGAGCGCCGGTCAAGTTGATTTTCAGCCCAATCGGAGTCTGTATATCCCATTATATTGGTATAGTTGTTTCTGGTCATGACAATTCCGCGACTGATAGTTCCTTTCAGGTATCGCAAAATTCACTTGACCATGCTGAAATGATGAACGGTTGGAGCATGCATGAACCGGCTGATCAGACTGACAGCGTAGGTAATATCTAGACGAGTAATCGTCAGATAAATAAGTTTACCCACAAGTTGTTGATAATACTTAGGTGAGGTAAGGGTCGTACCTGCAAGAGATAATTTTAGTTTGCTATCAACAAGAGTAGCGGAAAGTTTAGTTGAAAGCATACCTGCATCTTGAAGTACATCAAAAGTGTATTTACGTTGATTAAGAAAGAATCCTTTCTTGGATGAAGCCATTTCAATCCCAAGGAAGTATTTTAAGGGACCAAGATCTGTAATGGGAAATAATTATTGAAGAGTTTTCTTCAATTGAGCAATGGAGTCAATATTATTTCCTGAGATAATTAAATCATCTACATAAATTAGAACCATCAATTTATCATCATTTTGGAACCGGATATATAGGGAGGAATCAGCAGAGCTTTTGCTAAAACCTAATGTAGTAAGGGCTCCACTAAGCTTTGCATGCCATGCACGGGGACTTTGCTTTAACCCATAAATAGATTTATGAAGTTTACATACCAAATTAGGAGTGGCACTTAAGGAGTGGCTAGGAGGAAGCTTCATAAACACTTCTTCTTCAAGATCTCTATGTAAAAAGGCATTTTTTACGTCCATTTGAGATAAAAACCATCCATTATTGACTGAAACAGATAAAAGAACTCTTACAGTGGTCATTTTTGCAACAGGAGCAAATGTCTCCTTGTAATCAACACCAAATTCTTGAGTATAGCCTTGAGCCACAAGTCGAGCTTTGTGTCGATTAACAGATCCATCAGGGTTGAACTTGATTTTGTATATCCATCGGCTACCAACTGCATGTTTTCCTTTTGGAAGGGGAACTAAACTCCAAGTATTATTGTCAGATAGAGCGATCAATTCCTCCTCCATGGCTTTTCTCCACACCAGTTGAGATTGAGCTTCAACGAAATTTCTAGGCTCATGATCATTGGATATAGCTGACAAAAAAGTAGAGTGCGAGGGTGAGAGTTTTGAGTAATCCAAATAATTTGAGACAGGATACCTGACTGTATAAGCCACATAGTCTTGAAATTTGGAAGGGTACTGTCGAGGTCATGGAGGATTGCGTCTTGGAGCTGGCACTTCATCTGACGAATTTAGGGACATTGGTTCGGTTGGCATGATCGCAGATGAAGGATCGCCAACCGGGATGATATATTTGATTATTGGGCCTAGTGGTCCTAGTCACGTCGAGACTGCAAATCTCTGCTCTAGGAAGAGGAACTAAGTCTTCCAAAGACTCCCCCTGATTAGGAGTATTGAAATAAGGACTGGTTTCGATAAATCGAACATCCCTGCTGACATAAAGCTTCTGACGCACGGTATCATAACATTTGTACCCTTTCTTGGTATGAGAATACCCTAAGAAAATACATTTGGAAGCTCGAGGGTCAAGTTTGTCACGTTGATTGGAATGAAGGTGAACAAAACATTGACACCCAAAGATCTTCAAATGCGAAATATTAGGAGGTTTACCCTGCAAAATTTCAAGAGGACACTGAAAATCCAGTACTTAGCTGGGTAAGCGGTTAATAATATAGGTGGCGGTAAGAATTCCATAGGACCAAAATTTTTTGGGAACATTCATTTAAAGCATTATCGCTCTAGTTTTTTCTAATAAATCCTGATTTTTGCTTTCAACAATTCCATTTTGTTGAGGAGTATTAACACAACTAGTTTGATGAATTATTCCATTAGAAATTAAATAATTTTCCATATCATGGGATGTAAATTCAGAACCATTGTCAGATCGGAAGATTTTAATATGTGTGGAAAATTGGGTAGAAACTAGTTTGTGAAAGTCTTTAAAACAATTAAAAACTTCATTTTTTATTTCAGTAAATATATCCATGTAACTCTTGAAAAATCATCAATAAAAATGACAAAATATTTGAAACCATCAATTGACATTGAAAAAGGTCCCCATACATCTGAATGAATAAGTTCAAAAACTTGAGACACTTTGGACAAAGATAATTTAAATGGAAATCTGCTTAATTTGGAAAAATGACACGTATCACAATCATACGTTCTCTTTGACAGATTTGGTTTTATTTTTGAGAAGACGTAATTGGAAGCATGAGCCAGACGAAAATGCCACAATTGATGATTATTGATCGGAGAATAAATAGCTTGTAATCCTTTCAGAACTTCGGAATCACAGAAAAAATAGAGATCATTCAAATGAAATCCTTCACCAATATTCTGTTTGGTGTAATGGTCCTGAAAAAACACCTTAAACTGAGCAAATATAACATCACAATTAAGGGAAGTAGTTAACCTTTGAACTGATAATAACTGAAATGGAAATGAAGGCACATATGACGCAATTTTAATTTTTCCCTTGCCTTTTACTGCTGCAATAGATCCATTAGCGATCGAAACAAAAGATGATGTCGGAAAAGGGGTAAAATCATGAATTTTGGTTAATTTATTTGTCATGTGATCACTAGCACCCGAATCCACAACCCATATATTATGTAAATTACTTAACTCTAAAGCAGTCATAAGAGCAATGCACATACCTTGAAATTTTTCTGCATAGTCACGGGTCAACCCAGCTGAGTCATTGTCACGGGTTGACAATCCAGCAAAATTGCTTAAGAAAGCACTGGAGTCATTCCTGTTATTCTCAGCCGAAGTCCCTTCTTCACCATGAAATCATTTTTCTTGAAGAAAACTAGCAAACTCATTTAGCAAATTCATAGGGCTAGAATATATGGGTTCCGAAGCATGAGCAGCAACATTAGCTTTGGGTTTAAAGAATTTCTTGTGATTCCCTGTCTGTCGATTTTGCATGTTTTTAGGTTTCAATTCTGGGTGAAGGATCCAGCAACGATCCATTGAGTGTCCCATTGAATTACAATAATTGCATTTTAGGTTAGGGTGATTATCTTTGAAGAAAGCTTTCTCTGTAGCCACACACGTACGAGCTTCTGCACATTTGAAGGAGCCTTGTTCTGCAATTTTCTGGGCAGCGAAGGTTTCTGCAGATTTCTGGGCAATGCATGAGCTTCTGCCTTTTTTGATGGGTTTTCACGGGTCATCACTTTTCTTCTAATTTCTTCTCTTTGGATGGTTGCACAGACACCCTTTAACGGGGGAAGTTCATCATTCATCAAAATATGACTCCTAAGATCTTCATAGTCCGATCGCAGGCTTGCCAGTAGCTGGAAAATTTGGTCTTCTTCTTTTCGGTTGCATAAGACAATTGGGTCAACTGAGTGTGGTCTGTAAATTTCCAATTCATTCCACAGACTTTTGAATTTACTCAACAAGTTTACGAAGGGCTGACCATTTTGATGAAGGCTAGCAATTTCTTGTTGAATTTGAAAGATGCGGGCTGAGTTCTTTTGGTTGCCATACATTTCTTTCATTGCTTCCCACAATTCCAATGATGATTGATAATAGCTGAAAATCTCAGCAAGATTTCGTTCCATTGAATTCAAAATCCAAGACATCACCATCTGGTCTTTAGCTAACCAATTGTCAAATTCTGGAGAGTTGCTATCGGGAGCCTGTTATTTCCCATTGATGAATCCCAACCGGGATCTGCCTCTAAGAGCAATGGTCACTGCTCTTGACCATGGTAAGTAGTTGAACTCATTTAGCAACACAGTGGTCACCTTTTGAGAAAAATTTGCATCACTATCGATGCTTGTAGAAGTAGTTGTTCTTTTTGAACTATCACCTGACTCTTGACAGTCCATATTTGTCAACAGTCAATAATAGAGAAGAAGAAGAAAAAAATTGCAGAGCTAAGGTAGCAAGATCGCAGCTCTGATACCATGAAGAAATTAATATTTTTCTGATATAAAGAAAGATTTATTGCTGAGATTACAACAATGGTGTAATATCTGTAGTAAAAACTATGTGTTGTACAGTGATGATTTTATATACAATGGAACCTTAATGAACTGACAAAAGAGAAGGAACAAAAAACAGCTACTAATGGTATTATTCCCGTTAGAATTAATGACAATAATTAAGGAGCACATTAACCAATTATTGTGCATATTCTCTAAGGCAGAATGTGCACAGCCTTCAATTCTGCAATTTAAGGCTGCAATCTCCAACATAGAGCATCCTCCATTCAACCCTTTTTGCAAAGGAATCATAGGAGAAGGCAACGGTAATAGCGAGAACAGGAGAAGATTTCTGCAGGAAGTTTTCTCTGGATAATTCCTTCCTAAGTTTTGAAAGGAAGAAAGAAAGAAGCTATATCTTGACATCTAGAGAGAAGGAGACAGATGAGAGAAGCACCAGGAGACTACGAGAGTATTATGCCAGTTGTATTCTATTTTTTAAAAAATTATTTTTAATATAATCAAAAATATTAATATCAAATAAAAAAATTATTTAAAAAAAATATATGGTCTGGAAATAAACGGTCCTAAAAAGGAAAGAAAAAGATTAAGGATAAAAAACTCAACATATAAAATATTTGATAAATTTTTAAGATTGGTTTAGACGTGGTATTAAAATGTAATTTCACAAAAAACACAATCCTAAACGTAACATTGATATTTAACGTAATTGTTTTAATATAAATACTAAATTAATTATAAAAATCTTATTAAATCGAATAATTAACCACCAAATTCCATGAGATTCCTATCCAGCTGTCTTCGAGAACGAAGATTAATGTCTGATTAGAAAATGAGATTGAAATTATTTTTTATTTAAAAATATATTAAAATAATATATTTTTTATTTTTAAAAATTATTTTTGATGTCAACATATGAAAATGATCTAAAAATATCAATTTTTAATTTAAAATAAAAAATAAATTTTTTTTTTATATTTTTTCATAAGTTTTTTTAAACACATTCTTAAACACCCTTGCAGATTAGCACCTGAAAATACTAGTCACAGTTGGGATTGTGGTTTAAGTTGTTTTTAAAAATATTTTTTTTATTTAGAAATACATTAAAATGATATTTTTTATTTTTTAAAAAAATATTTTTAACATCATGAAAATAATCTAAAAAAAAATAATTTGAAATAAAAAATAAAATAAAAATTTTATTTCTTAAATAAAATTTGAAAGCAGTTGTTATATATGTGTCATGCTCACATCAGCACCTTCTAGAGCTCACATAAGCAGTTAAGCACTCTCACAATGCCAGTGCTGCTCGATCCATCCTGAAATTGTAGAGTTCACGACCACATGCATACCGAATAACGTGTTCGTTTTTACATTTAATTTTATAGATATAAAAAAATAAATTTAATAATTATGAGTTTAAATCTTGTTATTTTTATCTTGTTTTTTTAATTAAAATTAATTAATATCAGAAGATAATTTGTACTTAGTTGAAATTAGTTGAAATAATATAATCGGTGCAGTCCGCATAAAACCACACGAGGCAGGCCCACGAAAATTCAAACAGGGTTTTTGCGGATGGTTGAAAGTCAACAGTTTGGGATCGCTCATGTGTTCTTTCTTTTGGCGCAAGTTATTTTTCGTTTCATACTGAAGGGTTGGGGCCTGAGCCCCACAAGACAACGACGCTACGTAAAACTGGAGGGAAGCTCCCTTCCCCACGCGTCAATCAAGCCTCCATCTGATTCTTGAGACTCCATTAATCTTAAGTCTCTAGATCTCATGTGATTGTTCATTAATTAGCTGATAATTAACCTCACAGCCTACGCTAATCTCTTTTATATAGCACTACAACTAGCAAAGTTAACTTTCAGTGATATTTATTTATTTATTTAAAGATTTCACTTAAATAAATAAAATAATGTATAATACCCTTTAACGGTATTTTTGTTCTTATTATAATTGATATAGATATTTTAAAGTTAAATATAAAGAGAATTACTTGAAACACCATTATAACACACACACTCAATTATATTTAAATAATGCTGGTATAGCCGTGGAACGAATATTGTTTCTATATTTTAATGATCAAACCACTGAAGTCTAAAGCCATAATCAATGTCAAAACGGATGCATCAGAATAATTATATAAGTATTCTCTGTTGTCACCAGGAAATACGTTCATGGAGCGATGGTAGCAAGATTATATTGAAAAGAATCTTGAAGTATAAAATCAGTCAAACCCTACTTATAAAAACAAATTGAAAGTAAAAGAAGAAGAAGACGAAGAAGAGGAGTTTTAGTGTTTTCAAGGGAGAATCTACCAGGTCTACAATGGGGGCTATATATATATGTGAAATTATATGGTCTCCAAATAAATGAGATGGGTTGGTTGAAATTCTGCTAAATAGAGAGAGTAAATTAGGGACCCTAATTGTAGATAGTCAAACGGTATGTTCTTCCAGTTGGAATTTCATTGGTTCATCTGGTGCAGAAGTCAAACTTTTCAAAGAAGTCTCATGTCACTGTTAACTTCTTCACCCCCAAATTTTTCTACAGAGTTTACCTGTAACATGTTTTCCTGGGTCATCATTATCAGCTGACGATTTATTAGCTGACTTCTTCCAAAACTGATCACTTGCCCTTATTAGCTATGTACCCTTTATGATCAAGTCATGGCATTGACCAACATAAGCACGCCACGCAAGCATGCATCGAACACAGTATATATAAACACACACACACACACTTGAAGACCACCGCGCTCAATACCATATATGTTGTCTAAGAGAGAGAAAAGAGAGAGAGAGAGAGAGAGAGAGAGAGAGAGAGATGGAGGGCGTGATCACAAAGATGAGTGGTTGTATTAGTCCTGATAATTATAATAAGGATAAGGAAGAGAGGCTTCCGGGCTTCCGATTTCACCCCACAGATGAAGAGCTTGTTGGGTTCTATCTGCGGCGGAAGGTGGAAAAGAAACCGAGTAGTATTGAACTCATCAAACAGATTGATATCTACAAATACGATCCATGGGATCTTCCGAGTAAGATGTTCTCTTAATTTTACGTGTACTTCCATCACCTATATAAGCACTGCTATATATATATATATGGTATGTATATATATATATCTGTGTGTGTGTGTGTGTGTGTGTGGGTCATCACCTTTTATGACTTAATTTCTTGTTTTAATTAGCTGCAGAGAAACCACAGAACTCTTGTTTCATTTCACACTTGTGAGCAATCACATCTGTGATTTGTGCACAGAACATGAGCTTTTTTCGTAATCCAAAATCAATCCTCTGTTTATAGGCATATTTTATTATCTTAAGATGACATATATTTATATATGCAGGGTTACTGTGTAAGAAAACAACACATACCTAAAACTTAGCACTTCTTGTGTGTCGAGCTGCAAAACTTCAACATGATCTCAATGGGTCTGACCAAAAGGAACGATATCTGGTTAAACAATTAGATATTTTGAAACCAATTTGTTGTTTATCTGTGGTTAGTAGTTAGTACATAGAAGAGAAGGTCTTCTTTTGCTAGGCAATCCAACCCTACCTCGAAATTAAGTTTTCTATTTGCTGTATATTTCTAATCTTCCTATGATGAATAGAAGGATATATCTTATCTAGGGATCATTAGAACCTTGGAGTCACTACAGTTATCTCAGACTGATCATCCATGATATCTTCCTTTTTTCTAATGTTTAAGACATAAGCTTGGCGTCCATCTTGACAAGAAGAAGCAAGAAGAATAAAAAACTGCAGCATAAAAAGGATCCCGTGGTGGAATTGCCGATATTTATCGGATAAATGGTATCGGCTCCCTCCCAGTCGATATCCAGCCACTTGATCAATCATTTACTTTTAGTTACGCAAGACATTCATCTGGTGTAATTGCAAAAAATAGAAGATGGATGAGGTGAAGATTTTGAGAAAAATTAAGGACACTAGAAGAGAAGGTGCTAAAATCGCGGTATTGCACTGCTGTTAGCTCTTAATTCTAATTCTATCAGCAGATATATAAATATGTAATTAAAAAATAAAAGTGTCTAAATACCGCACTGTTTCCCTCCATGATTAGCATCTGCTTTCAGATTTTAGTGTAAAACTATGATTAAATTATCCGATATATGCATATTTTAATTCACCTGCTTCTTTGGCTCCCTCTTAACATTACTCTTTTCTACTTATTTCTTGTTCACGTAGAAGCTAGCACTGTAGGAGAAAAGGAGTGCTATTTCTTCTGCATAAGAGGGAGAAAGTACAGGAACAGCGTAAGACCTAACAGGGTGACACGATCTGGATTTTGGAAGGCCACTGGCATTGACAAGCCCATATATTCAGTCAGGGAAACACAGGAGTGCATCGGGCTCAAGAAATCCTTGGTCTACTACCGTGGAAGTGCTGGAAAAGGCACAAAAACTGATTGGATGATGCATGAGTTTCGCCTTCCACCAGACGGGAAGACTTCAAATCCCCTCAGCCCTATGAATACTGCGCAAGAAGCTGTAAGTTTGTACAATTAATCCGCATCCTTCCTCGTCAGTGTATTTTTTTCATAAGTATTCTCACAATTTTTATGTTGCCACATGAAATTCGCCCTAAAGATTAAGGGGATTCTAATTAGTTATTAACGATGTCGTTATCTGTAATTAATGTGATGCATTTTAAATATCGACACACTGTGCCCCATGGTAGGGATAATTATATGGATATTTTCTTTGATGAATTTATTATTTCCCGATCTTTTTTTCTTTCAATTTTAATATTTTATACATATAAATACTAATCACCCTGAAAATAAGAAAGTTGAATACACAAGTTGCATGTAATTTTCACGTGTGAGACTCGTACCCTTTGCTGAAATTAATTAAATGAGGCGATGGACAGTGCATTCACGATCGATGATAAATTGATAATAGAAGTGTATGGACACCAAAATTTATTTATTTTTCGAATTTCGAGCTCTTGTTTTTTGGAAGTCAAGACTAGGGAAGAGGCTTTAAAGGGAGCCTGTAGTCTTCGATAATTCCAAATGCATGGAGTTATTTCAGTTGTGAAAGAAAGAAAATTCAAAACTCTTCAATTTCTTCAGCTGACTGTTTTCGTGGCCATGCAGGAGGTCTGGACACTCTGTCGAATTCTGAAACGAATCCCGTCGTACAAAAAGTACGTTCCTGCAGTACCAGCAACAGAGAAAAAACCCATCAAATGTGATTCGAATTCAAAAACATGCAGCAGCTTTGAGTCTGAAACCAGTACTGAGCAGTACGTAAGTTTTGGAGACTCATTTGTTCAAAGAAATGAAAGGAAGCCTGTCACCGTAGGCCAAGTTGACCATGAAAGGAATCATCTTTTCATGGGTGGCCAAAATGATTCAGTAACTGAAGCTCCATCCACAGCAGATTACCAGGGCTTTTGGAACCCTGGTGTTGGAGATGATTTCTTCGTAAATAGAAACTGGGATGACCTAGCAACAGTGGTTGAGCTAGCCATCGATCCAGCTCATGTTTATGACGAGTGTAGATGGTAGATACATATGTTTTTCTCTCCTGTGATCAGGGATTTAGAAAATCTAATAAGCTTATGACGGGTTAGTATTAACTTTTTGACATTTTCTTTTTCCAAGTTTAATTTCCTTCCCTTCCCGGAAAGTTCAGCTTTTTCTTCTTTTTTTTCACACATTTTTTTTTGGGTGATACCAGGTCTCCTTATATGTGTATGTAATGATGTTATATGCAGATTTCCTTTCCTTTATTTATTTATTTTTTATATAATTTTTTTAAAGTTTTCATGACAATCTTAGCAAGGAAACTACATGCAGTGTGGGGCGATAAAATTACCAGACAGCCCGAGTTAATGTGGATTGATTTGAGGACGACATGATTGGTATTATTATAGATTGTCGACTTGAGTATTGATGAAGTGATTGGTTTGAAAAACGGAACGTATGGTCCAGATTCATGCACGCCTGTCTCAATTTGAAAATTAATATGCAAGGTCAATCTGTCGGACTTTGATTAAAACAGCTTTTCATTTTCTTATAATTTTAAATTAGAATTTTATTCCCATGTCTTCCAGTCATTTTTTCAATTGTTTTTACAAATTAGTCGTAAGTTGAACTTTTTAAAATGATTTTTAATTTAAAAATATATTAAAATAATTTTTTTATTTTTTTAAATTATTTTTGATATGATAAAAATATCTAAAAATTTTAATTTTTTAATTTAAAATTAAAAAAATCAATTTTTTTCAGAAACATTTTCAAAAAGTAATGACAAGCACTCCATGAGACCCTATTTGTAATGTTCATGAGAATTTTATTTTTTCTTCCTAAAAATTAGATTTTAATTTATTTTATTTTTAACTCATTTTTATGTGACATTGTTAAAAATATTTTTTTAAAAAAAATTAATATATTTTTAAACAAAAAATATTTGAAAAGTACCCCTTGTTATACTTTCAAATACTTAAATATAAAATAACTCAACTAAAAAAATAATATTTAGATGGTTATTTTCTTTTCTCATCAGTGAAAGAGCACACGCATGATATTCTTATGAGAAATTTAATGGCATAAAAATTTATTATTTTCTTATTTAATTATCCATACAAATGGCATAGAAAAGCACTTTAGCTCCTCACCCATTTCATTATCAATTGTTATAGTGCTTTCCTTTGCATTGTTTATATATATATATATATATATATACATACATACACAACTAAAATGTTTGAGTCGGTTCATGCACTTTACAACTAATCTCAAACTAATCTCAATACTAACTTCTTTTTTTTCTCTCTTTTTTTTCCACGTATATATTTTATTTTTTTATAACCAGGATGTTTGAGTCAGTTTACACGCATCACGACACTAATCCCCGGACCCTTTTTTACATTGTTTTCTCTTGCTTTTTTTTTTTTCCTACTAATACATTTTATTTTTTATTACGAAGTTGTCCGGGTCAGCTTACGAGTACCGCAACTAATCACCGGACCCATTTTTTAATTGTTATAGTGTTTTACTGCTTATGTTTTTTTTTTATATATAATCGGGATGTCCAAGTCAGCTTATACTCACCACAACTAATTTCCGAACCCATTTTTTTTACATTTTTTCCTGTCCCCCCCCCACTTGTAAATGTTTTTTTTTTATAATATGGGTGTCCAGACCAACTTATGCGCACCATGACTAATCCTCGTGCCCACCTTTTTTTTATTTATTTTTTCCAATATTTTTTTGGTTTTTTATAACTGGAGTGTCCAGGCCAGCTTAAACGTACCACAACTAATCTTCAAACCCGTTTTTTTCTTTTGAAATGGTATGGGGAAAGCACTTTAGCTCTCCTTGCAGAACATTGTGGATTGCTACAATGTTTTTTCGCTTATATATATATTTTATTTTTTCCTACTTATATATTTTTTTTGTTTTTTAATAATCGATGTGTTCAGGCCAAGTTACGCACACCATGATCAATCCTAGGACCTTTTTTTATAACCAGAGTGTCCAAACCAGTTTACAGGCCAGCTTAAACGTACCACAACTAATCTTCAAACCCGTTTTTTTCTTTTGAAATGGTATGGGGAAAGCACTTTAGCTCTCCTTGCAGAACATTGTGGATTGCTACAATGTTTTTTCGCTTATATATATATTTTATTTTTTCCTACTTATATATTTTTTTTGTTTTTTAATAATCGATGTGTTCAGGCCAAGTTACGCACACCATGATCAATCCTAGGACCTTTTTTTATAACCAGAGTGTCCAAACCAGTTTACACGCACCACGACTAATGCCCGAACCCACTGAACACCTAAGGCACCGTAGGGGTGATAAGCATGAATAGAGAGGATTAAACCCGGGTGCAAAGGAAGGGAACAAGTCCCTTCCCGCTTATACATTTACATATGGCAGCTATTATGTTTAGAAAAAAGAATGCACATATTAGAAATTTATCAATTGCATTCTGCATGAGTCATGTCTAAAAGCATTATTTATAGTGTTTTTAAAATTGTTCTTTATATATATATATATATATATATCACTAAAAAACTAAAGGAGATTAGGGTTTTGCACAGTAAAATTCATTGTTCATTTAGACAAAGATTATTATAGATTATAATGGTGAAATAACTATTTTACCTCTCGGTGAATAGTGATTTTAGCCATAAGTCTAGGGGTATTTTAGATTTTTAATGTTTAGGTGCAGTAAAATAACCATAATACATTTAAATAAGATAAAAATCAACATTTAAATCCGGGGCTATTAAGAATATTGCACATGTTTTTTATAATATACAAATACAAAATAACTTTCATATACATGTATAAGAGAGAGTTTCACTCATAATTTATATTATCAAAATTGAAATTACTATGTTTTTCAACGTAAGCTGCATTTAACACAAATAAAAATAAAAAATCTAAACTGAGGGTAAAGGTATATAGATATATATTAAAAAAAAAAAAAAAAAAAAACTATATCAGAAGGACCGAAAAAATTAAAGAATCAAAACTAAACCAAAATATAAAAGAAAAAAAATTAAAAAAAAAATTATATATGTTAAAACTAGATAAAAAAAAATTAATTATAGCAGTGAAGTACAGGTTAATGACTTGTTTATATCTAAATCCAGTCGTACACAAGCTGAAATGGGCTAATACTCACCAGTTTATGGGTCAATCCAAATAGATTGCCATGTCCATTTAGGCCAGGCCCAAACAACCTGCCATGGCTAGCAATCTTGTTTAATTTATTATTTTCTTGTTTAATTTATAAGATAAAAAGAATTTCAAATTTTCTACTGTGCACTTCCGAAGTCAGATCTGACTACGTTGTTTTTCTTTCCACTGCTATTTTAGTTTCTTCCCGCAACAGCTTGAATTCATTGCTTTGCAATGATTGGTTGTCGAGAAATGGAGATTGAGAACTCAGAGAGAGAGAGAGAGAGAGAGAGAGAGAGAGAGAGACAACAGTCTCTGCAAATTACAAGAAAATCCTGTCATTAATTCTTACCGAGTTCTATTATCACGGGTCAAACTGCCATCTACTTATTCAACCGACTGTATTTAATTAAAAGTTGAAATTGTTTTTAAAAATATTTTTTATTTTAAAAAAAATATATATATAAATATATGTTTTTAAAAAAATATATTTTTGATATTAATATATAAAAATGATATAAAAACACAAATTAATTTAAAAAGAAAATAAAAATATTTTTTTATATAAAAAAAACGCATTGCTGCCAGCTGCATTTCCCGCCACTTTTCTCCTGTTACTTGTTACTCACGTCAACTGCCACGCTATCCAGTTGGCAACAAATTGCAGTGCCAACTATAAGGCTCGCAGTGAAAGGTTCAGCGAGCAAAGAAACTCCACCTGGTGCAACTGGATGTGCTTCGTTCAATGGTGAAGGGAAAAAAGGGTTAATGTTATACCCTCTGAAACATTGAAGAATAGCAAGCTGTATTATTTCACAAAGATACAAAGTCAATCACAACAATAACGGCCGAAAGATATGGTTGGGGCAAGGTTCAGATTTCTAAACTACGCTCTGTACACGCATAATATCATAGATGGGCTATTTTGAAGCTCTCGAATACATTCCAGGAAAGCTCTGGGCGTCTCCTACATTGAGGATACAGGGTGAAATAACAAACAATGGCGTCCAACCAGCCAGCTGATGAAAGACATATCTCGACATGTGTTAGGATTTTACTGTAGAACATGCAGGGTTAAATATCAAGGCTGATGATAGGTGTCGGCTCCTTGCTCATGATGATGCCCTAACAACAGGAATATCCAGGCTGCTTCCATCTATCTCCGGTGCCACTTCTCTGACATCAGCTATTGTTGACTCTGTTGCCTGAATATCGCTCCATTCAGCATCTTCAACTGGCCGGGGGTTGCTCTGATCCACTGCCATGTGCACAACATTCTCCCCAGCAGCTGGGACAGCTCTAGAAACACTAAGACAAGCTTTATCAACATTCTCATCAGACAAGTCTACATGCTTAGTCAGGGGAAGAGTGCTGTCGGCATTTGGAGTCTCCATTTTCTCCTTGAAAACTTGCTCTGTATCTTTGTGCTGCCTGTTGAGGGAATGGTGCGTCAATTTTGTCTATCTTAGCAATTTTCAAGATTTTTTTTTTTTTAATTTCCCCTTTCATGGGCTGAAAATGCTGATGACAAAAGGCAGAAAAGAAAAGATCAAGGTACATTAGCAGAAGCAGTCAAATGAAAGAATCAAAGATTGAAAAATACAGATTTGTGTCTCCTTAAGGCTTGTATAAGACGATTTCAAAACATCAAAAAATGAAAAAAAAAAAAATGCCGCAATCTTTCTATTGGGTTAGACGAGATCAGATGTCAAACCTTTGAAGCTGTGCCTGTAACATATTCACGTATGCTAGAAGCTCTTCCTTCTCCTTCACGGCAGCTGCCTCTCTCTGTGCAACCTCCTTTATTCTAGCTTCAGCATCTGCTTCTGCAACTCTTGCCTTCTCCTCTGCTCTAACAACAGCTCCTTCCAATATCACAACACGGTCTCTGGCTTTTGCAATCTCAGAACGCCATAAATTTGCCTCCTGGATGGCAGAGTCTCTCTGCCTGATCAGTTGATCTCTTTCCTTATTCAGAGTCACAACCTTTTCTTCATACTCTTTTAGCTACACACATCCATAAATGAAAACCCACATCAACAAGCTGAAAATGACATCCCAAATTGTACACAAGCATTAACTCGCATTTGGCAATGATACATGAATTAATCAAACTGCATCTCAGAAGAGAGATATGTTCTTGATTGCTTTTGCTAACACATCCCATATGGTTTACATATATATAGCCCTTGGACTGTAGAATGAACCTTTGAAAAATGAAGATTACTGGTACCTTCAACATGGATGACTCCAGCTGCTTTTCCGAGGCTTTTGATATCCGCTCAATTTCAGAACATGCAATTCTTCTTTGTTCATCCATAGTATGAGCAGCTTCAGCTGCAGCCTCAGCAGCTTCAGCTGTCTCAGATAGTTTATCTGCTATGTCTTTTATTATCGAGTCACGAGCACGAAGATCTCGAGCCAGATTCTGTAATTCCTCATCCTTAACTCTTAGTGTTTCCTGTAAAATATTATCGCTTTAGAAACCAAGTCCATGTGGAATGAATAGTCAAACAAACTTAGTGTTGACAACAGGAAGCCACAGGTTGGAAACATGCCAGCATAGCCAAGTCAGTTGTTGCACAGCATGTAGTTTATATACAGTGCAAGGATGGTTAGTTCATTCTCAAAAGAAAAGTACACGTAGTTGGGTTCTAGGCACACATTACCATGTAAGACTATAACAAAGCCAGCCACTTTTGACTTTCAAGGAAAAAATACTGTTTATTATCATTCCTAACATGAAATTTGTGAAACACTCAATAATATTGGGATAAAAATGTTCAAGACTTTGAAAACAACTTGTCTGCAGAAGTAAGCAAGTGTTAAAATAGGAGCTGTTTAGCAAGTGCTAGTTCAATCTTCACCATTAAAGGGGAAAAAATTGAGTGCATAATTCCCAGCTTGAGCACACATGCTCTGCCCTAAGAAGTACTTCATGCATTTACACAGGCTCAAAGCACATAGCTCAGACCTTGCAGTCAATAGAGAATAAGGGGCATGCAACTTGACACGTCTTCTAAGAGTAAACATCAAGTGGTAAACAGTGCAATGGGGCGCTATAGCTTAAGTTCCAAAAAATAACAAAAGGCAAATATCTATAAATATTGAGTATGTTCCCCTTAAACTGTACAAAAATTATGATATAGCAACAAATGAACGAGAAAGAAATTTAATTTGGAAATTATATACCTTCAGGATTGTCTTGTCATCCATTGGACCATCAGTTGTCCTATTATTCATCATTCCTAAAGCATTTCTCAAAGAAATCTGCATTGCTGCTTCAATTTCTTTTGAGCATTCCAGCGCTGTTGAATTGGCTGCAGCAACTACAGTGGCCACTGTTCCTAACTTTGCAGAACCATTTCCACTTAAGGAATCCACAGCCTCTTTGTGAGCCTTTAGAACCAACTGAGTAGCACTGGTTATCGGCAAGCCAAAAAAAATTAATAAAAAAAGGGAATAACTACTAGTATGTAATTGTCAACATTGATCTGAATGAAGTAAAATAAATGATCTCATATGATCCTTGTAAGATTGGCCAAAGTAAGTTAGTTACTGAGCATCATTAACAAAAACATGGACCAACTAAAAGAAATAGCTACAGGTAGAGAGAGGAACCTATATCTAAGAGAAAGCAGTACTGTTAACTTCCCGTGCTTTAGAGAAACTTGCCTCTTTGATTCTAAATCTTCCAACTATGATGCCAATGTTGGTGGGAAAAGTTCTGAGCTGATTGTTTAACTTTTAGAGCAGCTCTTGAACATAGAATGACTTCAATATACAGCATATGTGAAGTACTTTAAAGGAGAAACACAAATTTGAAAGTTACTCCAATGCCACAGAGGACCAAACAAATCATCCCCGAGATTATCAATGTTAGCAGGAGTAGGCTACAAGACTTATTCTTATTTCTAACCTATCCAAAAACATATGAACCATACGATACTAAAATACTGTTTTCTTTCCCTCACTGCTTGAAGGCACATCACATGTTTGCCATTTTTTGCCTCTATCAACCTTGCACTTTTTACTCAATAAATCTACATGGAAACCTCAGACAGATTCACATTATGAAACCATCTTAAATGATTTCTTCATGAGCATATATTTGACTGGTGCCACCTTTACTTTCTCTTGAACTTGCTCATTTGCTATATTTATCTTTTCTTCAAAGCTCCAACAGATACAATAATTGGTCATCTACAAGGTGCTATTCAAACAAATGGTATACTGTTGGGAGGGGAGAGAATGATTTAAGAAGTGTAAACTTAATTCCAAAATCTCTAACCAACATAAGGCTTGTGAAGAATCAGTTCACAGTGAAGATCATTTTCATGTAAAAGGCATAGACTCGTGTAAACTAGGACATAGACCAGCAGGATGTTATTGCTTCTAGATTTCTAGAGCAATATTTCAAACTTTACATAAATAACAAACAAATCTACATACAAGAATACCATATACAATCATAGGGCAGTACAGTTACAGAAAAATATCCTTCAGCTCATTGAAAAGTCCATAATCCAAAGGCAAAACTTACTGTAAAGTTGCTACCCAAGCTTTAGCTGCACCAGGGGTTTCTGCACAGAGGAAGTAATCTTTTCTCTGGGGAGTACCAATGTCTAAATTATAGTTAAGCATGCAACTTCAGCAAATTCAAATTCACGTACACTACAGCACTTTCAACCGAAGAAAATTCAAATAGGTTGGCTAACTAAGGATACAAAAGCAGCATCCATCGTACTTTGGGAGTCCACTAAATCACACCAAAAGAAACAACAATGTTAATAATCATTCAAAATAATTAATTATGAAACTAATTTCTGAAAACACGCAAAGCAACCTTAATAGATAAAAAAAAAAATCTTACTTGAAGTTTACAGGAGAAACTGAGATGGTGCTATTTGCATCGAAGATAATCGTCCCTTTCACAGCTGGCTCACTTCTCCTAGTTCTAAAGCACAAGAGAACCAGCTCGTTGAAGATTAAAACATTAAAAGCGCGAAGTGAAAAAAAGCGCAACATTTACTCACTTGTATTCCATTTTCCCAGTAGTTGGGTCTAAGATCACCCATCGCTCATTCCATTTCCTCAGCTAATAACGCAAAATAGAAGCAAACTAATCAATAACTTGGCAGCTCCTAAGGACCCAAAAATGTCATGATTTATTTATAATTCAACAGCCAAAGAATTGAGTCGTAGCTATAATAAGGTGCTGTTAAAACCAAGCTGCAATTCTTGGGTTTAAACTTGAAAAGAAAATTTCCGAAATTACAACGATTCAAGAAGTGGGGATTGCCGTACAGTTTCAGATCGCTTAAGAAGCGGGCCCTGCAACAAGTTCCTACCAGAGCCGGACGCTAATTGCCGCTTGATCTTCGCCAAACTATTCTCTGTGCCCACTGCAGGTCTCTGCTGTTGCTGCAATTAATCATAATTTATACAAACTTACCACCGTAAGCATCGATGAAATCACAGTTAAACACATGTCGTGAATTTCATTAATTTATGGTTCAAAACAGAGGGACTGGACTGACCGTAGAAGCTCCGTTGGAGGCCATGGTGGTTGGAATTATAGATCGACAATTAGCAGTGAGATATGTGAAGTTGAAAAAGAAATCGGAGAAATGGGTTTTTGCGATGTTTAGATTAGAAGACACCTCGGAATATAATAATAACAACAATAATAATACTATAAAGTTTTACGAAGAGGGAGGGCTGTTAGGTTTGTCTCATGGACTCGCCGGTGACGCTTTTTTTTTTCTTTTTCCTTTTCTTTTTTGTGCCAATTCATTACTTATTTTTCTTGTCACGTGCGATTTTTTCAAGACTTTTAGTACAAGTATCTTTAAATCAGGAGGAATTACAGCTGTGTTTTTTTTTAACTTTAAATTATTTATATATATATTAAAAATATTTTAATTTGTTAATGTTGAAAATATTTTTAAAAAATATCTTATTATATTTTAAATAAAAAAATACTTTAAAAAATAAAATTTATCACACTCTTAAACATTTTTAATATTGTTAATATTCAGAAATTGGACTCAATTCTTTGATGCCTTTCTTTTTGACAAATATTGTCTTTTACTTAGATTTGAATCAATTAAATGATTATTAATATAGGTTAAATAATTAAACCTTGTAAATTTAAAAGATAATTGATTATTACATTAATGTTTCATATTTTGTTTTTTAAACTCTAAATAATTATTTTTAAAAAATAAACATTGATAAGCCTATATAGCTGTTAGGAGTCCTGTCGGCTCTATACAATACCTTAGTCTCTCATATAGTGTTAATTTGGGTCTTGATTTATATTTTTTTTTATTTGTGGAAATCTTATATATGGAAAGTACATTTTGTGGTCTAGATAAATGAGTAAAATCTCGGTTATTCTAGATTCTTATAAAAAATACATGATCTAACTCGAACTCAATACATGCCATGCAGATCTTGAGCTTTTCATCATCACGCTATTCTCTCGGGGTACTCTCAATTTATTCATGCTCCAACGTTGCACATTTAAAAATTGTTAATTGTTATTCTGATGAGTTTATAAGGACTGGTTTTCTGTGTTTTAGATTGGATGAATTTCTAAAGATTAAAACTCTATATGGAAAATTTTTCGATGATCTTGTTTTAAAATTATGTTTTCACTTCTGCCATTTTTTCAATGATCTTGAGTTATAAAATTGGCTACTGAAGCCAGATTGGTTATGTTATCCTTTAACCGTTAAAGTGAGGCAAATCAAGCATGACAAGCTTTGCTGATGTTGCTTATGGAAAATGAACTCCTTAATGTTCTATAAACTATTGAATTATGTAATTACGATGTAAATTGTTGAAAGATATGTTTTCTGCGAAGCCATTCCCTAGATTTGAATTTTTATTATTGTTGACGTGGTTGTCCCGTCAAGCATGTATACAACTCGACTAATCTCATTGGCTCTCAAGTTAACGGTCATATAAATCTCTAGTGATCATTATATTAATAATTAAGTATTTAAGCCTGAAACTATAGGAAAAACAATTCTTTTAGTCTCAAGCTTGTATCACTTAGGCACCTATTAGAATGTTCTTAATTTGAAATTTTTGAATATCCTAGAAGTGTTCTTAGCTTTTCAAAAACAATATTGTTAGGGGTATATTATGAATTTGATGACTTTAACTCAAACAGATGGAGTTTTTATATATATAAAAAACTATACTAATGAATAATAGATAATATGAGTCATTACCCCGCGCTCCGCCACTAGAATAATTTTTTTAACTCGTTTTAACATATATAATTTCTTATTATGTATTTTGGTTATATTCTTTTATTTTTTTTCATTTTGTTTTGATCCTTTGATTTTTTTCAGTCCTTATGATATAATTTTTTTAATTTTTTGTATGTATTGGAAATGGTTAATTTAATATTCAATGAGTAAAATTATAATAATTAAAATCTGTTAGAAAAAAAAGATTTTTTCCCATTTAAAAGTGATTGGAATTTGTTACTGCTAAAAATATTTTGCTAAATAATTAATCGGTAGATTGTACAATTAAAAACAATTTTTTTTTTTGAAAATGAGTCATGTACTCCGTGTAACATATTAATTGATAATTGTGTATGTTTTACTTGCTTCATGAATGATGTCATCAATAAATAGTATAATTACAATCAATGAATTTTTGCATAGATTAGTGATTTATTTTACACAATAAACAATTTGATTGACTTTGTTTTAACTATTTGGGTAATAATTTAGTTGTTAGATAGCAAAATCGCAATTGATCAAATGAACTAAACATATATTATTTGTTGTTTGCAACACAGTAATTGTTTGTTGAGCATGTTTTAACTATTTGATGAATATTTTTTTTGACGAATAGCACAAATGCAACTGCTAAAATTCACCAAATATTTTTATTGATGTTTTTTTTTAAATATTTGGATAATAATTTAGTTGTTAGATAGCAAAATCGTAATTGATCAAATAGACTAAACATATATTATTTGTTGTTTGCAACATAGTAATTATTTGTTGAGCATGTTTTAATTATTTGATGAATAATTTATTTGATGGATAGCAAAAATACAACCACTAAAATTCACCAAATATCTTGATTGATTTTTTTTTACTATTTGGGTTATGATATAGTTGTTAGATAGAAAAATCACAATTGATCAAATGTACTAAACATATATTATTTGTTGTTTGAAACATAGTAATTGTTTGTTAAGCATTTTTTAATTATGTGATGAATAATTTATTTGACAGATATAAAAAATTCAACTGCTAAAATTCACCAAATATCTTTTTTTACATTTATTTATTTATATTATTATATTAAAAATATTCTAGAAAACAAATATTAAATTAATATGAGATTTATAAAGAACATTCACTTCAATTTTTTTATATAGATTTTAAGACTTTCAAATCAAGAATACATCACAATATATAAATAGCCTCACCTATTTTTTAAGGAAAAAATCATAAAAGTAATTATTATCATTATTCTAAATATCCTATCCATAGTAAAATTAAAACATATAAAAATAATATAATCTTAAAATTTTTAAGTTTATTATTTAGCTTAGATGTATAGCATTTGCAAGAAACAAAATTACGCAAAAATTCCTAAAAACAATTACTTATCATTATTTAAAATGTCCTATTCACAGTAAAATAAATATACACAAGAACTCTGTAATCTTAAAATTTATAAGTTGATTATTTAGCTTCGATGTGCAACAATTATAAATAAATGTAGGATCATTAATAATTTTGTGACATGTTGAAAAACATGGTGCTAGTTGTGGTGAAATGCAAAGTAATTTTATTTTTATCATTGTAGATAATTTGACACAATTTATTTACCTCTCTTGTCAACATGTGGTTTTGTATTTTTTTATGTGATGTGAAATCTGCAACATCATAAAAAACAAAGCAAAAGTTATTTTTCACAAAGATAATATTGAACAATGAATTGATGTCACAATTACCGAAGTTCTAATTATAGATATTCTATACATAATTAATATTGTATTTATTATTAGCTATACTATTGATGACACCATCATTATTATTAAAAAAATTGTTTTTAATTTTATAATATTTATTTGTCATATTATTATATTAAAAGTATTTTATTACACTGATAGTAAATTATGAGTTTATTTTCAATATGTATATGAAGATGTTAATATCAAATAAATATCAAAATATATAATTATTCTCATATATTTATAAATAAAAAATATTTTCATTTGTTTGAATGCCTTGCCTATAATAATTAGAAATTTTAACACCTAAAAATATTATAAAAAAACAATTACCCCCCAAAATATGTCAAAACAAATATTATTATATTTAAAAATATTATTTGACTTGAAGGATAAATAAAAATTTTTTAAAAGAAAAAAGTAATAAATATCAATTTTCAAATGATCATTAAAAAAAATTAAAATTGTAAATTAAATAAAAAAAACAACCTTAATAACAGAGGAAATAAAAAAAATAAAAACAAAAATCAAGAGCATGTATATATAATCATGGACAAAAATAGTAACCATTTAATATATATATATATATATATATATATATATATATATATATATATAAAATAAAGGACTTAAAATAAAAACAAAGATTAAAAGTATAAAGGCCGAAATAAAAAACAAATGTATATTAAATTTAATGCAAAGGACAAAATTGAATCAAATCTAAACTTTGATACAAAAAAAAAATTCAATTCAAATCGGAAATAAAAAGTTTGAGAACCAAAATGAAACTCAAATATATAGTGAATTTCGATTCAAGGATACAATTGAATGAAATCAAAACTTTAATACAGAATATATTACACATTTCACAAAAATCCAAAAATTAAAAGACCGGGGACCAAAATGAAACTATAGTATCTGATTAATTGCCATTAAATGACATAATTGAAACAAATTAAAATTTCTATAGCATAAATTAGGATCACAAAACACAATCAAACAATCAGGGACTGAAATGAAACTATCAACAACACCGGGGACTCTTGTTAATTGTTGCCGAAAGGAGAGAGAAATGGTGGAACAAAGATTTGATCACTAACAAGAACGGTTCAGGTTTGCTGCTGTCAGTAGGAAATAGTTTTTTATACCTGGTCAATTACCGAATAACCCTTAACCCTAAATTTTTAAATTTGTCTTTTATGGGGATAATTTAGTATTAGCACACCTTAACTATTGTTCAAAATACAATAAAATATATTTAATGAAAATATCAATTACTGACTTACCTCTCCTGCCAATTAAGTGTTTTTGTCTTTAATGGGGTAAGGGCATCTACAGCGGGGATGCTATCCCCGCATGTAAATATATAATAATGGTTGTTTGCCTATTCTATTTGCAATTTTAGGCTGCAACGGGGGTGCCATTTACACATGTAAAAATGACACCCCCTCCCTGAGCTGCTATTTGTAGGAGCTCAGGAGAGGAAGAGTTAAAATATTTCGTGGGGCCACTTTATATATATATATAGATAGATATTAGAAAATAATATAATTATATTAAAAAAAATTATTTAAAAGTACCTTAACAAGAGTAAAAAATTATATATAAAATTAATAATTATATTGTTGGAGGATTTTTTAAAAGCAATTATTTAATTATATAACTTATTCCTATTAATTATATAATCAATGACATAATTAAACTACATATAAAATAATTCTATTATATTTAAAATAATATAAAAAAATAGCTCTCCAAAATAGCTTTTACCATTAAAGCATACATCAACAAAAAAACCATATATACACTATTCAAGGAGCCATTTTAAAGATTTACCTCTTCAAAATGACTTTTACCATTAAAGTTGCTCTAAGATTGGTAGTTATGCCTTTTTTATATTGTTCATTAAAATTGCGTAAATACCTTTTACCCCCTGCAAGCAAAATGTAGTTTTGTCTTATTATGGGGTATTTTGGTTATTGCACTGTACACATTAATGGTAAAAATCGAAAATGCCCCTGACTCCAGGCTTAAATTAAGACGCCCTAAGGGGTAAAATAATAATTTATTGTTCCAATCCATAGTGAATTGCATGTATAGCTACAATGAAAACACCACATGGTTTAGGTTTTTCTTTAATATAAATATTGTTAAATTTGATTTGAAACTAACTCAGAGCTACCAGCTTGAGATATGTACTGTATATACATGCATACTTAGAATAATTATATTGTTTGAATTTAATATAATATATGCACATTCTAATATTTATAAAATACATATATGTATACCATATAGGATATAATAAATATCTAATTTTCTTAGCGTAATGGATATAGAAAAATTCACATGTCATCTCTGAATACCATCAAATACCATAGTACATAAATATACCACCGTACCCATGAATACCTTCCTTTTTCTCCGAAATTCAACCAGACGACCACCAATTATCACACTGCAACTCTGTCTAATCATTAAAGAAAATTTGACTTGAGATCCTTAAACAAGTAAGACGAAATTATTTGATTTGCTCTATCAGTGAGATGAAAGGCGTCCCAGAATACGTATTTGTCGGCATCTGTGCATGTAAGTGGATGGTCTGGAGTACACATAATTCCCATCTCAAATGTTCCTGAGCCACAACATCCTACTTCTGCGTTCTCGAATCCTGCAATGAAAACACAGTATTATCTGACTTTGAACAGGTGACAGTTCCACCGACGAGGAGGAGGAGAGAGGGAAAAAATCATCGAAATCTTAATTACAAATCACTTTGTTTTGTTTTTGTCTGATGTAACAGTCAGTGGTTAGCTGGTCTGCTACTTAAATCAGTCGAATGATCTGCTCTTTTTGGTTAGTTTGATGTCATCAATAGCAGTGGCAGACGAAAGAATAGCAGATACTGACCAACCGCGAAAAAAAAATCGAACTTACCATACAGAGAGGGTGCTGTGATGAGCTGCAACAGTAAGTCGTATGGATTTGCAAACAACACTTTCATTCCCGAAAGTTCATTGTTCAGCTTTGCCACCAGTTGTTCCAATTTTCCATTAAACTCTAAAGCAAGATCGTTGTATTCCTTCGCACAGCTGTCAGGATGCATAAAATTTGTAGCTCTCTCCAGTGGCAAACACCCCATCGGAGGAAGCCCTGTAAGTGATAATTTCCGAGCTCCAAGAGCGTAAAGTTGCTCTACAAAGTCCTCAGCAAGTCCGATGAGGAAATCCTGGTATTGTTGGATGGTGAATTGCGATCTCCGGCCAGGGATGGCGTAGTAGTTTTCCAAGAAGTCATTCGTTCCTAAGCTCATTATATACAGAGCCTCTGTTATTATCTCCTTCTCTTGCTCGGCACCAAGAAAGATTTCCAGTTCTCTCTGATAGTCCTTGTAGTTCTCAAGTTCTTGCCACAGAGGGATCACTCCCTGCAATGTCAACAATGGCAGCAACAACTGGTGACCACTTAAAAAGGAACGTTAGCTATATGTGAACGAGCATGACCAGAGAAACATTAATTTAATCAACATGTTCCCCTAGAATAAAATTTAGCAGAAAAAAATCGACACAGAATCAAGAATTTCATGGAACTGGAAGACGTACTAGCACATCAGCAGTGGCATTGTCATAGCCACTCCCAGCAGAAGCGAAGCAAACGCCGGTAGCAAAATCTTGTATGCTATACATCGGATCCAGATAGGCAGGTATAGATTGTTTGAGGCCAAAAGCTTCAGAGAGGTAGTCAGTAGGAAGGCGGCCGTTGCAGAATCGTCCGGTGGCATAACCCCCAGGAAAATCACGGCCGTAAGGTGCAAAATTGCTCTTCGCAACTGTGGAAATGAAATTGTTGTTCCCTGAATCCACAGATGAGTCCCCGAACACTATGATGGCTGGAACTTTTGCTCTACATTCAGAAACTAGCAGTGTTAGGATTTGTGTCAAGAAGATAGTCAGCCCTGTGATCCACATGTATGCCATGACAGTTAGAATATGTTAGCAGCATGAGACAAGCCGATACAGTATGGGGAAATTGCCTTACAAATTATCATAATGGTGCCAGGAGAGAGAGAGAGGATCTGACATGGGAATTGAAAGTTTCGCGATAGATTTAGGGCATTTTTAAAAAACAATTCAAAAATGTTTTTTTTTAAATATTATTTTTATTTATTTATTTATTTTGTCTAGCCTAGCTTTCATCTTCTCGGCTTGGCCTGTCTTTCTATTAAGAGCAGGGTTATTAATACCGTTCCATTCTGTTTGAAATGGCCAGAATATCCCGTTTCATTCAAAAAACCGAGACAAAACGATATCGTTTTCGTCTCGGTTTTAATTCCGGCCCGTTTTGAAAATTCCTGCCATAACGTCTCTGTACTGTTCCGAGTGTGCCATTCTGACCTTAAAATTCATATTATTTCGGTTAACTTGTGGTTTTTTTTCTTCTAATTTTGATATTTATGTTTGTTTAGCTTTGTGTTTGTATTGTATAATTTAAAGTTAATTTATCTTGAATTTTAATTATGCTTATTAAATTAATATTTTAATTTTTTTTATATATGAACAATATAATCTCGAAACGGCACGCTGAAATACTCTGAAACCGAAATATTCTGTATCAATAAAAAATTAGAACGACGACTGGAATGGTATTGACAGCTTAGATTGAGAGGACAAATAAGATGAGAAATGTTATTATAAGATGGCTGCAAGTTAGAGGCACGCAACCAACCTGATAAAAAAGCATGTCACGTGGTCCAGGCGCGGGCCATTCCAGTCCAGCGATGATGTAATTTCGAATTTGCATCTCCCCGTGAGAAGCATGATCGAACCCAACGTGGGAGAGAAGGCAAGCCCAGATATCCTTGAGACCATCTTCATCCAATAAGGAAAGGGCACACGAGAATGAAATTGATGATGGCATCTCAGCAGAGCATGCAGCTTCACATAAATAATTATTGTTTTTTTCTATAAATATGCTTGGAAAAGTTGAAACGGTTCCACCATTTTTTTATTTGATTGTTTTGTGGATATATTAAAGAAAACGCTGAATCGTTCTTGTTTTTCACTGTAAGTAGTACACGTTGTGGATTGTAATAAATTATAATAGTATAATTATTTTTTTACCCTTTATTGCGCTTAAATTTAAATCTTGGACTCAGTGGTATTTTCAGTTTTTTTATTGGACTACTTGACATTACCTGAATGTTTGGAATGTTTTTGTTTTTCCCAGGTATTTTTAAATAGTAAAATTTTAACAGTGAAAAAAATATATGAGTTACTTGCTTTGTATTTCACCGCAGTCAGAACTAAATTTTTTAACATGTAAAAAAATATTCATAGTCCTAGATTTTTTTATGATGTAAACATTTGAGTGAACAATCAACCTACAAAACTTTTAATTATTTAGTTTTTTTTTTGTATATTCATTTTATGATAAATAAGACGTTTAAAATGATGATAATGATTTATGGTTTTTTTTTAAATATATAAGAATAATTATATATTTTGATATTTGTTTGATACCAACTCTTTAAAATATAATAATGGTTATAATGAAAATTATAATAATTGTGATAATTTAACAATTATGAGAATAATAATCAAAATAATTTATAGTGTTCTGTATTTTATTCTGGTGGGGGGCTTATTTAATGTGATTTGGCTAAGTTAAAATATAATCCTAATGAATAATAGTAAAAACATAGATTCAAAATAATTTATTACTCGATTTTTTTTTTTGTTAAAAAATGATTTTTTTAGCTTTTTTATATATGATATTTCAGATAAAATATTACATGAACAAAAAATATATAAAGTCACACAGACAAAATGGATGGAAAATTTAGGTCAAATTATCTACAATAAAAAATTATACGAGTCATGCGCCCTGCACTTCGTGGTGGACAGAGCCAAATTTTTAACATGTAAAAAATATTAATGGCCCTGATTTTTTTTTATGCTATATATCTAAGCAAAATAATAAACCTACAAAACTTTTAATTATTTAGTTTTTTATATATTGATTTTATCATAGATAACATATTTAAAATAATGATAATGATTATTTTTAAAATTATTTTCTTAAAAATATATGAGACTAATTATATATTTTTATAATATTAATGCTTTAAAATATATATAAAAAATGAACTCAGTTTTTTTAAAATCTCAAATTAATTTAATATCAATGTTTTAAAATATTTTTGATATAATAACATAAAGAATAAACCATTAAAAAATAAAATAATAATTTAATTTCTTTGTATAATAGTAATTATGGTCGTAACAATAATATTGCCAATAATAATTAGAGTATTATTTATTTATAATAATATTTATAATGATAATTATGATAATTATGATAATTTAAAAATCATGATAATAATAATGATAATGATAATTAAAATAATTCATTAGTCGATGTTATTTTTGTTAAAAATTAATTTTTATACCCTTTTAATGTATGATATGAAGAATAAATCTTAAAAAATAAAAAATATATTTTATTTTTTTCAAATAAAAATTATTTTAAACTGAAAATATATCAAATTATATACAAATAAGATTGATGAATAAGACACAAAGATAACAAAGAAGATGCATAAAAGAGAGTTTGACTCACATTTGAAGCCACCAAAACTAAATTTATTTTGTTTTTTAATATAAATTATATTTAATACAAAGATAAATATTAATAAAAAAATAAAAGTTAAATAAATACATAAATATATAAAAAAATTATCATAAAAAAATCGAAAAACTGAAGGAATAGAAAATAAACTAAAAAAATAAAAATAAAAAAATTCTCGTTAAAAGGAAACAAAAAAATTTATTGCTACAGCGGATCGCAGTAATGACTCGTATACTACAATAAAAAAAACATTTAATGGTTAGCTACTGCAGCGGTACTGGCGACAGCCCTATTAATTGGGGGAAGAGGTAAGTAATGAGACCGGCAGATGTACGTTACATTTCAGTCCCTCAATCTTTTGAGAAGATCCCTTCTATATGTTTCAAAATAATAAAGTCAAATAATTTAATATCAAATTTTGTTACTTTATATCCCTTATTAATAATTAGAGATACCATATTTAATATATATTTTGAGATTTATATAAGCAGTACAATATGGTTTTCTTTACGGACAATAATTTAATGTAAGGAATTCTCAGGGAACTAGGAATCGCCAAAGAAAAAACACGAGTAAAGGCAAGCATTTGGTCGGACAAGCTTGGATAATTTTGTTTTTGGAAACACTTTACAGTAGTAATTGAAATTATTTTTAAAAATATTTTTTATTTTTTTAAAATTATTTTTTATAATAGCATATAAAAATAATATAAAAACATTAAAAAAACTTAATATAAAATAAAGTATAAAAATTTAAAAAAAAATTACAGACAACGAAATCCCAAACAGTGTGTCAGTTAACTTCACGAGTATCGACGAGACATTTACTATTTCATGCTGAGTTAGAAAGACGTACTTCCACATGTGGGCTCTCTGTTTCCAACTAGATTATCTGAATATAATATTATAATTATTATAAGAAATACTAAATAACCGTGGATTTTTACTACAAAGTGTTTTTTTTTCTTTCCCGATTGTGCTCCTCTAAAAGCCAGCCAGCCAGCCAGATATCTAAGTTATTATTGAGGGTGTTTTGAATTTTTTTAGGGATTTATTTATCATTATTACATTGATTAATAAAAAAATTGTTGGTTCGTGATAGACACGCGCTAGAAAATGGATGTTGGCCGTGCCTTTTCAGCAGTGCGTGCTGCAGCCTCCAGCAGTGAAACACCGTCTTCAACGATGGTGGTGGACGCACACCGACATACTTTACACCGTGGTGTGAGTGTGTGACACCTGTGGACAGTGAAACTCCGATTAAGCACGAGCGAACTTTTTTTTCCCGCTCTCTTTTCTCTCTCTTCTATTTGTTAAACTTTTTTTTTACCGTGGTGTGAGTATTTTGATTTGTGAATGAGAATTTTTTATATTAATAACTACATTAAAAAACTTTTATATTAATTTTTTTTTTATAGAAAAATAGTTATCAATCTAGAATGAAGCGAAGGTACACAAAGGAAAAATTAAAATGTTTAGTGTTCTTAAAGAGAGGTGGCCTTTGCACGTGGACGAGAACGACAGCATAGGGAAGTCTCTTATAATGTTTTTTCTTCCGTTTTTCATTTAAAAAATCCAAAAAATATCTAAAATATTATTAATTACTAAAAAAAATTCAAACCTTCAATATTGGTGTGGCAGCTAAAGATGGTATGGAAGCATCTGAGGCGTGACCACAACTGCATGTTAGTTGATGCTCGATTTGAAAATCACGCCGAGAACACTAAGAAGTGTTTGGTAGCATAGAGGGGTGGGAGTTTAAAAATAAATTATTGTTTTAGTGTTTGATAAATATAAAAAAATAGATAATTTTTAGTGGGTTTTAAAAATTGATGAAACGTTGATTGATGAAAAACAGTAAAGAGTTGCTTTTCATGGCTTGACCCGTGATGAATTACCAAGTTGCTTAAATAAAAACTGATTCCAACAACAATATTACTATTAGCATTTAATTTCTAAATAAACCTTCACCATCTAACATGTGTTCTCCCCTTAACCTTCACATTGTGCCTCTCGTCGTTGCCATTCATCCTCGCAGAAATCCATTGAACAAGCTTCTAATGTTGCGTTTTATGCATTTTCTGCTTCAGATTAGGAGATCTTGTGAAGCAGCAATTAATTATCACCCATGCCGGTGTGTATTGTTTCGCAAACAAAATTGATTATTGACTAGAGCAAAGAGAAGCAGAGGGAAAAAAATACCTACAAATCGATTATCTCTCTCAGGGGTCTCGCTACTGGAAAGGGAGGGATTATTCCGGAGATTGAGAAATTAAGAGAGAGGAGGGAGGGAGAGAGGGGTCTCGAAAGAGAGATGGAGGAGTTTTGAGAGAGGGGCAAAGGGATGGTTTTGGAGAGGGATAGAGATAGCGGGGGAGTGAAAAGGTTTATTACTTATTATATTTTTTTAATATTAAAATGATATAAAAATCTAAAAACCTAATTAAAATATAAATAAATATATTAAACGAATATCACAATATAACTTTTGACTCACAATCCTAATTTTATTTCAAATGATATTTTATCAGATGTTTTTCCTCGATTAAATAGTCAGGAATCGCATAGGCTTTCATATATGAATTTAGTTTGTGATGGAATTACAAGTAATTTGATGAGAGAATAAAAAAAATATATTTAGTTTATTTAAATTATTCATTACATTATGAAATTATGATTATATGTGTGTGTGTACGTTTATGCATTTTAAAGTAATTTTAGAAGTTGAAAGTAATATGAAAAATTTGGTAACCAAACACCTGAAATTACTTTTTATTAACCTAAAATTTAACCATAATTTTAACCAAAGACTTAAAAAATTATTATGAACCGCAGCTAAAAATAATTTTCATGATATTGTTTTTTTAAAATCTCAATCATTAAAGTAAAAACAATACTAAACACGCCTTCGAGCTTATGTATCGTACGTAGCCTTTTATTTTATAAATATATGGAAAGGGAAAAATAGAGGATAAAATCACTTTCTAATTTCCTAAATGGTAGATCCTTTGCAGGCTCCCGCCTTTGGTTTATGCCAGAAAAAAAAAAAAACGTTGACCACCTTGGAAGGTGCCAGAGGTCATCGGGTTTCTTAGGTGCTCATCCCATTATTTGTTTAGATTTTAGGTTAGCTTTCGGCGGTCCCATTGCTCGTAATTCATGTTTAAATCCTTACATTTTGATTTGGCTCTTCTGTTGGTTTTATTTTACTGGCTTATATTCTGGACATCAATGGCGATGCCAACTAGGAAGCACCATGTTCATCCGGATCTCAACTAATTTTATGGATTAATAATCATAAGACTCTTGAATAAAAATTCATGAAAAAAACAAATTATTTATTATCAAATTCTTACCAAAGTTTATTTTCCCAACAATTAATCATATATAGATTATTGTGTTATTTAGACAGGCTGCTTAACAGGGGAAAAAAATCTCGATCCAACATGGTTTTTGGTCAATGCTACGTTATGGTCTTGGCGTTATTTTTCTCATTGTGTGGGCTACGTAAATTCAAGGAAGGTTTGCTATGCCTTCTTCGTTCTTGTTCGACGGGCCTCTCTCTGGTAGAACTTTGTTAATGAGCTTGGACCCATTGGGGGCCAATAGGTTACAAATAAGCTAACCAGATGGGCCTAAACCCAATCGTGGCTCTATTCTCGTCAAAACCATATTTAACCTTCGTTGCTATTTGAAGACAGTGTTTTTTATAAAAACAAATTGATTTTTGTAGTGCTTTTATTTTTATTTTTTAGAGCGTTCGTGTTAAAAATATATAAATAAAAAAACAATTATTTTAATATATTTTCAAAAAAAATATTGTTTTGAAATATTTAGAAAGTGTTTAGAAGAGTGGCAACAATTTTTTATTTATTTATATATAATTTAAAATAAATAAATTCAAAATTTTAAATTTTTTCAAAAATATTTTTTAAATTCTATGCCAAACAGCCTTGATGTCATTATAGCGCGCATATACGCACATCCATACATCCATCCATACATGTGTGTGTATACATACAATCATATATATATACCCTTTACATATAAGCTAACTAGATAGGCCTTAGAGCATCCGCAGCGAGGCATGGATATGAGATGCTAAAAATAAAAAATGATTTATTTGCCTTCTTTGTTTAGTTTTTGACACTCTAGCAGGAGTGTCAAAATAGCAGCTCATGCAAATATAAAATATATTATAAATAATACAATATATATATTGTAACTATATATATATATATATATATATATATATATATATATATATATATATTAGAAAATAATCTAACTATATAAAAATATTTATTTTTATTTTTATTTAAAAATATCTTAATAAGAGCAAAAAAATTATATACAAAATTATATAATTTATTTCTATTAATTGTATAATTAAACTACATATAAAATAATTGTACTATATTTAAAACATTATAAAAAATGACTCTCCAAAATGACTTTTATCATTGAAGCACGCATCAATAAAAAAACCATATATACACTATTCAAACATCTATTTTAGAGATTTGGCTCTCTAAAATACCTCTTACCGCTGCAGATGCTCTTAACAACCCAATCGTGACTCTATTCTTGTTAGTCGTGGCTATTTAAAAACCATATTTAACCTTCGTTGCTATCTGAAGACAATGTTTTTTTTTTTTTATATATATATAAAAACAAATTGATTTTTTAAATGCTTTTTTTTGAAGTTTTTTATTTTTATTTGTTAGAGCATTCGTGTTAAAAATATATAAATAAATAAAATAAAATATTTTAATGTATTTCCAAACAAAAAAAAATATTGCTTTTAAATATTTAAAAAGTATTTGGAAGAGGGGTAACAATTGTTTTTTTTTTAAAACATTTTTATTTGTATATAATTTAAAATAAAAAATATAAAAAAAATTCAATTTTTTTTAAATATTTTTTAAACTCTATACCACACAGTGTAGGTAATTTGTTGTGGATAAGAAGGCAACAGGAATCTGAGGACACCCAAGTATGATAATATATCACGCAATCCAAAATAATGTCCATCCAAAAACAACTCTTTCGCTCATCTTTGAAATGTCGTGTGGCCATGGCTATCACAGATTGGCTTCTCATACCCCTGAAAGCCGCCGACGCTACTCCAATTGGCTGCCCGTTTGATGGGACTACAAGGCTTTCTGTTATGTAGCTTTGATTTATTTTAGCCAGCGGCTATGATTTATATATATATACAAACAGAGGACTATTTTACCAGATTGATATTAACGATAATTTTTTTTTAAAATATATATATATATATATATATATATATATATATATACAGATTGATATTAAAGTTAATTTTTTTTAAAATATATATATATATATCAATCTGGTAAAATAGTCCTCTGGTATTATCTGAAATGCATATATGTTTTTAGAAGCTTAAGCGATCAATTCATAGTCTGTGTGACTATTTTGACAGGAGTAAAAATGACGTGTGCCCTTCTTTTTTGAACAAATCTCCTGCAGACAGTCAAGTGCGTGTATGTGGCAAGTAGAAAAAAAGTAAAGATCCACCAGTTATTCAACTATTATCAACTTTAATTATTGCTTAAAAAATATTAAATACTAATTGAATTAAAAGGCTGCTTTTTTTGTTTTTTAGTAAATTTGTAAAGCCGTGTGGACAACTGAGCTAGAAAGTTTTTAATCCTTTCTAAGCTTTGCTTTCGAGGTTAATGATGTCTTTCATGGTCCCCATGTACAAACGTGTGTTTGTAGTTTGCACTGTATTCAGCATGACAAGTATATATTGATGAGTGTTTTATTGTATTTAAAAATATTTTTTTAAAAATTTATATTTATATTTATTTTAAATTTTAAATTTTTTGATATTTTTATGGGCTGATATCAAAAATAATTTTAAAAATTAAAAAATATCATATTAATACATTTCTAAACAAAAAATATTTTCAAAATCAACCTCGACAACACTCCAAAACACCGATTTAGCTTCCCACTTACAGGCCTAGACTCCAGGATGCAAAGAGGTGGGTGTATATATACCATCTATTATCCTCTATCCACTCATCTGAGCTCATTCTCTTTCTTTTCTTTCATTCTTGTGCCTAAGAATATGTCCATGGATTCTCCAGACAGTTTGAGCAATACTAGCGGTGATTTTGAATTCGAAGAACTAGAAATCACAGAGTATGATGGTGCACTCCTGATGGATTTACTTCAAGAGACACAAATCGAGGTTGGTGGTGATGGAGCAGACATCGAAGAATCGTCGGAGGTGAAGAATGAATCCAAGGTGCGAGCAGATAGGCAGGACTTCTTGGAGCAAAAGTCTGCTCTCCTCCAGGAAGTTGAGGCCATGATGGAGATGAACCCAACATTCCCATATGAAGAAATGACTCCATGGTACGCAGATGACATTGCTGGGATGGTTGAATTCGGTTGCGTTGGAGATGCTTTACAGTTCTCCAGTGAAGAGATTTTTTATGGGAGCTTGTGGCAGGATTAGCTAAATGCAAAACAGTGAATCTACAAGTACAGACATTGTCCTTGAAACATACTTCACTGTAAAGTTGTCATTCGTCAGGAAGTTATATCCAATCTTATTTTTTCTGAAAGAAAAAGTACAGAAACGCTATGCAAAAAACACTAGAAAACAAATAAAAGGCGTTGATGTTTTACCGTGTAGAGACGCTATGCAGCATAAAACACATACTCATCTAACCAACGTAAAATCCGAAACTGAACACTCCTGGGGTTGAGCTCGAAGTTTAACCAATAGATTGCGCACATTTGTGCAATTGGGAGGTGGGCGAGTTGTCGCTGGTTTTGCTACATCCTCCACAATTGCCTTGTATTATAATTAATAAGCACCACTTCAGAAGAACAAAAAAGGTAAAAGCAATGTCTAATTGTGGGGTGTTTTAAAAACAGTAAACTAGATACGTTCAACTTGCCTGCTCTTCATTTTTTCTTCCAGAATTCCACGGTCTCGTGTATTTCTAATCTAAAATTGTCCTACAAAAAAGCAATGCTTAGAATAATATTCGTTTCCAACACTCCTCGTGACCAACATATCCTCGAGGAGGGCATTCATCTGGTCTTCATTTACCACCAACCAGTAATAAAATGGTGACATCTTTGATAGCTGCAGCGTTTTCTTTTAAACTAGACTACCTGGGATTTTTTCATCTCGCTGAAGTTGCGCTTTTTGAAGAGTCAAACGTCTTTGGAGCCAACAGAAAACTTGGCTATGAAAAACCCAATTGTATCCAGGGAAGATGATGGATCAAACCTCTGAACAAAGTCCTCCTCGCCAGGTCTCAGCCACTCCCTGATGTTATAGGCACTTCAGACAGTTATTCATGGGGAAAAATATAACAGAGGAATTATATATGTGGCTTTGTAGTGACACTTGCATACGCATAGAAGGCTATTCATCATGAACATTTCCTTACCATTCGTGATTTGTGTATATGCGCCACAAAGTAGAAAAGGATTGATGCTTCAGAAAAGATAGGAATTCTATTGGAAAGATGAAAAGAAACGGGATATAATATTCTTTTGAAGTTTTGGTAGTCAAAATAAGAGCCAGCACACCGTGTGTAACACAAACAAGGATAAAAGGTTGGTGTAGCAATCGAGTTCCACACAGACAAAGGAAGACTTCAATAACAGAATGTAATGGTGTAAAATCACATTGACAATACAGAGACAGATTTGGAGTGCACACTAAAGTTCTAGCATAAAAATAATCTTATAACATCTTTGAAGTCTGCAGCAGTTGTTGCTTATAAGTTCAACAATGTCAGTGGTCGAAAAGAAAGCTTATTGCAACTCAAAATTAATTAATAAACAGATCAATTGAGAGAACAAATATGTGCAATAACAGCGGCATTCACAGACAGGGAAAAACAGTGCTATTTTCACCCAATTCTCCTCCAAATAAAATGGCTTGTGTGGTAAATAAAAGAAAATTTTGGTTAATATTTACTGTCTTTGTAGGAAAATCTAAAGGAAACATCATTTGTCAACGGAAACATCACATGCAGGATAGCAGTACTTACTCTGTGCGTCCATCAGGAAATTCACAAGAGCCAACAAGGCCAGGTCCACCAATTCTTGGATTCTGAAATAGATTTAATCATAAGAGTATATTCAATTGCATGTCCAATCAAACATCTGCATGAGTATGTGTGTGCATGTGGGTGTTGGGTTTACATAATATGGGGTCATACTTTAATCATTTAATCTAGGAAAACACCGGAGGATTTGTTAGTATTTGCCATAAAGTTTGCGATGGCAGGACCATACGAGCATGCATGCAAAAATAACTTGATGCTCACACAATTGCATAAATGCATTACAAACTATACCTCCTCACAAACACATTCAAGCAACATGAAATAGAAATCCAAAGGATACAAAAACAAGAAGATCTGAACTGTAAACTCTGAAAGGTTATCTCAGCAAGAATTACAGGTTTTCAAACAAGCATGTAAATGAAAGACCTCAAGTATCCGAAAACACAGGCCAGCAACTTAGTGTGCAATTTATAGCCACAATTCCAAGCTTCAGATGTGAAATTTACTGTTAATGGTAAGAATGAAGAAGAAACCTGTGATGCTAAGGAGAGGAATTTATATGTATTCAAAGCATATCGAACCAAAGCTTCGTTCTCACCAGGGTTTATTGTACATCTAGCAAAAAAAGGGGAAAAAGGTGTGAAGAGTATACCTCAACAGAATTGTAAGAGATAATATATCAAAACAGTTATTGAGAGTAAGTTGCATGAGATGCTTTAATTCCCAAACATAAATACATGGTTTATATTGTTTATACTGATGTTCTTTTTATTTGCCATTACACCACAAACTTTTAGCCCGTCATCAAAAGCATGTTTAGTGATACATGCATTTCCACAAGGTGGATGTGGAGAATTTAGAAAAAAGAGAAACAAAAACACTGTTAGTGCTCTCCCCACTCGGTTGTATCAGTATTGAAATAACCAATCCTTTAACTGAGTGGATCCACAGCTTCTGTGGTACCAAGCATGCACCTTATCATCCTGTAGCAAACTTCTTTTACATTCGTTTTAAATTATAAATATACATGCACAACAAAATAAAAAGAGAGGCAATTAATGCATACTAACGTTGAATACACAATCACACCACCGGGGCGAACTAGTTTAACAGCCTGGTCGAACATTCTCCTTTGATACGTTGCATGTCTTTTTAGAGAGTCTATTGTTTCCTGGAAAAAGTGACATACCAATATCAATCTCTACATAACAGCAAGCCTCACTAAGTTTATGGAAGAAACTAATAGACATGTAGTAAACCAATGGGGAAATCCCATCATAAGAGAGTAATAAAAATCTATTTCAGGTGTTTTTTTTATTTTTCCAGTAGTCTCAAAATATCAAAACAAGAAAATATTATAGAAGACAAAAGGGCATATGAGTAGTAGTTTAAATTCTCCTACCTCACCAACAAAAAGCCTAGGTCTCAAACCAAGAGCAGAGCAGGGAGCATCGAGGAGAACTCTATCAAAACTATCAGGGTAAAAGCCTTTTGAATTTTCAACTCTGCCACCAAGGCACTGATTCCTTCCTGGTCCATTCCGCATTCTTCGCATAGCCTTCCTGATGTCAGCTTTGCTAACATAATTACCCCCATCCTCTATTGCATTGCTAACTAAAACATTAAAGATTAAAGAGGAACTTGTAAATAAAGGGAGAGATATTTTTGTCAATGGAAGTTCTTAAAATGGCCTAAAGTTCCTCAAGAAAATTATAATCGTGGATGGAATTTCAAGGTCTTACAATGAGAAGAGTTCTTAAGATGACCAAAAGCATTTAATAAATGTGACTGTGACTATTTGCAATAAATTGTACCTCAAACTGTCTGGTTAGCAAGCTCCATGAAAAAAACTGGCATAATTTCATATGAAGTTCTCGTGTTTCTTAAATAACCAGCAGGGGTTGATAGAAAGTTGAGAAATATAGAGTACAGTTTACCTGGGGCAATTTTGGCATAACTACAGTATATTCATAAAATAATATCAAGACAGAATAAACACCTAACTTAAATATCTCTATTCCTTTGATTTTATTTTTTTTTATCAATTTACTGCTTGTTTCAATAAAAAGGTGTATTACATCAATGAAAATGAACAGGATTTACACACCATTATCCTTGCATGTTTTATCCGAATTAAACCCTTCAGTAGTAGAAGATGATGCTTTCTCATCATGAAACCTCAGTGAGTTAGAGCTTTTATCTGTGTTTACATCAACAACTTCATTTCTTTGACGAATAGCTTTGAGAGCATCCAGTTTATAAGTTGTAATACAAGTCAAGCTCATTTCAGAAGCCAATTTCTGAATATCCTGTGCCTATAAAAAAGCAAGAACCTAAACTCATGAGCACAGAGATGATAAGGAAAATCAAATATTAATTCTTCAAAGGAAAATCAAATATTAATTCTTCAAAGGAAAATCTTTATAGCATCAAATGTAATGAGAATCGGAGATCATCATGGCAATGCATTTAAAAGGAGGAACAAGAAACAATGTTACCACTTTTATTTATTTTTTGGGATCAAGAAGAGTTTTATTAGAAAGAATGGGGGGAAGTTACAAAAAGAGAGAACATGTTGTGCATTCTAAAGAAGTAAGAAGTTGCTAAATTATATACTAAATTCAATAAAGCATCGAGACCCTTATAGCTGTGCAACAAGGCAAGGGCCCATGATGCTAGAGCCATGCAATGGGAATGGGAATGGCATTTTATCATGACATCTACGAACTAAAGTCCCACCTTATTATGAGACCTATCAATTGCAACCAGCTCTCCTTCATCCTTCATAAGAATTGCAATTGCAGTTGTCTTCCCTCCCGGTGCTGCACACATGTCCAATATCCTTTCACCTTTTTGAGGATCTAGGCATAAAAAACAGTGGTATCGTTAAAACTCTTAATAAAATGCTAAATTAAACATGTTTGTACAAACATTTAGATACAAGTTATTTATTAAACAATCATGTTTGTACATACATTTAGATAAGAGAAAAACAGGAATTGTACTTCAGAAGTGTGATAATCTGTGGGAAATACCTAAGGCATGAGCAGTGACAATGCTTGGCAAGTTCTGAAGGAATATTTCTCCCTCAAGCACATCTGTAACCAAGAAACGAGAGAAAACAATTTCATTCTCTCGAATAAAAGTAACAGCTATCATATTCCATGGAAAATCATCTTCTAGGGCAGCAGTTACCCTTACACTAAACTGTCTTAAAAGGCTTGAAAATAAAGTCTGTGTAAGGAGTGAATTGTACCATAAAAAGAAGGCAGTCTAAATACTCGATCATTCATATCCACAGCAATTCCTTCTGAAGCACGGAATAAGCCAGCCCTTGACATCGATGTTGTTCCTTGACCAATATACAAGCCATTTCTTTCAAAATAATAAGGATCTACAGTGACATAACAATATGTGTGAACCTCCTAAGGAGGAGTTGGTAGGGGGGTAATTGTGCAGAGTTTTAATTGTGACATATGTTGTGAATAAAAGATGCACACTCAAGGAAACATGCCAAGTCTAGCCATTGAACTCAAGCCAACAAGGTTATCACATGACAGGGCATCTTTGTTCGCTAATTGAATTAAAGTATGCATGAGTGTAGCTGTAAGCCAAGTCTGTTTGCATCCAATCATATAAAATACATTTTTTTAGAGTTCTTGATATATTTTTTCCCATGACACATATTTTAAGGCAAGAAGTGATTCAGTTTTATCAAGTAAACCAATGGCGCAGCAGTGGAAGTAAATGCTATCAACTATGTGTCCTATGCTTCACTAAAAAAAATAAAAAATAGTTGACTGATGTCCTCAACACCTTGCGCATTCTTTTGTTGTTCCATGGATGAATCATATATAAACTGAAGATAAACTATAAATATCAGGGCATGAGCGTGAAAAAACTGAATAATAATGGCTTCCAGGTAGGCAATTTATAATGTCGGGGAAAAAAATAGATAATTACTTAAAGAGTACAAATTCTAAACAGTTGTTTTATATCGTTATATGGATAAAACACTTTTACATGGTGAGAGGGGCAGACTCATTTCCATCAAATTCTCAAAAGTCAAGATAAAGAAAGAAGCTATCATGAAATTACCACCCCACCCCAGGTACTTCCATAGTGTTAGTTTGAGCTACACAAGAATTTTTCCCATGCATGTCCAGAAAAGGTCATTATGCTCAATTTTCTCATGATAATATATCTTTCGTTACAGGTTTAAATCGAGATTCAAACAGACTAAACTTGGTCAGAATCAAATTACAATAGAATGAGAAACAGAGGATGATATGGCATAAGCATGGAGCTAGCCATTTGCTCATCATTAACATGACTGTGTATGTCCATAATTGACACCAAACAAGTTGGCTCTTCACTCAATAGCTTATGTTCTTTTATTGCCTCCAATATAAAATTTCACCCAAAAACAGAAATTTTTCACAAAAGACACATAGAAATGTTTTGAACTACATCCCTCTTAAACGTTAAATTTCCTACTTTGATCTGCTCTTTGGAGAATATATAAGTACCACCAGAGAGCGTTCTCTGATCTGATGTTCTTAGCGAAGATTAGTCTTCCTGGTGTAAGAAGATTTAGCAAAGATGATTGGTGACAACAAAAGACAGCATGTACAATTCAAAGAACACTTATTTCCTAACAATAAAACAGAGAAACTAACACTCAACCAAATTTTTAAGTTAATATGAAAGCAACGATGTCTTGCCTGTTTGTAATCCTTGTAGAACAGTTCCGCGTGTCATACCAATAGCCCATCCACCATTAGGATTGCGCTGCTCTAAAGCAACTGAAACTGCAATGGTATCACCTTTTTCAACATGAGCACTACAAGCCAGTACACCAGGAACAAATACCTGCAAGTAAATCATCAGCAGAAAACAGTTCTAGAAATCACTAAATCCCAAGTCAACAGCAAATTTTATTAAATTCCACACTATTATTTTTAAACAGAATATCCAAAACAAACATCACAGAACGCGCTTTACCTGAGCACCTCGGAGAACAGCTTCGGCACATTTTCTACTGACAATTACCTCCTTTGGAGGTGCACCAGGCACATAACCATAATCAATCACGTGCGGTCCGGAGCCCTTAACAAACAAAACATACTCTAAACCTGGTATCTGACACTTGACAATGGGGCTCTTTTTCAAGCTTTCCTCCGGTGGACTGCCTACATTTTCATCTGGTTCCGATCCTTCCTTACTGTGACAGTCACCATCAAACCCCTTTTCTTTTATAATTTCCAGCAACTTCTCAATAACAGCATCACTTGTTGACTTTAGTGTGTTTACACGAACACAAGAATAACTCGACGGACGCCTAATTGAAGTAAAATAACATAAAAACGAGACCAGCATTAACTATAATCTCATCAGTGACTCTTGTATTATCAATGACAGCATATTTACTTGGTAAACAGGATGATAAAAATCAAAAAGGTGAAAGGGAAATAGAGAGTGTACGTCAGGGCTTTAGAAATGAGAGAGAAATGATCGGCGCCGTAGGCTTTAATAAAGTAGTTCTCGACCTCAGGGTTCCAACGTAAAATCGGACTGAAACAGTAACGGTTCGATGAATCCATCTGTTGAAATGAGAACGACAAGTAACGATTACTCCTACATGCTTACTATCAGCTAGTACATACATGGAATATACAGAGTGAGAGAGTACAGTGCCTTGGGAGTGGAAGAGATTCCGCGGATGGTTTTCAGCAGCAAATGCAAATCCCTCGCTTTTTTCATTCAAAGCCGTTGATTAGGGCAAAATGCGAATATTTGAGTTGCAAATTTATAGCTGTGCAGATTAGAATAATTTAGTCCCTCGATTTGATTCTTATTTTCAATTTAGTTCAAATTCTCTATAGCTATGCAGCAGTACTCCTCCGCTTAGCGCTGCTACGATTACAGTCTGCCGAAATTTTAAATCGTATATAAAATTTCATGAGATTTGAACAAGTCTAGAACCAAATCGCATTGATGTTACAAATGGACGTGTTACCACGATTCATTGTTTTTTCACTCTTCGAAAAGGGTTTTTTTCTCAAGATATTGTATTTTTTTATCCTTTAATTATTATGGCCTATTTTCGTATTATTTAATTAAAATTAAATTAATTTAATTTGTCAGGTTTGTCATGTAAATTCAAATTGATCTTAACTATTTTTTTCTATTTTTTCTATCTCATATTTAATTAGTTGAGAATTGAGCTATGCTATTTTTTTTCTCTTTAAAATATCTTTTTTAGGCTATATTAATCACTTTTTTTGGTTCCTTTATTATTATTATTTCTTATTGTTTTATCATATAATTGAAATAAAACCAATTTGTTCAACTCTGTCATTATTTTTTACGCAAAAAATAATAATTCAGCCTTGTATTGTAACGTGGATACAAATATAGTTTTTAAACTATAACAACATTATGTATATATTTTTTAATATTATAGTTTTTTTAACCGGAAAACAAGAGTATGTTATTCATTCTAAATAAAATAAATTTAAAATATATAAACTAAGAAATCAGAAAATAGTTGTTAACACTAGTTAAACACTGAAACACATAGCTAATTTTCATGGTGCATGGAATTTTTTAACCCTAATTGACCATTTTATATGTTTTTATTCGTGAAAAATTACCCGGGTTATATTGTATATTTAAGTTATTTTTTATTATATTTTATTTTAAAAAAATTACTGTTTACATCACCGATCAATAAATTTTTAATTTTGAAAAAAAAAATGCATGGGTGCCCTTGTAAATAAATTTTCAAGGTAATTAGAGTAGAATAGAGCTTAATAGAGGATGATCAAGAGTTTTTTTAATGTTATTTTAGAGGTTAATCTAGTAGGTAAGAACAAAAAATATATTTTTATATAAAATAGAAAAGGAAATATTTAAAGATAAATTGCAGTGATTCTTCTGAGTATCATGAATTAAAAAAATAATTAATTACTACTTAAAATAAATAAGAAAAATGTAAAAAAAGTGAGAGAGGATATTAATTAAAATTTAAATAAAAAAAATGCCTTTAGGCTAGAAGCCTAAACTTGCACGCATGACTAATATCTTTCTTTTATTGAAGAACCGTCCGCATCCACTATATATATATACACACACCATCCTTTACACTTGTCTTCGATAACATTAAATAAAATAAATTAAAAAGCATATACACTGGTAAATAAATAAAAAGTTGTTAGTGCTAATAAAATACTAAGAAAAGCTAATTTTTCTGGTACATGCAAATCTTTAACCCTAATTATCATTTTTATTTTATTTTATTTTATCTCATAGGTTAATTCTAGTAGTTGAATACAAAGGTTTTTTTTATTTATTTAAAGATAAATTGCAATAACCTCTTGAAAAATCATGAATAAAAAAATTAATCATTATTTTAAAGTTAAAAAAAATAATTTAAAAAAACAAGAGAGGATATTAAATAAAATTAAACATTTTCTATCAATGATCACTTCCTAAAAGATCTGAATTGAAAGACAAAAAATCAGGGGGCAAAGTGACAACAGCAGAAATGATTAAAAAAAAAAGGAATAAAAGGGGCTCTAAACAGGGGAGCCAACAGAAAACTGTGAGAAGATAAGCCCTGGGTGCAGAAGATTAGAATATTGTGTGATTAATTAAAAAAAATTAATTTGATGTAAAATAAATAATTTAATTTTAAAAATATTTTTGAAATAAATAAAGAGTTTATATGATTTTGTGGTAGCGATTATTTTTTCAGTGTATTTCTTTTAAATATATATTAAAATAATATTATTTTATTTTTAAAATTTTATTTTTAACATGAACATATTTGAAGATATATAAAAAATTTAATTTGTGAGAAAGAAAAAAAATAAAAATAATTATTTTTTCAAAATGTAAAAATAATCACATTATATTTTTTAAAATGATTTTTATAGAAATATATTAAAATAATATATTTTTTATTTTTATTTTTGATATTGATTTTAAAAGAATAATAATAAAAAATTATTTTAAAAAAAAAGAGCAAAAACCAACCGGCTAAACGAGGATGATAAACAGTGGGCGCTGAAAACTTGTTTCAGACAATTTTATTAACTAATTATTGAAGTCCCTGTCGTTTGCTGACTTCGCAAGCCACCGTTCAATAACAAAATCAACAATGATTCGAATAAATACACTTCGACTCCCGCTCTCCAATCTCTCATCATTCTCTTCTCAATCCCAGAAATCCAGACCCAGCTATTGCACAATGATGAATTACACAAAGGCAGCGTCGTCTCAGGCCTTCAATAACAAGAAGCTCTTGTTACGTCAGCTTTTCGAGAAGGAGTCCTCCACGTACACCTACTTGCTGGCTGATGTCGCTCACCCTGATAAACCTGCTCTGGTTAAGTAGACTCGGCCATTTACACCCTTTCTTTCTTTTTCCTATTGAGAACTTGAGCTAGAATTAAAATATACTGGATTATATGTTGTGGTTCTCCTCCCCCTGCAGTTAATTGATCCAGTTGACAAGACAGTAGACAGGGACCTTTCCCTTGTAAGAGAGTTGGGGTTGAAGTTAATTTATGCGATAAACACTCATGTTCATGCTGATCATGTGACTGGCACTGGCTTGATTAAGGTTAGAACACTCCTTTTACTCCGCATGTATGGTTTCATTTCATGGCATTGACTGTTATCTCCTTATTTTGCAGACTAAGGTTCCTTCTGTGAAATCTATTATTTCGAAAGCAGGCAAAGCGAAAGCTGATCTTCTCGTTGAAGCTGGCGATCAAATTCATTTTGGGGATCTTTTTCTTGAGGTGATAATGATTTTATTGCTTTTGATGTTGCTGTTCGGCCCTAGGGTACTTTTTTTATTAATTAATTCATTAGAATAAAAGAAAATAAATATATCCAACAATTTGTAATCTGGTTACAGCTAACAATGAATTGCTGGCTAGAGTTACCGGCTTTTAGCTTTTATCTTAACCGCAACAACGGGGCTCCATGGATAGTGCCCATACTTAATTTTTTTCTTTGTTATTGAAATTGGAGAAAAGCTATTCTCTTCAGACACTAGAAGTATCAGACTTCAATCAAGCATAAGATTTGAATGAATTGAGGCATGAAGAGCGTGATATATGAGGGAGAGAAGTGCCTTGCAGATCGAGTGAAAACAATAAATAACCATCTGATTCTGCTACTAGTTGTAGAATCATCATATACTTTTTTTTCTTCCAATTAAATTACTGGGATGGAAAATAATTACATTGTTTATTATTCTCGCACGCATCCGTCTATTTGTCTGTCTTTATCAACATGCATATCTGTTCTTCTATATTTCTGTTTTGGCAGGTTCGAGCTACTCCAGGTCATACACCGGGTTGTCTTACATATGTTACTGGAGATGGGCCAGATCAGCCTCAACCAAGGATGGCTTTCACCGGAGATGCATTGCTGATTCGTGGATGTGGAAGAACTGATTTTCAGGTCTGGCATGTTTTATCTTTTTGTATTTAACTTACTGGGAATTTGAGGGCATTTTATGGAAATTATTAAGCAGCATTTTCAATCTCATTAATTCTGCTTACAGGGTGGAAGTGCACATCAACTCTACCAGTCAGTACATTCACAGGCAAGAACATTAGACGAGGAATAACATATGATCTTCTATTGAAAAAAAGAGAGAGAATTAGCAATCTTTATTTAACCTTTGCCCCTTTTTTACCAGATATTTTCATTGCCCAAGGAAACCTTCATCTATCCTGCTCATGATTACCGGGGATTCACTGTATGGAGCCATCTCTTACCTTTTTTAGATTACTAGATCTGTCATGCAGCTGCTTATGCTTAACCTTTGTGTGACGTCCAGGTCAGCACTGTTGGGGAGGAAATGCAATATAATCCTAGACTGACCAAAGATGAGGTGATGCTTTTGTTCCTTTGTGTCATGGCCTGATCTTTTTAGATTATATTTTCCTTGTGGAAATCATTGTTCTTATCCAAGTATTACTTAGTAGGTTGCAACTTACTAGTATTTCATTGTAATATTTAGCCTCTAACATATTAAAAAAATTCAGCTCATCATTTAATCTACTGTTTCCTATGAGAAGAGGCTGATTCTTAGTTTACTCGAATATTACCAGAGCCTGCCAAATTTTGAAATTTCCGTATTTATCTTTTTTTGCCACCTCAAGTCATTGTCTCTAAGTAATGCAATTCTTGCAATAACCTTTTTCCTCTTTCTGCAGGAAATGTTCAAGAGTATCATGGAAAGTAAGTAACCTCATCTATTTAATATTATGTTCAATACTGATAGTTTTTTTACATCTTGTGAAAAATGAATTTAAAGATAATTCATTGTTTACAGATCTTAATCTTCCATATCCAAAGATGATTGACATAGCTGTTCCTTTAAATATGGTCTGCGGGCTGCAAGATCTGCCTGTGAAGCCTGGTGATGCCTCGTCAAACTAGATATAATAAGGTGCAGTTTTCTTACAGTATTGCTGGATAAATGAGTTAACTTGGTCCAGATTATAAATAAGTTATCTGCACTGATTGCCCTGGTGTGTTTTACTCATGTGCGATGTCATATATATAAAAGGACGGAAAACACCCTGAGATTTTATTAGCGATAAACCGGGGCTCCCTCATTACCCTTTTTTCAAAATGCATGTATTTCCTTGTAGCTTTGCAACCCTCTGAATCCTTGACTAACAACACATAAGTCGGCTGTTGCAATGAATGCAACATCACCACCTGGTATTAATGCTATTAGAAAATGGACATGGATTACATTACAAACCTTATAAAAGTATCATAAAAAATTAAAGAATGTGTTTGTACAAATTTAAAGAAGAGGTTATCCATAAAAAAGTAAAGGCATTAATAAAACTAAGAAATGACCTATATTATCCTTAGTCATAATTCTGTTTCTATATTCTTTAGTAGAATTGGGATTCAATCCCAGACGCCAATATAGGATGAGAAAAATATATTGCTTCATTCGCAATTCTCACTGTGATTGCTCTTGTGCTCCCAAATACAAGAACCGGGTGTTCAACCTGATTATGGTCCTTTTTGTTCAAGCTGCATATGGGTTCCTTCACATTTGCGTTAATGTAGTTGAAATTGGATGCATGCCAGTCCCCATTGTTATTCACATTTGTTGTATTCACTAGTAACTCCCCATTGTTATTACATCCCCCCCCCCCCCACCCCCCAATTCATAACGAGGTTTAGCCCTTGCCTTCCCCGATGCGAGCTGGATTTGAACCCAAGTCACTCAGTACCGTGCCAATTGATTTTTATCTTATTGAAATGGATTGGGGACTCGATTGGGCTACTGGGTCTGAAATGAAAGAGAGTTGATGTTGGTTGGAGGTTTTCTGGTGGGATTTTGAACAAGGACTTGGTGCCTACTCAAGCGACCTTTTATTTGTTGACTTGTCTGGTCGACGCGTTTATGACTTCAAAGTTATCCAGTCGAAAAGTAAACTTGTATAATTTTAATATTCAATTCTTGCAGTGAACTCTTTTTTCTTTCTGCCGGAAATGTTCAAGAGCATCATGGAAAGCAACTTCATCTTTTTCAATATTCTATTCAAATAATATTGCTAGTTTTTTCACATCTTTTGAAGATTGAATTTAAAGATAATTCACTTTTTACAGATTTGAATCTTCCATGTCCAAAGATGATTGACATAGTTGTTCCTTCAATTATGGTCCGTGGGTCACTGAAGCCTGTTGATGCCTCACTCGTCGAACTAGCAGGTGCATTTCTCTTGTAGTATTGTTGGATGAAGGAGTTTACTTTGTCTAGATTATAAACAAGTCATTCATTAAAAAAAAAAAAAAGAAGTTACCTGCACTGATTGCTCTGGTGTATTTTACTCATCCACAATATCATATATATAAAGAATGGAAAACACCCAGAGAATTTATTAGAGATAAACTAGGGCTTCCTCATTACCCTCTTTTCAAAATGCTTTGTTTTCCTTGTAGCTTTGTCCTTGACCACCAATTAAGAAAACATAAGTTGGCTGCTACAATGAACGCAACTTCACCATCTGGTATTGATGCTATTAGAAAATGGTCATGGTTTACATTACAAAACTTATAAAAGTATCTTAAAATATAAAAGACCCTGTCTGTTCAACCTGATTGTGGTCCCTTTTGTTCAAGCAGCATATGAGTTCATTGGCATTTGCGTTATTGTTTTTTTAAAATGGACGCGTGCCAGTTCTTTTGTATTTGATATTACTCTATTAATGCTGGGCTACAAAATAGTGGTAGCCCTACCCTTCCTCAATACGGGCAGGGTTTAGACATAAGTGATGCATTTGAAACCTAATAAAAAGAAAGTAAAGAAGCCGCTAAAAAGAATCATCCAAAGAACGAGAAGAAAAATCCAACGAAAGGAAGAGTGGGTTTAGACAAGTACAGAACTTGACAATTTTATTCAATTTATATAAAAAAATTGTTTAAAATTTAGAAAAATAACATATAAATTCTAAAATCCTAACTAGAACAAACAATTAAGCTTGTAGTTCACTAAATAAAATATTCAGCAATAACTAAATTAAGCCTAATAAATAAATATAGTTAAAATCTAATAACACAAGGTTAGACTTTCATTTGTCATTATAGATCATACGGATGTGAATTATATCTTAAGTCTAATGTCCATTTCTCTCGGTTGGAAGAACTGACTTCATCAAGAGTAGTTCAAGACATCTTTGTTAATGCTCTCAAAGATGAGGATTACGTTGTGATATCTCTGTGGTAATTCAAGTATAATATGAATTTAGTCACCTAACTCATATTGGAATTTGTTGAGCTTCGCCATTCCTAGTAAAAATGACTTGTGCATTCAAAGTAGCATTAACACACACACACACATATATATATATTGTCAATGAGCATCGATGATATGTTGTGTTTTATATATAATGAGGGCTTTCATGTCAAAAGTACAACTAATATAAAGGTTTGATGACAATTTAATTATATAAATATTTGATTCAATCATTTACATCACCTTGAATGATTTGACATTTCTTGTTTGCAATTTAGTTTTCAAAGATATCGTTCAAGTCTAGTTTGTATCATGAAATAATCTCTAACATTAAATATATTTTGATATTTATGTAAATTAACTTAAAATTTATATTGTTCATTACTTGCTTTAATTTGTTCATTAATCTCAAAATGTAAATTATGAACTCCAAATGCAAAACACTTAGTTGAATCAAACATTATAGCTTGTGGAGGAATGAGAGAAAAATCTACAAGTTGTTTTAGGTTTATAACTATGAACTTTATATGATTAAGGGTATAAAATATGAGAAACATTATCTGAAACCTAAGTAAATATGGTTTGAACACAAACTAATAAACTATGATTATTTTTATATACCTCATCATGTATAGGGTTAAAGGTTAGCGAGTTTAACATGTTACTTAAAAACCTACTACATTCTGATTGTCAAGTATAGGACATAAGGTATTAAGGAGCTCGAGTGGACAAATATTTAGAAACTCTTGTAACATTACGTTTACTTCTTAAGAATTCTTCACTAAAATGTCTTTAAAATGTCCTTAGCCACTAAAATAGTTTCATTATATTCTTTAGTAACCTTTTTTTCCAGATTCATTTGAACTTATTGTGTTAAACTTCTATTTTTTCACATCCTCTTCATCTAGTTTACTAAAGTCCTATACTCACACACAATAGTTTTTCTTTTCATCTATATTCATGTTCTTGGGAGACTAAGGATTTAAAGGAACAATTGACTAAGATATGATCGAAACCTTGACATTTAACATTCTGAATTTTTAAACTCATTCTAGACATTTGATTGATGATTCATTTTCCTTTATTTATTTAATTTTAAATAAATTTAGGCACTACTAGGATTAGATTTATAGGGGAAAGCACTTAACAAAGACCTATTATTTTTTTAACGAAGACTTAAAAGAGGTAATATGAAGATCCTTATGTTTTGTCCATTGACTCTTTTTAAACAACTCATAATCTTACATTATAATATAAGTTTGGTCAAGATTGAAAACCCCAATAAGCACGACTCTTTTCCTAGAATCACCATTCAAACCTTTACAAAATCTCTTTTAAACCAAATAGGTTGAGAAATTTTTTAACATATTTTTTTTCTAGATGCGAGGAAATCTCATTCTTTGAAAACTGTATTTTATAGGTCTAGATAAGCGAGTAAACCCAGATTATTCTAGACTCTAATAAAAGATGCACATCTTAATTTGAACTTGAGAACTGTTGTGCAGATCATAAATCCTCTGTTATCATATTACATCCCTTGAAGACTTTAAACGTATATTGCTAGATCCTTAAGAGTAAATAATTAAGAGTAAATGATTAATAATCATACACAATATCACAAGCAAAAACTCAAAATTAATCGAGAGGACTAGATATCTCCGATGAACCGGGTTAATATGCAAAAATCGGGTTAATATGCAAAAATGGAGTTAATATGCAAAAATAAGAGGAATAAAGTGCCAAATTGAAACTTTTTTTTTTTTTTTACAAATCACAAAAGGCACTATCAACTACAGCTTTGAATAGCTGATGTAATACTAGTTTAATAAAATTCAAAGAATAAAAAAGTTGAGTGATTTACCAGCGAAATTGCTTGATGATAGTGATAAACCACTCGAGTGGTGCCTCGACCAACTGCTGACGTCAACTTCTACTCCTATCATTCTCTGTAGTTTCGGTTATGGTGTAATTAAAACTGTACTTTTCTGGTCTGAATTATTAGCTCCACAAGCAATTAAGATTGTGAAATCAGTAAAATGCTTCATTGTAACCTATGTTTTTTGTTTACATATTCACTACCAACATATATCATTTAAGTATTATCTATATCTCAGGAAAAAAAAAAAACTTGTATGTGCTGTCAGTTGTTATTGTGCAATTATGAATGTTAGTTTCATAATAATTAAGGTTCAGAACTCTAAAATCTTCAGAGTATATTACTGATCGTTTTTGCAACCAAAACTGTATGTTTCATAAATTTCACTTTAAATTAGTTAATTTAAATCTAAAATTACTTGTTTGTGTATCAGAAAGAAACGTGGCCGAAGGCCAAAACAAGCAAAGGAACTACACACTACTCCTCCGGGGCATAGAGCCACCAATATAATAATAATAATAATAATAATAATCCCAGCAGGAGGCTTGAACATAAACTGAGAAGGGCCAGAAGGCTTGAACTTTCCTCACCCCCATTTGCTAAATAATCTGCGCGGCCATTGCCATTGCCGTTGCCATTGCGATGAACATACTGAACGTGACCTGACCTCTGATGGAGCAACTCCACCACCCTCCCAGATGCATCAGCTACCAGCGGAGGAGTGGGCATGTACGGGTGGCACTTACCATGTACGCGGCAGAATCTGCCTCCGAGACCCAATTATTAAAATGTATGAAATTGAGGGGGGAATTATGTTAAGAAACAACACTATTGAGTTCTTTACTTATACTTGATTTTTTAGAAAATGATTTTTAATTATTTTCATCATCATGTTAACTAAATACTTATTTAGATTTTATCCCTTAAATTGTTAACACCAAGGAGGTGTTTGAGAATACAGTAACAATTGTTTTTCAAACTATTTTTTCACTTGAAAATACATCAAAATAATATAATAATATAAAAATAATAATTAAATAAATCTTTTTTTATGAAATACTATATAGAATATAATTCCAAACATCTTAGATAAGGAGTTAATACTTTTTTACAGCAATAATTAATTAATGCATAGTAGTAATGGTTATAGCCATGTAGATCCTATGAATTTGCAAGAGTAGCATTGATCAGGTCTTGTTTATTATAAAAATTTTTCTTAATTTGTTTTATATCTATTTATTTTATTTTTAATTGGGGAAAAAAATATAGAAAAACATGTTTAATAAATACAAAACTCTTAAAGTAGAAAACAAAGGTTTTGACGAAAACATGTTTTTTTATTTTTTTAAAAATTATTTTTGACATCAACATATTAAAATTATATAAAAACATAAAAAATAATTAATTTAAAATAAAAAATAAAAAATAAATTTAAAAACGCTTTGAAAAGCACTCCTAAATGAACCAAACACCACTTTTGTGTATTTTCAAAAAAATTAGTCTCATTTTCATTCATTGAACATTTTTTTTCTATTTTCAACTTATTAGAATGTTTTTATTGAAAATTAAATTGTTTTTATCCTAATTAAACAAGAATTTGAGGTTTTGAATTCATATTGGAATGGATAGCCACTAAAAGAGAAGAATCCAACCATGTTAGTCAACCATCTGAAAGAAACATGCGAAGTTCCTACTATCAAATCATTAAGGTACGAGATTTCTTTCTTATTTTGTTTGCTTTTAGTAACCTATCGTATAAAGTACACTTCTGTGTTTTAAGTGTTTTTTTTTTAATTTTTTCAAAAATATTAAATTGATATTTTTTTAGTGTTTTATAATAGTTTTATGTGCTAAGGCTAAAAATTAAAAACAAATCTGAAAAAAAGAAGAAGATTATTTTAACATATTTTTAAGCAAAAAACTATTTAAAAAAATCATTTTACACCACAATTTCAAATACTCTTTAAATAAGATAATATTTCTTAACATAGTTTTTAATTTTTTTCTTTCTTTAATTTTTCTTTAAGATCTTTGTTCTTTCACTTGTTGTTTTAATTGTTTAATATTGTATTTTGACATGCGTTTCAAAAATATATTTTTCTAAAATAAATATATCAAATTTATGTTTTATTTTAATAGTTTTAATGTACTAGTTAAAAAGAGTTGTTTTAATAGTTTTATATTTATATTCTAAAATCATCATATTTAGTGAATTTGTGGGGTAATATATTGCGTACTCACAAGTATAATTTCTTCCATAATGCTCGTGACTTCTTTTGTTAAAGAATATGGGAGGAAATTGACAGGGAGTAAGTATGTGTATATGTATATTTTATAAGAGTATGTAATAACTAAAATTTTATTGTTTTATTTAGACATGTAAAATATTTTTTTTTTAAATAATTTTATTTTAAATAAAAAAAATAAATCAAGTTAGCTGCACGTAACCCATAACAGGGGAATGAAAAGGCTCCAGGTAATTTTTCAAAAGTAGTAATGATGATTTTTGCATTGTTGGATATGCTTGCCTTTGGACCACTTGACAGCTACGCGTAAGAGATCCAAACAACGGGCATTTTTTTTTTTTCCATTTAATTTCTGGTAATAACGCTAAGAACATAAGATTTCTCTTTCAAGGGCGACGACTTTGGAGAAAATTTATCTGTTTGACTATCAGTTCCGGCCGAGACGAATTGAGATAATCTGAAAACCAATAGAATTGTTGATGGGATGGAGATTTGAAATCAAATATTAGAGTTTAATCTGTCTACACAATGCAGCATTTCTTCCTCAAAAGTCTCTGCATGCGTCCTGCTTTTGACATCCGATTACCATCCAAATGGATGGTAACAAAAAATGTGTGATCGGATTCCACACCAAGATTTTCAATTTTCAAAATCTTTTGCTTCCACCTAGAAACAAGCACTTCCTCTTTACTTGCATGGATTGAATAACGTTTTACCACTTATTTAATTGATGGGTCCTTGAGCCGAACTTAAACGTGATTGCGTGTTGGGAATCCCACACCACCACCACCACCACCAACATTTGTGTGTAAATCCACAGATCCTTTTCCTGGTTGCCAGCCGTTCATAAGGCAACAGTATTATTATTCATGGAATATTATATGTACTGTATTTTCAATTACGTGACAAAGCAATGGACCCACTTCAGCTTAAAACTAGTCTTTGGTTTCTCTGTAATGATGGTCTGAGAAATCCCATATTATGAATTTGCAGAACTCTTGAATAAACGACTGTTTGCTGTGTAGACTGTAGATTTTTCTTCGTGCTGTTTCAGGAATAATCTATCTTTATTTAACAGTAATGAAAGAACGAGTCCACAAAAACTTCTACTCCCTCGGAATGGTAAGCCGAGATTCTGTTCTTTTCCCGTCCACGTTCCTGCACGGTGGTAAGAGCTCGGATCGAATCTTACCTCTTGACAACCCAAGGATAAAATCCCAGACAACTGATTATAATTTTCACAGCAAACTGAAAACGATGGTCATTAGCGTGCGTATTTAATTCACTTTGAAAATTCATAGACTCCCCTGATGTTTACTCTTAGAAGGGAGCAAGAACAAGCTACACCCACCCACCAGTCTACATTTATCATCAATGCAAGTGGGTTTCCAGCTCATGTTGAAATAAATAGCCCACTATGGTGTATTAGATGCAAATACCTTAATCTTCGATTTTTTTAAATAATATTCTGTACCATCGGCAGAAAAAAGACGTGGATATTAATTTTAGGACACATATATCGACTTTATTATATAATATAGTAAAAGAATTAGGGTTTTCCCCCACCTCGCTACTTTGCTGTTTATACGAAGAGAGAGGCCCATTAATTACTAACCGTGCATCGTAAAAACAAATATATCATCAAATAATTCTTATTTTTTAAATACAAGAATGAAAAAACAGAAGCAGTCATAAAAAACAGGGACAAAGCCCATGTACAATGCTGCCACGCAAGCTGTGGGTGCTTGGGAGCATGTGGCTATGATTTTTTGGAGTCAACAATAATGCAAATTCATTGGTCTAAGCAACCAAAATTGATGGTTGAAAATAATAATTCTACACTTGCTTTCATGGCTGCTACGGCATTTATGTTTGCCGCAGATCACTCTCCCTCCCAACCTCCCTTGTAGTTATTTTCTTCCTCTATATCCGTATTTCAATGTCATTGGCCTTCGGGTCCCTGGACATTCCAAAGAAAAATTAATACCAACATTCCCTTTATTTTAAATTATTTCCTATTTAAAAAAGGAAATAAAAATAAATATAATCACCAAGGAGGAAAAATCATATGATACCGATATATATACCACTCAAGCATCATAAATACCATTGTACACAGCAAATGAGATCCGTAAATATTGTATTAACTTCAAGAGCAAAACGTAATTAAGCAACCTTCACATATAAGCCTGCTTCACTTTTGAAGATATTAAGCTATTCTATTTGCTCTCCGTCGTCGACGAGTTATAATTTTGTTTTTTTTTTAAGAAATATAAAATATACAAGCTACTTCGATATATAAGAAATATAAAATATACAAGCTACTTCGATATATATATATATATATATATATATATATATATATATATATATATAATTATAGTGAAATAAAAAATTTCATGTAAATATCTAGTTAAACAAATTGATAATCACTTGTATAAATAAATGGAAAAAAAAAATACTCATTAACAATAAAAAAAAATTAAAAGAATTGAGTGGTGATCAATGATTAAGGACGTGCCAATAAATAATTTTTATTTAAAAATTCAAAAGACAAGATAAGAACACCAAAACATATAGGATGACCTTGACAATTACATAAATACTAGTGTAAGAGTAGAAAAATACCTCACAGTGCAAGGTTTTATTTTTAATTTTTTTCTTAGATTAAAAACATACTTCAACCTAACATGAATAAAAAAAAAAACAAAAACCTCATTCAACAACCTTTTTTTTTTTTATCTTGGAGGCAAATAAGTTTTAAGAAGCTTATGGGAAATAAAATAAAAAATCTTGTTTAACAACTTTAAATTTTGTTGATTTAGAAGGTAAATACATATTTTTATTGTGTGAAAAATAAAAAAAAATACACAAACACAATTATACAATCTTTCAATGATCGATGGATTAATGAAAATGACCAAGTCACCCCAACTTTGTAACATAATTTTTTCCCATCCAAGGGAAAATATATAATTTTATTATATCAATTCGTGATATTTTGTTTTTGTTGCTAAAAAAAAACTCCCATGCCCTAGAGTTCATGTTAATTGATGCCTATTTTCTTTTCTTTTTTTAAAAAAATGGGTTGATTGTTGTTTTTACAAGTATGTGCTTAATATTACGGTATTTTTTAAAAATATTTTTTTATTTAAAAACACATCAAAATATCTTTTTATTTTTAAAATTAGATCATCAAAATTATAGAAAATACCAATAACATATCGATTTTATGACTTTTCAAGTTAAATGCACTTTTAAAATGCATCAAAAAGTAAAAATTAAGTCATTTACAAACACACTTATTCCTACCAATGACCAGTAGGAAAAATAATATATTAAATCTTAAGATAAGACTACGAAAAACAATGGAGTCTAAAGAAGAAAAGTAACTCCATCCTTAGTCACCAATTCCAAGCTCTGTCAGGAAAAGGCAGGGCAGCAACGAAGGTTCCTTTCAAGAACTCATAATGGACGGCAAATATGAAAATTACCTCTGCTTCTTCGTTATCGTCAAGCCTGATTTATTGGATCTCAGCATTTATTCTGTATTTTCATTGATTTTACCTCATAGGTCATCACCCTACCACGTCACATTTAGTATTATATTTCAAAAATATATTTTTTTAAATAATTTTATTTTTTTGATATTTTTAAACCTATAAAATTAATTAAAATATATGTATACCATTCCAAACACGCTGCATTTCAAAAAATAATCCGGTGCCGTGTGGCTATGCAAGTCGTGTATTTGGCAGGAAAAATCCTGACCTTGAGTTTGGGTGCTGAGGGAGGCAAGTGTTTTTAGTCTACTTTCCTCAAATAGAAAATGCACCGTGTCTGATCGGGAAGTGACTGGAAGATTTATAACGAATAAACAGTTACTTTCATATACTTTGATTTCCTCGGAAAATCAATTCAAGAAAATAGACCAAAATCTATCTTGAGATGTTGATGTTTTTTAGAACCCTTCTCTTCTTCAAAGTCTTGCTAAGAATCAATGGAGCTCGATCCGTGCTCTAAGAATAGAAATGTCCAGGCTCGTATGCAGCACGCCGTCTACTAGCATTCGTAAGCCACACTTTTGCTCTGGTGTTGCGGGAGAAAAACTCGAAACAATTCATTACATGGATACGTTTTAATGGGGACAATAAATATATCTTCATTACATGAATGAAACCTATATGATCAATATAAGAAAAAACAATAATTCGTAGAGAGAAGGTGGATTGGTAGATCACTATATTAGAATAGATACCTTTTAAATACGAATATTTCTTGGTAAAATACTATTACATTTACTCAATTAATTAGGGAATGTAATGTCTTGAACTATTGAATCTTTTATGTAAATTAAGACAATAATATTCATATAGTTTCCTCCATAAGGTTTTCTTTAGTTCTCGTAAGTGTTTTTTTTTTCTTTTTTGCTTTTAATAACTTTTAATTTCATTAATGCCTTGGATAATTAGCCTTTCAAATTTCTTAAGAAAATTATCACATTTCTCACTTTTATATATAATATCTTCTAAAAGTATTTTGCTACACTCTATTTGGTAAATATAAATATAAAAATCCATTAAGAGAAATCCATTAAGAGCACAACTCGTCGTTTTGATGCTATTGTTTTTACCTTTTGACCATGAAAGTAAGCAAAGAGTCATATTTTCTAGTGTTATTGATAGGTCCCAGTCAAAGCTATAAACAATTCGTGAGATAATTCTTTTTGGAGTGAGAATAAACCACAGTGATTTGATTTTAATAATTGCCTGCCTTCTTCATGCATAATTGCAGAATATAAATACAAGGAAATAAATGAATTCATAAGGAAATAACTGACTTCTCCTAAACGTTCTACCCACAACTGACTCCACCAAATAACTGATTCCTAGCATTTCCCACTATCAATACCCTCAAGCACTTGACTCGGCAACAATTGTCTTATCAGTTATCAAAAGTGTTTAGTGACTTAAAAAAAATTGAGTTGTTGGAGGGTGAAATTAAAAATATATACATATTTATTTTAAAAAATAAATGAATTGAATCATTCTAGGTTAACGTGTCAAACTCATTACTCAAATTGACCTAATTAGAATAACCTCGTAGAGAGAAAAGTAAAAAAAATAAAAATGATTATGAAGTTCACTTAAAAAAGCATTCACTCTAAAAAGGACTAAGAAATAAATAGAGTTAACTCGGGGCAAAATATAAAATTTATAAAATTGATCGTAAGACTGAGATAATCATATAGAAAGTGCATTAAAAATATTTATGAAATCCAATTTCTAGCTAACTCAATGATGAATGATGAAATGATAAAAAAACAATAAAAACAACAATTCATGTCAACCTGAATTAAGCAATTAAATATGCAACCTTAGTTATAAAACCATAATAAATTCATAAAAATAAAATAAAAAAATTATGAAGCCTCGTGTCCAACAAATCCAATGTTAAAAATTGAAATAAAAAATAATAATTCATGAGACCAATATATAATCCAACATAATGAGAAAAAAAAAAGAATTATAATTCTCATAGTAACTTAATATTGAATAATAAAACTAATAAAAATAGAAAAAAAGGTTGTTAAATAGAGAAAAAAGGAAAAAAAAACAAATGAACATGCAAATTATAATTAAACCAAAGAGTTAAGATAATGAATTTAGCCTTGAGATTATTAGAATTGTTTGGTACAAGTTATAACCAATTATTTTTGCAGGATTATAAACATATATTGAAGAGAAGAGAGTAACACCCATAGACATTGGATAAAAGGTAAGCATAAGATATAAAGCAATGTATATGATGTATTTAGTTGTAGAATTTTGGATCAAAACAAGAAACAACAACAAGAAGTATTTAGTTTATTATTATATGGTCATAATAGATTTATTTTATGATTTTCTCATTTAAAATATATTAAAATAATATATATTTTTTACAATTCTTATATTGACACATTTAGTATTGATTTAATTATTTTAAAACAAAAACTACCACAATTTTAAACAAGTATTTAGTTTATTATTATATGGTCATAATAATAACAATAAAAAAAGTAGTTTACATAGAGCTGTTAGTAAAAAGAAAAAAAAGAGAAGTTATTGGTGTATTTCGACGGATGGATTTACCTTCTTGCAGGTTATATTTTTTCTTTTACTTGTAAACGTTTTGAATTTCTACCATTTTATCTTTTAAATTTAAAGCTTATCTCAAAATTATTTATTATTCTAACATAATACTATCCTGTTAAAAGTGATCTAATTATATTAGATTTTTTTTATACACATACATACATACATATATATACAAAATTATATTAGTCATTTCTTGTGATATATATATATATATATATATATCACAAGAAATGACTAATATAATTTTGTATATATATATATATAGAATTTCCCAACCACTTCTATCTATACAGGAGATTAGGGATAAAAACAAAAATTTGAAACACAAAATTATCCCTATATCAATTAATTTTCAGAATTCAGAGTTGAAATTGAGAAAAAAATAGACAACATTAATTCTGTTTACTTTAATAAATTTGGTTAGTTAAATATTCATAGGCTAGAAAAAAAGATATAGTTTACAAGCTTTTACGCAAATCTCACTTAACACACACACACACACACACACACATAATGATTGTTTAAGAATATGATTGATATTGTTTTTGAAAAAAAAATTTATTTAAAAATATATTAAAATGATTTTTTTTATTTTTTAAAATTATTTTTGATATTAATATATGAAAATAATTTAAAAATATAATTTTTTTTTAATTTAAAATAAAAATTAAAAAAATTCTTAAAAAAAATTCAGAAACATTTTAAAAAAACAGTGTCAAAGCAAATATTAACGGAGACTCATTCATTACATGTCTAATTCATTATAAACAGCGCCAGTCTGGGTTCAAGTGCCAGATTACTAACGTTGTTAGAATTTGTTTTGCTAAGGAGGTCAAGAGTCAAGACAAAAGACGGTATCCTCTGATAGCACTGTTTTTTGTTTTTTATTTTAATTTCTGAGGCACATGTATGCTCACGCGCAGTGGCGATTACACGCGGTCACGGAGTCATCCATCCTGTCAAAGACAAGTTCGATTTCGGCACACCACTCTCTCTCTCCCTCTCTCTCTCTGCTTGCTGATGGGTGGACCACTCCTTTTCTGAGTTGTTAGCATTTAATAACTTCAACTACTTTTCTTCTTTTTTTATGTGCCTGTCTTTGTTAACATAATTTTTATACCCAGCCTGTTCGGTTTTTTTTTTTTTTTTTAAGGCCACCAGATGACGTGTCTTTTCATTTTTATTTAGAAACATACAAGCGAATTAGTCCGTGCGCTTAGTTTTTTTTTTATTTTTTTAAAAATTTAATTGATTTTATGTATTTTATATTTTATTAATGTAATATTTAATAAATAAAAGTATAATTGATAAAATCTATTAGAAATGGTTTTTTTTCCACTACAAAGAGATTGACTATTGTTGCTACTAAAATTCATTTTATAAAAACGTTTTAAAGATTTATTTTATCATAAATATTATATACATAATTAATATTTTAATCATTATTGGTTATAATATCAATAACACCATAACTATTGCTAAAAAAATTAATTTTTTTATTTATAAGATTTATTTGTCATATTATTATATTAGAAGTATTTGAAAAAATTTATCATCAACTATGATTTTATTTTCAAAGAATAAATAGGTTATATATATATAAGGATGTTAATATTAAACAAATATAAAAATATATATCTAGCCTATAGTAAATATGAAAATTTGAAAATTAAATAGAAAAAATTAATAATATTGGAAATAAAGTAAAATTGGAAAGAAAAACGAATAGCATATATATATAAATATGAATAAAAATAAGAACTATGCAAGAAATATGCATAAGGAATAAATAAACCAAAATAAAATACTACATTAAAAGTATAAGGGATAAAAAAAAACATATGTAATAAATTTAATTTAAAGGACAAAATTGAAATAAATCCCAATATTGAAATTTCATAATCCGAACTAAAACCAGAAATTAAAAGAATTGGGACCGAAATGAAACTTAAAGACGTAATTTATTTGCATGGAAAGATAAAATTGAAAGAAATCAAACTTTGACACCGAAATTATTAAGGATTGATGACAAATTTGCTTGGAAGGATAAAATTGAAATAAATCAAAACTTTGATACCAAACAATATTAAGGATTTCGGGCCAAAACGCAAAATTAAAAGCACAAGGACCGAACTGCAACTCCTTTATATAATTACTTTGAATTAAATGATGAAATTAAAACAAATCAAAACTTATATAATTGCAATCAGGGACAGCAAAATAAAATCGAACGTTCAGGGACTGAAATGAAATTTGACAAAAAACAGCTGTGCTGACGTCAGCTTGACAGGGAGGAGAGAGAAATGAGGGGGGAAATTTAAACGACCAATTGCGACCTCTTCGGACACCATAAAAATACACGCGCCGCTCCATGTGGAAGAGAGCATGGCGGAACATCATTTTAGACTCCGGTTGGGCATTTTTAGACGTCGTATGATGCTGCACGCGCTGTTCGAATAACGCGTGAGGGTGGAAATGAACGGCGCGTTCGGTGATGCGCTAACAGTAAACCGGCGCGGAAAAAAATAAAAAATTAGCTAATTATCGTATCGCCCCGCCTAGTTATCTCTTTTGTCCTTATCGAGGGTTAACATCATTATTTCACTGTTCAAAGAAATATTAAAAAAAAACCCGAACGGATGGACCGGACCGGATCAAATCGAAAACGCTCAATGACAGTTGAGCCCCTCAGGCCAGTGTGTTTTTTTGTCATTTTTAAGGGACAATAGAGTCATTACACTGTTCATGGATGGAAAAAAAAAGGTAGACGAACTCGAGCGGCTCACATAGACAAATTATGAGTCCACAGTGTTTTATGTGTGTACAGTGATTGAACAGTGAATTGCCGATCTGTCTTAGCTATAAGGTAATAAAATATTAAATAAATAACTTACTTTTCTTTTAAAAAATCTATCCATAGTGTTAATGAGGTCGGTTGATTAAATATATTAAAATATAATGAATAGGAGGAATGAAAGAAAAGGATGCATCTCTCTCTCTCTCTCTCTCTCTCTCGGTTTGTCCCTCGGAAGCTGCTTTTCACCTTTTTCTTCGGGCATCAAAGATGTGAATACACGAAAAAAAATTAAAAATTTAATTGTTTTTTTTTGCACATCTGTCTCCTTTTATCTTCATCCAGTCAAAGTTACAGGCTTCACTTTCAAAAAGTCAAACTAACCACTTGAGGAAGCTTAAAAATCTTACCAAGTGTCGTTGCGGGCTTGTGTAACTGTAATGGATTAAGATAGACTGCTTTTTTTTTTCTTTTAATTTAGAAACTGATTTTTAAATGATTTTTTTAATTAATATTTTTTTTTAAATATTATTTTGATAGGATGATATTAAAAAAAAATTTAAATAATAAAAATAATATTATAATATATTTTAAAATAAAAATATTTTTAAAAATAATTAGTACTAATAATATAAAACCAAACCACTGTACCAAACGAGCTCTAATGGTATAAGACCACGAAAACTCTACGAGTTTAGCGATAGGCAAATGAAACAAGAAGCAGAGAGGAAAAACCCAACAAGAAAAAGAAGACCACAAGTAAAATAATAATAATCGCAGACTATCCTTCTCTTTTCCTTTTTCTCTCATTCAAACCGCGTAGAAGCAGAGGCTCGACGTAATATTCAAAGTCTAACATGTTGGGTCTTACATGAACTCACCAAATACAAAGCAAGACTTCTTCTCTTTCAAACGTTAAACCTTAACCCTTTTGTCTTCTTTCTTTGTATCTTAAATACTTGCATTAACCAACATTTTCATAACCATACATAAATTTACTTGTTTTCTTTCGCTTCCCTGTGAAGCCAACGGCCTTTTAAGCTTTCAATTCATTTTTGTTCTGCATATTTCAGCTTGTTTGAGCTTTCTTGGCTGTCTTGCCTTTTTGTTTAATTGATGTAGGATTTCCTCTGGGACCAAACAAGAAGGGGTTGTTGCTATGTTGTCCAGGTTTTATCTTGTTCTTTTTCTTTTTTTACTCTTTTCTGGGCCTTTTGAAGCTGTTGCCGGAATCCATGACCATAGAAAGAATGTTAAATCCAACATCTCTACTCTTGCCGGCATCGAATTGCCCGAACACATGAGCTTCAATGCAGTATCTTCCTCAGCAACAAACACAGGTTGTAACCTGGACACTTCGAAGAAAGCCAAAAAATCACAGACAATAGTCTCACAAGAAGGTTTTGAACTTCTTGAAGATGACGACGGCGACGACGGCGGCGAAGGAGAAGAGGAAAAGGAGGTTAAACAGACAGTCAAACTCCACTTGAAGCACAGGTCAAAGGATAGAAATTCTGGGGGCAAAGAATCTTTCATGGAATCCACAAACCGGGATTTGGCTAGAATTCAGACTCTGTACACGAGGATCATTGAGAAGAAGAACCAAAATGACATTTCCAGGCTAAAGAAAGATAAGAAGCAGCCGAAAAAGCAAATCAAGACGGTTGTTGCACCGGCATCGCCTGAATCTTACGGAACTGGGCTTTCCGGGCAGCTCATGGCGACTTTGGAGTCAGGGGTGAGTCTTGGCTCTGGAGAGTATTTCATGGATGTGTTTATCGGTACCCCTCCTAAACACTACTCTTTGATTCTTGATACTGGTAGTGACCTTAATTGGATTCAGTGTGTTCCTTGTCATGATTGTTTTGAGCAAAAGGGACCTTATTATGATCCTAAGGAGTCTAGTTCCTTTAGGAATATAGGTTGCCATGATCCTCGGTGTCATCTGGTTTCTTCTCCTGACCCTCCCCAGCCTTGCAAGGCTGAAAATCAGACATGCCCTTATTTCTATTGGTATGGTGATAGCTCTAATACAACCGGTGATTTTGCACTTGAAACATTCACGGTTAATCTCACATCGCCCACCGGCAAGTCAGAATTTAAGAAAGTGGAGAATGTTATGTTTGGTTGTGGTCATTGGAATAGAGGCTTGTTCCATGGAGCTTCCGGATTGTTAGGACTTGGGAGAGGACCTCTTTCATTTGCCTCTCAGCTTCAGTCTCTATATGGTCACTCGTTTTCGTATTGCCTGGTTGACAGAAACAGCGACACTAATGTTAGCAGCAAGTTGATTTTCGGGGAGGATAAGGACCTCCTGAATCACCCAGAATTGAATTTTACTACATTGGTTGGGGGCAAAGAAAATCCAGCAGACACATTTTATTATGTTCAAATAAAATCGATCATGGTTGGAGGAGAATTGCTTAATATCCCAGAGGCCACTTGGAATTTGACCTCGGATGGTGTTGGGGGTACAATTGTGGATTCCGGTACCACACTAAGTTATTTCGCAGAACCAGCCTATCAGATTATAAAGGATGCATTTGTTAAGAAGGTGAAGGGCTATCCAGTTGTAAAAGATTTTCCAATTCTGGATCCTTGCTACAATGTCTCTGGTGTTGAGAAAATAGAGCTGCCCGATTTCGGCATTCTGTTTGCTGATGGAGCCGTCTGGAATTTCCCCGTCGAGAACTATTTCATCAGGCTTGATCCGGAAGAAGTTGTTTGCCTGGCAATTTTGGGGACTCCTCGATCCGCTCTTTCAATAATAGGCAACTATCAGCAGCAAAATTTCCACGTTTTGTATGACACCAAGAAGTCTAGGCTGGGTTATGCACCGATGAAATGTGCAGATGTATGACATCCTACTAGAATTTCCAAATGGTAGGAAACAAACTGTATACACGGTGCCTGGGAGGGATATTTTTTTTAATTATTTTTATTTCCTTCAAAAGTAGGGGATAAATTCATTTTTTCTTTCTTTCTTTTGGGGTTCAGATAATTATACTCAATGTGATCATAGCTATCATAAACATGACCACAAGCTGTCTTACAAAAATGTATTATTGCAATTTAACGAATCTCTTTTAGAAGTTAATTTAGCGTTATCTTTTCCTAATTGCTGTATAACTGAGAACGTTTCTTTTACAAATGACTTGTGTGATTTACACCAGAAGATCATCGGCGGCTCATTCCTGTTCTGCAATCAGGCATTCTGTGCTGGGACTTCATTATTCACTGGTTGCTCAAGGACTAATGCCCCCTTCCCCACCAACCCCAGTATAAGAAATATTATTAAAAATAGGAAGAGGGGTACACTGGCTGTTTCCTAATAATGTTGTTCTACCATAAAAGGAGCACCAAAAGTCGTCAACCTTTTTAGGTATGTCATTTGAACAGTGAATACAATATGCGTAGAAAGGGTCAATGTTTTGCTGTGTCCCCTTATTTCTTAATGACGGTGCACTAATCCTGCCTCCAAATGCTTTGACGGTAGCTTTGGTTGAATAAACAGGTTTTTGGAAGGAAATAATTGTGCTTAGAGGTAGAAACTTTAGGTTTAACCTCAAGTTTAAGTTCATTGCCTTACAGTTTTTCCTCCAACATGTTTTTCAAGGCCATTAACTGCAAGTTCCATTTTCTATATGGTTCACCAGATCCAGGTTCAAACCCAAGACCTATCCCCATGAGGAAGTGAACAACATTCGTCTAAAATTAAACTAAAAGAATTATGATCTTACAATTGAGGCCTGTGTGTATTCTTCTCAGAGAAGTAAGGAAATAAGTTGCTGATAAACTATTTATTTGATTCTTTTCAAGCTAGCTGCTTCTTTTGACTTGAACATCTTGTTTCAAAACTGATGATCCATTCATGACATGAACATGAACTTCAACAAAGAATAGTCTATATTTGATTATATATTAAAAAAATAACTGCTAAAAAAGCTTGAATGCAGCAACTTTGCCCATATGAAGGGCGCTAGTTCTTGAATCTTCTTTTCATAGCCTTCATTACTTGTTTTGCAACGTGGCTCATCACCAGTATAAACTATAAAGGGCTATAGATGTGGCATTACTTTGACGTGGAGCAGAATAGCATATATTGGTTGTTTTCCTAACGTTTTCCTGTCGCTGTAATTGGAGAGGGGGTCAACTTTTAGGGTTAGGTGAGCCACCACCTGTATACAAACAAAGAAAGAGTCAATCTTGAGGAGGTGGCTATTTTTTTCTCTACATTTTCCACCGTCTTTTACTTCCAAGTTGCAACTCAAACCCCCATTAACCATCGATTTGTGTGCTACATTTCGATAGACGATAAGGGAAAGCATACAAGCAAACGGGGCTGATCTTGGAATCAGATCGTCGCTTAGCCCAAGCAAGCCCTCGTCATTTTTATTTTTTTTGGTTTTAATGTTGGGACTCTACAATATGTTTTGAATCCTTGTAAATTTTAAACCAAGATATTTCGGCTACAACAACGTTACTTGCATCTCAATGTTCTTTCAAATTTAGAGAGGCGAGGGAACTACTCTTCCAGTGCGTATGCCACACTTGACTATGCTATTGTTGCTAGTTAATCCAGAGGAGGGAAATAGATTTGCATTATGAAGAAGGGAGGAAAATAATCAGCATGGAAGAAGCCGGACGTTTTGGCTCTTGAAGAGTTATATGTAACGCTTCATTTTTAGTATATGTAACATTTTATTTTTAGTTACACACAGCATGTTATCCTTAGTTATAACAACGTTTTTCATTTGTGTTTCAGTTAGAAGATGGCCATGTGTGGTCATATCAGTGGTTTAGAACACCTGTAATATGGGAAGAATACAACTATAACTTGTAATAGCATAAACAAAGAAGGATACGAGAAAAATTACAATGAATGAATGAAGCAAAAGAATCGGTTGAATCGATTCTTTTCTTGAACATTAATTATATCCTTCTATCTTTCCATTCCTCTTATTTTGTGCTCTCTTTCTTGTGAATTTAAATTCAATTACTGATATTTATCTTGCTCTTTATACTGGAGATTTTTTATTTTTATTATTATTATTGGAACTCTTTACATTGAACTCTTATTAAGTGGTATCAAAGCCATAGATTTTGGACTCGAGACATGGCACCTGACACTCAATCCCAGGATTTGAAAAGGTAGAGGACTTCCTAGAACATGCAAACAAGGAATAGGCCTAAAAGTATAAGCAAGTGATGAAGTTTTTGGAAGGGTATGGCTAAAAAACAAAAAAAAGATCATATCCAATCACAAAACCAAGTTTGGAAAGCTGAAAGATCTTATTAGTGGGTTAGCTTATCAATAAAGTTATATCTTGCAAAAACTACAACTATTTATGGGAGAAACCAGTAATTAGAACATGAACAAGTTGGACTTGTAAAGCCGCACATGGTCATAAGATATATATAATCTAAAATGAGATTTCCTTAATCTTGATGGTTATAATGTGAACAAATGACTTTACAAATATGACCAGTAATTTAAGATGAAAGAAATTGATGATTCTAATAAGCTTAAACTAGCCTCGTATTACTTAGATGGTAGGGCTCTATACTAATACCAGAACTATATGAGGAGTCTTGGTGGTCAAGAAAAAAGTTGGAATGAGTATGTAAATCTATATACATGAATTTGATATCTTGTGGAATGAAGCTATTAGTGAGAGACAAGCTTTAATGTTTTTTTTTATAAAGGATTTAGAGGTGGAGATTAAATATTTAGTAAAACTGTTTGAGCTCAAATATTTGAATCAAACATTTAACAACTAGGTTATAAAATAATACTCTCTTATAGATGTTATCATTAGAATTATTCTAAACACTCCCAAATCATAAAATTAGCAAACCAAGCTAGATTTACTCTATACCAAAACCATTATAAGAATCAAACATCGTGGACTTTCATTTACCAGAAACAACCCTAATCCAGCTCACCGAACCAACCAACCCAAAACCACCCTAGTAAATCAACCATAAAACCCATAGAAATCCATAAGAAAATAGCCAAGGGCTTGTGTTTTGGTGTGATGCAAAACTTATACTTGGGTATAGATATAAAAATAAGAAACTTTTCTCTCTAAGTATTATGGAAGAGAATGATGATGTTAATGAGGAAGGAACTGGAGATGATTATTCATTTTTCATAAATTATCACCCCTCATATATCAATTAATATTTTGGATGGAACTACAAGGTTACATACACTAAGAATTACTAATAAGGTTAACAAACACATACTTTTCACTATGGTGGATTATGGCAATACCTATAACATCATCAACACCAAGTCACTCATAATCTAAAATGCAATCTCATTATCATGAAGCCATTAAAAGTGGAGTTGTAAATTAAGTGAATATAATTTGCTTATGATATGCAATGACTTCTAATAAAAAATACAAGGGTAAACTTTGTGGTGGATTTGTTTAAAATAGAGCTTAATAATTGTGATATGGTGTTGGGAATTTAATGTCTAACTAGGGTAGGCAATATTATATTAAGTTATAAAGAGTTTTGGATATCATCCAAATAACAATGTAAAAATTTCTTACTCAAAGGATAGAATCTTGTTAAGCTCTAAGCTATTAGGTTTAAAGAATTTAGTAGCCTATTAAATAACTTTAATTAAGTAGTGGTGACCAACCTATACAATTTGCGAGTAATATTGGAGACTAACAATATCCTGTATCCCATCATTGTACATTTATCACTTAATATTAAAGCTCACCCTACCCTGGAAGTACTAATAAAATCATAGTAGGATTTATTCATGAAACCTGAAAGTCTACAATATCTTAGAGCTCGAAATCACTTTATTCTCTTAAAGAAAGGGTTTAACCTTTAAACTTAAGATCTTACAGGTATTCTTGCATATAGAAAGATTTAATTGAGAAAATAATTGTTGAAAAGTTAAAGCTGGTTATACTACAACTCATTATAACTTGTTTATTTCCTCTATAGTGTTAATTTATAAAATGGTGTATAGATATTATGTGTGGACTATAAATATCTTAATATATTTGTTATTAAAATAAGATTCTTTATATTTTTGATTGATTAACTATTAGAGAAGTTAGTGAGAGACATAATGTTTTACATAATAAATTTAAGGTTTAGATATCACCAAATTAAAATGGACCTCAATAATATGTCTAGACCATATTTATAACCTATAATGGTCACCATGAGTTTCTAGTTATGCCTTCTAGCTTGACCAACACATCAACCGCCTTTTAAAACTTGATGAATGAAGTATTTAGGCTATATTTAAGGAAGTTTATACTAGTTTTTTTTTTATGATGTTTTGTTTTACAATAATTTAATGACATATCATCTTAAGGCATTTAAAAATAGTGTTTGAGCTAATTAGTTATTTGCTAAAGACACTAAATATGTTTCTTACAACATTAAGATGGAATATGTGAATCATATCATCTCTAAATAAGAGGTAGCTATAAGTCCTCAAAAAATTCAGGCTATTATTAATTGACCTACAACTAGAATCCTTAAACAATTAAAAGGTTTCCTAGGTCTCATAAGGTGTTGCAAAAAAGTTTATAAAAGTTATAGAAAAATTTACAAATGTATTAATAACATACTAAAGAACGATGCTTTTGAATGGTCCGAAGAAGTTTTATAAACCTTTAACAATGTCAAAAGAGTCATGACGTTAACATTACCTAGATCGAATAAGCAATTTCTAGTGGGAATTGATGCTTCTAGATTGGAAATATAAGCAATGTTAGTATATGAGAGACATTTAATAGCTTATATCAACAAGTATTTAGGTCTAAAATGACAAGCATTGTCTACTTATAAAAATGAATTGTTGTCTATATTACATGCAGTTAATAAGTGGAAACATTATCTATTTGGCAGGTTTTTCAAGATCTGTACATGCCATATTAATACCTTATAGATCAAAAGGTATCTGCACCATTTCAACATTTATAGCTGACTAAATTATTTGGGTTTAACTATGAAATTAAATATAGAAAAGAGAAAGAATATTATAGTTAATGCCCTTTCTAAGATTTCTAACATTGAGATTCATGTTATAAGGTTTTCTATTATCTCCACCAATATTATGTATGATAGGAAGAGGTCTTTGGAAAAGAATGTTTCCCTACATGTCATCATTCATGAATTGCAAAAAAAAAAAAAACATCTATTTCTCACCCTCAATGTAGATCATAACTCATCCATGACAAGATATTATAATGACACGTTAACTTCTAAAACGGGGGGTTTTTCCTACTAAAAAAACAACATAAAAAAGTGAAACAATTTGTTAGAGGGCGTCTAGTTTGCTAAATATACAAGGCTTGAAATATGTTTAACCCTAGACTGTACAGTCTTTACCTATGTCATATATTTCATTCACTAACATTAGCATGATTTTTTTAGAAGAGCTGCCTAAATCAAATGGTAAAATTTTTTTATAGTAGTGGATTGATTTATAAAATATGTTCACTTTATGTCTCTTTTGTATCCTTACTCTTCTTTTATAATGGCTAGGATCTTTATGGACAATGTTTATAAATTACATGGAATACATGTTACAATAGTGAGTTATTAAGATCTAGTGTTTTTAAGTGAGTTTTAGAAGGATTTATTCGTCAACCAAAAGGTAGAGTTACTCTACTATATGACTTATCACCTACAAATTAATAGGCAAACAAAGATGGTTAAAAATGTCATAAAAACTTCTTAAGGTGTATAACTAGTGGGATCCCTAATCATTGGTCTAGGTGTCTTTCCCTGGCGAAGTGGTGGTATAATATAATTATCATTCTTTAACTAAATTTACAGCTTATAAGGTCCTGTAAAGGATAACCTATACACAGTTTATATTTTCCCTAGAACTTTATAGTAGAAGTAGATGATAATCTCCTAACTAAAAAGGAAAGTATATTTCAAGTAATCAAAAGTAAATTATAAGTCACCCAAAACAAAATGACTTGGTTAATAGATAAATAAAAACAATTGAGTATTTGATATATTTAAATATGTTTATCTTAAATTACAACCCTAAAAATAGATCCATTTTAATAAGGTATTCATAAAAATTAATAACTAAGTATTATAACACATACTTCATTTTAGATAAAATTATGGTTGTCTCATACTATAGAATATCATCTCTGTTTGTAATAATCCCTTTTGTTCTGTTGATTATGATTCGTGAAATACAAGGTGTTTAAATAGATTATAGAATAACAAAATTTAACTAAGTATCTTATACATCATCTTATTTGAATTTAAAAGATAGATTATATGCCTAACTAATAGATTCTGCAGATAAGAGATTTGTTGCAGATTTCATGTTGGTTTGTTCTTCCACTAATACAAATTGGAGTTGCATTTTTTTTCTATCACTATTCATTTGGTGTTCCATATGTCCTAGTTAAAAAAAAAATGTGAGCAATAAAGTTATGCTAACTAACTAGTTTTTTCAAAGAAACCCATCAATCAACCCCAAGCTATATGTGATAGAAGAATAAACAAAAGAAGAAACCAAGTTCACTCAATTGTTGATTTATTTGAAGGGTTTGTCTCTAGTTAAAGTTGCTTGAGAATATACAAATGAATTATCTCTCAAGTTTCCTCATTCATTCTTTGCGGATAAAAAAAGTTTTAAAATATATGAAATTGTTGTGAGTTCATCCAAAAAAAGAAATAGATTTGAAAAATGAATAAAAGAGGTAAAAAATTATCGAGACATAAGATGACTATTGTGGCTTGTAAAGGGTTATACGTGATGTTTCAGTTTTAGCAATGCAATGTTTTTATTTGTTTCATTTAGTTTTAGTAAGAAGATTGCCAGTCATATTAGTGGTTTAGAATTTCTAAAATATGGCAAGTGTTATTATCACTATAGTTGTATCTTGTAACATAATAGACAAAAGAAATATGATAAAGATTATAATGAATGAAAAGACTTGAAGATTCAAATGAATCATCTCTTCTTGAACATAATTTTTATCCCTCTATATTTCCATTCTTTTATCTTTCTTTTTTTAAGGATGTCGGTTCAATTACTTATTCTACTAGAGAATTTATTGATTAGAACTCTTGAACATTAACCTCTCATCAAATGGTATCAAAGCCACAAATCTTCAAACTCAAGACAAGGCACCTCACATATAATCCTAAAATTTAAAAGGTTGGAGCACTCCGTGGAATCTATAAACAAGGAATCGGCCTAAAAGTATAAGCAAGTGATGAAGTTGTTGGAAGGATATGGCTTAAGACCAGAAAATACCACATCTAATCACAAAGCAAAGTTTGGATAGTTTAAAGATCTTATTAATGGGTTAACTTATCAATGAAGTTCTATTATGCAGAAACCACAACTATATACGGGAGAAACCAATAATGCAGGTAATCAGCAGGTTAATCATGAGGGTAACTCTGCAAAAACACGCTGAACTTGTGAAAAGGGGTTTTTATGTTATTGGTGTGTTGAGAAGAGTTATAATCGTGGTGATCATGGAAGATGATGATGGTGATGACCAAGGAACCGAGGATGAATCCCTTTCAGAAACTGCTACCCCTCGTGTCAAATATTATATAATGCTTTGAATAGAGCTAGAGTGACGGGGGCAGTACCTATAATTTCATCAACACCCAAGCTAACATACAACCTCACTATTATTAACAGTGGAAGCTGCAAATGAAGCCTAATCTTTGAAGAGCTCGCAGATCTGAAATTTGATCTGCACTGCCTTTTTTTTTTGTTTGTTCTAATGTTGGGCCTATAACAATTTTTTGAAACCATGTCAAATTAAAGCAACGATTTTTCAGCAGCCGCAACGTCACTGGCATCTATCAAAATCAGAGCGGCGAGGGAAAAATTAAAAACTGATCTTCCAGTGAGGATCATCCGACCATGGAACAGAGTAAAGGATTCCGCTGTCTTGCCAGGGGAAAGGGTATAAAATAATGCACACAGACCAGTTAGATCAAAATTCCAATAATAGAATCGATTCACTGCAATTTATGGCTACACACACATGTACAATTCTGGGGCTACTCGCTTAGAGGGAGAACAGAAATGCAGGCCATGATACAAACGCCCATGTTTATTACCCAATCAATCTACCAAGCAAAACTAATTTCAGGTATTTACCTATTACTGCTTTGGGTATATTGTACATCAAAAATAAAATATGAAGAAAAAACATAACACAGCATGCTGATTGCAAGGGGCGAGAGATTACTGACATGCCTTTTCCTACCCACCATTTTCCATCACATCTCAATGTCCTCCAGCTCTGGTAGTGGAAATCGCAGAATTGCAGCAACACCAGTCAACTGAGCCAATTCTGTTTTTGATTGAGAAGAGGAAAAAACATGGATTCATAATGACATACGTTACTCACGCTATCCCCTACTAAGTAAATAAATAGGATACTCACGCTCTCCTGATACATGCATTGATGAAAATATATGAACAGTGCCACCTGATGACTTCACTGAGTTGACTAGGTTGACATACTTTTTTCTCATTGGTATATCAGCATTCCTGAAACCAGTTGATAACAAAGATTAATTTCCTTTCATCATTTCAATGAAAACACTCCAATAACCATGGGTCATAGGTGGGTCGTAGGTCTAGTCCATGTTCTGACAGATTTCTTCAAATAAGAGAATAAATGACGATATCACAAATGAGTCTGCCTCTAGATCGATTAATCTTTAGTGCACCGGCCACTAGCTATAAAAACTTCTATAAAAACATGACATTGTTTCCTCATTGCAGATTTATATATATTATGGAACATCCATATACAATCAATCAATTGCATGCAATGTGATATTTCTGAATTAACCATCACACTACTGTTCAAAGATTAACTCTGGGATGCTAACACTCAGTTTTACTATTGACTGATGTGATTGACAGGATGCTAACACTCAGTTTTTCTATTGACTGATGTGATTGACATGTACATTAAAGCACGGCGACAAGGATCTTAGCATTAATATGGTGCTTGATATTAATATAACAACAATCATAAGTTACCATGTCAGCTAGCAAAGTGGTCTTCAGAAAAAGTTTAGCATCTCTGGTATTCTGTTTGTTCAAATATTTAGATTTACTCTTATCAGGCTAACCTGAATAACTCATCTGTGATGAGTAGAGTTTGCACAGCCATGCGTTCATGAGCAACCTCCACATGCTTTGGTCCATAGCAAGCTCGATCTGGATCCTATCAGAAAACCACAGTTTCAATCAATTTTAAGAATTTTCAGAAACACGACATGAGTGCAAATACAACAAGAAAAGCTGTACTGAAGAATGTTAGGAAAATCATGCATTTCAAGGAAAGGACCTCACATTTGAAAGCATGTCAAAGAAATCCTTGAGAACTCGGACCTGACACAAAAATGGGGATAACAGAGAAGAAATTATTATTGCAAAGCAATTGAGGAAAATACTAGACAGAGATTGCGTCTGCAAAAACAACTAAGCATTGCCCTTGCACTGTGATAACCATAATTGTTGAAAAAAGTAAGAGTGAGACAAGATGAAATGTTGGTCAACTCGGGTAATCTAAATTACCTCTTGAGCTGCTTTAGTGTCTTTTATCATATTCATAACATTTGGAGCATCAAGAACCTCTCTCAAACTATGCCTGCCAAAATTTAATATTAAATAGTTAGAAGAAGAATGCCGCATGTAAGAAACAAAACATCAGAATAGGCAGTATGTTCAAAAGATAGCTCATAACCACCAAAACTTTGAAAACTCCTTTGCACAAAACAGTGCCAGTAAGAGAAAATTTAGGTGCCTCCCAAAAGTGATAGACTACATAAGTGTAGCTCTGTTCTAGCTGTGTGTCCATAAATGTTACTTGTGTCATATTTGTTCACAATTTTTCATGATAATTATCACTTCATGCACCAAATGATAAATATGGGCAAAGATCAAGAGAGTTTGTGCTACCAAAAAAACAATAAACTACAGTAAAGAAAAGGCAAATACTTGTTACATAAAATGATGCACAATGACTGGGATATGTTCTGATCCAGGTGATAAGCAAAGAAACTACAATGGTAGAAAGAGATCTAGAATGAAGTAAGAACGATGAATTCCACTGGTTGAGTGGCAGTCAAGGACCAAGCCAATCACACTACAATGGAGATGCCTTACTGGTCTCGAGCAATCGCAATAAAGCACCAATTAGTGGAAGAATCTTATATGTAAATGATGCAAGGCATGGACATACCAAGTAATAGGGGTTGAAATGCACTTATTTCAACCAATGATATTGACATGGGTCTTAAAACAAGTGTGTCAGGTAGATTTCTAGAAACTCGTCGCTAATTACTATGCAAAGTATTATCCACTGTTCCAAGCACAGTGAGCCAAAAAGCAAAGATTACATGGAACATACTTGTATCCTGAACTTGTATGCACAAGAACTATGCGTGACTTGTTCTCAATGATAGGCCTCAGCTGTCTCCTCTCTGCCTCCAACAATAAGTGACGATGAAACTGATCCTGAAGCACATGAAATAATTTTCAGGTATAGTACACAATACAATATTTTTTTAAAAAAGTAGGAAGTTTGTCATAAGACATCACAGCTGTAAAGTAGTGGCAATCCTTTAAATGGAAAAAAGTAAAAATTAGATGAAATCTTTCATTCTAGACATGCAGGAAAAAAGAAGAATCCAGACCTTTGTGAAACCAGGACTTGCAATCACCGCACACCGAACCACATTAAAATCAACATGTTTCAAAAAAGCCTATAACATATGCACAGAACCCCATCAGTGGTTGTATAAACATGCACTTCCATAGTTAAGACAACCAAAGTACACTGTTAATTTTTTGGAAAGGGATAAAGTAATGGCAACACAAGTGGGATAGAACTCACCTGCAATAAATGCTCAAAGAACTTATTTAATGCCTGTGAATCATGGAAAGACAATCAATAAAAAACATGAGTTATTAAGTTCTAGTTACTAAGTTCAAGGACAAACCACAGGGAGAGGGAAGAACCAGATCCAATATTCAAAAAGTTGATAAGTAAAGAAGCATACCGACTCATAACCAGCTATTGCAGGCCCATGTTTTCGAGGAATTGAAGTCTCTATCTTTGCACGAGTGGTTGTCATACTGTTACAAATTGGCCACAGCAGCATTAGCAAATACATTAACACAATGGCATTCAAATACCATTGACACACATTATGATGCAATGGCAATCTCTAAGATACAAGCTAGGGACAATTCAATTCTTGATTTTATACTGCACAAGTCTCCTTATTATCCAAATCCATCACACAATTCTTCTAGAGAAAACATCATCCTTTGAACCAAAACTCACCCCTTTCCAAGCTTCAAAAATGTATTTCCAAATAAATCGTGACCTTGAGAACCTCCTAGACTTGATGTGCAAGAACATGTGAGGAGTTTAGTTGGAGTAGTCCAACTCAATCACTGTTGGTTTTGGTGAGGTAAACAGGAGGCATTTGCCCTAACTCAAATATCCTCCTAGACTCCCCTACCTCTAAGGACTAGCAGATGGGAATGCACACTCCAGCCTTGGTCGCCACAAGATGTGGTTTCAAGGTGTTGGCTTCTAACCACACATAGTGGTCATGTATTCAGATCCATATATCTTCCAGTAAAACAGGAATCATGGAAACTTTAAGAAACATATTATTCATATTCTCAACAAGTTATTTTACCTTCTACCAACAAGCAGGATATGTGCTAATCCTTCTTGCATTAAAACCACAGCAAGATCAGCACTTGCAGCAGGATCTGAAATTGTAGACAGAGGACATTAGTTAGAAAGTGCTTAATCATATCTGTCTATTCTTTAATAATTTTCTTGAGTAAGAAACTGTAATCTGAACACAAAGATTTCATATGGCAATGGAGCTCCAAATTGACTTTTTCAAAAGTCTGGAATGATAGCTTCCTGGTATTTACATATGTGATAAGCAGTTAAAGTAGCAAAAAAGAACTTTGATGCCACTCATTCGAATGAATATGGCAGATAGGGACCATTGACTGTACAAGAAACAGTAACATCTACTAATTTATTTGCCAATATATTCTCAACCAGTTGAAAAAATAATGGAAAGGTTTGATGGAATCTTGTATACATTAATGAATACTAACAACAGTTAGAAAGTAATCATACATTTTCGACCAGTAACACCTACTAATTCATCTGCAAATATATTCTTCGCCAGCTGAAAAATAATGGACAGGCTTGATGGAATCTTGAGAAAAATTAATGATTATAAAGGAATTTAAATAATGAATAATTGCATCTACACACATAAGGGCAGGGATCTCCAAATAGAGGATGCTGTATGAGCACCCTGTCATAATAATGCAAGTTTAAAGCTGCTAATTTTAACTGCTAATTTTGACATGTCAAGAGTTCTGAAATTCACATTCATCTGGCCAAGAATGCAAACAAAGTCAAATAATAGTTCTCAAAAAAATAAATCACCCAATTGTGATCAACAGATTGTACCACCACCACCTTTCCCTTGGTTGGGAAAATCTTAATAATAGCCGGTATCCCAGGCAGTTTATCCATGAAGTCCAAATAAGATCAATGACAAGCTTATAACAGGGTGTTTGGCATCCAAATGAGTTCAGATTATACACGCTTAACTAACGAAAGAACTAACAAGGAAAGCGAGTAACTGGAGATCCAAAACCACATACCAGAAGCCTGATTGAGCACATCCAATGCCAACGAGTCCCAAAGTTCCTATAATATATTGCAGTTTGCAAGCCACAAGTCATTATGCCAGTGACATAGGAAACAAGGATACACGAATAGAAAGTTATAATAAAATTGTATCTCTTGAAAACAAGTTATTACAACCTTTATTTGGAACAATTATTATTTGTATTAACCATGAAACATGGTTCACATATTTTTGGAAGAATATGAAGTCGACAGTATGATTTTATGTTCCCGAGTTTTGAAAGCTCAACATCGAATATTTACACTGCAAAACAGCATATAAGATAACATGAAGCTCAAAAATCCTACATTACATAATTTTATATGGTCATAGCTCATTTGGACATCACTCATTCAGTAGCAGCACATGCTAGAAAAGCTTGAAAAACCCAAGAGATTCCTTGTAAGCAAGCAAATTACAAGCAAGATTAAAAAAGAAATAGCTGTTTTTCCTTCATAAATAGTACCAAAAAAGCTACAAAATTCCAAAGCATCCATAAATTTTAAATGTCAATGCAGCTCAACCGAGCATCAGCAAGCATACCTTTCTCAAAACAAAAGGTCGATGCAGCTCGATTTCTAGTGTATGAAATGCTCCTATCTGCAATGAAAACATCATTGAGCCCGCATTAACAAGATAGTTCACTTTTTGTTTCCTTTTTAAAACCCACGCTAAAATAATGCTTCGCTTACCTTCACGTGTTCGTTCTCTAATACGTTCTTTCCACGAATTCGCAAAACAGACCCTACTTTATCGTATTCTATAGACTTAAATGGTATAAAAAATTATACAGAACACTGTTAGTTATGCTGATAACAACAAACATCATACAGCAGGAAAAAAAATCCAATATTGTATATCTAAAATAATAATACCTCAACTTTGATTTCTAACTTTAGTTTAACACGCTCCGCATCTCTTCCAGTAGCCGTCTCTCTCAAAACCTTCCTATTTATAACAATTATGTTTAACCTTGTTACTGATTAAAGAACTTTTAAAAGAAAAATTGAACGAGAAATATTGTTTAAAGGAATACCTGACAGTAACAGCCATAACAGAATCTCCATGAGCTATCAAATTGTAAACAAACCAAAGATCATCTGCATCGACCGGCGTCATCTACACATTCCATTACCAAAAAAAAATATTTTAAGAAGAAAAAAAGTTGCATGTCAAACCCTAGAAAAAGTAAATCGAGAGAAATTGAAAGTGTTCGTACCTTGACGCTACCAGGTCCGTCTGGTACAAGATCTCTTCTGTTGATCTTCATGATATCTCAAGAATATATAAACACCTATATTTTCATATATTTTGTTAGCAGAAAAAACAAAGAGAGAGAGAGCTGTGGGGTTTCAAGAGAAAGCACGAAGCAGCATGAGTCGTCCGGCCGAGGGGTGAATAAAATAGCACGTGTCGTCCGGCCGAGGGATGGATAAATTAAATGGGTTGTCTCGTCCAGCGTCAGTGTAGCGCTGTCTTCATTCGGGCCTTTTGCGTTTATTAAAACTGATACTGCGACTTGGCCCAATTCCCTTAGAGATTTTTTTTTTGTTTTTAATTAAAATAAATTTTGGATAGGATATTTGTTTTTTTATTAACTTTGATATTATTAATATTTTTAACGAAGCTAATAGAACAAGATACAATGAGATTCGATGTAAATATTAACATGTAGACATGGCTGAGTTGTTGGGTATTTGTTCAAAATCAAATACACACATCTAAATTAACATGGTTCGATAATTGTCTATTCCATAAAGTTACTAATTTTAATAGATAGAATAATTTTATAAATTATAATAGAAGAGGAGACAAGTAAATCCAAAAATAATGTTGGGATAATAAAAAAATAGAAGGACTTAATAATGTTGAAAGGAAAATAAATGCCTTATTAGGCCTAAGAGAGTGATAATTTTTTTTATTAAATAAAAAAAGGCACGGAATTATTTAATATTTTTATATCTTCGTTACAAAAATTACTTTTAAAAATGAAAAATACAAGTGGGATGACGAAGAAAACATAGAAGATTTAGAAAATTTCAAGAGAACGGTTACCATATATACAACTGGCTTATGTTAGATGGGCTGGCTGTACGATACTCTCCGTTTTGCATTGAATTGGGCTCAAGAAATGAAAATGGACTAGTAGGTGTTATTGGGCCGAGTTTAGCATGCAGACAAGATTTCATGAGGAAATATAGGGCTGGGCCAAGCTGAGAACATCTCAGAGCTCACCCTAACCACGGCAAGGAAACTAGGGTTTTAAACCCGCTCTTATAATACTCCTCCTAAACCTGGACACACAGGAGAAGAGGGAACGTTGGAGGAACCCGGCCGCTTCTCTTTCAAGCACGACACAAAATGGTTGCCTTCAGGGTATGTAACAGCAACATCCTCAAACTTCCTCAATCTGCTACTTTTCATGGATCTAAATGACAAAATGTTTAATTTTTTTCCGTGATTGTGTTGGAAACAGTTTCACCAGTACCAAGTGGTCGGGAGAGCACTTCCAACTGAGAACGATGACCATCCCAAGATCTACCGCATGAAACTTTGGGCAACTAACGAGGTCCGTTCAAAATCAAAGTTCTGGTATGTATCGTCACTTCACGTGCTCAATAATCTTTCTTTTGCTGGTTTTCAAGTCATATATAAATGCACGCGTTCTCTCATTCCCTTGTGATATGATGGCTGAAATGTTTTAGGTACTTTTTGAGGAAGCTTAAGAAGGTCAAGAAAAGCAATGGACAAATTCTTGCCATCAACGAGGTATGTGTGATCCGACATGCTTTGTAGATCATCTGTTTATATTGTCTCATGAGCTGATTTGATCACTGGAGATTTTTTTTAAAAAAAGAATTCGTATTGCATGATTTTGGTTGTCATGAGGTGTGTAGACTTGTGGTTTTGAGTTGGCATCACTTTCTTGCTTTAAACGTGGAAGGGTTTTTGGGAAAAGTGATCACTGTTCTCATTCTTTGGTTCTTAATAAAATAATTTTACTGAAGAGAATTATAATTAGTATCTGCTTATGAATATAATGAAACGTTGACTTTTTTTGGATTTTATGTCACAGCAGTCTTCTCCACTTTGTGTTCTTGGTTGGTATCTGATTTCCCTCGTTATGAATTTGTTTTTGTATTTATTTTCTCCAGCTACTTGCCTACTTGGATTTCTTGTTCGAACCTTAATGTCAGAACAAAAGATATAGAACCTTTGAAAGGATAGCTCAGAAAGAATTGTTTTGACTTATTTTTGTAATGCTTTTCTGCTTAAGTGCACCTTCTCTTTAATTGAGGGAAAATCAATATTAGCTGGTTATTCCACTCTGGTAAAAGTTTCTGTTGACAATCTATTTCAGTACTTTTTCGTTATTAGGATTCTTGTGCTAGGTTTAGGTGGATCCTTGAAGGGAAATGTTAGCAGCATTCTTGGTGTTTTTAAATTGGTGTTTCTGTCGAGGAATGAGAACCGCAGGCGCATCTGCCTTTTGGTTGTGCATATTTTATTCCAGGCATTTTTATATAATCAATTTTTTATTGTAGATTTTTGAGAAGAATCCTACCAAGATCAAGAATTTTGGAATATGGCTGCGATACCAGAGCAGAACAGGTTATCACAACATGTACAAGGAATACAGGGACACTACTCTGAATGGTGCTGTTGAGCAGATGTACACTGAAATGGCATCTCGCCACAGGGTTAGGTTTCCATGCATCCAGATCATTAAGACTGCTACCATCCCCGCTAAGCTTTGCAAGAGAGAAAGCACCAAGCAGTTCCACAATTCCAAAATCAAGTTCCCATTGGTGTTCAAGAAGGTCAGACCCCCAACGAGGAAGCTGAAGACAACATACAAGGCATCCAGGCCCAACCTGTTTATGTAATTTGGTTGTTCAGCTTGCCGGATAGAAAGTAGTGTTAACTAGAGCTAGATCACTTCTGTTGCCCCGGGAGCTCTTTCTACATTTATTGTTGTTACCCTTTAAAGTTTTGAAGATCATGTGTTTTGCTGAGCTGTCTATTTTCTTCCTGAATTTTTTGCTTATTCGATGTTATAATGGAAACTCTTTGTAGCCTCATATTGACATTGTCAAGTGATTGTGAAACTTACCCCCTTGAATTTGATGCTCTAACAAAGTTTTGAAGATCATGTGCTTGGAAAAGGGTGAAAACTCTTTTCGCGCGGTGACTTGCTTTTTATGGTTTATTGGCCAAGCTGATTCAAGTGGCACTTTTCGTTCTCGAGTACAAGTTCAATACCCCATCCCAGCATTTATAATTTTATTGATATATTTATTTTAAACAGTAAAAAATATAATTACTCTTAACAATAATTATGCAACAAATATAGTTATCTATCACCGAAAAAATGGTCACCGAGTCAACTAGACTGTCTTTCTAATAAAAAAAGGACCGGCTATGAGATTTCATGAATATTTTAGATCAGAACTGCAAGTAGACCTGTTCGTCTCTAGCGATCATCTTAGATCCCATGCTATTGTGAACAACTTTCTCAAACAAGTCCAGATTCGTGAAGGAAGCAGACACTGGCTGAATGTCTTAGGAAAGAGTTCAGACTAACAATAAACACACTCCGAACTACGGTATCTACTGATGTCTATGGGGTAAATACTAGTGCTGTTTATTTACTCGAAAAACATCTAATCTCACAAACTGCTAAGATAGCTTTTTTTGTCACCTTTTAATGAGCTATCCTTATTTTGGTGAAAAGGGCATTAGGGCCTCACCATTGACAAGGATAATGCTCAGAAGGTACTCTCGCGCACGGGGCAGACCCTGCTATTGCCAAGGTCATTTCAATTTAACCACCCTTTTGACCCTTTGGAGGTCAGGCATAATCTGAAGATAAATGAACAGAGAAACACAGTCCATCTTCTAATCGCATTCAATCTTTTTGCTTCTTTTTCTTTCCCTGATGAGCTGGCAAGCATGAAGTGTGAATCTAATGTAAGAAAGAGAGAAAGTATTCATCTGTTTAGACACCCCTTTTTTTTTTGTATATCCCTTAATTTCTGCAGACAATCAACTTACGCAGCGGGATCCACCAAATAGCGACAAAGCGGATGATTCTAAATTTCAGCCTTTCAAAGATGATTTGGAGCTCCAGATTCCTGAAAACGAAGAACACTGGTCAGCATGATTTCAGAGTTTTAGTTCAGAACTGCCTTCTCAGATCTTCAATAATTGTCAGGTTGAATGACAAATATGAACACTCAGCCCGTGCAGCTATAAACGGGACGGAAAACAAAATATACCTCTTTTCCGGATAAATTGTTTGGCATAAGCAACCCCCAGGTTCCTCCATACTTATTTGCGAATCACTTGCAAGTATAGTTATTAAAATAACGGGTTAGACTCATTAAATCATATGATTTTAAAAGTTAAAATAATAAAACTAATTGAATCTGGTAGAAAAATTAAGCCACATTAAAATTAGATAAAAATTATTAAAATTGGTTTGAATCATAGAATCAAACCGAATCTTGCCATGAATTGCCTTACACATGCTCTACTGTCCCTTCCACAGCCTCCTAATACCTAGCCCTGCTATCTGATTTTCCTCTCCTCTCTCTCTACCCGAGGCCGCCCCCCCCACCCCCCCTCTCCTAGTTTAAAACAGGCCTGCCCTCCCGGCTATCCCAAGCTAAACCTCCTCAACCCCTCTTGTGGTTTAAAACTAAAAAAAATAGTATTTATTTTATTATCATATATTATAATTATTTTGAAATGCATTTTTAATTTATTTTAAACCATATACCTTAATTAACCATAATTATATTATATTATATTTAAAAATATTTTATTTATGATTCTATAATTTTTTTACCTTGCCATTTTTATAAAATAAAATTTTAAATATAATTTTACAATTTTGATTTTATAATATAAATTCAAAAACTATTTTTATTTCATGTAAAAATCACGATTTTTTTAATAACCCTGCTTGCGTGTTAACAATGTATGAAAGTGGACCCACTGGGAACATCATTATCGAAACGTATGGCCTGTTTGGGAGGACGGTTACGGTAGTTTTTGAAAATACTTTTCATGCCGAAATATATTAAAATAATGTTTTTTTATTTTTTAAAAATCATTTTTGACATCAGCACATCAAAATGATCTAAAACATCAAACCGCCATTTTTTTTAAAAAAAAGCAAAGCGCCGTTTGGGCCGCCCACCCAAACGGGCACCATATATTCAACCAAGAGCCCCAGACCACTCATATCATTAGAGGATCATCATCAACCACAAAGCTCAACTGGAAAGCCCATCTTGCTGAAGAAAGTGTAGAAACCTATTCTTGTCTTGTATTGCAATGGCTTTGTAGCACGCAAGCAACATCAATAATTTTCAAAAAGGGATTTTAAGAATGACAAAAACGTTAAAAAAAGGAGAATGCTATTATATATATATATATATAAAAAGGTCGCAAGCAAAACTCAATTGAAGCTAGTTTCAATGGCATCAACAGTGTGAGCAAATTGTAAGGCAGTTCACCTAAATTTACAGTGAAAAGAGCACATGCACACAGCACACAGCACACATACATCGAGCTCAAAACTCGAGGAAAAAATAAAGGCACATGAAGCTAAAGGTCTCTATGAGACGCCTGGGAAGGACAAACGATCACGTAGGGTATCAAAAATTGATGAAGCTGCAGTATTTTGTGCAAAACTCAATTTCAATCGACCAAGCAATTCACCATCTTTTGCCTGAGAAGCAGCATCAGCAGCTTCCTTTGCCATGCCAATCCGAGCATATGCCTGCAAAATCAAAGATGGTTCATTGAGCAAAGGCGGGTCTTTTTCAACAAAGATGACTAGAAAAGCAGATAAAAAGGGAGGAGAAAAAAAAGGCAGAGTCTGATTACCTCTGCTCTTTCTCTAGGATCTACAAGTTTTGGAATATATTTCAGTGCTTCAGCTTTCTCATCCACATCAATGCATGCTTCCACAAATGGCCTGAAACCTATTAGATGCCCCCACCGCAACCCAAAAAAAATAATCTGAGATATCATATGGCTGTAATATAACAGGACCCATAAAATGTCCATCATAACAGTTTACCACTTAAGAACTCATTCCAATAGTTGAGAATTTTAATTGAAATCCCATGCATTTTGATTCTAAGGAAAACAAAGTGGAAGAAATAAATTGTCAAGCAAGAAAGATACGATTAATTAATTTAATTCTTTTGTTGTCCTCCAAGATCAAAAAACCAGGAGATCTTACCCATTGGTGGTCTCTTCTCCTTCGAAAACTTTTCCAGGGCTTCCCAGTCTCTAATGTTTACCAAAGCAAAAACTTTAAGCCAGTACCATCTCTTCTCAGAAACCTGAGAAAAGTTAATGTCACAAAAGGGAAAATGAATTTTCTGGCCTGGAAAAAAGAACCTCAAACATATGGACACTATTTTTATTGCATCCACAAAGTGTATACAGTTCAGTTAGTCAGACAAACAAATTGCATGTATGTATATTAAACTCATGGCAAGAAGCACCAGTAAAAACCCTAATTTCACTCTTAAACACTGACCAAACATAATATGGTTAACAGACCTTAAACTCTGTTTTCAATTTTAAATTATCTCAAATAAAATAAATAATAGTCAAAATAATAGAGATCAAATCTAAAAAAAAAAAATTTAAAAATAAAAGGTGAATAAATTAAAATAATAATAATTAACATTTCATAAATTTTTTCAAATAAAATAAGTAACAATAAAAAAAATGAGGACCAAATTTGATAGATAAAAAATTTCAATAAAAAAATGATAAGAAAAAAGCAAATAGCAATTATAAAAATAAGAACCAAAATTAATATAAAAATTAAAATTTTTAAGAGATGGAATTGAAAAATAAATATTCAAAACAAATTATATATAGCAATCAAAAGTTTGAGGATCAAATTTGATATAATCAGCAAATAATGACATTTCTAAATTTTTCACAACTTTCGGAAAGTGTTTTCTTTCCTGAAAACCAAGCCAAATTCTTCTTTGACTGGAAAGTGTTTTCCGTTGACCAACTTTCCAGAAGATAAACAAACACAGGAAAGTTTGGAAAGTGGTTTCCCGGAAAGTGAATTCCGGGAAACAAACAGGGCCTAAACTCATGGCAAGAAGCACCAGTAAAAACCCTAATTTCACTCTTAAACACTGACCAAACATAATATGGTTAACAGACCTTAAACTCTGTTTTCACTTTCATTGCAGCTCTATGATTTCCCAACGCAATACATGTTCGAATTGTATCACTGATGCTTGAATCTACAAAAATGGGCTGCTTTGTAGAGACTTCTAACTCATGTTGAATTCTGCAAAAAAAGATATTATTAGAAAGGAAAAGGAGTTCAATTAGCACATCCTTCACCAGGGGTGGGGTGGGGCTGGACCACAGAGGGATACAAAGAAATTCAAAAGCTGCACTGACAGGCAAAGCAATATCACAAATCTACAAATAACAATTTACCATTGATGATGGATATGTTCATTCGAAAGATTATGAGAAACTCATTTTCCTTGAAATTTCTACTATGCACTGACATCTTTTCAGTCCAAATCACTCCAAAGTTCAATTTGGAGGGAGGATATTTTACATGACTTGAGGGTATGTGAAGGTACCCTTGACACATGATATTAAGCACGATGAAATGTGCACTGACAGCACTTGCCAGAGAGAGAAAGAGAAATAACTCCAGCAAATTCATTTCTGATATCTGCAATGTTGCATTATTTATAATTATATATTTCTTTACAAGGTAGCTTTTTACATCCTGATAAAAGGATATGGTTGAAATTAAATCTACCAGCCCTTGCTCAAATATTCAATGAGATAGTAAAATACAAATTGGGATTTTCAATTTTGGTGGGGGACATTATTAGAGCAGGAAAGTAATACTTTGGTTGTGTTTACTTTCAGATAACAATTTTTTAATTTTCATCTCAGCTTACCAGCTCTGTTCTAAAATCAGATCTCCATGAATATCTAGAACAAACTTGTTTACTATCTAATACTTTTCCAAAATAAAAAACAAAGGTCTTGTTTGTATAAAACAATGAATAACGAATAGATAAAGTACTAGGTAAATACACCGAGCCTTTGATTTTCAAAGCAGTGAATTTATAAAACTTTTATTACTTGAAAAATAAAAAAAGACGAGTTTCCAAGAAAAAAACATTTAATAAACACTGTTTCCAAGTGCTTCTAGTTTCTACAAGACTGGAAAATTGTCCACAAGTAAACACCACCTTTACTTGTTAATAGCAAAGGCTCACTGCTAATTAATTGGATTAGGCATCTATTTTATATTAGTTTCCAGAGAATGAACACATTACATCATCTTTGCATCTAACTGCTATAATAGAACTGCATAAACTATTGTGACAAAAAAAAAAGTTGAAGATAGATGGAATAGACAGATGGTCAACAACATATTCAGTAAACTAGCTGACATCTTACCTCAGTAACTTTGCATGCTCTTCTGCAGCTTTCGACTCGAAGGTATGTTCCTTGGTCTCTGAAAAAAGATTGTGGGCCTTTTCAATGTGTTTTATGCGTGGACCATGAAGTGGAGATCCTTTACTGCCAATTGGATTTTTCCCTAGTTCCCACGATTCTTTCCACAGGAGAAAAGCCACCTCCTGTAAAGACAAAATAATTTTCATATTAAGAAAGAGAATTGGAGTGATTAATATTAAATTCATCAGATATGCAGCACAACTTTAGACCAACTCAAATGTGACAATGTCAATGGGTAATTGGTATGTGAAAAAACCAAGCTTTGACAAACAAAACAAAATTGATAGGCATCATTGACAATGAGAACACATCAAGCCTGCCTCATTTTGTTATGTTGCAAATGAGTGCATGCATGTTGAGAAAGAGGCCCAGCCTTCTTACAAATTCACAGTTATCATTACAATTAATTAGTCATTAATGCCTGAAGGAATTCGATCACCTCATTTAGTCAGTTTACATTAAGTTTTGAATCTAAACTACCAATTGCTATACCCAAGGTCTGTCATCCATAAACATCCTGCTTCCTCACAAAAACTACACATGCATGAATGCACACAGAGCCAATTTATTTGCAATATATTGCAAATAAGAGGATCATACTTGCACCTACTAAAGCTAGTTGAAGTTTTCACAAACACTAATCCTTAAACTATGGAGCAGTGCCATGATGACAAAATTTCTATGTGATTAAAAAATCAACAAGTATTAAAAAATAAAATGGATACAAATAATTCAACAGAAGGAACGACATCAAAATATGAGGGATTTTTTTGACATTTCAAAAATAATTTACCATGGTAAATGAGTTGAACCATTATAACTTGCACTATATTTAACTCTGCAGTATGGCAATTCATCACTAATGAATCCCTCCTTTATCTAGCTATCACACATTCACATAAAGCAGCATATGAAAATTGACCTATTACATGCTACTCTGTTCCATGACCATCAATTCAACGTACAAAAAAAGAAAAAAAAATCACAGGTTCTTAACCAATCATGAAGAACTTGAACCTACTTGAAGTTGTCCTGTTGATAGGAAGAAGTCTTTCAAGAATTCATGTTTATAACACCTGGAAAAGAAACCCAAATGTGATCATGTAGAAAAAAGAGAGGTTGACAAAAGTTTTTCAATGCATATATATTACACAAGAAACGGGGGGAAATCACATTTCAGCACGCACTAAATTGATAGCGGACATGGGTTATTGGATGAAAAAAGCTTTGCAAATTAGAGTTCTTAGAACAGATTAGAAAACACACAAAAAAAAATTAGTTTCAGAAAACAACTGTATCAGACAATTTTATACCTACCGCGCATAAGCTATAAATAAATCACGAGCCAGAGGCCTGGCCTGTATTGTTCCAAAAAACTCCAAGGCTGGTCCCTGCACAAACAAGAAAAATATCCAAGATGGTTTAAGTGATTGACGAATTAATAAGCACTTCTGCTCATGCTTCATTAATATAACCCTAAATTTAGATTTAAGGAAGCAATTACCTTTTGCCAGATATCAAATAGGGCAAGGTAAACAAGGTCAGAGTCACCACTTTCAGTTGCCTTCATTAGTGCTGTATCTTCCTCTGCAATACTTAACAGTAGAGGAACCTAAAATGAAAATAAAATAAAATCATTAATACCCAAGAAAAATAGTCATTCCTCTTCAAAAGGACAATAATAAAAACTACTATAATATTAACAACAAAAACCTGTTTTGAGGAGCGTGGTTCATGGTCAACAAGCATAGCAGCCAACTTCCGGCGGCCACTCCTATCCGCATGAGCAGCAACAGCTGCATAGGATATTCCCTTGCATAATTTCAGCTGCAACTCGTAAAACATTATTTCAGATGTTGCATTGACATTACAAGAATAAAGGAAGAACAAACAGTTGACTTCCAGAGACTTTGAGGTTAACCTAACAACGATCAAAAGAAGCACAGACCTTATCAAGTATGATTTCAAGGAGGGCTGCATCAGGAATTGCTAATGAAGCTGTTATCTTCGTGCACGCCCAATGCATTATAACTACTTCCTATATAAAACCAATCAAGAAAAGGTGAATCCACATATAAATTATTTGCTTTCTAGTACTCCTACAAGGTACAAAAAGATCATGAGATAATGATGCAGGGAGGGAAGGCAAAAGATAGCTAACACAACCAAAGGTTGGTTGTCTGGGCTGAACAGCCACAAAAGGAGAGCTAATCTCTGATAAAATTATCAAAATATCAAACTTGTTTCATATTACAAAAGTATAGCCCTTAAATACTAGCAAAACCGTAAGTAAAAGAAAGTTAGCTACATCCTACCCATCCAAACTACCACAATAAATAATATGTAAATAAGCTATTAAAAGAGAAATCCTACTTATATAAAGGACAGAGCAGTTTTAGTTCCTGCAAATGATAACCAAGGTGATAATATGTTAGAGAATAGAATGCGTATATATAATAGCATTGTGGAAGTACAAGCATTGGTGGTAGCACAAAATGCATGCAAACACTAATGGCAACGAGCACTCAGTCATACAAACAATCACCAATAAATGGCTCTAATGTTTCCTGATGACGCAGCCAAGGGAAGGGAAATCAATGGAATATTTTAATTTTTACTATCAGATCTCTCGCAAACTCAATCTACTTAGGATTTTATTTATTTAGGAATATTATTACTATAAGGAAACTTTGCTTATTAGGAACTAGAATATCAAATGGGAATTTCCTAGTATAGGGCTACTAGGAGTTTAGTGCATACAAAAAAAAAACCTGTTCTATGCAATGCAGGACTTCAACGATGGAATGACAAGTATAACTTGATTAGTTTTAGTGTTGTGGCCTTGCATTATATCTTCCTCTTCTCTAAGAATCTTCTCTACTATTTCTTATCAGTACAACATTCTTGTTTCTACTGCTACAGTAACAATCCCAAATCCTCCAAAAACACATCTGTACTAAATCCTAATTCCACAGGCATCAAACCCTAACCTAATTCCTACCTAAAATCCCTAATTCTCCAAGCTTGGGTCACCATGACTCTTTTGTAGATCACCAAACCAAAGCTTTCCTACATCAGTTGAACAAGGTTTGAAGCATCCATGATAAATCAATATTTACACAAAAGAATGTTACTGGAAATTAAAACACCTAGCATCTTTTGTCAAAGAAATTAGGTCAAGGTTTAGTCTTAAGATTTCATTTGTGGAAGAGGAACATGGTTGTGAGAATCCTAGAGAATACAACAATGAAGAGATGATTTATGATTCAAACTTACTTGGTTCATTCCAATGTATTCTGATATCCGCAGTGCAAGTAGATGTTGGTGAGCATTAATCAAACGACCAATCAGAACAGGTGCCGAAAGCAACTGACCACAGAGAGTTTATTAAGCATCAGATTGACAAGCTATGAGCAAGTTCAGATTTGCAATTGGAAATTTAAGTCAGGAAGCATTAGAAACCTTATACTGCTCAATACTTAGAGGGATGCCAATCTCAGGGTTGCGTACAGCATTTAAGACCCGCAAAGTTTTGCACATTTCTTGAATGTGGTCACGTTGAAAATTGCTGTCAAAGCCAACTGGACATCAATGCCGAGAGCATAAATCAGAAAAGAAAAAAAATGCTATTTTAAGCTCATAAATGCTAACTATAATCAAGTAAATGACCACATAGTAATCGTGCAAGTATCCATTTCAAAATACAAGTTATTTATGCTAAAAGTCCACTATGGTGCACATCAAGAGGCAACTCTTCCAGATGGAAATTTCTACAACTATAGCCTTAGGCAGCAATTTGGCTAGCCAGGCTCCAAGAACCATCTCTTTCCATATTATGTCACCAGGAGAGTATAGGCAAACAAAAATGCTATTTGAATTCAAAATCAATCTAGGTGAGACAGAAACGAAACCATGATTTGCTTGCATGACTTGGTGCGAATTCACTAAATTTTGCAAAAGGCAAGAATTACACAAACAATATAAATTCACATCACCACCACAGGTATACAGATGTATGGAGTACATGATATGCTCAATCTTTTTTCTGTATCAAATTCACCTGCAAAAGGCTTGGCCATAACTTGCAGCTCTTAGCAGAGTCCTCTGACGGGAAACATCAAATTCATGACCAGCAGCATCAATACATGCTTCAACAGCTTCTGGCAAGGATGCACGTATCAATCTCAAATTCTCATCAGCCTGGTAAAAACAACAGAAGATGAAAGTTTCACATAAGAAATTATTGATACTCACAACCCATATGGTGTGTGGGATGCATACCTGGACCAAAAATATAAGAACTCTAAAATACATATATGCAAACATTACAAGCATGTGATTCACTGATTTATAAGTTTAAATAAGATGGTAAAGTATATATGTTTGCAAGGCAATGAGATAAGTACTTTTGCACTTCGCCTGTCAAAATGATCCAAGGCATCAAACAACAATGATGCAGGTGATGTGCTTCCTATCTTAAATATAGACACAGTAGAGTCAGGCACCCGTTGTACAAACTCCATACTTGTATTTGACAATATCCTCACTCCATCACACTCAGGGATAAAAATCACAGGTTCGTCGTAAATATATGATACAGAATCCTCAGAAGGTCCCACCATCAAAAGCACATCATCCCAATAAAGCAACACGCTATCTAATCCACACCAAGCCATTTGCTCTGGTGGAAGAGCAGACTGCACATATCAAAACAAATTAATATAAACCACACATGACATTAATCACTCCTAGCATTTAAACCAAATACAACATAAATTACCTCACATTGATACTGAAAAAAGTCCCTAAACTCTGTATTCATAACAACAAGTCTTCCATCATGCATAAAACACGCTAAAAATCTCCCGTTGTGGGAAACAGCAATTTTCAGCACAACACCACCGATTTTCTCCTCGTCAATAAACCTCACCTCATCCTCATCAACAATTACAATTCCACTTCCTACTCCTAACAAGACCTCCACATTACCCGAAACAGTATACTGCGGTTCAATAACCGCCATACAATGAGGCAATTCCTCAGCTACAATCCCTACTTCTGCAAGCTTGCAGGGATTAATCTCCTTAAAATCGGGAACACAGAACAACTTCCCAGCTTCCGTCAAGCACACGACACCGTTCCCCCAAAACACGCAATCCACGACATTCTGTTCAAAGCATTCCTTTCCCATAGAGAAATTAGGTTCCAGAACCTCTCCATGGACGTTGTAACGGTAGATCGTGCCGTCCTGAACTATGCAAATTAGGGTTTGGTCTTCGGTCCATGACATGCCGATCAATCGACCTCCGGGGTGTTTCCAGACGGTTTCGGAGAGGAGGATACCGGCGGAGTTAAAGATTCGGAGTTTTCGGAGGGCAGATTCGGCATAGAGCTGGACGATTTTGGAATCGTCGCGAATTATAGCGATTGGACCACCGAAGGGAGCGCAGGCTACTTTGTTGCGGCTTAAGTCTATGTGTTTCCATCGCATTGGGTAGAGTTCGGGTTTTCGGTAATACCGGTTAATTAGCAGTTGCCATTCCGCCGCGACGGAGACGTTTGCCATGGCAGAAGGAGAGTTTGGGAAGACTAGGCTTTCTAGAGAGGTTTTGATGCTGTTTCGTGTTGCAAGGATGATCTGATCATATCTTTCTTTCTTTTTCTTTTTTCAAAAGCACGTTGTGCTGATCATGATCTGCTACAACTATTTTCTCCCAATAATCTGTTGCTTCGGATGGAAATGGTTTCCGTTTCGCTTTGCGAGAACAAACCCAGCCCCGAATTTATTTTCTTCCAGATATTTTAATTTTACTTAGTTTACAAGGTTCACACTTCACTCTTCAAAGATTCTAATGGGCTCATGGTTTGGTATTGGGCTCCGTTACCTTTAGTCGAGTTCGGGTATTCAAACATGCCCATACTGGACCATGAGATTCATACCGTGATCCGGCAATCGATCCACCTCCAAACATGGATCCGGCTAGTTATTTCATGCTAGCCCATTTTTTTTCCATTAACTTGGTCAACTTTAAGTTAATAGATTCACTTGTTAGGTTAGTGATCAGTGATACCGTATCAAGCTCAAATCACAATAGACATTAATTCAATTAAAAAAATTTATATAAAAAAATAATATTTTTTTTTAAACAAGATTTTTGCTATTAACCTGGCACAAGTCAGGCCCAATATCAATGGATTAACCTAATATGTTTAATATTATAATTATCATATATTTTTCTATTTAAAATGTGATTATAGTGAAATTTACTCATGCAAAACAAAATAGAAAAAACAATAAGATTAGAAATTTAATTACACATAATTTGTTGATAATATGCTATGAAATTATTGATATTTAATTGGGAAGGAATTTAGTCTACAATTAGGAAATTTAATCATAAGAAATCATTACCAAAACTTAAAACATCTCCTCTGCAATATTCATATAAATTTTAAGAATTACTATAACTTGTGTCTATAATTAGATAAGTTAATCGTGTTATACTATGAGCTGACCTAAATTTTATCTGCTGGAAAAGAATGCTAAGGTGACAAAAATGTTTCTAAGAAAACAAAAAAAAATAAGACTCAAGTTATTGACTTTATTGAGTTAATAAACTCGTATAATTTTGATAATACACATAAATCAATTACAATAGATAAATTGACTAAACAAATTGATAACAAAATAAAGGTAAAAAAACAACAACCCAAGCCTATTGGGGTTAGCATGCAAATTATGTAACCTGATCGTGATATTAAGATAAGCATGTTGAAAGCACATTGAACAAAACAATTAAATTTAACTATTAAACAATCAAATATTGAAAAATAAAATTATATATATATATATATATATATATATATATATATATATATATATATAGTGAAAATGCGAGAAAAAAATTCAAAACAACAAAAATTAAAAAATATATATTATGAAAAAATAAAATTGTAAATTGTCGTCTCAACTTTGATTTTATAAAAAATAAAAATTATATTTTTTTCTTTTTATTATCAAAGAATAAAATTGAACCCCCCCACCATAAAAAAACAATTTAAAAACAAAAATTTCAATAATTATTTTTTCGTGCTTACCTACAATTATGATGAAGTAAATAGTAGATGATTTTTAAAGATGTTTCTAATTTTAAGATTATGTTTGTTTGATTTTGTGTTTGTATTATATAATTTAAAGTCAATTTATGTTGAATTTGAATTATATTTTTTAAATTAATTTTTTAATTTTTTTCTTACATATATAATTAATTAATTATATAAGAACAGTATAATCTCGAAACGGCGGACCGAAATATTCCGAAACCTATTCTATTTAAAAAAATGAAATATCAATCAAAACAAAACTGACACCTTAATATCAACATATTAAAATCATATAAAAACATAAAAGAATTAATTTAAGAAAATAAAAAAAAATAACAATACATAAATCAAAAACTATACCAAAGTGAATCGCGCTATGTTGAAATTGCAATCCATGCCCCTTTCCCCACTCACCTTTTTCTTACTCAAATCCTCCCACCTAAAAGCATCATCCTCCATGCAATACATATATTTATTTATTTAAAACACCCTACTTTGTCTTGTTTAAAACAAACATTCATCCTGAAATGCCTAAATTTAACATATGAGCATTATAATTTCATGAAATAACATTCTAGAAGCTGGTCTAGGGGGTGTATTTGTAAGCGGCAGGCAGAAAAAGGTGAAATCACTGATAATTCTCCGAGGCAAATGAGCACTACTGTTTTGGGAGAGAAGTCTTGAAGCTGAGCTTGCCTTATTTGTAATAGATGCATCAAGAACGTAAGCCATTGCACCCTTTTTTTCTGCGTCTTTACATTATTTTAATGCACTCTAAGCCTTTCAGTCTCCAGCTGAAGTTCGAGGTATCAATAGAAGAAAAGGACTTACAGAGAGTTTTTGGGGTGCTTCTGACGAACAATGCAACTTCTGCAGAAACCAGTTTCTTTTACCGCCTGTGCGAATCTTGTTCTTCTTTTTCTTCTTTTACCATTTGTCAACTCAACTCAAGAACACTCGAAAACCAGAGACAGTCATACTAACACCAAGAACATCATGCATAAGGTATTTAAGTTTTTCTTATTGTTGTTTTCAGGTAAAGTCCTTATCTAACCGCTCAAGTTTGAGGATTGAAATGTTTCATATTTCTGCCATGTTCAATTCAGTTTTACAAATCAACCAGTTTTCGTCTTGTGATTTCAATAAACAGACTGATATTCTGTAACAATAACAGTTAAGTCCTAAACTGGTCTTTGAGATCACACTCCATGGGTTTCTCCTCTGGGCCTCAATGGGATTCCTTATGCCTGTTGGGATAATCGCAATCAGAATGTCACACAGAGAGGCATGCGGAAGAAGGCTCAAGATTCTTTTCTACGTTCATTCTATTTCACAGGCAGGTTCTTTTTCTTTTTTGCAACTATGGCCACACATTCCACCAATTTTCCCACAAATAAGGTTATTTTTTTTCTTTTAGTTTCCCTAACGTTAATTTCATATGCCTAGCAGTATCTCTACAGAGTTACAAAAAGATATCACAAAAGCTTTGAGCTTTGTTAATTTAAGGTAGATACCCCACTTTTTAGCTTTTAATGATGGTGAAAGAGAAATAAAGTAGAGCAGTATCCTGATTTGCAAGCATTATATGTAGCCCATAGTTTGTTGTTAATCTCATTATTACTTGAGAGGGAAGTAAAGGCAATGATGATAAAGCAATAGTTTGAGTGGCAGCTCATAGCTTTATGGTCTTAATTTAGCATAATCATGGTACAGAATTATGACATTAGGTGACATTAGGTGTCATTAGGCCAATCACAAATGAATAGGTAAACCCATCTTTACATGCAATTGAGAGGATAGCAACGTCTGATATGGTTTAACACCAACCGAATCTTCTGATGAACACTGACATTTAGAAGTTGATTTTAAAGAATAATATAAATTATATTCTGAAATTTTAGCTATGAGATTAAATTTTATATGAGATTAAATTTTTAGATGAAATGATTTTTTAACATGGTATCAGAGCTTTGTTGGCCCAGTCATCACGAGTTTGAATCTCACCATCCTTATTGTATTTAATAAAAATCAAGCACAAAATAATATGGACTTGTACAAATTTCAAATCCAAAGAGCTTTCATTTGAGAGTGTATATTAGAGAATAATATAAATCATATTTTGAGATTTTATCTAATAACATAAATTTTTAGATGAGATGATTCTTAATAATTTTAAATTCCATCACTGATTAGAGAATTTAAAATTATATATCACATTATTTCAACAAATCACTTGCTCTTTCACCTTTGTCACCATTCCTCTGTGAAGATGCAAGACTTTGCAATGACTAGTCCCTCTTAAGTAGCACTATAAACAAAGGAACCAAACAGTATTTCAAAACAGAACAGTTTCTTTTCCTTCAGACATACTAGCACTCTAACGTCATCAACAGTTCATTCCATAGTTTTCTGTGTGCTTCTTTTTTCTTAAGATGTGAAAGCTATTATGACACTCAAAAACTAGCTAGCTACAATCAGCGACACCATATATATAATGGAGAATCAGCTATAATTTCTCTCCAGCAATTTTAAAAACTATCTATAATATCATGGGAAAAGCTGCACATAATCAGTTATTATGGCAATTCCTTAAGATTAGGGTCGGTGGAAGAATTGTGAAAGCTCCGATTGTGGCCAAGAAAACCGAATCATTCCTTTGAGATACTTCTATCAAGTAAGCTTGTCTTCTAATGTTTCTCTTCTGCGAAACAGTTAGGAAGTTGGCACTAGCCTTCTTCAAGGTTTTTTTACCCAATGGAATAATGAAATCATCATGTCTATCTCCAACCAGTTGAGCAAGCTGGTCACGAATTGTAAGTTTACCAGAACTACCATCCCTCACATAACATGATCATGAAAGAAAGTAAATTTTGTCTAACTTAATAGTCTGACTATTGCTGAGCTGAAATGAATGGCATGGATTTGCTGGTATATTTATGTGGAGACCACAAACCATCAGCGGATGAGCCGGTAGAGGTGAGTTGTTCCAATAGATCGAGTTGCGTGCGTGTCGAAGACAGTGACCCTTCAATGGAAAAACATCAAAATCACTCGACAGGGTCAATCACCATATCCTTCATGTCCAATTCCAAAAGTTCTAGCAAGAACAGGAAGAAGAAGGCTTCTTGATATACTTTGTTCGTCCATTTCCAAAAAGTCTACAATCTCTGGGACGACTGGCACTCTGACAGAGAATAACATGTTATAATTAAGGGCCCTGAATTGCTCCCCTGCTTTGGAATTCGTTATGGACCTGTTTTTGTGGCTGAGAGAGTCCCAAGAGTAGGTTCTTGGAAGATTTGGCACTGTACTATGAAATTTGAGTAGAACTGCCTTGAAAAAATACTACAAAAGGAAGAAAAAAAATAGAGACATACCTGAAAACGAAGGAGGGTCTTGTTCTGCTGTAACTCCACTTGAAGTACCTTCTGATTGAGCAAGTGTTCTAGAACAACAAAAGTAGAGCCTGTGCTTTGGGATTAGAAATGGAAGACTGGTGGTAGAAGAAGATACTGGGGAAAGGGAGGAAGAGATGAATGAACAAAATTAGCAAAAACAAAGAAACAATGCTCTTTTCCAAGATAAAATAAAATGTAGTGGTTATATTTTATCTTTTAATTTTCAGTTTTTGTTGTTTTACTTATTAAATTTAGATTCTAAATTTATTTTATTCATATTTTAATACTTGAAGATCGACAGAAAAAATCTTTAGAAAATTTGAGAAGAAAAGGCTATTGAATAGCTAAATTTTGATTATCAATGACTTTGATTTTGATTTATATGCATTCAACCTTAAGAAAGAAATTCAATGGAGGTATTTTTATTTTTAATGGCACCAAAATAATAAAATCAGTTTTAAGCCAATTAAAATATATTTTATTATTAGAAATAAAGTTTTAAGTACTCATAGGATTGTATCCAAATCAATTAAAATATTATCAATTAAAATAATATATATTTTTTAATTTTATTTTTTAAAGTAAGGTATTTTAGACAATTATACTTTGTAGTTTTATTTTTAATTTTAATTTTTTTTATATGGGTTCTCTCGCCTTCGGCATATCAAGGCCTTGACTAGAAGCCCACACGATGGGCTAGTAGCTTAGTGGTAGAGCATGCTCCTGATAATAGCATCGTTGTGCTTAGGTTTTTAGAACTATCAATTATATACATAGTTTAATGTTTTTATATATCAATTTTATTATTTTTTTTATTTCAATATTCAAAATTAAATTTATTAAAAGTAAATCTTTATAATTTATTTGTTTTTTTAATTAATTTTAATTTTATAATTTAAATGGTGAATCTGACATATTAATCCAAGTTAACTATGTTTATTCTCATTTATCAATTTTAATGAGGTATTTTTTAATTAATATTTATATATTTTTTTAAATATATGTATTATATTTTTTACTTATAATTAAAAAAAATATTATAAAATAAATTAGCAATTTTAAGAATTATTTTTTATATTAAAAAATAAACATCATAAGCACCATAAAAAAAAATAGAGGATAAACTCAAAAAGTTCCCATTCACTGAAATATCAAAAATAACCCTATCAAAGATAAAGGATAGACGCTTTTGTAGATACGCCACGTACGTTTTTATACAGCAATATATTTCTATTTATTTTTATTTTTATTAGTATTGAGATGTCAAAAACATCTAGAAATGATGAGTTGATGTTTGATGTAAACGGAACATACCAAATGCGACGAGGGTGGAGACTTGAGAGAGGAGAGACGCTCTCTCTCGCCTCCCACTTCTCCAGCGACAAAATAGTCATTTACAAAAAGGCGGATGTGACCGTTGGAGATGGCGAGTCCTGAGAAAAACGGGCGTTAGTATTTCGAATTATATTATTTAATTTATTCTTTTTTTTGTTTGATAAAAGGAAATCACCGGAAGAAATCGAATCATATAGGAGCTGTAGCGATAGAAAATGAGTCGAAGAGAAGGACGGATGGAGAGGGAGAATCAGATACCATGTAAGCAAAGCTAACTAGTTAAAAAGCTGAGAAAGAAAGCCACTGCAGATCAACACATCTCCTCTTCATCCTCGGCAAAACCACAAACAATTCCTTCTCTCTCAAACTCTCTGTCTGTGACTCAAGAAACCAAACATTACAAAGCAGAAGAGAAGATATAAAGCGAAGATGGCGAACAGTAGCGGCGAAGTTCAAGAGGTGCAGACAGTGATGGTTCAAGAAGAAGAAGCACACCCATATGCATTTCATGTTTCTGGGCCTCGAAATGTGGCCTCTCCTAATTGGAGAGACCTTATCAGTTCTAGTTGGTCAGTATTATTTATTATTTTCACTACCGCTTCCCATTTTATCTTTTCTTTATTTGTTTTATATCAACGGTTTCTTTTTTTTTTTTTTCTTTTGGCTATCAATCAATAGTAAGTGGGTCTTGATCTGTTTTAGATTTGAATATTCAGAAACAGAGAACATGACATAAATTGGCAACTGGGTTTAAGATACTGATGTGGTGACTTCCTTATTTTTAGTGGTAACTTCCTTATTTGTGCTGCCTGATTATAAGTTCAAGACTTGGACATGATGTTTCTGTCCTAGTTGTCATTGATGATAATTCATTCAGGATATTTTTGGTAAGTTTTCTCAATCGAGGTGGATCGTTGATCTAGTTTACTGGATTTAAGGGCCTGGAATTTTTTTATTGATTTTCTTGTGTCATTTAACCGGGGGTACCGATTGTGAATTCTTTTCTTTTTAATCGGGGATTGTGAATTCTTTGATCACGTAATGAATGTTGAGACTTCACCGTAATATTAGAAAATAATATAAATTATATATTTGAATCTCACCTGACGGGGAAGATAGTTACTTGATATGATTTCAGAATCTTGACACAATAGTCACAAGTTTAAATCTTTTTACTCTCATTTTATTTGATAAAAATTAAGCACATAAAATAGTGTGAAACTGTACAAATTTCAACCTTAAAAAACTTTTACTTAAGAGAGTGTAAAAAAATAATGTAAATCATATTATTGAGTCTTATCTAATAATTTAAATTTTTAGATGGAATGGTTTTTTGACACATAATACCCAAAAAATAGATAACAATTTATTTGTGACCAAATTACCCGGAGTCTTTAATTTTAGGTGGAATTTGGGATCTGGGCAATGTTTTTGAATGAGCAGATTGAAGATATTTAATTGGGGTATTTTATTGTAATTCCTTTCGGACTTTCCTTTGTCTGAGAATGTAGTTGTCCGGGACATAACAAGCTTTCTAATAGTAAGGTCATTGCATCCTGGACTTCTAGAGGCTAATCGGTTGATTACTTTCTTCTGGAGATCATTGATGGGCTACTAAACTTTGCAGATTTTTAGCTTTGTTCTTATGATGTTTATTAGACAGTGAAACTAAACAATTGTTTTTGTATTTTTTCTGAACAAGAGTACAAGGCCCAGCGGCAAGCAGGTGAAAGACTTGGATTTCTGAAAGTTTGTCCAATCTTGGATTCTAGCCCTTTTTGAGTGATATAATACATTAGAAAGGGAGTAAAACCCGAGCTATATGTAGCATGTGATCACTGTATTTCATATCAATGATGATTTTGTGATCAATCAGTGATTTCTGGTTTGTGAGGCAGTGTCATGCCCTAATCTGCATGTCCACAAAGTGCCATATTTTTTTCTTTTTGTTGCTAAGAAGAGTTCTCAATGGTTTAAATTTCTTATTTGTTATAACCGGATCATCATTTCATTGTATCTCATTTGTCTTCATTCCTTTTCTTTTTCTTCTTGACTTCTGGTTAAAAATCATTGTTGACACACGACTTAGGCAGGTGTGTACTTATTAGTGGTTTTCAATCACTAGGAACATACTTAACTACAGAAATTTGCCTGCAATATATTGTAAGGCGATCTGAGCTTTCATACATATCCTTGATAATTTGATTCTGACTGGTGATTTGTGTATACAGGAAGAATGAGAACTACAAGCGAACGGTATTTTCCTGCTTCATTCAAGCAGTTTACTTGCTTGAAGTTGACAGGCAAGAGAACAGAACCGAGGAAAATGCCCTTGCGCCAAATTGGTGGCGAAGCTTCAAATACAAACTGACCCAAACCTTAATTGATGAAAGAGATGGATCTATATTTGGTGCAGTACTAGAATGGGATCGAACTGCAGCATTAGCTGACATGGTTCTTATTAGACCTAGTGGAGCACCAAAGGCTGTTTTAGCACTTCGAGGAACAATACTCAAAGGCCCCACAATCCGAAGGGATATTGAAGATGACCTTCGTTTTCTAGCCTGGGAAAGTTTGAAAGGTTCTGTCAGATTCAAAGTAGCATTGGAGGCATTAAGATCAGTTGCTGAAATGTATGGAAGCAGCAACGTATGTGTTGCTGGTCATTCATTGGGGGCTGGTTTTGCTCTCCAGGTGGGAAAAGCATTAGCTAAAGAAGGTATGTATGTGGAGGCCCATTTATTCAACCCGCCTTGTGTTTCTATGGCAATGAGCTTAAGAAACATGGGAGAAAGGGCTGGGTTTGCTTGGAAGAGATTCAAGTCAATGCTTCCTTCTAGTAGTGAAACTCAGGCCATCAGTGACGAGGGAGAGAAGGCTAATACTGTAGGATTGAGGAACTGGATCCCTCTTTTGGGTTATAAAACTTCCATGGGATTAAAAAATTGGGTTCCTAATTTGTATGTGAACAACAGTGACTATATCTGCTGCTCCTACACTGATGCGGATGGAACTGAAGATAAAGAAGCTGACAAGGAGAATACAGGTTCTGCAAATGGGCAAGTTGCAGCGAAACTGTTTGTGATGTCCAAAGGAAAACAGAAGTTTCTTGAGGCTCATGGATTGGAGCAATGGTGGTCTGATGATGTGCAACTTCAGCAGGCTCTGCATAACAGCAAGCTCATGAGCAGGCAGCTGAAATCGCTGTATACTGTCCCTGCTTCGCAACCAACTCAATGAACGCCACAAACACAAGGTTGTTGCTTTCTTTGTTTGCTAAATAAATCGTTTTCGATCCTGTGTCTTTCACACTACCAATTCTGTGTTTGTATTCTGTATCTGATAATTGTAAACAGATTGAGAAATTCTTGGTTTTGTAGGAGTTTTTAAGGAAAATAAATGTTTTCCTAAATTATTTTTATATTTTCTTATCAAGTGAAGAAAATCTAATATTTGATGGATTCTATATTAACTCCATAATTATTTATTAGGATTTTTTTTTCCTGTTTAAGAATGAGAGTTTAGGTGGGCCTAAGATAATTATAAATAGGATTGTTTAGTTTATTTGATAATTATAAATACGATTGTTTAGTTTAGTTTTCAACAAGACTTTGGTATTCTAATATTTTAGTAAATAGAATGTTCTCTTTTCTATTTCAAGAGATTGTTGACACTGTCTATGGTTTTTCCCACACCCTTTTTTTACCTTCATGATTTTCCTTAAAGGTGAGCAAAAATCCAAGAAAACAAGAAAACAAAAAAAATACTAATCGACAAAAACTGAATCGTTGAAAAAATTGATTAGAATATTTTTAAAATTTTTTGGTCTAGTTTGGTTTAGGTTTTTTAAGGCTAAAATTGATAAGTCATAACTGAATTGAACCGGTTCAAATTAGAAAATATTTTATAAAAATTTTCATTTTGGTCTGATTTTATTTTGGTAAATTGGGAGAAGGGAAAAACTTCGTTAATGGTCATCATAAAGTTTAAAAAAAAAAACTCCAAAAAACAATGTACTATTTTTTGATTTTTTATATAAAAAAATTGAATCAAACCAAAACCAATCAGTTTACACCAGTTTTAGTTTCTTTTTTTTTAATAATGATTTTGATCTGGTTGTTTTTATAGATAAAAACTAAATCGAATCGAAAATTATCACCCATAATTTTTCTTATAATCCTATTCTAATTAGTTTCTAGTTGTATGAGGTAGTGTTATAACAAAAAATTCATGGTTGAGCCTTTGGATTTGCAAATTTATGAAGGCAGGTTAAAGGGTTTAGCTTGTTTTTTGGTGAATCAGGGTATGGAAAATCATGAGATTGATGATTATGACTCTACATCCAAATCTGAGAGCTTGTATCATATGTGTAATTGCAACTCCACATCCAAATTGGAGAACTCAACCTTATGTTTGAGATGATTTCAATTGTTGTATGTTTGTGTGAGGTGTCAGGGTTAAGAAATCGTTACCTGATTATTTGGTTTAAGGTTGTTTGAAAATCTGAATATACTAGTCTTATTAGATGTTCAAAGAATAAAGTACATGTTGTAACCATCATTGTCATATGTTTGCTTGAGGTGTCAAGGTTAAGGAATCACCATCTAGTCATTTGATTTAAAGTTGTTAGAAAATCTAAATATACTAGTCTTATCAGATGTTTAAAGAGTAAGAAACTGATTATGATTAGAGAACATGTTAGCACTCCTAATGTACCCTTTCTTAGATATGTTGTTTTGTATGGTTTTAATACGATTAATGCAATTAGAGAAGATTTTAGCACCCCCAATACATTCTACTCTAGGTAAGGTGTTATATATAGTTTTAATACCTTACTTTAGGTAAGTTAGTATGCATGGTTTTAATACCCTACTTTTGATAAATTGTTACACATGGTTTTAATGTGGTTAACGTGTGGTTAGAGAAGAAGTTAACATTCTCAATGCACTCTACCTTAGATAAGATGTTTTGCATGGTTTTAATGCGGTTAAAGATTTAATGGTTTTCTAATTGATAGTTTATTGATGACTTAGAATTTATTCGTACGAATAGATTTATCTTTTTGAATATGTTATGGGTTGCTATACCCAAAAAAATTATTTGGAAAAAATCCTTGTATGTGCTTTAACATGATCCACCTATGATGAATGAGTTTTTTTTATATATATATTGTGATAAAATACTTCTAAAACAAAACGGTCCAAACAGGTTTAAGGGAGTGTTTGTCAAACACGCCTTTAAGCCAATAGAAAAACTTAACAAAAAAATGAGAAAACTAAACATGCCTTTAATATTGGATCAACTCAACCAGACCGACTTAAGTGGTTGACTCAACCAAGTTGACCCCACTGAGTAGACCTGGTAGGGTTAACTTGAAAACAAACTAAAAAAATAAAAATAGATTAAACTTAAAAAAAACTAAATAAACGATATACAGAATTCATTTAGAGACATGTAGAATCACCATTATTTTTATTAAAATGGTGTTTGAGAATGCGTTTAGAAAGCTTTTTTGAAAAAAAATTAAAAAAAAATATTTTTACTTTTTGGTTTTTTAGATCATTTTGATATGCTGATGTGAATAATATTTTAAAAAAAATATTATTTTGATATATTTTTAAACGAAAAGCACTAAGTAACCTCAACCATACTCCCAAAGAGGTACCGAAAAGTTTAAAAGATTTTATCATGCAAGTAGAGGTATAATTTCTAAGGTTTATCCAATATTAGAAAATACATTGTGAGGATTTCATGTTTGTTTGGGCTGTGTTTCATTCCTTATAGATTGTTAAAGATAAGCCTTGAAGACCAAGCATTTTATTATCTTTCTTCAACTATGATATTTTTTAGTACTTTGATTATAATCTTTTTTTTTTTTTGGATTCGAGGAAACCATCCCCCGGAAAACACACTTTGTGGGTCCAAGTGAGTGAATAAAACCCCGATTGTCCCAGACTCATACGAAAAGGTACTGAGAAGTTCAAAAGATTTTATCATGCAAGTAGATGTATAATTTCTAATGTTTATCTAATATTAGAAAATACATTGTGAGGATTTCATGTTTATTTGGGTTGTGTTTCATTCCTTTTAGATCGTTAAAGATAAGCCTTGAAGACCAAGCATTTTATGATTTTTCTTTAATTATGATATTTTTTTAGTACTTTGATTATAGTCTCTTTTTTTTTTATTTGGATTCGAGGAAACCATCCCCCGGAAAACATACTTTGTGGGTTCAGATTAGTGAATAAAACCCCGACTGTCCCAAACTCTTACAAGAAGTACACGCCCTGACTCGAACTTAAGATCTGTTGTGTAAATCTCAAGATCTTTGTCACCACGCCACATCTCTTAGAGACACTTTGATTATAGTCATAATGGAAAAAAAAAACAAAATATGTTAGGGCTCCTTGTATTTATGCCATTTTTTATAGGAGGCAAGTATCACACAAAGTTTTTTCTTTAGTGACATCTATGAATGATGGTAAAAGATATGATCATAAGTTTTGCTAGGGAGAGTATATAGTTGTTACTCCTACAAATAACATATCTCGACTCTCAAGGATTGGTGGAGTTTTAAGAGTTCACTCATGTGATTGAGGTTTTTGCAATATAAAAAGCTACGACGTCATTACTTGGGTTAAAAAAAGCAACATCATAAGACAATGACGTACTTTGCTCATATTCTCATAGGAATCAAGTGGTGGATCATTTAGCCAAGCAAGGAATTTATAGATTTAATCGGTCTGCTTATGCGTTGGTTTTGTGGGTTAATAAGAAAGTTTTTATATTTTGATCGTACGTAAGATATCTTATACTATTTTTATTGTTCTTCTTTCTCATCCTGCTTTCTTAATTATCCTTAACAGCTGTTTTTTTAATGGCTATAACAGATGCCAATGAAGCTTTCCCCTTCATTAGAAAATCAAAATATAAATACATGCACAGCAATGAAGACCATATGATATACAAAGCAAAGAAATTCAAGAACATGATATTTTGCTCTCTATATATACATAATAGCTCTGTATATTAATCATTTCTGTGTATTAATCATCTCTCTCTACACATACACACTCATACTGACTAAGAAGTATGAACAAAAAGAAATATAGATCACGAGGTAAAACCATGCACAGGTTTTGCTCCTGTTGTTCTAGCAGTGAAAGAGCAACCGGCCCTGCACCTTAAGCCAGATAATTCGTAGTCTTATATGCTGACCTCCTCCAGCTTGTGAATCTGAGAATAACTGCTAGAGTAAGGATACTGCTCGATATCCAGTATCAAGGACTCGAAATCTTGACCAGTTAACATATCTATATGTTGGTATATTGATAGATGATTTGATGTAATGTCATCGAAATGTAACTGATTGCAAGGTTGATTTAGCTCTTCAATAAAAGGGAGTAACTGATTGCAATACTCAAATGAATCGACTGATTCCATTCTACTCTCAGGTTCTCCGTGAATGTAAGGTTGATTTTTTGGTTCTTCAATATAAGAGACTAGCTGGTTGCAAAACTCGAATGAATCAACCGATGCATCGAAGAATATTTCCATGCTACTCCCAGGTTCTCCGTGATTGCAAGGTTGATTTGGCTCTCCAGTAAAAGAGACTAACTGATTGCAAAACTCAAGTGAATCGACCGATGCTTCATGGGATGCATATATGCTACTCTCGGGCTCTCCGTGATTGCAAGGCTGGTTTAGTTCTTCAGTGAAAGAGACTAACTCGTCGCCAAAATCAATCGAATCGACGGAGGCATCGATGGGTGTCTCCATGCTACTCACAGGCTCTCCGTGAGCTTCAACAGTTACAGCCGCGACATTCTCAAGTACTGTTTGGGGTTTAGAGGGAGGTGGTGGAGAGGGGACTGTCTTGCCATTGCCAGTTAATTCTTGAACCAGCCTCTTAAAGCTTGATCTGTCAGTGATGTAGACCTTTGGCCGCAAAACTTTTATCAAACTGCTGAGCTGATTCTTTTCTTTCTTAGAAATTTTCATCGACGCTTGACTTACTTTCTTTCCCATAATTTCAATGCTCCTTAGTTTGGAATCTGCGCAGGTTTCTTCGCTTAAGCGGAACATACTAAGAGCTGTAAATATATGCCAAGTCTTAAGGATTGTGGAGACAGGACAAGACACGGTTCGTAATTAAATTAAAGATGCTGAAAATGATGTAGATATCCTTCCTTCAATACAATTTCTTATTAGGAATTTCCATCCACCCACCCACCTATATTATATTGTGCGCTTTGTCTCTCTTTCCGTCTTTCGTTGTCAAAATGTGGCACTGAACCATTCAGAGCTCGCCAAGGCTTGTATTTACATGTAGGGAGGTGGTATTGGTCAATTCCTGGAGCTGGCTAGCAAGGATAAAATAATGCAAGTATGGGATCAATGGGCCGTGTTAGAGATAGAAGGACATCGAGGGCACGCAGCCTACTATTCATGGACTCATTTTCTTTTGCTTGCGCATCCATTCACATCCCATTTGAGACACAGGGAGGATGTTGAAATTTCAAAGAAAGAGAGAAAAAACAAGTAAAGTTTGAGTTTTATTTTGTTAAGGAAACCCTGTCAAGAAGTACATTAAATTATTGCATCAGACACACGAGCGCTGATAATTTAACACTTATCAAGTAGCAATCAATGTTCTCTCAAAATATTGGAGGAGCTATTAACAGCCATCCGTGCTCGTTACTGTTAAGTTCTCTGTAAGAATTGAGGGAGTTGTCATAGAACAGGACAGAAGTGATCACATCAGTTCTTGGAATTGAAAAACACGAGTATATGTTGATGTTAGATTTCCTTAAAACAGTGTGAAAAGGATATGATCCATTAGATAGAATGTGTCATTTTGTATATCAACATCCAACGTCAAATCAAGCTCTGAGATTTTGGCTTTCATTGTCTTTTTGCAATGTGAAAAGAAAATGTGAGGGCAATCCCTCCAATTAATTATGAAGCTAACCCTTCTGCAAGTCACATTCAGTGCCTAACTTTAGGCAATGCCTCTAGATTCTAGAATTAACACATCATCAATTACTTAACACTGTATGCTACAGTTATGTAGATAGCCCCATGTACTAACACATTCAAGCCCCAATTCCTCGATATGGAAAGCCTGCTGATCGTTGCAGGAGTTGCAAATTGTTTGTTATTGAGATGTAATATGCTTTTTCAATAATGTTTTTCATATTAGTATATTAAAATAATTATTTACTTTTTCTTAAAACAAACATTTTTTTAAATAAAAAACTAAAATTAAAAGCTAATGGGCTGTAAGTGTGTTTTATAAACGATATACAAGGTGTTTTTGTACAAGTGTTTTTTAATTGAGAACACATCAGATTGTACAAGTGTCGTTTTATTTCAAAAGCTCGATCCCCACGGATAGTCCATCTCCCCTGTCTAACATATATCTCGTCAAATACAGATGCTCGATAATATTGTTATAGAGATGCAACTACATTTTCCATCTACGAAACAGTAAGCTCTCATGCATGCAGAATCTGGTGCGCATAGAGACCGCTGTAATTTTTTTGAAGAACAAATGACATGTAAGCGACTAACACTCACTCTCCAACACTCAAAAGAAGTTATACATCTTGTTCTCACATGAGACGCTCTAAAAGATCAGATCTTCACTGATCTCCATCTGAATCTTGTTACTTATGCGCCAGAAAAAGAAAAAAACCTAAACATAAAATAAAATTCATGACTCCATGAGCTCCTGGATACATCCCAATAGAAGAATCTCCACTTTGTTGCAGAATCCTACACATTAATCTCTCCAAAGACTGTGTTTTAGACGGCTATAAAGGGCTCACGGGTCATCAGTAGCACATACAAAATGTAAAAAGCATGCTACAACTTGTTACACAAGACACTGATTCTATAACAATGCTTCGTGAATTTTCACGTGCATGGTATCAAGCTCGACTTTATTCTTCACAAAGTTCTTTGCAATCACACAATAAGAAGATGAGAGGAGTAAGGTTTATCTTCAATGATACAACGAAGAGATGCTCAATTTGAAAAACACTTCTTGAACTCATTGCCACAAAAGCTCTAATTAGTTTCATCAAAGATTCTTCCCGAAAATTGGTTTCTCAAAACTTCAATCATCTGATGATTTACGGAGTCCACCCATTCAATTTATGAGATTTTTCTGGGTAACTAGAAAACAAAAATCTGACCAGCGCCAAATATGCATGCAGCTGTTAAGTAGGAACTAAATATGACAAAAGATCCGTTGCTGATTAATTGAATATTTTTAGATTTCGGATATGGTCTTTGAAGTTTGTAACATCAATTACAATCGAAAGGTCAAAGGTCAAGACTTGCAGTGTAGGAAAAAAAAGCTTAATGTGTTTTCTGGGCTTGGACCAAATAAAGCTTGCGCTAGATTTCAAACAACTAAAAGCTGGTCATATAATGACATAAGAGTTTGATCAAAGAGCAAAGATTAAGCTGATTTTGATGACTGTTACCTAATGTTAGATCAACTGAGCAGGAGAACTGAACACACGGTACTGGAATCTGGTGAAGCAAATATTCCCTCTCTGTTGAATCTTAGATTTGGAAAACCTCTTGCCAGAACCTAGCAATACGACCGGCCAAGATTTGTAGATGGTTAAATTAACCAGCCTGGATGTTATGGATAGATTCTTTGAACAAATAGAAAGAAGAAGAAAATGCAGTCAGCATTTCCATTTGTGCTCAAACCATTGCATTTCCTGCCCATATATTTTCTGACTCAGGTGGCATGTAATCGTTAGTTGCTAAATTTCAAGGAGGAGGTTTTGAAGAATTTAGAGAAATATAATAACGTTTTTGTTTTTACTTTTTAATAATGTGCTTATATTTAAAAAGCAACCACTACTACAATACCAAACAAGCAATGAAAGATTTTAGTGTCCATCCCGTTGTATAATGAACATATCACTAGATCTCTAATAAACAATATTCATTGACACTTGATTGTGGGATTATTAATAAATGGAAAGCTCAGTTAATAAAAATTAAAGTTCAAAGATCTAATTATGAAAATTGAAAAAGCTATGCCCATGCTTGGACGGAGTAATATTCCAACTTACTATCCAGCAGTCATGAATGTGTTCATGATGGTATGGATTCCAGCAAAACGATAAGTGCCGGTGTGCTTACACCACGCTTGTTTCTGTGGAACTAGGAGATGGTGGACCAAGAAGGGACGGAAAACATGAGATTTTCAACGATTAGATTGTCATTTTCTTCTTTCCTGATAGAGAGATTTGCAAAGGGGAAGATATTGTTCGTGTTTGTTTTTACCTTTCTTTCGTTTTTTTCCTCTCATTTCTCCTTTCAACCAAAGGAGATAGATTTGGATTCTATACTTTTCCTCCCCTTCCTTCCCAAACACCAAGATAAAAGGGGAATTCAAACCTGATTCCGACTCCTCTTTGTTTTCTCTTTCACCCTTTCTATCCTTGGTTTCATCGCCCTAACCACGCATGGCTTTAGAGTGTAAATGTATGTGAAAGCAGGACAGAGACGGCAGGCTGCATATGAGCTTTCCAATTCCCCTTGGGCCTTGGGAATTCAACTTTCAAGTTGATAAGGATGATGGTTATAAAAGCTCTTGCAGAATCATCAAGCCATAGAATAAAAGAATAAACCATTGGCTTCATAGCTCCTCGAATCGCAGACCATGTAATGAGAACCCAAGTGTTCAAACAGCTTGTGAGTTTAGATGCTGGTATGCTACTCGGGATTAGAAATGAGTTAGAATTGTAAGAGAATCAAGAACGCTAACTTCAAAATACCTGGTTCAGAAGGTAAAGGTGAAAAATGACTGTTGCTCAAGATGAAAATGTCAAATTTCTGCCCTGGGAGTAAAAACAATTAGACATTTTCATGAACAATTAGCTTGGAGTTCGACATTTCTTCAGGATCATTGATTTATTCATTGCACATACACTCGACAAAAATGACAATATCATTTATGTGAAGAAAATTATAGAAGAGAGAACTGTACCTGTGGAGCAAAACTAGCGCCACTCTTCCTCGACTCACACATACATTGGAGATTTATGGAAAACCTTCATATGAAGGTAGAGGTATAAAATTTGCTGATTTACATAGTGTATACTTTTTATTAATGCGTTTGGGACACGGGGGCATTCTCTGTCAACAATGACCCCACTTGATGCATGAGAGGGTATACAGGGCTAAATTCCTTGTCTCCTCTTGATCTAACCTTCGCAGCATAATCATCTAAAGTTGCTTTGATACCTTTCCAAATCTGATCCTCCCCTTGAGAATCCAGCCACAGTGAATACTGCAGAGGTGCAAGCCTGTTCCTTTGCAGTGGTGACTCCAATTCATCAGGGCCTCGGGTGTAAAGGTGGTGGAGTATGACACTTGGCGGCAGATCTTGAAGTAGAGGAGATGCTCCCAACTGAGATGTCTCCAGGAAAATAAGAGGCCGAAATGCTCGGAGTGCCCGGTACGGTGGTCCAAGCTGTTGTACAGGGAACAAATACTGGCCTACAGTTAACTCCAGCTCAGCCATGTCTCTAGCCATCCTCAGTTTCCCTGATTCTGAAAGAGGTCGTACAAGAGAGGCATGTCTGACAAAGAATATCAAAACCCGTGATGCCATACTTCTCACAAGCTGAGTGCATATAGTTTCTGTCCCTGCTGTCATACCACTTGCTGAAGAAGGTAAGAGCCTAGACAAGAACTCAGTACGAAAGTGAAGAATGCACTTCTGCAACTCCTCCATGTAAGGTGAAGCATTGTTGTCCATTGCAGCATCCATACCATGAGCACCAAAGTTCTGGTCATGAATTTGCAGGATGCATGACTCAAGACGGTCAATCATTGCTTTGAACAGGGGAGTCACTGAATCGCGAGCTACCCCATATATTGCACCCAGTGCAGGAGACAACACATCCGCAGCGATAGTGGGCAGCCCAGCAATCATAGATGATATACGTGTATGAATTTCTTGTAAATGATGGCACAAAGCAAAGTTCCTGACTTGTGCTGCAGTTGCAGGACCTGTAATTTGGCGTGCCTCGTGACCAGCAGATATCTGAAACTCCAATGCAATTTTTTTATATATTTGAAAGGACTTCACCATAAAAATCATGAGAAAACTACCCGTCACAGAAACCAAGTACATTCACATTGAAAATTCTTCATTGTTTTATATTATTTTAGATGGCACATCTACATAAGGAATATACTGCACAGTACAGCAAGATGATCAAATGAAAACAAGAACAAAAAACGTTTACAGCATAAAACCTACTCTATCCTTAAGTTCTAACATTGGGAATTTATCAAAAATCAAACAGAAAACACCATGAGATATGAAGAAACCACTAGCATTAAATCACTAGATTTAGATAGCACATTTATTAAGACTATGATCACAGTTGCTTTGCTCAAACCGAGATTTTTAAGCATGCAAGGCTAATTATTATGATGGTACCAGAAATTAGCCATGTGTCACCCTTTGAATAAAAAAGCAATTGCAAGTAACAATATAATACAATCGATATCAGGAAAATAATTTTATGAGGAAGTCTTCATCACACAACCAAACAACACAGACACAACATGAAAAATTTGTCAACCATTCAATTGTGGGGACCATGATTGGAACCCACTGTGTACACCATGATATGATGGTTAGTATTTCTAGTACTTGTACTCGGTGTAGTTTTGTTTATGATGTTTAGAATTGGGCTAATTTTTCATGGACATATCACCTGAAAAAGTTTATCCGGGGGGGAAAATCAAGCCATACAATATGAAGGTGACGCTTTGTGTCATATAGATAACAACTCCACAAATGTAGCACGTGATATGCCAGAAAATAAGAACTCGTAATAGAGAAACCTGAGAAAATAGGAAAAAAAATACTATTTGTTTTACCAGATTACCTGGTATTCGACTCGTTCTGAAAGCAGGAGCAAAACCTTGCCTATTTCACGAAATACAAGAAGAGTCAAACGCCCATCCAACTGGACTGCTTCAACCTCTTCCTGGATACGGGAGATAATTTTTGAGATTTGTTCTTTGGGAGGGACACTCCCACGGCTGGACACTGGGAAAACAGTGTTCACTAGATCTGAAAGGCGACTTAAGCACAGGGTCAAGAAAGCTGTCTGGAATATTTCAATGGCAGCAACCATCTGTCCCTTTCCATCCAAAGTAATAGCTGGTAAAACCCCTTTGACATCTGTATCGCGTGAGATTCTTTCAAGTAGATTCTCTGTCAAGGAGAAGAGTTTAGGATAGCCCGCGGCAAATATCTCCTTAACGAAACTTGATGCAGTGAAAGCAGATTTCATTTGGCTAGCAAAAGCCTTCACAAGTGCCTCCCAAACCCGGTCTGTTAGCATGGGATCACCATCCTACAAGAATATCAGCTTATTGTAAGCTTAAAAGAGATGGACAAAAATGTGTCAGAAAATCAAGTAGCAATCAAGGTAAATGCCCCAATAAGTCTCCCTCTCTCCACGGCAATGCACACGCATCAAAGTTTTTCTTTGTTGGATTTGTTCAGGACCCATAAAATCAGTCAAAAAACAGGAAACCATCAGTAAAACTGAACAACTTAGGAAGCTTTTATATGGCATAATCTAGAGAACAAGGTACATAAAATTACTACATCTGATTATTGGAAATGAAAAACACCAAGAAATAAACGAGCTTATACTATATATTGTCAATCCACTGGATTGCTGGATCGAGTGGGACAGTGCATCGCTTCACATAAGTTCATAATAGGCCTGCTGCATACTCCTAATGATTTTTCCATCTAGACATCAGAGTGATCGAATTTTCTATTTAAGGACTCTAAAGATTCTACTATATTCAACACAGGGAATCAAAAACTTCGTTTTGTGGTACAGAGATATAAAGAGGTTACTGCATTACAAACTAGTGCTATCAACTTCTAGTAAAGGATCAACCCAAAACAGATGAATAACACTACAAGCCAGTTAAAACTCTGCCTAGCAGTTCATACGAAAAAAGGCACCACAATCCATAATCAATATAGAAGCATCCATATAAAACCAGCAAGCAAGCAGAACACTCTGAAAACCAAAATCATAAATCCCTCTCACCTTAATAACCTCATCAAGCAACAAAACATGCGTAAATGGATCCCTCTTCTTGGACAACACTCTCTGCAAATGCCAAACAGCCACAACAATAGAATGCAAATGATCCATACAATCCCCCATTCTCTGCCAAAGTGCCTCCCTTGCTTTCGCCCCTCCTCCAATCTGTGGAGTCCCACTCCCTCTTATCCCTCCCGGCCCATACCCACCACCACTCACAGAAATCGCCTTCATATCCAATGCCAAGCCCACACTCTTCACTCCCATTCCCTTATACTTGTTCACCAATTGCTCCACAGTCACCTTCAGCTCTCCTAGATTATAGAAAACTTGCAACCCAGTTCCTACTTCTGCCTGGTTCAATCCTTCCATTCCTCTCTCTAACACTTTCATGGCTTGACCTCGCAGTTTTTCCCCGATTTCTTTAACCCATTTCAGCTCTTCGTCCACCATATCAATTCCTCTCAAATCATACTCATTACACATTGTCAAGATCTCGTAATGAAATTGCGCTGCCTTGGCAAGGTCCAATTTTTCAGGCTCTGATTCTGATGCAGATATTAAATCTCGAAGCTTTTTTGACAACCTCAGGGCGCGAATAGTGTGTTGTAATGCTTGGTTGGTACGATGCAAGTTGGAAAGCTGGGTAGTTTTTGATTTAATAGCGTTATGGGGATCAGAAAGCTCGGATCTGACGCGACGAATGGAGGACTGCATAGAAGAGATGGCGGATCGGAGCGTGGAGAGGGAGAGTTCAGCGTCTTTGATGGAGGAGAGTTGATGGAAGAGGTGGGGATGGCGGGAAAGGACTTCGGAACGGAGTTGGGATTCGAGGAGGCGAATGGCATGGTGAAGGTGTTCGGCGGTGGAGGCAGGGGAACCAGAGGAGAGGGCGGCGGAGGAGAATGAAGTGGAAGAGAAGGAGGGGGAGAGAAATGGGGAAAGGAATGGATCTTTGGAGAAAGAGTCAAGAGGAGAAGCAGAAGAGGTTGCGGTGGTTGAAGATGGTGGCGGAGAAGAAGCAGAAGGGGTTTTGAAAGTGGAGAGGCGTTGGATAGGAGAAGAGGAGGAGGGAGAGGGAGAGGCGTTGGTGCTGATGGAAGGAAGTTGGGATCTCTGGAGTGCTGGTGATGCCATTTTTTTTATAAAAAAAACGTTTTAAGGTTTATAATCGATTTATGGGATGGAGAGCATCTCTTCTGCGTTTATACATTTTGACGTCGCTGCCATCAGAGACTTGCTCTTGAGCTAGCTACATCCCAAGAAACTTAAAAAAAAAATAGATAAGAGGACAATTTGGTCCCTCGACTATTACCCGTTTCTTGATCGAGTCCTAATTAATTTTAAATTAAAAAAATGTTTTTAAATTATTTTTATATACTAATATAAAAATGATTTTTAAAAACTAAAAAATATTATATATATTTCAAAAACAATCTCAGCTCTGTTTTGTAGCCTACTCAGCAGACCGTGAAAAAACAATTTGACCAATTGCTTCCTCTTCTTCTTCAAGTGGGAATACATGTGGCATCCTGATTTGGCAATGTCCTAGGCTGTGTAAGTTTTCTGAAACTTTTGTCATCGTATTTGACATCATAAAATAATAATCTTCATATTGCCTTTCAAGAGGGTGATGTTGGCGAGCAAAGATCGAAGGTATGGAGGTGGGCATTGGATCATTAATTCGATGTTGAGTTTATAAGAAGATAATGGTGTTCAAGAACTGTCATCTAATTAAAAATGTTCTGGTAAGAGTTTTTAGGCAATTAGAATTTTTATATATCTAATTAGAGTATAAATCTTTGATGAATAAGAGATATAGGGTTATTGATATTTTAATAATGGGTTAAAAATAGAAATTTTAAATGGTATGAATGTCAGAATTTTATGAATATCAAGGGGTGGTGTTCAATTTACCTATATATATGGTCATGGTCCCCAGTCACACATCATGTTTTATTTTTATTCTGTCATCTCGTCATTAGAGAGAAAATATGATTACAGTAAAGAGAATTAAAAAGATCTAAAAAAACGTGTTAATTTGAAATATCATCTACATGACTTTAAAGAACGACTTTTGAATATAAATTCAGATATATTTTTTTTAATTGTGTTGTGTGTTCTTGATAATAGCAGGTGGGGCTTACTGTAGCTTTCAAAGAACAAGGGGGAATTATTTTTAAGTTGTCTCTTCTAGACTATGGATGTAAGGTTTTCTACCTTTCATCCTTGGACATGGTTATTTTATGAATGACTATAGCAATTGTGTGTATTTAAAAGGCTCTTAAATTGTTCATTTTGGGTATAGAGATACACATAGATCAAAATATTGACAGGTTAAACTTGTTACATAGATAAAATACTCAACGTTTCAATAAATAAGAATGCAAGCTAGTAAAGGCTACACTTGAAATTCATTTTAGGTTCTTTTTTGTTTTGTCAGAAGAAACAAAGGATGAGAAGGTGTACGTGTCAAGTGTTGCAAATACTAGTGTACTTAGGAGCATTATGTTTATCCTAACATTTGATGTGTTGCTAGTGTGATTAGTAGGTTATAGAAATTTCTTGTAAAATTCATTGATAAACCTTGAAATATATACTTTATTACCTTAGAGATACTGTAAATATTGGTTTGATATATGACAAGGATAATAACACTAGAGATGGTGTTGAGAGATTTATAGATTCATACTACACTGATTTAGATATTAAAAAGTCACTAACATGTTATATTTGCATTCTTTTGAGACGTGTCATTAGTTGGAAAATAATTTTGCAATCCATTGTTGTCTTGTCTACAGCAATGACTAGGTATATGATATTGACAAATACAATGAAAGAAGCTTTATGATTCAGAGATTTGGTTAGTGATCTTGGTTTGTCACACGAATTGATTGTTATGCACTGTAATAGACATAATATTTTTACTTCATCAGTAACCAAATATATCATTTGTTATGCATTGAAAAGACCAAATGTATTGATATCAAAAATCATTCATTCTAAATATCATGTTATATAGTTTTATATCAATAAAAAAAACACTCTAAAACTAAAAATCCTACACGTATATTGACGAAACTCATCTCTAGAATCAAGTTCAAGTAATGTTTGGTTTATGTCGTACTTAAGATGTGCTTAGTGAAGATGAGAAAAAAAACGTTTGATTTTTGATAATTGACTCAATTTGAGTCAATTATGATGATTTTTTGGGTTTGTTCTACATGCATCCCCTGAATTCATCTGCACGTATGCCCTCGTCACATTCCGATGAGCCATACGGTATCATTGAAGTTGAAGGAAATCTCAGAAAAGAAAATGAAAGAAATTATGGCTAACAGGAGACAACACACCCTGCGATTCTATTAGAAACAGAGATTTTGATGACTTCAATGAAAATCAATAAGAAGTTACAGCTGTTCACATTATTTTCTCTACGAAACCAAATTATCAAATTAGATACTGTATCAGTTTTGCTCTAAATTCTAACACAAGCCCTCAAATCTGGAAACCCCGGGCTGAAAGAGGCGAGTACAGAACCAGATCAAAGAAAGAATAGATGGATAGAAAAACCAAGTAGCCAGCAATTAACTGTTCATATGTGGCAGCCACAGCAGAGATAGAAGAAGCAGAGAGTGGAAACAAGAACAACAGCTTCCGCTACATAGAGAACCTTGAACACCAGATTGTCTACTATGTTCAAGTGAAAATCAAGACCACGTTTCCACTTGATGCCAGAGATTTTCCATGGCCACAGCTGATCCTTCTTCATCATTACCTTCTTCAACGACCATGTCTTCTTCGTCATTACAAATATAGAAAGAAAAAAAAAAAAAAAAACACTTGCCCTTTCTTCTCTCCCTCTCCCTCTCCCTCTCCCTGGTGGTTTTGATGCGCCCTATGTTTGTTTCTTTTCTGTCGTTGTTTATATAGCGTGGTTGCTTTGGTCTGCTGTAAAGTTCGAGAGGCCTAAAAAGAATAGCACAATGAAAAGGCAGGATTTTGCTGGCAGAGAGGGTAGTAGATACAGGAGGGTAGTTTGGGAAATAAAGTGATTTTGGTGAAGAATCTTGTAGTGGAAAGGGGGTGTTTTTTGTCTTTCCAGCAAGCAAATGACAGTATCCTATACTTCTCTCTTTATATACGCGATATGTCTATCAAAGAATCGAAAATAATAAGACTGGAATTGCTTTTCAATAAAGTTTTTTTAAAAAATAAATAAAATTTATTTTTATTTTAAATTAAAAATTTATAGTCGAATATTCATTAATCTTTTACCGAAAGTTGCTGCTGGCTATTGGATTTTTAATTCAACATGCTTGTCATAACCAAATCCTAAATAAAACCCGGTGGGTGGGTGTGCGCGTTGAACATTCTTTGGGTGCTTTCAGTATCTTTTTTCTTGGTACGTTGAACAATTTTCTTATAGACGAGTTGCTAACAACAAAACCATTGACTTCTTCTCCACGGAGACAAAACCGACTGAAAGTTGAGAGTTAAGGAAAAAAAACATGTTTAATTATTGTGTGATGAATGCTAACGACTATATTTATAATTGATTGCTTGATAGCAGTTATTTTTAAAAAATATTTTAATATAGCACGTCACAACAATTTATAAATTTCAAAAATATTAATTTAAAATTAATAAAAAAATTCAAAAATTCAGTTCAAGAGCAATGCCATACGCATTCCAGAGTCTACAGAGCTACTTTTTACTCAAGGAAACCAGTATAGAGAGGGGGGAACTGGCGTGGTTGCCCATAAAAGACAACATTACCCTGGCCTGGAGTCAAATGGAAATTAATTCGAAATGACGTTTTAAAATCATTGCGTAAACCGGCTTTTCGCTGCCGGCTCCTCCACGTTCCTCTTCTTTTTCTTGTGCAATGTAACGGCTGGATACAACACAGGCAGTTTAGGCGTTATTATTATAAAGAGGAGAGACAGGTATTGACATCCATGAAAATGCTGGACTCCAATTGGTCTCGAACGGAATAGCTAGCTAGCTAGCAGGAGTTCCATTGAAACCTGTCCTCTAGGCGTTATGACCGTTAGTGTTTCCACGTTTTCGAGCTGTGGTCTGGTCTCCATCATTCGGTCAAAGCCTTTCAACGGCTAGTGCTCGAAAGAAAAAGGAGAAAATATAGATGCCGATACAATTACAAAGCTTCTTCTTCTCTTTTTTTAAGATCAAAGAGTCGGTGCCAGGTGGTTTAGGATTTGAACAGGTGGAGATACTAAAGTAGTAGAATGTTTTTTTTTCTACTGCCAGCTCACCGGCTGCCCGGAAAGAGATGGAGGAGGCGTTCAGCAGTTTGAAGAAGCTAAGGGCACTTGTTTTTCTTTGTTGGGAAAACAACCGGGAAAGGAATATATCGAAGGAGTAAAGTCTTGGACTACTTTTAGAGACCAGCTATGCAACACGCTAAAGAATCGTTGGCGAGCTGTCTAGCGTAGTAGTCAGTTGATAATACTAGATGGTTCCCCGCACCATGAACGGGGGCAGTTTTTTTCTCTCTCTATATATATATATAAATGAAGGGTGGCGTTAATTTATGTTTATTTAATATAGAGAAAAAAGTTCAACTACAAATTGAATGGATGACGTGTATTTAATAAATAAGTTAAAAAAAACGTGTTAATAAATAATAATAATGTTTTAATCCCGGCAAAAAAATCAAATCAAAAGGTTAAGATAGAATTCTCATTCGGTATTAGTAATAAATTATAATCAAACTAATACATAATCCATAAAACCAAGTGATAATATCATCTTAAAACATAATCTTTTTTTATTTTTATTAGAATCACTACTCTAGTAAAAAGAAGTGGTAATTAGAATAAAAATTTGCTAAAAACAATTAAGCTATTGAAAGCACGCATTTTTCAAATTTAAATTCAATTCCCATATTAACAATGTATCTCTTGACTGTTCTAGTGAAAGCATTTTTTTTTTTAACTAGAATCATTGTTAAGACATTATTTCATGACTGTCAAGGCAAGTTAAAAAAAAATCAAAATAATATGTTTAAATTTTATAAGTGATTGAAAGCTAAGAAAAATAATCAATATAATTAAATAATGACAAAAATATATTTGAAATTCTGAGAAATAAAAAATAACTTTAAACAAATATTCTCTTGAAGATTTATTATTGCTATTAATTTTTTTCATATTATATACTTAATAATTGAAAAAAGACTTATAAACATTCCAATAAAAATATATAATGTTATTTATGAATCATGTCAAAATTAAAAAGTGGATGATTTATCATGATAAAACAATTTTTTTTAGATAAAAAAGAATGTTATATGTGTTTGATGTTAGGCCACATGTCTAGCCTTTTATTTTTATTTTTTTTAAAGAATAGACAATATATCATTCATATGTTTTGAAAAAAAAAATGTAAATGATGTATAGCATATCATATATCATTTCAAATTTCAATCACCAGACAATTTGAAAATCAAGTTGGTGTGTGTTATGGGTTTAAAATTCTATTTTTTTTAAAATATACCATAAACACTCCTAATGACGCATCCTATATATTTCTATAAATTAATAATTGTATAAAGGTATTTATGTCTTTTTATAATTATTAATTAGTTAAATTACATAATAACCTCTAATTTAAAAAAAATATTTAAGGGATTTCTTTTTTATTTCTTTTTTCTGTGTAATTAAAAATAATTTTAGCTCTTGTTGTAAAGAAGAGTTGAACTATTAACCAAAAGAAATCTAGATGTTTTCATACAAGTTTTATGGTGAATCTAAGATACATGAAGGTAATTTTGTATTTTTTACTTAAAATATTATTTTTTTTACTCATTAAAGTTATTGATGGGTCTTTATCACGCGTCAACATATAAGAGACGCAACGCCATTTGGATGAACAGAGTGTGTGGCGTCTCCCAATGACCGAACAACATCTTCCTCCTTATTTGATTTGTCATCACGTCTTCTTTTACAAGGTGTGGCAAGTGGGGGTGTTAATGTGGCTGTTTATCACTATTTTTTTTGTCATTCTTTTTCTCTCACCTCCAGGAAAAAAATAAGTTTGTCCTCTTTTTTTTTTCTTTTCAATTTCAATCCTTGTTTTTTTTTTTTATTTTTTTATAGAAGTTTTATATATTTTTAATTTAGCGCTTCAATTCAAGTTTGACATATTTTGTTTTTTCCTATTCAATTTTTATTGTTTCTATAAATCATAAAGATGACATTGTTCTTCTTCTTCTTCTGTAAAAAAGTCAACAGATTTTGATTAGGTTCTTTTATGTTAATCGATTAGTTTATATAATATTACTTGTTAGATTTTTGCTCTTCTATAAAACACTTTTACAATGACTAAACATTCTACAAGAAAATCAACTCGTATTCATGATGTAGCGCAATTCTCGTCTAGTTTTATTCTAAATTCAAATGACATGGACAATATTAATTCCATTCATCTGGTATTAATTATATTTAACAAAATTTATTTAGCCTATATATGATGTCTAAATAGTTTTATCCGAGGCATGATATTAAGCACTGATTTGATTTCATTGCAAAATCATAGTCAAATCTTTCATTTATCTTTTCACGTTTCCCAATAAATACCATGACATTATTATGACTTGGTGTTGAAATTACCATTTAAGGTAAACTAGGGGTTGTTTGGCACAGTGATTATTATTTTTAAAAAAATATTTTTTTGTTAAAAAATGCATCAAAGTATTATTTTTTTTACTTTCAAAAAATTATTTTAAAATGAATATAATAAAATGATTTGAAAACATAAAAATATAATTTTTTAAAAATATTTTTATTTTAAAAAAATTATGTCAAACAACTTCCTAATTCTCACTTAACTTGACTCTCATATAAAGATGAAAACATTCAATGGACACGTGCACAACGGACAAAATTGCTTATTAAAAGTTCTTATGAAAATTATTGAATTTTTTTTATTAATTTTTTTTATATTTTTAAATTATTTTGATATGTTAATATCAAAAATAATTTAAAAAATAAAATAAAAATAATTTTAATATATTTCTAAATAAAAAAAATACTTACAACCACAGTCACATTCTGGCGCAAGTCTCTTGACAGCCGTTGATAACAGATAAATGAAATGATGATTTCTATGCATGAGACGAAATTGATAAAATCAAACATCCGTAACTCAATTGATAATTAAGCAATACTTTAGGGGTAAATTGAGGTTTTCCCATACATCGTTACACGAAGTTACCGGGTGAACCGTTCTATCAATCAAAATTACAAGGAAAATACTCCCCCGGAAGTAATTATCGATTCATTTCTCCCTCGGCCGACAATGATCGAACGGCTACAAGCCTGTCCCCTGTCTTGCCTCCATACCTGTCAGGTCTTGGTGCCATTAATACCGAGCATTGAAATTTTTATATGGCGATAACACGCGCACACAGACTCGTGCTTTAAACACCCAAATTGGTTTTTTCGTATATATACAAATAATACATTTTTAATCGCAAGACCAACATCACGAAACACACGGCACAATCTTAGTAAAGGTAATATCAAAAACATTTATTTATTATTTGTACATCTAAAAGGTAATATCAAAAACATTTATTTATTATTTGTACAACTAAAACAAATCAGGATTAGGTCATTATTTAATAAGACACAAAATACTATGGATGACAATAATAATATTTAATTTTCAGATTAGGTCGGTTCAGTAAATTCACTATAGATATATGACTATAGTGACTATATCATTTCTGTAATTTTTTATAACTTTTTTTAAAAAAAATTGTCTAGAAACACTACGTATTTCTTTCATCTTCTTTTCCTTCCCCGCTTTCCTTATCCTTTTAATCAATGAGGAATGAGAGGAATAAACATGTGACAAAATATGAAAAGTAGTTGGTGTTCTAGGTTCATATAAATATAAATGACAGGAGGTCTTATTATACACTTGTAAAATTATGTTAGAAGTCAGTTAATCCATTAGTAGCTGTTAAGGTAGTTAGTTGAGTTAGTTACAAATAGTGGGTAGAGTAGTTAGAAGCTAGTTTAAAATAAGTATTGTATATAATTAATGTAAGGAATAACTTGTTTCTTCAATTAATAACACGAACAATTTCATTCCACTCGGTCTTCTCTCTCAATTCTCTTGTTTTTTTATCTTTTTTTTTTAAGTTTCTTTGTTGCTAGGAAGAGATCATTGACGATTGATATTAAAGTTAATTCAAGGCCTTAATTGATTCTTTTTTGTTCAAGATGGTGGAGAACAATAAAAGCAGGAGAATATGGGAAAACATTGTAGAAAAATTGATGAACTAATACATTATATTTTTCAAGAATATTGATAATCAATAGTTGATCAACAACAAAAGAGGTAAGAATAATGGATGAAGCAAAATAAAAGAACTAATTAGATTAGTTTATTGATTTAAGCACTAATAACCCGATTCTAATCTCTTATAATTATTCAGGTGGTAAAGAGAGTAAGAGTTAACTCCAAAAAAAATTTAAATACTCTACCTTAGAAAATGACATGAACACCTATAGAAATCAAAAGGCATATTACATGGGTTCAAATGTCATATTTATAGATATCATATGGATAACCAAGATCACCACAAGATTTGATAAATTCTTTCTCTACCACAAATTGATATATATATATATATATATTTGACAAAGAAATAACTTTGTGGGATGACTAAAGAAGTGCATAAAATTTTTACACTTGTTTTTTTTTTTTTTTTTGTATAATAATGGATTGAGGCAACTTCTCTATAATTAAAAGAAAAGGTTTGAAGAATTCATTTTGTGATAAAAAGCTGGCCAATTAGGATAGGATTACATAAAAATATATATATGACATTTGAAAGAAGAAAAATATGGTGAAAGAATTTAATAAGTTGATTCAGGAAAAAGGAATGAATGAATACATAGAAAAGTTTGAAGAACTTAAATTCCTTGTGATTGTAATGAACCATAACCTGTTTGAATCATATTACATATCCAAAATCATTAGAAGGTTAAAGATGATGTAAAACCATTGATAAAGATTTTAAAGTCATTCACTTTGATGCAAGCTTTTGGATAGGCAAAATGACAAGAAAATTCGAATTTAGACATGATTAAAAAGAGTGAAATGACTAATAAGATGATTATTTAAACAACCCTTTAAAACATTGTTTGAATAAAGAAAAAGGCTTGGACAACGCTACAAATATGATAAGAAGTACAAGCCAAGATATCAATATAGCATAAAAAAAAATGATAGGATGAATGGAAACAAATAGGTCTTTGGACATAAAATAAACTAAAAAAGACAACGTCAATAAATATAGACGAGTTATAGTCAATCTCACATCAATCTTGGAAAGAAAGATCATGAAAAAGGATATAAAATAGTAACAACTGGATTATCTCAATGGATAATTAATTTCCTAAGCATGTTACATATAAGGAATTGGACAAGATCTAAATGAGTTTAACATGGAAGAATCTCTTAATAAATAGGTTATTGTTACGAATCACGAAGGAATAATCACTATGAGAATTGTGAATTGGTTATGCAACACATAAAAATACAAATAGTATTTGATGTTCTAAAGATTTAGTAGATAATTAACGTGAAGTTTTACTAAACAGATGCATTATTATATTACTAGTTAGTTAATATGTCAGTAGTTGCTAAGGCAGTTGGTAGAGTTAGTTAAAAGTGGTGGGAATAATCATTCAAAGTTTGTTCAATAGAGTGAGCATTGTATATAACTAGTCCCTAAGGGGCGTGATAGGTGGCAAAGGACTTGTGATATGCACAACAGGTATTGAAATTGAGTCATGACGTATACTCCTTGTAAGAGTCTTGGATAACCGGGGTTTTACTTGCTTACCTAGACCCGTAAAATCCGTGTTTTGGGGGGTTAAGTTGCTTCGCATCCAATTTTTTTGTATATAAATAATGTAAAAATAGTTTTATTCAATCTTTTCTCTTTTAATTATTCTCTCAAATCCTTGGGATTCAACATAAAAAAGTCAATAAAAATGTGTATTTATTTATAAGACTACCATTACATTTGAAATAATGACCAAAGAGCTCCTGAAGCTTAAAAATAACAAAAAATACCACTAAAAAAATTGAAAAAAAAGTAGACAAAGAGAAAGCAAAAGTAAATAAAAAAAAAGGAAATCATTCTCTTATATCTTTAATACCAAATCAAGCTTCACCATCAATCTTTCTCTAAAGTTTTGCATCACTCTTTGCAAATTACCATATATTCTAGGTCTTTTAGATATATTTGGAATGGTCCATCACAATTTATCAAACGATAAAACTTGTAATAAGAGAAAGCTTTAAGGTCATATGAATGATGTTTCCATCTTATTGTGTGCACATGACCACAATTTAAATTTGTTTGGATCATAATGACTAATGTGCCATTTATTCTTTTACTACCATTTATTTATAGAAATTGATTTAATTCTCACGCTTTGGTATTTTAAAATGATTTAAAAGCTAACTAATGACATCAAAGTCAATTCCACCATTAATCTTTCTTTAAAGTTTTATGCTAGTCTCCCCATATAACAATGTTACCATGTCTTCCCACCAATAAATCTAGCTCCACCATTAAGAACCTAGCAGATTTATACCAATAAATCCAACTACACTATCAAGAATATAATACTTAGATTTTTAGGTTTTTTTTAATAAAAACTTTGGGGACTAGTGATGAGAGAACAATTGTTGTCACATGTTATAGGTTTGGAGAAAGTTAGCATGAAGAGATAGAATAAGTTGTGTGATAATAGTTACCTTCAATATTTTAATATATAAGTGAAGTATCATTATCATATCGTTGATTTCTAAATTTATGCAAAGTGTAATATTTGAAAACATGGTTGCAAGTGAAAAAATAATCAAATCATAATGCTTAAAGTAATGTATTTTTTTATATAAAACAAAACAATTTGAAGAGAGAATTCACAAGAAACACAATTTATACATAATGTGATTGATAAACACCCATTAAAATTTGTCACTATCTAGAATCAAGATATTAAAACAAAGTGAAATAGGTTACTTATTAGGAGATAGAAAAGAGAAAAGAAACAAACTTTGAAGGTATATCAAAGCATATTATTGATATTATAAAAAAAAATCAATGATACTAAGAAAGGTCACTAACAGTGACTCAAGTTTGCTATATTCGTAGCTTAAAGGGAGCGATGACAATGATCCGCTCGATCTTGACAACAAATATAACTCATCCAGGTAACTGTTGAATGCTGTTAAATATTTTTCATTTAAATTTTTTTCATGATATTAATTGTGTAGTAATGAGAGCTTTGAAATGTTTATGATGTTTTTCTCTTTTCATTTTCTCTCGCTCACATATCTTCGCAAATTACAATGAAAAGAGAAGAAAGATAAAAACAAAAAATAAATAAAAAGAATTTAAAGACACATTAAAACTTCAATTATGATAATATTAGTACTATTAGAAGTGTTTTGATGAGATGAACAAATTGATATCGACAAAAAATACCAATAATGACTCGAGTGAGACACATCCATCGTCAAAGTCAAGTGAATCACCTACTATCTTTATATATTAAATATTTTTTATTCAGGCCAGTAATGATAACTTTCCTTAACATAATATTAAGAAATCTAAATCTTGGTAAATATTTTGAGTAATCAGTAACCAATTATTTACAGATTTGAGAAGCAATCTTTTCCCACACAATGTTTTTTTTTCCAGCACTACTTGTCGGCAGTTCAAGAATGTTACAAACAGAAGGGGTAATGTTGGAAATTTCATAATTTTGTCCTGCTCATAGATCGCATACAGTAAGTTTTCTCCCATTTAATTTTCCCCTCCTTGCAAACGACGAATCATACTATCATGTAACTCATGTTGGTTCATTACATTCGCCATGCCTCCTAAACATTTTTTTTTTTTTACAAACTGCAATGCCATAGCTTCTGAGTAGATATAAATATGCATGCCGATTATATTATGTTATGGGGAATCGTATATTCTCTTAGGCATAGCATTCATTCTTTTAAAATTGAGAAAATATATTATCAAAAGAATATTTATTTATTTATTTATTTTTTAAGAAAAATCCGTAATGACAGTGCAAATGTTTCAAGAAATTATGAACTTTTATATATATATAAATTTATGATTCTCAAATATAGTAAAAGTGACATTATTTAGACGAGACAACATTCTTAGGAATAAGGTGCTTAACTACAAGAGCAGACCGAAAGGCCAACACATTGAGCAGATCCTGTGTCACTGTCTTTCCGTACACTCCATATCGTCATATCTTTAGGGACTACTTAGCGTATAAATATAAATTATGAAAACCACAGATGGAAAAAAAATATAATTATAATAATAAATAAAACAACCTCGTTTTTCTCTGTCTCCTTCTCTCTTTTTAGCTTTTCCTCGCCTAGGCTTCTCCTCCTGCTGCGAGATTTTTTTCAGTGGGGTACCAATAAAATAAGAAAAACCAATGAATCTAAAATCAAGCTGCTATCCCTTGGACCTGCTTATTGCTAACATAGCACTTGCTGGCATCGATGGTGCTCTCGCCTCTATTGCATTCTCTCAGGTTTTGTCTTGCTTTTCTTCTTCTTTTCTGTGCTTACCCTTGTACTTTGCATCAGGAATGATGGCATTGGAATTCACAATCTGAGATTGGCAGATAACTGAAATAAGTAATGATGGGTTATTGAATCTGTTTGATTGAATGTGCTTAGAAATGGGTTTGGGTTGAATTTGTGAAAAAGGGAGATTTTGTGCTGGAATTTGAGGGATAGATTAAAAAACAACTTGGAATATTACGTGTGCTTAGTATCGGAATTTATATTTTCATTCAAGCTTTTTTCCCAATTTGTGATTCTTGCATGTTATATTCTGGGCAAATAGATACCAGTCAAAAGGAGATGCTAGAGTGGAGCTTTGTTCACTAAGGTTTGAAATATGAGCGTGCATTTAAATGCTGTAAATGGTTTCTGAATATACGCTCTGAATTGCTATAAATTTGTCTATGAACTGTCTGACATCTACGTCCTCAGTATGTTTTTATAACAAATTTGTATTAAATTCCTTTGCATGTTAATATTGTTGAAAACATATTTCTGACATTTTCTAGCTATGTATCAGCTCATCAGGATTTATCTGCAAAATCAACAATCTGGATGGACACGACAGAAAGTAAGCCCCATCTCCTTGCATCAGGCGAAATCACCCCTAAAAATCTTGCATATCATTTTCTTCTCCCTTTTTTCACCCTCATGCTCATCCAAGGGTTTTCTTCTACAGGACGCTTCAATCCAATTTCCTTATGAAAACAAATGTGGATGTTATTTTGTTAAAATCTAGTTTCACTAGTTAAGAATACTCATATGGTGGCGGGGTTGTTAATTGCAGGTGCTCCATCTGATGGTTGGATCTTGCAACTTGGGTAAGTCTAAGGCATTAGGGTTCATATAGCGGAGATTTTTCTTTATCTCAGTATAGTGTTAAGTGCAATGATTCTTCTGAATTCATGTTTGGCAAATCATGGTCATTTTAACAATGAATTAATTAATGGAATAACAGGGTTCATAAAAAAGTAATATGTCACAAAACTCTGCATTATTGTCAATCATTTCACAAGCTAGATGATTTCTGGAGAGAATAGCATGCTTTGAGCAATTTTATCATGCTGTGCAAAGGTTTGATAGGACTTCCATTTCGAATTCTCTTTTTTCAATGAGTTTCCGGATTTACATTTAGCTTTTATTTGATCTAAATGATGTTTTAATGCAAGGTTTGGGCACACTACCTTCTCTTTGTACACATTCCTATGGATATTGAACTGGATATGATTCTAACTATGCTGATCATGATTAATTGAAAAAACACAACCATTCAAGGAAATTTGCGATGTCTAGGCATTAGGTCTTTTGCATGATTACCATGTTGATTTTTGAAATGTTCCAATTAACTGATTGGTTTCCTTGATATCTTAAAATTTAATAGTTATTTTTTAGCACTTAATCCCATCTAAACTCCATCAAACTTTCTGATCTTTCATTTTAAAAACCACTATCAAGGACTTCTCAGCTGCTCTATATAGTCAGCAAAAAGCTGTACCATGATCCCTTTGTCTTGATGCTGAAAATTTTGGAAGCATTAAGGTATGGTGAAAGAGTGCCCAAAACTATTCTGCAGAAGTAATTAATCTTCTGGATTTTGATTTCTATTCGGCAGGTTACTTCATCTACTTTATATCCACAGTCATTGCTACTTGTAATAGGTGGCTTTGCTGGTCTCATGCATGTGGTTTTATCCTCATGGGTAGGCGTTCCTCCAGGTTTCTTTTATACAGTTTTTTTTATTATTTCTGTCTAATTGAGTGGTCTTAGTGAACTTGTGAAATTTCTTGCAGCATTTCCCAGTATTCTGTTATTTGCAGTGTTTCTACTTCTACTGTCTTTCTGGTAAGTTTACCAGGATCCTCTTGAAGCTTCATTCTATTTTCTGGGTCAAATTCTCTATTTTCACTTGCTTTATATGTAAGATAATGTATTCGGTCCTCTTGGTTCTCACATGGAGATCAACGATGACTTTTCCTTTGTCCAACTTGAAGAGAAGATCAAACAAGTAGAACAGTAGTGAAGGATGGATTTACAGCAGAAAGAAATGCTTTGATGTGGCTGTAATTAATTTCTGGAGCCTTTGTAGCGGGAAGGTTTTGTTTGTCCTATGTGATGTTCAAATATTGCAAGGCCAATGAATACATCTTCAAATGGTATTTGATGGCTAGATATGGTAGATAAAGGTCTTGTCTATTATGTTTTCCAGGGATGTGTAAGGGGAAGAAAGAAAGACAGTTAAGAGCGACAAATTAGAGATTAATCAGATTAGGCAAATACATAAGAAACAGAAACTGTAGACTGGGTCAGTTGCAATATCTCATTGCTGCCTGAACATCTTTGAACTTCCTTATGTGATTGGCTATTATGCTATATAAAAAGAAGATGCTGCAGTAGCATGGAGTGTAATGGCACAAAAACTTGATTTCATTCACATATAGAACCACCTTCACCAAATTGAAGCATACGTTTGCGATGTTCTTGTTTTGGTTCCTTGAACTGATTTCTATTAATTTATATCAACTAATAAACATGATTATTTATTTTTGATCTTATAATTCTGGAATTAATCTTGGGAAACTTTGGGCTTTAAATGTCTCTAATCTCTAGATACTTCATAGCAGGCCAACATGTTAATATTGCAGGAAGAAATTTGAAGTTGACATGGAACTTTGCACATCCTGAGTTTAATTAATAAAACTAGTGTACCAATGATGTGAATGTCATCTTCTTGGCATCTGTCTCTATGAGACATTGTATTAAGAGTGGTATACTGTAATTTATGAGCTACATATATCTTTTTCATGGGTAATGATTTATAGGGTCGACCTTTGCCATCAGGCAAATGAAGAAGATGATGATGAAGAAGAAAATAGCTCTCAGCAGCCTTTGTTGGAAAGTTCAAAGAATAAACCTGGTTCGACGAACACAGATAGTTTTTGGAGATGCTGCTCATTCCGTGGCATTCAAGTTGGCAGTCATCAGAAATTTGTTATCACAGTATGAGAAGTAGTCTCTTAGATTCTGTCATTTTTATTTTCGCACTTCTATTGATTCTGGACAATCATGGCTCTCTGTCACTTTCTCTCTCTGATTATGATTTTTTTCAATAATGTAGGTTGTGGTGTTGATCTTTTTCTTAATGCTGTCATTTGCTGTAGTAATCTGGATTGGAGCAGGAAAGAATCCAATTGATTCTTCAGTAGTTGCTCGGGTATTAAATTCATCTCTTCCTGCTTATAATGATACAGCTCATGAAAATAGTAGAACTTTTGCTTTCGAAGGATTTAATTGTTAGCTCTTCAAATCTTCTGGAAGTTGTGAATGAATTGTGTATTGTTTCTGTGAATGACAGAAAAGCTGAGATAAAATATATATGACACCTACATTTTATCTTCAGCACTACAAATCTTAATTACCTGAATTTACTGGGCAGGTATATGTAGATCTTTTTGCTACTGCAATTCTCATACTGGGAGGGGCTTTGGGTTGCTATGGTAAGTAACTGCAATATTTTTCTGTGTCAGTTAAATTTATTTGGAAATGACCGTGACATTAAAATATATTATGGTTTGAGAAATATCTGCCATAAAAGAAATGTGATGTTTTCAGATATACTTCTCCTCAGCTAAATATTCTATTGATAAGCTGTCTACTAATAGATGTTGGAAGAGTAAATTTTTAATCATAAAATAAGGTTACTGGTTGGTTCCTTGGCCAATGCGTGGTTCTAATTTTTTTTTTTAATTATTTTCAGCCTCTTACTGTTGAGCCTATCTTCTCTGCTGTATGAATTATCATGTCCATTTTTATGCTCATTTTGTGTTATATCTTGTGTATGAATCCTATGGTAGTTCATCAATCCACTTTTTATCTTGCTTTCCACCCTACTTTACCAAATGACTAGATGGAAGGTAGATTTGTCTATCTATTCTCTTTTTGAATAGAGGATAACAAGAACATATAAGTTAAAGAGAGGAACTTTTATAAAATACTTGTTGTGGCTATTATAATTCACTTAGGCAAATATAGGAAAGTAGACCATGCATTCATCAATTCATTTGTTCTTGTTAGAGAATAATATAAATCATATTATGGGGCCTCACTTACAAGCTTAAGCTTTTATGTGAGATGGTTCCTTAACAGTTCTCTTTTCTCTTACTTTTACATTCATCAATCTATCCTTTATATACAAGATAAGAACTCTATATATAGGAAAGTAGACTTAATAGGATACCTACAATTGTGACCCTATATAGGAAAATAGACTAATCAAAATCCCTATAATTAGGCTCTACATTATTTCCTAATTATGTGCTATTTACATCCTATAACATCCATCTATTCTCTTTTTGAATAGAGGATAACAAAAACATATAGTTAAAGAGAGGAACTTCCAGAAAATTGTTGTTGTGGCTATTATAATTCACATGCGTACAAAAGGATCTAAGTTGATGAATAGCTCTATATATGCTAAGTGAAGAAGAATTATGGTTGTATGCATAATCAGTGTTGTTCCATCAGGTATTTGTTTCCAGCCGTCAGCTATATGACTTTTCATGTTCACCTCGTATCAGTTAGTACAGTGTTTATGATCATGCATGTGTTTCAAACTATAACTTATGTGTCTGTTTTACTTAGATAACCGTCTATGTTTCTTACCTAGTATGCTAGCATGAATGGTTTCATGTGTTGTTACTTACCTATACAAGTCCTTTCTTTGGACTATCTTTTACTGGTTGTTATTTTTCAGGTCTTATCCTATTTCTTAAATTGAGGAAAGTTAGGTCTGAGACAGCTTCATCTGAGACGCGGAAGGTATTCTCTATTTTTGCCTTTCATTATTATGTTTTGTTTATAATACCCAACTGTATTCTTATTCTTTCGAGGGTTATAATTCATAAAACATGTTGGGACTTCCTTTCCGTGCAAAATGGAATAACTTGATTGTGTTAATTTTGTAAAAATTTCCATGATATGCAGGTTGCTGGTCTAGCAGTTGTCTCTGTTGTATGTTTTATGTCAAGTGCTGCGGTAGCTCTTCTTACAGATATACCTGTAAGTGGCTGATGGCTGCTGGGGTTATCAGTTCCTCCCTTGACATGTACAATTTTTAATCTCATTTCCTTTGGCAGCTTCTATATCGTTGGAGTATGAAGAATATAAATGAAGTGAAAACACTAGTTCTTCTAGTTTTTTACTATTTTATAGGTACTCCCTCAACCTTGTTTATGTATGTTTTTCAGCATACCCAAAGATTGGTTGTTTGATACAGTGAACTTAGACATGCTGTGAGCACCAAGTATGTGTGCTTGATCATCTAGGTCCATGTTTTCAAATGCCGGACTTGATAGTAATAACTTGTCGCACCATGGCTCAGATTAACTGAATGCCAAAAGGTGCTATTATGCCTTTGCTTTGAAACTGGAATTTACCGAATAAGAGCTGTATCGATGTTATGAATCCATCACCAATGGAAGAAGTTTGACAGTTGGAGAAGGGGTAGGGCATGTGATATTCAAATACATCACTGTGCTATTGCACTATTGGGTTTGGGATGATATCAATTCTATACCAAATGTTTAGAATTAAAGGTTTTACTCAACTAGCCAGATTGGATTGCTTGAGAGATACTTCCCCTAATAACAGAAGGGGGCCCATGGTTTAATAGGTTTTAATTGATAAAATTAATCTGTCACTTACTATTTCCTTGGTCCTTGGATTTTAAGGGATGGGTGTTAATTTTTGCTATTATGGAGGCAATTTTTTTCTCCAGCTGATAGGCACATATTTTTGTAAATCTATCAGCCGCATGTCAATTATTTCTATAAGCTTGTTGTTTTCAGGTTCATCAGTGCCCTCAGCTTTTGTATTATGGGTCATGAGAGAATTGCCAACCCCAGTTACAAATACGCGAGCACCATCTAGAGCAGTAGCTTTCATCAGTTATGGGATCGAAGAAACACCAAATCCTCGGCACTGGGTTGCTGCAACAACTTCAAAGAATCAGGTTTTTTCTCTGTTCTGAAGTTTTTTTTTTTCCCATTATATATATATATATATAAAACTATATCTATATCTATATCTATATCTATATATATAACCAATTATTTCCTCTAGCTCATGTAGGTGTCGATGTTAAACACCAAAAAAATACTAAAAGTCCCCCCCCCCCCCCCCCTCACTTTCCTTTTAATTTCATTGCAGGTGTCAAAAGCAAGTCCAATATAAGCATGATCACTACACCAGTGCTAAAGGCGGCGGAAAGTGTAGAAAGCTGTATTTTTTACGAGTGGAATTTCAATTGTGCAATATGACGAGCCAGCTGCTTCCTTCACTCCTCACGTTTAAATTACGCACTCCTGGTAGGGTATCAATTTTTGACATCAATGATTGTACATAACAGTTATTATAGTAATTGAGACTACTGTTTTCGCCAAGTGTAGCTCCACCACTTTCTTATTGCCTCCATGGAAAAAGCCAACCAAAGAAGGCCTCTGGGAAATGATTCTTGCTAACATCTCAAAAAGATTTCTCTTTATTCACCTCAAATATGTCTGTTTTTCTTTTCTTGTGCTGCTAAAAGGGTCTGAAGGTTTTTTGATGCCTGCCTTTGCTCTGGCAACTTACCCCTACAGCTATCACGAGGGTGGGTGTTCGTGCCTGCCATTTTCTGTGAACTCGTAAGAGTCAGAAGATGGCATTCGCTTCCCATCTGTTTTGCTGAGCTAATTAATGTTACACGCACATTTCAAACAAAAATATTTTTATTCTTTTAGATTCTTTTGATGTTAAATATAAATAAAAGTATTATTTTAATTTATTTGTAAATAAAAAATATTTTGAAAATCAATTGATATTACAAAATCAAACACAAGATCAAACTTGGTTGATTTCCCCCTTACGGATTGAGTTTTAGATGAACAAAATAAAACATTAGCATGTGAAACTGGTTGATAACGTTGGGCTTTTAATTAACACGGTCGAAACCTGGAGAGTGAAGTTGAGTTTTTAATTTCAGGTTTATTGGTCAGAATTTAGTGGGTTTAATATTAGCATATTAAAATGGTATAAAAATGTATATAAAAAATTAAACTACTTTTAAATGCAAAAACAAATAACAAATAACAAAGTAACAACCTGCTTTTTCTAGCCAGTTTTTAAGATAGGCAGCTATGGATGCATGTACTTTTATTGCTCTGGGAGCTTGGTCAATTGAGCATGAAACTTCAGAAACTCGATCGACTAGTTTCACTACACATGAAGATCTACACTTGGTCTTGATTTGGTGTAAAAATCATGGTTTATAAAAAGAAAAAAAAAATGAAGTTGACGTGGGATGATCATGGTTAAAACCTGGGACTCGGGTTTTGAAACGGGCTGATCACCGGTCAGATTCTAAAACTCCGCTAAAAACTCGTTGGCTGAACCTCACTCTCATTCTGCTAGCGTACGTCCGAAAAGCGAATGCAAAAAAGAAGAAGGGCTAGATCCACGAAAGAAAAAGAAAACCCAAACAACTTGTTCCAGTGCAGTGCAAACACGTGTGCCAGATAGCGTGGAAGCAGATATTTTGTCCCTCAAAATCCAAAAGCAAAAAGAAACCCTCTCCCTCTCTTTACATTTCCCGCCACCAATCCCAGCTTCCACCTACAAAAAGCAAAAACAAAGCACCACCACTGAAAATTAAAAAACCCTAAATGCAATTCTTTTCTTGCCACCGGAGCAATCACTTTGTGCCTTTGACCCACTCCACACTCAAAGTATCCATCTTTCTCTCCCTATATACAAAAAGAAGAATGTCCTCTTTCATTCTCACAATTACTACTACTGCTACCACGTTCTCTAACATAACGAAAATCAAAGAAACATGGATCGTTCTTACTCAACTTGAAATCAAAGGCATTGTTGTTATAATCTCTATTGCTTTTTGTGGATTGGCGTGGTGTGATTGGAGATGGCGAGTACGAGCGGGACCAAGAATGAAGGAGCTCTGCCGCGTTCGCTATCTCGGAGAATGACGAGAGCGCAGACGACGATGTTGGATTTGCCTGATGAGGATAGCCCTCCCGTTGATAGTGAGGTTGTGCCGTCTTCTTTGGCCAGTATCGCTCCTATTCTTCGCGTGGCTAATGAGATTGAGAAGGAAAATCCTCGGGTCGCCTATCTCTGTACGTAACCCCCTCCACTTCTCCCTTTTTTTTTTCTTCAAAAAGATGTTCATTTATCTATAAACTATTATAAACAATGCATTATATAGTTGTTGCTATATTTATTTATATTTCTGTGCAATCAGGCCGATTCGATGCGTTTGAGAAGGCTCATACGATGGATCCAACGTCAAATGGACGTGGAGTTCGACAGTTCAAGACCTATTTGTTGCACAGGCTTGAGAAGGTATAACTGCTTATTTTTTTATAGAATATATTTGTTTCAGCTTCATTGCCGGGATTTTAGGAATGATTTGTTGTAGAGTTTTGAATCATCCTTTTTTAACTTAATCAAAATGCCTCCAAAGGCCTTAAGATACAAGAGTGGCTGTTTTTGCTCGTGGATTTTCAATATCTTAAATTTTCTTCTGCTAAAAGGCCTCGGGACTTCCCAATGCAAGTGCATCTTACGCAAGGTACACCGCTGAATGTCTCCACCCATAAGGGTAGAGAGGTGTGGGTGCGGCAATTAGTAATAAGTTCACTGAAAGCTTAGAAATTTAGATGAATAGTGTAGTGTCTGGAAGAATAGCATGTGTTTTATGTGGAATTATCAGTTTTAACTTGTTCAATGCTTAAATATCTCAATTGTCTTAGGCTATATAACCTTTAATTTCATTATTGCATAGAAACACTTCTATTTTTAATGAACATGCTGGTGGATGATCTTCATTCCTTTCGTCTTTCATGATATTCTGCAGCATTGATGGATTGGTGTTGATGTGATTTTTTTCCTACTCTGGCTTTCCTTTTATTTTTAATTCTTGTTTGCTATCTCATTATTTTCCAAATTCTTCCAACTATAGAAAAATATAAGTTCTATAAATTTATTTCGTTTGAGCTCTTACTCTCTTGGGGATTGTTCTCGACCTGCATGTATTGCTAGAGTAAAGTGTATTTTCATTAAGAAGGAAACATGTGGACTTTGAACTAAATATTGAAGATCATATTGTAGAGAAACTGCTTAAATGATTTATGATTTAGCCCAATGACAGTTTCCTAGAGCCTAGCTGACCATTAGGCAACCAGTTCAATATATAAACTAGGCTAATTTATATATATTTTTTCCCTTTTATCTCAATAATACATTCAGATTGCAATTTTCCTTGATGAAAAAAGAAGATATTATTAGATTATTGTATCAAGAACACACTTGAAATAATATTTTGGAGCTCTTAGAGAAATGATTTCAGGCTATTTAAATTTCCCTTTTTGTAGGAAGACGAAGCCGCAAAGCTTAAGCTTGCTAGAAATGATCCAAGAGAAATCCAGTTGTATTACCAAAAATTCTATGAGGAGAACATTAAAGATGCACAACATACAAAAAAACCGTGAGTCTTGATTATTTTTAGCCTATTTTCTTCTTCTTTATTTTTTTTATTCTAATTGTTGTCTTGCCAAAGTTACTAAGCATGTATCATATCTATTCGTTGTGTCAACTCTTGCAGGGAGGAGATGGCTAAGATTCTTCGCGTTGCCACAGTATTATATGATGTGCTGCTAACGGTCGTACCTGCAGGAAAAGTAGACAATGAGGTTTGATTTAATTGATTTCAACATCCTGGCATGAACTCTTAAGGTACATGTTTGCATGTGGAAGGTGCTTAATCGTGCATGTTCAATTGATTATATTGTCAGACACGGAAATATGCTGAGGATGTTAAGATAAAAAAGGGACAGTACGAACACTACAACATTCTTCCACTGTATGCTGCCGGGGTAAAACCAGCAATCATGGAACTTCCAGAGGTTGGATATGTGTAGAATATGTAATCTTGGTTTTGCCTGAGCTAATTACATTAATTGTGAATGTCTGAACCTGTCATCCTTGAAAATATAGATCAAAGCTGCACTTCATGCGCTACGTGATGTGGATAATCTTCCAATGCCCATAATTAGACTACCGCGTGATTCCTCTAGTGACATGCATAAGCATAGGGTTAACTTTGTCAATGACATACTCGATTGGCTTTCGTCTATTTTTGGGTTTCAGGTAAGTTGCACCTTTAGTTCTATTTTTGCAATTTGTTCTCTTATTTTACAGCTAAAATGTTAGTTTTGGGTTTTTTGTTTGTCAGTTCTGAAGTAATCTGCATGTTAACTTCTAGACTTTTAAGTTGCTTAAAGGACTCAAAGACATGAACGCTTGGACCTTTGGGTCTTAGTTCACTGTCATTCATGTACTCTATTCACATATTCCTTTTGAGAAATGTCGGCAGTATTGTTCTTTATGAAGCTAGGTGAATCTTAAATGGCAACGAGGAGATTACAACGAAAGTAATAAAGAAATTAACACATCTCTTTTTAATGCTTTTGGAGAAAATCCAGAATGTTTCTAAATGGACATATAGACGAAGTATTTGTAATTTAGAATAACTTACGAAGAACAGTCTGGAAACGGTTTGCTTCAGAGCTATACCATTTAATTTTAAATCAATTATACTGAATCGATAGAAGCAAATGAATTTTGTGGTTAAGATCAGAGCCTTTTTTTTTTTGGTGAGCTATGGATGTGCCGTAAAACCTTGAAAATTTATTATACACTTGCTTTGGGTTCTGGGAGATGCAAGAAGGCAAAACTCTTTGGAGAGGTGCAGCAATCACACCTTTATGGTGTGTCCGAATGGAGAGAAATGCAGAAAGTTTTTAGAAACACCAGTTGTCCAACCAATTACTTTGATTTAGGGTGGTTTCTAAAACTTATTTGTGTCAACTGATTTTTCAGAATGATTTGTAGAAGCACTGGTGGATCTTGAACAAAATTTTAAGGGAGGCAAGAACATGACTAAATATACGGTATTATAGCTTGTGTCAGCATTCAATTCTGTCCATATCAATTTTGAACAATAATTTAATTATTTCAAAACTCCAAAAAAGAAGATAAAAAAAAATATGTCAATTTTTTTTTGTTTAATTTTGATGGTCTAGTGAGCATATTGTACATATATTATTTTAAAAAACATTTATGCTTGGAAAATAAAATAAAAGATATTTTGAAACTTTAAAGATGTGTATTTTATTGCTTGGAAATAATATGGATGTAGGGACAGAGAGACATTTAATTTTGAGAAAGAAAATTTTGAAATCAAGGATACAACTCTAAATAAATTTGGAGACACAGGGACTAAATTAATTATCTGAAAAGTCAAGGAACTTCAATGTGCATAGTATTTTAGAAAATCAAAGATGCTAGGGGAGGGCCTCTCTCCGAGGTTTTGCCGCTTTGTAGAAGATTTTTTTCGTTTTTAAAAAGTTTAGAAGATGCCTTATCATACGGCATACCATTATCTTTTCCTTTCTTAATAAAATTTCCTCTTTACAAAAAAGAAAAGAAAAGGAACTCTCTCTCCCCTCCATATAATCAAATGTGACTAAGTAATGGAAAAACAAGATTGGTGTTGCATGATTTGACTATCTGTTTTTCTCGTTAGATAACTAGTGGGGTTTCAGTAATATCATAATTTTGGTGGTCATAATGAAACTTGTGTGTTATGTTCATATAATGAAGTCAGCTTTATGCAAACAAGTTTCTGATTCAGTTGTGACTCCTTATATTCTTATTTTGTCTATGGAATCAAAGCGAGGAAACGTGGCAAATCAGAGGGAGCATCTGATATTGCTACTAGCCAATATGGATGTAAGGAACAGGAGTCTTGATGATTATACTACGGTAAAAGCTTGATGCTTTACACTCATTTATCTTATATGAATTTAGCGTTATTTTATTCTTGCTATAGAAGCCTTTTTTTTTTACTTCTCTATATCATTGTCTTTCAAAGATTGAAACAAAGCTTATTGCAGCTCAATAGTGAGACCATACATCAATTGTCAGAAAAAATTTTCAAGAATTATCGTTCGTGGTGCAACTATTTGCATCGCAAATCAAATCTTATGTAAGTTATGGTACCACTATCAAAGTCCTAAGCTAGATTGCATCGGGTAAGATGTATTTTTTCAGGCGGTTGAAGTTTTTTGATCTTGTAGGTTTCCCGCACAATCTAACAACCAACAGCTGACGCTTATTTACATTGCACTCTATCTTCTTATATGGGGTGAAGCTTCAAATATACGATTTATGCCAGAATGCATTTGCTATATCTTCCACAATGTATGTATTTTTATAAAAAAATTTCATGGAGTATTGTCAAGTTTGCATTAAATAATATTAGCATGGCAGTATTGTTTTTTTTTTTTTCCATTCTTATGATAAGTTATTGTTTTAGATATCCATCAGGTGTCTTAGGACATTTAATATAACATGTGTATAAGAACTATGATTGACTTGTTCTGGTAGCATTTTAGTCCTTTGTTTTCCTAAAAGAGATGAATATAATTTTAGATGAATTAAAGAAAGGGGCTGAGTTTTTTTAATAGAAAAGGTAAGATCTTCAATTGAAAAGGGAATAAGGAGAGCAAGCCAACTTCTGTGAGAACATAATAGATTGTTAAAAATTAAAAAGGGATGGCTTTCTAGACTCATTGAATATCCAGTAAAGAAAATCCTAAAAGCCCCAAGTAGATTGACCCACATAGAAGTTATCCCATATTTATTTACAATTGATTTTTGTATCAAACCACTGCAAATATTGCTTGCTTATACAAAATTTTACAGTCCTTTCTCCCAAAACCCACCAACTACATGGCAAACAACTCTTCCATCTTACTATGGTTGTCGATGCTCACTTGTGGTATCAAAAGGTGTTTTCTATATATCCTAAGCTAGAAGACAATGTATCAAAAGGCAGTCATGTGTATTAAGTTGGATGAGAAAAGCATCTTGAGAAATTGCCTTAATCATCTACTAATGTTTGAAATAAAATTCTTAACCTTGGTTTCCAAATACTGAAATTCATCTGTCTGTCTTGTTATTTGGTTACAAATTTGTATATAGCATGGTGCCTTTATTGTCATTCCATGCAACAGTTGTTTAAATCAATTTATCAGAAGCGTTGATATCAGCTAAAGTATCAAAACTCTATCATCACCAGGAATTAATTTTTGGCATTTAATTCTCCTATCTTAGAAAATCGAATGAATCATTCTTTGGGGTGGTATTTGTTCAGCTTCCTCCATAATATTTTTTTGATGTTCACATATATCTTTTTTGTATGCAATTGTGATGCTCTCTTTATTTCCCATTGTACAAGATGGCAAATGAAGTCTATGGAATATTATATAGCAACGTACATCATGTTAGTGGGGAGACATATGAAACAGAAGCATTTAAGGAAGAAGCCTTTCTGAGGAATGTTATAACCCCAATCTATCAGGTTTTGCGCAAGGTAATTTTTTACTGAATTTATTGCTTATTATTTATCTCACTTAAATTTTATATCTGGAAGATGATTTCATTTCCTGAAAAAGGAAGCAAGGAGAAACAAAGGAGGCAAGGCTAGCCATTCAAAATGGAGAAATTATGATGACCTGAATGAGTACTTCTGGTGAGATTCTTTGAAGAGTAAGTTCTTTTTTCACAATTAGTCAAGATGATTGATAGCTAACTTTTTCCATTTTCTTAGGTCTGACAATTGTTTCAAGTTAAATTGGCCAATGGACCATCGAGCAGATTTTTTTGTTCATTCTGATGAGTTGTCACATGCAAATGAGGTATCCCTTTACTCCTACCCCCCATAATTATGCTTCACAAAGAAATGAGAAATTATGGTGCATGGTGTTTGCTATCAACTGTTTCTTACTAATCTTTAAATTCATTTCACTATTTTTGAAATGTTTCGACTGGTTTCTTTGTTGCTTTCGTAAAATATGATGTAATGATGTTAGTGCTCTTTTTTGTATGCTTTTTGCAGAGGTCTAACCAAGGCACTAGTGGAAAGAGGAAGCCTAAAACTAATTTTGTTGAAGTCCGCACTTTTTGGCACCTCTTTAGAAGTTTTGACCGAATGTGGATATTTTTTATATTGGCTTTGCAGGTGGCCTAAAATGTTACTAGGTTAATGTTTCAATCAATTTCTCTACTAGGAATCAATTGAATATAAACTTTTTTTTCAGGCTATGATAATTATTGCATGGAGTCCTTCTGGATCTATGGTAGCCTTTTTTGATGAGGATGTCTTCAAAAGTGTTTTGAGCATTTTTGTCACTTCTGCGTTCCTTAATCTTTTGCAAGGTATTGATGAATTTCTTAATACTTTTTCTCTTGTCCAAAAAATAAACAATTTTTATTCCTACTTTAATTCCATTGCTTGTATTTCATCAGAAATTTAAACGTCCTTTGCACCATTGTCCTTGCTAATGGTAGCAGTTATTGTGGATATCAACCAAATGAAACAAAGCCTTGTGATTGTATTTCTTTTGGCAATTTCTCAATTTTTATTAAACATGAAAATGTATTTACAAGTTTTGTAGATGGTTATATCTTGCAATGGTTGTGTTTTTATAGATAGGGTGACTTTTTTGGTGGTCCCTTGACATTTTCACCTTTTGTTTTGTAGCTTCTCTGGATATAATTTTGAGTCTTAATGCATGGAGAAGCTTAAAAGTCACACAGATACTACGGTATCTTCTCAAGTTTGTTGTGGCTGCTGCGTGGGCTGTGGTTCTGCCAATTGGTTATTCCAGCTCTGTGCTGAATCCAACAGGACTTGTAAAGTTCTTTAGCACTTGGTCTATGGATTGGCAGAATCAGTCATTTTATACATATGCCGTGGTAATTTATCTGATACCTAATGTGTTAGCTGCTTTACTTTTTGTACTTCCACCTTTACGGAGAACCATGGAACGTTCAAACTGGTGGATTGTCACTCTCATAATGTGGTGGGCTCAAGTAAGCATATCTAGCACTTTTACTTTCGACTCAAGTGTCTGGGTGCATGTGTGTGTTTTTGGCTTGGCTTATATTGTAGTTTTTGTTTCTTTCTCTTTAGCCTAGGCTTCTCTTACATATTTTTTATCGTCTTGTAGCCTAAACTATATGTAGGAAGAGGCATGCATGAGGATATGTTCTCACTTTTAAAGTAAGAGAAACAAATGCTGTTGATTGTTATTTTATTTTCATTTTTACCTTTTTGGAGGGGAGTTTCTTATAAAATCTTGATATTTTTCTATGCACAGATATACTTTGTTCTGGATCCTGTTGATAATTTGCAAGCTAGCATTTAGCTATTATGTGGAGGTTTTTTCTCCTTAAACATCTTAATTGTTGAATTTCAATATCTATTGGGACAAAATTTTGTTAACAATATTCCGAGTTTAAATGCATTTAGTATTCAAAGCATGCACAAAATTGTTACAAGTTTGCTTATATGCATATATTTGGAATTTGGATCTATACACATGAAAATGAGATCATAGAATTATCACTTACAAGTTTAGGAGGAACTCTGATGTTTCTCCACCACCCAAAACAGTGTTCCTCTTGCAGAATAGCTCGTTACGTATATGTACTTCTCAAACTAAAGAACATTGTATACTGTGTAATTGATAGTTAAGGGATAGAAACTTCCTAGAATTTACATTCTATTTGGAACACTCTTTAGATGTAGTTTTCATATGGGATATTCATATTTCTCCAAGGCTAAATACAGTGTAGATTGACAGTTAAGGGATAGAAACTTAACTTCCTGGAATTTACATCTACTGGGATCACTCTTTAGATGTAGTTTCCATTTAGGATATTTCAAATTTCTTCAAGGCTAAAACTTCTAATTACATGGCTAATTAGAGATAAAAAAAAAAAAAACGTGGGAGATGTTATTGAAGCCTATGTATAATACCGGGAGAGACATAATTTTCCTGAATTATTGTACTGCTATAATGAGTTTTCGCAACATCTATATTATGGATGTGGAAAAACACACAATCTTATTTTGAATTTGTCCATGCTATAGGTTCTTTACTTTTCAATTTCAATTTATGTTGATCATTTGTTTTCTTGTACAATTTGTCAAATTCATTTGCTTATAACCCATTTGTTGCATATTTGTGAATAGATACTGCCTCTAGTTCAACCGACGAAAATCATTATGGAGCTTAATGTTAATAACTATCAATGGCATGAATTCTTTCCCCGGCGTAATACTTCACCCTTTTCTATTATTATCTATACTTTCTTTCCTCATAGAGTTATAACTAAGTCATGTTTTGAAACTGGTGTAGTTCCGCATAACATTGGTGTTGTTATTTCTATATGGGCTCCTATTCTTCTGGTAAGTGGACTGATTATGAAGTTTTAGGAATGGGAAAATTTATAGTATTGTGTTACATAACAAACTTTTACGTTAAGTTGGGGTAATTTCTGTTATTGTATTAGGTTTATTTTTTGGATGCACAAATATGGTATGCCATATTTTCTACTCTTGTTGGCGGGATTCAAGGGGCCTTCAGCCATTTGGGTGAGGTAAGTGGTCATTTTATCTCATATAATGATATATTTGCAATCATATGATGCCCAATAATACCATTTATTCAACATTATTTTGATTGTTATAGAAAATTTGGATATTAGTTCATATCTGATTGTTTGGAAAATATGTAGTTGACAAGCTGTGGTTTACATCTTGCACAACCCTCGTAACTTTTATTTTCAGATAAGAACCCTAGGGATGTTACGGTCCAGATTTGAATCTGTGCCTTCAGCTTTCAGTCGCCATCTTGTGCCATTGTCACATGAGAAAGCTACGAGGAAACATTCGGTGAGCAATTCTAACAAATCTTCTTGTTGTAGGTTACTTATTTGCACTGGCAGTTTGATATTTTTTCTTTATTTATGTTCCATCTTGAATGCAATTTGCAATATTTTTTGTTTCCCAGTTTGTTTTATATAGCAATCAACTAGAACCTTCTCTTATTTGTCTTGTCTAAATCAACAGTTCTTGTTATTTTTAGGATGGGCAACTCCAGGATGAGCAACTCCAGGCTGAACAACTTGAAAGAAAAAATATTGCAAATTTCTCACATGTGTGGAATGAGTTCATACATTCTTTGAGAGCGGAAGATCTGATTAGCAATCAGTTGAGGCTCTTCTTGCTATGCAATTTATTAAATACGTCAAGTGCATCATATTTCTAGCTGTAAGATTTTAAATTTAATTCACTGTTCAGTGAAAAAAACTTGCTACTTGTGCCTTATTCGTCAAGCGACATCTCTGTTGTCCAGTGGCCTCCTTTCTTGCTTGCTAGCAAGGTATGTACCTTGATTCATTGGTATTCATAATATTTGTACTCGATGCAACTCAAATCCTAACCCATCTCCTTGTGTTGATTGACACATGACAGATCCCTATAGCATTGGACATGGCAAAAGATTTCAAGGGGAAGGAGGATGCTGAGTTATATAGAAAGATGGATGAATATATGCAATCAGCAGTGACTGAGTGTTATGAGGCATTGAGGGACATGATAAAAGACCTTTTGGAAGATGATGCGGATAAGATGTAAGAAGCATTAATCTTGAAAGATTGAGTTTCAAAGTAATATAAGATTAATCTAGCCATATATGATTGATTATTTATTCATTTGTTTTTATTATTCTTTTCTCAACAGGATTGTCGATTATATATGTGACAAAGTAGATTCGAGCATACAAGAACATCATTTTTTGAATGAATTCCGGATGAGTGGATTGCCTATGCTTAGTGAATATTTAGAGAGATTTCTAAAAGTCCTGGTAATGTGGTTTCTTTATGCTTTTCTTTTTCTCTAATTTGTGCTTGCTATTATGGTCTGCACTTGCTCCTATTCGAGTGCTCACACTAGTTTGTTGACAGCTAGGGGATTACGATGATAATGACATCTACAAATCTCAAATAATTAATGCTCTCCAGTCTATTATAGAAATTATCACTCAGGATGTTATGTTACATGGCCATGAGTAAGTTCTGAACTATTACTAACTTACTTGGGTATCAAAATGGTTATGACAGATTGAGCCTTCATAACTACATGTTTGGTTACCTTTCCCTGCAGATTTATGGAAAGAGTTTACTCAAACACCTCACGGGATCAAAGAAGTACGAAAGAGCTTAGCTTTAGAAAGATAAAAATAAGTATTACACATAACAAGATTTGGAGGGAGAAGGTTGTCCTGACACTTGTGTATTTTGTTACGAATACCATGTTTGTCACATATACATCTTCAATTTTTATATTGTTCAACATCTCTCTGTAGGTCCTCCGACTTTATTTACTTTTGACCACCAAGGAATCTGCCATCAATGTGCCATCAAACTTGGATGCTCGCCGTCGAATCACTTTCTTTGCAAATTCCTTATTTATGAACATGCCAAGGGCTCCAAAAGTCCGAGACATGTTCTCTTTTAGGTGAGTGGTAGAAAAATGTGAATTTTGTAAGCAAAAATTTAGTAGGTGGGAATAGTTTTGTCCATACTTTCCTCATTGGAACAATATTTTAAAAGTAAATCATCTTCAACATGATCTTGGCTTGTTAACACACTCTGGTCTGAAATGAAGAAATGATAATCTTTGACAAACATTATAAAAATTGTATTAAGAAGAATGCTCAGTTTCTTCTCTTATTCACTATCTTTAGTGTCCTGTGCTTTTATATTGCTCATTTCTTCCATTTAGATGATCATTCATTGATCATAAATAAATGGCTACTCATTTTAGTTCTTTTTTTATTCTGACATTAAATTTCTTTTTTGATATCATCAGTGTTTTGACTCCCTATTACAAAGAAGATGTTCTTTATTCCGATGATGAACTTCATAAGGAAAATGAAGATGGAATAACGATTTTGTTCTATCTAAAGACAATATATCGCGGTGAGTTTCTTCCAATTCTTGCATCACACTTTTAGTCTTTATAGTGGGGTTAAACTTACTGATTACAAATGAATACAAAACAGATGAATGGAAAAATTTTGAGGAACGCATGAATGATCAGAAATTTAAGGAGTTTTCCAAAGAGAAGATGGAGTTTACTCGTCAGTGGGTATCCTACAGGGGGCAGACCCTTGCTAGAACAGGTTTGAATAATGAAGGTTTTTAGTTCTTTATTCACTTGCTTCATTTGTGGATGTTGACCAGTCCATCATGTATCCAAGTGTGCGCACACGCACACATGATTCTCTATGTGTTTTTTTTTTCAGTGAGAGGGATGATGTACTATAGGCAAGCCATAGAACTTCAGTGCTTATTGGAATTTGCAGGAGATGATGGTTTGTGATTTCTTAACATATATACGTGTTATTACTTCTGAAATTTAGCATTTGATTCAATTCCCTCAAGTGGTATATTATTTTTTTGATAAGCTAATCACCATTTTGCTTTGCAGCTTTTTTGAAAAGCTTCCGTACCTTGGAACCTGAGGAAGGTCAAAAACCTTATTTTGATCATGCACAAGCTCTGGCTGATTTGAAGTTCACCTATGTTGTTTCTTGCCAGGTGTATGGGGCTCAGAAAAAATCCACTGAACCCCGAGAAAGAAGTTGTTACAACAATATTTTGAATTTAATGTTAACGTAAGCAAAAATTATATCCTAATGCATTACATGAATTCTCCATTTAGATACCAAAGGTTGATGGCAACCTTCATCACATAATGTTAATGCAGGAATCCATCGTTACGTGTTGCTTACATAGATGAAAGAGAGACCACAGAGGATGGAAAATCTCAAAAGCAATATTACTCTGTTCTCGTTAAAGGGGGTGATAAGTATGATGAGGTATGAGACTAATTCCTTGTTTGGTATGGAATTTAGGTGCTTCAGGATTTCTATCTTATACTTAAGTAGAGCAATCGGTCACTTCCAATTAAATTTATCACATTTCAAACTGCAATAAAGGGTTGTAGTTGTAGAGTCATCTTCTGGAAAAACTCTGGTTATTGTCTGCTAGATAATCTGACGAAGTAATTTGTTATCTGTAACTTTAAAATAAACTGTAATTCTGTTTTTTAGGAATTATATCATAGGAACAACTGCATATATGTGATGTTTCCCCAACTGTGTATTTTAGACACCTCAATTCATATGCTGGGTATGAGGAGCATGTCTTGCCTTTATGTTCTAAAGTAAAAATAATAATTGAATAGTTGATTGTTAATGCTACTCCTGCTTACAAGCTTCTTTTTCCATTTTTCTGCAAATCCAAAGCACGTTCTTTTACATGTTGTACTTCATACACTGCTAGGAAATCTACCGAATCAAACTTCCAGGTCCTCCGACAGATATTGGTGAAGGAAAACCTGAAAATCAAAATCATGCCATTATTTTTACTCGTGGAGAAGCCCTACAGACTATAGACATGAATCAGGTAGTCTTTCTGTTCTTTGTCCTTGCATTTTTTAATTACATTATACAGTAATTCACTAAAATTTATTTGTTTCAGGACAATTACTTTGAAGAAGCTTTTAAAATGAGAAATGTGTTGGAGGAGCTTAAAAAATCTCATCGTAGGAAACAAAACCCGACGATTTTGGGTCTAAGGGAACATATATTTACTGGAAGGTCAACTTTACATTTAATGGCTGTGCATCACATGTCAGCGAGTAAAAAGAATTATGTTGTAGAAACGTTTTGATTTTGAGAGTATAAACCCTCATATTTCTTTCCTATCTTTTGACAGTGTTTCATCACTCGCTTGGTTCATGTCCAATCAGGAGACCAGCTTTGTGACTATTGGCCAACGTATCTTGGCTAGTCCTCTAAGGTAAGCCTAATTTTAGCCAGCAATCCATGTATGTTTATGTGATATTACATGTCATTTATAATTTGAATGCTCATTACATCAATTAAACTTTTTATCCGCTACATTTCTATTTTTCCTTTTTATTATCAAACATGGGAGAAAAATATTTCACTGTTTAAGAAAAAGAAAACAAGAAATTAAAAAATGTTTGCATTGATTGCTCCTGGAAAGTTTCTCCCATAGAGACCAATCTAAGTCTAAACCACCGCTTGACTCATTGGCCAGTACAAGATATCTAGATTTAATTGGTGATAAACTCTGTTCCTGATTAAAAGTATTAAAAGACCACAAAACCTTGGTTTTCTTTTTTAAACATTGATTATAGAAAAGAGGAGTCTAAAACTACAGAGAGTTTTAACTTTCAAATATAGGAAAAAATTGCAAGCTTTAAACTGAAGTAAACTTTGTTTTATATACTTGTATTGAAGACCAAAGTGTACATGGATTATTCTTCAATGGTGCTCTTTGCTAGAATAAGGCTCTAATAAATGTTGTCTGATTTTATAGGGTACGGTTCCATTATGGGCATCCTGATATATTTGACAGAATCTTCCACATAACAAGGGGTGGCATAAGCAAAGCTTCAAAAATAATAAATTTAAGCGAGGATATATTTGCAGGTAATTTTATATGGATTTGAACACTATTGCCATCACATAGGTAACATGCGATGATTAAACATGTCTCCTTCTTCAGGATACAACACAACTCTACGTGGGGGATATGTAACACATCATGAATACATACAAGTAGGAAAAGGGCGTGATGTGGGGATGAACCAAATATCATCTTTTGAGGCAAAGGTTGCAAATGGAAATGGAGAACAGACCCTTAGTCGTGATGTTTATCGACTGGGGCGACGTTTTGACTTCTATAGGATGCTCTCGTTCTACTTTACAACAGTTGGTTTCTATTTCAGTAGCATGGTATGCTGATCTGATTTCATTATTTTACTGTATTTGTGTTGAACAAATTTCTTAGTTTTTTGTTTCCTATAAACACTAATAGAGTCTCCGTGACTGCTACTGGTGAAATCTCTTTTGCTTTAACTTTTGAGTTATGGTTATATGTTGATCTCCTTGAGGAGCCCTACTTCTGGAGCTTCAAGGTGATTTATTTATTTACTTTGTAGTAGGCTCAGGAAACACTTGTGTATTGGTTACTTGTTTTTTTTTCCATTAAAAAAAAAAAACTTGCACAGCATAACTAGGCTCCTTGGAAAATGTTGCTAAGATTATTCTTATCTACAAATTTCAAGTTGCCTGTTATTCATTGTAGAGGACAAGACTCATTTTATGTTGGTATCAAAATATAAATAATTAAACAGCAGGTACATCATTTTGTTAGCTTGGGCCTTATGCTACAATCTGTTGTTATGACTAATATCATATAGAAATAGTTTCTAAATTATTTTCTGTGTTAATGAGGTACTAAAAAAGAACAACCCAAATTTTATGAAATCCAACAATTTCAATAATCATTTGAATTGGATAATGATTGTGCAAGTATAAGATCAATGGGTAAATAACATCAAGCGACTCAGGTCACTAGGCTAGCTTTCTACTTGTGAATCAAATTTAATATTCTTACGCATGATTTACTTCTAGTCCTATTAGAATTACTTGAAATGGAGTGTATGTTATAACTTGATATTGTATGCTTTTGCTGTTTCAGGTAACTGTGCTTACTGTATATGTGTTCTTATATGGACGCTTATACATGGTAATGAGTGGATTAGAAAGGGAGATTCTTATGGACCCGAGCATAAATGAAACCAATGCCCTCGAACAGGCTATGGCTCCTCAATCCATTTTTCAGCTAGGCTTGCTGCTTGTGTTACCCATGGTTATGGAAATTGGTTTGGAGAAAGGGTTTCGCACTGCTTTGGGTGATTTTGTCATTATGCAGCTACAGCTTGCCTCGGTATTCTTTACATTCCAGCTTGGAACTAAAGCACATTATTATGGAAGAACAATTTTGCATGGTGGTTCTAAATATCGAGCTACTGGCCGTGGCTTTGTTGTTTTCCATGCAAAGTTTGCAGAAAACTACAGGCTATACTCACGAAGTCACTTTGTTAAGGGATTGGAACTCTTTATATTGTTGGTCGTTTATGAAGTCTATGGGAAATCATATCGCAGTTCAAGTCTTTATTTGTTCGTCACCCTGTCCATATGGTTCCTAGTTGGATCCTGGTTGTTTGCTCCATTTGTGTTCAATCCATCTGGATTTGACTGGCAAAAAACAGTGGATGATTGGACAGATTGGAAAAGATGGATGGGAAATCGTGGTGGTATAGGGATTGCACCTGATAAAAGTTGGGAATCATGGTGGGGTGGAGAACAAGAACATCTCAAGCACACAAATATCAGGGGATGGTTACTTGAAATAATCCTGGCATTTCGCTTCTTTATCTACCAATATGGCATTGTCTACCACCTTGATATAGCTCATCACAGCAAAAGTTTGCTGGTACAATCCGTATTTGACTGATGTTTTGTTTTTTTATTGCCCTATATAAATGTTTGATTGATTTCTACCACCAAATACTAACTTTTCTACTATTAACTTAAAATCTTTATTGTAGGTTTATGGACTTTCGTGGATAGTAATGTTAGCTACTCTTTTAGTGCTCAAGGTATGTGGAATGCCAATGGAACACATGCAAAAGCAAATATGATTAGGAGCAGCTTGAATAAGTTTTCACATACATGAAATAATTGTATTCAAAAATTGGCAAACTAGCATTTTAAACTTATATATTGACCAGTTGAATGTAGATTATAGCAGTTTTTTTCCTTTTCTCCCCCTCAAGTGTGTGGTTTATCGATGTTTCCTGAACCTGACCTACTTTTGTTTGTTTTTTCCAACGCTGCTCTCAGATGGTATCAATGGGGAGACGAAAATTTCGTACAGATTTTCAGCTCATGTTCAGGATTCTCAAGGCACTCCTGTTTCTTGGCTTCGTGTCAGTCATGACTGTTCTATTTGTAGTTTTTGGTCTCACAATACAAGATCTATTTGCTTGCATCCTCGCATTCATGCCCACGGGGTGGGCCCTTCTTCTTGTAAGTACAAACATTTTGTTCGAAGTGTGCAATGTACTTTAGAAGTTCTTCATTTGGCCATTGCATGATAAATCCTCTTTTTTTATCTAAAGAAGAGGATAGTCCACCTCTAGCAAATATTGTGTTCGTTCAGACCCATAAATGATCTTCAATGGATATTAATATCATTCAAGAATATTTTGAATAACAAAAACTCACATGGAGTTCCTTGTGACACAAGTTGCATTTTTTACTGGAATACACTAACAATTCTATGAATCCAATTCCTTTCAAAATATTATATGGCCAAAAATATAGCTTTCTCTTTGGTGTAGTTAGTCCCCCCCCCCCTCTCCCTTGAAATATTTCTAGTGATTTAACTAAACTAGAGCTTTTAATATCCAATTTTTTGACCTTCGTAGATTGGACAAGCATGCAGATCGTTTTTTATGTTGATAGGATCCTGGGATTCAATAAAGGAGCTAGCAAGGGCATATGAATATATAATGGGCTTATTGCTTTTCATGCCAATAGCCATCTTGTCATGGTTTCCGTTTGTCTTGGAGTTCCAAACTCGCCTGCTCTTCAATCAAGCATTTAGTAGAGGCCTCCAAATTTCTATGATTCTTGCAGGAAAGAAAGAGGGAGCTGATACTGTGAGGAAAGAGCCAGCTGATGCAGGAAGGAAAGACGGAACTGATGCTGGAAAGAGAAGACAAGACACCATCTAACTAGAGTTTCTACATTTCACGTCAATTTTCTGTCTATACAATTGTATCTAAAAGTAGTTGGAGTCCAAGAAAGATGGTAATTAGTTTTACAAAATGCAATGATATGATGATCTTCATTTTTCGATAATACGCCCAGGCATGAAATTGGTGACTCTCTTTTAGATAGTCCTTGTAATTTTTCAGAATGCTATCACCGTTTCTTTCAAGTTTCTTCACCACAGTACTTGATGATGCTTTTTGTTCGCATTTCTGTTTTTATTGAGCTGCTTTCTTACTTTCAGAATTGGTGTCAGTCCGGATGTGCATGCTTATTGGTTTGGTTAGGGCAATGTGGTGGCAGGTGTTTTTTTTTTCTCTCATGCACTAGTGTAGCCAGCAAACGGTGTAAGTTGCACTTGTATTTATCCAAATTAATTTTGTGGCCGATCTAAGTGAGCAGCTTGAAGTTCTTGAATGGTTCATTAGCCATTAGATAATTATAATATTCATCATGTCAATTCATGGGGCATCAGATATCACAAAATAATTTCAATGCCAGTTCACAGAATTATGTGTGATTTATCGGAGATAGGCGATGTTCTCTCTCCTTCAAACTCAGTTACTAAGTGAAATGTTGTTAAAGTTTAGATGATTTTTTCCCTGTAAAATAACATGTATGAAAGGAGAAAACTTTCAAGCTTGATTTCATACTAGTCAATGCCCTATTGTCTCGTTGTGGGCGGCGTTCCATATAAAAAAATATAATGTGAGATTTTTTTTATTATGATATAAATTTAGGTAAAATAATAAATATGTGTAGAATTTCTATGAAATGCAAGTTTTTTATAAAACATTAATTTTAAAATGATATAGATTTATCTGTTTAGTTGATTTCAATGAAATAACCAGCATAAAATATTATCATCATTAAAAAAGTAAGAAGATTCGGATATCTAAATTATTGAATTTGTTATATTAAAACTAATTCATTTTATAATTCAACATAAAAACAAATATATAAATTGTGAAAATATATGCAATAATTAAATAACAAAAATAAATAGTTAATTTTTTATCAACAAAATGAAGAAAACATAAATTAAAAATTAATCCTTACGTTACCATAATTATTATTAATATAATAGTTAAAATTATTTTCAGAATTACTGCTCAAACAATTAAAATCATTAAATTGCCTAGAAAAATAAAATAAAAAAGCAAAATATTTTTATAAAAAACAATAAAAAAAACATTCACTAAAATTATTATTATTATTATTATTATTATTATTATTAGTATAGCGCAAACAATAAAATCATATGATATGAAGAACAAATAAAAATAACAAAAAATAAAATAAAATAATCACCAATATAAATTAAAATTTCAGGACTAAAGCAAATAAAAATAAATCCCTGATAAAAAATAAAATGACAAAAATTAAAAGCAAATATTAAAAGTATAGATGCATAAATACAGATAAAAAAAAAATATTGTCCAAGAGTGAAAGATTAAACCCAAGAAATTAATGTCAAATAAAAAATTCAAAAAATAAGGAACAAAATAAAAAATAAAATATATAATTAATTATAATTGAAGGATAAAATTGAAACAAATAAAAACTTTCGGACCGAAACAAATAAAGATATTTTTCTAACAAAATACAATGTAAGTTTGATTAAAAAAATAAGAATTGAAATGAAAAATAACATATATGACTAATTTCAATTGGAGGATACAATCAAAATAAATTAAAATAAACTATATAATTAATTCCAATCGAATGATAAAATTGAAATAAATAAAGCTTTGGGATCGAAATAAATAAAGATATTTAAAAAAAAATATTACGTAATTTTTTTAGAAATTAAAAGAATAAAAACAAAAACAAAATATAGAATATATGACAAATTTCAATTGGAGGATCCAATTAGAATGAATTAAAACCTGCATACCAAAATAATTAAAGGAACCAAAAGCAAACCAAAAATCAAAAGAATAAGGACTAAACTGAAACTCAACATATACAATCAGTTTTAATTGAAGGACACAATGGCAACAAATGAAAAGGCACATTGAAAATAGCGGTAATAAAAATGAAATCAAAAGACAAGGGACTTACCCAAACTATTCACAATCCATAAGGATCGAAGTGTATTTTCAGGCGGCATAAGAGAGAAAAAGAAAGAAAGAAAAAAACTTAAACTCGTCTACCGGAGCTTCACTAGCCATCTTAACCAGACATGTGCTGCACCGGAAGATAGAGGACATGTTAGGGCACCATATAGCATGGTGAACGTTGTTTTTTCATCGTCGGATAAGTCGCATGCGCCTCCTGAATGGTACGTGCACGTGAAATACTGCGGATGTATCCATATGACACGCTTGTAGTGTTTCCAAAAAAATAATAAAATAATGGTCAATCAACTATACATCTTTGGACCCAACAATAACTATAAAAAAAAACCACTGTGAAAAAAACCTCAATACCCCCATATCAGGGGCCTATGTTTGGGGGTTAATTTATTTGTTTTATTGTACAAAGAATTCAAAAATACAATTCATGTTCCTTGAAAATTGCTAAATTACCCGCAGTTCTAGGGGTTATGTTTTGTCATTTTCAGGGCTAATTTAATAGTTTTACTGAGCACAGAATTCAGAAATATCATCAATGTCTCCTGAAAAATACTAAAATACCCCTTATCCCATTGGTTAAAATTTTTGAGCCTTACGGTAAAATAATAATTTTACTATAACAATCCTTAGAACCGTGTCTAGTAAACATTGAAAAAAACTAGAGTGAATTGGTAATGCTGATTATATTTTAGTTAATTAGAAATACTGCTTCAATTCAGTAGGTGAAGAAGACAAGGATAAAGTATAATTCACATTTGTCATGTCTAATTTTTATTTTTTACTGATGAGAATACTATGTTTCAAACGAGAAAGCCTTGCTTGTTTTCCTCTTTCCTTTGCTTCATAATTTGGTGCAAGTGAAAATGGCAAGATATAGAGATTAAAGTTGTCAATTATATATTGATAGAGATAGTCATGCGAACTTGTGGCTTCCACCGACAGTGTGACTAACAACATAGATCCATCTGCTTGGTTTTAGCAGGCCTGGCAAAGTTCATCTGGGAACTCCTGAGCTCACCAGGGAAGGCACCATCTACAAGAATGGGTTTCTTGTATCCATTTAGGGCTCCTGGCAAAGGGGCCCATTTAAAAATAAACATTACAGTAATTTGATATTAAAAAAAAACTACGCCCCGTGAATGTAAGGGCAAAAATATTCTAGAGAGAACCATCAAACTCAGTGTCTCGTGCGAACACAACAGCACTCAGTTATTCTAACCATAACCATCCCCTCACTCCTCCATCATCACCTTCTCGTCAAACCATGCTTTCTTGTAAAACAAGAGAGCTGCGTCAGAATTTAACGTTTTTTAGGCAGAACAAATGAACTGTGGTTCAGGAATGCCATGCATTTAAAATATGACCCATCTGAACCTGTTGGCATGAGGCTAGCTAGAGCTGTCTATAAATTTTCGGCCTCCCAATGCACTGTCATGTTACCAACTCAATTCCACTGTCTCGAAACAATCGATATCCTTAAAAACATTGTACTTTCCACCTGGTACTCTGCTCTGGTTTCTGTACCTTTTCTGGTGCATGTATCTACAAATATTAAATGTAACAAAATAAATCATGGCAGAGTTTGATTATGTCCGTTACGGAAGTAAATAAATAAAGGGCATGAGACTATAGGCAATGGAATGTCTGTGGATATAAAAGATAAAGCAAGCTGACACAGCTCTGAATGTGCTCGTGCTCGAGGAATCCAAGAAATCTTTCAGCAAAAAACAAGATTAAAAAGGAAACTGAGCTGCAATATTCAAGTCCTGATTCTTTATTGACAAGGTTGTTTTGTCGATGATGCATTCTGGACCCTAGAGAATGCGACCCGGCCTTCACCAAGATTGGGCCACCACTCTAGCCCATTAAATAGATGGGCCTTGCTCTTGGTATTTTTAGCCATTTTTACAGCCCTTGTCTTTTTATGGATGAACAAACCCTCGAATGCCTCTTTCTAAAGAAGCCGAAGAAGATATCTTCCCATTGTTCTGCACTCGTACGAGGCTTTTCTTCCACCAAAGTCAATGGCGTTGTTGTGGGATGGGGTTTACGTGGCACAGAGTCACTGCTAATATAAGAAGGGGTTTGTTCTGGATGAGATATTTAATATTTTTTTTATTCATTAACTAAAAAAATACTTAATTTTATAAAGCTTCATAAAATATTGCACGCACAATAACATTGCTTTATTTTGAAGTATTTTGTGTGTCACACAAGTTGATTAGGGTTTTAGATTTCCAAGCTTTCCCGGGCACACATTTAAAGCCTCCTCCAAAATATATTCTTCTTTTTATTTTGTTTTAATTCATTTATCGATGATATTTAAGGGTTTCGTGAATTTCCACAGCCACCCAACTATCATCTCTTATTAATAATATATCATATAGTTTTAAAACATAGACTATAAAAAGAGAATTTAAACTCGAGACCTTATTTCTCCTGTTCCTATTAATAACATTATCATGCAATCTTTAGAGCCGAATTAATGATCAGTATTATTTATACTATGCATGGCATTTATTTATGAGATAACTTTGGATGGGTTTACCGTCATGTTCGTGATTTAGGATTCAAAAACAAACTAATATTTATTTAATTGAAAAAACATGTAATTTTAAAATAAAAAATATAGAAGACGCATGGTTCTTGTTATTCTTATGTTTTTGTCCACTATAGCAATATATATCTACATACATACATACATACATATATATATATATATATATATATATATATATATATATATATATATATATATATATATATATGGAATATTCTCTCTCCATTAATTAACATGCAACATGTTGATTGCGGACAATGTAGAAATTCAAGACTTGTTGATGTGCGTGCAGCTGTCCCGCTCATGACTTCGATTTTGTATTATCGCATGCCAGAAGTAATTCAAACTTTCTTATTTTTTATATGTTTCCTTCTATTTAAAGCCGATTTAGGATTGCAATCCTTTGAAAAGTCTCTTTTTTATTTCAAATATATTAAAATTATATATATATATATATATATTATTTTTGATACCAATATATCAAAATAATTAAAATCATAAATTTTTTTTTTTTTTTTAAAAGTGTTTTTGTAATGTAAAATAGACACTTAAAAATCTGTTTGAAAATATAATTGAAGTTGCTTTTAAAAATATTTCTCATTCATAAATATATTAAAATTATATTTTTTATTTTTAAAAAAATTATTTTTGACATTAATATATAAAAATAATTTAAAATTATTAAAATTATAAATTTTTTTTTTAATTTTTTTCAAAAACACTTCACCATGTATCATGCAGGTGTCTGATATCATTGCTCAGCTATATTTTTTTAAACAAATTTCAAAATGATTTTCTATCGTTTAATATTATCATATATATATATATATATATATATATATATATATATATATATAAAAGAGTATATATATTTTAATACATTAAATAACGCTTTAAAAAAAGTCCGTACAGAACCTTTCACCACTCTGGCATGTGCTGTTTTGTAGCAGTAGTTTATCAAGAGCTGTTTTATTTTTCGAGAAGACAGGTTAATCCATGCACTCGAGAATTAGGGATTCTGGATTATGACTCGATACATTTTCTAATAAATAAAACATTTAAACTATGATGCAATTCATCATTATTAAATACATCGGTATAAAAACAATAATCATTACTTCACATTCTTGGGAGTTTTTCCACGTGCCATCACGCACGCACGTGCAAGGCTTTTTTAGCAGAGCAAGTGGCAGTGGAAGAGAGGGGTGACTCGTACACTTCACCTAGGCTGTTCGTTTTCTAGATGCCAACAAAATCCACGCTTCACGTGATTTATAGTGATCGGACGGTTCCAGTTGGCCACGTGAATTAATAAGTCAAAGTCGGGGGAATTTGAGGGAGACATCCATGATGCTTAGAACCAAAGCCTCATTGACTCCCCCCCAATTAGGGGGCGCCCTTTCCGAACTTCCGAGCTTTAATTAATTTAATATTTTATTAATATCAAAAGGCTCCTTTAATATACCCGGTTAGTCAGATGCATATTGACGTAATTGCCCTTGATTACCGTTGCAGCATTATTTAAATAATCACGGCAAAACCCAAAATGACCTGCCTAAAAATAGCCGAGCATTGAAACCAAATATTAATTAAGATACTAAAGGAAATTAGAAACCCTAAACCCTATAATCTATCACTGAGTGTGTGTGTGTGTATGTTTTTTTGTTATAATGGATTGGGATTTTCTGCTCAAATATTGAGAGAAATTAAAATATCAGTGAAGAATATATAAAAAAGAATAAGGATAACTTGGTAAAAGAAAAGAAAAAACTCATGTACAAGCTAAGATTTGGAGTTCCCTCCTGTTGAGTTGACCCCCCCTTCATGTTTTTCTCCTCTGCTTTTGTTGGGTTCTCACTACTAATCTCTTTCTTTCTTTACCTAGATATAAATGCCACCTCTGCTCACTTCATCTTTGCTTTCTCTTCACTGTTTCTCTCTCTCTCTCTCTCTCTCTCTCGCTGGTTTCCTCCATTGCAAACTAAGTTTCCTTTCCAGCTTTCTGAAAGGTCCCTCTCACTTCTCTCCACGTGCACCCGAAGACCCACCAACCATTTTACCCATTTTATCTTTTCTATAATCACCCATCGTTTATGTTTCTACCCCCGCTTTCTACAGATTTTGCCTTGAAAGATTCTTTCTTTGCCATTCTTTTTTTATCATTCACAAAATTCTTCTTCTTCTTCTTCTTCCTTATCTTTTGTGTTGACCCACTGGAGTCCACAAATTGTGCTTCTAAACTACTAATCTCTGCCTTTTTTTGGTTACTGGGTTTTGGGTGATTTGTGTTTTTTCAGGTCTACATTGGCCTATCTATGCTTATTGAGTCTCACTTGCCTCAAAAAAGAGAAGCCCTTTCTTTTCTTTTGTGGGTGCTCAAGGAAGAAGATCAAGGGGGTTAGCTTTCACACTCAGTTCACTGCAAAGGTTAACGCTCCCCCCCCTCCCCCACCTTTCATGTTTCTTGAAGGTTTCGCATTTCTCTTTATCTGCCTCTTACTTGGATCATAAGTGATGCTTTTTGAGAACATATTCCTTTTCTCGTAGTTTTAAGATTTGTGATTTAACTATTTGTGACTCATGGGTCTGGGACTGCTTTTTCATTGAACTTTTGAATCCGGTTCCCTTTTTTTTGGGATTAGAAAGACTTTTCCGGGACCGGGTTTTAGTTGATTTGTCAAATGTCTTTGGTGTAGAAGTTGTTTGGATGCACTGCATAAGCTTAAGAAACTGTCAATTGGAATGCATATGAAATTCTTTAAATGTCCTGTGGATTCTTTCGTACCCCTTCTTTTGTTTACTTTCTTTCTGTTTGGTTCCTTTTAAATAGGCGTAGATGAAGCCAGGAATCTATTCTACTCAATTCCCGGATGATTAATTTTCCTTACCTTTTATTTCCCTTGAGGTTTTAGTGTCGAATCAGGAAAATAAAGCTTTCTATTATTAATAGGTTGCTTCTGTAGCTAAAATTTAGAAAGCGTTGTTTATGAAGTTCAAAACTCTTATTATCGGTTGGTCATCTTAAAGTGCAGGTAGATATCTGTTAATCTCTTGGTATAAAGTAAGATCGGCAGTACAGACTGTTGTGTTTTCGGGAGAACCAGGGATGTCATCTGAGAGTTTGAATGCTGAATTATCAAAGAAGACGTCGGTTTTGGGTTTGAAACTATGGGTTTTAATAGGAATATCTGTAGGAGTGTTTATAATTTCGATTCTCTGTGTCTTATCTGTATGGGTTACATTTCGGAGGAAATCTAGGAGATCAGTGGACAAATACTGCCATTCCAAAATACCAAATGTATCGAAAGATATTAAGATTGACAGGGTTGGGGCTCAAGATTCCAATGGTCACCAGGAAAGTTTAGTCCTCACAATCAATGATAAATCGAGTGACAAGAATTCAGATAAAATGCTAACTCATTTGGGAACGAGCAAATCTAGTGATCCTGACATAGCCAGCCAAAGCAGCTCGATTTATCACAACGAGAAAGCTTGTAGTTCACATTCAGGGGAAGAAGGAAGCTCTGGGACTGTTCGGAAGCAATCTTCATTATCATATGCAGGACTTGTCACGGCCTCTCCCTTGATTGGCTTGCCAGAAATTTCACACCTTGGATGGGGTCATTGGTTTACACTAAGGGATCTTGAGTTTGCAACCAATCGTTTTGCAGCAGAGAATGTGCTTGGTGAAGGTGGATATGGGGTTGTTTACAAGGGTAGACTAATAAATGGAAGTGAGGTAGCAGTAAAGAAGCTTCTTAACAACCTGTAAGGATGCTTTAACGATGCTATCTCTTGCTTTTGCGATGCTGTGATCTGTTTTATTAGTTATTTAACAACTTATTTTGGAATGGAGGTTTTAGGGGACAGGCAGAGAAGGAATTTAGGGTTGAAGTGGAGGCCATTGGTCATGTTCGACACAAGAATCTTGTACGGCTTCTTGGCTACTGTATTGAAGGAGTTCACAGGTACGAGGCATTTACTCCCATCAATTTAATTATTCTGTCTTCTGCCCACTTTAGTCATGTCACTGAGTGCATGAAGCTATATCTGTGGTGTGTGCTTCACAATTCTTCCCCAATATTTGTTTTATTAAACCTTGAGCTTTTAGTGTGAATTTTTTCATACAAATTTTATCTGCTCAGGATGCTGGTGTATGAATATGTGAATAATGGGAACTTAGAACAATGGCTGCATGGGGCAATGTATCATCATGGTACATTTACTTGGGAGGCACGCATGAAGGTCCTTCTGGGTACTGCTAAGGCGTAAGTTCTTAGCTCTATTCAAATCACATTTGTCTACTGTATCAAAACTACCTTGCTTAAATGGCCTAGTTTGAACTTACTGCCTAGGTGTAAGTTCTTAGCTCTATTCAAACCACTTTTGTATACTGTATTAAAACTACCTCTCTTAAATGGCTTTGATTGGACACTTTGTTTTTATTCTTTTCATCTAAAGTGATTATCTAGTTGTGGTAAACAAAACTTCTATAAAAGATGCTAGAAATAGAAATTGATTTTTTTCCCTGGATGTCTATACAAAGATAATGAAATTGTTTTGTAAACCTGATGCAGACTTGCTTATTTGCATGAAGCAATAGAACCAAAGGTTGTTCACCGAGACATAAAATCCAGCAATATTTTGATTGACAATGAGTTTAATTCCAAGGTCTCTGATTTTGGATTGGCCAAGCTCCTTGATTCTGGAGACAGTCATATCACAACAAGAGTTATGGGTACATTTGGGTATGTGTTTAATCTTTACTTCCCTATACAATAGCCTATGTTTCTCTCAGTGAGGATCTTCTGACGGGGTCTCTTTTGTGGAATTCAGTTACGTTGCACCCGAATATGCTAATACAGGCATGTTAAATGAGAAGAGTGACATTTACAGCTTTGGAGTCCTGCTACTAGAATCAATTACTGGAAGGGACCCTGTGGACCATGGCAGACCTGCTAACGAGGTACCATATTCTTTGATCTACTTTGGGTTTACAATTCCTTGAAACTGTCTTTTTGTGTGTGTGCGCCTCCTTTTGAATAGTGCTTAAAACCTTTTTCGTGCAAGAGTTTTTACTTGGTTCCCATCACTTGCTTATGCCAGGTTAATCTTGTTGAGTGGTTAAAAATGATGATTGGGACAAGAAGATCTGAGGAAGTTGTGGACCCAAATCTTGAAGTTAAACCAACAACGCGTGCTTTAAAACGTGCTCTTTTGGTTGCAATTAGGTGTGTTGATCCTGATGCAGAAAAGAGACCTAAAATGACTCAGGTTGTAAGAATGCTTGAAGCTGATGAGTACCCATTTCGTGAGGTATGATCATCGTGGGTTATTTTTTTGAGCAATCTCTATAAAGTGCTTTCTCTAGAACAGCAAGTCTACTGGGAAACTGTTTTCCTTGTGCTCCTTCCCTATTTGCTTATGAGGTTGGACACCATTGTGAATCTGTCTATGGTCTTGCTATTCCTCCCGCAGAGTTATAAAATCTTTCATTGATTATGATAACGTGAATCCTTAAGCAAGCATAATGAGTAGCGTAACTCTTACATGATGGATAAGATCATTTGGTTTTATTACATTTGAAGACAACTCTTCCATGTTTCCAGACGTACAACTATCCAAATGCTAGTATTTCATTGTCTACTGTTTGGAATTTCAATTAACAAAACAAACACAAGCAAGTGCAATGGCTATTTTATGTGTTACCAATTGTTTTATATGAAACCCAAAAGTATCATAAACTTAAGAGAGAAAGTCACCATGTTTGCGTGTGCTCGTCCTTAGTCTGTTAACTTCTCTCAGATTAATCAGATGTTTTCCTGTCATTTATCGACTATTATATCAATCTGGGGATGAAGGATCCAAAAACTCCTTCATTTTACCATGTTCATGATATCAAACTATCACAAAGCTCATGAATTAATTACTCGTACAATCCTATGCAGGATCGGAGGAACAGAAAGAGCCGTACAACTAGCATGGAAATTGAATCCATGAAGGAGGACTCAACAGAAACGGAAAACAAGGTAGTGGATCCAGAGAGCAGTTTATCTGAGACAACTCATGGATAGGATTGTCTAACATTACCAGGGAGAAGGATTGCCTTCTCATGCATTAAATTAAAAGATTTCAATTACTCATCGATAATATACATCCTAGATGTTTGTTTTCTTCCAGCATGGAGAAGGGGGGGTGGATCCAATTTAGGTTATCTTGATAGTGGAGTGTTGGCATTCGTTCCACACTGCCTTCTTTGACACACCAATGGGGAGAATCTTTCAAACCCGCAACAGTAGGTAACTTGAGAGAGAGATGTACAGATGTTTGCTGAGGTTCCATGGTTTTTTCTTCTTCATTATAATGATTATAATTATTCATGGTTAATTTAATTTGTTCACTTAGTCATTGTTCTTGGGATGGTGAATGATTACTTCTTCATCACCTATCCTTTTGTATTTTTTAATGATTTCATTAATCGAAACAAAACCATAGATAACCAAGTTGAGAGCAGCCAACACTGCTTCTTTTGCTCCACTGCCTGATCCCTTCTGATCACCACATTTGATCATCTGAATCCCTGGTCTGGTTCTTTCTCTTTGCCTTTTAACATGCTATGACGACTCGTCCCTTGAGCATGGGCACAAAATTGAGTTTTCCTAGCCTGCTAATATACTAGCTAACCAAAAAGCTGGGATATCTGCATTCATGTTTATGCCCAAAATGTCGATCAAGAACTAAACTTTTTTCTTCTTTCTGGCTCGTTCAGCGTGATAGCTAATTAATGATCGTGCAAATAGGATTCTTCCATGTTCTGGTTATCGAGATTCCACCGGCTCTTCGCGGAAGTTTCGTTTTTTTTTTCCCGTTCAGGGGAATGATCGTGCAAAGGCTAGTTGGCCGCTAAATTTGAATTCAGAGGAGCGCTACTTTTGACCTTTTGTCCAGGATTGGACATGCAACGGTCTAATTCTAGAATTATTCCTGGGCAGAATTTTGTGACAGAATCACACGCAGTTCCAATAGCTTAGGTCATCCTTGAGGGTTTTTGTGGTGTTTGTGCGTGGAAGAGTAGGCCACCTGAATGCTGTACTGTGCCAGGCCTGCAGGAATAGATGCCTGTTTTTAGGCTGGCACTGAACAGCCCATGAGTATTTATTTATAAGTCTATCAATGCGTATATTTAGATGCAGATATTACATTTATTTCATGTTAATTTTTAACACAATAGAATAAGCTATTGTTTATGTTTAATAGAATAAATTGAAATATATATATATATATATATATATATATATATATATATATATTAAAAAAAAGTCTTGACTAATTAAATACTAAAACGAGAAGGTGGTCTTTCTAGTAAGAGAAAAAAATAACTGCACATGTAATATTTTACTTTAATTATCATTTTTATTTTATATGTTTTCACTTATTTTATCTTAGACATTGATTTTAGTTGCTAAGAACAAATGATTTTTTGTTTGAATAAATACATCATGCAAAAAAAGAAAATCTATTTATATAAAATATAAAAGAAAATAAATAAATTACACTAATCTCTTTGAATTATTATGGAATTAAGAAATATTTTTTAAAAAATTATTATTATTAATTAAAAAAAAAGTTAAGCTAAATATTTTTTAAAAGTAAAAGAGTGGGTATTAATGAAAACTTCATTCAAAAAAAAAAAAAAAAGAAAGAAAGTATTGGTTTGTTAATTTTTTTTTAAGGTTTTATTTTCTAGTTTTTTCATCGGATGACACATCATCTACTATGATAGATGACTTGTCATTCTTTGGAATATCAGGGTTGCAATCTAATATTTTTAAATTATTTTTCTTCTTTTCACTTGAAAACTTCAACAAAATATATTAATATTATATAATAAATAAACATTCACTCTTTCTTATAAGGATTTGAATTTTTTTTTCAGTCCTTTTCTTTGAATTCTTTATAACTACAATCTAAGATTTTATTTCATAAATTCAATATTTAGTTTAACTTTAGACCATTCCATGACACTCTATATATGTGAAAATATGTAAAGCGAAAATATTCTTGAAATATAAAACCATGTTAATACAACTCTAAATGATGAAATTAGAGGGAAAAAAAGTTTAATCACCATAATTAAAAAAAAAAAAGGCATTGTAAAGGTGAAAAGTGTGATCCATAGTTCACCTAAATTTAAGTGCACACTTATTGGCACTATTTATATTCTCCAAATCCTTTAGTTTATTTTATAATATATTAAAAATAAAAAACTAAAACAACAAGGCTCTTCCCATTCACCCTACTATACATATAAACACATTGAAATTTCAATGGTTCATGAGGCACAAAAATATACAGTAAGGTCCTTGAAGTTTTTCCTTCTCTAGTCTCTTTAATTTTAGCTTTTATATTTCATTCATAGTACTTAATTTTTATCATGTATCTTTCATCGAAACTTTATCGACGAGAGAGAAAGTCATTAAAAAGAAAGAAGATAGAGATTTTAGCTGATCATATTTCAAGTTTTCAACTATAAAAAATCAATTTTTGTGTCCATGAATTCAATTGGTGGCATGGAGGTGTTTGGACCTTTATTGGTGGTCGAAAAAAGCACATCCAAATCCGCAAGTTTAATTTTGATTTGGCTTATTTTGAGTCTTGAAATTAATTTAAAGATTTGAGTTATGCGGTTGTTAATTTCAAGAACTGCAGGATTAATCGAGGTATGTATAAACAAATCCATACACCTACATTAAAAAAAAAAAAAACTAATAGCAGCTTGTGGTCAAGGATACAGTTCATTTTATATAAGAGACAAAGAAAGTGTTTCAATGACAATTCGCTGGACGCAATTTTCCCAACACGGTTTCTCGAGATTCCTGGGAATGAGAACATGATCAAGACTTGCTTGCTTGGATTTTGTGTTTAAAAATGGTTGATGTCTTGGCCAGAATTTGCCAGGTTATTATTTAATGTACGAGGACACGTCCTAAATATCGCAGCAACTGCGAGCATAAATAATATTATTGTGTGCCTCCACTACGTTGTTCTTTGAGGAAAACAATTAAGTATTCACTGCGATTAGGATGTTGGTTTTAATCAACCGTATCATTTGACTGTGTTTTTTTATTGGATTTGAATTGATTCTGACTCCTGAAATTGATGAAGATCTTTAATAAAAATAATATGAAATAAATTAATTGGACTCTAATGTTTTTTAATTTGACCTCTCGACGTCATTCTGGTATTAAAAACCATGGCAATTGTTTTTTAAAATGTCCATTTTTCTCTATTAGTCTACTTAATTTAGTTATAAAAAAAACAATGATGCTAATCCTATAGTCTAAACTATATGATAATATCTAGTTATTATTTTAAAATATATAAATAATAAAAAGATATAGAAAACATATCTCTTATCTTTTTTTTATTTTTTTTAAGAAATTAAAAATCATCTTATAAACATATTTTTTTAAACTAAAAATATATACATATATTCATTATCTTTTCTTTTCTTTTTTTTAATTCCAAGAATAAAATTAATCTTGTAGCGTTAAGATTTACTAAAAAAAATAATCAAACTTTGGCAAAATTAATTTAAATTGAAACTATATATTTTGGACAAGCGTGTTTTAGTTAGGATTCCAAGAAGACTTAATCATTACATTTGTTTGTATCTTGTTTAAAATTATTAATTTTATGTTGGAATCAAGTGCAGACCTCGTTGGATTAAACAATATATCGTGATTCCTTCTCAGACATTGCTAGTATATGACTAACCCACAAAACCGATAGAGCAGATTAACCTTTTGATTTCGGCGGGGAATATTTTATTTTTGGTTACAAACAAATTGCTGACAATATGTGTGTGCGGTCAACGAGTCAGTGCTCCAACATAACGTGTTCAAATGTATTCACGCAACGTGATGAAGATGATAAAAATTTTAAGATTTATATGGTAGGTATTTGATTCGAGTTAAAATATTTTTATATTGTGAAAGCCTAAATATCTTGGATTTTATTATAAGGAAGGAGTCTAAACTAATATTTTACAGCTGAAGATAAATATTGAGTAACCATGGGACCAAAACACTCTATATGCTAAAAACAAATCTACAATAGCGTTTTAGCTCATTGCTAATGCTAGAAAAGATGGAGAAAGGGCCATGGAATGATAAATAAAGTTGTTTACCAATCAATTATCTCAAAAAAAAAAAAGGAAAAGGAAACTTAGAGGATGTTAGTGTATAAAACCATGTATGGCTACATTTTTCTCAATTAAAGATCTAATGTTATATTTGTACTTAATTACACAATCGGGACAACAATCCCCTCGTAATTTTTTTCTTTTCCTATATCATTTTAAGTTACCCTTCGTTTGATTTTGCAAAAAAAGGGCAGCAACTCAATTACTGAATGCATATATATACATGTGAAATATCAAAACGCATAAGAAAATAAGATTTTGCACCAATTGCTATTCTGAAATGTTTTCATAGAAGAAGAGAGGAAGGTATGACATCTCTTCAATGTTTCTGTTTACTCGGGTTTTTTTTAACTACAAAAACAGATCTTCTGATTTTTTTAATCTTCAATGTTAGAATTTCCAGTTCACGATCATATAATATACACTGGAAGTCAATTTTAGCATGGGATATTATATAGCTTTATTTTTAAGAGAAAATTGACTGAGATAATCTATATAGTTTGACCAAAAAATAAATGAGAGGGCAACAAAAATAAATGCAATCAAGGGTAAGCATTGGTGGGATTTATAATCGTAAGTCGTGACCATTACAGAATCATCATTAAATTTACAGGGAAAAAGGAGAGCACGCCAAACTGAAAAACTTTAACAGGAAGAAATACATTGAGAGACCCAGAATATTTAATTGGAAATTATCTCATCTCATCTCATTGCATAGTGTAGCAAGTTGAAGCTGAACAGTTACATGTAAAGACGAGACAGCCATTTCCGATAGATTCTGCAATCTCACCTCCCGTCGTGATCAAGAAGCCATGTAATATAAATTGCACCACACCATACAACGTTAACACAATTCTAAATTTCTCACAGCCCTGAGCACCTTCTCCTCTCACTTATAGCCCTCAGTTCCAATTTTGACAGACTCAAGCAAACTGCCACCCCATGATCATTTACCTTTCGACAAATGGGAAAAGGGTGTCTATAGGATCAATCACAGCTTTACATACCCACCAACATAAATACATGTGTGCATATATATATTTATGTGCATAAACTCCAGTAGTCAGACATATGCACTCAATGCTCTATGCATGTGAGCACCATGCAGGTATTAGTTCATCCATAAAAATCCAAGTACACTACAGACAGATTATGAGAGGGAGAGGGAGAGTATATAGAGAGAGTTCAAGGCTGTTTCCTGTGGATGAAGGAGGGAACTAAATCTTGCAAGAGGCCGTATTCCGGAGCATAGCACTGATGCTGTGGATCGTGGTTTTGATAGTAAATCGAAGTTTGGTCGCCCTGGTTACTTGGTGGAAGCAGGCGAGTCAGGAAATCCTGAGGAAAGCTCTGCCCTATCGATGTGGATGCCAGAAGGGAAGGTGATAGCATTCCAGCAGCATTGCCTCGAAGAGTTGCTGGACAGTGATGGTTATGCTGTCCTTCATATGTGGTGATGACGGTTGATGGGTCTTGGAATGATCTTTCCACGCGTTTCTTAACCATGCATTTTTGAGTGGTGCATCTGTAATAACTCCTGCAAATTCGAGCAAAGGAAAAGTTTTTTTTTTAATATGTGAATTTGAAGACTTATATTCATTAATCAAAAGGAAACACAACGGACCCTAGTCCATACTTACGAACCGAAAGTGATCATAAAGCTTCCGATAACCTAAAAAAGTGTTTTTGCAGATTAATTACACCTAGCTAGCCTGAGAGCTGACTACAGGTTCCAGATGGGAGATTTTCATATACTCAAGCCTACAGCTAAATTTTGTAATGTGCTGATTATTCAGTGTTACGTGGTTAAACAAGGATCAAGAAAATGAAAGATAGTGAGCCAACGGTAGTGGGCCTAACGTCTACATAATTTGTAGATAAGGCAACTGGAAGCACCATTAGGGTAATAAGAGCATTATCAATACAGTGGTCAGCTAGCTAGCTAGATGCACATATGCGCTCTTCAGGTAAAAAAGAAGTGAGAAAATCACTAAATATATATAGATTCTATTGGCTCAGCTATGTTATAGTCCAAGGAGAATTAATACATTATCAAAAGAAAGACGGAGGACTAATAATGCACTGATGATGTCATCTAAGCTCCTATAACTTTGACACGAAAGTTCCTGCCATTCTGAGCAGTAAATTTCTTCGCTTACTATCAAAATGGAAGCTTACACTATCCTGCAGACAGGAAATGTAGCATGTGGGATGGAGTTTTACGACAACATGGTTCGATAGAGTTAGAGGGTAAAAGACTACCTTGAATGCAATGAAAACTAATGGAGAAGTGACCTTTAAATGCATAAACTAACAATTCATCAGCATATCCGGCTAATAAAAATCTAATTAACTGCATATAATAAATAATTTAAACTCAAACAATGATTGCCAATCACTTGGAGCTGCATTCTTTGATTTCTTATCGATTTTTTTATATCCAAATGCATCTCTTATGAATGAGCCCATATAATTATCTATGGGTGATTAGATATATATTTGATCAGCAAAATGACCTTGGATAAGGGCTATTCTTCACTGCCTTCTGTCCGTACTTTCTCCATCTGTATCCATCTTCAAGGTGATCAATTTCACTCTTCGTCACGAAGGCAAACCGTGGCTCCTTTTGCCGTTTCTCCTTCTTTTTTGTCTTGCTCCTGGCAACCAAGAAAATACAAAGTCAAAGTACATAGAGCCAGATCTTAGTAATCTAGACTCCAATCAGAATTCCTTTCATTTGACTAGGGTTTCTAGACGTGCTAAAATATGGTTTCTGTGCGTTAACCTCCTGGAAACTGATAAATTAAGCATTCCGTTAATTCTAAGCGTATGGTACAAGAGTTAGAAAGAAAAGATCGCCCACATCCCCCTGCACTGCAAGCAGTAAAAGTCGTATAATAAGTTCAAAGACCATCAAGTGGAAAAGGCAATGATAACTGCACCAGTTATTAAAGACTTTGACGATTTGGCTTTGGGAAAAAAAAAAAAAAGTGGTGTACACAAACCCTAATCATCCGTCAACTGAAAACAAGAGAAAAGGAGTTACTTGGAAAGCCCTTTTCCATGAGCTTAGAAAGAAGAAGAATCAAGGAACCTACACTTTCTTAGCATTTCCATCGTTATCCCCATCTTCAGTGCTCTCTTTTGGCTGCTTATGTTTCTTGATCTTCCCCAAGTCTTCTTCGGTTGCTCCATCATTAGAAGAAGAGTTAGATATGGAGGAATTTGGTGTGGATGGGATGTTTTCATTTGTAGCTGCTGATTCTCCAGCGCCAATTTTCCTTGAACCACCTTGATCAACGGGACTAATTACCTCAGATGACGAGCAAGACACGTCGAGGGCTTTTGAAAAGGTGTTATAGTGATCCATGGAGCCATGTAAACAGTCAGTGAAGCTCATGAGTGAGGGATCACTGAACCCCTGTAAGTTTTGTGTGGTTGTTTGTTGATTATACATGGAGAGATTGTCATTGAAGAATGGAAACGCCGACACCGGCCGGTTGTTTCCTTGCTGAATATTGTAGTGAAAAGGGTCATAATGATATGGATCCTCCTTTTCATTTGACATCAAGAAGAGGGAAGAGAAGTGGCGGTGGTAGTCGGAGGAGGAGAAGGTGGGAGGAGCTAGATACACCACAATGCTTGAAAGCTTTAGAGAAGGGGGTTTACTTAAGATGGTTGTTTTCTTCTTGTAATAAATAGTAGACTAGATTTTTATCTTACTTTTCTTGGGAGAGAGAGAGGAAGCAAGAATTTAGTTTAGATGGTAGGTTTGGCTAATCTCCACTGTTTTTTTATTTATTTTTATTAATTAAACTCAACCCACCGTATGAAAAGTCCCACTTAAGTAGAGAAATTATCAACTTGGTTAACATTATTGTCCAGCACCAAGCAACAAAGGCTGAATCCTTAACAGGGTACGTGCATAATTAAGTCTCGAAAACATTTATCTTTTTATTTACATGCCTATACACTTGTTTAATATTCAATACCAGTCCTAATACTGATAAAATAATTCACTATAAATAGGGGTTTTAATTATTTAGGAAAATATTAAATGATTCTTATTCCATTATTTTATATGGTGTGGACACGCCGATGCATGATCCATGCTTATTTTATCCCTTGATTTATTCTTACTATATTTTAATTAATGGGGACCTAGCTAGAAGCTTTGAAACTTCTTCGTGATAATAATAGCAATAAAATTAAAAAAACAAATCATGAGAGTGTTTGGATACGTGTGTAAACTCGCACATACTGAGTTATGTGACCTACGCTTTTCCGCGAGTAGAAAATGAAAAATTATATTAAGCTCGTGATTATCCAACTTGCACTTCTGCTCAGTTTTTTTTTTTTTTTTAGCCCGCATTTAAGCCCATGAAAAAGCATTGCCAGATGATAATAATATCTTCTCTTGTTAATCCATTAAGCTTGTGATTATATGTGACTCGATTTATATGATTAAGAGCAATAAATTTAAAAACACTTTGAAGCCTAGTTTTCAACAAATAGAATAATAAAATATAAAAGGTAAAATTTAACATACAAAATGATATAAAAATAACAATTATAAACAAGAGAAAAGAACAGAGAGAGACTTGATCTTGCTCATATCAACCCTCCAAACCTACAGGTTAGGTTAAAAGACCAAGTTAATCTGATAAAAAGTAAAATGAAAAAAATAAAAAAAATATTTTTTTAAAAAAGAAAACAATGTTAAATTATAAAATTATTATGTAAAAATAATAAGACAAAAGAGAAAAAAAAAAGATAAACATTTTGATTAACTGTTGAAATTAAAAACAATTGAAAGGTTATAAAAGAGATAAGAAAAAAATGCATAGAAAAAAAAAAGAACAAGAACCAAACTTGAGTAAGCAAAATAAGAAAATAGATTGAAAAATGAAATTGAAAACAAAAACTTGCAAAAAAAACCCAAGAAAATAAAAAAAAAATCACAAGAAGAAGAATTGATACTCAAGTATCCTTAACAAATAGGAATACCTTGAAATGTTGATTGTCAAGCATGATTTTCAAGGTAGAAAAAAGAAAAGAAAAAAAAACTAACATAAAACCATAAACGAGTAGACTTAATGGCACGATGAAAAATAATTTTTAATTACTAAATGATATTGTACTCTCCATTGAAACGCGGCAGAATCCTTCCATACAAAACACGTGTTTAACAAATTAAAAGGTTAAATAATTTATAATGAATATAAAATAATAATTTTCTCCGACTTGGGAATCAAAATATACCTCCAAAGATATCCCAAATTAAATTTCATTTTAATAATAAATGTATAATTTTACTGTGCATAGAAAATATAAAATCTTTTAAAAAACTAGCAGCCAATTATCTAGCTTTGTTTCTTTGAAGGTAACTAAAAATATTTCACTGCTAATGAAAAGTGAAAACACCTTTATACCCCTGTTGAAACTAAAAATAATAAATGAATCATATAACAATATGAATTTTGTCATCAGCTTTGTCTTCTGATTGGGTGAAAGGCAAAAAAGCTCATTGGCCATTACAATCCACATTAAAGTGTGCGTCGTGCTATAATATTTCCCTCTCAGCCTATATACTTTATTAAATTTCAGTTCATTTTCCAACATCGTGTCACGAGCTGGGGGGAAATATTACTGAAGGATGGATGGACAAGGATAGGAGATTAGCTGAACCCATCCTTGATGGTTGAGGAGTGACCATCCGCGATTTGTAGGCGGTCACAGTCACGAAATAAAGGTGGAGGTGCTCATACGGTTTCCATTGGAGTATTAGGCTCACACGTGTCCTGATTTGGGCACCGTCTTTTGACCGTAACTGGCACGTGGGACACCCATTTCTCCAAAATCTAAAGGAAATTTTTGTCCCTCTAGCTCCATCTGCTGACACGCCATCTTCTGTTATCTAAGACTTCTCCGTTACTCGCCGAAGTTTGTGGCGAACTTTTCTCTCTCTAAAGCAGCCTTGTGTCCGAGGCCCCCCCACCTTTTTATATATATATATAAAATAGATGGCTGGGTTGCCCATCGTGTTGCCTCGATCAATTTTATTGCGTGCAGGGAGTAATTATTTATACTTGTTTTTGTTTTTAATAAATAAATAAAAACGTGAGAGAGAGAAAATAAAATATTTTAAGTTTAGTTAAAATATTATTATCCTTCAATGAATCTCTTTCATCATATTTTTTTTAAATAAGCTTAAAAAATAATTACTCGGATTTATTTGTGTTCCTTCTTCAAATTTAAAGATATAAACTTTAAGTGGACCGTCGTTCACATATTGATATTTTTTTTTACATTTTTTAAGGTCCAAATGAAGATGGGATGGTAATTAATAACAAACTATACTTAATTTTTTGAAAGCTGGTCAAAACGCAACTTCTCTCTAAAGGGTACGGTGCTTTGTCTAGTTGCATTTGTCCTCCGTTTTGGATTTACGGGCTATGGAAGTGTTATTATTTCCTTTCAGTCTAAGTTTTCAAGGGCCATTCCTTCCTAGAGAAATTAAATTTGGAAAAGAGGAGGAATTGATGGGGTCGTTCTAGACAGTGCTATAGCTTTAAATAATAAATCATGCTCGCCATGGATTTTGAATTGGATTTTTTATTTTTGATATTAATATAAATATAAAAATACTTTAAAAATCATTTTAATAAACGCAAACTCTTATAAAAATACTTTTCAAATGGAAAACTGGCGTACATCTAAGAAAAGAGCATTGTCTGGCTCAGCTTGTCTGCATCATACCCGTGCCACTTACATGCCGCCACATCTTCATGACCGCTCGCCATCTTCTACTTTTCTGGCTCCACCATCTGCTGCTTTCTCAGTAGGGAATGATCGCGTAGGTTACAGCGGGCGTATGGGTGGTTCTCGACGTGGTGGTGGTTCAAGACTGGATCACGGGGTGGTGGAAGAGGAGGTGGTGGCTGGAATAATAAAAGTGGTGGGTAGGAACGCGAGAGGGAGCAGCATGTGATTATGGGTTATGGGCTTTCCGTTTACAATTTTGTGTATTCGTGCTCTGGGAAGTAAAAACAAATAAATTTATTTTTCCTTATATTTGGTTATGGTTTTCTAGTTCCACAGATTGTGCGGTGATCAACCTCCTTTAAATCTTTCTGTGTTTATATTTGATGCCCAATTCATTTTTTTCACACATACATACATGTACACACACACCCACATATATTTGAAATGAAATGTTTAGCTTGTGCGTACCTTGAGAGAAAGAAAGCCCATAAAATCAGAGGGAAAAACGAGGTTAATTGGGGTGCCGTGGTTTCTTTTGGGAAAGTAAATTTCGAGAAAAATGAATTTCTAGAAAGTGAATTCCAATGTTTGACAGTGTTATGAAAAATAAACTGGAAAATACTTTCCAGTGTTTGTTTATGTTATGGAAAATGATCTGGAAAATAATTTATTAATAAATTAATTTTTTTTTCAAGTTTATTAAAATAATGAGGAACAAATCTTACAAATTAAAAAGTTGAATGAGAATGAAATTGAAAAAAAATATAATTTCATAAATTATCTCAAATAAAATAAATAATAATCAAAATAATAGAGATCAAATCTAATTTTTTTTTAAAATAAAAGGTGAATAAATTAAAATAATAATAATCAATATTTCATAAATTATTTCAAATAAAATAAGTAACAATAAAAAAAATGAGGACCAAATTTGATAGATAAAAAAATTCAATAAAAAAATGATAAGAAAAAAGCAAATAGCAATTATAAAAATAAGAACAAAAATTAATATAAAAATTAAATTTTAAGAGATGGAATTGAAAAAAAAATATATTCAAAACAAATTATATATAGCAATCAAAAGTTTGAGGATCAAATTTGATATAATCAGCAAATAATGACATTTCTAAATTTTTCATAACTTCCACAAAGTGTTTTCCGTTCAAATTTTCCGGAAAACACTTTCCTGGAAACCAAGCCAAATTCTTCTTTGACTGGAAAGTATTTTCCGTTGATTGAAAAGTATTTTTTATTAACCAACTTTCCAAAAAACAAACAAATACAAAAAAATTTAAAAAATAATTTTTCAAAAAATAAATTTCAAGAAACAAAAGGCCTGAATAATGTCTCCAGATCAGTGCACAGGAAAACAAGATATTTCATTCAGAGGTGTTTTACGATGACAAGTAATGATGAGAGAGGTCCAATCTGATGCGTGATATGGGCGGGAATAATTTAGGTTGAGGGGTTTTCAACGCACGAAAAAAGGAATAATAATAATTATTATTATTATGATTGAAGGACAGCAATGAAGAAGAGCTGAGATTGTTGACTTTTGTTTGCTCTTTGATTTCTTCGTTGGAAAAAATTATAGACAAACAGTTGGCATTTTCTATTTTATTTGTGGTACAAGTTCAGGTCAACAGAGGGCAGGTTGTATGTTTCAGCATGCTATTTTGGTTTCTCGAAATGGGATATTTTCGTTTATTAGCACTGTTTTTTAAAACAAATTGGTAAAATAATATGGCTTGAGGTTTTTTGATTTCTTAGAAATATCTTGATTAGAAAATGCAACGCCACATTTAAATTTATTATTATTTAATTATCACGTCACGTTATTGAAAGACAATTGATTATGATCAATCAATGAGAAAAAAAAACATGTAATTGTATAGTAAAAGCACATAATTGTAAATGGCACAAACATTGTTTCGAATTCAATGCACCACATTTGTACATAAGGTCTCAAGTAAACATAAGAATCGGCAGGATTAAAGGATGTGTGACATTGTATTTCAAAAATATTTTTGAATAAAATTATTTTTTTTACTTTAAATTAAAAAATTTAGTGTTTTTAGATCATTTTTATGTATTATATTTTTTTTAAATAATAACATTATTTTGATATATTTTAAAACGAAAAACACTTTAAAAAATAACATCAACTACATTCTCAAACAAACACTAAATATGCGCTTTTAGGCATATAGAAGTAGAGCTCTTAAAAATAGTCAACTTTTCAACAAATACAACATAGTAATTATCAAGATAAGAATCCATTGCTATAGATTCATAAGAACATCTAATAATAGTAAAAAATAAATTTATATTGGATTGGGAGTAAAAAAGCAAGCAAAAATCATATCAACCAAATGCCAATAACTTATAAGCAATCAAGACCAAAAGCCAGTCAAATCATATATATATATATATATATATATGTTGCTAGCATAAAAAATTAGACTATAAGCATAACCTAAGAAAAACTTATGTGATTGTCAATCCCAGTCCTTTACCATAACCATATAGTATAAACAAAAATCGAATATAAAGGAATAATTTTTGAAGTCAAAGGCTTTTCTAATTGATATAAGCTTTGGATTCCATTTCATTCAAACTTTTTGATTATCTTGCTAGTAAGGTTGGATTAGAACCTATGTCATTGATTTCAGTACTTGGAGCAAACAAACATTGCTAATCAATTATGTTTTTTCAATGTTTTTAGGCCCAATTTTATTTTTATAATCAACCCTAGAATAATCAACACTTTTAAAAAAAAAAATTCTCAAGTCATTATCCGCCTCAACATAGAAGCATCATCGTCAACAAAATACTGAATACATGAAAATACATGCTGGTAAATACCTATAAAAAGTGCAACGATAATATTCTGACAGTAATATTATCAGCAAAATACTAACGAAAAACTCTGTCAATATTTCTGATTGAATTAGCTGATTTTATACTAGTTAACAGTAAATCACTTAATATTTCTGTTTATACAAGGCACACTAAAGCATAAAAACATGTGGAGGGGCTAGCAGATTAACATGGTTTGAAACAATAAGCCTCTAATGGCAACGAACTCTTTGTATTTATGAGCGAGTCATTTATTTATTTTTAATGAGAGTTTGATCCGAAAGAGTGTCTCATATCAAAAAATAATATTAGAATAAACCCTGTGGCCATAAATATAATTTCTCCACCCCACTAACTTAAACTCTGGTTGTGTGAATATGACTTGCAGAGTTCTTATTTTGTCGGGTCAAAAATAACATGGCTAGCTTGCAAAACCATATCCAGTCCCTGGAATGTGAAACCAGGGTGGCTGTTTGTGGTGATTTTACTTCCAATATTTCAGCCGTTAGGTTCAATTTTCTTTGGTCAAAATATGGGGAATATTGAACTAAATTAGGTTTTATACTTGCCTAATTAATGATGAGAATATTACTTGCCGTCTGAATATTGCTCTCCCGTTTATTTAGCACTTGGGAGACCTTTTACAAATACTTGTTTGATTAAGTGCAAAAAGTCCTAACAGATGCTTCAGTTGTCGTGTGTGTGTGGCTTGGTGATGCAGCTGAAATCACAACCAGGGTCCCAGGCTTCAACTTGCTTACTTTGGTGGGGAAACATCCACAAAGGGAGCACTGTCATATCCCGCTGATAATTTTCGAGCTACTGATACCACAGAGGGGACAAAAATGATATAATTTCATCTAATGACTCGGAAAAAAAAGGAAAATTGTCATTTGACATGCTGGCCTCGGAACCAATCTTATCAGTAGTTTTTCTTTTCCAGAATAACCACCAGTTAATTAAATATGGGAGTGGTGATATCAATGAAGTGTATGTTCTTGTGATTTAATATAAAGTTCGAATATATATATATATATATATATATATATATATATATATATATATATATAGTATGAGCTTGTTAAGCGAGCCATGAACGACTTGAATGAAAGAGCATGAAACAGAACTTGAAGCTATTCACGATGAGAGGCATGGTCTATACTCTATATCGAATACGTTACAAAAAAATACTGAGAAACTGTGGTTTCCCAGGTCAGGAATTTGACTTTTGTCGCTATACTTTTATATATGTGTGTGTGTGTGTGTGTGTGTGTGTGTGTGAGAGAGAGAGAGAGAGAGAGAGAGAGAGGCTTTTCAATATTTAATTTTGAATCATATGGTCATTTAATTCAATTATATAACACCAACCAAAGCAATTATTCAAAAATGAGCAACAGATGATTTTAAAAATGGTGGTGTTGTTCAGGGCTTGAACTGTTCTTGACTATCTAGCTCCCAACCACTGAAGTGTTTAGACTATGAAAGAATCTATTCCACACCACAGTGGCTTCTCTTAGAATGATCGCCATTAATTAACATTAAACACATCTCGATCTTCCGAATTATTCAATCCTCTACTTCACCATTGAAGACATTATTCTCTGGGGAGAGGATGACAGGGATAGACAATGACATTTATATAGAAAACTTAAAATCCTGGTGTGGATCATCAATATGGCAAAATATATTATGCAGCTTGACTTGTTCAAGCGTTTCATGCTCCGACTCTAGCATCAAAGAGGTCAAAAATTCACTCAAGAGAATTGCTTTTGCAGTTTCAAAAGCGTAGTTGTTTGGCTCCACCACATCAAATTATTAAGCTAGATGAAGATTCGAAATGGGATGTAATTATTTTTAGTCTATAGTCTATATATTTATATATTTCCTCTTGCAATGAGGTGGGGGCAGACTGAAGAGATAATATCTACTTGGTTAGTGCAAGCTTTCTTCTAGTTGCCAGTCAGTATTAACTCAATTTAGTTTTCTCTTCAAGCAAGTCACATTGCGTTTGAACGAGAAATGAATGCTAAGAACTAAGATAGAGCCAAACAAGGGTGAGAGCAAACTATTTGAACACTAGTTAGTTTGAAGTCCGTAGTCTTGTCTGTTCTCCGAGCCTTAGTTTAGATGAACCCTGGCTACTTGTAATAATAATAAAACAAAAAAACTTTTATTTAAAAAGATTAATCAATTTTCATGCCAACTTAAAGTACAAATTCTTCAAGCTCATGTTTTAAGCACCCCTTGAAATTAAATTTACATCATTACATGTGCAGTTGCGTGTGTTTTCAGCAAGGGGCGTCTGCTTTTTTATTTTTGTTTTTGTTGTTGACAGTTAAAACATATTTATTTATTCACAATATTCATATAAACTTTGTTGTTGACAGTAGTGAGGGTAATTATGATAGAACAAATAAACTAGTAGGTATGCTCTATCATAATGTGATAATAAAATATTTAAAATTTATATAATAGATCTTGAGTTCGAGTTAAAATATATATTTTTTATAACAACTAGGAATAACCAGAATTTTATTAGTTTACTTTACCTTATAAATTATATTTTCCAGAGAGTAAAGTTTCTTTGATTTTTTTTTTTTAAATAGGTACACTCCTTCAATATAAAACTTTGTAATTAATCAGGTACACATGTTTTTATATAATATATTCTAAAAGTTGTGTCAAATCTATTTTTACATGTTTAATTGGATTTGATTTATCCTTAAAAAAATATAATATCTTCAACTTGTCATTGCATTATTAAATTCTGGTCGTAAAACCTTATAAAAACAAATTACATGAACTGTATATGATAAAGTTTATATTTTATGTATTGAAAATACTTTCCATTAAAAAAATAAAGATAAACTTGGACCAACCTCGTAAATAAAGGACACATAAAATTATTTTCCTTAGCTTTAGGTTTTTTATAATATAATTTAGGCTGAGTAACTGGATTACGGAATCACAAACATTGATTGATCGATCAAGATAAGTTGAATTACCATTTTTTTTTTTTATGTGGAGTCAACTTTCTGCTTCTTCCATTGCTCAGAATTCGTATATAAACAGTGATTGATTGATTGATGTTTGTATTCTCAACAACTACAACTCTTAATGGCTACTTTATCAGGAAAAAAATGCCTCAATGTATACTTTCTTATATATTTAAGAAATCAAAAGAGGTTTCTCTATTTCCCTCTTATTATTGACGTGCTTATTAGCATTGCTCTTTCCATCGTTCTTAGATTTCATATTTTAGCCATTGCAAGACTTGTTTGCCTCCTTAGCAAATGATTCCCCGATTACGAAATTAGAAGATGGTCAAGATCACTTTTTTTTTATCTCGTAGTGGGCGTTGTTGATGCGGAGCTTGTCACGATGATTAGTACACGCGCGCCTACACACACAGAATATATATATATATATATATATATAGGTGTATATATGGTGGTGGTGGTGGTGGTTTTTGGAGATGAAATGATGGGCCTGAGTCTTCTCCGAATGTCAATTCATGTGGGCCCAGCATTTGATGGCTTGATTTTACCAAATCCAAGAAGGGAAGAAACCAATGAAAGAGACTTGCATTTAATAGAGCTTCTATGCCCACTTTACAAGCTTGAACTAGGAGTGGGGACATGAAGAGCCGAGGTCAAGATACGAGCCCACGTGCTTTTCTTTCTTGATGATTGCAGCCTTTCGAGCTTGTTAGCGGGATTATTATTATTTAAATTAAATTGTTGGGTGGAAGAGAAAGTGGAAAAAACTAAAACTCTATCGGGAAATTCTCGAATATTCCCGATAATAATAGAAGGCCCGTTTATTTGAAGACTAGGCCTTGCTGTTCCTATCTTCACAAAGGCCCAAATCCAATAGAGCTTAGTACTGAGTTTTAGATCAGATAAATGGGCTCCCGTGAGCCCAAATTCAGGCCTTACCTGACAATTTGTAATTAAAAGTATGGTCGGGTTTTTTTTTTTTTGAAGATAATCACTGGAATGATTATTTGATAACCGTTAAGCTCGCTGCGTTTCGGAGACACAGAGAGGGAGGAGGGATGATATGTCACAGTCACGGTGGTGGTGGTGCTATGGTAGTGCTTTGCAGGCCTGTATTGAAGAAGCCTATGTGCTTGTCCTCCAACACAGACCAGCTACGCACCCAACTCGATCAGCTTCATTCTGAAGCCGAAAGCACCAGAGCCAAAGGTTTCATCCGTTCTTTCTTATTAATTTTCGATTTTATTCAGTTAATAATTTGAAAGAATTTTTTTTTTTATCTTCGGTTTGCTATTAAATATAGCAAATAGTGCAAGATTGAGACTTCTGAGATTATCAGAGGCAGCGGAGAAACTAAAACGACAGGCTGCAATTAGTGTTACTTCTGGGAAAGAAAATGATGCAAGAGAATTGCTATTTCAGAAGAAGAAAGTTATGGAGGCTATTGGAAGGTCAAGAAACCGAATTGAGTTGCTTGATCAGCTCTCCTCTAAGCTTAATCAGGTATTAATTTATTATTATTATTATTTTAAATTCTTTTTTGGAGAACCTGATCTCTTATTTGCTAAAATATATTTGATTTCAGGTAATTTCAATGAAAGAAAATCAGCTAATAGGGAATGTGGCTTTCGATGTTGAAGTTGAGACAGAAGATGATTCGAATCCGGTTCGAATTGTATCTCCTAAGCTGGGAGTTACAGACTTCAGCTCAGATGATAACCTCAAATTTAGTGATGGTCAAAACTTACAGTTATGTGCTGGTGGAGAAACAAGCCCGCCGGTTGATGAGGAAGTGGGATTCCTCGGCCGGGACATTTGTAATGATTATAATGAAGAGAGCATAATCAGGGGTTTGAAGGATGTATCATCGTATGAGGACTTCTTGGAACATTTGGATGTGCAGCTTGACAAAATTGAATCAGAGCTTGTCACCATTTTGAATGTCTCAGCCTTGGTACTGAATGATAACGAGAAGCCTAATAACTTTAAAGTGCAGCAAACAATAGAGCTTCTTGAAAGTGTCCGCGCTATTAGGAAGAAGTAGGTTTACCGACCAATTTTATGATTGGTGTAGTCTTAGGGGCATTTTCTCCTCTTTTTTTCCCTTTTCATGATTTGATGACAGTGATGATCCGTTGTTGGAGATGACATCTGAATCTATGTGTCTTTGCAGAATATCAGGGATAATGCAGAAGAAGGTGTGAATCAGTTGAAGTTTCTTTGTATCAGTCTTTTTTCCTCTGGCAGGTGAGGTTTCGCACCGATGATACCTTCATTGACTTCAAAAGTAGTGATGTTCCCTGAATGGTGCAGATTTGAACCATTGATTCCATGTTTTATAAACAAGTTTTTTGTGCTTCTAGTGTCTAATCTTTGGCCAATCTGAGGCGACTAGACTTGGATCTGGAATGGTGAAGAGCGCTTCAAATGCACTGTTCTTTTCTTTCTTTTTTTATATGGCTTTCATCTTTCTGCTATAATTTTGAATGAAATAGTTTTTTTGGTCGCCTTCACCTTCAGGGCGTGGTTCATTTGTGTTCAATTACTGTTTCTGAAGGCCAAAGGCATGCCCCCTTTAATATATGGTGCTGGTTCCCATTATTCTCTCTCCCTGCCTACTTTGGGCTATTTCAGTTTGGTTAACTAGCAAAAAAATGGCCTTAAGGAGGGCATAATTAGTTATTGAGATAAATTATTCCTCAAGTTGCCATGATATGTCTCTAAGTGGTATGGCATAATGGCAAAGGGCATACGATCTGTACAGCAGGTCTCGAGTTCGAGTCAAGACGTGCATCTTTTATAAGAACCTGAGACGGCCGGGGTTTTACTCAGTCACCTGGACCCACAAAGTGCTCTTTTGGGGATTGGGTTTCCTCACATCTAAAAAATAAAGTTGTCATGATACAAGAAATACTATTTTAGTTTCTTTGTTAGAAATGAGCAAATTGGAGAATCAAAATGTCTGAATCCATTACATCAGCACCCAAAATGGAACTAATGTCCTTTTCTCTCTGTGGTGATTTTCTTTGGTTCCATATGACTCAAAATGTTGCTGCGAACTTCTCCATCTTAAGTTTCTTATTTTAGCCATTGACTACCAGCTCAAAGAAGCAACATCTGCTTGAACTTGAGATCAGCAGGAAATGATGATTTGCACTTGATTTATGCCATTTTATGTTGTTTATTTCTTTTAGTTAGCGTTTACAATGGTTCCTGTTTGAATTACAGTTTCTAGGGTAAACTGAAGGCAAATATGCGAACCAGTATCTGCAAGAAGCTCCCTGGACTCTTACAAGGTCATTCATTAATGCAACCTTGAAGGTTTGCCACCGTGAATGCTCTGCAATATTTTAGGCGACAAAATTGAAGAAATCTGTTGGTGAGTTGATGACTGCATTGGGATGGTGCACTTTATTTTCTGTGATAGTGTCCACAATATGCAACTCAAATAACTCCTTTGTAAATAATGTGTAGAAAAGCATGCACTGATGAATATGGAGGTTTAAAAGGTCATTTAAATGGATGGACCCTTAAAATGAGGGGATGATAATGCTCCTTTCTGAGACAGTTGCTGCTCTCCTATTAACCAGAGCAATCAACATTCGACAGTTCTTACACGTACAATTGTACTTTCTCCAACAGCAAATATAATCAACTGACAAATTAACATTTGAACAAGAAAAGAAATTATACATCCTTGTTTGCAAAAAGAATAGCTCTTGTTTGTGTATCCAGTTGACCACCTTTATGCCAGCAGGAAATTGAACTTCTGTCTTGATACCAGTCTGCTTGTTGTGTATTGCCTCTCTTATCATTTTTCTGCCCTTTAACCCAGAGAGTCTCAAGCCCTGCCTATTAGCGAGGCAAAATCTGGATGGCCTGTTCCAATAGAAAAGGAAAAAAAAAACTGTTTAAGTTTTGTCACTTTCCATGAGATCGGCAAGAGTGATTTTGCCACAGTTGATACTATCTATTGAATCAAATTGGTTGCAGATCTGCAGGATGTCTTTCTCTGCTATTTTCCCCATCTCCTTAAGCTTGTAAATTACAAATTCAGATTTGCTGCAACCATAGAGCAACCAACAACACATTAAGCTCATGAAGTTTGAGCAAATTTCTTTACAATGCTTTACTATTCTGGAATGATTGCATTGAAACTTAAACATGCTGCATAATCTGAATGACAAATACCAAAAACTGAGAGAGATCTGCTCAATTAACTGGTTGCATCATCTTCAAAGTTTTTCGTACAAGCAGGGAGTTTGTGCTTTTGTGTACTGTTCTCATCGTTCAAAATCTTCGGGAATCATTCTGTACATTCAGATAATTGTTTATCAATTTTATGTTAGAATACACAATATTTTTCATTTCGGTCGTCTAACTGGAAAAGTTTTCTCGTCAAGCATGGTCACTACACCATGTAGTTTCATCTGTATCTGTTTGTCACTCTTGAATGCGAAGCTCCCTTCATTTGGAACCGAACACTATTTTCTTTTGGCTTGCAACTAGTCATGTGACTAGTTAGATATTTTTATCTAATTTTTTTTTTATATATAAAATAAAATAATGTGTATGCTTTTTCAACTTTTTTTACAGCTAATTTTTTTCAAGTGCAAATAAAAAAGTTTGTGTACAATAGTCAAATAAATTGAGAATTATGTTCTAGGAAAAAAATATTAACTAACTAAAAATAAACCTAGAAAAATTGAAAGAAAAATATAAATTAAGACATTTAATCTTATGTTGTCGTGTTTGCTAAATTTTGTGAATTAAATTTTTTTATTCAATCAAACAATAATGGAAATCACACGCACTATATTTTCTGAATAAAATGAAAAGAAATAAAATATTATGCAAGGTCTTCCATATTAAAAATATTAAATATTTTTTTTATTTTAAAACTAAAGTTTATCTAAACAAAAATAAATGGATCAGAAAAATCGATTCAAAATTTTCACACACAAAATGATTTTTAAAAAATATTTATGCAAAAAATGTTAAATAGGAAAATAAAAAAAAATATGGATGAGTGAGTAATAATTTAATTGTAAGTTTAGAATTCTTTTAAAAAGAATAACTAAAAATAGCTTGGTCATGGACTTAAACAAGTTATATATTTTTTTTTAATATATACTTAACCTAAAAACATGCACTCTAAAAAATACTAAAAGGAGTCTAGGTGTTAGGCGGGCCTTTAAGCCCAAGCCCAACCTTTCTTTCTATCTCTCATCTCTTTACCAAGAAACTAAAAAATAATGAAAATAAAATTTAATATCAAAAGTTATTTTTTAAAAAGAAAAAAAGAAAGTAAAATGACCTAAATTATATAATTTATGTTATTTTCAAAGTTTGAGAATCTAAGTGTATTTTTCCAGAAATATCTAGCACGCCACCCTTATTTGATGCCTTTGTTTATTTTGATCAATCTTCTTTCAATCTTACCCTTAGCTAATAAATTATAAGTTACTGACATTTAATTAGAAAATTAAATGATCTAAAATTAAACTTTGAGAATCAAAATAAATTACTAAAAAATAAATAATAGATCCATAATATTTTATATACATGAACCCTGTCGGCTATACAGTTAAAATGTAATGCATTTAAATTTTTACTTAATTATAGGCTGATGGCTACTCTTAACTTCTATCCTGATTGCCCGCAACTGCGATGAAATAATAATAATAATAATTAAATTCCTACTGGAAAACAACCTAGGTTCCGACACTGTGCATTTGTTTCCTCCAAATGCGTTGCAGTACTTAAACTATTGCAATTAATGATTGAAATGTTCATTTTCTGCTGTAATGGCACCGGAAACATAATATCAGTGCCATGTTCCAACTCTGTCAGCTATAACTTCAAGGACATCCCGCAGATCAATCCTCAGATTTAAGCTATCGATGCTCATGCTTCTTTCTTCTCAGATAGGGTTTGCGAAACTAAGTGAAACCCTGTGTTTGTTTCTGTAATGAAACCACATCATTCACCCTTTCCCAACTGCGCTTAATTAGGTTTTCTTTAAATATGCATGCGCTAAGATATGATTGGAATCGAGTTGGGAGAGAAAAAAGTAAAAGAGGACAACAGCTTGTAAAGGGTTATAAGGATTTTTGAACAGCGTAGCTTTAACTAAGAATCTGTTGATAAAAAATCACGAACATTACCTGATGGATCCATCGTTATCGAGGTCTGCGGCTACTAAATCGCCCAGTGTCATCTTTTTCTGAAGAACCCATTTAGCAATCCTGCGATTCCTCCTGTCAATCCTTAGCTCAGTTAGGTACAAAAATGCCCTGGCAACTGCCAGTGTGCTTACTAATAGCCAAATAACGGCGAAACATCTTCCCGTTATGGTTGTGAAAGCAAAATCCCCATAGCCTACGGTTGTCACAGAGGTAACAGCCAGATAAAAACTATCAACCCAATCCAGCTTCTCCAGGTAGTGCACTGTAATAGTTCCCACCGCGATGCAAACAATGACCACTGCCGAAGCCAAGACCACTTTCGTTCTGATTCTCATTCTTCCTTTAGCTTTGTCTATCATATAAGCTTGAACCATAGGGTTGGGCGCACTCCCATCCATGGTGCTTAGCAGAAAGGCTTCTTGCCTATCGCAAATATATGTAACTAATCCATTTAACAAAATATCGATGAAACCAAATCCAACCAAGATGAAACCACAAGTAAACAACTTGGTAAAAGTTGTGTCTGGAACAATATCACCGTAGCCAATTGTGCAAAGTGTAACCACTGTGAAGTACAAGGCATCTACAGGCTTGAATGTTGTGGTGCCCCTGAAGCTACCACTGACAAGGAATACCAGCACAACAACCAATATATACAAGACTACGCCAACAAAAGCCTGCCGAACAATCAAGGGAACTGATTTTGGGCCAGGTCTGGGGTCAAAAGAATCTGCAAAGGTATCCCTGGCATCTGTAAACAACGACGGAGCAGAATGAGATCGGTAAGGGAGTCTTGTTTTCTTTTTGCTCAAACCTGCAATGAGATTTACAAATGAGGAAGTTTTTGGTGTTGTGATGATGGGGATAATCACATCATTTGTTACAAGGTGTGATGTCGATTGACGAAGAGACTGGCCAAGATCAAGGTAACTAGGGGAGAGTTCTCTTCCTGGTCGCCTGCTGGACTCTTCTGCTATTTTTATGGAGAGAAGAGGGTCATCCATGTTAAATCAGCATGATTTGAGATAAGGAAACAAAGTCTTGGTTTTCATTCTAGAGATAATCTTATTTTCCTAGATTTCATAACATATTTCCAACTACAAGTCAATACACTGAGGGGTAGAGTTCTGGTTTTGATCTGAGATTCATCTAACAGTCAAAATGTAGCTATTTTCTTTTTTTGAGTGTTGTTAATTGTCACTCACGTTTATGTTATCGTTGAGAAACAATTCCAAGAAATTCACTTGACTTATCTTTTCCATTTGAAGCCTCTGGAAAAGATATAAAACCGATTCCAGGATCACTTCCTCGAATTCCTTTCTGTTACAAATTACTGTAAGCAGAGTCACCTGCAGAAAGTAAAAAACAATTTTTAGTGGCGAGTAACTACTAAATCAGTACTTAAGCGGTTGATGACTATGATTCAATGGACAAACCTTGACCCCAACACTATTTTTTCACAAGGATACGAGGCTGGAATATGTGGAATCCTTGTATATAAACTGGAGATTTCGGTTCTAAACAACTTTTTAGATCTTTGATAATCCAATTCATGGGTGATGACCGTGTAAATAAATTAAGGAGACGTTGTTTAGTGGTTAAGGTCTTGAAGCTAAGCTTTGAAAGTTCAGAATCCAGGTTGAGATCCCTATAACAAAATCTCCATAAAATCATGAATAGTTAGTTATTGGTTCAGCTATTGCTACATTATCAACCTCATATGATTTCTTAAAATCATGAATAATAGAGCAGAATGCGCTACTTCCTGCCCCTCTACAATTCCAGTAAAATTCATTTATTTAAATTACCTTTAAAGAACAGAGAACCCTGCGCGTCCTCTTCATGGATAATAAGTTAACTCGCGGAATTTCCCTCTCGTTCTTCCGGGATGGTATCCTCTTCTGAGAAACCTTCCCCGTTATCCTCCTCATCGATTATAACTTTGCTGACTTCTTTTACCGCCATAGGATCAGTTAATAACATCTTTTAATAGACTGCTTACCGCCATAGGCTTCACTGCCATAACATCAGCGTGAGATCTCTGTTTTGATACAACCTGCGCAAACAACTCCTTAATATTTGGTCTCTTGCTTGAATTTCAACCTTTCCGCCTTGCAATCATTCACTAGCCGTATCGATCCACCATCTCTAGTCTAACATCCATTGTTGCTGTCTGTACAAAGGTGTCCCGTGCCCTCCTCTCTACGTCGAAGGTATTTCTTATACGGTACCGTATTGTCACACTACTCCATAGCTAAATCCGGCAACCTCACCCAAACGCGACTTTTTCAATCGTGGCTTCATGTGGATCAAAGTTCGGATGCCATAGTCTCCCTATAAGCTAGTGGTCATCTACAATCCATGGACCTCCAAATAATGCAAACTCATGATCATCCTGATCGGAGAACTTGGCAAGGAAAAAATGGTTCCCCGAGTCCACCAACCTTAAATCACCTTGTATCCTCCATAGTATATGCAGTCTCTTCGATAAATATGTGTACCCTATTTTCCTTCCCATGATTCTGATAATTAAGGATTGACGCGAAAGTTCCCTGATTCTTCTTTTCTCTTCAGCAGAAAATATAATTAATGGACAATCCTCCTCCCACATCATCCTATTGAGTGTTTTAGTAGTTCTCGAGGTGTTTTAGTATAAGCTAGTGGTCAGCCTTGCTTGATCTTAGTTTTAGTAGCTCTCGAGGGCCAGTACCCAAGCAATTACAGCAATTCTGACAGCAGAGCTACTCATGGTTATAGGTTATCATCTAATTAATTACCCCACTTTGGCTGAACAGCTGCTGATGGTTTCTGTGAGTGAAAAAGTGGCAAGTTAGGTGGTTTTGACAGTATTAAGATAATTGATTTTGAGTAACTGGATCCGTCCAATTTGTACATGCTTCAACTAGCTTTGTCAAATACCTCCCTATAGTATTTTACCTAATTTATTGGGGCATGGTGTCCGACGTTTGAGATTTAGTTTCTGCTAATTTGAATCTCCTCGATACGAAAGTCACTACAAATAGTTAGGAAAATTATTGCCTTTGCCAAACATGCTGGCACCTTTTTTTTTAATGGGGTTTCTTACCTGTAATTCTCAAAATTAACATCGTTGACATGGAAATCTTCGAGTAGGTATCTTATGATTAATGATGACTTCCTGAAATGATTTGACATCAGCATAATATTTATGTGATATTTGCTCTGGAATGCAATTGACATGAAGGACATGCCAGTTGGGAGGTAGGCAGAGTGAAGAAATGAAGGAAAAGTATAAACTACTTAAGTACAAGGTTGGTGCCACTTAACCTTCTCCTAATTCTGATCTTTCTTTTGGGGCAAAATCGCTACTTAAACCCAGACACCGAGCACAGTTCTTGTGTATTCTTTCGTTTATGAATGGCTGGAGCTGCAGATGCAACCGTCCCTTCTGTTGGGTCTGAAAGAATCATGGAACGAAACCAAGAATCGGAGAAGGGTCATGAACACAGAACGAGCATAGAAGCCATCCTTAAGGCTCCAAGCTTGCTTAAGGCATTGCAGCCGATTTCTTCAGCATCCGAGGTTGAAACTATCAGGCGTCCGCGTGGAAGGCCAGCTGGCTCCAAAAATAAGCCAAAACCTCCTATTATTGTTACTCGAGATAGTGCCAACGCCCTCCGCGCCCATGCAATGGAGGTGAGCTCCGGCTGTGATGTGTGCGAGAGTTTAGCCAACTTTGCAAGAAGGAAGCAGCGAGGAATATCAGTACTTAGTGGGAGTGGTTGTGTAACCAATGTTACCCTAAGACAACCAGCCTCGCCCGGGGCCATAGTGACCCTTCATGGACGGTTTGAGATACTCTCAATGCTTGGATCTGTCTTGCCCCCGCCTGCTCCACAGGGGATCACAGGACTAACCATCTACTTGGCAGGGGCTCAAGGGCAGGTTGTGGGTGGAGGCGTAGTCGGTGCCCTCATTGCTTCAGGCCCTGTTGTGATCATGGCTGCATCGTTCATGAATGCGACTTTTGATCGTTTGCCATTGGATGAGGATGAAATTACTGCTGCTGTGCAGAATCAGCATTACCAAGGTCGACGCCATCACCTTGATATTCCAGATTTGTACGGAATGCCACAGAACTTGCTCACCAATGGTGCTGTGACCCCTGAGATTTACTCATGGGCACCGGGGAGAAACAAGTCAAAATCCTAATTAGCAGCAAATCTTCTAGCCTCTCATATTGGAAAATCTTAATATTCTTCTATATTGTGTCATTTGACTAATGTTTTCAGGCTTCCTTGTGAAAGCGCTTCTTATTTTTCCATCAGTCTAGAGTTGCTTGAAAACAGGGTACCTGGTTCATATATATATAGGAAACTTCTTTAGATGCGAATTTGAAATATGGCATGCGTTTAGATTAAAGAAAACATGCAAATGAAAGGTGATTAAAATTGTAAGAAGCTGCTTCATTTGTTGATGACCAGATCTTTTCTTTCAACCCTGAGTTGCAGTGGAGTTCAGCCACCAGCATCAGCACGCACCCTATTTTACTTAAACAAGAGAAGTACTGAACTTATGGGAACCGAAATAACCTATTTTCTGTCATGATATAATCCACTATAAGGAATAATCTCATTGGTTCATATTAATCCTATCCCATCTCCTTTATTGCCATTCCCAGATCATCCAATGCATGGTAGATGTCTTTGGATCTTGGATGCAGCCGTCCCCCGGAAACAAATTCATGAACTTCGCCGTTCACTTCAATCAAGCTACATCCAGGTTCTTTGTCCAGCTGCTTTTCTTTCAAAGAAAGCCTTTGCTCAATTGCTTCTTCAAAATGACTGTGGGCAGCATAAACGTTTGACAGAAGTACAAAACTTGAGCTCTCATTTGGATCCAACTCATTCACGTGCTTCGCTGCTCGTTTTGCCATCTCAATGTTTCCGTACTTCCTGCAAGAGGAGAGTAGACACCCCCATATAATGGCATCTGGATTTACTGGCATGCTTCTTATTAGCTCTTCTGCCTCTTCAAGGAGTCCTGCTCGGCCTAGCACATCAACCATGCAGCTATAATGCTTTATCGATGGTTCGATCTTGTATGTTTCTGACATTAACAAGAAATAGTCCTTTGCTCTGTCCACCATACCAGCGTGATTACAAGCTGTCAAGACACCTATAAAACTAACATAATCCGGTTTGAGATTTGAAGACTCGAGCATTGAAAATAAACGGACTGCTTCATCCCCACGCCCACTCATAGCTAGGCCTAAAATCAGGGAGTTCCAGCAAGATAATCCTTTCTTGGGGGCGCTCTTGAACACTTGAAGAGCCTTATCTATGCTTCCACACTTGGAATACATGTCTATAATCGCTGTAATAACAATAGAGTTCAATGCAAAATTGTTCTTCACTATATAATCATGAATCCATTCTCCCTGTCTCAGTGCTCCTAAGCAAGCACAAGCATTTAACAAGCTCACCATTGTAAACTCACTAGGCTTAATCCTCTCCTCTTGCATTCTGCTAAAGAGCTCCATTGCCTCAAAGAACCTACCTTTCCTCACATACCCACTAATCATAGAATTCCATGATACTGTATTCCTCAGCAACATCTTATCAAACAACCCCCTAGACTTGTCAATCTCTCCACATTTAGCAAGTCCTATAATCATCGTATTCCACGTAACAACATCAAATCCCATAGCTCCATCAAATATTCTCTGAGCTTCACTCAAAAACCCACAATTTACATACATATTCAAGATTGTATTTTGTATAAATTGATCATTTTCAAGTCCCAATTTTATCACTCTGCCATGAAGCTGAGCACCTTCATTGGCTAGGCCAAGTTGAGCATAAGCCTTGAAAACTGAAGGATAAGTCAGCCTTTGAGGTTGAGTGGATGGTAAAGTGAACATCATGTCAATGAACAGAGAGATTGCATTGTGTGGAGTTGAGCTTTGAGAGAAGCCTCTGATAATAGTGTTCCATACAAAAAGGTTTCGGTTTTGTATTTGTGTAAAGACTAAGTAAGCATAGTTGATGTCACCTGCAGGAGAGGTACAGAAGGCCAAAACACGGCTAGCAGCAATGGGGTCTTTCGCTAGGCCAGTTTTTATGAGTTGGGCATGGATTTTTTGAAGGTCTTTCATTGAAGTGCATTTTTTTTCTAGCATGGAGAGGTAAGGCTGATCTGAGATGAACTTGGCTATGGAAGCTGGTGGTGGAATTAGGGAGCAACAGCATGGTATCATTTTCTATGGTTCTTGCTCAACCATGTTTTTTTTTACCGCATGACGCGCTATCCCTTTTCAGTGCAGGGAAGACAGCGAAATGGATCCAGAGGGCCAGTGAACAGCTCATTTTAAGGTATATAGGCCCGTTAGCTGGCTCTACCACGAAGAGACGTGGATTCGTGATATGGGCCCTGACCCATGGGCTTTATATGCCATGATTCTATGACCCACTCCGATATCATCTGTTTGTGTATCTTCGGTCATCTGTGCTCTTATTAACAGGATAGCAAACACCATGTATAGACTCTAATTTTATTATTAGAAATATTTTTATTTTATTATTATTCAATTAATTAAACATGATTGTATTTTTTTATTATCATTTGATTGAGCGAAAAATAATCATAAACAAAACGAAGAAATTATCTATGATATAAACAATGTGACTCCTCTACTGTTAATTCTTTTATTATTCATCCTCTACCAATTAATTATGGATTATGATAATGTTTTTTTAAATCATTTTAATCTTTAAAAATTTTCTTTGCACAATCAAGCTTTTTTAGGCATTCACTTTCATGTTTTTTTAAGGAGAGTTGAATTAAAAAAATAGAGGCATGAAGTGAAAAACTTGGGAAGCATGAGAGATTTTTTAGAATATATTTACAAAGTTAATTTTATACTTACAAAGTTAATTTTATACTTAAAGTTAAAAAATGTGGATGAAATATTCTTTCTATTTTCATTGTGAGTTACAATAGTAATTGTTTTTTATTATTATTTTGACCCCCCTTTTTTTCTTTTGCTTATTGTTTCTTTCATTAATCTGGTCCTTATACTATGTATTTGCTGGTATTTAAAGTTAATGATTTATTTTAATTTACTTTTTATATTGGTTTAGGAATAAATTGATTGATTTTACTCTTCAATTTTCATTCATTTTGGTTTACCTTTTAGTTTGCCTTCTATATGGATTTTTTTAATAACTGATAAAAAATTTTATTGTATAGTTAAAAAATAATAGTTTAAAAATAAATTGGCAATTAATTTTATTGGAGTCCATTACTCCATTTTTAAAATTGCAAGTTTGAAATTTTAACTTGAGATATTTAATTCATAGGTCCGACAAGTTTACTCGTTAAATTTTAATATGAATTTTTTTTAAATTTAATCTAGCCCTCTGCATAACACGGAGAAATGACTAGTTTATTGTTATATAATATAATGATTATTATGTTCTCTAAGAAAAGAAAAGAAAAACTATTAAAAGGGGTATTTTGATTTTTAGATGACCCAATTGTCACTAAAAATATATCAAGGGTAAATGAGACTTTTATGTCTTGTAATGGTAGAATAGCTTTGCAACCTTTAAAATGATTTTTTAATAAGCTATTAAACGATGTTATCTAGGTATTTTTAATTTTTAAAATACACGTACACTTTTTAAAACAATTCCCCCTGTTTTTCTCTGTTTTCCCAGTTTCCCTCTCCCTCTCTCTCTCTCTCTAGCTACCCCCTACTAGCCACCCAGCCTTTCCTGGTTGTTGGCGCAACTCGATGGCTCGGTGGTCAATCACGTATTTGTCTGAATACGGCACAACTACTTTCATGTTGTGAGCCCGTTTCTAAAATTGTTTTTTTTTTTGTTTTGTTTTTAATAAAAATATTTCTCTTTTATTGTTCATTTTTTTTTGTTAAAAAACATATTTTCTTAGAAGGTTAAATATATATGAGCCCGTTTCTAAAATTGTTTTTTTTTGTTTTGTTTTTAATAAAAATATTTCTCTTTTATTGTTCTTTTTTTTTTGTTAAAAAACATATTTTCTTAGAAGGTTAAATATATATATATATATATAGATAGATAGATAGATAAAAAGCAAGACTCGGTAATTTGAACGTTGTCAAAAAATAATAATGGAATGAATAATTTTTAAAAATCATTGAAGAATTAGAAAATAAAAAAATAGATATTTTATTCTCATTTAATATTTATAAGTATTTTTTATATAAATTTCGCATATTAGATTCATATATTAATTGTTAATATTATTATAAAAAATATAATTTTATTTGAGAACTATGATAAAATTGGATAATATTTTATACATTATTTAATTTTAAACTTTTTTGAAATTTTAATATATTTAACAGTTATTTTAATCATGCTCTTTAAGAGGTTAATTTTGACCCTTATAGTTAAGGGTTCGTTCAATTAAACCCCCGAGAAGCTTGTTTATTCTATGCATTACCCGATTGGTTTTAGTTTAATTTTAGACTAACAAAATCGTACCATCCATGTACTACAAACAATTAATTAATCAAGAATTATATCTATTAATAAATAATATTAGTAGTTGTGGTTATATGTCGGCTCGTGACCCAGCACCCGAAGGAAAATCTTCTTCAACCATCTGCTATCTCGCCTGCCATTTGCCAAACAGTATAAAAAAGAGCGGTTCGTAAAATTAGATTAGAAGGCTTACTAAAATCGGAGAAATTGAAATCTATAGGTGGAGAGTGCAGAGTCGCGGCAGCAAAGAAGGAAGAAAAATGAGCGGGAAAAAAAGCAACATTTCTCTCGAAGATTATCTCCATTTTTTCCAATCTCACAAGCAATTCGATCTCGCCAACAATTTCCTCAGTCAGGTAAACTCACTCTCTCTCTGCGTTGATTGATCTTGATTTTGATTTTCGTGTGCGTTAATATTCGTCCTATTTTTGCAGATCATTCGCATGCACGGCTTCAAGAGCAACTGTAAAGGCTCTAAGGTTCAAATCCGACGCAGTAATTGATTTCTGATTTTTTATTTGTGCATTTAAATTAAGCTATGCTTTTTTGTCATAAATCCATGAGCAGAAGGTGTTGATAGACTTGGTGGATAAAATAGATCTGGAGAATCTGTCTCGCTCCACAGTGAAAGAGAAAAACGAAATATCGTCATGCACATTGATGAACATGAAGGACATTGTGGCAGACATGAAAAGGCTCGACTGGCAGGAGTGCTGCGTCACTTCCATCCAATCACTCAAAGCAAAATCAGATCTCCAAGGTGTAGCAGGAGAAAAAAGGAAGAGGAAGAGGAAGAAAGGTAGTAGCAATGCAGAAGGTGCTGCTGCTACTGATGCTCTATCTACTACTACGACTCTTGTTTGATTCTGTCAAACTTCCTACTTCCTAGTCCCACCACTATCACCACGGTACTCTGCACAAGCAATCGCTTCATTTCCTTTTCTTCAGCTGCATAGTTCTGAATGCATTGCATAATAATAGAAAATGGAACTTCAATTTCAAGAAGATCCTATTACTATTTTCAATTTCAATATATAAGCATGTTAGTACTTACAGTTATGTAAATGCAGCTTCTTGTGATAGACAGAACCTTTTTAAAAAAAAAAAAAAATTAAAAATGTCACTACCTGTATTTGGCAGAGAACAGTGAATCACGAGTAAACAAAGAGGAAAGTTAGGTAGAAGCACTGAACTGCAAGTAATTATAACAGCAGTAAACGAGGACTGTTTTGCTTCGGTCAACTTTAGGAGGCCCGTACCCGTATATTAGGTTATCCTTGGGCTCGACTCGATGTGATTCTGAGACTGAGACCCACTAATAATTTGGGCTTTCCTTGCCCCCTTTTTTCTTGGAGCGGGCTTTTGGGAAGAATTCTTGAGAACATCTTTTAGGAGATGATTGGACTTCGACATATTAATTTTATGACCCAACAATCTTTTCGAGCAAATTTATGTTTAACACAGAAGTTATTGAATATACATATAATTTTTTTTAATAAACTAATAAAATAAAATAGTTTATCTTGTACTTGATAGCGAAAAATTATGCTCAACTTATAGTATATGAATCATAAGCTTTCATTTTCTTTGGAGTTAACTCCATTTACGACTAAGGAAATAGTAATGAATTAGAAAGTAAATGCCATTATTTTAGAATTGCTTTGATTGTTAATTGTTACCATACTACTCCTAGGGCTAGAGGATACTTTTGATTGGTGGGTGTAAAAATAAAACTTCATTCCAAATTTCTCTTTCCAGGGAATAGAAACACTCATCATCCAAAGCGCTACGTGGAAAGAACTGGGGCATCCCTTGCCTGTCCCTCCTTTCGCTTTGCAGGTCCGAGTCTACCATTTTTTTTTTTTTTGAAGTCAACCAACCCGCCACCAAAATAACATTTCTAAAAGCTTTTAAAAATCTTCTCCTAAATCGGGCAACATTAGGTGAGGGTCCTCTTTGTCACGACGCCTTCAACGTCCAAGCCGAGTAGGGGAGAGATGTTTATGCCAAGTTCAAGAAATGTCCACATTTGAAAGATAATTTTGAGATAGCTATTGCAATTATGATCAAACAACAATGATTGTTCTTTTAAAAATTTATGTTTAAATTATCGCTATCGAACACATGCCCACTTCTCCTGGCAAGAGAGCAACATTCAAGAAGTGACTTTATTTGCACTAGAAAAAACAAGAACATAAGAGTCTAGGAATATCATATGGTGCGTAGATACCCATTTGGTCAAAAGGGCAACCTTAAGATAGACTTCTGGAAGGCTCCTCTTTTGTTTTTCAAGACCAGATTTTATTTGTTTTTTGTAATTTTGCATGATTATTTTTGTGCTTTAAGAATATTCTCTATATTTTAAAATAATTTTAGTATGCTGATATTAAAAACAGTTTTAAAAAATAAAATAAAAACTATTTTGATATATTTTTAAATAAAAAATATCTTGAAAATTAATTATTATTATATTCCCAAACACTTTTTAATCATATTTGAACAGCACTCAAATTTAAATATATATATTTTTCGGATTGATGGTTAATATGGACATATAATAATAATGACCATCAAATGCTAAACACTAGTAGATGATATAGATTTTAACTTTTGATGATTGTACAATACATGGTTAGAACAAGGAAAACCCTTCGGTAACCATTTTTCCTTCACCCGTTAATCCCCTTGTAAATATATTAAAATAATATTTAAAAAAATTATAGTTTATTAAAATAATTTAAAAATATAAAAATCAAAATTAATTTGTTTTTAAATATATTTTTAAAACACATTAATAATAAAATGGGTTCCTCTAGATAAAGAAGCTTTCAAATCAGGGCAATGGGGAAAGCAACAATCTCTCTGGACAAAGGAAGAGACCTTTGCCCTACTATTTGACATAGAAGCGGCTGCACTGGTTTTTCGAAAAGCAGTAAATTATGAGAGGCCTTGAAGCGGTGACTTCAACCACATGATCCTTAAAATATGTTTACTGGTAGTGACCCAAAATTAGTAGACTAATAAACCCTGGTTATATGTTGTGATCCTAGCAAAACTGTGCAGCAGTTTCGGTCCACACGGCTCGTTTGGCAAGATCTACTACTACTCACAACAGGCCAAAACATATTAGGAAAAAAGAAGAAGATGCTCGAAGAGCTCTTCACGAGATTAGTAATAAAACTCGGATGTCATCGGTTTGTCCTGCTTGATTTTTTTTTAATTTTTTAATGTTTTTCCTCTGTGGACATGAAAATCTTGCTCTGGCTTTACTGCTTCGCATATCAGTACACGAGATATTTCCTGAGATGGGCATATACCTTAAGCACCACCCTGTAAAAACAGGGAATCAGTATATATTTCCATGTTGAAGTGAGAAACTTGACAGGCTCGTGTTAGAGCCATGAAGAATAGGAAATAAGAAGCACATTCTTTCAACATAGTTGGCAGTCTTGATCCACGAGAAACTGTAGCAATTACTTTTTTTTTTTTTTTCAAGTCTTTAACCCAACCAAAAAGCAGAGAGCAGGGGAGGGAATTCTTTGGTTGATCCAAGCTCATCCCTCATAAGATCATCAAGTGGGGCAGTCCTCCCGGCGCTCTCTCTTTCTCTCCCTCTCTTTTTACACAGCATCTGGGGAGGGGCAAGGACATGCAGCACCTATCTCGCATGGCTAAGAAATTTACTGGACATGATTAGAGGTCAGCCTGTGCTCTCGTTATTTATGAAACACTAAAAGAAGAATAAACCATAAAAATAAAAGAAAAGGCAAAGATGTGTACATCATCATTACAAACATCACTTAAATTCCAGAACAGTTCTCTCCCTTTACTTCTTTTTCAACCTTCTTCTCGCCTTTTCCCTCTTTTTTTGTTCCATCTCCCTACTCTCCACCCGTCTCCTCTCAAGTCTTCCTCTACAAACGCATACACATTGCCCCCCCCCCCCCCCCTCTCTCTCAAGAGTGTGCTTATTCCACAACAAAATACATTCTTTATACAGCACAGAGGAGGCAAAATCCTTTCTTTTCAACAAGATCATTGATGCTTCTGTGATTTGAGATTTATTTGCTTCTTTTCCCTTTCCTTGCTTTGATTAAAGGGTAAAGTGAAGGGATAAATACATCGAAGAAGAAGAAGAAGAATAAGAAAAGGAGTAGGAGGAGAGGGTCGGGGGTTTAAGCCCATGGGTGGCAGAGTCATCTACTCAGTAATGTTCTGCTTACTCGGTCTCTTCCTTTCTTCAGGTGATGGTTTGCTCTCTCATGTTTGGAATTTCTCTATTGCAGAATCAGTCTTGCTGTACAACTTCTTTTCCATTAGGAAAAGGAAGCGATGATTTCACATTACTGATATTTTTTTAATACATTGCTGTTTTTCTTGATTTCCTGCCTGTTAACTTAAGCATGGATATCCAGGATTACATTTCAGAAACAAGATGGATTTTTTTTTTTGTGTGTGTGGATGAATGAATCAATATATATGGATATTAGAGTGCCTTTGCTTTGATTTTTCATCTCCCCATTCAAGTTCTTGTTCTGCTGTATGGTTCCTTGGAATCAAACTTTATCCACTTCATTATATGCTGGAAGCAGAATTGATTGCTTTTTCCATGTGGTCGCAGTTGTCTTTTTGAAAATGATACTTCTTTCTTCACAGATGATTCTCTCCTATCTATTCAGCTTTGGTGTATTGTACTGATTAGATTTGTCAAATTTTCAATCATGGTTCTTGTCCAATTTCAAAGCTTGTCCTTCTCTTTATTTTTTCTTGTCAATTATTAAACGTGTTGGCCTACTCTAGTTGGAAGTCATGTGGCACTGTAAATTACCTATCCACCTACGACTTTAGAGTTCAAACCAGTCGGTGAATTTTGGAACCATGCACATGCTAATTAATACCTTGATGTCAAGCTTTGAATAGTTCTGAACAGAGTTTGCGCCGAGGATTCCAGCTTTCCGATCAAACATCTCATAACGGAAGCTTAACTTTACTCTTGATGATTTCAAATCCAGGATCAAGTGTTACAGTAAGGTTAGCACAGGAGAATAATAAACGAGCAGACCATGGACCAAAGCAAGCTGCAGAGTATATGAATTCTATTTCCGGTAGCCGAAGGGACATCACAACTCCGATAACAACCGTTCCGACAATAATTCCCACCATTCCCACCACATCAACTCCCATAATAAACCCAAATTCCGACCCCGATTCCACACCACCCGCTACCATTACGCCAATGGTGACCCCAACGTCAACAGCATCACCTGTGTCTCCAGGAGCTAGCTGGTGTATTGCCAGCCCAAGTGCATCGCCAACATCGCTGCAAGTTGCTTTGGATTATGCTTGTGGCTATGGTGGTGCTGATTGCTCAGCAATTCAACCTAGTGGAAGCTGCTACAATCCAGAGAGTGTTCATGACCATGCCTCTTATGCATTCAACAGCTATTATCAGAAGAATCCAGTACCCAGTAGCTGTAATTTTGGAGGAACTGCTGCTACTACTAGCACTGATCCAAGTAAGTTGTGTCCTCTATCGTGCCCTATCCATTTATTGTTCATGTCACGTATTGATGATTAAGTTATAAATTAGTCCCTCTTAATTTTGAAAAACGAGTTAAACAGTCCCTCTAGTTTCAAAAAACAAATGTCGGGCCGCACACTTGTCCCCTGACTTTGCTGCTCATTTGTAAGTATCGGTCTAAAAGGTTTCGGGGGATTCGGCTTCTTTATTCCTTTACTCTTAAAAAAAAACAGAGAGAGAGAGAGAAGCGACGCATTTGCTTGTTTCGGGCTGGACCAAATTCACCGAAAACATTTACTGATCACGTTCTATTTATTTATTTATTTATTTTCTACATATGCTTGAATCTGCGGTCATTTATAAATTTGATTGAGTTCTTTTATTAAATTAGTTAGAGTTTACAATATGGATAATTTTTCATTTTATTACTTGAATTTCTTAGAATTACACACCCACGCACGCATATATAATCCTAAATCTTATCAGTCATTAAATTGATCGATTATTCGTTACAGTATGTTTACTGATATTAGTAAGCCTAAATTAATCTACAATTATGATAGCATTTGATGTGTTGTACTTTCTTATTTTATAAAATTAAGTAAAATAAAGAAGAAGCAATTCCAATTTATACGCCACATTTGAGCAATATAATATTGAATACTATATTTATAACTCTAAAATAAATAAATAAATAAAAATCTACCATGATTTTTGAAGTGTGTTGCTCAAAATACCGTGTGCGATAATCCTGATAAATCTTATATGAAAAGTAAGATATTAGAAAAATTTGTAACCAAAAGAATAGATAATTTAAGCTAATTTTTGAACTGAAAATAAAAGGCTCAAGAAATCAAAATCGAGGATGTAATCGCCAATCTTAAGACAATAGGGATGAAAAGACATCTTCTCCAAGGGGTAGAGACTGGAATGTATTTTTCTACATTGTTATATTGGACCTCTCATAGCCCAAATTCTCATGGCGTCTCCCTCCCTCCCTCCCTCCCTTTCTTCTCCTCTCTATCCATCGTTCAAATCACAAATCAAGGTTAGAGAGTGGTGAAAGATAGGAGTTGCCTAGATTTAAAAACAATTATTTAAAAAATGAAAATCCATGTTCATTTTGTTTTTAGATAATTTCCATGTTAAAGTTTTTAGTAATTTTAGCAATATTTATTGTACTCTAATAAAAGTGGATTATGTATATATATATCCTGCACTATTTGTTAAATTGTAGGGGCAACACCATCTAACTCCCCAACCTATATGTCAAGTCTAAATTAGTCCCTAAACTATTTGTTTTATAATTGAGTCAATACCTTTTACAATCTCAATTTCATTCTCGTCCATGTTTGTCAAAAATTCTTTCCAAGGAAAAAAAATGACATTATTATTTGAAGAGACTGAAACTTGAAGTCATTAGAGAATGGTTGTAAAACCAGTACCAGTAATAACCATGAATTAAAAAATAGAAATTACATGTTAACTGATCCACAATTTATCAGTTGCTGATGAACATTGTTCTACTGATCGAGTAAATATCTTCTTCAATTCACTTAAGAACTAAACCTAGAAATGACACCTACAGCTTATTAGTTGCCGAAAGACATTGTTATTTCGAAAATCTCGAGGAAATTATGTTGGAGGTCGAGGGAGCAGGGCTAGCTAGAAAAGATAGTGATTTGGGTCGCTCGGTTTAATGGGGTCATTAAAAAATAGCTAAAGTCGATCTTTTACTGCCAGTCAAGCAACTTTTGGTGGACTTTACAGCATCATGTCACTCATCAGATTTGTGGATTAGCTGTGCTCAGATTGTATTGTTTTTCTATTATTTTTTATTTTGCTATAGCTCTTATTTATTATTATATTCAATACAATTTCAGGTACCGGGACATGTCACTTTCCGTCCACTAGGTGATGTTTCTTACTGCCTCTAATTTTTGTCTCTTTTTCACCTGAAAAAAGAGAGCAGCACTTCTCATCTGGGTTTGCAATTGTTTTGCAGCACAAGCTCGTCAGTCTTGAACACCACAAACTCAAATGGGGCAACTGTTTATGGCGCAGTACCTTCAAATCCTACCCCATCGCTGGCTACCAAAATGAACGAGAAACCACATTTTATGTCTCTGATATTTAGCATGATGTTGCTGGCTGAATTAACATCAAACTCTGGGCTTAACTCACTGATTAACTCACTTGATTTGTTACATTAAGTAAATGGCACTATACTGATCTGCTGCTTGCTGGAGGCTAGGGGCATATATCTCATGCCCTACTTTTTTGGTTACGAGTTGTATTTGATATGTAAATTAGATGCTAGTAGTGATCATATGGAGATCTTGTAGAGAAAGAAATTGCATTTTGATGGTGGGTTTTTCTGTACTGGTAGAAACAGCAACAGGAATTTTCTCTTCTTTTTGCAGTGTTAGAAATTTGTTTGTTTTTGTTCTTATATTTTTGTTGATGATGAGAATGAGAAATTAACTTTGTTCGTTTCCTAAAACGCGTTCTAGCAGTTAATTCATCTGGGGAAAAGGTCAAGTACCTGGGATAGATGAGACCATATCTCGTGGCTCCTGTAGTCCTAGGGGGTGTTTGGGAGTGTGGTTCCTGTTTATTTTCAAAGTATTTTTCGTGCCGAAATACATCAAAATGATATTTTTTTTAATTTTTAAAAATTATTTTTGATATCAGCACATCAAAATGATCTAAAAACACTAACTGCCAGTTTTTAAAATGACAAAAAAAAAAAATCATCGAAAAACAGCGAAAAACAGGTTGACAAGCAATGTCAAACGAGGTCTTAGCCTTGCATTTTCATGTCTCAAAAGGAAGTTCTTGAAGAAATTTGCCTCTCTTCGAAATTGGATTCTTTAACTCAGTGGTATTCTGGCTTCAGAATCCGGATTTAACTTCTATTTTCTTAGTCAAATTACAAATTAAAAAGTACTTTACAGTCTCTTCTTGCTAGTTATCTTTTTATCATATTGCATTTGATAAAATATTTAATTATTATTTTTGTTTTGTTTTGTTTTTATGTGGAAATTATGATGATATTTCATGTTGTCCCTCATATATGTATTTATTTTTTTAATTTAAAATAAAAAAAATAAAATTTAATTTTTTAAAAAACATTTTTGAAATACGTAACTAAATACCCTTGAAAAATACTTTATAATTAGTTTATCTTTATGTCATATTGCACTTAATTGTTTGATAAAATATTTATTTTTTATTTTGTCCTGTTTTTATATGGAAATTGTGATGATATAATATGTTGTTCCTCATATGTGTATTTTAAAAGTTTTATCTGATTTCAATAGTTGCAACCCAAAAATATTTTAGAATCGTTGAAGCATACAATAAGTAATATATTCAACATGCGAATATTTATAATATCCATACAAAATTTAACCTAACTTGATATTTTTAACTTGCTCTGCTAATAATAAAAAAGAACCTATTTGGTTACAGAAATATTTTTGTTATTGAAATAGTTTTTTTAATTATTTTAATATATTGATATAAAAAATATATTTAAAAAAAACAGTTTTAAAAAGCAATCACTCATAATACTAAATAGTATTAAATTAATTAAATTTATATTTTTTTAAAATATTAAAATTAAATTAAATATAATTATAAGTAAAAAAATTTGACGCATTATATAACCCTAGTAACACAACATCAATCATGTTATTTTGTAATTATTGTTAAAGAGTAACTAGCTTAAAAAATTGCTAGTTTTTTTATTTAAAAAAAGCCTCATGATTAAAAGCCAGTTGGAATCCAGATTAAATGATTTCTCTACCCCACTCGCACAACGGAACTTCCAAGACAATAGAATTATTATCACATGCAAGACCTTCGGCCAGCGAAGTAGGCCCTTAGCCTTTGCTGGCCATTCATGATGCTAAATTATTATATCGTGTCTTCATGACCCGAAGGGATTGGCGTATCCACTTTCAGGTTCCATATATTAAGGTTACTAATCTTTGCACGCGTCCTTCAATGGAGGATCCTTACCTCTTCCAACCCATCCTAGTCCCCAGTATTACCGCCACGGCCTCCACCACCTCCTTTGATGACACGGATGCTGACTACATCAAGCTTTGGTCTTCAAATTGCAGCATCACTTTTCGGATTCTGTTTATCACTTCCATCGGAATTATCTCCATCTGGGCAAACTATGAAGCATCGAAAGGCTTCGGTATCACATTAATCAACGATGCGAAAGACTCTGCCGAAGGCAAACGCTTCACCCTCTCGTACATATCCAACGACAAAGCCACCCGTATAATCCTAAACACCAGCTTCTTCGTCGAAAACCTTCTTTATCCAAATATCAACGCCACCAAGAAGCAAGTGATTCGCCATGTCACTCTAAGGATGGCTAGCATCAGCCTACCGAACTTGGTCACTGTTGACACCAACACAAACAACGAGTTTGTCATCAACATGAGTCCATCGATATTAATGGACCTTCCTAAAAACCTTGATCATGCGATTACATCAATTGTTTTACGAGGTATGGTTCGAGTGTGGACATGGGACTCCGAGTCTAGAGCTCCGCAATGGCTTCGTGATGGCATGGTGGAGTACATTAACGGGCTGGCTGGTTTTGGTCCCGTGAGAAATCTTGGTGGTCACGAGTCACTGGATGATCAATTTGGTAAATTTTGCTTCGGAGACAGGGACCCTATCGTTGTGGCACAGTTTTTGAAATATTGTGAGAGACATGAAAAGGGATTCATCCACCGGTTAAATAAAGCTCTGAGAGAGGATCATCAGTGGATCGGCCGGACGGTGGAGGATGTGCTAGGGATATCGGTACAGAATCCATGTGATTTGTATAAGAACACATCATCACAAGGATTGTCAACCTGGTGATCAGAATTTTTGAGAGCTGGCGTGACTGACCACATGGTATGATTCCGATTGGACATGAGGATAAGGATTCATTATTTGACTCGTTTTATACAGATAATTATTACAGGAAGCTTGCGTGTCAATATCTTCTGCTATAATTATTCTCTTTCCTTTGTTTATCCCTTTTTTTTATGGCAATAAAATAAATTACTAACCATTGTTTGTGATATTTTTCAATTCTGTCTGATCAATTATCATCCACGCAGCCATTAATGAATCGGCTGCCTAACTTTTCTGCGAAGTTCGAAAGGGCTCTTGGGCCCAAATCTAAATCTACACCAAAAAAAAACCAAGCAGCCATTTCTTTCACCTGAAAGAAACCTTTCTAAATTCTCTGTGCCAGCTCATATTTAAGGACCATACCAGGATTGGTTTGCCGATTCATAATAATAAATTTTATGTGACCTGTTTTTTTCACGGGGCAAAATTTACGAGCAAAAAGGAGCTCCCAACTTTTGTAGATAGCAAGAATAATCGCAAATATATAAGATATTTCCATGTTTAACATTAAGTTTCTATGGAAGATGGTGTAGCCATTGTTCTCGGAATTAATGAGAGTTCCCTTCGAACATTGTAGGAGTTTCCTTTGCACCTGTAGGATGCTTAATTTCTGCCTTGCGCGGACCCAACTTGTGCTCCATGATACGATGACATGTGGGGCCTTCCCCCCCCCTCCAGAGAGAAGAAACCTCCTAGATTTTTTTTATTTTATATATATATATAGACATCATAGAGCTCGAGAGCAAGCAATATATAATTATATATATTGTGAAGTGATTGAATATGGGATTGGAGGGTGATCCAATGCGGGAAAATGATGAAAAATGTCAAAGTCTGGAAAAATAATTGTAATGATTTTGTTACCGTGTTGTATGTAACTTGGTACTAATATTTCTAGGGGAGTTTATGTTAGAGCTCTTAGGAAATTAAATGAAAAATTCTCCTAGTTTTTAAATCTAATATTGTAATGGTAATCGCATTGAAGGTTGTGTTTGAAATAGGGTTGTTAAAGTGACTACACATGATATGAAGATAATCACTTGAACTTGTACATTATTATGAAACACGATTTTTGTGTTAAGAAATTAAAATTAAAAATAATTAACTAAATATCCTAATGATTTGTTTTAAATGAATATCAAGAGAAACAAACATTATAGTCCTTAATTCTTTTATATATAATCAAATTACACCATCGATCAAAACCACTACCGATCTTTTCATTCTAATTAAATTCTAACCCCTTGTAAAATAAATTAAAAGAAAATGGGTTTAAATTAGGTTATGATCATAAATGATGTACTAAAAAATCAATAAAAGATAATGATATATCAAATATGCAATTTTCTCTTCATTATTCATCAATTTCAAAGTTAGAATCCATTAAGAGTGTGTTTGTTTTTGTGGTGCAATCAACGGTTGCAAAAAAACTAAGGGATTGAGTCTTTGGCTAACTTTGAGAAGTAAAAAATTTGATATTGGATCCACACAATTATATAGTCCAAACCACTTTCTACAATAAAACAGCTAATACTTGCTTTTCAATTTAAGGTGAGATAAGTTGAGGGAGGAGAACGGAGGTCTGGAGGGAGAGGGGGGATATATTACTTTATTATATTTTTTAATATTAAAATAATATGAAAATTTAAAAACTTAATTAAAATATAAATAAATATATTAAAAGTATATCACAATATAACTTTTATCCCGTAATCCTAATTTTATTTCAAATGATATATTACTAGATATTGTTCTTCGATTAAATAGTCAAGGATCGCAAAGACCTTCAAGTATGAATTTAGTTCGTCATAGAATTACAAGTAATTTGATAGGAGAATAAAAAGAAATGTCTAATTTACTTAAATTATTCATTAAATTATGAAATTATGATTATTAATACAATACACATATACACACATATATATAAATGTGTGTGTGTATGTCTATGTCCTTTAAAGTAACTTCATAGGTTGAAAGTAATATGAAAAATCTGGTAATTAAATACTTAAAACTACTTATCATTAGCCTTAAATTCAATCATAATTTTAACAAAATACTTCAAAAATTATTTTAAATCACAGTTAAAATATTTTTCATAAAACTATTTTTTAAAAACCTCAACGATAAAAACAATACTAAACACATACTAAATCAATTGGATAAACCATTTTCAACACGGGCGCTCTTTGAAAATTTAGCCATTTATAGTTCAACACTTGGTTTAATGTCTTTGAACTACACATATATGAGTGTGTGCGGTAACGGATAACCTCAGAAGAATTTGAAAATCGTGCCCTAATCAATACTCGACCGGTCTAGGTCATCATAATCACATAAATATATTAATGATCCCCATGCATATCATATTTCGGAGCTGCTTTGATATGTGAAGACTTCGCCTGGCTAGTCTCTGTAATATATAGATTTCACAATTTCGAAAAGATAGATGCATACTGCAGGAGTGACCCTAAAGCGCCACTGATCCACTCACAAATCAATCCTGTATGGTCTATAATATATATGTGTGTGTACATACATACATATATATATATATACATACATGTATATGTGGATCCACCACCACCAACAGCAGTAATAATGTTAATTAAAGTCTTCATGCACGAACATATATATATATATGTGTGTGTGGATCCACCAACAGCAGTAGTGTTAATTAAAGTCTTCATGCGCGAACATTTATCGCTTGCATTTATCCCGTCGTTCATTACGAAGCACAGAGGTTGCGAATCCACCTGGCGTGCAAGCACGCATTGCAATATATAGTATGGGAAAGGAATTAACTCCCATGCATGGGCTACAAAGATAAAAACGTTATATAACAAAATAAATTATATTATAGTAAAATATATAATATTTTAATATTTTAAGTAAAATGATTTATTAACTTGATATTAAAATTTTATTAACTCAACGATCATGAATTTAAATTTTTTATTTGATAAAAATTAAACATGACTCGTATGAATCTATATACAAATTTAAACTCAAAATATTTTCACTTCAACAAACAAATGTGTTAAAAATATAATATAAATTATATGATATGATCTTACCTAACCGCATAAAATTATTTTAAGGTTAGATGTCCGTTGACTAAAACCACCATTGCTTCCTATCTCTGCCATCCTTAATTCGTAAAACTGCAGTTACTATAGGAGTCCAGTAAACATCTACTTTCATTACAAATAGCAAATTTACAAAAACTTGATGGGCTGCCCAGGTCGATCGACCATCCAGGGTTAATTTAATTTAAGTAATTGCGAATCACTGAATTTAGCAGATCCCCCGTGGAACACTGAATGTTTTTCAGAAAAATTATATACAGAGATACACGACATGGATAGAAAAGGTTGGAGGATCATGAAGGGTTAGCTAGAGTCTTAAAATTTTTAATTACAACTCTTTACTGGCATACTCCTTTCACAACTTTTTTGAGCTTTGGGTGAGCCATTGCCTGCGTTTTCTTTTGCCAGGGCTTTAAATAGTTCGTCTAAACGCCAAAATTTAGGTCAGATTTGTTGGTGAGCTAGAATATCATCACTGCATTTGCATGCATCCAAAATGGCATTTATGTGGACATTAACATTAATGTTTATTCTAATTAATTCGTGCCAACTCTTGAAAATAATAATTCTCAATCTTAATATTAAAATTATAAAAAAAGCACTTCAAAATTATTATTTTTTTATATATATATATATATTATTCTGCATATATCAGAAATAATATTCAACTTACCAGCAACACAACAAAAATATCCATGCCCTAGAAGAAGGTTTTAGTAATTAAAAAAAAGAAGCTGGAAAGTCAAATTAATAAGATACACATGATTATTTGCCAATTGACTGGGATCTCTTTCTCTTATCCTGGACAATCCCTTCATTTCCTGCAAGCATCATGTACTTGTCCTTCCTTGTAAGAGTAGTGCACTCAAATCCTAAAGCATCAGCCAATTTTCTTTGTATGTAGTTCGCAACTTCACAGCTTGATCTCCCCCCATCACAGGTGAGCTCTCTAGGCAACTTCTCTAGAATCTGGATGTGGTAGCTAGGTCTAGGGTTCATCAAAAAGAAAATGGGATCCAGGCATTTTAACCCACTCGCTGTCGTTCCATAAAACATGCTCACGCGAGTGTTCATGGCCACAGGGACTATTTCACTAGCTAATTCTGCGAACAATGAACTAAACCTCAGCAAATACGGCTCTCTACATGTGGTTCCTTCAGGGCAAACCACCAGGTCACCTTCGCTTAGCAATCTCTTCATCGTGTTGCCATCTTGGTTCCTCTCTCTCGTCAGCCTCACCGTTTTAATAGGGGCAATTACTTCTGACATCTTGCTCAGGCTGTACGTGACAGCAGTCAGTGGCTGGCCCAGAGATGTGCTGAGAAAAACTGGGTCTAGCAGTGTTCGATGGGTGCAAACATAGAGTATCCCTTTTCTGTGACCTGACCTTGAAGGGCTGCACCCTCTAACTCTCAGGTCCACGCCACTCCATACGCCCAAAAACAGTGCTAATTTATAAGGAAGGTAAATGCCAGCAAAGAGTCTAAAGAGAGCAAGAAATACTCCAATTGGGAGCCACATGAACATTGAAAGAGTAGCCAGCGGAGTGGGCAAGAAGGCTAGCCTTCCGTCGTGAAATACTAGAGGTTTAGGGTACTTGTCCCTTGGCATTGCCGAACTTGTACCGCTCTTGCCGTCGTCGCTGCTCACCACGTAAGCTTCCTATCGAAGCCACACAAAAAAAAAAATCATAACATGCACCCATAAAGGGCCATAAATTTGTGACTACTGAGATCCATATGGGATTATCGGGTCTTCTCTCACTAACAGAAATCGACACGTTAAAATGTGCTGAAAAGGAAACATAACCCAAAACAGGAAAATGAAGTGCATGCATGCGTATACTTTGTTATCAAAGATTCTTGTGGCTCTCTAATGTTTCTGGGGAAATTCCGAGATATTTATCTTGAAAATCCATTTTTAAAGTGGCATGGAAAACATTTCAAAGTTTAGTAACAATCTGAATTCTTAGAGAAACCACCTTAAACTAAGCAATTAAGCTGAAGCTTGTCTAAAATGAAGAATGGTATAACCATTCGATTTATTAAAAGGTAGGGACCGAAAATGTATTCAATAGTGAGGTCAAGGACTACCAAAAATGTAAATACGAACTCCGAAAAATATTTGATTTTCATTATAAAATCTCCGAAAAGGATTTTATGTTTTTGTAATGTTTTCATCATAAAAAGTTTCCTCAATTAAGGACAAATGTTTCTCTATGAGAGAGGATTTTAGGGGGGAAATATTGTGGATACCTTGCAAAGCGATATGAAGAGGTGGTCATGGAGGCTTGGACTTCCAAGGCCTATGTCAGGCTTCTTGTCTCCGAAGCAATCCGTTAGGGCTCTGTGCTTCGAAACTAAACCAGACTCAGACACCAAACCGGTAAAGTAGTTCCCAACAGTGTGCAATTCAGTCCCTGTCACATTGTCAAACTGCAAATATTCCTTGAGAAATCCTTCGACCATGACTCTAGGGACACTTGTAAAAGCAAACCTCGACCCAGTTGAAGCTACCACCTCAAAAGCCTTAAGATGAAGATTCTCAAGATAAAACTTAGGCAAAACAGCTCTACTAACATTCTCCATATCCTTCAACCTGAGCCCACAAAAGGTGATAAAGATCATGGCCCTCAACTTGAGTTCGTAGTCTAAAACCCACAGAATAGGACATGATAAGAGCAGCAAAAATGCTCTAAGAATGCTACCTCCTTCGAAAGCAACTAGCATGAAATAAGGAAAGAAAGATTCTGTTCTTAACAAGCCCCCATGAATGTCACACACCAAACTATCAGAGCCCCTATTTTCCAAACCACACTTGATCACATTAGGGAACGAAGGAGGTTGTTGCTGTGATGATTTTAGAGATTGGTTTTTGAAAAAGAGCCCATAACTTCTCATCTTCCTAGCAGCCTTATAACATGAGTTAGCCAAGAGCTGGTACAAGATCCAGTCTGCAATTTTGAGAAGCACCATTTGGAAGACCATGGTAGAACTTTTCTTTAAAGTCAACGGTATAATATGGTTTTTTTAGGGTTCTAAGTTGCTGGGTTAGCTTACTGAGACTGAAAGGGAGGCCAAGTAAATAAAAGAGAGAGGCTTGTGAAGAAGAGGATGGAACGCTGAGAATATTTATAGGAGTGATTAAAGGTGAATGTGCGAGGCAGAGGTTGACCACAGCCTTTGGTTTTGGTTAGCCACAGCGCTGGCATTAACTGCAATAATAATTATTTTTATCTTCGTAGGTGCTTTTTTCTATCCCTATTAGTTCTTCTCTTTACTTCTTTTTTCTTTATAAATTCTTTTTCCTCAGAAAGTGCTCTCGGTATGCTTCTACCAGGCAATGTTTCCTTCTTCGGCTAGCAACTAATGGTAAGTTGGTGAACGCCTTCGTCAATTCTGAATTCCCCCAACAATTTTCATCTCGCATTGAAAAGGTGCACTTTTCGAGGGAGTCCCTTGGCGGTCCTTTGAATTTGTCAGCAGCCAGTAGATTGGGATCGGGGGACCTACACCAGTGGATTTCGATTTTCAATCCATATATAGTGTTTAAAATGAAGCTTAAATCTGCTTTTTATATAAAAAATTATTTTAAATTAGTTCTTTAATATTTTTGGATTAATATTTTGATATTAAAATTGATTTTTTAAAAAACATATATTATTTTAATATATTTCCAAACAAAAAAAAACAACAATATCTAATATACTCACCAACATCCTTTTAATCGATTCTCGTACTAAGTTGGGTGACCCAAACCCTCTGATCATTGACTTCCATTAACTAATTTAAAATTGCAAGTGGTCAAAGCTTAAAAAGTAAATCTCAACTGCGTTAACCCCTGGCTTATGTTTGGAAATGCTAATGAACTACTTCTGGACAGATTCACAAAAGTCCATGTTTAGTTGCAGTGCTGAGCCAACCTGGATGAACAATTAGTATGATGATATGATCACAACCTTTGGTTTCCAACTAAATTAAACCGCAACTTGCTGATGATCATCTAAGAGTAGCATATGAGGACAGAGATCGTCTTGACGGTATATTACTATATTAGAGATTTAATTTACATTTATTGATGCATGGGACCGCTATTGCTCTTTGGAACAAGAAATCCAACAGGGGCTGCATGCTTCAATCTAGGCCTAATTAACGATCGAGTTGGTGAGAGCTCAACAGTATTTCACCAAGAATGTAATTATGTGAAGATCTTTACAGAAAATAATAAGAATAATAATAATCGTGCTAGTTTCCGAGGCTCCTTTGACAACCCATCTGCTAGGGTAACATGCATTTTTTCGTTAGGTGCCGGCCATGCACAATGTGAATTCGGCAGATTTCAATCTGCGTGTTCGAAGCCATGCACATTAAAATAAGAACATGGAATTCTCTTCAACTTTTTGTTGACGGTAGGTTAGGTCATGCAACTCTCATCACCACTGGTCCAGCACTCTTAAATCATTTGATTTCAATGTCCGATTGTCATGCATATGGCTCGGATTGGACCCTCTAGACCGGAAAAAAAAATATAGTAAAATTAATCTGGTCTTCCTTGTCATTTCTAATAAATCAAGTATCCAAGCATGCATGCGCTGCAAAGAAATAAAATAGAATCCAAAGAGAAGATAAATGCATGGTTCATGCATATTTTCAATGCAATGCGGTGGCAGTTTGTGTGTGAAACAGTATTGCAGGTTGGATAGCGCGTGGCTCGATGAGGGGTGATTAGCAGGTATAGTAAAATTTACCTAATTAATTAGCAGGTCTTTCACGCTACGCGGTGAAATTCACTCGGCTCGGGAACACGTCTTTTTCAAACAGCCTTGGTCAAAAAATCGGCTCATACTTTCCACACAAGTTAGCAGAAATTACATGCAATCTGTATAGTTTGAGGCGTGGGAAATGGACCTGGGAGACTGCAGCTCATAAATTTGCCAGCAAATTGCAGTGTTTATACAAATTAATTAACATGTCTTTGCACTAGGGGCGCGCTGTGCATTGTGGTGGCCAAAAACACACAATAAATCGATTAAACTGAAAAAATAAAGAAAAAATGAATTAGTAAACAAAGCTCGATTAAATTGAGTAGATTATTATTAAAAAAATTTGATCAGATCTGATTTTGGTTTTAGTTTTAAAATCAAAATCAAATCAGACCAAATTTTTAAAGATAAAACCGGTAAACCGAAACCGAATCGATATAAATTTTAAAACAAATATTAGAAGAAAAAATATATTCTTCCAGGTTAAAGTAAAACTAAAAAAATGAAAGTTATTTATTGGTTCTTTACATAAAAAACCAAATCGAAACCGGTCAATGTAAAACCGGTTTCAATTCTGTTTTAGTTTGGTTTTTTTTATAATTTTAATTTTATTATTTTTATAGATAAAAATCGACCGAACTGAAAATGATAGCAATAGCATTGTGTGAAATATTTATGGTCCGTTTTTTATTTTCTTGTTTTTTCCCTCACGGCTGTCACGTTAATTCTAAAAGGTGGGACTCCCTGGAACTTCGATCGACACCTTGGGCGGTGATGCTGCAGGCCGGTGGAAGGCACCGCAAGTTTACTTATTCCTATTTTCAAACTGTGCAGTCAGGACTCAGGACCAGGCTAGCAATACAAGTTACCGCCAGCGCAGCCACGTTCGAATTAATTCGCTCGTTTTCAGCTACATATTAATGTAATTTGTTTCGTGTAATCAATTGATATTCGGCAAAGTTTAGGTTCCACAATTGGAGATGGCCCTGTCTAAAATCAAATAGTCATGCATGCAATCCTCGCATTCTCGTTAACACCACCGTATTTAAATTCAACAGAGCTAAAATTCTCAATACTTCACATCACGTATAGGTGCTAATTAACAAATTATATATAACCCAGATTATTATATATTAATTAATGGGCTGCCGAAACCGTAAAGAGCCTTTGACTTTATACAACATATCTTAAAACCCCGGATTACTATAGATTAATTAATGGGCTCCCGAAACCGTAAAGAGCCTTTGACTTTAAACAACATATCTTAAAACTAAATGCATTATAGATTAACAAGAAATCTACTACAGAAGAGTTGATGAAGTTACCAAAAAACAGTATAGAATGGGCTGTTTGAAAAGAAGTTTGAGATGCATAAACTAAGAAACATGCATAGACAAGTACAGGGGTTTGTGTATAGTAGAGAATTGAGTTCTTAGCCCTGTGTCATTAGGGCAATGGGAACACCTATCTCTTGACTCGCCTTGGAAGATTTACCTCGGGAAGACGAAGATGAAGCGTCGCCCACCATAGTAGCTAGGGTGACAACACCGGCATAATTCATCTGTTATTATAGTTTTCAATTCATTTGTTTTTATTTTCATGTCATTAAATAAAAAATAAATTAAAAAAATAAATTAAACTCAATAAAGTTCATGATCAAGGCCATAAATTTTATGAGTTAGGATGAGAAGTTTGGATTTGAATAACATATAGGTGTCTTGGTATTAGAAAAAAATAAGATGTTATTGTGATTTGTTTTTAATCAAATCATAATTTTATTGATTGTTCAAGTTGTTTTTAACTCATCGAGTCAACTAGTTTATGTAAAGTCAACTTTCATGTGTGTTAATTTTCAATTTAGATTAGATATATATAATATATTTTTTTCCATTTCACTGTATATTAAGCATGTATTTCTCGTTAATTTAGTTTTCCATAGCAATATTTTTTTCAAGATAAGAAACTGAATATCAATTTAGTAAAAGGGATTGTGGCAGTTGAAATCTCCGGAACCGAAGGAATAAAAGGGTGCACTCATTTTTTTTTAATATTTTTGAATTGTTTTAAAAATAAAAAATAAATATTATTTCAATATTCTTTAAATAAAAAAATAAATTTAAAAGTACTCGCGAATTTCTAGGCAATTGATTACTCGTATACTTATTTAATTTTTATACGACTACAAGTAATTTAATTTAATTAAAAGTAAGGGAATGGAAGCACTCAGCAATGGTGAATCTCACCACTTAGAGCACGGGGGCCCACCACCCGAGGTGGGAGGACAGTCACTTATGAGCCTCCAGTAGAATTAACGAGGCCATGACTTGGAGGCCCATGACATCTTCCAGGACATGTTTGGAGACAAGGGCACAGCAGGCCTATACGCGTCAAAGATCGTGCTACTCTCGCCATACGACACTAGCAATCCTCAAATTGCGACCCTGCATTTTTGTTAGAATTTGCTCGCCTCTGAAAATTACCGGTTGATGCAACATGCTTCACTTGGTTCCAAAATCATTGGCCCATGAATTAAGATCTTCGTGCATTTTTATGGGTTCGATAACATGTATGGATTACAAAATACACCTGCTCCTATATTTTTTTAATATAAAAATATTAATTGAATATATTTTTTATTATAATATAAATTTATTCAAAATAATACACTTATACTTAAAGTGCAAGTTTTCTATAAAATATATTAATTTTAAATTGATATAAATTTATCTGTTTAGTACTTTTTAATAAAATAACCAACATGAATTTATCATCATTATTAAAAAAATAAAGAGATTCGAATATCTGAATTATTTAATTCATTGTAGTAAAATTAGTTCATTTTACAATTCAATTTAAATCAAACAAAAACAAAATATGAATTCTGAAAATACCTCCAATAATCAAATAATAAAAATAAACAGTTAATTTTCTATCCACAAAAAGATGAAAACACAAATTGAAAATTCATCCTTACGTTACTGTAATTATCATCGCTATAACAGCTAAAATTATTATTCACATTACTGTCAAAACAATTAAAATCACTAAATTGCCCTGGAAAATTATTATTAAAAAAAACAAGAAAAATTATAAAAAAAATACTCACTAAAATTATCATTACTATTGTGCAAATAATAAAAATCATCTGATCCAAGGAACAAATAAAAATAACAGAAAACATAAAAAAAATGAACAAAGGGAAAAGTGAGCGATATTAATTTTAAAATTATCACCAATATAAATTAAAATTTCAGAATTGAACCGATTAAAAATTAAATCCCAATAAAAAAAGATAAAAAGAAAAACTAAAAGCATGGATGCATAAATTCGAATAAAAAATAAACATTGTCTAGGAATTGAAAAAAAAAACCAAAAGAGTTAATATCAAATAAAAAATTCAAAGAATCAGAGTCAAAATAAAAAATAAAATATATAATTAATTTCAATTGAAGGGTAAAATTGAAACAAATAAAAACTTGAGACTAAAATAAATAATGATATTTATAAAGCTAATTGTTAAGTAATTTTATAAAAAAATTTAAGAAAGAGAACTGAAATGAAAAGTAGCATATATGACCAATTTTAATTGTATGACAAAATTAAAACAAATCAAAACTTCCTTACCAAAAAAATTAAGGGAACCAAAAGAAATAAAAAATCAAAAGAATAAGGACTGCAATAAAAACCTCTCTATATAATCAGTTTTAATTGAAGATCATCATCGAAAACAATCAAACTTGCAATTAAAGAACTCAGAATAAAACTAAAATCAAAACCTCAACGACTAAACTAAACACCCTACATACATTAGAGACTTGAACATAATTTGCGGCGGAAGGAGAGAGAAAACGGATAAACGACACAAAATTATTCGCCAGCGTTTACCTGAACACCACTGACCAGAACGCACCACTCTGGCAATGCACCATATGGCACGGTGTTAAGTTTTGACCTCCGGGAACCACCGCATGTGCCACCATAAAGGCGCATTAGCGTGAAACACTGCGGGCCCGTCCGAATGATGCGCCCGCACTGTTTCAAAAAAAATAAAAAAATATTGGTTAATTACCTGTATACCCTTGACTCTACTGATATTCACGAAAAATATTTTTAAGGAAAATACGGCTCTACCCCCGGATATTGTATTTTGTTTTGTCTTTTATGAGGGTTATTTTAGTCGTTTTACTGTGCAAATAACTTGAAAAAACTGAAATAACCCCTGGTCCCTAGGCTAATATTTTGTAATTTTAAAGGCTACTAGTGTGATGGCCCGCATTTCGTTACGGGCGGAGCAAATAATTTTTACAACTGCTCATATTAAAATATAATATTTCTACATGTAAAGTTTGATATAATGAAACAAATCAAAATATCATATTATAACAATAGTAACATTAAAGTGTTAACTTCTAAAATTATTATCACTATTATTGTCAAAATAATAACAATTATTAAACTACCTCGAGAGAAAAAAGAGCAAGTAAAAACAAAAACTCAAATTAATATTATTATTCTTAATATTAATATTATTATTGCGTTAATAACAAAAAAACAAAATTAAATCAAAGACTAAAAGAAGTCTAAAAACATTAACAAAAGAGCAAGTAAAAAAAATAAAAATTATTATATGAAAAAAATCATTTCAGTTGAAAATTAAAAAAATTGACCACACTACGTTGCGGGGTGAGCAAACAATTTTTATGATTGTTGGGATTAAAGAAATTAATAGAATTTGGTGTTCTAAAATTAAAATATAATATCTATATATACAAAATATAATATAATAAAACAGATTACCACGCCCTATTATAAAAATAGCAAAATCAAAGTTTTAACATCTAAAATTATCATTGCTATTACCGCCAAAACAATTAGAATTATCAAATTATTATGAGAGAAAAAACACTCAAAAACATTAACAAAAGAGTAAGCATGAAAAATAATTAAATTTATTATTATTATTATTATTATTGTGTTGATAATGAATAAAAAACCAGAAATAAATGAAAGATAAAAAAATCCTAATAACTTTAACAAAAGATCAGATAAACAAAATAAAATCAAAATTATCAGGCAAAAAAAATTAATCTAACTTGAAAATATATAAAAATAAATAAAAAACTAAAAGAAAGAGAAAATAAAAAAAATATAATATATGATAAAACAAAAATAAAAATTATTAGCTGAAAAAAATCATTTAGTTTGAAAATTTTAAAAAATATATGTTCTACGTTGCAGGCTGGGCAAACAATTTTTATAAGATTTGCTGGATCAAAATTAAAATATAATATTTATACACGTGAAATTTAATATAATAAAATAGCTCAACACACCCTGTTATAACAATAACAAAATCAAAGTTTTAAAATCTAAAATTATCATTGGTCTTATTATTAAAACAATTAAAATTATCAAATGATCCTGGAAAAAAAAAACACTCAAAAACATTAACAAAAGAGTAAGTAAGAGAAACAATTAAATTATTATTATTACTACTACTACTATTATTATGTTAATAATGAAAGAAACAAAAATAAATGAAAGACTAAAAAAATCTTAGAAACTTTATCGAAAGATCAAATAAAAAAATAAAATAAAAATAAAAATTATCATTGTTATTACTGTTAAAACAATAAAAATTATCAAATTATCCCGAGAAAAAAACCCTAAAAAACATTAACAAAAGAGTAAGTAAGAAAAATAATTACATCATTGTTGTTGTTGTTGTTGTTGTTATGATTATTATTATTAGTGTGTTAATAATGAAAGAAAAAAATGAAAGACTAAAAAAATGCTAAAAACTTGAACAAAAGTTCAAATAAAAAGATAAAATAAAAATAAAAATTATCAAATTATCCCGAGAAAAAAAACTTAAAAAACATTAACGAAAGAGTAAGTAAATAGTAATAATAATAATAATAATAATAAATCATTATATGAATTAATAATAATTCATATTAAGAAATAAAACAATTAAAATAAAAAATTAAAAGTATAAAGGCTGAAATGAAAATCAAATATATTATCAATTTCAATCAAAGGATAAAATTGAAAAAATTAAAACTTCAGTACTGAATAAATTAATCTTTTTAAACTCAATCCGGAAATTAAAAGAAGGAGGACTGAAGTGAAACATTAACATTCAATTAATTTCAATCGAAGGATCCAATCGAACTAAATCAAAACTTATATAATAAAAATAAGAACCATAAATTAAAAGTACAATGACTGAAGTGAAGATATTGAAAACCCGGGGGACTCTCCTGCACTTTTACGTGCAGGAGAGAGAAAAACGGTGCCATCAGCTTTAACCGGCCACTGCCACAACCACGGGCACCTGGAACTCACACGCGCCGCACCGGGAGGACGACCACTCGGTGGGGCATCGAGAGAGATGCCGGTAGCTCATCTTCGGCCACCGGATCAAGCCGCACGCGCCACACAAAGAGGACGTGGGGCTGAATACCGTCTGGCGCGTGTTTCACACGTGCCGACAGTTAAAAAAATAAAAAATAAAATTATGGTCAATTACCGACACACCCCCTGTGCCTAAGTCAGCAATTTTGTTTTATTAGGGGATAAACCCCTAATTAGCCATTTTCAAAAAAATATAAAATATTAAAAAGATAGGCGGACCAGACCGGACCGGTCCGGTCCAAAATTGTGCAATTACCGCGGAGCCCCTCCACCCATAACCGGTTTTTTTTTTATTTATCTTTTTCAAGGGCTAAAAATGCTATTTCATTGTGCAAATAATGATAAAAAAACCAAAAAATCAACCGAACCGAGAACCGAACAGACCCAAAAATACACTATTACAATCCACAGTGTTTTTAGACACAATCCATAATGAAATGCTTAGCTCTTTTAGATTATTGTATAATTTTCATAATTTTACTATACAATAAATCCATAAATATCATTATGTCTCCTGAAAAAATTGAAAATGCACTCTCCCCCACATGTTAAAAATTTCGTATTTAGATGGTAGTAGTTTTTGAAAGTATATATATATATAACATCAACACATTAAATACCAAAAAAATATATTAATTTAATGTTTTTTAAATCCAAACCTATTTTTAATCACCTCAAATACAATTTTTAAATCAAGGTTGGTAATTCTATTTCGGTTGGTGTTTTATTTTTTCAAGTGGAATGGAATGAGTTTCGGAGCATTTTGACACGCTGTTTCGGGGTTGTATTGTGTTTTGTGTGTGTACACAACACACACACAATTAAATATATTAATTGAAAAAAAAATATTCAAATTCAAAAGTAAAATTATTTAAAATCATGCGATTCAATCTAAAAAAGACAATAAAATAATTTTTTCGAATAAAATTATGAACATGTATAATATTACGAGAATATCATCATTAATCTCGCAAGATCATTATATTCTCTGATTGTTATGAAATTTTAATGTAATATATATAAATATATCAAGAGACCCATTGTAAAATTTCATCTCAATCTAACGGCCAAATTAAGAGATATGATTGATATTGTAAAATTATTTATTATTTTTAAAAAAAATACTATTTTACCGAAATATAACGGGAGGAATGAAACTGGAACGCTCTGACCGATATTTAGCTGAAAAATCAAGAACAAAAGGGAATTTAAATCAAAATAAAAATGACATCGTTTTGTCTTATTTTTTAAACCAGTAAAAAATATTTCAACCGAAACAAAATGAAATTAATAATATTGTTTTAAACACAAAAACAGTTATGTTTTTTAAATAATACTATTATTTTGGTTATACAATAAATATCATTAAACTTAAACTTGAATACATTAGAAATTTGGTTAATTAATCTGTTCATATTAATGGTAAAGATATAATATGTAAAGTAGTCGTTAAATACAATTATATTTTATTGGTTGGACCAATGAGTGAAGCATCATTCTAGTTTTATAAAAACAAAAATTGATTTATTTTTTTACTTCCGAAGATTAAACTTGTTGTTTTCTCGCTGAAATTTTAGATTTTTCACGCAATTTTTTATTTTGTTTACGCTCTAAATACTATAATTCAAAGGATCCAAACAGAACCGAGAAACCTAGTACGGTGCATCCTGTAACAAATCAAGAGTCGTGTTTAGAGGCAGGGAAACCGAAAGAGAGAAAAGAAAAACACAGAGCAGAGAACATGGAGGTGGGCAAAGAAGAGACTCAAAATCAACAACAGAAACACCAGCAATTACATCTGTTTTACTGCGTGGAATCTGAAGAGCTTGCCCGTAAAGTGGCCGGTCACTCTGATCTCATTACTCTGCAATCCATCAACTGGAGGTCCCTTCCTTTATTATCTCTTTTCTGCTCTTGCTGCACATATTAATTATTACGTCCAGTTTATTGTTCTTTACTTTTATTTTCGTCCATCTCTACATTGATATGATGTGGGTATTTGCTGTTTTAGTCATCTTTCTTTGTTCCCCGACAAAGAATGCCTCTTTTCTCTTGATTATGGCTTTTGTAGATTTACCATATGTGTGGTGTGTGTCTATGGAGTTATTATTTTTTTGTCATAAATAATTTCACTCAAAATTCTACCAATAGTAAACTTACTTAAAGTTCACGGCCATTGTGAAAAATACAACTAATTTATAAGCTTTCTTCTTCTTTTCGGTGTTTTGTGGAACTGCTAGACAGTTCACCTCCAAATTTATCGGTTAAAAAATTTACTACTTGAATGTGAGCTGCTCTGTAATCTACTTGAATATTTCCTTTTAAGGTGTTAACTGATTGTTCAACTCCATATTCTATTCAAACAAGTCTCCAGTTGAATGGCAAATGGCCTTGAGATTGAGGTGTAAGGCTTTTTACATTTCTTGAGGTTGAATGTTATATGAGTGAAAGAACTGATTGATTTCTTTGTTTTTTATCAGGAATTTTGATGATGGATTCCCTAACCTTTTTATAAACAATGCTGAAGATTTGCGGGGTCAACATGTTGCCTTCCTTGCATGTTTTAGTTCCCCGGGAGTGATCTTCGAACAGCTATCTGTCATTTATGCGCTGCCACGTCTTTTTGTTGCTTCCTTCACATTGGTGTTGCCTTTCTTTCCAACTGGCTCCTTCGAGCGAATGGAAGAAGAAGGGGATGTTGCAACTGCATTTACCATGGCAAGGATATTGTCAAACATTCCCATTTCAAGAGGTGGTCCCACTAGTCTAGTCATATATGACATACACGCACTGCAGGTTGTTTCCCAACTATTGCTCCAGAAATGAACCAACATTAATAATTACTTTACATTTCACCTCCTTGCATTAGAAGTATCTTGCTGAATGTCACAATGTGAGTTCTTTGTTATGAATTACCATAGCAGGTTGTTATCCATAGCAGGATTCATCTCTGTTTTTTCCATTACATTTGAGTTACTAGGCATGCATCAAGCTGTTTTTTTCTTTCTACTGTAATGAAATTTATTCTTGAGGGGTTTCTTTTTTTTTATCTATCAACTCTGATCAATTGCAGCTCATTGAGCATCTCAAAAACACATTGGTTCTGATTCTCTTCTTATCTATACCCTTTTAGTGTTTATCGGATGTTCTTTTTTTTGGTTTCGAGTAAGAAGGCCAATAATTTATTTACCAATCTTCTTCTTATGCAGGAAAGGTTCTATTTTGGGGACCAAGTCTTGCCTTTATTTGTGACAGGGATTCCTCTGTTAAAACAACGTCTTCTCCAACTTCCTGAATCCGATAAGGTATGAAGCATCAAAGTGTTGATTATTTCTGTGAAATATGGTTTTGTTTCTGATCATCGTGATAGCTATGTTGGCATTGCTGTCACTTTAACTATTGTTACTTTGAAGAATTTCGTGGTTCAGTAGAAATATCTTGCTTGCCACCAATTCTGTTCCTCAATTTTAATCTCAGATTGCTGTTGCATTTCCGGATGATGGAGCTTGGAAGCGATTCCACAAGCTTTTGGATCATTTTCCTATGGTTGGTTTGGATTTTTCTCTCAAATAGACTTAATGGTATCGTGCTCCAATTCACATGTTGTCTGGGTAATTGATGTTGTTGAATGTCAGGTGGTATGTGTGAAGGTTCGTGAAGGTGATGAGAGGATAGTTAGGATAAAGGAGGGAAATCCTGCTGGTTGCCATGTTGTCATTGTTGATGATTTGGTACAGTCTGGAGGCACGCTTATTGAGTGTCAGGTATTCATTTTCCAGCAAATCTTATTTTTCCTAGTCATTTACTCTTTCGAATATTTCAATGACAAGTTGAAAAAGATCATTTCTCATCTCATTTATGGCCTGCAATTCCTTTCCTGCTCTCTCTCTTCTTTCTCATTCTTTTATTACTTCCTTTTTCTCCTTCTTTACTTTTCAGTCACTGCGTTCTGATTTAAAAAATCACCTTTTGACCTATTTCACGCTGACTTCTTTTGTTAACATACATAACCCACATATATTGTATATCACCTGTTAATGTTTCCTTTGTCATCTCTATAAGTTGCGGTTTGTACCTTGCTCTTTTCTTAAATCTCCAAGAGTTTGAATATGGCCATCAGTTTCAGATTTGGCCACCATTGAGTTTGGAATCAACTTTCTTCTGGCAAAAAAAGAAAAGAAAATGGAATCACCTCTTATGCAGATGAATTGTTAAAGGACAGTAGGCCACCGCTGGCTGTTCTAGGTTCAGGAACCGAGGCCATGCATATTTAATAAGCAATGCATAAATAATACATGCATCAATGAATCACTGGTTGGTTGCATTTATCCACATTGAAGATCTGCAACAATAGCGGAACTCTGACAAATTACCCCTTTTATCTTCTTGCCTCTCTTTTCTTCCAGAAAGTATTAGCAGCTCATGGTGCAGCAAAAGTAAGTGCATATGTCACCCACGGTGTGTTTCCTAAGCGCTCTTGGGAGCGTTTCGCTCACAAAAATGAGGGTAAAGACCTGCATGTTACCAGGCATAATTATTCTGATCTATTCTTGTGTATTTTTCAGTTGAACCTCTTAACTTCAAGCCATATGATGACAGTGCCATTTTTTTTTAGGAGGCATGGAGAATGCATTTGCCTATTTTTGGATAACAGATTCCTGCCCTCACACTGTGAAAGCCATAACAAACAAGCGTCCTTTTGAAGTTTTGAGTCTTGCTGGATCCATTGCTGATGCTTTACTAATATGACTAAGAGACTCAAGAGGTTGTACTGTAGGAATTGACACATACCTGTGTCGTCCTTATGGGAGCTGGAAGACAATCTGATAGTATTAAATTTTGAAGAAAGCCTGTGGGCATGATCTTTATGCCACTTGATATAGGTGGTTGATTGTGAACTACCAAGAACTAGAGTTTTCTAACACATATTTACATTTGCTTGACGTGGCGAGTTTTAAACTCCATCTGCCGTTGAAAAGTATCTTCTCGTGTGAAAATGATTTCATGCTCAGGGATATGATAACGGACCTGTAATGTAATGCAAGAAAAATGCAGCTTAACGAACACTAATAAAGTCAGTTGTGGTTTAGCAACCTCTGCTGGCGCCCGCGATAGTTCATTGCTAGTTAGATTGCCTAGCTCGTCCACCAACAAAAAGGGTAAAGGAAGCAAGTGCCAATTTATTGATTTGACCCGTAACTGATATGAAACATCTTGTTCAGTTGATAACTCGAGCAATTGACGCATTCACAAGGAGTGGAACTAAACAATCAACTTCAGGTTACTCGAAATCTCTATTATTGTTATTTTTTAGTCTATTAATTCTGAATTAAAAGGTAACCTGAAGTTTAAATTCATCTTTGGCTTTGACCCTGAGAGGACGTGTTCATGGACCATTAAGTTGGCCAGCGATATCATTGATATCCATAAATTAGAACCCGAGGCAATTACATATCTATCCCTTTTCCTGTGACACATGATCCATATTGTATAGACTGATAGGCTAAAAGTGCTTTGCAGCTTAGAAAAGAAAAGCATCACTGATACTAGGAGAGCGACGGAGGTGGACAAATGTACAACAATATACAGTTTCATGACTTTTAAGCTACAACAACATTGTAAGACAGGATGAACCGGATGCAGGGTCTGTTCAACTTCCATTCTATACAACTTCTGTAAACATCCCTTAATCCCAGGTTATCCAATGAAAATGTTCACATTATTTGCAAATGGACTCCAGAAACAAGTACAGAAACATAAAAGGATCAAAGCGAAAACCCAATAGGAGTTTTCCATGTACAAATCAGTGAGAAATGCCTTCACTTCTCAGCAAAATATGTTATGCCTAATCCTCACATAACAGTTGGTTGCTCTGCATACGAACAAAATGCTCTCTGCCAATTGTGAGATACTATGCAGCATCCATGACGCAAAAGTGGAGGCTACTCTTTAGTTTCTCTTCCAAATTTATACATTCAAAATGCCTACACAGTGGTTAGCACTCCTGACCACCATTCAAGGCCAAGAGCAATTTTCAGCTGTTAATTCTTCTCCAGTTTCTCATCCAGGCTGTCCTCTGGGCAGTCTAGCGAATCCCCAGAATATGATCCATCAGGCTGACGGATACAAATGTTCAAGTTACCAGATAGGAAAGGTTCCTGCAGAATCCAAAAAATAAAATTCAATGTCAGAAAATAAACGAATGGTGTAACATTCATTAGAAAAAACAAAAGAAAAAGGGAAAGGGATATGGGAAAGGAAAGAAGAAGAAAAAATGGAGTAAATTTTTCCTGACCCAAATTGAATTTAATCTGGTCATATTACAAAATAGCTAGCTATTGTCAGGATGGTCTTCATCGTTTTCCAAATTAATTTCTTTCATTGAAGCAAGTACACACTAAATACACGGTATAAATATAGTATTTTGAAGATCATTCCAACTCGTTGACAGAATAATCACTGGTACTTTTCTTATCACAAGCATAAGTTAACAACTTCTTGTTACCTGATCAGTAGCCTCCTGGCCCTCAGAGTGGAAGAGAATTGGACGGCATCGCTTATCTTCATTCATTAAGCTTGAATTCTGAAAGTGTGTCACAAGTGCAGCCTTGCCCTGAATTCGTGCATATGCAAGTGAAGCGACTTTTTCACTATTAAACTTCTCCCACCTTTTCCCATTAAATGCCTGCACAACGTTTTATGCATAAGAGTCTAGCCAATAAATTGCTTGAATTTGTGATCAGCCAGTCTGGTTTAAACATCTGATGCGTTTTTTTCCTTGTTAAGAATCAAAACACTCACAAATAGAATAACAAGCAATAAATTTCTGTTAATGAACATAAACCAACTTTAATTTATAGAATATTTAATTTGATTATTTAAGACATTAATTAAGATACCAAAACCAACCTCATAAAAGGAAATGATGTGTGCAGGAGACACCATATTGATGAAGGCATAACCCACATTGCATTTATTCTGCAACCAGAGCAGTTCAACCATCAGCACATTCAACCGGAACAAGTTACATGTATAACACCAAAAGAATGTTTTCTGAAATGTTATTACCTTAAAATCAATGGGAAGATAGAGAAAGTCGTAAGTCCCACGGTGATTTTCATCAATAGCAGCCAGCAGCATCTTTGAAGTATATCTAGAAGGGAAACAATAGCATAAGATATCATCGAGTGGCCATCTCAGTCAAAACAAAACATAGTTATTTTCAAAACACTCAGCAGTCCTCTTACTTATTAGGGATGTTTTTAATCATCAAAGTTGTCCTATTATCTTCCCCACTGATGATTTTATCCAAATCAAGCTGATACTGCTTCTTGCTATCTATCTGGCTCCCACTATTCTCAACTCTCCGACTTCGAACACGTTCAGCAAATCCCTCATTGCCAATTGTCCCTGGTCCAGAATAAGAACCAGCCCCAAAAAACATGGGATTATGCCTAGGTAAAGACATCATCCTGTAACTGGGTGAACCATTTTCAGTCAGGGGTGGTCCTGGAAGTCCAATGCCTGCACGGCCACCCATGTTCATCATATAATTTCCACTGCTGTGATTTAAACCCATACCCCCCAATGCAACTTGGTTCATGAAGGATGTTTCTGGTGATTCTGGGAAGAAGCCAAAATGCCTATCAAGAGGAAGACCAGACGGAGCAGATCCCACATGATGGTGATGGGAACCGAGGAGAGATCCATGCCTGCTGATGTGTGGAAAACCCTGTCCTTGCCCATGTGATGGAAACGCATTCCCAACAGATGATGTTGCCCAAGCAGGAGAGCTCACACTCTCAGAGTAAGAAGCAGGACTTCCCCAGAGAAACTGAGGACCAGTCAATGTGCCTATACCAGATGAATTGGATTTTGATTCCCCAAAAGTAGACATGGGAACAGGGCTCGTGCTCAATTTCTGGTCAGTGAATGAGCGAGGATGCTGATAGTTTGCCCCTTGCATTGATTCAGAGATGGCAAGCATCTGGTTTGCATGGTTAGCCTTTCCATGGTCCTTTCCAATTGGGGCAATCTTAGTAGGGTTAGACACATGAGGGGGGAGAATCGAAGCCAGCCCAGGTAAATTATTTCCATTTACAGGGCTGAAAGTTCCAAGCCCTGGGGACTTGCTAAATCCATGCAATGGATTATATTCAACTGGGCTGCCAAATTGGGTCCAAGGACCTGTCATGGCAATAACAATGGTTCAGTGCATAATCTTAAGGAGTTTCAACAGTACAGGTCCTTGGAGCTGATAAAAAATGCTAAGAAATACTGAGTTCTCATGCAATCATTAAGAAACTTGCGAAACCATTTACCAGGAGGAGAGTTCCCCACAGGTGAGCCTACTTGTTGTCGGAAACTTCTAACTTCATCTTGTTCCAGCTCTTGACTTATTTGCTGCATTATACTATATATAAAAGACTCTTAACTTCAGGATGGTCAATGAATATAACATAAATCATGCTATAAAGGAGACTCAAGATATATAGTTTATACTTTGAAGCCCCAATCATGTAGTGCGAATAAATAACAGAAAAATATCAAAGCAAGCAGTGACAACCACCCTGCAGATATGAATCAGCGGCATCATACTAATACTTACTTTCTACGTGCTCCACCAGGGCGGCTTGGTTCAAGCTTAATGCGTTTCCCAGCAATATCACTCTTATTTAATGCTCTGAGAGCTGCCTCTGCAGCTCTAACATCATAAAATTCGATGAATTTATGGTGCCGCTTGTGTGGGGTTTCTCTTATCTGTATTTTCAATGCAGTGAAATAACAGCCATAAAGATAATGAAAGACTCAGATGCTTATGTAGAAAACTCCAGACAACAAATAATAAATAATCAAATAGAAGCCCCCACCACATACCTCTTTGACCTCTCCATAAACCCCAAATATTACACGAAGGTCATCATTTGATACAGATGCATCCAAATTGAAGACCACAAGAGTTCCTTGATTTATATCTTTTTCTGAAGGGTTATCCTGATTTGTGGCAGGAAGCAATGTTTGATAAAGATGTTGAAGGGATCATATGTGTCAGAAATAACAAATTTAAATAAACTATCTATTTAAACCTTGGGAATTGAAAAATGAATGTCCAGTTTTCTCCGCCTTAAGGGCTTATTTTGTAGTGCACGCATTGCAGTCCGAGCATCTCGAATATCATAGTACGATATCATCACAAAGCCTCTATGCTTGCAAGCAGTGTATAATGTTCTGATATCCCCATATTGCTACAAGAATTGAAAAGGTTTGAGAGAGTAAGCACTAGCTACTGAGAAAAAACTTCATATCTATATAATTAAGCTTCAGGCTACCCCCAAGCTTAATTGAAGCATATTTTAACTAAATTGATTTTATCATCAGCATGGTGTGAAACAACAACTTTCATATCTACTTGGCAATTAACAAAAAGCAACACTATACACATCCAGATATCAAAGTATAAACAAATACAACAAAGAGGTCAAGAATTTAATTTAATCAGATGAATCCAAAAAAAAAAAGTAATTAGAGATCATTATAAAATTTTATCACATTAGTAATGCAAAGTAATAGTCCTATCATCTAAAAGGCTTTGATAACTTTGACAGTGTTTTGGGAACAAGTCATCTATGACAAATAACCATATTCACAATGCATGAACCAATCAAGTACGTAGTGACATGAATATGGACAAATTTTCAACAAGGATTTAGCATGATCAGCATAGTTGTTCTTTTAGCAGGCAATAAAAACTAAAGAAACAGAGATCAATCATTTTTATATGAGAAACATCTGGAATTCTAGCAATTATGAACAGACCTCAAAGAGTGATTTCAGTTCAGAGTCCTCCACATTACTATTGATATTCCGAACAAATAATGTTCTTGAAGGATGCTCCCCGTATGGATGTTCCCCAGCCACTGTTCCCACACCATTGGGAAGAGCATAAAGACCAACCCCATTTGCAGGAATCCCATCAGTCATGTTTAGCTTGGACATACCGATTCGAAGGCTTTCTTGGGATTCAAAATCCAACTCCATCCCCCCTCCAGGACCAAAGAGATCAATTTCTTCCAAATCCTCCAGTTGACTAGGCAACCCACTAAGGTCGAAATCATCCATTATGCCAGCGAGAAGCTCGTCATCATCAGGAAGCAAATTTCCAATTGCACTTGGTTCAATGTCTTCAAATAGATCAGGAACCTCAGTTTCTAGGTCGAGATTATTCAAGCTAGGTGGGCTATCATCAATAGATTGGCCATAATTCTCTGAATAGTTAAAGTTCACTGCATGGACAAAAAAAAGTTTCAAGATAAAAAATATATGTTATCAGAGAAAATCCATAACACCTTGGATGAAGAGCTTAGGCATACGCTTTTCATGTGAAAGGACAGGCAATGAGCTAGAAAACAAGCTTGCATCGCTAGATGACTGAAATGCATCATTTCTAAGTGGGATGCCCCATGCACCAGTGACCATTTTCTTACTGCTATTACCAGCTGGAATTTTCGATGGACCTATAAACAGACAAAGAATTCCAATCAAGACATTATCAATTTAACGCATACATCTACATTAACAAAAATTAGGCTGTGTGTTGGGTTTCAAGATATGAGGGAGTCAAAAGAAAAGGAATGCATCAGGAGACTTACTGGATACCATGTCCTTTGAATTTTGCTCCATTTTTATTCTCTTCTCACTAACACATCAATTGGAAAAGAAAAGATTCTCAACCATTGAAAAGGTGGACATGAACATAAATTTATCATGGAACGAAATAAGGTAAGATCAATTAAGTACTGATCAGAAAACTTTAAATGGGCTGACAAGCAATTTCCTATATTTTCAGCAGACAAAAAAAAAAACCCTAATCCAGATACATTACTCCCAATTATCAATTAAAGAAATTCAATGTTCTAATTCTGCAACACATGTTAAATCTTATAGAGGCTAAAAACAGGGTATGGACAAAAAATTAGCACGCAAAAACACCAGCAGTAGGCACCCAGTCAACACTCTAGAAAAAAAAAAAGTCCAGCGACACCAAAAAGCGCAAGATTTTATTTGATTCAAATCACTCAACCAAACAAAATAAAATATATCTCAGGTCAGCAGCAGCTCATAAAGTTCACTTCAAAGTTCACTCAATTTCAAGTCAACCCTAAACCCCAAACACAAAAAATTAGCCAAAACGAAAAACAATTATAATTATAATAAACTCAAATTTAGCATGCCCCAGGAAAAAAAAAACCCTCCAAACAGCATCATTAACCCCCTTACCTGAAAGAAAATAAACCATTCAAGGATTTTTAAACGATTAAACTACGGATTACCTTGTGATTAAAAATGAAGAAGAAAGAGTACCTTAATTCGAGAGGGAGAGGGAGAGAGCAGTTATAAAGAGAGCATTGAAGACAGACTCCAAACAAAGAAGCTAACGAATCAAGCTTTTTTGTATTGAAGATCAAATTACTTCTTCTTCTTTAACTTAACTATTACAATAATAAATAAATATATATATATATATATAATCACGAGAGAGAGAGAGAGAGAGAGAGAGAGAGAGTTTCGTAGAAGTATAGTTGTATCTTTCTTTTACTCTTCTCCCACCTATGCCTTCTCTCCCGCCGGGAAATTAGAATGAAAAACAAAAGCAAATATAATAATTATTGAGATAGAGATTTTTTTAGAGAGAGGGAAACGGAGATGAAAATGATGGGAGGCAAGCAAGGGAGGAAGGAAAGGAGTGGTGAGTGCAAGTACAACTTCTTCTGGGAAATAATTATAATTATAATAATAGGAAATAATAAATAATAATTATTATTATGATTGAAGAAGAAGACGAGAAATTAATTGTTTTGTTTTTGATAATTACTAGAAATAGGCAAAAACTCAATTCCGCTGCATTTGAGTTTAATTTGGCGTCCGTTGACACCAATCCATGACCCATCCCTTTTCTTGACATAATTATAAAATCAAAGGGTAAAAAATATAGGTTCTGTTTAGATAGTTTTTTCTTTAAGTATATTACGAATTTGCCATGGAGAGTGACGGTACTGAGTGTCTTGTCAAAGATGTGGTGTGATCTGATTGGCTTAAATACTAAGTAGTGGTTGATTAAAGGGAGTTGTGTAGGATTGAGTGTACTTGATCGTTACACGTTTAGTGTTTTCGCTTTGAAGTAGTGGGGTTAGTGACGTGATGTTTGCGTCAGCGAAAGTGTATGGATTCATCTGCTCCTTGTTAGATGCCTCCGGGGAATAAATGAGACCAGTTATATAACGCCACGTCTGACATTATTTATATCAGGACCCATGCCACGTGGATCCCACGAAGGAGTTTTGCTTTTTCGACCCACTCGAGGAAAAACGAGAAACAGAGAGTCAATCTCGGCCGTTCAATTCGAATAAAAAATCTTTAACGGCAGCACGGTTTTGGAGACTTGATGGAAAATAAGAGTGTCAGCATCTCTTTCCTTCATCAGGGTGTGTTTCTACTGAGGTTTTTTTTTTTTTAATCATGTTGTCTAAAAAATTATGAAATTAATTTTTTTCTAAAAATATATATTAGTGTCAAAAGTTAAAAAAATTATTTTTAATACGATTTTATTTATTAAAAAAACCCATTAATTTTAATGTTTTTTTTATGATTTTAATATGTTGGTATTAAAAATAAAATAAGATAAGATAAGATATTTTAATATAATTTGGAGTGAAAAGCAATCTTCGACCAATTGAAGCCAAGAAATCATCTGCTTGGATTGCACACCAAAATATGGAACCGGCAGGGAATGCTCGGAATCAAATATCCAATAAACATACAAAGTGCGTATCCAGCATGAAGACTATGGATTCGGATATCCAATCGACTCTTTCATCGAGAGCACGATCCGAAATCTTTAGTGAAACGATTCGAATAACCCTGGATTGCTAGGCTTGTTGGGTATCTTCGTTGGGAATAAAACTCCATCAAACAAGTCCACAGCAGCTTTTGCTTCCCCTTAGGCTTTGATTCTGGGCCCATCCTTTTGCCTTTCCGAAAGCATTTAAAAAAAAAAAAAATATTTTATTTCCATGTTAATTGCTTTGTCTTGGCCTGTTATTTCATACATTGAGTTTAAGATGAATCGTAGCTCCCCCTATGCTAATTTTTGTTTTTTATTCTAAACGGTGCAGTATTATATTTTCTGGTACAAATAAACATGACCAAGAAAAAAAAGAGAGTGGGCTAACGGAATTTAGCTTTAACTCGATAGACACTACTATTACACTCGGATCCAAAAATAGAAGAATGTTCATGGTTTTAGTGAGTTAATGTGTCGCGAGTCAAAGGCCCAGAACTTATTTAAACACATGGGCTGAGAAGCCTATAAATAACATAAGAACCTTCCACCTCTAATTGGAGATTTGTAACGGAGTATACAGACGTCTTTGAAGTAGTTTTTTACATAGGAGAACTCTTAGGTATAAATAAAAAGTATATGCAAGTATTTATTAATAAATAGAGAATAATTTGTATAAATAAATAAATAAATAAGTCCTCTAAATGGGTCATGGATTTAGTTCTTTTCGTTCACTTTATTTATTAAAATCAATTCTTGCCTACTCAAATAATAATAAAAATAGACACACGTATTAAATTGATTGAAAAAAATAAAAGTGAAAAAAATATCATGAAAATCTATAAAATATTGAAAAAACACTTTTTATCAGAAAAAATCACCTATATAGAACATAAAAAAGGAAGAAGAATTTATGTATGAATCAATATAGTATATTTTAAAAAATAAAATCATGGAAAATATTAAAAAAAAAACTCTATAGAATAGACGCTAAATAAGCAAGATAAAAAAATAATAAAGGAGATGTATTAAGTGCAACATAAATTTAAAATTTATTAAAAAAACATGTTAAAATAAAAATATATATCAAAATTGCAAAAAAAAAAAAAAAACCACTGGACTAAACAAGCCAAAAAAAATGTATATACACTAACATATCAAGCTCATAGTCCGAATTACTAGACCAAATAAACCATTAAAAAAATAAAAATGATGAAGTTTAATCTCGTGTATAATTAAAGAACGAAACTGTGGATAGAAAACTAAGTGGGTGTTTAGCACTGCGGTTGCGTTGAACCGCAGCGCCATAAGCTATTTTATCAAACGGGGACCCCAGTTTTTTACTGTTGGTCGCACCAAAAAATATGGTCGAGCCACAGGTAACGAAAAGCATATGTGAGATGCTTTTCAAAAAACATAGCCTCACATGCATGGTTCCCATCCGCATGTAATTCATGAAGAGAGCGTCTCTCTCTCTCTTCCTCAACACAGCTTCACATTCACATGCTAGTGAAAGTTGCCATTACAGGCACCCGTTGAGAAGAAACAAGTTGAGCAAACAAGATTTCCAATCTAACATAAAGACTAGGAAGAATGCATGCATGTCATCGTCAATCCCTCTCTCTCCCTCCCTCCCTCAACACAGCCGACGATCTCTCTCTACAGTCACCGTCGCTGCCCTCTCTCTCCATGGTCACCGCAGCTCTCAGCACCACCGTCATCCCCTCCTGCATGTCACAAGCTCTGCCATGACCTCCAATAAGCAGAAACGAGCCTCGTCTTAAGAGAGCATCAATGGCAACAACACCAGCTGCAACCTTCCAAGGCTTCTACCGATCACCACACAACACCATTTCCGATGCCACCACCACAAGAAGAATCACCTCGGCCTCCTCTACCCTTCGATACCGGCCGTTGACCCTCTCGTTAAAATCGATCATGTTATTGTTTACGTGAACAGTAACATGGCCGAATAATTCAAAATGAAAATGAAAGAAAAAATAGACCGTTTTACCTTACCGTTTTGTTGCTATTGGAATTCTTGGGCTGGGCTGGGCTACTCTCGGCCCAGTCCAAGTCCAGCAGAGTTGGCACTTTTTGGGCCAATTGGGCTGGGCCGGCCCATTTAGTTTGAGATAGGCCCAGTCTGATTTTTTAAAAATATAAAAAAAATCATATTTTCAAAAAAAAATAAAATTTATATAGATAGAGATTACCTAGTTAATGCGTCTCGGCGTTTCTGGAATAAGTCAGCAACTTTGCTCCTGATGCATACCAGTTTTTGGCCAAATTTCATCATTTAGGCTCCGAAATTATCGTTTTTGCCATTTTAGGATTATTTTGTTTTAGTCATAACTCTTGATTCTCAAGTCTGAATCGACTTCTGTCAATTCCAGCTTGCTTAGGATTTATAATATTTTTAATTTCTGCATTTATCTCAAATTTATCATTTTTGATAATTTTATTAATTAGCGTCGTTTCCTTATCCAACATCGGTTAGGGCTAGGGTTTCTGCTTTAAATATTATTATAAGCCCTGGTCCGAATGATCATTGAATTACTGAATAAAGTTTTGAACTTCTCTGATAATTCCTCTCATCTTAGATTTCTTTACGGAATATCGACATTGGTCGTATTTCTTGTGTTTTTCTGCTGCGTCATATCATATGAATATAGTTCGTGATAGAATTGCAAGTAATTTGATAGGAGAATAAAAACGAGTGTGTAATTTACTTGAATTATTAATTACAGTTTACTATGATGATAATTAAATCTACAATATTAAAAAATATATGTGTGTGTCTTTTAAAAAATAATTTCACAAGTTATCAGCAATATGAAAAGTATGGTAACCAAACACTCGAAACTGCTTTTCATTAAACCTCAAACTCAACCACAGTTTTAACCAAACACTTCAATTTCAATTTTGAAACGCAGGTAAAAGCGTTTTTCATGAAACTGTTTTTTCTCAATCTCAACCGCAACAGCAACAACAACAGCTGTGCCAAACAAGCTCTAATTATACAAAAGGGCATGCATGCATGCATGCATGTGTGTGTGTGTGTGTGTCTCTCTCTCTCTCTCTCTATATATATATATATATATATATATATTAAAATAAAAGGAGTGAAAAATAAATTAAAAAATAATTGAGAAGACAAAAAAAAAGTTTGACTTAAGAGTTAACTTGAAAGGTTAAATAACTTTTAACAAAAATAAATAAATAAAATAAAAAGAATATTGATCAAGTTGAAAAATAAATATATTGTAAAACGTGATTGAACAGTAAAATTGAAGGTCAATAAAACTTTAACAGCAAAACAAAAAATCAAAGAAATGTGAAACGAGTTGGAAAAAATAATACATGAAAAATATAATGGAATAAATAAAATAAAAATAAATAAAACTTTGATGAGAGGGTAAAGGGAAAAAAGTGGAAGCTAGACTAATCAAGGACTGATATTGAAACAATAAAAAATAAAGAGGACGAGTGTATAGTTTTTTGAGAGAGAAAAAAGATCATCAACAATAAACTAGTTGTCCTCCACAAGTTCGAAGGGCACAGGAGTTAAAGTAAACGACAACGCTTCTAACTACACAGTAGAATATGGCATCAACAATAACGATGGCATTGCTCGTAGGACATGGTTGTGTCTATTTTAGTCACTATTCTGTATTGATTGAAATTATTTTTTAAAGTGGTTTTTAAATAAAGATACAGAAAGATATTTTTTAAAAAAATTATTTTTGATATCATTATATTAAAATGATATAAAAACATCAAAAATATTTAATTTAAAATAACTTGTTACTAGAGCATGGAAATATTTTTATATTAGTGTAAGATATAATTTCCCTGGAGCCCACCAACAAATAAAAAAAATAAATATAGAAATTCGAAAATGCCCCGTCCAAGAAAGCTTTTAAATTGTTGGCTACACAGGGCATTTGAGTTTTTTTTGCTGTTCATCACAAAAGAGATTGACCGGGTAAAAGAGCTCTTATTTTGCTTTGTGTTTAAAGGTTATTTTAGTATTTTTAATGTTTAAAAAAGGAAAAGACTTTTATGCCCTCCATTAGACTGTATTTTTATAAAAAAAAACCAAAATATTTCTTTGTTATTTTATAGAGACGGGAAAAATAAATAAAAGACTGTTTTTTTTTTTCTTTTCTAAACACGCTGTTTTTTTTCCTAATAAATACGGCGTATGCTTTTTAGTTTGTTAACTCGAGAAAAAAGAAAACTTAAAAAAAAAAAAAAAGGAAAAAAAGAGAAAGAAACATTGAGAGACATGTAGAGGTCGAGAAAACGCTTGTCACGGGTTAAAAGGTTACCACGTGGGTTAACCCGGGATTGCCCATCCAATACGGAGCTGGGCTTTTGGACTGCGTTAAGCCCGAAATGAATTGTATAACCGTGCTTTTGTTTGGACCGACGGAAATATTAGGTAACGATTGGAAGCGTGTTTAAAATTATTTTTGAAATTTTATTTTTGTTTAGAAATGTTCAAAATAATATTATTTTATTTTTAAAAAATTATTTTTGATATGAAAATAATACTAAAATTTTACAATTTAAAATAAAAATATATATTTTTTAATTTTTTTCAAAAATATTTTAAAAACTGAATGTGATACACTGCATTTCCCGTGTCTTTCCCAGCCATATGCCCATCACCTGCAAGACCACCTTCAGCAATAAAGTCCAGTTCTTACATCCACTGGACCATTACACATGCCCATCACCTGGACCTTTCCTGAATAATATCCACGAACTAATCTGTAAAATCTTTAGCAAACAATCAAACACCAAATTATAATTGCAACTCATCACCCGACTTTCTCACCCTTTCTTCAATCAAAATAATTATTTACAAGGAACCGAATTTTATAGAGAGGCCGAGTGTTTTCAGAGAGCTTGAGCTCTCAATATCCTATCCATGCCCTCCACGTACATGCTTTCAGAATCATTCCATCTTCCAGGGTTATACCAAACAGATTTCTCAGCAGAAAAGAGAACCAGGCTCCAAAAAATTGTGGGGCGAATTTGTCAGCTACAAAATAATGGGAAAATAGGAGCGTGGTTGAGCTACTGGGGAGTGCCAGCATCACCTTCTGGAACAATGAGACAGTGAGTGGCTTGCGATGACAGACAGCGAGACCACCTTTGTCTTGCAGGTACAACTAGCGGAGATGGGGTCTTCTATACAATGGGCCCCGCATCGAGTAGAGTTCAAGTGGCCACGTGGGCTGAGGGCAACGGCATATTCTCCGTCTCCTCTCCCCGTACGGCATGTTCGTTCCACATGTATATCCGATAATTATATCTACTCATTGCTCATTTTATGGTATACAGTGTTCCAACAAAATATTTTTTATTTTAAATTGAATTTTATTATTATTTTAAAATCATTTTCATTCACTGATGTTAAAATAATATTTAAAAAAAATATCATTGAGCGAGAAATTAAATGTAACATTGCTGGGGCAAAGGTGTATGGATAAGATGATTTTCGATTTTGGGTGGAATAAATGAGATGTGGAGTGACCTGGCGTAGTCTGGCTCGACTTGGATAGAGATGTGTTTGGCTTTACTTAAGCTAAGCTGCCTTGCATGGAGTTGTCAAGTCTTTTCATGGATTAATTACAAGTCTTTTGGTTGATATGACTTGACGAGCCTCAAATAAACCAGTGCCCATTTCAAGGCCGGTGAGCAGACCGTGACGTTAAAGATGGATCTTCGAGGAATTACGAGCAACTATAAAACAACGTTAATGCTGGGATTCCCAGAAAGAAGTTACGAGCTTAGAAAATCCTTCATCAAGGCGATGTTTACCGTACAGTTACGATTTTTAAAATTATTTTTTGATAATAATATATTAAAATTATTTTAAAATAAAAAAATATATTTTTAAATTCCTTAGGAGAAGATTAAAAATTGTAACAAGTTTTTGTATCAATGATAGGAGGGAAGCTTATTCGATAGAAAAAACTATCTTTCCCCACCAAAGGTGGATGTCAGGATTTCCTCCATCTAGTTTAGAGACACAGTTTGATGGATTTTTATTTCCTGCTGCTTCCTTCGAATTCGAGTTGTAGGGGATATTTGAGAATGTAGTTGTTTTTATTTTTAAAAGTATTTTTTTTTAGAATTATATTAAAATAATATATATATTTTTTAAAATATTTTTGACATCAGCACATTAAAATAATCTAAAAACACTAAAAAAATTTCATTTGAAATACAAAAAAAAAAACAAATTTTAGTAATAAACAGGTTGCATCGCATTGCCAAACAGGCACGTAATCTGAACTCCTCACCGGAGACATTGATATTCTTATTTTTTATTAAAAAATAAAAAATAAATATTTGATGAAAGATACCTAAAATGATTGTTTTTGGTCATAATAAGATGAAACTAACTCAAGGTTTTGCAAACAAAATTGTTTTTACAGAGATTACAAGAGTGAAAGGAAAAATAAAAGCAAGAATGACTATAATTATAAGGAAAAATAACTTTTCAGTCTAATTATTGGATAATTGACCTTCCATGTCATCTTAGTTATTCAAAAATCTACTCAATTACTATATTGAAATATATATATATATATATCCGTTATGTTTCCTAAAGGACACATGTTTTGATGAAGATGACCGTCTAACCATCTTTTTTAATGAGATTAATTCGGTTGGCTATAAAGAATTCTAATAATTCTATATGAGACAAACAAATCTCATAAAAAATGTAAAAAAATCTTTCATTAAAATTAAAAACATGATAAATCTGGGTATTTACAGGTGCATAAAAATATCATAAGGACATATAATATTTTCATAAGATATTAATATTATAAAAGAGATACTTATCATTTATTAATATTGTGCAAGCGACATTTATCGTCTATTAATGCTATTAGAAAGATATCACATTCCAATCTCTATACTCAATCAATATGATAAAATTTATAGGCTATATATGTGTATATATATTCTCTGCACCACTCAAGTAAAAGCTTCATTTTTTTTATTCTCTTAGATATTCAGAATTTAATTTTAAATGCATTTGTCATACACGACTATGAATAAATACCCGTATTTAAAATTAAAAGCTCATTCTCTGTTTTTCTTTTATTGCAATTCCTCATTAAAAGTCAGTTTTATTATCAACAATGAATATATTCTATCATCATAGACAACATGAGCAGGCCCAATCAAACCGGCTCACGAAGCTTTAGAGTTTTAGGTAAACTTGCAAAGGTCAATCATCATCACGATCATCATCACACTAGTTAAAGTAATCAGCATATAATCACGTCTACCTTTAAAAGTGGATCCGAAAGGTGCGGTCTGGATTTAAATATCCCTTTCCTCCGTGGACTGGGATCTAATTATTGAAAGGTTTTTTTTTTTTTAGATTCAAAGTCTTGTTTAATATTTACCAATAAATGGGTTTTATTTTCCTAACGACCAGACAGATAAACATGATTGATCTAGCAGAGAAGTGCCGTCTTCTTAATTTGTAGATTCAATTATATTCACACCGACTGTGACCTGTTTTTCTTGAAACCCTCTTGCCGACAGCACCGCAAAACTTATATCCAGCTGCCATTTCATTTTCTATCCTTCATTATAGAAGTCATCGCGGAACACACACACATGTGTGTGTGTTGCAGGATCATTAACTCATTACATATCTAATTAAGATAGAACACAAGCAGCAATCTTGAACATGCGAGCGAGGTTTATTTACAGGATGGAGTTGAAATTTCAAAGCTTTAAATGTATGATAAACGAGTTGGGGATACACAACAAGAGTAGTTAAGCCCGCGGAATCATGAGATGGATTCCCACAACAGCAAGTTTCTAGCTTTAGAAGTAAATGGTTGAACAATCGCGGGGCTTTCTTTTTTATTTGTTTTTTTTTTAAATGGTAGTGAATGATTGTGACAGGGGATCTTCTTCTTCTTGTTTTGGGCAAGTTTTAGGCGTCTTTCGCATGCACATCAGGAGCCAACAGGTCTTTTTTTATTCGTTGTATTGTCCTGGTAAATATATTATTCTCTATGCTCGCTACTTGCTGCTGGTATGCGAAGAAAGCAACCTGCCATGTGGTTACAGGGAGGAAACAACAAGCTGAGACAGCATGGATATATCAGCTACAGCCTCTTCTTCTTCTTCTTTTTATCATTTTAATTGCAATATATATGAACTAGAATTTGATGTAATATGATTTATGAACAGCCATTGGGAAGAGTTGTGGACAATACCTGGAGATGTGAGTTATGACCTCAGGCCTCGCTTTTTTAAGTCTCAAGCTCCTTGCATGTGAACCGACCATAACGTGGTTACAGATCCTGCCCAGAGTTATTATTTACAAGACCAGAGATAAGTGCTTTGATATATAGTTGAAACTGGAATTAAGTAATTTAAGACCTGTTTGGTAGTTGTTGTGTTATGTCATGTTTTGATTATTATATATGATGCTACATTTTAAGGCCTTGTTTGGGGCAGAAATCAGTGGACATTTGGAGCTTTTTTTTGCTCAAGTCATTGTAAACACTACTAATACTATTAAATATTTGCTAATAAAATTTGCGTGTGGAGTCCACCTACCCCCCCCCCCCCCCCTCATTTGAAAAAAAAAGGAAAATATATATTTTTTTCCAAATCCATTGCATATTAGGAGAATTAAAAAACTAAATTTTCATTTATAGTAGTAGCCTTTGGTCCAAAAATCTCAGGTTCTTTTCATCTTGTAGATAGTCGCTAGCACCTACATTGTCAACGAAGTCAATTCCAGTCGGGTAACACGTCCAAATAAAAGGGAAGTATTTGGTGTGGGGCTGGGTTTCATGTACCGGCCACGTTAAACTAATGGCTTCAAAGTTTCGTCTTGTTCATGTGATGGGGTGATTTCTATTAATTTTTCTTTCCAAAATTTAATGTTAGGGTTGCTCGGAAATTAGAATTTCGTTTTCAATTAATGTGATATGATAATAAAAAATTTAAAATTTATTGTACAAATCTTAAATTCCAGTTATAACTTGCTCATAATATAATAACATGAGATATCTGATATTTTACTTGTTTAATTTAGATTCATAAAAAATACTTAAAAATACAGGGTATTTTCTAAAAAAAAAGAATACTCCGGTGAGAAAACTGAGAATCAAATTTGTGGGGATACTTTCATTTAAGGATTTGGTTGATGAAGTGACGTAGAACAGTAACTACGGGTAGAGAAATGGTGGCCAGGTTTTATTTTTTTAATTGACGATGGAGAGAAAGTTGGGTCTACGTTAATTAATGAGTTAATTTATGCTTATTATAGATTTTAGTGGTTGATCAAAAGACATAGTTGAGATAATAAAACAAAAACACATTAGCGATTAAAAATCAAAAGAAGAAGAGAAATGAAGACTTCTTCGGTCCTGTTTGGCATTGCGATCTAATCTGTTTTTTGCTATTTATCGATGTTTTTTTTTTTTTTAATTTTTAAAACCGACGGTTTAGTGTTTTTAGATCATTTTGATGTGCTGATGTCAAAAATGATTTTTAAAAACTAAAAAAAAACATCATTTTGATGCATTTCGGCACGAAAAGCACTTTGAAAAGCAACAACAACCACACTCCCAAACACCCCCTTCCGTGACTGTGTTTGATAGCGTTACCGTGATTATTTTTTAAAATATTTTTTTATTTAAAAATATATTAAAATAATAAATTTTATTTTTTAAAAAATTATTTTTGATATTAGAATTAATTTAAAAACACCTAAAAATTTTAATTTAAAATAAAAAATAATTTTTTTTCAAAAATATTTTTAAAATATTGTGTCACACTGATAGAAATTTCATGTTTTGTTTTATTATGTGATTTTGTAACGTAATAAATGGTAATTTTGTAAAAATATTTTTTAATTTAAAACTAATACTTGCTGATTTTTTTTTAGTATTAACCTCTCATTAAGATTATAAATAAAAATATCAATTTAAAAAACAAATTGCTTGCAAAAATAAACACATAGTTCTTCTAACATATTCATATTTTGTAGCTTGGTTTGGAGGCATCCAAACTCTAGCCCCATTAACAATACAATAAAAATCTTTCTAGGAGTGTGTACATGTATAAACAACATGGTATCATTAATTTATAAATGTATTTATTTTTTTATAGCAAAACAAATTTACATTAAGACAGTAATTTTCGTCAGCATTGCTTTTTGGTCAGTGATTAATGGGCATGGATTAAATGATAATGGAGAAGTTCATCTTCCACCTCTTAGACGTGATAAAAGGTTAATTATTCATTGAGTTTTTCCACCTCTTAAAGTTAGGGTTTGTAAGTAATGTGAATTCAATATTCAATTAGATTATCATGTAGGATCTAATTAATTTAATTTCCAAGGAATCATTTTCCCAGGAGGGTACAAATACAATGGCAAAGACTACAAGTTCAACAACATATTAGTAAAAGAGCTAAAACAGCTCGGTTTTCCACTGAAAATATCAAATCTTGACCACTCCATTCTAACATATAATAATAATAATAATATGTTGAGCGACATCCATATAAAATATTCTGACATTCATAGAAGAAGAAAATGTTGGGATATTAAATTGCCAAATAATATAATTATTTATTTGTCTCCAAGAATTCTTGTACGTGTCTCTCCATAATTCAAGAGAATAAATAACCATGATTTATATATAAAGATGTAATATTAACATTATGAATCAATCATGAAAGTATTTTTCATTAACCATATTTTTTTATATAGTATTAGAGTCTTCACAATGCAACTTAAAGATATCGTAAATAATAATAAAGAAAAAGTCAACCAAATCAAATATGACTTTAAAGGGAAAAATCTCATTCACCCACTCTACCTATATCATTTAACCAGCCTAATACAGTTCTTGTACCGCAATTTTTAATGAAACACAACTATAATAACTTAGTTGAGAAGCCAACTATAATCAAACTAAAAGAATTGTAGCGATTCATGGCTGCAATAACTTAGTCAAAACATGACTATTAAGATAAATATCAAAGTAAATTTTAGAAAGTGTTGTTAATTATAAATATGTTACGCAAATATAACTTGACTTATAATAAAGATTTTCTCACATGAATATAATTCAACTCTTCCATATAAACTATGAAATTCATGATTATATGTAAGACAACGTGATTATGAGATTTTCTTTTACTAAACTAAAAGATCTTTGAGATGAATAATGTGTTCTTTGTTCTAACACTTCCTTGTAGTATTTGGATAGTAAAAGAAACTAGCTCTTGTTTAGAGACATTGAAAATAATAAAGTTTCTTCTAGGTATGAACAACTTGTATATGCTATAATTCATAGCAACACCTTACTTGTACACCCACTCGCGAAAGCAAACAAGATAAATTCATTTATTTTTTTATCATGAAAAACAATGAGAGGTTTCAAATGGAGAGGTCTTGACACAACTAGAAATATTGGTCTTTGTTATAAAAAATATAAGGCAAAAATCCCACCTAAAAGATAATATTATCAGGTGTGGGAAATATCATGAAATAAATCATAAAACTAAGAATATTTGTACACGTATAAAATCATTTTTTTATGATCAGAAAGGACACATATGAGACTTTCCATAAGAGAAAAGTTATTGCCAAACAAAACATTGTTTAGAAAAAAATTGAATTACATTTTACATGCATGACAAGAAATAAAGTCCATCCAACTTTTTTTTTTTTGAGGATCAATGCAAACAAATCTTGAATATATTAAAGTATAAATAAAGTCTTTATAGACAACCAGGTCAATAATATTCATTATCATAAAAACTCTTGGGTATAACCTTTTCCTTTAGTTAATATGACAAGACAAGCATATAGATCTTGGATAATATGCTCTGTGTACCAGAGTTTTTTTAGTTAAACCTGATTTCCATTAGTAAGTTAGCTTTTGATTCCTTTTATATCAAAATTTTTATTTTATAATTTTGTGTCATATAAGACCTATTATCAAAGAAGAAGATTGAGATGAAAATTAAAAATATTGTAATTGTTAATTGATTATCTGTTTTCTATTTCTTTATATATGCATGCATAATCATGGATAATAAATAAATATGATTAGTGTACAAAAATGTAATCTTAGCATTATGACTAAATCAATAGAATGTTCCTCATTAACTATGTTTCCTCATTAGAATCATTAGTATTTTGAATTGAATTTAAAATTAAATTAAATATTTAAAAATAGTACAAAAGTAAATAAAAGTTAATATAGCTCTTTAATAAAGAGAAATAAAATCACATTAAAAACTGAAGCCATCAAATGCCCGCTTCAAGCTCTAATAAACTATCATGTTTGGCTTTCAAAAAACATTTGTTGTTTAATGCGAGAAATATATTTTTATATGGAGGGTGTTTGAAATTGTTGTGGTGATTGTTTTTATAATGTTTTTGTTTAAAAATAAATAAAAAAATATTTTTTAAATATTAATATAATTTAAAAACATAAAAAATAATTTTTTAGATAATGTAATTTCAAACGCGTTTTCAAATGTGCTTTAGATATTCAGAACCATTTTTATTTTATTTTAAAAACAAGGCTTACAAGAATAATTAGAAATAAAATTCTCCGGTTATTGTATAACATAAACGGTCCAATGGCAAGCAAGATCCAGCATTTAAAAAATTGATATTTTAAGAAACCTTAAAAAAACACCAAAGCAGGGGGACAAATCCCTGTAGTGCCTGTTTAGTAATGCGGTCAAACCGGTGTTTGGTTGTAGTTGTTATTTTTTTTTTAATTTTAAATGGATATATTTTGGTGTTTTTAGATCATTTTGATATTATATCAAAAATAAATTTTTTAAAATAAAAAAAATATTATTTTAATATATTTCAGCACAAAAAATATCTTTAAAAACAATTATAATCACACTCCCAAACACCCCCTATAATATTCCGATAATATCATCACTGATTCATCACCACCACCACATGCCAAGATTTTAAGTATCACCAATATTTATTCACATTTTACACGCCTCACAAGGAGGCCGAAGAACCACCGATTCTTCACACAGCAGCCCTCCATGATTTCGACACGTGTCAGGAAACGTGTCCATCAAATCATACAGACACATGCACCTAACCCGTCTTCCTCAATTCCCACTCCACCTGCCAGAAGAAATAACCCCATGCCATCTCTACCCCTAAACAACCCAGCATAATTACACCCCACTCCGTATCTACATCGCAGTCCGTATAATGCAAACGGCATGGTGTTTGGGATTAAGTTTGCACCCGAGATTTTAATTTTTTTGAGAATTAACATGTTTGGTTAGGATAAAAATATAAAAAAAAACAGGTGGTTTCAACTTATAAAATAAACTAAAATATAGATTCATGGAAAACAATAAATTATTGTTTTTCATGTGGTGAGGTTAGGGTTTCTTGGGTATATATAAGTGTGTGTATACATATGTAATTTAAAAAATAATTATAATAAATAAATATATTAGAAAGAGATCAAGATATAATTTTTTTTTGCAATTTTAATTTTATTTCAGATGATATTTTACTATATGTTGTCCAGGGATCGCAGAGGTCTTCATGTATGGATTTATAATTCGTGATGAAATTATAAGTAATTTGATGAAAGAATAAAAATAAATGTCTTATTTACTTGAATTATTAATTATATTTTATTATTATAATAATTATATATCTATATATGTGGGGGGGGGGGTTGGGGGTATGGGTGTGCGTATATTCTTTAAAATAATTTAACAAGTTGATAGCAATACGAAAAATACGATAATTAAACATATGAAACTACTTATTTTTTTTGAACCATAATAAGTTTTAACCAAACACTTCACTGTTTATTTTGAACCATAATAAAATTATTTTTTTTAATCTCAGTCATAATGGCAATCACAATACCAAATATACCCTAAATATCTTAAATATCAGGTCATCAATTAAAGTACTAATAATTAAAAAAATAATGTAATATAGGATAGGTAGGGAGCAAGGCGTAAAAGCCCAAAATACCCCCACTCCATCCCCTTGATACATGCCATAAAAACCTCCTCTCTCCCTTGTCCATTTTTCTCACAGCCTCCATTTCTTTATATTTTTCTCTTCCCATCTTCGTGTCGGTGACAGATCTTGCATTTCTCCACACACAAAAACCCTCACAGACACACTACAATTTAATTTCTTTTTACAAAATCCGAAATACGGATCTACACGCAACGACGAAAGCAGTTTCGTTTTGTTAACTCAACTGATTAATAATAATAATAATAATAACAATAACAATAATGTTATTGTTATTATTATTATTATGTGTTGGGGTTAGTTAGAGGAGAGATTGATGGAATGAGAAATGCAAGAAGAGGTATTCTCATCGTTGTTGTCACTAAATTGTCAAAAAGAGGCGGTGTCTGTTGATTTATGATAGTGATTGTTATTATATTGGAGGGAGGAAATTTGGAGCTTGGAATTGGTGGAGGAAGAAAATTGGAGGAGTGCATGAAGGGGTTGGTCTTGAATGTATGTTCGGTTAAGGATTCGAGGAGGAGAATAAGGTGGGATTCTGGTCTTGTAATAAGGAGCAGAGGTAGATGGGGCAAATGCGGTTGATCAGCTTTGATTGATCAGGATTTGTAACCTGTTTTATATATAAATCAAACAAGTTTCAGATTTTAGAGGTCGGAAATATTTTTTTAGTCGAAGTTTTGGAGTTGGAGAACAAAAAATATGCAGCAGCAAGATTATAGAAAAAAGGTGAAATTAAGATTGCTTAATATATTTTGGATGGTAATTTTAACTATTTGATTCAGAACTGACTGTTTTCTGTGCTGTGTGGTTTTTATTTTCATGTTCAAAGAGGTTTTTTTTTTTTTTTAAGATATGGATGAATAAGGAAAGGAAAACATCATTCTTGAATTATATGAAGAAATTTATGAATAATTAAGAGGTGGGTTTTTTTTAGAAGATTCAATTAGTCAGTTTGGTAGCTAAACCATGCACCAATTTGTTTGATTATCTACAAAAAAAAAAAAAAAATCAACACAAAAAATGAATGAATTGTGTTGGAGTTGTTATGGATAACGGTATCATTAAATGTAAAATTCTCTAGAGATTTTTTTTTGTGGGTGTGTGAATGCTATCCACTAACTTAAATGCTTATACTCATGTGATTTCATTAGATTCCATTTTTATGTATACTTATTCTATGTATCTTTCTTCAAGTAGATTTGATTCTCTCTTTTTTAGTATATTTTTCATCAACAGATAGCTTTTTTCTCTTCCTATTAAGCTTTTTGGATATTTCTGCCCCTCTTCATCTTCTGTTTAAATGTTTTCGACTTGGATTTACTTCTATTCTGATTTTGTACAAGTGGAAATTCATGAATTGTCTATTTCGAGGGCGCACATATAATATTTCAGAGATTTTGATGCCGCTAGATTGATGTTGTTTTTCTTGAGATAGCTGTTCTAATTGATTCTGGATTAGAAGTTGGTTTAGTAATTACATCCATTGCATTTCATCTGATTATTTTGGAAGCTATATAACTTCAGTGTAATGTATTTATATTTTCAAGTTATTTGCATTATATTCCATTTCTCCTCCTTCTTTCCATGCTTTTGATGAATTCCAATTTTGTAGCCCACTGTTATAATCCTTTCAAAAGAATAAAACAAGGGTTTTGATCTCATGAAACCACTGGAAAATAAAGTGAAAATTGTGGTGTGAGGGACAAACACAATCTTCATAAAAAATCATTTTTGATTGGATTGTTCTTTGTTTATTTGAATTCATTTGGCATTTGAATAAGAAACTTCCACGTTCATAATCAATACAATGTGGGTACCATTTAATTCCATTTTATTTAAGTAATAATATGTCTGATTTATTCATCTGAAGTGCTACATGCTGGAATATATTTGCATATGATTCGGACATGTACACAGTTCTATTCGATCTAAGACTCACTGGCATTGATTTTTGCGCTGTTGAATATAGTAAAAGAAGATATCAAACAATCGATTGATTTTTCACAAATCATTAGTGTCTTAAAGTTAGCTGAAATGCATAGAAATATTTATTGATCGTGTGTAATGTGTTATTATTCTCAACTGACTTGGGTTCCAATGTCACAGAATTCAACTGAAATGGACTTCTTCTCAGAATATGGTGATGCCACTAGGTACAAAATTCAGGAAGTTATCGGGAAAGGCAGTTATGGTGTTGTTTGCTCTGCAATTGACACTCACACTGGTGAGAAAGTGGCAATAAAGAAAATACATGATATTTTTGAACACATTTCCGATGCTGCTCGTATATTGCGTGAGATAAAGCTGCTTAGGCTCCTAAGACATCCTGATATTGTGGAAATTAAGCACATCATGCTACCACCTTCAAGAAGGGATTTTAAGGATATCTATGTTGTTTTCGAGCTCATGGAGTCAGATCTTCATCAAGTCATCAAAGCCAATGATGACTTGACACGAGAGCACTATCAATTTTTTCTTTATCAGCTACTTCGTGCGTTAAAGTATATTCACACAGGTACTATACTGTTTATTGCTTTCATTGGACCTTTACTTAATTCCAGAAATAAATTGGCAATTTGCGTTAGCCAACCTTTCCTACTGTATTGGTATGCTTTGGTGATTGTTTCCTGGTAATATAATTGCTCTGTCCACATATACCACTTTCTTTGTTATTATTCTTATTTCCATTTGTTGAGAATGTGACATGTATCTAATTCTTATCTACTTGGCTCCAGCAAATGTTTATCATCGAGATTTAAAGCCGAAGAATATATTGGCGAATGCGAACTGCAAGCTTAAAATCTGTGATTTTGGGTTAGCAAGAGTTGCTTTCAATGATACACCCTCAACAATATTCTGGACGGTACTCTTCTAAGATATTTCCATCATGTGCTTTCCAACAGGAATTGGAGCCTTTACTTTGAATTTTTCTTGTACATTTACAGGATTATGTTGCTACAAGGTGGTATAGAGCTCCTGAACTCTGTGGGTCCTTTTTCTCTAAGGTATGACCACATGATTTTCAACTCATAGGCTTGAATTTTTTAAAGTTAAAAGTGTTAGTTGGCGCTCTCTGGTTTGCAGATAGAAAATGATTTTTCAGAACTATCTTTTGTTAGTGCTGAAAATTGATCCCTGAATTTGAGTATCGAGGCTTTAGATGTGATACTACTATTGTTCGGAAAAGGAAGCAATGGTAGCTGTGGGTATCTCTTAATTTTCCAGTTGTTAAATTGTGCAGTGGAATATCTCTATACTTCATCATGCATTGATGGCTGTTTTGAGTTGCTAAATTCATAATTCCAGGGGTGAGATCCAGAGAGGATTGTCAGTAAACAATTTATTATAAATAGAGTAATTGTTCTGTAGAAAAAAACATAAAGTCTTAATTTTCTTCTTTCAAAATAACTCTGTTAACAGTTTTTTTCCTTTCTTGATGGCATTGGTTGCAGTATACACCAGCAATTGATATATGGAGTATAGGCTGCATTTTTGCTGAAGTGCTAACAGGGAAACCACTTTTTCCTGGCAAAAATGTTGTTCACCAGTTGGACTTGATGACTGATCTACTTGGTACGCCCTCATTAGATACAATCTCTCGGGTGAGTGCAAAGTTGTGATATATTGTGTTTTTCTCTTGACATGCACTTGCTCAACCTACATTAAATCATCCCTCACAATTGTAATCCTGCTATAAATAAAAAAGAAAGAAAGAAGAGATGCATGTTTGCACACTCAAAACCACAAAATGAACATAACTTGTATTTCATTGTATCAACTCTTTTTTATCTTTTATTATGAACCCAGGTACGAAATGATAAGGCAAGGAGATACCTAACTAGCATGAGGAAAAAGCCACCTGTTCCCTTTGCACAGAAATTTCCAAATGCAGATCCTTTAGCACTATGTTTATTGGAAAGGCTGCTTGCTTTTGACCCCAAAGACCGGCCAACTGCTGAAGAGGTGTCTTCCTCTATAAAATTATAAGCTTTTATGCCATTTCTCACCCTTGTTGTTTGTCTTTTCTGCATCACAATCATATCATTGCATTCTTTTCTCTCTTGATCTTTCAATATGGCTATAATCTATAAAATTCTTTTGACCTACTTATATTTATTAGGCGTTGGGAGACCCTTACTTTAAGGGACTTTCAAAAGTTGAGAGGGAGCCATCCTGCCAACCAATATCAAAGATGGAGTTTGAGTTTGAGAGGCGAAGAGTTACAAAGGAGGACATACGAGAGCTAATTTTTCGGGAGATACTGGAATACCATCCTCAGCTGCTCAAGGACTATGTAAATGGAACTGAGAGGACTAACTTTCTCTATCCAAGGTTCAAGCTTTTGGGACTTTTTATTTTATGTTTTATTTTTGGCTTTCAAAGATATGTGACAATTTTTCTGCTTCCACTTTCCTCTGATTCTTGGTGGTGTGGACAGTGCGGTTGATCAATTCAGAAAGCAGTTTGCACATCTTGAGGAAAATGGTGGTAAAAGTGCGCCTGTAATTCCACTTGAAAGGAAGCATGTGTCTCTTCCCAGGTAAAATATATCCAGGCATCTTCCGAGTCTTCTTGTTTTTTTGGCTGTGATCTTCTTGTATTTGTTGCCTGCTTTTTGCAGGTCATGGTTTGTATCATAAGTAGGGATCAGAGGGAGGTAGTGATGATGTTAGCAGTTACTTTTTGAATTATCATGAGATTTTGCGTTCTTTCAGTTTCTTCCAAACTTCAAAGTTTTCACCAATTGTTGATAGCAGAAAGTCAGTGATGACCTTAGTGAAGACTGTTGTAATGATCACCAAATTTTTTCTTTCAATTTCATCCTAACTCTTAAGTCTTCCAACAAGAAGATGGCATGCTGTTGTAGTAGTCGGGGCACAAGATGTTCATTATGACATGTAGTGGCAGTTTTGGCCGTATTGAAATTAGTTTGATGTTGCACTGAATTGTTAGCTATTGTGCTGCATTCATGTTGAGGAAGGAATCGAAAGCAATTGTTGGCAGGATGAATAGATTGATGTGTGTGATCTTTGGAGTATAATTATTTGTCCTGATATGTGTCTTGTTTAGATGGTTTGAAGGATCCCTTTTGTCAAATAACTTCTACAGGATAAGATGTTTGGTTTTGATTCTGTACTGTCTCTCAGAGATTCATGAGGGAATTTACTTCCTGGATTCCAGCAAGACCGCGAAGTCTTATAGATTTGAATGTTCTTTCTTCATCTTCTTTTCTTTTCCAGCATTTCTCGTTCTCGTATCATTACTTATTCCCCTGTCATAAAAGTACTTTACTTGTTGTCAGGTGAATTTTTCTCTGATCTTTGAAAGATATGTGCAGGTCTACAGTTGTACATTCAAGCTCAGTCCCTTCCAAAGAACAACCGAACCTTGCTTCCTTCAAGGACAGGCACTCGCCAGAGGAAGTGTACAACAAAAACCCCAGAGACTCTGAAGGAATTCCCGTTAATATATCAAGGACCTTGCAGGCACAGCAGAGAATTCCACTGGGTACTACATTCGTGTTGCCAACAATTTTTCAACTAAAAGGATTTCGTTTTACACTTACAGTGTAATAATTCATTGAATTTGCCTCTGTAGCTAAACCTGGAAAGGTTGCGGGGTCAGTTGTGCCATACGAGAATGGAAGCATCACGAAAGATTCCTATGACCCAAGAACATACATCAGAAATACAGCCCTTCCTCCGCAGTCTGTCCCTTCTTCATATTGTCACCGCAAATCTAGCACAGGAAAGCTAGAACGATCTACCATGGAAGCTGAACGAGACCTGTCCTCGCAAAAACAAGTTCAGCAATGTGGCATGGCTGCCAAATATGCTCCAGATGTCGCTATCAACATCGACTCCAGCCCATTTTTTATGACAAGGGTGGGAGTGAACAAGGTAGAACACGTGGATGACCGGGTGATGATTGACCCAAGCTTGCTGCATACCAAGGCACAGTATGGTGGCATTAGTTCTGCTACGACCGCATCTAGAGATGGTCACAGAAAGGTCGGAACTGTTCAGTATGGTATGACAAGGATGTACTAGAAAAAGGACCGAGAGACCCACTTGTCCCGAGTCTAAAATTGGAAAAACCCATTTAGAGCAAGTTTCGTTCCAGGAAATTTGCTGTCAGAGTGCATGAGGTTTATCTTGTGGATTGTGTAAAAACACAAAGGGGCAGGATGCTTCTTCAAAGAGCGGAACTTTGTCATGTCCTCAGAGGACATAGGTTTTGAGCGTGAGAATGTCTATCCACAGAAACTCTTTTTCTTTTAAAAAACCATCATATAGTAGTAGATTTAAACACGCGTGGCTCTCATTAAACTACAAACTCCAGCGCACGTGCAAGTACGAATCGGTATTAGTGCTTTGGCTGTGAGCTTCAAAATAGTCAGTGCGTGTTGTCTTGAGATTACTCCTCTCCTTGCCTAGATTTTATACTTATTTGCTGAGGCTAACAAACCAGATGGTCGGTCTATGGATTTCACATGGTAAAGTGTTTACCGAAGGTGATGTTACTCTCATCCCACTCTTTCTTCATCCTCTTTTCTATATTCTGATGGAGTGACAAATTTAGCCTGATTCCACAGTTTTTTATAGAAATTTAAATATTTTTCCGATTTTTTTTTTAATATGTAAACCAGTGAAAATAACTCTGAATTAATAGTTTTCTTTTGTTAGCCCCCCCTTGAATGTTATTTCTGTGCTGAACTTTTAATCTAGTTCTTTGGTGATATCATTACTTTCATTATTATTATTGTTATGGTATCATTATCAATATATATAATAATTTATGGAGAAAACCAATTCTCATTAACGTCATCTTCATAAATGGAATAATAAAAATCCCAATTATATTTATTTCCATTAAAAAGTTTTCTTCCCTCGTGTTTATGAAATGGGTTATAAAAAATTATAATGGATTTGTTACCACTCTTTCAAGCAAGATCCTTTAGTTTTCGATGAGCGTATTCTTCAACTCGTTCTTGTATATATATTTATTATCAGTAATTAATGGGTTATATATATATATATATATATATATATATATATATATATGGATTTCTTCTATCATGAATTCCTTGGTGTCTCTTTCTTGATGGAGTAGCTCATCTTCCTCTTCTACAAGTGCACAACCTCTTCTGCAACCCCCGTTATCATCAATGGTTATTTTACAACTACCTATAAAAAACCATTCAATTTTGATACCAAACAACGGCAAATGACACGGAGAAAAAAATACACAAGAAAAAGCCTCAAACACAAGCAGCACAAAATTTTACAAAAATAAATCACCACAAGAAAATCCTAATCTCTCAATAATTCCCACACCTAAGTAAGCTCACCATCATTACAGGTTTCGAGTGGATGATCTTTCAACAGTTTGGTGAATCCCTAAAAATAACTTGAAACCCTAAAAACTTTATTTGATATAATCAGACTGGATCGGGTATGGACTGGGCCACTCATCCTCCCAGGTGGAATGGCTCAAGGAACCCATTGTGGACTCAGTCGAAAAGGTAAAGGTCAAATTTATTTTATTATCCCTTTCCTGGAAAATATCTATGTTTTCAGAAACTTTTGAACAAAAAATAATAATTTTTAGGTAGAAAATTCTCTCCGACATCCCAGGGTAAACCCTATCTTCTTGTTTGGTCTCCGATAAACGCTTTCTTTCAGACTAATAAAATGTTCTCTTTTAAATCCGATTTTTTTTAATCTTCTTTAATTCTACTCTTTCTCGGCAACCAGACAGTGCCCTCATCGCTGCCTCAGTATGAATCTTTGTAGTTTAATTGCTAAAGTATATAGTTATTCCCCTCTGATTTTGATTTTTTATTATTGGTTTCTGTTTATTTTAGGGTTAAGCAATGGCAGATGAGACGGCAATGACTAACGCTGTTAACGATGATCAGACGGCAGAAGAGAGTTTCTACGATCTCGTTCAAGGGGAGAATGAAATCATGCTAAAGCAAACGATCGAATCTTTAGAGACCGAGAAGTACTCACTGGCCGATGAGAAAGAAGGAATCAAATATCAGGCTGCGAAACTGACGGCCGGGATTGAATCCCTGAAAGCAGAGGAGTCAAGTCTGAAGCTGAGGATTGCTGAGTTGGAGAGGGAAGTTGAGAAGTCGGAGGAGGCCCAGAGAACGCTTAAGTCGATAGCCGGGAGAGCTAAAGAGCTTGAAACAAATGCTTCTAGGATTCAAGATGACTTGATTTCGGCGGTAAGTGAAGTAGATGAAGCGCATAAGGAGGTTGAGGAGTTGAAGAGGGTGGTGAGCCAGAAGGAAGTGAGAATTGAGGAGATGAAGAAGGAGAAAGCGGAGACGGATATGAAAGTGAGGGAATTGGAGAGGAAAGTTGGGGTTTTGGAGGTGAAGGAGATTGAGGTGAAGAATAAGAAAGCGAGGCTTGAGGAGGTGATGGGAGAAAAAATGAGTGAGAAGGAAATGGAGATTTTTGAGTGTGAAAAGAGAATTGAGGAGCTGGAAAGTCAATTGTTGGAGAAGGAGAGTTTGAAAAAGAACTTGAGGGAGTCAGAGGAGAAGGTGAAGGCAATGGAAGGGAAGCTGGTGGGGTTACAAAAGGAGGTCCAGGAGGCTCAAAAAGTGGTTGGGGGATTGCAGGAGAGAACTGGGGAGGTTATCAATGGGATTGAGATTGACAGGAGGGAGAAGGTTTTCAAGGTGCAGCCACCCGTGGTAGCAGTCGTGTCAGTAGGTGCTATTGTTGTGGCAGCTGCAGTGGTTTATGCTTGCTATGCGCGGAGGCGGTGATTTAGAGGTTCGGGTTTAATGATCCCTGTAAGAAATGTTTCACTTTTGTTGGACGGACACCTTTTTGCCTGGTATACACACACACACACACACACACACACACACGCACACGCGCATATCTATATCTATATCTATATATATATTGGTTTATACCAATTTCCGGCATGTTTTGAAGTTACAATGATAGCTCTCAAATCTTGTTAAAAATGCAGTTATTTGATATATGGAGGAATTACATTTTTGAAGATATCAGGCATGATTGACATGGCTCATTAGTAATTGTTTGTTTACCCTTCAATTTTGAAATTAATCAAGGTCTACTTAAGACATGCTTTCGTCTTACTTTTTGTGCCGCTGAATGGCCAGTGTAATTGCAATTTAGAAGTTCATGTAATTTGAAGCTATTTTTGTGATGAGTCTTGCAAGCTCTTGAATTTGTTGTGTTTCTATATATTAAAGAACTCATCTAATAAATGAATCCTGTGTGACTTTAATTGCTCGTCATAGTGCCTCTGAAGAGACGGCTTGATTATTTATCCCGGGGCCTGTAGACCTGTTGGTGTTATGTTTTGCGAGATGAGGGAGCTTTCCTAGAAAATCTGAAGATAATAAGAGTAAACTCTTCGTCAATGTACCTCTTTCTCATAGATCAATAAATTATGTTTTATAAATATACACACTCGAAAGTATGAGGTTTTTTGTTATGAACCATGGCCACGTGGATAAGAAGCTGGACAAGGGAATCAAAGTTTGTCAGAGGCGTGGGCGAGTTGGTTACTCAAATACAGGAGTCGTGGATGAAGATACGGAAACTGAAGATGGTGTTAATGCATTATGGTCCAGGTGGCAGAATCAGTTGATAGATTCAAGCACATTTTATTTATGCAAATTTTAATTCTATTGTTTGTCATTTAATTTAATTGTTATTTCTATTTATGTAAGATCGTGCAATTAGTGCAGCTAACTTTCAAGGAGTTAGTTACTGAACAGTTCCTTTAAATTGTAAGCAAGATCATTCGAGAGGGAAGAGAAGAAATTTATGTTTTATCTTTATTGAGATCGTTTGGTTCTCTCATAACGAGCCTTACAATTTTTATCACAACTCCAAAATAGGTCACAAGGGTAGGAGATCAGGGAAACACCATTCTTTGCCAATAGATTTTACAGTAAATCGCCCTGTAACTAGATCACAAACCAGGGACCATAACAACTTAGTATCAGAGCAGGAAGTTATGGGTGATTCTTCAAACACTTTTCAAGCTCAGTTTGAGACATTCATGAAAATGTATCAAGAGCATCGTCACCATGATAGACTCGAGCGAGAGCATTTGTCAGCATGTATTGAAGAGCTCTCTAGGGAAATGACTGCAACCTGAGTGGATACTCACCAGGGAGATGACAACTCTGCTAATCGGGCACCAAGGGAGCATCCTCAGGCGGGATTTCGCCCAGAAGGTAGGGCGCAACTTCCACGGTATAGCAGGCTGGAATTTCCTCTATATGATGGAAAAAATGACCCGCTTGCTTGGCTGAGTCGCTGCGATCATTTCTTTCGTCATCAACACATTCCAGAAGAAGAGAAAGTGGAGATTGCTTCTTATCACTTGGATGAGGATGCGCAAGTTTGGTTCCTCAAACTGAAGAGAGATCATCCTAGCATCTCTTGGGAAGACTTCAAACGCAATTGTCATCTGCGTTTTGGCACTTCCCTTCAGAGCACCAAACTGGGAGAACTTTCTAAGCTACGACAGGGAAGCACAGTAGAAGAGTACTAGCGTAAGTTTGAGCAATTGGCAGCCAGAGCAGGCCCCCTCATAACTGAGCAAGAATTGGAAATTTTCATTAGTGGGCTACAGGAATACATTGCAATTGAAGTGAAATTGCACAGAGCCCGAGATTTAATTAGTGCCATGAGCCTGGCACGTTTGTATGAGAGAAGGGGTGGAATTAGGCGGTTCACCCAGCCAGCTTTCAAGCCTACAGCAATTACAGCACCCGGTTCTTCCAACCCAAAAACCTTTAAAAGGTTGAGTCGAACCGAGTGGACGATCGACGGGCAAAAGGTCTATGTTTCAATTGTGATGAAATCTACAATCGGGGGCATCAATGCAAACGTTTATTTTGGTTGGATTGGGTTGAAGAATCAGTCCAAGGAGAGAAGGAAGACCATGAAATTGAAGAGGAATTTCCACCCGAAATCTCATTGCATGCGATTATGGGAGAAAATTCTGGAGGCAAAACAATGAAGATTCATGGCATCATCGGAGAACACCACCTTTTGATTCTAATCGACTCAGGGAGCACTCATAGCTTCTTGGAAACTCAATGGGTGACTACACTGGGGCTTAATTGTGAGCCAAAAGCGGGATTGCAAGTGATGGTTGCCAATGGAAGCAAAATCAGAAGCCCGGGTCAGTGCTTGAATGTACCAGTGACGATGGGAAATCAGTTGATCAATATTGATTTCTATGTGCTGCACTTAACGGGAATTGATGCTGTGTTGGGCGTGAATTGGTTGTAGACTTTGGGTCCCATCTTGTGGGATTTCAAAGCTAAATCAATGGTTTTCAAGCAGAAGGGTCAGGTTATGGAATTGCAAGGCATGGACAGAGCTCATCCCATTACAACCGTGATGTTTCACGTGGCAGAGTTGGAATCAACCTTCAATACAAACCTCCATGTTCTATTGACTGAATTTGAGGTTTTATTTCAGGAACCGAAGGGTCTCCCTCCAGTGCGATCCTTTCATCATCGCATTAATTTGGAACCAGGAACACATCCTGTGGTGGTGCGTCCATACAGGTATCCTCACGCTCAAAAAGATGAGATTGAGCGACAGTGTATGGATATATTGTCAAGGGGAATTATAAGGCCTAGTCAATCTCCCTATTCGTCACTAGTAATTCTGGTCACTAAGGCGGACAACACATGGCAATTCTGCGTCGATTATAGGGCCTTGAATTCCAAGACAATCAAGGATAAATTTCCGATTCCTGTGATTGAGGAACTATCGGAGGAGTTGCATGGTGCAAAGTTCTTCACAAAGCTGGACCTTTGTTCGGGATATCATCAAATCCGAATGTATCCCACTGACATTGAGAAAACAACATTCCGAACTCATCACGGACACTTCGAGTTTTTGGTCATGCCATCCGGCCTTACCAACGCACCGAGCACATTTCAAGCCTTGATGAATGAGGTATTCCAGTTGCACCTACGTAAATTCATCCTTGTATTTTTTGATGATATTCTCGTCTACAACAATTAGTGGGCAGATCATTTATCTCACTTGCGGCTTGTATTTGAGATACTTGCTACTCACCAATTATTTCTCAAGCAATCTAAATGTTGTGTGGCTCAACGCCAAGTGCACTATCTGGGACACATAGTTTCGGAGGATGGGGTTGCTGTAGACAACAGCAAAATTGCAACAGTGACTGAATAACCAAAACCGACCACTGTGCGCGGCTTAAGAGGATTTCTGGGGCTCACGGGCTATTACCAAAAATTTGTCCAGAATTATGGCACAATTGCAGGTCCCCTTACATTTATGTTGCGCAAGGACTCCTTCAATTGGACTGAAGAGGCTACACGGGCATTTGAGCAATTGAAGGAGGCTATGACCTGCACTCCTGTTTTGGCACTTCCCGACTTCACCAACACCTTCATCTTGGAGTGTGCTGCTTCGGATACGGGTATGGGCGCGGTGCTACAACAAAATGGACAACCAATTGCTTATTTCAGCAGGCCCCTTGCGAGTCGTTATAAGAGTCTTCCGGCGTATGAAAAAGAACTCATTGGATTGACCAAGTCAGTTCGCCATTGGCGTGCATATTTGTGGGGCCGTAATTTTCTCATCCGAATGGATCATTACAATCTCAAGTTCTTGCTAGACCAACGAATCATCACATCCCCACAACAACATTGGTTAAGCAAACTAATGGGCTTTGATTTTACAGTTGAATATCATGCAGGTAAACACAATACCGTGGCTGATGCTTTGTCGCGTTGCTTGGAGGATCAGTCTTGTCTTTCGGCCATTTCTATGCCGTTAATACCTCTCTTCAATTTTGTCCGAATGGAGATTCAAACTTCAGATCAATTGCAAGTGTTGCTGCGAAATATTCAACAAGGGGAAGCAGTAGGTCCTTGGGAATACAAAGATGGTCTGATTTTCTTTAAACGACGTGTCTATTTGCAGGACACTTCCCCCTTGGTTCAGTCCATTATTGCAGCCCTACACGAAGGAAGCCACGAGGGCTATCAAAAGACTCTCCACCGTGTGGCTAAGGATTTTTATTGGAAGGGAATGAAGTCTGCCATTCGGTCCTTTGTGCAACAGTTTGTGGTTTGTCAGAAGCACAAAACCGAGCACTTGCATCCAGCTGGCCTTCTCCAGCCATTGCCAATACCCCTTCAAATTTGGTCCGACATTTCTATGGACTTCATTGAAGGCCTTCCCCCCTCACAAGGGAAATCAACTTTGTTAGTGGTGGTGGACCGTTTCTCCAAGTATGCACATCTTCTTCCTCTTGCTCACCCTTACACTGCTGTGAGTGTAGCCCGTTTATTCTTTGCCAATATCTTCAAGCTTCATGGGTTACCAGAGACCATTGTGAGTGATAGGGACGTTACCTTCACTGGCATGTTTTGGACTGAATTATTTCGGTTGAGTGGCACTAAGTTGGCTTTTAATTCAGCTTATCACCCACAAAGTGATGGACAAACGGAAGTTGTCAATCGCACCATTGAGATGTATCTCCGCTGTTTTACTAGTGATCGCCCTCGTCACTGGTTTCAATGGCTGCCTTAGGTGGAGTATTGCTACAACACCAGCTACCATTCTCCCTTTAAAGCCACTCCCTTCGAAGTGGTTTATGGGCGTTCTTCGCTAACAATGTTATCTTATTGCCCAGGCTTAGCTAAATTTGAAGCAGTGGACTAAGAATTGTTCAATCGTGACTTGGTTCTACAGGATCTTAGGAATTGTTTACTGCAAGCTCAAAATTCCATGAAGGCTCAGTATGATGCTAAACACAGACCTGTGCATTTTCAAGTTGGTGATCCAGTTTTGCTCAAACTACAACCCTACCGTCAACGTAGCCTTTCTTCTGCCAAATATTCCAAGCTTGCCCCATGTTATTATGGCCCCTTTCCAATTCAAGCTAAAATAGGTACCGCGGCTTACAAATTAACACTTCCATCCCATTCCAAATTGCACCCTGTTTTTCATGTCTCATGCCTCAAACCCTTCCACGGCACCTCTGTTGCCATTGAACCATCCCTACCTGTCCTTACTCAAGGGGAAATTCAACCACTACCTAGAGCTATTTTGGATTCTCGGGTGATTCAAAACAAATGGTAAGTTTTAGTCCATTGGGACGGGTTGTCCCCTGCTGATTCATCTTGGGAGGATAAGTCCTCTTTCTAGTCTCGGTTTCCTTCATTTACACTTGCGGACAAGTGCCAATTTAATGGGGGAAGTGATGTTATGAACCATGGCCACGTGGATAAGAAGCTGGACAAGGGAATCAAAGTTTATCAGAGGCGTGGGCGAGTTGGTTACTCAAATATAGGAGTCGTGGATGAAGATACGGGAAACTGAAGATGGCATTAATGCATTATGCTCCAGGTGGCAGAATCAGTTGATAGATTCAAGCACATTTTATTTATGCAAATTTTAATTCTATTGTTTGTCATTTAATTTAATTGTTATTTCTATTTATGTAAGATCGTGCAATTAGTGCAGCCAACTTTCAAGGAGTTAGTTACTGAACAATTCCTTTAATTTGTAAGCAAGATCATTCGAGAGGGAAGAGAAGAAATTTATGTTTTATCTTTATTGAGATCGTTTGGTTCTCTCATAACGAGCCTTACAATTTTTATCACAACTCCAAAATAGATCACAAGGGTAGGAGATTAGGGAAACACCATTCTCTGCCAATAGATTTACAGTAAATCGCCCTGTAACTAGATCACAAACCAGGGACCATAACATTTTTGCCATCAAACTTAATTAGAAATCACTCGAATACAATAAAAAAACCCTTGAGAAAACAACAAATACAATAAACAGGGGGCGGCGACGACGACAAGCACGCAACACAAAGTTTTCATCCACATCCCCTGCAAGATCTGGGTACGTTCAATCTGTGACACGAGAAAGAAAGCACACCACAAGTCACAAATTTTTGCTGATATTTCTTAACAGCACTTCGTAACGATGTTCTTTATCTGCAACATAAGAAGAAAGAATAACGTTAAGTAACAGCAGTTGATGTACAGGTGTTTGATCATTTGCTCTGCATCTGTTCATAGATATTTATCCATTTAATCCACAAAGTGTTGACTATAAATTTAGGAAAATGGAAAGCAGCTCTTTTCTATTTATATTGGCAGATTAACTTCATCAGGGTTAGAGATTCGCCGAATGGAGTGTTCACTAGGGTTAAAACAAACGAGGTCAGGTTCAAAGAGAAAACCAGGCAGGCCCCGACTCTTGACAGGACACAGTCTGTCTACACTCTAATCTAGCCGACCAAATAACCAAAAGCCTAGTGTTTAAACAAACAGACATGTACACAATTATCCAAGGTCCAGACAGACTGATCACCCAAATCAAGCCAACTTCCAGTGAAACAGGGGTTCTGGGATCACACGAACTGATAGATTCAAATAAAGTACCTTTTTTTTTTCCTGCCACTGGCCCTGAAATTCTCTGTCACAGGATAAACAAAACAGTGCCAGCGAAAAGCTTGGCCATAGTTTCCTGTCATGGGCCCAATTTTTTTTAATTTTTTTTTTTTTTTAAGAATGACAGTTATAGCTGTCCTCTTGAACAATTGTTGAATTCTAGAGGGTATAATATTCTTAAGTACAGCGTATAATATTCTTAAGGATAATGCTCAATAATGTTTCAAGTTTTCTGTTTTCGTTCCTTTATCTTCATTCTTTACAACAGAAACCATGTATAATCCATCCACAATCAATATAATCAAACCCATAATAGACAGAAATGAAATCAAATGAAGGGAGTTTATTTCTCACATTAATTTATCTATCGGAGCGCCTCAGAACTTCAAAAAGACCACAGCAGCTCCTCCAAGATGGACACGGGTTACGCTGTTGAAGGGATATGACAGGCTGTGAAAAAATTAAAAACAGAAAACTGTGTCTATTCAGTGAAAAGATACGAAAGGGCAAAACGATTAGGCAGACTTTCAACAATGAATCCCAATAAAGTTACTGACCGGATCTCTCGTGCTTTCAGGAAAAGCATCGCTGCTTCCTACTACATCAGTAGATTGGAAACTTTCCACATCCACAGTTTCCTTGTCAACATTGCATGATGATTCCCCAGTACTTTCCTCCAAAGCTGTCAGCTTCTTTTCCTCGATCCCCTTTGACACTGCCTCTGTCAAAGCTGGAGGAGCCGCATTGTTTTCACCAAAAGATTTCAACACTTTCTCCTCAATTCCCTCGGACACTTCATCTGTTACAGCAAGAGATGATCCATCTGCTGCATTCAATACCACTTCAGGTATTTCCGCATCATTCTGATCTGTGACAATCGAAGGAAACACACCAGTCTCGTTCAAAGGCACCAAAACCTTCTCTTTGGTTTCTTTCACTTCCAGTTCAGCCACATCAGAGTTGTCAGATTTCCCCACCAATGCTTCAATAGTTTCTGTCAATCTTTCCTCCACGGACTCAGCCGATACAGCAGCCAAATTAACCTCCTCTTTTTCCTCAACTTCCAGTATCCCTGAACCCTCCACTCGAACGGTTTTCTCTTTAGCTTCTGCCTCTTCCTTTGAACTATTGCTGCCCCTCAAACTCGAATTATTTTCATCAGTAGTTTCTTTCATAGACTCAGCAGTACTATCAATAACAACTTCTTTCACAAATTTATCCCCTGCATCGACCACCTCAACAACTTCCCGTCGTTCCACAGTTTTGGTCTCCTCATTTTTCCCATTTGAAGCTTCCTCCATTTTGGTAAAAAATTACCTATACAACAGGCATAAAAAAAAAACGTTTCTTTCTTTTCCTCCTTTCAGAAAGATATGTACATAGAACACAGTAGTTATGTGATTTCGGTAAAGACCATAAATTGTTTATGTAAATGGAATTCCAGGTCGAGAATTCCTCCACAAGTTAAATCAAAATAAGAAAGATAACAAGAACTGATGGAAACAAGCCAAACAACAGTGTGAATTCTAAAAATAACAGTGAAAGAAAACAACAGATAAACAATTTAGATCACAGAAAAGAAAAAAACCTGAAATGATAGAGGGGATATGACGCCTTGAGGTAGAATAGTATATGGAGGAGGATAGGAGATTTCGAATCGTACAATCACTAATGTTCTCTTTAGATTCAAAAGTCTTTGACCGGTTGTTGTGCTTATGTAGTAGGAACTTGAAGGGAGATAATAGAATGGTAGGTGGTGATGATTGGAGATGGAAATTAAAACGGCTGACATCTGAAACCTTTTGGAAATTGAATAGGCGTGTGGTTTTATTCAAGTAGCACAGCTAGAGCTGCCGAGCCAATTTCATAGCGGATTCGGACATGACATCCTGTCGTATTGTCCGACGCTAAAATGCCACGACCTGGACCTTTTTCTGCTATCACTCTTCTTGCCCAATCGTTTGCTGCCATCTTACTCAACCTTTTGTTTTTGTAATTGATTCAGCCTAAGCCCAAGATATTCCGACAGCGTTTCAACGTAACTAGCCAATGCCCCGCCCGTCGTCGCGGCGGCACCGGCATCATATTTTTTTTAATATAAAAAATATTAATTATATGAGATTTTTTTTATTATAATATAAATTTAATTAAAATAATAAATCCATGCAGAATTCTTATGAAGTGCAAGTTTTATATAAAATATATGAATTTTAAATCGATATAAATTTATATGTTTAGTAGGTTTTAATGAAATAACCAATATAAAATTATCATCATCATTAAAAAAGTAAAAAAATTCAGATATCTAAATTATTGAATTCACTGTATTAAGATTAGTTCATTACTGTCCAATTTAAACCATCCCTATTAAAGCGAACATAAACAAAAAAATATAAATTGTGAAAATATCTTCAATAATCAAATAATAAAAATAAGTAATTAATTTTTTAACTATAAAAGGACAAAAACATAAATTAAAAACTCATCCCTATGTTATCATCATTATTATTACTATAATAGTTAAAATTATTATCAACATTACTGCCTATATAATTAAAATCATTAAATTATCCTGAAAAATAAAATTAAAAAAGTAAAACTTTTTTACAGAAAAAACAGTAAAAAATCATCACTAAAATTATCATTATTATTGTGCAGATGATAAAATCATAAAATCATATGATCTGAAGAACAGATAAAAATAACAGAAAATACAAACAAAAAAAAAAGGGAAAAAGAGAGCAACATTAATTTTAAATGATCAACAACATAAATTAAAATTTTAAGACTGAACCAATAAAAAAAAAACCTTAATGAAAAAACCGAAAAAAATCAAAAACAAAAATTAAAAGTAAAGATGTATAAATACGGATAAAAAATAAACATTGTTCAAGAATAACAAAAAAATAAATAAAACCAAAGGAATTAATATCAAATAAAAATTCAAAGAATAAGGACTGAAATGAAAAATAAATTTAATTCCAATTGAAAGACAGAATTGAAATAAATAAAAACCTGGGGACATAAACAAATAAAAGTATTTTAAAAAAAAATTGCAGTGTAATTTTGTTAAAAAAATTAAAAGAATAAGGATCGAAATGAAAAATAGCATATATTACTAATTTTAGTTGGAGGAAACAACAAAAACAATTCAAAACAAAATATATAATTAATACTAATCAAAGAACAAAATTGAAACAAATAAAAACCTTGAGACCAAAATAAATAAATATATTTTTTTTAAATACAGTATAATTTTGTTAAAAAATTAAAAGAATAAGAACCAAAACGAAGAGTAGCATATATGATCATTTTCAATTGGAGGATACAATTAAAATAAAAAAATATATAATTAATGTCAATTGAAGGATAAATTAAAACAAAAAAAAACCTTGGGATCGAAATAAATAATGACATTTTAAGGGTAATTACAGTGTAATTTTGTTAAAAAAATTAAAAAATGAGGAATGAAATGAAAAGTAGCATATATGCCTATTTTCAATTAAAGGACAAAATTAAAACAAATTAAAGCCTACATACCAGAAAAATTAAAGGAACAAAAAACAAATAAAAAAATCAAAAGAATAAGGACTGAAACGAAAACTAACATATATAATCAGTTTCAATTGAAGGGCACAATTAAAAACAATCAAAATTTCGATTGAAGAAATTAGAAATAAAAACGAAATCAAAATCTCAGGGACTAAAATAAACAATCTACACACATGAAGGACTTAGATGTAAGTTATGGCGGCAGAAGAGAGAAAAGGAAGAAAAAACCCAAAACTGTTTGCCGATGATTCCCCGAACAACAGTAACTGACATGCGTCGCATCGGTAGACAGAGGACATGGCGACGCACCAGGTGACATAGTGGAAGTGCAGTTTCCACTGCTTAACGACCCTGCACGCGTTGCTTGAAAGGCGCGAGCATGCGAAACAATGGTGGCACGTTCGTACGACGCGCCTGTAGTGTTCTAGAATTTTTTTTTGATAAATTGCTTATACATTCCTGGACACAGTAATAATTACGAAAAAAAACGAGGGTGAAAATACTACACTGCCCCGCTACAGTCTTTTATATTTGTCTTTTTTTGGGGGTTATTTTATTAGTTTTATTGTTTAAGAATTTAGAAAAAATAAAAAACACTCTCAACTATGACATGCCATTTTCTCAGCATCCAAAAATAAAATAATAGTTTTATTGTATAAAAAATTTAGAAATACTATTTATATCTCCTGTAAATATTGAAAATGACTCCAGTCCCGAGAGTTAAATTTTTTCGGCTATATAAACAAAATAATAATTTTATTTTCGCAATCCAAGTAAATTGTGTAAAGGTGAAATGTGAAAAAATGCACAGTGTTTCAGTCACGCCTATTACGCCTATTATATTATAAGTAATACAATAAAGCTTATTCCTTGGTTTCACAAGAAACTGCTGCCTCCTCAGCGTCCCCGATTCTCCATGTTCCAGTCAACTCAATCCATTATAGATGCCATTAGGTGTTGCTCACTCCTCTTCTTGCTCTTGACGTTTCAATTCTCTAACCCTCTGCCTCTAAAACCGAGGTAGCCACCAAAGAACTGGACTCTGCGCTGCTGCCGGTGGAGGTGGCAGAGAAGGTGATAAGTTCGAGGATATATGACACGACGGTGATCGGGGAGCAGATGTTTGTCGGGAAGTATAAACGAAAAGTGTGGGAGAAGATGACGAGTTGTAGGATTGTGTACTTAGGAGAAGCAGAGCAGGTGCCTATAAAAGATGATAAAGAGCTAGAGCTTGAGATTGTTAAGAATTTGAAAAAAACATTGCGATGAGAGGGAGAATTCAATTCCTCTTGCCATGGAAGCTTTCCCGTGTCTCACTGAACTGGTCCAAACAAAACACCAAACCTCTCGTCCCCCACTGCAAGAAACCAAAACCAGCATGTATACAGTTTCAAAATAGAACGAAAAACTAAAAACATCCTAAATCAACAACAAAGAACACAGGGTCCATTAAGGGCAAATGTGTATGTGCACTGTTGAAGTCCATAATAAATTATCTCTGAATCTACAGTGAAGCACACAGTAAAACAGCCACACCTATTATATTTTAGTTAATTGCTATATAGATCATGGAGGAAGGGCTTACATGGTAGGGGTAATCTACACTGGGACTATTCTGTGGAAGATTTCAAAGTCATGATTTAGAAAACAGTTCGATAACCACCTCCAAAATGGCCCAGAGTTACTTGATGATTAATTTAAGGTTATGAGAGACGTCTTTTTGCTAACAGCAGAGATTGACTGATGGAATAAAATTTATATATTTGATGTGAAATAAATCAATTTATCTAGAGCAAGCGTCATGTATACCCTCTAAAGGGAATAAATGTCAATGGATGCTAAAAAGCAAGTATATAATATTCATGTAGTTTTATTTATTAATAAAATAATATTTTTAGTTTAATCTATATATACTTTATTTGTATTTAGGTTAATACTAAACACTTATAATATACAAATAACTCAGAATTTTAGCCTCTTTTGTGTTTAAAAGGTGTTTAAGAGTGAGGTGTGACTAGAGGTGTAGAAAAAATTACTATTTTGAGTGTTTGGTTAATGTAGAGAAGTTGGAAAAATTATATGGATCCCATCTTAAAAATAACAAAAACTCTGTTTCAAAAAGCAACATATTACTGTTTTCAGCACGTTTCGTCTGTTGCTTTGTGTGTGGTTGTGTGAGAGGGTTGTGGGGAGGGGAGGGAGGGGGTTGAAGATTTTTTTTTATTGTATTTGTTTATTATTTATTATATTTTCTATTAATTTTTTTTTTATAAAATATATTTGTAATTTTTTTAAACAATCTAAAAATTAATTAAAATATAAATAAATATATTAGAAAGAGATCACAATATAATTTTGCTTTAGATGATATTTTACTATATATTGTTCTGAGATCGCAGAGACCTTCACGTATGGATTTATAGTTTGTGATGAAATTAAAAGTAGTTTGATTAGAAAATAAAAACAAGTGTCTAATTTACTTGAATTATTAATTATATTTTATTAATATGATTATTACATATTTAAAAACACACACACACACTTTAAATTAATTTCACAAGTTGAAAGCAATATGAAAGCTTGGTAACACCACTTGAAACTGTTTTTCATTAACTTCAAACTCAATCACATTTTTAATCAAATATTTTAAAAATTATTTTGAATCGCAGCTAAAATATTTTTTTTAAAACCTTAACCACAAAAACAAAAGCAATAACAATTTCATTAATGTTAATTACTTTAACACCGTTCATGTGTGATTAATCCTGGCAAATTTAGAGGGCTGGAAGGTGGGGCCGACTGGAGTTTCGATGCTTATGATTTTGACTGTGGTCTGTTTCTTGTATTCGACCAGGGCGTTAATAACATGATGACTTCTGGTGTACACTACAGTTTCATCAAAATGCTGATCGGAAAATGTGTTGATCGAATGCTTTATTTTTAATTCCAATGTAACAGATGGGTTGTAAAGGATCAGAAAGTAACTTGAGATGAATTAACAAATTGAATTGTTTCACTTTACATCATTTATATCTGCAGAAAGAATAAAGAATTTCACGATCCAATTAAATCTTGGCATGTGGTTTTTTAAAGGAATCTTGATCTCTTGCACTCTGCTGGGATACCCTGAGGGAATCGTTTCAAGTCAGTGCAGTAGTTGTAAATCATGTACTTCTGCTGAACCCATCGAAGTCTGTTGCGACCAGAGGCATCAAGTGCTTGAACTTGCCAGCTACTGTCCTGCACTGAATTCGGAGAGGTGGAGGTACAGGATGATCCAGGTGACCAAACACATGCGTTGGCTTTGAAATTTCTGTAAGAAGCAGTGAAAGGAGCTTGTGTCCAGTCAGTCTTCACAAGCCCCCCTCGCGTTGCCCAATCATCAGCATTCCATAGACTCGAGTAAATCCTCATGGGCTGCTTCGTCGGGAATGGAACCCCGATGGATTCCGAGTTGTGGAATACTCTTATAGGGATGTTGTCCACCAAGAAACTGCACGCAATTTAAGCATAACAAATTAAAAATCAGCATTCTAAAATACAGTAATTAATCGCCACGAGATTGAAATATTGAAGGCGAGCATATGTTTGACTTACATTATTCGTTGTTGGTTCCATACAATGGAGTACGTGTGGAAAGCCTTTGTGGGATCAAACCAGAGATGAAACTGTTGTTCTTTGTTGCCTTTCCCTTGGGAGAACACATTGGTATGCATAATATATGGCTCTCCAGTTACATTGCCTAAGAACTCAAAGTCAATCTCATCGTGGGTGGACCCTTGAGAAGATAGCTGCATAATTACATGTAGGAAAATATGAGAAAACTAATAAAATTTACGAGTCACTGCAGAATCCAATCCAATTAGGGTAAAAAGAATGGAGACTTACATAGAACGTGGTGACAGTGCCGGCCGAGTTGCCTGATACGAGCTTGATTTGCATGTCGATTCGGCCAAACAAGTACTCATTCTTGGATCGGAAGCCAGAACCAGAATCCTTGTCAAGAGAGAGTGTGAGAAGTTGGCCACCGTTTAGTATCTTAGCGCGGTGATCACCCCAAGTAATGTCAAAATCTTGGAGGAAATCGCCACCCATGGAGGCTCCCACCAGACAAGCAAGCAATGAAGCAAACAGAAGCAGTGAGGGGAGGTTACCGGGACAAGATAACGACATCTTTGCTTTTCGAACAGATATGTTGCTGCAAAGGAGAAAGCTAGATGAACAGATGGAGAGGCGTAAATGTGATGTTAGAAGCGCTGCTCGGTTCCCTTTATAAAGGGCATTTTCAGGCTGTAACCTTTCCTGGTTGACAGCACAATTCGCTGGACTACTGCCTGTCTTGCAAAGGAGGAAGAAGCTAGGAAACTACGAAATCGTGTGTTTTTTTGAGAAATAGGGGACTGGTTATCTTGGAATAATAACAACCAAGACCATGCGATTTGACCATATAACAAATGAATTATGACCTAAATGATGGCCAGCTCACGACTTCATACAGTAATCACAGGACTCAAAAAAATCTTTATAACTGGACACAGGCTAGACAATACGCGTTGGGTGGAATATCAATCTAGATGTATCATACTCTCTACTCTCTCTCTCTCTCTCAATGTAAAAAACCAATGCAGTCACCTTTCATTTACTTACGCAACTCACACTTGAATTTAAGATCATGAAAGCATTTAAAAAGAGAATCATGTTCTAGATTATAGACTATAACGAGTTTACATTTTTTTAAATTTAGTTATGTGATAAAAACTCTGAGTATTTTCAAAAAATAAAAAAAGTAATTTTTTAAAATAAAAAATATTATTTCAATGTATTTTCCAGTATTTTCTTTTAAAATAATAACTATTACAATACTAAAAAACCTTTTCATATAATTAGACCACCACATCACGAGTACACATATAATATGATAGTCTCGTAAATAATTTTTTAGTACTGAAAATAAACTCTAAAGGTTGCACATTGTAAATGTTGTTGTTAAATTATGGAAATGCAAGGAACGAAAAACAAATAAAAACTTAAGGCTTGTTGTGCAGTCCTTAAGGATATTTCCCCAACAATGAGGTACCCTCCAAGATTCAATAAGCTCTTCCTCAAACAAAGAGGGGAACACAAAAACAGCTAAGAAAAAGAACAAGAGTCCAGCAAATGAGAAGAAGAAGAAGAAGAAGAAGAAGAAGAAGAAGAAGAATTGTTTTTCGGATATTTGTCTGAAAAATATTGTATAGTATTTTTAGGCTACTAAAATGTAACAACCATATTTATAGTGGCTGTTACAATAATTTAAGAATAAAGCTGTTACAATAATAATTTAAATTTAAATTATAGTTGTTACAATAATTTAAATTATAGCTGTTATAGAATTTATGTTTACAATAACTCTGAAAACCAAATCGAAAACGCTTTGAAATTTGTAATTGTTAGAAATAATTTTCAGTGGTTACAAATTTAATTTTTTCAGTTTAAGGGTTATTCAAATATTTTAACAAAACAACAAAAAGATTTCAGAGAGTTTAGGCATTGTCTCGCACGCAAGGGGGTGAATCAGAGGTTTTCATTTTACTTAACTCATTCGCATGTGCGTGAGCTCACTTCTACTTCTTTTGTTTGTTACTACCTCATCTCAAATTTTAGTATATAAACACTTGATGAAAGTCTTCTTTCTCCAATGTGGGATAGTAGGTCCATAGTAGGTCCTATATATACTCCTTGCACTCAAGTGGTCTTTTGTGTTTTACTAATGTGGGATAGTCTTTTGAAATATTTACTTTAATTTTTTACAACAATCCCCCACATATTTCAAAAGGCTTTTAATAATAATAATAATAAATGAGTAAATAAATTTGTTGGATCTCTTTCACAAATGAGTGTAATGCGTCTAACCTGGTGTCTTTTGGACTATGAACCAGATTATAGAAAGTATGAGATTTAACTTATAGAATTATTGGTGAAATATGTAATTTCTATGAACGCAATAATTCTCATTGTAAGTCAGGCATCTCACCAATCACATTATACCCCCACAATTCTTTGCTGTTTGACTCGATTTTGTGCTTTTAATCGACCATGTGCGTGCTTGGTTATTCATGAGTGCTTTAAAGATTTTGCTAATATCTTATGAGAGAGGCCCCACTCCACACTCATATAGGTGATTCCATCAAGTGTTAATTGTATTTTGAACACTATCCATAAGGAATATGGAAATCATTAAGAACTTTATAGTTCATCCTCTCCTTGATTTGTAGACTAACACTATTCTCACATCATAGATAAAGGACTTTTTATAGTGCTGTAAAATCATAAATAACTTTGTTGTTACCCATATGAATCTAATTCTTGGGATCTCCAATCTTAGAGGTTGGGTTACCATTATTTTGATTTCTTATTTTAACATCAATCTCATTCCTTTTGATGTTTCTAATATCATCTTTCTACCAAGTGGTTTAGTCAGAGGATCGACCAAATTCATTTTTGACTTCACATAATCTATGGAAATAACTCCATCTTTTAACAGCTGTTTTACTACATCATGTCTTAATCAAGTATGTCAATTTTTACCTTTGAAAGATTTATTCTTTGCAATGGATATTGCCGCTTGACAATCACAATGCATGGATATAGAAGGTGTTAGTTTTATTCCCAATGGAATTTCAATTAAAAAATTTCTCAACCAATCAGTTTCATATCCTACTAAATCTAGTGCTATAAATTCTGACTCCATGGTGGATCGAGCAATTAAGCTTTGTTTGGAAGATTTCCAATACACTACGCTGCCACCTAAAATAAAGATATAGTCACTAGTGGATTTGATCTCATCTGAATCTGAAATCTAGTTGCTTCGCTGTATTCTTCCAATACAGTGAGAAAACCACTATATAGAATACCATAATTCATGGTACCTCAAATATTTCATTAGTCGGATAATCGCCGTCCAATGCTCATGATTAGGATTTTATATATATCTACTCAGTTTACATACAGCGTATGCTATGTCAGGTCTAGTGAAGTTCATTAAATGCATCAGACTCCCAATGATTTGAGCGTACTCAAGTTGACCAACAACATCACCTTTATTTTTCTTTAATTGAGAGTTTGCATCATAAAGAGTGCTTACAGGTGTCACATCAAAATGACCAAATTTCTTGAGAAGTTTTTCTACATAATGTTCTTGTGTTAACATTATACCATTGTTTCTCCTTATAATTTTAATACCTAATATTACACTAGCTTCACCCATATCTTTCATATCAAATTTAGATGCTAAGAAATGTTTAGTTTTATGCACAATATTCATGCTAGAACCGAAAATAAGCATATCATCTACATATAAACTAATGATCACATATTCATTATCACTAGTCTTAGTATAAACACATTTATCCACACTAACGAATGAAAAACCATCACTTAAAATTACTTGATCAAATTTCTCGTGCCATTATTTAGGAGCTTGCTTTAAGTCATATAAGGATTTTCTCAATTTACAAACCTTATTTTTTTTATCAGTAATTGTAAAGCCTTCCGGTTGTAACATATATATCCTTTCTTCTATATCACCATTTAAAAAGGTAGTTTTAATATCCATTTGATGTATAAAGAGATTATGAATAGAAGTTAAAGCAATCAGAACTCGAATTGAGGTAATTCTAGCTACGGGTGAAAATATATCAAAATAATCCATATTTTCCTTTTTAGTGAAGCCTTTTGCTACTAATCTTGCTTTATATTTATCTATAGAACCATTAAGAAGATATTTTTATAAGAAATTCTATTTTGTAAATGACACGCAGATAAAATAGCTTCATCCCATAAATTATCAGGTGCGGAAGAACTAGCATGACATTCATCATTTCTTTTAAAGTTCTATTTTTCCTTACAACTATTCCATTTGACTCGGGTGAATAAGGTGGAGTAACTTCATGTATTATGCCTTCTTTTTCACAGTAATCATTCATTAGAATATACTCATCTCCTCTATCTGATTTAACTCTTTTGATTTTTTTTTGTTTAGTTGATTTTCTACTTCTGCTTTATATAATAAAAACATGTTATAAGCTTTATCTTTACTTCTAAGTAGGTAAAGTTTGACATATCTTGAAAAGTCATCTATAAAGGTCACATAATATTTCTTATCTCCTTTAGTCATAGTTTGTTTTAAATTTTATAAATCTGTGTGTATTAAGTTAAGTAAGTCAGTTTCTCTTTTAATTGATGTACATGTTTTCTTAGTAATTTTAGCTTTAAAACACACTTCACATTTATTCATAGATGATTAATTTAAACTAGAGATTAAACCAAGAGTATTCATTTTCTTAAGGTAAGATAGACTAACATGCCCTAATCTAGTATGCCATAAATCAATACTATCAAGCAAGTAAGCAGAAGATTATGTATTTTCATTCATATTCTCAGTAACATTGAGTACAAAAAGTCCATGGTTACAATATCCTTTCCCCACAAATACATTGTTCTTTGTCATTATAATCTTATCAGATTCAAATGACACTATGATCCTAAATTATTAGGGACATGCAGCACCTCATTCAAAGTCAATGTCTTTCCTGAAGTCAATTTCAAAAGGACTTTGCCTTTTTCAAGAATATTTTGTTATCCTTGAATCTCCAAGGTAGATCACTTCTTTTCCATCCTTAAAAGGCGTATAAGTGGAGATTTTTTTTTTATTTGCACATATGTGCCTAATAGCACCGGAGTCTACCACCCAATTCTTCTTATTGGTCACCATATTGACTTGAGAAACAACCGTAACAATGATATCTTCTCCTTCAACTATGCTGACCATAATTTTAGGAGGATTGTTGTTTCTCTTTTTATTACGACAGTGAGGTGCATAGTGACCAGGTTTGCCACACACAAAGCAATTTCCCTTTTTCTTAAAATTGTTGTTGGTTTTGGGTTTGAACATAGTGATATTGTTACCATTGGACTTAAAATTCTTATTAAATTTGTTCTCATATCTTTTTTGATGTGAACTCCCTTCTACCAAGTTTGATTTGGTGGTAATCTCCTTTTTCCTTGTAGCTTGCAGATCCTTTCTATTTGTGTCTTCAATAATGATATGAGTGATAAGGTCGATCAACGAAAATTATTTATGCTTGTGCTTGAGTTGCTGCTTGTAGTCGCTCCATGAGTTAGGGAATTTTTCGATGAGCATTCCAGCAATGAAAGCTTCAGGAAGGTTGATATTTTCAGCCTTCATATCTTCAAAAAGTCTGTGGTATTCAATAATCTGAGCCTTGATATCTTTGTTGTCAACCATTTCCCAATGGTAAAATTTACTAATGACAATTTTTTGTTTGCCAACATCTTCGGTAGTGTATTTCGCAACCATGTTGCCCCATATCTCCTTTGCTTCCTTGTAGCTGCAATACACATCAAACAACTCATTGGAGAGAGTGCTTAAAATAGAGTGCCTACAAACCTTATTTCCATGTGTCCATGCTTCAACATTCTCAACATCTTTGGGATCGGTAAGAACCCAACCCACGCATGCAAGTCAAAAACACCAAAAATCCTCTCTTGCCATCTTCAGAAGTTCTCCCCAGAGAACACCTCAATTTTTGAGATGTCAGGAAATGGCTTGGCCATAGGAACAATGGTTGACATAGGCAATGGAGCAGTGGTTGCTGGAGGAGGGAGAACAACTACAGGGGCACCATTAGCAACAGTGTTTCCGTCCATTTTAGAAGTAAATATCCTTAAGATTGTTGTCAAATTATGGAAATACAAGGAACGAAAAACAAATAAAAACTTGAGGCGTGCTGTGCACTGTCCTTAAGAATATTTCCTCAACAATGAGGTACCCTCCAAGATTCAACAAGCTCTTCCTCAAACAAAGAGGGGAACACAATAACAACTAAGAAAAAGAACAAGAGTCCAGCAAATGAGAAGAAGAAGAAGAATTGTTTTTCGGATATTTGTCTGAAAAATATTGTATAGTATTTTTAGACTACTAAAATGTAACAACCATATTTATAGTGGCTGTTACAATAATTTTAAAAAAAAGTTGTTACAATAATAATTTAAATTTAAATTATAGCTGTTACAATAATTTAAATTATAGCTGTTATAGAATTTATGTTTACAATAACTCTGAAAACCAAAACCAAAAACGCTTTGAAATTTGTAACTGTTAGAAATAATTTTCAGTGGTTACAAATTTAATTTTTTCAGTTTAAGGGTTATTCAAATATTTTAACATAACAACAAAAAGATTTCAGAAAGTGTAGGCGTTGCCTTGCGCGCAGGGGGGTGAATCAGAGGTTTTTCTTTTACTCAACTCATCCGCATGTGCACGAGCTCACTTCTATTTCCTTTGTTGGTTACTACCTCATCTCAAATTTTAATATATAAACACATGATGAAAGTTTTCTTTCTCCAATGTGGGATAGTCTTTTGAAGAAAACAAATTAAAATTTTATCAAACAATATTCGAGCAGGATTTCTAAACACTAACTAACAAGATAGAAATACAAGGATTAAAAGAAGGTTACATATATTTTTTTCTTTCTGTAAAAAATGAACAAATAGTTGAGGTTTATTTATTGCCTAATAAAGACAAGTCATGAGTTGTCAAACTTATGCTATTAATTTTTGTTAGTCTTAACCGGACATTAATAATGTCTCTTAGAATGCATTAGAAGTTAAATTAGTGTTTTAGAATAATAAAGTCAAGTTTTAAAATAATATTTTTTAAATTATTACAGTAAATCTCACGCGTTTTAGATTTTATTAATTTTAATTACATGTGGTAATCAAAGTTAATATTTCTTTAATAAGTCAAGAGGAAGATGTTGTCATTTCTACAAATAAAATGAAACTTTATTTTTTACCTAAAATTTTCCATTTAAATGAAAAAGAAAAAAACTCATGAAATAACTATTAAACTGTCTATCAATTTGAAGTTTTAGTGTCTAGGAAACATTGAAAAAAATGCTTTTTTTAAAAATATTGATTTTTTTTGCTGCAAATTAAAAAATAGTTTTTTTTTATATATTTTAATGTAAAAAATAATTAAAATAAAAATAAAAAATATATTATTTAAATATATTTTTAAGTTAAAAGCACAATACTCAGAACACATAGGTTTAAGTTTGATAGATCGTTGCTCCTGCTACATCTCTTGTTCTACCCTTTCCTAAAACCAACTGTGAAGAAAGACAAACTAAAAAACTTGATATTGCCACGAAAAACTCCTGCTGATGTATATATGTATATTGGATAAGGTTTAATTATCTTTTTTAACATAAAAAATATCTTAGAATTGCCAATGTTCTTTTAATAGAGAAAAAAAACATGTGAGATGCTTTTATACCATATATTCTAACATGAATATCTTGTGATTTTGATATTCAAATCAGGCTATTATTCAAAAGTCTAAATTCATCTACATGTGCAGTATTATAACTTTCATACAGACTCGAAGTGAGGAAAAAATGTTTTGATGAACGAAATCGACCCGCAATATGTTTGGTCAAAACTGTTTTGAAGAAAGAGATTTTCATGTTATCGGCAAAATAATTTTTTCTAGTGCAAATTTTGAGGGATTTGTCCAAACTTAAACCTAGATAAAGAAAGAATTGCTAATTGGTCTAAAAATCCTGATGATTTTGACAACAAAAAAGAGGGATAAGAAAATAAGAAAGGAAACTGTATATCAATTTGAAATTTTAGTGTACATGAAACATTGAAAAAAATGCTTTTAAAAAAATATTGATTTTTTTAATTTAAATTAAAAACATTAGTGTTTTTAAATTATTTTTAAAAAATTAAAAAATATATTATTATAATATATTTATAAATAAAAAATAACCACAACAATATTCCACATTATATTAAGTTTGATTGGTCATGACTCCCGTTGCACCTCTAGTTTTGCCCCTTCCTAAAACCAATAGTGAGGAAAGACCACCTAAAAAACTTAAAATTGCCACGAAAAACACCTTCTGCAATATACATGTATATAGGATAGGGTTTAATTATCTTTTTAACATAAACAATATCTTAGGATTGCTAATATTCTTTTAATAGAAAAAAAGTGAGAATTGATTTCATATGACTTAGTTGTCTTGATGTGTTTGAGGACAACTCAACTTATCGGTATAAAATAATTTGACTCAAAATAAATATTTAAAATGAGATTTTTTTGGTAAATATTGAAACAATAATATAGTGGATCGATTTTACTCAACCTGGATTAACTTATTAATATATATAATAAGTTATGAGATCATGATAGCCTTATATAACACAAATCAAAATACCTTACGCAAGTTTGATTTGGAATAAATCCAGTGCTAAAAGATGAAACTAAAAAAAAACAATTAAAAAGGATCCAAAAAATAATCTACGTTAGCTTGGGTCAACTTGTCAAACCAATAACTTTGATTATATGACAAGAATAACCTAATAGAAAAAATATATCATGAACTTGATTTCTAATTAACACATTGTTTAAAAATGAAGTTGAAAAAATATTCGATTAAAAGATGAAAAAAACTACTTGTTTCAATAATGATTAATACACCATTCACGTGACGCGAGTTATGAGATAAAAGTAATCCCAAAAAAAAAAAACTGAAATAAATCACAAGATCTAATTCCCTATTAATCCAATGTTAAAATATAAAATTAAGTATAAAAAGTTAACAAAAAAAATCAAGTCAATCAAGCTAACCCTTAATCGAGAATGATAGCCTCATGAAAAAGAAAATTGAAAAACAATTATGTTGTCCAATCCATAATAAACCTAATGTAAATTGTCGCACCCCAAAAAAATGAGCGCGGCGTCGCGGCAACTTTCCCCATGAGCGGGGGAATTTCAATGTCGGGTCTAAGTTTATTTTTTGTGGAAAAAGGGAGTCGCCACCTAGTATTACGGTTACTAGGAAACCTAAAAACTGGTCTTTCAGAGATTCTAAGGCAAGGGACTGGTTGCGTAAAGGGAAGGTTTTAGCACCCCTAATACGCCCTACCTAAGGTAAGCTGCTTGACGTTTTGGTTTGTTTATGATTTGTTATAGTTTTGATCTCTTAAAAAATATGTTAGTTGAATGATAGTGGTGTATTATCCCTGCCAGATATTTTGGATATTAACCCCTTAGGATTTATTTATCCAAACACCGATAGTGAATAATAGCAAATTATTCCCGTTGAATATTTTGAATATTGATCCCTTAGGATTTATTTATCCAAACACCAACAGTGAATAATCGCAAATTATCCCCACCGTATATTTTGGATATTAACCCCTTTAGGATTTATTTATCCAAATATTAACAATGAATAATATGAATAACCAAAAATAAGATTTTGATATTTTTGGAATATTGGCCAATACCCTTTGGATTTTACAAATATGTTGTAGAATCCAAAAATGCGAAAAATAATTTTTCTTTGCTAAATCCATGCTAAAATATATTTTTTCTTCAAATTCCAAGATAATATATGTTTTTTAAAACAAAAAGAATTTTTTTAAATATGCTAGTGTATTGGCTGTATGCATAAAACAAAACATTTTTTTGTGTTTTAATCATTTAAAAAAATATTTATTTTTTTATGCAAATTTTTATTTTTATTTTATTTTATATTTTTTTATTTATTTAATGATTGGGCTGGCTGCCCAGCCCTGACGAGCTGGGCCTCCAGACCACTCACAAGATTGGGCCGGATCTCAGCCCAAATTAATTCCCACAAGTCTTCAGGCCCATTTATTATCGGGCTTGGACTGGCTCTCCAGTCCAGCCCACCAACCAGTATTTTGGGCCGGGCACAAAGCCCGACCCGCTTCAATCATGCCCAACCTGCATGAACAGTGGGACGTGTATAATGTCCCGCTGCATACAGGCGAGAGGAAGATGGTGATGAATAGTAATTTTTCAAGTATGATAAAAGGAGAAACGGTTAGTACCTTTGAGTAGAGGAGATCGAGGTGATGACTCCTGTAGTGGTGGCGTAAAAAATGGTGGCCTGTGGTGGCCGGAGGAGGCGTCGGAAGTGGTTCGGCCTCGTTGCTGTCAACTGGCTGGTGCTCTGCTGCCTCGCCGGAGAAGATGAATGAGTTGCTGGAGTGGTGGTGGGGATGCTGGTGACGACGGAGAGGTGTGAGGTGGTCGGAGTTGGTGGCCGGAATGGTTGGACCGAGAGTGAGAGAGAAACATTGGCGCCTTTGGTTTTAGAGAGAGAAACGGCTGAACGATCGAAAGGGAAGGAAAAAAAGAAAAGGAAAGGGAAATGGTGATGCTAGGGCCCTGTTGCAGAAGATCACCAAGCCTTTTTTTACGTAAAAATTTGCCTCGTAAATTCTTTTTTTTTTCCTTTCCCCTCTGTTTCTCTCCGCTTTCCCGTTACTGCAACTCCTTTTCTCCTGTTTTTTACTTCAATTTTTTTTCTGTGGCTGTTTCCCCTTTTTACAGTCCTGCATGTTGCTATTTATAGCAAAACACCCAAACCCTCCGGCTGCTAAAATGCTTAGTGCAGGGTGCCGCCGCTAAACATTGAAGGCAGGAGCGTCGATCATTTAAAGCTGGGCAACATGCAGTGCAGGCATGCTTAGCTTTGCAATTTCCAAAATATTTAGGAAGGTGAAAGTATGATTTGGTTCCTCAATTTTTAATTGCTATAATTGTACCTCTAATTGGCCTTAAAAATTTCAATCTCATCCTTAGCTTTGCGCTCTTTTTTCTTCTTCTTCTAGTCCTTGATGTCTGATTTGCGCGATTTAATCCTCGATTGACCGTTAAACTCTCAATTTGTTTAATTTGGCCCGTGATTGCGCATAATTGGCTTGAAAATAATTCAAATCGTTTCTCCGAAAATCCCAATCTCATCAATCGAACCCGAATTAAATCTGAAAGCTTGATTTCCCATTGACTAAGCCCTTAATAAAATTAATTTGACCACTTTAAAATATAATTAAATCATCGCGCTTAATTAATTCTTTCAATTGAACCATAAATTAATTTCCAAACATAATTACACTTTTAAATTAACCAACGATTAAATCGAATTGGCCCCTAAAAATATAATAATATCTTTTGACTTGATTTTTACGTAGATTTTTCCGATAATAAATTACGTTGACCTTGAATCTGCATTTTCTTTCGTTTCCGGGCACGAAAGAGGTATGATCGAGCTCTTGAAATGCCAATAATTTTTGCCTTGATTTTCTCACCGACACCGGCCCTCTTTTATTTTTTTTTTTTATATTTTTGGATAGTTTTGAGGACTGACCCAAAATTGGGTTATGACATAAATGGTAGAATTGAAATTCATAAAAATATATACATTAATAATTGTTTTCCTTAAAAATATTCAAATGGATAATATTACGTGAGGAAAAAATATAGTAAAACCCATTCTCTTTAATATTATTGTCTTGTTTTGTTAATATAGGAGAGGGTCCCTACTATTAGAGGTAAGGTTTTATAATTTTTTTTATTAATTTAAAAGATATTATTTTTTATTATATTTTATGAAAGTAAAAGGAAAAAAATATTATTTAATCTTATATAATTACTATAACTTTGCTATTACTTTCGGCCTAATTTATACCAGTTAATAGTATTAATATCATGATTATCCACCACTTTTAATACAATAAAACTTTCCATTTTATCTAGCAAGATAAACAACAAGTTTGTTAATTCTATTTCGGTTGATATTTTATTTTTTTAATTAGAACAAATTGTTTTGGTGTGTTGATTTGGGTTGTACTGTTCATATATATATATATATATATATATATATATATATATATATATATATATATATATATTAATTCAATTTTTTTTTAGTTCAAATCCAAAAATAATTTTTTTAGAATTGTATAATTTAATCTAAAAAAAGACACAACAAAATGATTTTTTTTAACAAATTATAAACATGCATAATATTATAAGAATGTCACCATCAATCTCGTAATGTCATTACATTCTTTGATTGCTTTGAAATTTTAACATGATATATATATATAAATATATCAAGAGATTCCTTGTAAATTTTCATCCCACTTTAATGGTCAGATTAAGAGATATGATTGATATTTTAAAATTATTCATTATTTAAAAAAAATACTATTTGGTTGAAATGGAACGAGTGGAACGAAACTAGAACATTCTAGTTGAAATTTGGGAGAAATTTACGGAATGGATCAAAATTTTAAACAAGATAAAAACTATGCTGTTTTATATATATATTTTTTAAATTGGTACGAAACGTTTTGACCGAAACAAAATGAAATTAACAACAATGCAATATACTATTTCAAATAAGTTAATCTTTTAAGCTACTAAAAGCCAATAAATTTTTCAATTTACAAGGATAAGTACATATGTTTCTTTTAAATCTGAAAATAAACTCTAGAGGTTGCACATTGTAAATGTTGGATCAATATGAGTTGTACTAATAGTGCCAAAGTGGAGGGTAAAAAATGATTCATTTAATTTTTATTCCCAAAAAGAATAAAGAATTGAAATTAATTTTTTTCACATTACATTCACATATATTTGCATAAAGAATAAAGAACAAAGTCATTAATGTCTAGTCTTTTAAAGGAATCTTGATCTCTTGCACTCTGCTGGGATACCCTGAGGGAACCGTTTCAAGTCAGTGCAGTAGTTGTAAATCATGTACTTCTGCTGAACCCATCGAAGTCTGTTGCGACCGGAGGCATCAAGTGCTTGAACTTGCCAGGTACTGTCCTGCACTGAATTCGGAGAGGTGGAGGTACAGGATGATCCAGGTGACCAAACACAGGCGTTGGCGTTGAAATTTCTGTAAGAAGCAGTGAAAGGAGCTTGTGTCCAGTCAGTCTTCACAAGCCCCCCTCGCGTTGCCCAATCATCAGCATTCCATAGACTCGAGTAAATCCTCATGGGCTGCTTCGTCGGGAATGGAACCCCGATGGATTCCGAGTTGTGGAATACTCTTATAGGGATGTTGTCCACCAAGAAACTGCACGCCATTTTAGCATGAGAGATTAAAAATCAGCGTTGGAAAATACAGTAATCGTAACGAGATAGAAATATCAAAGGGGAGCATATGTTTGGCCTACATTATTCGTTGCTGGTTCCATACAATGGAGTACGTGTGGAAAGCCTTTGTGGGATCAAACCAGAGATGAAACTGTTGTTCTTTGTTGCCTTTCCCTTGGGAGAACACATTGGTATGCATAATATATGGCTCTCCAGTTACATTGCCTAAGAACTCAAAGTCAATCTCATCGTGGGTGGACCCTTGTGAAGATAGCTGCATAATTAAAAGTAGGAAAATATGAGAAAACTAATAAAATTTACGAGTCACTGCAGAATCCAATCCAATTAGGGTAAAAAGAATGGAGACTTACATAGAACGTGGTGACAGTGCCGGCCGAGTTGCCTGATACCAGCTTGATTTGCATGTCGATTCGGCCAAACAAGTACTCATTCTTGGATCGGAAGCCAGAACCAGAATCCTTGTCAAGAGAGAGGGTGAGAAGTTGGCCACCGTTTAGCATCTTAGCGCGCTGATCACCCCAGGTGATGTCAAAATCTTGGTAGAAATCGCCACCCTTGGAGGCTCCCACCAGACAAGCAATTAGCAGAGCAAACAAAGGCATGGAAGAGAGTATAATCGAACAAGAGAAAGACATCTTTTCTTGTTCCAAAACAAGGAGATGTATATATGTACTAGCTGGTAGCAAGAGATTATGAGAGAGCAAAATGTGCTGTGTGATGGTGGAACCTTGAGCTTGCCTCCCTTATATAGCTCTTTTCAATTGTGGGAACCTATCCTCCTTGATTGAAAATGAGGACTGGAGACAGGCTTGCGAAGCTAACCGAGGAATTAGCCCAGGAAAGTGGAAAAAAGAGGGTGTATGTGAAAGTGAAGTGGCATGCTCTATTTGACTAGCGGAGCCAAAACAGTGTCCATGCATATCACAGGGCTAGCTGGCTTCGCTTACAGTATTTTATCGACCTGGAGACAGAAGACAATACGCGTTCGGTGGCGTCCCGGTTGTGGACGTGACTTAGATCGTCCCGCGTCCCTTGACTCACGTCAAGTTTATACACTGCGTGAGTTAAAATAAAGTAAAAGAAATATTTTATATTCTTTTTAAATATAGTTAACCATTCATGATCCGAGCTCCCAAGTAAATATAGAAATGTCAACTATTCTATTATTATAGCTCATAACTATATATAAACTTATTAACTTAATCATATTAATTAAAATATAAAAGCCGTTGTTTTTTTTTTTGGGTATTTTATTGTAACTTTTTTACAGTACATATAGACATAGATTACTAATAATTCCAATAATAAAATTATTATTTTACCCTTAGAAACTGACAAAAAGATATGGAACAGTTGGGGTATTTTTGTTTTTCCACATCCGTGTACAATGAAACTACACAAGTATCCCTTAAAAAACAAAAATAAAGTGCAGGAGCTGGGGGCATTCTAATACTTTTCTCCACTGATTTTTTAATTTATGTTGGTGATTATTTTAAAATTAATATTTTTCCCCTTTGTTCTTTTTTCAGTATTTTTATGTTGTTTTTATTTTTTATTCGCATTAGATGATTTTTTCCATGCACATAATATTTATTTTTATTTTGTCTTTTTGTTTGATTTTTCTGTTAAAATTCTTGGGTTTTTTGTTCTTCGAGATATTTTTATGGTTTTTATTGTTTGCGCAACAATAATGATAATTTTAGTGATAATTTTTTTAACTTTATTGCTTGCGCTTTTGTTAAAGTGTTTTTTTTATTCTTTGAGCAATTTAATAAATTTTATTATTTGGACAATAATAGTAAAGATAATTTTAACTATTATAGTCATGATAATAATAATGACACAACAATGGTTTTTCAATGATGCTTTCATTTTTTTATACATAGAAAATTAATGACTTATTTTTGTTGTTTAGTTATTTTAGGTGTTCGCACAATTTATGTTTTTATCATTGTTTTTAAATTAAATTATTAAATGAGTTGATCCTAATACAATGAATTCAATAATCAAGTATCCGAATCTTATTGCTTTTTAATGACTATGAAAAAAATTATACTGATGATTTTGTTGAAAACTTTTAAACAAATAAATTAATATCAATTTAAAATTCATATATTTTATTGAAAAATCATGATTCACAAAAATTTTGTTTAGATTTATTATTTTTTTCAAATTTATTGTATTATAAAAAAAATCTAATATTTTTTTGTACGTTTAAAATAATATAGCTCTAGATGCGGAGAGTCGCAGGTAAGTTGCTAGTATATTAATAAAGAATGTGTGTCTCTCTCTCTCTTTATATATATATATATATATATATATATATATATATATATATAAAGAAAAAGAGAAAACAATAGATGTCAAAACACAACTTGGGATATGGTAATTTCCAATCTTAAAATTAAAGATACTTATATAACCATTTCCAAGATTTTTAGAAATAAAACCAAAATTTAGAGGGGTGATTTATTACCATGAGAATTCATATTATGAATTGGTAGTTTATGATGGCTTAATAAAGAAATGGTTTATTCAAAGCATTCCATCATCGTCTTGTCTTGGTAATTCATGTCATGAAATGCTTAAGAGTTTTTTAAAGTTATTTTTTAAAATGTTTTTTATTTAAAAATATATTAAAATAATATATATTTTTTATTTTGATAATAACATATAAAAATATCAGAAAAAAATTTAAAATTAAAATATAAAATTTTCAAATTATTTCAAAAATATTTTTAAAATAATGACTAACATCAATCCAAAATACCTAAAGCAATGTCCTCTGCTGATAAGGCCGCCTTGCATATTACACCCAGCTACTTAGTCACCCAGTAGTTCATAAATCATCCATCCACAATAGACAATAGTTGTAGGGCTTATTTTATCCTAGACAATGCCCTGCACTTCATTGTAGATGGTACTATATTTTTTAGACAATGCCCTGCATTTCATTGTAGATGGTACTATATTTTTTAAAACGAAAAAAATATTAATTGTGTGAGATTTTTTTTATTATAATATAAATTTAGAAAAATAATAAATCTGTGTAGAAATCATGTGAAGTGCAAGTTTTTTTTATATAAAATATATGAATTTTCAATGTATATAAATTTATCTGCTTAACAGGTTCTAACGAAATAACCAGTATGAAACTATTATTATTATTATCATGAAAAAAACAAGAAGATTTGAATTATTGAATTTACTATATTAAGATTATTTCATTTTATAATTCAATTTAAATTAAACAAAATAAACAAAATAAAAATTGTCAAAACACCTGCAATAATTAAATAAAAAAAATAAGAAGTTATTTTTCATTCTCCAAAAAAAACATAAATTAAAAATCAATCCCTACACTACCGTAATTATCATTACTATAATAATTAAAATTATTATCAACATCACTACCCAAATTGTTAAAATCATTAAATTGGCCTGAAGAATAAAAAAGGCAAATTTTTTTACAAAAAAAAAATAAAAAAATATTAACTAAAATTATCATTATCATTGCTCAAACAACAAAATTATAAAATAATATGAACCTAAAAGAAAGATAAAAAAACATAAAAAAAAAAGAACAAAGGGAAAAAAGGAGCAATATTAATTTTAAAATGATCACCAACATAAATTAAAATTTCATATTTTAATCGAATAAAAATAAAACCCCAATAAAAAATAAAATGATAAATATTAACAATAAAAACTAAAAGTACAAATGAATAAATACAGATAAAAAGTAAACAATGTCCAAGAAGGGCCAAAAAAACCAAAGGAATCAATACTAAATAAAAAATTAAAAGAATAAGTGCTAAAATAAAAAATAATATACATAATTAATTTTAATTGAATGAAAAAACCTGCAACAAATCAAAACCTTGGTATCAAAAAATAATAAATGAATTTTTAAAAATAAAATAAAATTTAACCAACATAAATTAAAATATAAAAAAAACCTAATAAAAATAAAACCCGGACAAAAATATTGAACGACAAAAATAAAAACAAAATCTAAAAGCATAAATGAATAAATATAAGAAAAAACAACATTGTCCAATAATAATAAAAAAATAAAAAGAATCAATACTAAATAAAAAAAATTAAAAGAATAAGTTCCACAATGAAAAACTAAATATATAATTAATTCTAATTGAATGACAAAACTACAACAAATCAGAACTTTGAGACCGAAAAACAACAAAGAGAATTTTTTAAAACAAATACAGTGTAATCAACATAAATTAAAATTTCATAACGGAACCAAATAAAAAAAATCCCCAACAAAAAATAAAATGAAAAAAAATTAAAAATAAAAGCTAAAAGCATAAATGTATAGATATTAACAAAAAATAAACACTGTCCAAGAAGAAAAAAAAACCAAAGGAATTAATACAAAAAAGAACTTAAAAGAATAAATTCCAAAATGAAAAACAAAATGTGTAATTAATTCCATTTGAAGGATAAAAATGAACAAATCAAAACTTTAAATCAAAAAATAATAAGGGATTTTAAAAAATCAGTACAGTGTAATTTTTTTAACAAATTAAAAGAACAAGGACCGAAATGAAAAGTAGTATATATGATCAATTTCAATTGGAGGATAAAATTAGAACAAATTAAAACTTGCATACCAAAATTATTAAAGGAACCAATAACAAACCAAAAATTAAGAGATGAAGGACCGAAATAAAACTTACCGTATACATTCAATTTCAATTTAAGGGCATAATTAAAAATAATCAAAGTTTTCATTGAAAAATTAGTAAAAAAAAATCAAAATCAAAACTTGAGGGACTAAAATAAAACTACCATAAATATGGGGGGCTTAACCGTACTTCCCCGGCAACAGAAGAGAGAAAAGAGGGGTGGAAAGAAAAACCATCCACTGGCAATTCTAAGACCATATTCACATGCCATGTGCCACTCGGGGAGGAAGAGGACATGGAGGCACACTCGAAGACAAGACAGAAGAGTAGATTTGACAATTGTATGTCGCCACACATGCCTCCTAAGTGCCTAAGCGGACGGAACACTGCTGGCGCGTCCATATGACGCAGCTGCAGTGTTCCGGGAAAATAAATTAAATATTGGTCAATTATCCATATACCCCTAGACCCAGCGATCTCTATGAAAAAATCGAGGGTGCAAGAACTGGAATACCCCCCAGTTCCAGGCGGCGGTTTTTGTCATTTAAGGGGGATAAATTTGTTATTTTATGGTGCAATAAATTTGGAAATGCCATCCGTGTCTCCTAGAAAATTAAAAAACACACCTGGTTCTAGATGGTGTTGCTTGTAGTTTAGGGGAGCAAATTCGTTATTTCACTATGCAAAAAATTTGAAAATATCATCCGTGTCCCTTGAAAAAATAAAAAATACCCCTTACCCGCGTGTTAAAAATTTCAGCACTAGAGGCAAAATGATAAGTTTATTGTTCAAATCCACGGTAATCTATATCTGTGTGAACAATAAAAATTGTCACAGTAATTGTGGGATGCGTTTTAAATATATCTATAATAAGTGGAAAAGCACTTAGTAATCTATGAGAGCTACAATTCTTTCTCCATATGATTTAGCTTTAGGTTAATTAATTATAATTATGTGTGGTAACCAAAATTACATGATTTAATTAGTCAAGAGAAAGATGTTGTCATTTCTACAAATAAAATGTAGCTCACTTTTTTTTACCTATAAGTTGTCATTTAATGAAAAATAAATAAAAAAACTCATATACAATAACTATTAAATTGCATATCAATTTGAAGTTTTAGTGTTTGTAAAATATTGGAAAAGTGCTTTTTAAAAATATTGAATCTTTTTCTTCAAATTAATTTTTTTAGTATTTATAAACATTTGATGTCAACAATAATTTTTAAAAAATAAAAAAAATATATTATTTTAATATATTTATAAATAAAATGCATTATGAAAAACAACCACACCACTTTCAAACACCCATTTAACAGGTCATGACTGTTTTACACCTTTAATTTCATCCCTTCCAAAAACCAATTATGAGAAAAGACAAACTAAAAAACTTAAAATTACCACGAAAAGCTCTTTCTATTGTATATATGTATATAAGACAGGGCTTAATTACTTTTTTAATATAAAACATATCTTAGTATTGCTAATAATTTTTAATAGAAAAAAAAAAAAAACATATGAGAATTGATCTATGACTTAGTCATCTTGATGGGTTCAAAGACAACTCAGATAACTGGTAAAAAATAATTTGACCCAAATTAAGTATTTAAAATGAGATTTTTCTAATAAATATCAAAATAATAATATAGTGGATTGATTTTAATCAGCCTGATTAACCTATTAATGTGCATACCAAGTTATGAGATTATGATAATATTATATAAAATAAATCAAAACAACTTACGAAGCTTGATTTTAAATAAAATTAATGTTGAAAGATGAAACTAAAAAATATTAATTTAAAAAAGACCCAAAAATAATCTTAACTCAATTTGAATTAACTTATTAAATTCATGACTCTGATTATAAAATAAGAATAACCCAATAGAAAAAAAATCATGAACTCAATTTCTAATTAACATATTGTTTAAAGATTAAATTCATAACAAATTGATTAAAAGATAAAGAAAAACAACAACTTGTGTCAATCATAATTAACACGCCATAAGCTTGACCCGAGTCATAAGATCAAAGTAATTCCATAGACAATAAGTTGAAAAAAAATCACGAGATCTAATATTCCATTAACACAGTGTTGAAATATGAAATTACACACATTTTTTTTTTTATAATAATTATTGAGTCAATTGAGTTGATCCTCAAATTAGTATTCGAGGTCATACGTAAGTATAACCTCATGATTTTTTTTTTGAAAAAAATGTAGTACAATCCATAATAAATATAATGCTAATGGTAGAATTGAAATTGATAAAAATATATACATTAATAATTTGTTTTAAAAAGAATTATTCAAATGGATAATATTACATGAGGAAAATTATAGTAAACTCCCCTTCTCATTATCTTTTGTTTCATTAATATAAAGAGAGGGGTCCTACTGTTCAAGGTTAGGTTTTATACAAGTTTTATTTATTCATTTAAAACATGAAATTTTTATAATATTTTTATTAATGGAAAAGGAAAAAAAAAATTTAATCTTATATAATTACTATAACTTTGCTAATAGTATTAATATCACAATTATCCACCACTTTTAATACAATAAAACTTTCCATTTTATCTAGCAAGATAAACCTTTATATATTTGATGTCTTTGAATATGTATGAATGATCCTATAATAAGGCGTGACAACTGGTGTTAACCATCTATTTTAAGCTATTTGTTTTGATCATACACAGTGGGTTAAAATAAGGAAGATCTCGAAGCACAGTAACTATTTAAATAAGTCAATCTTTGAAGCTAATGAAAGCCAATTAATTTTGCAATTTACAAGGATAAGTAAATATGATACTTTTAGAAATGGAAATAAACTCTAGAGGTTGCACATTGTAAATGTTGGATCAGGATGAGCTCTAATAGCGCTAAAGGAATTAAGTGGAGGATAAAAAAATATTTATTTAATTTTCATTCCCAAAAAGAATAAAGAATTGAAATTAATTTGTTTCATCATTTTACACTCACATATATTTGCATAAAGAATAAAGAATAAAGAACAAAGTCATTAATGTCTAGTTTTTTAAAGGAATCTTGATCTCTTGCACTCTGCTGGGATACCCTGAGGGAATCGTTTCAAGTCAGTGCAGTAGTTGTAAATCATGTACTTCTGCTGAACCCATCGAAGTCTGCTGCGACCGGAGGCATCAAGTGCTTGAACTTGCCAGCTACTGTCCTGCACTGAATTCGGAGAGGTGGAGGTACAGGATGATCCAGGTGACCAAACACAGGCGTTGGCTTTGAAATTTCTGTAAGAAGCAGTGAAAGGAGCTTGAGTCCAGTCAGTCTTCACAAGCCCCCCTCGTGTTGCCCAATCATCAGCATTCCATAGACTCGAGTAAATCCTCATGGGCTGCTTCGTCGGGAATGGAACCCCGATGGATTCCGAGTTGTGGAATACTCTTATAGGGATGTTGTCCACCAAGAAACTGCACGCCATTTTAGCATGAGAGATTAAAAATCAGCGTTGGAAAATACAGTAATCGTAACGAGATAGAAATATCAAAGGGGAGCATATGTTTGGCCTACATTATTCGTTGCTGGTTCCATACAATGGAGTACGTGTGGAAAGCCTTTGTGGGATCAAACCAGAGATGAAACTGTTGTTCTTTGTTGCCTTTCCCTTGGGAGAACACATTGGTATGCATAATATATGGCTCTCCAGTTACATTGCCTAAAAACTCAAAGTCAATCTCATCGTGGGTGGACCCTTGCGATGATAGCTGCATAATTACAAGTAGGAAAATATGAGAAAACTAAAATTTACTAGTCACAACAGAATCCAATCCAATTAGGGTAAAAAGAATGGAGACTTACATAGAAAGTGGTGACAGTGCCGGCCGAGTTGCCTGATACCAGCTTGATTTGCATGTCGATTCGGCCAAACAAGTACTCATTCTTGGATCGGAAGCCAGAACCAGAATCCTTGTCAAGAGAGAGTGTGAGAAGTTGGCCACCGTTTAGTATCTTAGCGCGTTGATCACCCCAGGTGATTTCAAAATCTTGGAAGAAATCGCCACCCATGGAGGCTCCCACCAGACAAGCAAGCAATGAAGCAAACAGAAGCAGTGAGGGGAGCTTACTGGGACAAGATAGCGACATCTTTGCTTTTCGAACAGATATGTTGCTGCAAAGGAGAAAGCTAGATGAACAGATGGAGAGGCGTAAATGTGATGTTAGAAGCGCTGCTCGGTTCCCTTTATAAAGGGCATTTTCAGGCTGTAACCTTTCCTGGTTGACAGCACAATTCGCTGGACTACTGCCTGTCTTGCAAAGGAGGAAGAAGCTAGGAAACTACAAAATCGTGTGTTTTTTTGAGAAATAGGGGACTGGTTATCTTGGAATAATAACAACCAAGACCATGCGATTTGACCATATAACAAATGAATTATGACCTAAATGATGGCCACCTCACGACTTCATACAGTAATCACAGGACTCAAAAAAATCTTTATAACTGGACACAGGCTAGACAATACGCGTTGGGTGGAATATCAATCTAGATGTATCATACTTGCTACTCTCTCTCTCTCTCTCTCTCTCTCTCTGTAAAAAACCCTAGATGACAAAAAAAAAATCTGAGTATGGATTCATTTTTGTTTGACATGGTCATGTATTTAACCAATCGAGTCAAATTTCATTTACTTAATCAACTCTATACTTGATTTTGAAGACCATGATAACATTTAAAAAGTAGAATCATGTTCCAGATTGTAATCTGAATTTACTATTTATTTTTTTTAAATTTAGTTATGTGATAAAAACTCTGAGTATTAATATATATAAACACCTAGATAACTGCAAAGTATTTCAATTAATAGTGTCTTGAACATATTCTTGTAACCCCGAGTTTATTTGTTTTTATATTTTAAAAATGTTTTTTTAAAAAAAATATCTTTTTTAAATTAATATTTGTATAATGTTTTCTTTTTTTATTTTATGTGATGGTATTAAAAATACATTTTTAAAAATAAAAAAATATTTTAATATATTCACATTTGAAAACAACCTCTAAAAACAATATTAAATATGATCTTCATAGAATTAGACCTTTCCTAATTATTTCATACAAGAGTAAGATCTCAAAATAGATAGTCTCTCAATTTTTCAGCGTTTCACGTTTTACTGCAGTCAGAATTATATTATTTAAAATGTTAAAAGCAAATCTTAAAAGTGTTTTTTTTGTTTTTTTTTCAAACACTAGAATTCTAATTAAAATGATAAATCTTTTAAAAAAAATTATCTTGATTTTTTTATCAGGTGTGAGTTTTCAATAAAATATATAATATTTATTTATGTTTTGCCTTTTTTTTTTGTTTGCTCTTTTGTTAAGTTTTTGAGTTTTTTGTTTTATTCTTTGAAATAATTTTATGGTTTTTATTGTTTACGCAACAATGATGATAATTTTAATATTTTTTTAAATTTTTTTCTTGTCTGTTTTTTTATTAAAGTGTTTTGCTTTTCTTATTCTTAGAGATAATTTAATCATTTTTATTTTTTGGGTGGTAATAGTAATGATAATTTTGGTTGTTATAGTTATGATAATAATAGTGACATAACAATAGATTTTCAATAATATTTTTTTATATAGGTATAAAATCAATGACTTATTTTTGTTGTTTAATTATTGTACGTGTATGTACAATTTATTTATTTTTATTGTTGTTTTTAATTTAATTTAAATAAATGATTAAATGATATGATCCTAAGATAGTGAATTCAATGATTTAGCAATCCGAATTTTTTTACTTTCTTAATAATTTTTTTATATGCTAAAATCAATTTAAATTTGCGGCGGCAATGCGCAAGTTCACTCTTTTATATATATATAAGTTGGAAAATACTATAGCAATCCATCATATTTTGTGAGAATAACTACATTATTTTTCTCACATGATTTAGCTGGTAGGTTAAAAATGTGTTGATCACACTATTAAAGTACATCAATGTTTTACCGTGTCCCTAGACACAGATCACTGTGAATTTTAATAATAAAATTACTATTTTGTATTCCTTTAAAGTTAATTCTTGGTCTCACGGCATTTTAAACTTTTCTATTGCACCTCTGTGTCATTAGAAAATTGTTTGGAAGTGTTTATGTCTTCTCTATTTTTATTTAAACAACAAATCTACAGATTTATCCCTGGAAGCGAACAAAAAAAAAACAAAGGTTGAATTTGTCTTTCGATTGAAATTAATTATATATTTTAATTCCTTCGATTTTAGGCCTTATTTTTTTAATTTTTTTATTTGATTTTAATTCCTTTATTCTTTTCAATCTTTCTTGAACAATATTTATTTCCCCCCTTATTTATGTGTCTATATTTTTAGTTTTTCTTTTGATTATTGATTTTTGTTATTTTCTTTTTTGTTGGAGTTTTATTCTTATTCAATTTAATTCTAAAATTTTAATTTATATTGGTTATCATTTTAAAATTTATATTTTTCCCTTTGTTTTTTTTTAGAATTTTCTGTTATTTTTATTTGTTTTTCACATCAAATGATTTTTTTGAAATTATTTTTGAAATTTCTTTTTATTTTATGAAAATGATATTTATTTTTATTCTTTTGAAAATCAGTTTTGATATCAGTACATGAAAATGATAAAAAAACACTAATTTTTTACAATTTAAAGTAAAAAACAAAAATAATTTTTTAAAAGTGATTTTAAAACACATTATCAAATACCCCATAAATCATCCATCAACAGTAAACAATATCCGCGATGCTTATTTTATATAAGTGGAAAATTATTGTAGCAATCCACAATGTTTTGTAAAAAGAGTTGTGGTGTTTTTCCACATGATTAAGCTTTAGTGTTTTTAAATTTTTTGATGTGCTGATATCAAGAATAATTTTTAAAAAATAAAAATATATTTTAATATATTTTTAACAAAAAATATTATGAAAATCAACCACAACCACACTTATAAATACCCCTTTAAATTTGATAGGTCACGGCTCTAGCTGCACCTCTAGTTTCAACCCTTCCAAAAATCAACTTTGAGGAAAGACAAACAAAAAAACTTAAAATTGCCACGAAAAACTCTTTTTGTTGTTTATATGTATACAGGATAGGGTTTAATTATTTTTAAACATAAAAATATCTAAATATTGCTAATATTTTTTAATAGAAAAAAATCAGACGAGAATTGATCTAATATGACTTAGTCATCTTGATAGGTTCAAAGACAACTAAGAAGACTGGTAAAAAAAATAATTTGACTCAAAATAAGTGTTTAAAATGAGGTTTTTTCTAATAAATATCGAAACAATAATATAGTGGAATGATTTTCATCAACCTGATTAACCTATTAACGGGCATACCAAATTTTAAGATTATGATAACATTATATAAAACAAAT